>CM074722.1:44251547-45474047 GCA_037306005.1 Rhinophrynus dorsalis
ATGCTCGAGTGCTCCATTCATTGAATGGGGCTCGGTGCTCGGCCGAGCACTCGAGCATCAGGGGTGCTCGGTCAGAGCACCCGAGCACCCGAGCATCTGGGTGCTCGCTCATCCCTATCTGTGACTGCTCTGTTTAGCAGGCATGGGACTTTTTTTTTTTGTTATTGCGCTCAAAAGGTTGAGAAAGTGTTGTTTGTGTTCTTGGTGCTGAAGTCTGAGTGCATCCTCTCAGCTCCCCCATATGACCTCTAACACATCACCAGCATTGCGCCAAGCACATATGCCAGTGTCTCTCCCCTTTCTCTTGCACCCTTTGAGTGCCAGAGGGGTATGCAACTGACACTCAAAGGATTAAGTTTGGCTGATTTCCCCCTGTTTTTATTTTGTGCTTGTCTCCTGCTCGAACAGAGCAGTGGCAGGAGCTGGGACCGGTATGTGAGACCTCCGCTATGACACACGGTACATGCCTGGGCTTTCCTTCTGCTGTTGAAGCTACAGTTTCACACTTGCTCTTTAAAAATGGCTCTACAACAGCAGAAGCAAAACCCCAGCACGTACAGCACATCATATCAAAGATCTCAAATCGCGGTCCCAGCTCCTGTCACTGGCTCCATGCGATCAGGACAGGCACAAGAGAATATAATCCGGCTCTGGCTAGACACACTTCTCCACTGCGTCATCCC
This sequence comes from Rhinophrynus dorsalis, assembly GCA_037306005.1. NCBI lineage: Eukaryota > Metazoa > Chordata > Amphibia > Anura > Rhinophrynidae > Rhinophrynus > Rhinophrynus dorsalis. Next base: position 44,252,231 of record CM074722.1, read on the forward strand.
TTAGTGCATCTCCCCCCAATTGGTTCTATTGTTAACAGTTTCATAAAAAAAAGGTTTGAGCTGCAACAACATTGATGACTCTATTGGTGTACCCCAAAAATGTGTCTATTAGTCGCTCTGACACACAGTTTCCCCACTTGTAGGAAAAAAACCAAACAAGATATCTGCACTTCACACTTTCTGTATATGAGCGGAGTTTGAATGAAAAATGTCCTAGCAATGGGAGTCATCTTGTCTTATTTAGCAGGACAAGTCCCATATTTTCCTTTTCTTGCAGCAGACCTGATAGATAAGGAAAAGGCTCCCTTGTGAACCCAAAGGATCAATTGGAGAGACCCCATTACTCCATTTCCTCTCAATGATCTCTGAACTGAAAGGTTTCCAGACTCGCAGGTCAGAGTCACTGTGTACCAGATCTGTCAGTCCCAATAAACTATAGTGGATTGCTTTCCTAGCCTGATCTCATCAGCGTACAGGGCTGCAAGTGCAACTTCAGTGCAGTGTTCAGCCCTGCTGCCAGGCCCGTGAATCCATTTTCTGATCCCCAATAACAATCTACAACAACTTCTGCCAGCCACAGAAACCTCACAGAAACACTTAATAACACATTATAGTTTCCATTTAAAGGGATATTAATACTTTGTTATATTTTTATTTTATGTTGTAGGCATTCAAAAAACACGAAGAATGATATAAGTCCTATCTCTCAAACCTTTATAGTTTGAGAGATATTCACAAGCAAAGTTTCTCCTCCCGCCCCTTTTACCTAGTGTAAGCCATCTCTTCTCAGATGTGGAATGCAGTCCATAGACCAGACAGATAACAGCAGGGGACAATCTTCTTCCTGTGCAATCTACCTGGGCACCTCCCTTCTGCTCTGGCTGAACAGTGTTACATCAGTAAAAGGGGCAGGAGGGGGATACTTTGTCATTGAATTACTCTTGAACTACAACTCTGACAGAATTGAAATAACACTATCCAAAGTCCAAATACTATGATGATTAATTAGAGCTGCTTTTATTATGAAACATTACTATCCCTTTAACTAGATAGTAGCCTTTTATTTTCACTTTACATATTCTGCAAGGGCAGACTATGTAACATCAAATTGTCTATCATTTGATGTCCCTGGCAGTAAACTCCCAGGATCTCTGTTTCCAGACCAGTCTACCATGAAAGCAGAACAGTGATAGAATGTCACAATATCACATGATCCCAGCAGCACAGAGTGCTATATAAGCTATCTTTTTCACGTTATATCACTGTCCTTGCTTTCTCGTTCCTGACAGTGAGCTCTCTAGTAGTGATGAGCGAGCACCCCAATGCTCGGGTGTTCGGGTGCTCTGACCGAGCACCCCCTGAGGCTCGAGTGCTCGGCCGAGCACCCGAGCCCCATTGAAGTCAAAGGGAGGACTCGAGCATTACACCAGGCACCCCCTGCTCTGATGAGGGGAGGGTGCCTGGTCCATAGGAAAAGGGAAGAAAAGGATGGAAACACCACAGAAATGGTTCAGGGACAGCATAGGGAGGATGCATCTTGGACTCCAACATCGCTGCTGGGAACGATCTTTCGCCCGTAGTACGCCATTTTTACAGACTGACCGTAAAACACACAAAAAGGAAAATAAAAACGACTTTAGGCGAAAAATTGTTACCAAACAATATTTGCTGTATATTTACTTGTATATCATCTGCAAATTCTCCCAAAAATTTCCTTGATTTTCAGAACTGAGGCCATGATTAAGAGGGAAACGTGCGCAGAGGCAAATTCTCCCCAAAATTTCCTTGATTTTCAGAACTGAGGCCATGATTAAGAGGGAAACGTGCGCAGAGGCAAATTCTCCCAAAAATTTCCTTGATTTTCAGAACTGAGGCCATGATTAAGAGGGAAACGTGCGCAGAGGCAAATTCTCCAAAAAATTTCCTTGATTTTCAGAACTGAGGCCATGATTAAGAGGGAAACGTGCGCAGAGGCAAATTCTCCCAAAAATTTCCTTGATTTTCAGAACTGAGGCCATGATTAAGAGGGAAACGTGCGCTGAGCTGACCATCTAAAACATTATGGGTGAGGGTCTGCTGCAGAGCTGACCATCCTAAACATTATATGCGAAGGCCCGCTAGTGAGCTGACGCTATAAAACATTATATGAGAGGGCCCGCTAGAGAGCTGACCCAATAAAACATTATATGAGAAGGCCCGCTGGTGAGCTGACCTATATAAAAATTGTCAAACAGGGCCCGCTGGTGAGCTGGCCCTATATAAAAATTATATCACAGGGCCCGCTGGTGAGCTGGCCCTATATAAATATTATAGCACAGGGCCCGCTGGTGAGCTGGCCCTATATAAAAATTATATCACAGGGCATATGGAAGAGGAGGAGGAGGATGAGAAGATTAAGAGTCAACCATATGCCCGTTTTTTGGGTGGAAGGGGTGAATGGGAATACAGAGTATTCCCATCATTGTAAATAACATATATAAAGTGAGTTTATGTTCCCCCGGGGCTTTCCTCCAGTGGAGTGGAGAAGTCAGGGGAAATCCAGGCCTTGTTCATTTTTATAAGTGTCAACCTATCAGCATTGTCGGTGGAAAGGCGGATACGCTTATCTGTTATGATGCCACCAGCAGCACTAAATACCCGCTCAGACAGAACGCTGGCGGCAGGGCAGGCCAGCACCTCCAAGGCGTAGAGTGCCAGTTCATACCACGTGTCCAGCTTGGACACCCAGTAGTTGTAAGGCACAGAGGGATCATTGAGGACGCTGACACGGTCTGCTACGTACTCCTTCACCATCTTCCAAAACTTTTCCCTCCTTGTGACACTAGGCTGCGCATCAGGGTGAGGGTGCTGGCGGGGTGTCATGAAGGTGTCCCACGCCTTGGAGAGTGTTGTCCTGCCTTTCTCGGAACTGCTGTGTGCTCCCCTTTTCTCCCCTTCTCTGTTGGCCAAGGTAGCACGTACTCTGCCGCCAGCGTTGTCAGATGGAAAATTTTGGAGCAATTTTTCGACAAGAACCTTCTGGTATTGCACCATTTTGCTTGTCCTCTCCACCGGAGGAATGAGAGATGAGAAATTCTCTTTGTAGCGGGGGTCCAGAAGGGTGAACACCCAGTAATCCGTGTTGTTTAAAATGCGTATAACGCGTGGGTCACGGGAAAGGCAGCCTAACATAAAGTCAGCCATGTGTGCCAGAGTACCAACAGTCAAGATTTCGCTGTCCTCACCAGGAGGATGACTCTCAATCTCCTCATCCTCTTCCTCCTCTTCTGCCCACCCACGCTGAAGAGATGGAACTAAAGTTCCATGGCTACCCTCTGTAGCGGAGGCAACCGTGTCTTCCTCCTCCTCCTCCTCCTCCTCCTCCGCCTCCTCCAATTGTCGCTGAGAAGACGAAGTGAGGGTGCTCTGGCTATCACCTTGTGTAAGCTCTTCCTCCCCCATTTCCACCTCTTCCACATGCAAAGCGTCGGTTTTAATTGTGAGCAGCGAGCGTTTCAGTAGACACAGAAGTGGGATGGTTACACTGATAATAGCGTTATCGCCGCTCACCATCTGTGTCGATTCCTCAAAATTGCGTAAAACCTCGCAGAGGTCTGACATCCATTCCCACTCCTCACTTCTGATTACAGGAAGTTGAACGGAGAGGCGACGACCGTGTAACAGCTGGTACTCCACTACTGCCCTCTGCTGCTCACAAAGCCGGGCCAACATATGGAAGGTGGAGTTCCAACGCGTGCTCACGTCACACAGCAGCCGGTGAGCTGGCAATTGTAAGCGCTGCTGCAGCTTCAACAGGCCGGCCGAAGCTGTAGATGACTTACGGAAATGTGCACACACGCGGCGCACCTTGGTCAAGAGATCATGCACATTGGGGTAGGTTTTTAGAAATCGCTGAACCACTAAATTAAATACATGCGCTAGGCATGGTACGTGTGTGAGCTTGCCGAGCTCCAAAGCCGCCACCAAGTTACGCCCATTATCACACACAACCATGCCTGGTTGCAGGTTGAGTGGCGAGAGCCACTGCTCGGTCTGGTGACTAATCCCCTGCAACAGCTCTGAGGCCGTGTGCTGTTTGTCCCCAAGGCAGATCAGCTTCAGCACGGCCTGTTGACGCTTCCCCACTGCAGTGCTACACTGCTTCCAGCTACTGGCTGATGGGGGAGTGGCGCTGCGTGTAGAGAATTCGGAGGTGGAAACGGAGGAGGAGGAGCCAATAACGTAGGTGCTGGTGGAAACCCTGATGGAGGTAGGGCCCGCAATCCTCGGCGCGGGTAGCACCCGTGCCATCCCAGGGTCCGAGTCGCTCCCAGCCTCCACGACATTCACCCAGTGTGCCGTCAGGGAAATGTAGCGTCCCTGGCCACAAGCACTTGTCCATGTGTCAGTCGTTAAGTGGACCTTCCCAGTAACTGCGTTGGTCAGGGCACGGGTGATGTTACGGGACACATGGTGGTGTAATGCGGGGATGGCACACCGGGAAAAGTAGTGGCGGCTGGGGACCGCGTACCGAGGGACAGCTGCTGCCATCAGGCTGCGGAAGGACTCAGTGTCCACAAGCCTAAATGGCAGCATTTCGATGGCCAGTAATTTTGAAAGGTGTGAGGTTAGTGCTATGGCCTGTGGGTGGGTGGCTGGGTACTTTCTCTTGCGCTCAAATGCCTGGGGTAACGACATTTGGACGCTGTGCTGGGACAGGGAAGTGGATGTGGTCGCTGATGGTGCTTCAGATGGTACAGGTGCAGGGCGGGAGGTATGCGGGCCTGCGCCTTCGACAGGCGATTGGCCGGCACCGAAAACAGGGGAAGAGGAGGCAGTGGTGTGGCCTGCAGACACAGATGGGCGATCCAGGCGTTCCTCCCACTTACTACGGTGCTTGGATGCCATGTGTCGGATCATGCTGGTGGTGGTGAGGTTTCTAGTGTTCATGCCTCGGCTCATTCTGGTGTGGCACAGGTTGCAAACTACAATTCTTTTGTCGTCCGCACTTTCCTTAAAAAAACGCCATACCGCGGAACACCTACCCTTTGGCAAGGGAGATTTACGCAAGGGGGTGCTCCGTGGAACATTTGCGGGCCGGTTTGGTGCGGTCCGCCTTCTTTCTGTAGCCACACCACTGCCTCTTCCAGCCTGTTGCGGTGCTGCAGATGGCTCACCCTCAGGACTGCTGTCATCGCTCGGCTCTACACCTTCCCAGGTGGGGTCAGTCACCTCATCGTCCACCAAGTCCTCCTCCACTTCCTCACTCTGATCATCCTCCTCAAGTCTTGATCCCACCACATACTCAGTCATTGACAACTGTATAACATTCTCCTCAACAAGGTCTTGAGACGGAAATAGTGGTTGATTTAATGGCAACTGTGTCTCATCATCATCATCATCATCAACTACTTCCTTTGACCTTAAATGCCGTTCACATCTGTCATCTTCTTGTGATTGGGTAGCCTCTAGAGGTTGTGAATCAGGGCACAAGATGTCATGTTCCTCTGCAAGCGTGCTTGGAGAGAGGGTCAAATGAAGGATTGGTGATGAGACGAGCTCCTCACTATATCCCAGTGTGGGATCACTTCTTTGACCAGACCGTGTATGGTGGGAGGAAGGATGATCAGAGTGAGGATTATGTTGACCAGACTCTTGGCTACTGAGAGTGGACTTGGTGGAAGACAGGGTGGTGCTTAACCGACTGGAAGCAGTATCAGCTGTCATCCAACCGACCACCTGTTCGCAGTGGTCGGACCTCGAGAGTGATGTCCTGCGACGCCCTGTAAAATTACACATGAAGCTAGGTATGGTGGATGTCTTTCTTTCTTGTGCTCTGGCACCAGGCACAGTTTCTCCGCGTCCTGACCCGCGCCCTGAACTTTCAGGATCACGTCCACTTCCCCGTCCCTTTTTACCCGCCTTCTTCATCTTACACAGAATATGTGACTTTAATATTTGAGTTTGAAAACTTAACAGTATTTCTTACTATTCTGCAACTGTGCAGAGTACACAGAATAGGCTGCTAAACGGCGGTGACACACACTGAATGGAAAATGTGACTTTAATATTTGAGTTTGAAAACTTAACAGTATTTCTTACTATTCTGCAACTGTGCAGAGTACACAGAATAGGCTGCTAAACGGCGGTGAAACACACTGAATGGAATATGTGACTTTAATATTTGAGTTTGAAAACTTAACAGTATTTCTTACTATTCTGCAACTGTGCAGAGTACACAGAATAGGCTGCTAAACGGCGGTGAAACACACTGAATGGAATATGTGACTTTAATATTTGAGTTTGAAAACTTAACAGTATTTCTTACTATTCTGCAACTCTGCAGAGTACACAGAATAGGCTGCTAAACGGCGGTGACACACACTGAATGGAAAATGTGACTTTAATATTTGAGTTTGAAAACTTAACACTATTTCTTACTATTCTGCAACTGTGCAGAGTACACAGAATAGGCTGCTAAACGGCGGTGAAACACACTGAATGGAATATGTGACTTTAATATTTGAGTTTGAAAACTTAACACTATTTCTTACTATTCTGCAACTCTGCAGAGTACACAGAATAGGCTGCTAAACGGCGGTGACACACACTGAATGGAATATGTGACTTTAATATTTGAGTTTGAAAACTTAACAGTATTTCTTCCTATTCTGCAACTCTGCACACTACACAGAATGTGCTGCTAAACTGCGGCGAAGCACACTGAATGGAATATGTGACTTTGATATTTTAGTTTGAAGACTTAACAGTATTTCTTCCTATTCTGCAACTCTGCACAGTACACAGAATGTGCTGCTAAACTGCGGCGAAGCACACTGAATGGAATATGTGACTTTGATATTTTAGTTTGAAGACTTAACAGTATTTCTTCCTATTCTGCAACTCTGCACAGTACACAGAATGTGCTGCTAAACTGCGGCGAAGCACACTGAATGGAATATGTGACTTTGATATTTTAGTTTGAAGACTTAACAGTATTTCTTCCTATTCTGCAACTCTGCACAGTACACAGAATGTGCTGCTAAACTGCGGCGAAGCACACTGAATGGAATATGTGACTTTGATATTTTAGTTTGAAGACTTAACAGTATTTCTTCCTATTCTGCAACTCTGCACAGTACACAGAATGTGCTGCTAAACTGCGGCGAAGCACACTGAATGGAATATGTGACTTTGATATTTTAGTTTGAAGACTTAATAGTATTTCTTCCTATTCTGCAACTCTGCACAGTACACAGAATGTGCTGCTAAACTGCGGCGACGCACACTGAATGGAATATGTGACTTTGATATTTTAGTTTGAAGACTTAACAGAATGTGCTCTAATCTGCAACTTTGCACACTAAACAGAATGTGCTCTAATCTGCAACTTTGCACACTAAACAGAATGTGCTCTAATCTGCAACTTTGCACACTAAACAGAATGTGCTCTAATCTGCAACTGTGCACACTAAACAGAATGTGCTCTAATCTGCAACTTTTCACACTAAACAGAATATTTTTTTTTTTTTTTTTTTTTTTTTCCCCCCCACACAAAATAACCTGCTGCCCCCACACACAGTAGTCCTAAAAAGGACTTTTGGTTCTTTTTTTTCACAATTTTTGTTTTTTTCCTCCCTACACTGCCTTTCCCTTCCTATCCTCAGCTCTCCCTGGCTCAGACTGAGCCGAACTCGATGGTCAGGTGCTATACAGCACCCGACCACGGGTTCTGGCCAGCCAATCAGTGTAATGCCAGCAGCCAACATGTCTGCTGGCATTACACCGATGTCAGAGCCTCCCTGCACGTTTATTGGCTGCGCAGCAGCCGCAAAACGTGCGGGGAGGAGACCCGAACATGGCGGGCGAGCACATGCGGTACTCGTACGAGTACCGCCATGTGCCGAGCAGAGCGATGCTCGAGCCGATCCGAGCATCGGCCGAGCATGCTCGCTCAACACTACTCTCTAGAAATAGATCCCAGGAGCTCAATCTCATAAACGTAAATGTTAACAGTAGGTGAAGATGGAGGAAAAAAAAATATAGCCAGTTTGACTTTACATATTCTGAAAATGCATACCATGTAGAGTCAAACTAAAAGATTACTAACTTTTTAACACTTCATTGCTCAATCATCTGCTACTCAGGCCTGTCAAAGTTCAGTCCCCAAGGGCCGCCAACAGGACAGGATGTAAGGATTTACCAGATTAAGCACAGGTGAGTCAGTCACAGTGAATGATCCACTGATTATTTTCCCTGTGCTTAATCAGGGAAATCCCTACATCTTGGCCTGTTGGCGGCCTTTGAGGACTGAACTTGGACAGCCCTGCACTAGATAATAGAGACATCTATAATGTGTTGCAAAACAATACTTTGGAAAAACCTTCAGCATCGCAGGGGTTAAGTGTGCTTTAGTGTCAGATGACTTCCATACAAAGCCCCGTATCTCAGTATACAAGTGGCTTCCATACAAAGCCCAATAACTCAATATACAAGTGGCTTCCATACAAAGCCCAATAACTCAATATACAAGTGGCTTCCATACAAAGCCCTGTAGCTCAATATGACAAACAGTTTGCGTGCAACAATTCATGCAGATAATAAAGAATAAACAGAAATAAACAATTCACCTGGTCCTGGGAAGTGATACCAGAAACAGAGGCTTAGTGAGTAAATGTTGTCTCTGTCCCTTTGGCTGACCTTTAGCAGCCGGTTAATGAAGTTCCTTTCTCTGGGAACCCAGAACACCCACAGGATTGTTTTAGGATCCACAAATAGCCAGACTAAGGTTCTTTGTTACTCAGCTGTTTATACAGAAGAGTGATACAGGTAGATCATTGTACAGTTGAGCTGGAATGCAGAACACGGGGCTGTGTGCAGGAAAACAAACAGCTTCAATTCTGAGCGAACCACCTGGACCCTATAGGGCAAATTAAAATTCACATGGATTTCACCGTTTGAGTGCCAGAGGGGTGTGCAACGCATTGCTTTGCAATGCGTTGCACACCCACTCTGAAACTCAAAGGGTTACATGGGGCTTTTAGAGACATACAAATGTGATAAGCACCCATCAAGCATGAACAAGATAAAGTGTCTTGTTCTTAGGCATGGTGGCCTCATGGTTTTTAGAGGTAATTACTGGGTCTCCGGGGACAGACACTGATTCTCCAGGGGTGGTGGTGAGTTTCCTATGAAACTCCACTTTTCCTCCTTCCCACCCTGTTCCACGTCTTCTCCTTCCCACTGTGTTCCACCCACTTCTCCTCCTTCCCACCCTGTTCTGCCCACTTCCTGCCTACTTCTCCTCCTTCCCACCCTGTTCCACCCACTTCCTGCCCACTTCTCCTCCTCCTCACACTGTTCCGCCCACTTCCTGCCCACTTCTCCTTCCCACCCTGTTCCGCCCAATTCCTGTCCACTTCCCCTCCTTCTCACCCTGTTCTGTCCAATTCCTGCCAACTTTTCCTTCTTCCCACCCTGTTCCACCCACTTCCTGCCCACTTCTCCTCCTTCCCACCCTGTTCTGCCCACTTCCTGCCTACTTCTCCTTCTCCTCACCCTGTTCCTCCCACTTCCTGCCCACTTCTCCTCCTCCTCACCCTGTTCCGCCCACTTCCTGCCCACTTCTCCTTCCCACCCTGTTCCGCCCAATTCCTGTCCACTTCCCCTCCTTCCCACCCTGTTCTGTTCAATTCCTGCCAACTTTTCCTCCTTCCCACCCTGTTCCACCCACTTCCTGCCCACTTCTCTTCCTTCCCACCCTGTTCCACCCACTTCCTGCCCACTTCTTCTCCTTCCCACCATGTTCCACCCACTTGCCACCCACTTCTTCTCCTTCCCACCCTGTTCCACCCACTTCCCCAGCATGATGACTCTAAGCCCTTCCCATCTGATAATGCCCTTTTCCCTCTACGACACAAATCGTGTCATTATAATATACCAGGTTGCAGCCCATGAGCTCTCTCTGGGGCTCCACAGAATAAAGTTCCCAGGTTTGTATATTATCTGTAGTCGTATATATTGTTACAAGTTGGGATTTGATGTTCGGACTCTTTTATTTTTCATTGTACATGTTGTCAAAGTACAGTCTTTGCCTCTCTCCTAACCACACACCCAGTGGTAACTATTTGAACTCTCTTGATAATCATACTTATCTCACCAGGTTTTTGTGTATTTTATGTATGTATTTTGGGTGGTTCTGGCTGCTCCCGCCTACTTGGTTGATAACTCCTTGTATACAAGCGCTTTTGCCACTTGCTCTTGTTCACTCTAGATTTAAGCCAGATAGGCACGTGCCCAATCTGAGATGACCTTACGGGGCGAGCTAGCTACACACGCTTCTGTTTATTATCTGTAGTAAGTCACAGGTTATTTATTGTTAATCCTTTGAGTGCCAGAACGGTGCAGAATGCATTGCAGTACGCCTCTGGCATTAAAAGGGTTAAACTATGGCATCTGTTACGAAGTCCCTTGTTTACTTACTGTGTATGTGGTCAAAATATAGTAGAAATATGCTGCTCCATACCTCCTAAGTGTCACTCTCTTAGACTCAAATCCCTCTGTCCCTCTTTCCCACCCTGGTGTCCCTATGTTTAGGAGATCAGACTGTGTGGTGTATATATAAGTGTATCACCCTGGTGTCCCTGTGTTTAGGAGATCAGACTGTGTGGTGTGTATATAAGTGTATCACCCTGGTGTCCCTATGTTTAGGAGATCAGACTGTGTGGTGTATATATAAGTGTATCACCCTGGTGTCCCTGTGTTTAGGAGATCAGACTGTGTGGTGTGTATATAAGTGTATCACCCCGGTGTCCCTGTGTTTAGGAGATTAGACTGTGTGGTGTGTATATAAGTGTATCACCCTGGTGTCCCTGTGTTTAGGAGATCAGACTGTGTGATGTGTATATAAGTGTATCACCCTGGTGTCCCTGTGTTTAGGAGATCAGACTGTGTGGTGTGTATATAAGTGTATCACCCCGGTGTCCCTGTGTTTAGGAGATTAGACTGTGTGGTGTGTATATAAGTATATCACCCTGGTGTCCCTGTGTTTAGGAGATTAGACTGTGTGGTGTGTATATAAGTGTATACCCTGGTGTCCCTGTGTTTAGGAGATTAGACTGTGTGGTGTGTATATAAGTATATCACCCTGGCGTCCTTGTGTTTAGGAGATCAGACTGTGTGGTGTGTATATAAGTGTATCACCCCGGTGTCCCTGTGTTTAGGAGATCAGACTGTGTGGTGTGTATATAAGTATATCACCCTGGTGTCCCTGTGTTTAGGAGATCAGACTGAGTGGTGTGTATAGAAGTATATCACCCCGGTGTCCCTGTGTTTAGGAGACCAGACTGTGTGGTGTGTATATAAGTGTATCACCCTGGTGTCCTTGTGTTTAGAAGATCAGACTATGTGGTGTGTATATAAGTGTATCACCCTGGTGTCCCTGTGTTTAGGAGATCAGACTGTGTGGTGTGTATATAAGTGTATCACCTTGGTGTCCCTGTGTTTAGGAGATCAGACTGTGTGGTGTGTATATAAGTGTATCACCCTGCTGTCCCTGTGTTTAGGAGATCAGACTGTGTGGTGTGTATAGAAGTGTATCACCCTGGTGTTCCTGTGTTTAGGAGATCAGACTGTGTGGTGTGTATATAAGTGTATCACCTTGGTGTCCCTGTGTTTAGGAGATCAGACTGTGTGGTGTGTATATAAGTGTATCAACCTGCTGTCCCTGTGTTTAGGAGATCAGACTGTGTGGTGTGTATATAAGTGTATCACCCTGGTGTCCCTGTGTTTAGGAGATCAGACTGTGTGGTGTGTATAGAAGTGTATCACCCTGCTGTCCCTGTGTTTAGGAGATCAGACTGTGTGGTGTGTATATAAGTGTATCACCCTGGTGTCCCTGTGTTTAGGAGATCAGACTGTGTGGTGTGTATATAAGTGTATCACCCTGGTGTCCCTGTGTTCAGGAGATCAGACTGCGTGGTGTGTATATAAGTGTATCACATTGCTCCACATCAATAAAACTCACATTAATGTTTGTTTAACGTCAGTATATGTGTTTATAAATTAGTCTGTATAAATAAATACTTTGGTCTTGTTATAAGTCATTTATTAGGTTACACAAAGAGGTGTTAATAGGTCATGAAATAGCCTCAAATTTCTCGGTAATGCTCTGCCCCCCAGTCACACCCCCAGCAATACCTCCTAAAACACAAGTGTCCCTCTACTGGCTATTTGAAATGTTGGGAGGTATGCTGCTTTCTAAACCCAACACATATATATTTTACTGTTTGAACACTTTTAACCCCATGAATGCCAATGAAGTCCCCAATGCAGTCCCCTCATTTGAGGGGTTAAAAGCCCCATTGAAATCAATGACATTTGTCAGAATTGTTATTTGTTCCATATAGTGCATCTGATTTGCCCCAGAACTGTATTTCTTTAGCAGTTTATTATATACAAGTAGTGTCAAAGATTGTGTACGCAGGCCAGCATTCTGTGCATTCAGGCAGTCCCTACTGTGCATGACTGCAAAAGACCTTGTACAAGGACTAGCATTCTGTGCGTTCGGGCAGTCTCTACTGCACATGACTGCTTCAGACAAACATACATCTGGCCTTTTATGTTATAGGATGGCCCACGGTTGGGACTTCAGGGAACAGGTGCACGATAAAGAGACTATGTAGCAGTAGTTATATTTTGTGTGTGAAACTTATGTAGTGGATTGTTTGAAGCCTCGGCTCTTGCAGACCATATGCCATGTGCGTAAATACAAAACAGAAGCAATTCTGGGTCATACCATCTGCATCATAGGGCCATATGTTCAAAAGAAAAGTGGAGTCATTCTGGGGCAAACTAATTGCTCTATAAGAGAGAACCAAAATACCCATTGATTTAAATGGGCCTTTAAAGCAGAACTACCACCTCACCTAAACTTTCCCCTAAAGAATTACCCATCTGTCGACTAGCTGCTCAATAGTGCTAGCCTCCAGAATTATTACCTCCTTTCAGAGAATTCCTACTGCTCCCGGGACTGACAGCCCGGAAACAGCGCAGACATCTTCGCATAGTGACGTCTGCGTGCCTGCGCTGTCAGTCCCTTCCGGTGCCAGAGCTGACAGGGCAGACGTCACTATGCAAAGATGTCTGCGCTGTTTCCTGACTGTCAGTCTCAGGAGCAGTAGGAATTCTCTATAACGAGGTAATAATTCTTGTGACTGGCACTATTGAGCAGCTAGTGGCCAGATGGGTAATTCTTTAGAGGCATGTTTAGGCGGGGTGGTAGTTCCACTTTAAATCCATTGAATGCCAGATAGCTCTTCAGCGTATTGCTTTAAAAAGTCCCATTTGAAACAATAGACATTTTATTAATTTTTACTTGACTCTCTATGGTGCTCCTGGTTTAGTCCAAAATCCTTCCACTTTTCTTTGAAAGTAGAATAGAGAACAAATGAAAAAATCTAATTGATTCAAATCTTCACACTGTTTTGGAGACCTCTTTAACGTTTAAGCCTTTTTATACCAATGGAATTATGTGGAATATTATATGTTCCCTGTTGAACTCTTGGTTTACCCCATAATTACTCCAGGGCTCAAAATTTCCACTCGCCACTAGCCAATGGTGAGTGAAAATTTAGCCCTGGCGAGTAGAAATTCAGCCCTGGTGGGTATGTTTTGGCTTGCAGTGGCGAGTAACTTTTCAGGCCTGGCTAGTAGCAAAGGACTTCATATTTTTTTTTGTAATAACATTTTTATTGAAGAAATTTTTCATACTTAAACAAAGTAATGCAAAGCACAAAGACATTGTGTAATCTACAAGGCAGTAATAAAATACAGCAATCAGAATTTCACAAAACAAAAGCTGTCTTGAACAGCCACACTTATACAACAATTTGTCAATAGCCAAATGCATATTATACAGTAATCACAATGCCCTTGTGAAGTGTATACCAAATAGTGCATATGCGAAGAGAGAGAAGAGAGGGAGAGCAGACAGGAAAGAAAGAAATAAGAGAGAAAAGGGGGTGACATGGGACACGAAAGAGGAAGGAAGGGTAAAAAATCCACCATGGACCATCGGCGATCTATCTAATTTAACCGGAACATCCTCCAGATGACCATTTAGCCCAGACTTGGTTATAGAACTCTAGTCTAAAAGTGGAAGTGAAATATAATCTCTCCATCCCCAAGTTATAAGACACCAGCTGGTGTAGCTCTGCACGAGTAGGTACATCTCTAGTCTTCCATGCCCTAGCCAGGAGAGTCTTCGCCGCGAGCAATATCTGTCCAGACAGAAACCGCACCAAGCCGGACAATGGACTCGGAAAAATATGCAGCAATGCCACTTCTGGAGTTTTAGGTAATTCCAATTTATCAAAAACCATATCCCAATAGAGACGCAATCGGGGGCAGGTCCACCAAATATGTAACATGGATCCCACCTCCAAATTACATCACCAGCACAAATTTGATGCATGAGGGTAGATACGAGCCAAGCGGGTAGGTACCAAATACCATCTATACACGACTTTCCGTGAGAGTTCTAAATGATTGGTACAATGCGAGAGATCATTAGAGATAGAGAATGCTTTCTGCCACTGGCTCGCCGTCAAATTGCACCCCAACTCTTGCTCCCACTTCAACATAAATGGGAGCTTCGTCGGGCAATCACTAGAAACCAGGATCCTGTAACAAATAGACAGCGCACCAGTGGTACTCTGAGGTACCATGCACAACTTAACTAAACAATGCAATAGCAGGGGAGTCAAAGACCATGTAGTAGGGGACAATGTTAAGACATGTCTGAGTTGTAGAAATTTATAAAAGTCAGTCCGTGGAAGGTCGAAGCCCGACTGTATGTCGCTATACGACTTCAATAGACCGCCAGCAACCAACTGACCTAAATTCCTAATCCCCGCCGCACTCCAAGAACTAAAATTGGATCCCGGAATCACGTAGTCCATGGCCCGCAAGGGCGTCGCTGGGGAGAATTGCCGTAATTCAGGAACCTTTCGAGCATATGTATCCCAGGTAGACAGTGATAGTCTTGTACTAGTCAAGAGAGTAGCAGTGGCCGGTCGCCATCGTGTAGGTAACCACAAAAGATCACACACTCTATGTGGGAAAAGCTGCGAGTCTTCTAAGTCTACCCACGCTACCCCCCCTGGACTAACATGAAATTGTATTGTCTGGGACATTCTCGCTGCCCTGTAATAGAACAGCAATGACGGAACCCCCAGACCACCAGATCTAGTCGGAGCTAGAAGCCAACGGGTGGAGACCCTGGATCGGTGAGCGCCGTGAATGAAGCGCAGAATCTCAGACTGCACCTCTTGTAGAAAAGCAAGGGAGATGGGTATGGGAAGGGTCCTAAAAAGATAGAGAAACTTAGGTAACACAGACATTTTCACTGCAGCTATGCGACCTAGACAGGACAGCATCAGAGGAGACCATTCCCTAAGATCTTGACGAACTGAGCCCCACACCCGTTTCAGGTTAACAGAAGCTAGAGTCGAAGAATCTCGAGTAATATGGATACCTAAGTAGGAGAGACTATCCGTCCTCCAGTCAAATGGATAAGTAGTCTGTAATTGAGTGAGAGTGGATGCATCTACATGAATCGGTAGGACTTGGGTTTTGTCCTTGTTAACCTTATGATATGAGACCCTGCCGTACAAGGCCAAAGTCTCTAATAAGCATGGAAGAGAATTGACCGGTTGAGTAAGGGTAATCAATATGTCATCCGCAAACAGACTCAGCTTTACTTCCAAATGCCCAAAAGTACATCCAGAGACCAGGGAACTGGAACGGATCATTTCGGCGAGCGGCTCCAAAGCCAACACATAAAGAATAGGCGATAGGGGGCATCCCTGTCTTGAGCCATTAGATATGGTAAAAGGCTCAGACAAAAAGCCTGCATAAGTGACCCTAGCCGAAGGAGATGAGTACAAAGAAAATATAGCCTTAATAAATTCCGGGGGGAAACCAAATTTAAACAAAACTGCTCGCAGGAACCCCCAATGTAATCGATCAAAGGCCTTCTCCGCATCTACCGCCAGGAGAAGACTCTGAGTTTTCTCAGCCATCAATTTCTCTATAACATTGATGACCTGTCTCGTGCTGTCCGAGGCCTGACGACCTCGAACAAAGCCAACCTGCTCGTAATGTAGCAAGGAAGGTAAGATGTCTCGTAGTCTGTTGGCCAATAATTTTGCATATAATTTGACATCTGTGTTCAGTAAGGAAATTGGCCTAAAGTTAGGACAGTGAGTAGGGGGTTTCCCAGGCTTAGGTAGAGTAGAAATATGGGCAGAAAGCATAGAAGATGGAAAGGAACCTTTCTCACCACAAGAGCGAAAGAGTTCCTCTAGATGCGGTAAGAGAATTCCACTAAAGGATTTATAATAAAAGTTAGAAAATCCATCTGGCCCTGGGGCCTTATCATTTGGTAAGGACTTTATAAGAGATTTAATTTCATCTGCGGTTATAGGCGCAATGAGCAGGTCACATTGAGCAGAGGAAAGACTTGGCAGTCTTACACTACCTAAAAAAGAGTCAATATCCCGGCTAGATGGTTGGAAAGTGTTTGGGTCTAAGCAGAGATTATAAAGAGATGCATAATACTGGGCAAAAGCCTCCGGGATTTGAGCAGGGTTCACAATTTTCGTTCCTGACACAGATATAATATGTGGGATAGCCCTCCTAGCTTCCCGCTTCCTGAGCCTCCTCGCCAAGAGGGTACCCGCCCTATTACCCTGCGTATAGTACCGTTGTTGTAACTTTTTAAGCATTAGTTGGGTATGGAATAATTGCAGGTCCGAAATTTCCCGCTTGGTCTCCACAATACTTTTCCCCCTTGCTCTAGTATAATGAGCTTTTTGTAAAGTTTCCAAAGTGGCTAAATGCTTAGTTAAATGATCTAGTCTCGCTGTCCGTCTCCTCTTCTCCCTAGCCGCATAAGCTATACAATGGCCCCTCATAACTGCTTTATGAGCTTCCCATAATGTTACTGGAGACACATCAGGATCCACATTCAACGTAAAATATTCAACTAGGAGCGTCTCCAGATGTGACCTAACCTTAACATCCGCCAAGAGATGATCATTAATCCGCCACGACCCTCGACCAGAGCAGCTAAATTGTTCAGCTAAATCCAAGAGGATCGGAGCATGATCCGACCACTGTATAGTACGTATAGAACAGGACCTGACCCTTTGCAATGTCTGTTTGTCAAGACAAAAATAATCCAACCTAGAATAGGATCCATGCACTTGCGAGTAGAAGGAATAATCTCTTTCAGTAACATGGTAAGTTCTCCAGACATCATACAAACGGAATTCCGTCAAAGCCTGCGAAAGAATCCTACTTTGTGATAACAAAGACCTCAGGTGAGCCCCAGAGGGCGAAGATGATGTGTCCACCACAGGGTCAAGTAATGTATTGAAATCTCCACAAAGGACCAACGAGCCTTTCAGCATATGCTCCAACCTAGTCAATGTGCGTCTAATGAATTGGACCGAGTTAGAGTTTGGAGCATACACATTAATCAATGAGTAAGTGACATTATTAATAGTAGCAATTAGAATAAGATAACGACCCTGAGGATCCTTCCTCACCTCCAGCACCTGCACTGCCAGGGAGTCATGGAGATAAATAGAAACGCCCGCCCGCTTGGTCGTAGCTGATGCATGATAAACCGTGCTAAAGTTCCTAACCTGAACAGATGGGATCTTATCCGCGGCGAAGTGAGTCTCCTGTACACATAAAATCTGTGATTTCAATTTGTGAGCTTCCTGAAACAATAAACGTCGTTTGTGGGGGCTATTTAGCCCTTTAACATTCATAGAAAGAATTCTAAGAGCCATAAGATAGGTATGGAGAAATGACACTTCTAACATGTAACGCACTGCTGTCTAGCAAAAATGAATCCCATGGCTCCCGATTGGCCATCATTCTAATCTGTGCCACCTTCGGCCCATGGAGGTGAGGGGTGGGGATAAAACACAAGGAATAACAGAGGGAACTCAGAGGAGGAGGAAAGAGGGACACATGGAAAGGTAGAGAGAGGGGGGAAAACAGAAAAGGGAGGAGAAAGGCAGAAAAAGAATAAAAGAAAGAGAAACAAGATACCAGCTCCGAAGAGCTGTAAATCCACAGTGCAATATACATCCAATAGACAATCATAGGTAATCTATGCAGCACCAATCTCATACCCAGATGAGAGGGGGGTAAGTAACACACTGAGTAAGGCACATCCGGAGAGACCGATCGCGTCTCCAAGGATTCAGTTAAGTGAACATACAATCCTGTGGTTAGACCACAGGGAGCCGAGATATTAACTGATAATTAAATTTAAGCAAGGGGGACCTTATAAAAAGGAGAAGGGACCCTTAAACATGCTAAACATAGGAATAAGGAACCATACCGGCACCCCCGCCCGCCCTAAGGCAGCAAGAACACCGGATATCCCTCCATAGAGAACATTAGTCTATATTCCAGGTATGAGATCAGTAGGTATGCGTCCCAAACAGACTAATATCTAAGCATTCCCTTCTATGAGGACTTTTTTTTTTTTTTTTTTTCTATTAAACATTTCAAAGCATAGTACCCAACCCCAAACATACCAAGTAATATGAAAAATACAAGGGGCAATAGACTGGCACGTCACAACTGGTGTCCAAGCTAGAAAGAATATCCCCGTTATGATCCCGCCAGTCTACATAACCCCGGCACAAAACCCTTCCAAATCCCACACCCATGGAACTAGAAGCAGGGACAGCGACCAGCAGACTCCAATCTCCACCCCGGTCCTCCAAGGGCTCCCCATCAACCGAGTCTGCCGGACGCCCCCCATCCACCTCCAGGCCAGATAGTATAACTCCCAAGTCATAACATTACAGTATCCAAACCCAATAACACAACCTAGAAACATTCCCATTGCGATGCATGAGAACCCATTACTAACTGCAAAATCAAACCTGGCTGAAAGGCAAATATAGCTGGCAATATTACAACAAAGCCAGTGTAAACAATCACAGACCGATCATCGGTGCGTAGGCCAGTGGCAGTCAACCATGAGAGGATCCTGGTTCAGGCTCGATAGGCCGCAGCCTCGAAACTGATATTGGAACAGGTAAATTAGTCCAATCTCTTGAAAGACGTGTAGGCCGGGCATTCTGAAGCTCTGGAGGGACATCAAATGGGATATTCCAGGAAGTGAGAACACGAGCCCCTTCCTCAGGAGTCCCCACTGGAGTCACCGACCCCTCCCTAGTAATCAAAACTCTCACCGGGAACCCCCACTTGTACTTGATGTCAGCTTTGCGTAGGGCTGCGGTTATGTGACGGAACTGACGCCGTTGCTGTAGAGTAGCTGCAGAGATGTCCGCAAATAACTGTATTCCAGAGTAGGGTTCAGGCAGGGACTCCCTGATGCGGCCCGCTCTCAACAGCTCCTCCTTGATGTGAAAATAATGCATACGTAAGATAACATCTCTCGGGGCTTCTGAGGGTAGATTCCTTGGCCTGGGGAGCCTGTGAATTCGATCAACAAGTAGGTCCTGGTCGGAGTAGTCCGGTAAAAGACTAGAGAAAAGGTCCTGCACCCATGCCTTAAGATTTGTTGGCTGTACCTCCTCCGGGATCCCTCGGATCTGTACATTGTTACGCCTGGAACGGTCTTCCAGGTTGCACACCTTCTCCTTCAGGAACCGGACCTCCGACTCCAATGCAGCATGGCGATCCGTCAATGCATTGTATGCGTCTATGACTTCGTCAACTTTATCTTCCACGCGGGACGTCCTGTCCCCAATAGCTCTGATATCCTTGCGGAGGTCATTAGCGATAGCTTTCACATCTCCCTTAATCTGGGTTCTTAGCGTCCGAAGCATGGACTTGATGTCCCCAGAAGTAGTATTGGCAACACAGGAAGATGTTGACGCCGTTTCGTCCAGCTCCGAAAGATCGTCGTCACCAAACTCCGTCCGGGTATCGTCTTGAGTGGATGGGCCTGGCTGCTGCAAGGCCTTCCTTTTTTCCTTCGGGGTGAGGAATTTGAGCATATTTTCATGATGTCTTTTGTTCCTATGGGAGGACATTGTGCTCGCCCATAAGGGGAAGGGTACAGATTCCCCAAAAAAGTATAATCTCTTGGCTTTATAGGCTGGTAAATCCTGGATCACGCCGGAGCGCTCCTAATGTGCTGCCACCTTTACCGCGCGCTAGGCCACGCCCCCAAAGGACTTCATATTTTAAGCCCTGATTACTCCATTCTTTCTTTGTACATAGGGTCCAAATTAGAGATGAGCAAACTGTTTCAGGCAAGTTCATATTTTGTAGAAAACAGGCTGTCTTGTGAAACAAAGTTTTGCCATTTCAAATGCCTCGGGATTCTTGCATGTCAAGGATCACAGGAACAGCTGTCTACTGATGTCAGAATCACTATATAGAGAAGACTTGTGTACCACCCACTGGCAGTTGCAATAAGCTCTTGTAGGTGGTTAATTAAGGAGCAAGAGCAGATTGCTCATTAAGCACAGTAGGCAACATCCTAGAGCACAAGATTTTGAGGGCTAATTCAATTGTACTGGCCATGCCCATTCTAGTCAAGCATAATCTTTGGTCCTTGGCCATAAGACCAACCTACATAAAGGTTAAGCTTGAGGTCTTGCTTGACAGATTTCTGTGCCCAGAATCCCGGTCCCATTATGTCTCCATCTGCTTGTTTCTCCCCACAGTCAGACTCAGACAGCCATTCCCACCCTCAGTGATGTATTTGTTCTCCTGGACTGCAATGGATCTTCCCTTCAGCAAGCTGGATGACGTACATGACTAGTGGATGAATGGAGAGATCACAGGCTGGTCAGAACCAGTTAGTCTGCATGTGTCCAGGACATATCATTGCTCCTGGATGCATGTCCATTGTTTCTTAGAACAATGGGACTCTATAGGAGTTCCTTCCTTAAGTTTGAGGTCAGGAGCCAGATGAGGGTGATAGAGATTGTCCTCTATCAGGAAACTGGTTGGCAAGTTTCCCTTTAGTCCATTACAGTGAATGGGAAATAGTGTCTGTAGTCTGATTGGCTGGTGGTATTGTTAACTATTGATTAGCTGCTTGACTTTTGGATCCCTGCGGCAGAAGCTGTAACGCTGTGGCCAACCCAGAGTTCCAGAACTTTGGGTATAAAGGGGTCTGTGCATGTTGTATCTTTTAGGTGTTCCTGCAGGTTGGGCACATGCACCGGCAGAGCTCCAAGGTCCCATGGTGCAGAATATACAGAAAACCATGTTGTACCATTTCCTCAACTTGATCCTCATCTTTACTAACTACACATTGAACCAAAGTCTCTAGTCAAGTGAAGGGTCATCCAACACACCCATATTCTGATTTGTTACATAGTAATATAGTTGAGGAGGCTGAAAAAAGACATGTGTCCATCAAGTCCAGCCCATGGAAAAAACACCCCTGTTGATCCAGATGAAGCAAAAAAGCCCTCTGGGACAATTTCTAATTTAGCCCCAAGTGGGTAAAAAAAATTCCTTCCTGACTCCAAATGGCAGTCAGATAGTTCCCTGGATCAACATCCTATCTGCTTTGAAGCCATCTGTCATCATTTTCAATATTGTTTTGTGCTAGATAAGTATCCATTGCTTTTTTGAAAGCAGTTGCATTATCTGTAAGTACAACATGGCGAGGCAAAGAATTCCATAGCTTTACTGCCCTTACTGATTTGTGGGTGTGACCAGTACAATCCAAATGCCGTGCACCTAACATCCACTCATGAGTTTATAATAATTGCTTTATTTGCTATTTTATATATTTGGTCATATTTTAACCAGCTTACACAACTGTTCATCATTTATTCACTTGCATGCTATATTGCTCTCCATTGCACTGGTTCACAATGAGTTATCAACCCCTCTAGCATCCAGTGACTGTTGTTGTTGTTTTTTTTGCTTGAACATTATAGACCAATGTTTTTTTTTTGTGCCTGAGAATAGTGGATGGAGCCAGTAGCATAACTAGTCATTGGAGGGCCTAAGTGCAAAGATTTTCTTGTGCCCCATCACAAAAATATTTTCAGAGGCATAACTAGAACCTATTGAGCCCAGGGGCCGATAGGTTCCCTGTGATTCTGGGCCCCGGCAGAACTGCACTAACCACACCCCCCATAGTTATGCCACTGGATGGGGCTAAGGGGGGTCATGTGTAGGGGTGTAACTACTGGAGGAACTGAAGAGGGTGCAGCTGTGACAAGGCCTAGAGTCCAAGTTCCCTAAAGTCAAGTAGTTCTAGGTATGCACCCAGGAGAAGATATTTCTTTTAGGGAGCTCAAAAAAGCTTGACCCCAAGCCCCTGTCACAGCTTACCTTGTTTCCGCCGCCTCAGCGATGCTCGGCGTCATTTCACGCGTCATCTGCAGATGCGAGGCTTCAGAGTGAAGCAAGCCTCTGTTTTATGCCATGCTTCCTGTAGTCTCCTCCTACCTAATTCCTTCCTCTGAGCCTGCTCCTTCTACCTACTTCCTGAGGAGGGGTATAAAGGGCAGCCTGAGTCTGACTCAGTTGTCCTTGCGTTGTTGTACAAAGCAGTTCTGTGTCCTTGGGCTCTGTGTATGACCTGGCATGTCTGACCATCCAATCTGGTGCTGACCTGTGGCTCTGTCTGACTATTCGCCTGCCTTATCCTTATAGTGGACACCCAATCTGATGCAGACCTGTGGCTTTGGCTGACTACCTGAACTGTGTATCACCTGGCTTGTCCGACTACCCTCTCTGGTGCTGACTTGTGGCTCTGTCTGACTATTCTCTTGTTATTCCCCTGTACCTAGCAGACATGCAATTTGGTGCGGACCTGGAGCTCTAGTAGACCAGCTATTAAACTGACTGCAGGTGTGAGTCAATCTTCTGCTTTCTCCATATTGACTGCAGGCGTGAGTCAGGTAGCCCACTTCACTACGTCGGATTAAGATCCTGTGTTCCAGTTCCGGCTCCTGGTTCCAGCAGAGACTACCAGTGGCTGAGGCCTAGTCTCCAGCAGTGTGGACAAGTTTGGCAGCCTACTATTTCTGATAGCAGTGCTTGCTGGCTTGTGACTCTCTGCTTGTTCTTGCTATATTATGATTGTGTACTACCTTACTTATATTTTAATAAATTGCATTTAACTATACCGTACTGACTCCTGCATATCTTTGGGGAAACCGTGACAGCCCCATGTCTTTCAGAAGCATGCCAATTCCCCTGCATACAGTTATAATATACTGTTGATGGCCAGTGGCGGATGATGGGATTTGTAGTGCAACTACAGCTTAAGAACCACAATTACCATTCTCTTGGTCTAGAGCAGAGCTGTCCAAGTTCAGGCCTCAAGGGCCACCACAGGCCAGGATGAAAGGATTTCCCTAATTAAGCACAGATCATTGTGACTGACTCACCTGTGCTTAATCAGGGAAATCCTTACATCCTGGCCTGTTAGTTGCCCTTGAGGACTACACTTGGACAGCCCTGGTCTAGAGAGAACATAGTGCCCACCATTTAAAGACTAAGAATAGGAAAATTGGCAGTCTACACAAATAACAGGGTTCATAGCCCAGTCAGTCTTTCCATGGGACCTGTTCCTGCTGCCGGTGCTGAACCTTTATTCACACGTCAGTGTGAGCAGACAGATGTGAAAGGAGGAAGAATTTACTCCTACGTGAGTTCAGCACATGGAGTAGCTGCCTGGGATGCACACAAGATGTGTCAGACAGTCACACCAGCTGCGCTTTTATAGATTTTTTTTTTTACCCTTTAATATTTCAGGAATCTGCTGGTGTGTGACTTGCAGTGAAAAGTGCTGTGTGGATTTCTGTACACTCAATTAAACCTGGTTTTAGCAGCATATAAAATGAACAAGAGACAGAGCTAGCTCAGAGCAGTGGAGCGCAAACCTGTTGTTAGTGTCACCTAATGGTGCAGGTTTCCTGGAACTTCTGACATAAACACTGGGAAATCAATCAGTGGTTCAATCATTCCTAAGGATCTTCTGGAGTTAATGACATTCACTTGTGTTTAACCCTTTGAGTGCCAGAGAGGCATTGCAATGCATTGCACACCTCCCAACATTTCAAACTGCCAAAGAGGGACACTTGTGTTTTAAGGGGTGTGGCTGGTGGGCGGGGCATTACCGAGAATTTTTAGGCTATTTCATGACCTATTGACAGCTCCTTGTATAATCTAATAAATGACTTATAACAAGACCAAAGTATTTTATTTACACAGACTAATTTATAAACACAAATACTGATGTTTAAACATACAGTAATGTGAGTTTTATTGCTGTAGGGCAGTATGATACATTTATACACACACCACAAAATCTGATTTCCTAAAAAGAGGGACATCAGGGTGGAAAAGAGGGACAGATGGATTTGGGTCTAAAAGAGGGACTGTCCCTCCTAAAGAGGGACACTTGGGAGGTATGGCATTGGATACCTCTCTGGCACTCAAAGGGTTAACTCTATGAGTGCCAGAGCGGTATCAAACTCATTGTAATGGCAGTTAAAGGGTTAAACCAGTCGATGTTGGGATGGGGCTTGAGATCTGTTTTGAGCAGCCGTGACTTAAATTATTATTTCTTAAGCCCTAGGGGAGGGGGGAGTGTATTCAAGATATTAAAGTGGAACTTTCATGTTAATTACATTGCCCCAGAATAGATTACTAACCTAGCGATATACAAAGTTATACTATCCTTACGCTGAATAAATCCATGGTAGTTCAGTAAAATAACATCTTCCATCGGCATTCAGCTGCACAGAGCTTACAAGAGAAGCTCTGTGCCCCTGCACGGTCAGTCCATTCCTGTGCCTTAAAGGGATAGTAATACTTAAAATGTAAAAAAATATTTGTTGTAGGGTTTATCCCCCTGAGTAAAACAAGGGTATTCCCACTGCTGGGAGATATTTTATTAAAAAATTATAACAGCTCAAACTTGAATTTTGTTGGTGCAGTATCACAGTGGCCTGAAAATTTACAGTGGCACTGTTGCTACACCATCCTATGGACAGCTCTGGTCTGTAGACCATAAATCTCCATAGGATGGAATAACAACAGCGCCACTGTAAATTTTCAGGCAACTGTGATATTGCACCTAAAAAATTCAAATTTGAGCTGTTATAATTTTTTAATAAAATATTTCTCATCAGTGGGAGTACCCTTGTTTTATTCGGGGACATTACAACATATATTTTTTTACATCTTAAGTATTACTATCCCTTTAAGGCATGAAGTGATGTCACCACCAATGCTGGTAGTGAACGGGACAGATAGCACAGACTCAGAGGTATATTTTCTCCAAGATCTCTGCGCTGTCTGTCCTCTGGTTCCTGCCGAAGATGTGATTTTTTGGGAAGTCTGGTCTACACAAGTCTCTCAAGGAGAAGAGAGACAGGATGGTAGGTAGTGACAGAGGAGGGAGTATGGAACAAGGTTAATTATAAGGGGAAGGATGTACGTCAGTATCATGTCTAATAGTGTGTATCTTATCTTTAAAATGCATGGCAATATCTTGAGAAGTGAAGTCTGTGGAGGGTCTGGAGTGTGTTGCATAGGGAAGAGAAGGGGGTTGAAGGTACTAAAGAGTAATTTAGGGTTAGAGGAAAGAGAGGAGATGAGAAATGTGAAGTAATCTTGATTGGCAAGGGAGAGGGCAGATCGGTATGAGAGTAGAATTTGTAGTGCTGGAAGTCTTCACCAAACTGGGATTTTCTCCAAAGCCGCTCGACAGTTCAAGCAACACCTTGGAGTTATTGGGGGGTCTGTTTTGTGTGCCATGGATCTTTTGGGATGGCATAGGGAGGCAAAAACTGCTTTGTTTACAGCAGTTTTGAGAGTGGAGTGGAAGCACTATGTGGCCAGGTTAAACCAGGAGAGGGAGGACATGGTAGGCAGGAGGGGTTGTACAGACAAGGAGATTTGATATAAGTCAAGGGAGTTTAGGTTTTTACATTTGTGGAAGGTTTAAGGTGGAGTGAAAAGAATGTCAGGTGGGGCAAGGGTGTAAATTAACAGGTTGTCAGAAATAGGGAATGTGGTTTTAGAGACCGGCAGCAGGAATGAGAGCCCTAGGTCTAGAGAATGAAAATCCAGGTGAGTGGAAGAGTTGGTCCACTAAGTGAGAGGAAGTTAAAGGGATAGTAATACTTCGTTTTAACTTTATTTTATTTTGTAGGCATTAAAAAAAAATGAAGAACGATATAGGTCATATCTCTCAAACCTTTATGGTTTAAGAGATATTCACAAGCAAAGTTTCCCCCTCCCACCCCTTTTTCCTAGTGTAAGCCATTTCTTCTCAGATGTGAGTCTGTTTGTAAGACCAGACAGATAACAGAAGGGGACAATCTTCTTTATATGAAAACAAATGAAAGCACTTCCCCCCCTTGACAAGTTTTTCTGGTTTTTCCCTTATCTTAATTGAAGATTGTCCCTCTCTGCAGTCTACCTGGGCACCTCCCTTCTGATCTGGCTGAACAGGAGGAGGGGAAACTTTGCTTGTGAATATCTCTTAAACCATAAAGGTTTGAGAGATAAGACATATATCGTTCTTCATGTTTTTTTTAATGCCTACAAAATAAAATAAAGATAAAACGAAGTATTACTATCCCTTTAAGGCTTCAGGAACATTAATAAGTAAGTATATTGAAGTACCAAGGATGAAAGTGGGAATATCAGCTGAAAGAAAGTAGAGAAGCCATGAAGAGAAGTGATCAAGAAATTGGAGAGGAGAACCAAGGGGGTGATACAGGAACCATTGAGCCCAGTGTTCCCTCTAAGAAGAAAAATATAACAATGAAAGAGTTAGACGAGTAATGAAAATCGCATGGTTCATGTGATTTCCCAATGCAGCCCTCCATAAACAATTCTCTTTAAAGGGTTAGTAATGTTTCATAATAAAAGCAGCTCTAATTAATCATCATAGTATTTGGATTTTGGAGAGTGTTATTTTAATACTGTCAGAGTTGTAGTACAAGAGTAATTCAATGACAAAGTATCCCCCTCCTGCCCCTTTTACTGATGTAACACTGCTCAGCCAGATCAGAAGGGAGGTGCCCAGGTAGATTGCAGAGAGGGACAATCTTCAATTAAGATAAGGGAAAAACCTGAAAAGCTTGTCAAGGGAGGGCAGGACCTTCATTGTTCTCATAGGAAGAAGATTGTCCCCTTCTGTTATCTGTCTGGTCTATGGACTGGATTCCAAGTCTGAGAAGAGATGGATTACACTAGGTAAAAGGGGCAGGAGGGGAAACTGCTTGTGAATATCTCTCAAACCATAAAGGTTTGAGAGATAAGACTTATATCGTTCTTCATGTTTTTTTAATGCCTACAAAATAAAATAAAGATAAAATGAAGTATTACTATCCCTTTAAAAGATTAGTAATTGCTTAAAAGAATAATAAGTAATATTGTAGATAAAGCAAAAAGAAAGAGATCGGTACAAGTTCTATCTCTCAAACCATTATGGTTTGAGAGTTAGAACATTTTAAGTTATCCTCTTTCTCTGATGTCAGTGTCTAGCTGACAGCCCGAGATCCTGGTCCGGGAACCATCCTGCGGATCTTCAGCAGAGCCGACTCGAATCTCCTGCTGTCAGCTTTACCGCTGACAGCAGAGAGAGGAGAACTTTAAAACGTTCTATCTCTCGAACCTTTTTAGGACTTGTACCAATCTCTTTCTTTTTGATTTAGCTACAATATTAGTTATTATTATTTTAAGCCATTACTATCACTTTAACTCTTTCAGCTGTAGCTTTATCAACATTCCACCTTAGCGGTAACACTGGGATGGTATTAAATTGTTTCAATGCCAATGTGTCAGAGTAGTCAGATTAAAATGAAACAAAACACTACAATTAACAGTAGGCTAGGGGCAGGAGAAGCCTGTCCTCACATCACCATTCTACCTTTCAGATACATTCATAGTGCCTTGTCTCGGTAGGCTGAACAAGCAAGATAATTATACCCTTTATCCACCAGCAGAGAACTGATAGGTCATTATCCAGTCACCGTGATTGCTTTTATTTTCTGTCCTCACCATGTCTTTCTCAGTAAAGTTAATGAGTGTATTTTAAGCATAACTGACAGACTTAAGTTTGTTAAATGTTACGTTTTGCATCACTGGGTCCCATAATGATGAATGTCCTGTTATTCCTGAACAGGCAATACAGTATGAGGAATAAACAATACTCTGGAGATGCACTAAAGTACGGCTAGTCAATTGTTGAGGCTCCAGCTGTTTTGGACAATAAATCCCATCACCCCAAACCAGCCATTAGTCCACAACAACTGGAGGACTAATAATTGACAAACACTGGACTTCGATGAGAAAAGGGTGAGAAAGCGTTCTAATGATATAAACTCTAATTCCTAAATTATTCTATGCAGTAAGAGAAAGACTGACAAATTATAGCACGTGTGTCAATTTAATCTGACCTGCGGGTTTGACTTTCTAAACATATACAGCAGAGCAGATATACAGATAAAACATTCATTTCTGCCTTTCCCTAAATAAGAACTATACAGTTTATCATAAAGCACAAGTTAATACAATGTATCATTCTATCAGTGCAGAGAGATAGACAAAACTGACACCTTCTCTACACTGAAGAAAATGACGCTATGATCAGATGAACAAGGAACAGACAGATATAACCCTCTTTCTCGCTTACAGAAAGGGGATTGACAAATAGGGTAAAACCTGTCATGGGGGGCAGGGTTTTCCTTATGATCACAGTAAGAAGATTGTCCCTTGCTGTGACCTGTCCTGTCAAGAGATCAGATTCCACATCTGAGGGGAGGCTGCTTACACTATTAAAAGGGGCGGGAGGGGGATAGTTTATCATTCAATTACTCTTGAACTACAACTTTGACAGTATTGAAATAACACTCTCCATGGCCCAAATACTACAAAGATTAATTCAAGCTTCTGTTTTTATGAAACATTACTATCCCTTTAAGAACTTCAATAGCATATGGTACTTCATTGAGAGAGATCGCTCTTCGATAATAAAAGTATCAGGATCTCATTATCTATACAACTGCCTCTTTTTAGCTAAGATGATACAGAACATAGACTTATGAAAGACAGGTATATATACGTAACCTTAATTCAAATTACAGTCTCCATTAATTCTTTGAGTACTAGAAGCATATCTGACGCATAACTTTCCAATGCGTTGGATACCCCTCTGTCACTCAAAGGGTTAAATAAAAGAATATCCTTCAATGCTGGAACTGCCAGCTACACGATACGGGACAAATAAAATTACTTATTAACATTAAAGGGGAATTAAATCCTTTGACTGATAGAGAGGAGAACCAGTGTGTTGGAGACCTTCCTCAGGCATCCAATGGATAATTTTTATTTGTGCCCTACAATGCACTAATTCCTCTGACTAAAACAGTTTCTCTCATTTAGCATTCTTTCTAAAAGAAATTAGTGATACAGAGATTGCACTAACAATTGTAAAGGGCTATGTAAACATTCTCAAGATAGTAAAATGTTGCTGCTCATTTTTTCATTACCAGACTGAAAAGCCTTTGCTTGATTTTTCTTACTTTTCTTCTGATTTTTCTTACCCAGCTCTAGAACGGTGACTCTCAATCAGGGTTCCGTGGCACCTTGGTGCGTCACAGACATCCACTTAGGGTGCCCCTAATTTTCCATAAACACTTAGATAAATATGCGAATGTTGACTTTAAAATGCATAGTTATAGAAATTGATATGCAGAATATGTTTGTTTTTATTATTCCGATTGCGACAACTTAGAATAACTATGCCCCAAATATTCCAGATTGAGAATCATTTGTCTAGAAAGTCCACAACAAAGACGTGTCCTTTCAGCATCAGAGTGTTGTCTGCAATGCATCGCACATCATTCTGGCACTGGAAAAGCTAGGCAGGCAATATTTCTATGTACATTACCTTTAATATCCTGGTTCTTCAGAGGAATTCTGTGTTCACATGCTTCCGTCTGGAAGCATTTCTCCTCAGATCTCCTTGTAACAGCAGCTCAGATAAACCATAGTTTTGTTGATGAAAGTCTCTAGGGAAGGACAACCACCGAGAGTCGAATGGCTCCTTTTATGTATGACCTGGTTTCAAGCACGCTATCTGTATCCACAGTTAGTAGGAAAATGTGCTTTCTGAGCCTGCCGCAAATGGAAAGCGATTTCCCCTAGTTTGTGAAACTGGCAGACTGTACCGGTATCATATTTGTAGTCCAACTTCCATGCAAATAAAACTTTTAATTGACAGCAAAAAAAACCTGTGCAAACAGAGGCGTTACCTTTACAAACACCACGGCTCAGCAAGGGCTCTGGATTGTACAGGTAGAAACATGGTTCTCTGCCAATGAGCAGCTTGTTCCTGTAATAAAAGTGAAAAGAATGTTTATGAATTAAAGCAATAAAAAAGTAACTGAAAATGATTTATTTATAGGGGTGACAGCAGTATTCGTAGACTGACGGAACATTATCAGACTGGGGTGAATGTACAATGAATCATGTGCTGGGAATTATTTTCTAACCTTAAAGGGATAGTAATGTTTCATAACAAAAACAGCTCCAATTAATCTTCATAGTATTTTGGACTTTGGAGAGTGTTATTTCAATTCTGTCAGAGTTGTAGTTCAAGAGCAATTGAATGATAAAGTATCCCCCTCCTGCCCCTTTTACTGATGTAACACTGCTCACCTCAGAGCAGCAAGACTGTCCCTCTCTGCGATCCATCTGGACAATCTTCAGTGATCATAAGGGAAAAACCTGTCAGGGGGGGGGGGAGCAGGGTTTTCCTTATGCTCACAGTAAGAAGATTGTCCCTTGCTTTGAGCTGTCTGGTCCCAAGACCAGATTCCACATCTGAGATGAACAGTGTTACGCTAGGTAAAAGGGGCGGTAGGGGGATATTTTATCAGTCAATTACTCTTGAACTACAACTCTGACAGTATTGAAATAACACTCTCCATGGCCCAAATACTATGAAGATGAATTGAAGCTGCTTTTATTGTGAAACATTACTATCCCTTCAACCCTTTGAGAGCCAGAGGGGTACACAACGCATGGCTTTGCAATGCGTTGTTTACCCCTCTGGCACTCAAAGGGTTAAGCCTGCCTGAAGTAGATTTTCAAAGCTATACTTGCCAAATTATCTACCGTTAACCCTATGAACACCATAGGAGTATGCAGTGCATTGCAAAGCAACGTGTTGTGTAACCTTCTGGCATTCAAAGGGTTAAAGGAACTTGCTCTCAGGGGATGAAAATGGGACAGTCTGGTGGCATTTTGGCACATTCCTTTCCTGTACGCCTTGTTTACCGCAATTTTAGGGCTACAGCTCCAAATGTTGAGGGCTGCCTCGCCTCTGCTGGCCACACCCACATTTTAAATTGTGGGTGTGTCCAGAGTAATCTCAATATCCCTGAAACAAGTATATACCCCTTTAAAGGTTATTTATCCCCTTGGATGCTAGAAAGATCTCTATGCATTGGAGATCTCCCTCTAGCAAACAAGAGGTTAAAGTTTTTTGTTCTTGCTACTTATAGGTCAGTGGAATCTTCTGTATCAGGAAACAGTAGATGGAACTGGGGGACGGGCCATGTGATGAATGGGGGTGTGGCCATGGGCAGTAGTTAAGGTGCCTTGAGTGATTTGAATATGAGTGCCTGAAATGCAAATCCATTCCTGGGCAATGTACTGAACAAGTCATTACTGACCAATGGTGTGCCAGGACCGTCACAGAATTCTGAAGGAGATTTATAAAAGACATTCCTAGTACTTTTTTTAAGGAACGGTCCTTAAAGTGATAGTAATGTTTCAAAAAAAAAAGCATCTCAGAATAATCTTCATAGTATTTGGGCCATGGAGAGTGTTATTTCAATACTGTTGGAGTTGGAGTTCAAGAGTAACTGAATGATAAAGTGACCTCCCCCTGTCCCTTTTACCTAGTGTAACACTGCTCCCCTCAGATGTGGAATCTGGTCTCTTGACCAGACAGGTCGAAGCAAGGGACAATCTTCTTACTGTGAGAACAATGAAAACCCTGCCCCCCTTGACAGGTTTTTCCCTTATTGAAGGTTGTCCCTCTCTGCGATCCATCCAGATAGTCTTGCTGCTCTGAGGTGAGCAGTGTTACATCAGTAAAAGGGGCAGGAGGGGGATACTTCATCATTCAATTACTCTTGAACTACAACTCTGACAGTATTGAAATAACACTCTCCATGGCCCAAATACTATGCAGATTAATTGGAGCTGCTTTTATTGTGAAACATTACTATCCCTTTAAGTCCTCCCCAATGGACATAATGTGGGGGCCGATTTATAAATTATTTAAGGTGGTTTTATAAATATGGAGTTATTATTCTGATATTAACATCGGAATGCTTAAAAACAGCATATACTTGGAGTTACAATTCTGGAACAAATTTTGTCACAGCTAGTGGCATTTTTTTTTTAATTCGCTGCACAACTTTTTACAAATTGTTTACTCCATCTGAAAAAAAAAGAGTACTACATGGCACACAGCCCTCCGAAACTGGTGTTCTTAGTTTTATAACTATCGAAGATGCTGTTACAGCCATTTTAACTCTTCGTTTTGCTTAACTCCATTTTACTAAATCTCCCCCCCTGTCCTTTAAGGTCCAGTGACAGTCCTGGCATATCATGGGTTAAATTATCACAGTGACCCTCAGGGCGAACTGTGGTCATGCTGAGGAGGCTGGAACTGACTGTTCCAGGACTGAAGCAGTCGGTTTCAGCCTTTCCTCAGTGAGCTGGTACATGTGATCAATGCTACAGCGATCACATGTGCCTGTTGAGCCAGTGACAAAGGCAATGTATTCTATGCATTACCTTTGTCAGTGTTCTCTGCCTCTCTCTTCCTCACTGTGATCATGAGGAATAGAGAAGCAGAGAACAGAGCTCCCAGTGCCTCAAATGACCAAAAAATAGGCACGTTTAACCCCTTAAGGACCTCATGGGTAAATTTGCATTAAGGACCCATGATGGTCCTGGCACATCATGGAATTAAGGGGTCCCCAAGTGGTTGAACACCGCTCGCGGAACCCTGAAATAATTTAGCAAATTTTTTTTAAAAAGGTCTGTGGTGTTTAACTGCCTGCTGTGCTGCCGGTCGTTAAGGGGTTAAGGTTCTGGGAGCTGGACTTGGGCTGGGGAAATTAAAAGAAAAAAAACCTCACACAAACATATATATACACACACACACACTTTGTGTCAGTGAATAAATGATTTATAGCAAGCTCAGATTATTTTATTTGCACAACCTAATTTATAAACACATATACTAAAGTTTAAACAAACAATAATATGAGTTGTATTACTGTGGCGCAGTGTAAAACACATATACACACCACACAGTCTGATCTCCTAAACAGAGGGTGAGAAAGAGGGACAGAGGGATTTTTGTCTAAGATGGACAGTAACCCCCCCAAAAAGGGACATTTGGGAGGTACGAATGACCGTTCATACCTTTCATCCAGTCCCTATTAACCGTTTGAATGAGAGAGAGGTATCCAACGCATTGCAATGTGTTGGATACCTCTCCAGCATGCAAAGGGTTAAAAATTGACTTATTGTGCACAAATTATGGAAGCCTATGAAAAGTTGTGTGTTTCTTTTTTCGTCTCTCATTTTATTTTTAATTTTATCGAATAAGATGGTGGGTTATACATATATAAATGTGGGATCAAAATTAAACTCTACTTATGCTTAAAGGGATAGTAATACTTAAAATGTAAAAAAATATATGTTGTAGGGTTTATCCCCCTGAGTAAAACAAGGGCACTCCCACTGCTGACATGTGTTTCATTCAAAAGTTATTAATTTTCAAAGTTGAATTTTTTAGGTGCAATATCACAGTGACCTGAAATTGTGCAGTGGCGCTCTTGCTACACCATCCTATGGAGATTTATGGTCCCAGGACCAGAGCTGTCCATAGGATGGTGTAGCAACAGCGCCACTGTACAATTTCAGGCCAATGTGATATTGCACCTAAAAAATTCAACTTTGAAAATTAATAACTTTTGAATGAAACACATTTCAGCAGTGGGAGTGCCCTTGTTTCACTCAGGGGGATAAACTCTACAACATATTTTTTTTTTACATTTTAAGTATTACTTACTATCCCTTTAAAAACTGTATGTAAGTTGTGCGGGAGAACTAAATGAATGTGAGATAAAATATGGTTGAACAAAGGAATATTAAAATAGCCAAAATTGCTCTGGTCCTCTAGTGTAAAAATGGCATGGTCCATGAGGGGTTAAGGGAAATGGCATGAGTGTATGCCGCTTTCCTGCCAACACTATGGGACTGGCATTAAAGGGACACTAATGTCCCATAAATATTTCTTCTTGATTTGTAGAGTTTAAAAAATAAATGATGTGGAACAAATCCCATCTCTCAAACCTTTATGGTTTGAGAGATATTCGGTGCTAAAGTTCCCCCCTCCCTCCCCCTCTCCTGACATCAGCGCTGTGCTGACAACAGGAAATCCCGGTCCTGGGACCAGCCGCCGGCTCTGCAGCAGAGCCGAAATAGCGATATTACAAAAGAATTACTTAATTGAAACGGTCTACAAAGTGTCTGTTTTGCAAGCACACTTTGTAGACTGCTCCAATTAAGTCGTTCTTTTTAAATAATGTGATTTCAGATCTGCGGAAGAGCCTCCTCAAGTCGGCCGACTCGAATCTCCTGCTGTCAGCTGTAAAGAGAGGGGAAGCTCTAGATGCAAATATCTCTCAAACCATAAGGATTTGTGCAACATAATTTATTTTTTTAAACCTACAAAAGAAGACATTTTTTACTGTTACTTTAAACTGTGGCGCTCATATGCTGTAGTGCAGCCACTGGTGATAGAAGCTAAGCCCAGTGTGACTTCTCTGGCGAATTCATACGTTTTCCTCACTGTGTACTAGGACTGCAACTGTACTTTAACCCTTTGAGTGCCAGAGAAGTATGCATATTTCTCTGGCACTCAAGGGGTTAATGTTCAGTAACTAGTGTTAAGCAATATGTATTTAAAGGACCTTATTCATCAAGCCAAAGAGGTATAATTCTCAAGCAAACTAACTGCTTAGCTGTTAGCCACAGAGGGAGAGTCAGGCCCATGATTTAAAAGGACCATAAAAGAATCCTCAAAATACTAACATGTCCGTGTTTAGCTGTAACTACAACAGAGTTGAAATGCAAAGAAACAGCAAATAGATACGACTGCTGTATGAAAGAGAGATTTCTAAATGAATCACATGAGGAAAAAAAAAGAAAAGGAAATGTTAAAGCTCTAGATTATTACTAGTTGAATATTACTACACTTATCTCTGGGATTAGCAGTGTTATCAAATATCAAGTGTTTAAAAATAAGCTACATCACACAATATAGCAAGGGAAGGGTTAACCAGCACCTAAACAGACAGCAGAAATGTTATGGTCTCCAAAAAAAAGAAAACCTATGTCACTCTTTCTTCCCCCTCCCATCTCCCTGCACACATATTGATAAGAAGAGAAACTCACAGCTCATTCTCTTCCCCCCTTCACATAGATTGATAAGATATTTTGCTAAGTTAGGTTAAATCATAGTGTATTGCATTTGCTGAGAACTAATGTTTTGTTATTTCCAAATATGCAAAGCTTGTAATTCTAATAGAGGGTGGAAACTGATTATGTTATTTGGGTGGAGGAGTAATATTAATGCTTTACTATTGGACTAACAAAATATGCAATGTTGTAGTTTACTGAATATGTAATTTTTGCAATTCTTGTTTTCTGTTAAACCAATCATCTTATTGCTCAAGGGTGTGATATTAGTATATTACATACCCCCTCTGCTCATAATTTTCAGAACAGAACAAGTTTTCTTTCCATGCTAATGTGCTGTACTGTTCTCTCTATATTCGAATAAAGAAAGATTCCTGTTTGCTCTCCTCCATCCTTGTCTCTTCATTGGCAGAGCGGCAAGAGTACAGGCGTTTTGCTAACAGCAGCATTACAGATTTTAAGCACTGATTATAGGTACCTGCTCTGGGCTTCTCTTTCCCACAGCTGACTCTGTGAGTTCTGAGGAGGCAGTGGTGTAACTATAGGGGTCGCACCTGCGACTGGGCCCGTCACTCCAGGGGCCCAGCCGCCCCCTGCGACCCCTCCGCCTGACGCCCACAATCTCCCTCTGGAGCTCTAGTAATGCAGTGCGCTGGGAGATGACATCATCTCCCAGCGCTCTGCATTACTAAGAGGACCGCGGGAGCTCCAGGGAGGTAGGAGATGGGGGCATTGTGAAGACTGAGGGGCATTGTAGAGGGGGTCAGTATGGTTGAGGGGGGACAATGTAGTGGTGGCAGGGGGCCGTGGCACTTCTTGCACCAGGGCCTGGAGGCTTCTAGTTACGCCTCTGTGAGGAGGTAGCTGCTGATTCATATTGGCTGCTGTGATGTTATGCCCACCTATATGACCAATGGAATGGGGCCGCCACTAATAGCTCCAGCACTTAAAGGAGGCAAGACAAGAAGGTTAGGATTAACCAATACAATTAGGACTATATGTTTATAATGCTGCTATTGCCAGAGGAGAGAATAGTGTCAATGAATGTATAAAATACTGGGGTTTAAAGGGATAGTAATGTTTGACAATAAAATCAGCTCCAATGAATCTTCATAGTATTTGGGCCATGGAGAGTGTTATTTCAATACTGTCAGAGTTGTAGTTCAAGAGTAATTGAATGATAAAGTATCCCCCTCCCGCCCCATTTACTGATGTAACATTGCTCACCTCAGAACAGCAAGGTGATGTCCAGATGGCTTGCAGAGAGGGACAATGTTCAATTAGGATAAGGGAAAAACCTGTCAAGGAGCATGGTTTTCCTTATGATCACAGTAAGAAGATTGTCCCTTGCTGTGATCTGTATGATCCAGGGACCAGATTCCACATCTGAGGTGAACAGTGTTATATCAGTAAAAGGGGTGGGAGGGGGATACTTTATCATTCAATTACTCTTGAACTACAACTCTGACAGTACTGAAATAACACTCTCCATGGCCCAAATACTATGAAGATTAATTGGAGGTGCTGTTTTTGTGAAACATTACTATCCCTTTAACATGCATATTTTTCTTGTGCCTTAAGAGTTAACTTAAAAGAGAAACATTCCTTACATTTATTATGGTAGACTTTCCCTTTAAACACATATTTATATAATATAATGTAGTTGTTTGTTCCATAACTGTGATTGCTTGCGAAAACTTCTGCTATTGACTTCTGTATTCTTGCTCAAATTGACTTTGTTTACTATTGTCGTCTCTTACTCAGTGAAAGGAGATCACTGACGACCTTCTTAGCACATTGATGGAAGCTGAAGCACCTGTTCAAACCTCAGGGTTGTGGGTTCTAGGCTTTGCACAGCTAATTCTACCTTTCATCTTTTGTCAATAAAAAGAGCAGGTATGTATGTTTATATAGCATCACATGTATACAGCTATTCACAGAAACAATGATACAGCAATTCTAAATAAATATAGGGATAAGATTATCAGGGTTAAAGTGATCATTAAATTATTAGTATGAGTTGGGTGCAACCAAGTAAAGCACATTAGTAAGGGTACCGTGCCCTGATGAGCTTAAAGGGATAGTAATGTTTCATAATAAAAGCGGCTCTAATTAATCATCATAGTATTTGGACTTTGGAGAGTGTTATATCAATACTGTCAGAATTGTAGTTCAAGAGTAATTGAATGATAAAGTATCCCCCTCCCGCCTTTTTTACTTATGTAAAACTGTTCAGCCAGATCAGAAGGGAGGTGCCCAGGTAGACTTCAGAGAGGGACAATATTCAATTAAGATAAGGGAAAAACCTGAAAAACTTGTCAAGGGGGGCAGGGCCTTCATTGTTCTCATAGGAAGAAGATTGTCCCCTGCTGTTATCTGTCTGGTCTGTGGACTGCATTCCACATCTGAGAAGAGATAGCTTACACTAGGTAAAAGGGGCGGGAGGGGAAACTTTACTTGTGAATATCTCATAAACCATAAAAGTTTGAGAGATAAGACTTGTATCATTCTTCATGTTTTTTTAATGCCTACAAAATAAAATAAAGATAAAATGAAGTATTACTATCCCTTTAAAATCTAACTGTACCATTGCGTTGGGTAATAGTAACAACTACTTATCAGCTGCAACAAACTGGATAGTTCCACAAGCATATACCAAAAGCTTTTTGAGTCCCCATGGTAAGAAAAGCACCATATAAAATAGTTATTATTATTTTTGGGTCGCCCCCCCAAAAAAAAGCCATTCACAAAGAGGGACAATGGAATTTTATAGATAAATTTTTGCCATTAAAGAAACTAAATAACCAGACAGTTGGATCAGGAGAAACAGGATTGCCAGCCGAATATTAAGTCCCAAGAAGGAGGATTTATAGTTTGTGTTGCAGTTAAAGCTGGTTATACAATATTTTTACCTCATACTAACCAGAGCTCCTTGTATGAGCTGCAATATAGCTGCAACCCATCAAAACAGAGGCTAGATTCCCACTAACAGCTGTGCCCTCAGTGACTGTATCAATTCTGGCTTTCTGCTTTGGAAGAGTGAGACATTTTATCACTAAGCACCACACAGATACAATCACTATTCTTATGTAAAGAATGCTAGAATTAATAGATCTATATTTATCAAGCAGTCTGTGCACAACCAGCCAGACCTGACGGCCAGGAAAAACAGGTCAGCAACCCGTATGTTGCCCACCTCTGGTCTAGAGGCATCTCAGAAGTACTGGCCTTTCCTACTGTGTTGACATGTCGGGTTACCAGCACGATGCCAGCATAGTTTTCCTTTCTTGGTTTATCATAGCCACTTTATATGTAGGTGTAATGTTCCATCCCACTTTGGCCATTTCATTTACGACTTAACTGACCTGATTATTTAACCCTTTGGGCGCTAGATTGGTCTCCAGTGCTTTGAGAAACAATGAAACACAGATTTCTCTAGCATCCAAGATCTTAAAAGGATAGTAATACTTAAGATGTAAAAATATATATATTGTAGTGCTTATCTCCTAAATAAAACAAGTGCACTCCCACTGCTGAAAGGTGTTTTAT
Organism: Rhinophrynus dorsalis; assembly: GCA_037306005.1. Lineage (NCBI taxonomy): Eukaryota > Metazoa > Chordata > Amphibia > Anura > Rhinophrynidae > Rhinophrynus > Rhinophrynus dorsalis. Next base: position 44,291,336 of record CM074722.1, read on the forward strand.
TAAAAAGTTATTACAGCTCAAACGCAACTTTTTGTAGGTGCAGTATCTCAGTGGCCTGAATTTGTACAGTGGTGCTGTTGCTACACCATCCTATGGAGGTTTATGGTCAACTGACCAGAGCTGTCCACGGTGTAGCAACAGTGCCACTGTACAATTTCAGGCCACTGTGATCCTGCACTTAAAAAATTAAAGTTTAAGCTGTAATAACTTTGGAATAAAGCACCTTTCAGCAGTGTGAGTACCCTTGTTTTACTCCGGGCGATAAACCCTACAATATATATATATATTTTTTTACATTTAAGTATTACTATCCCTTTAAGATCTTTTGTTGGGATTGAATGTTTTAGCCCTTTGAGTGCCAAAGAGGTATCCAACACATTGCATTGTAATGCATTGGATACCTCTCTGGCACTCAGAGGGTTAGCTAAGGGTATTTTCTATTAGGGTGACCACACGTCCTGGAATACCGAGACTAACCCTTAATTGTGTGCTGTGTCCCACATCCCAAATCATCCCCCAAAGGAACAATAAAGAGTCCCGGAATCAACTTTAAGCAAAGCCTAGAGTCAGCCCTATTCTGCCTGCCAGTGGTGCCAGCTCAGTCACAGCCTACTGTAAGCAACATGCACACTGCACACACCATCACCAGCTTGTGAGGTGGTAAGCATGCCGCCTGGCGTATGCCATTAATGTTGTGACTGTGAGTGAGACACGAGTGAGTGTCTCTGGGAGCAGTGACAGGCGCCCGTGGAATGGAACTTACAGAAGAGGAGGATTGGAAGTGAACAGCACTCTCGTTTTATGATGTGGATCGCGTCATTTCTCCCTCCTCATCGGCACCAAGGGGCTCTCCTCCGGGTAGCCCCAACCAAGAAGTTCCCAGGTATGTGCCTAGAAATAGGTGTCTGTGGTATAAATTTAACACTGGCATGTCTCACCTGTGTAACCAAGCCATAAGGCTTAAAGGAGCAGTATACTTTTTTATGAAGACATGTGGCACTCTAACTGATGTCAGTTGTTTTATTCAACTTTTATAACGGTTCAAATAATCAGGAAGTGAATTTACTGCATGGATACTTCCTGGAAGTTCTGACCAGATGTGACTCAGCAGTTTCTATCACATTCAGTAGAGAACGGTAAGTCACTGACTTTCCTCTCCACTGGAATGTAACAGAATTACTAATTGGAATTTGACCACTAGAGGGCATTGCTAATGTAAAAAAACCACAGGTCTGAACTGTAATACTGCTGAAAATATGTATCTCTCAGCAGTGGGAGTACTCTTATTTTACTCAACAGGAAAAGCCCTACAATATATATTTTTTCATAAAAAAAGTTTACTGCTCCTTTAAGCCTCCATTCTGTAAGTAATTGCAGCTTCTTTAGAACTAAACTCCAGCTGGAATTCACCACATTAACACTCTGAGGACCATTGGGGTGTGCATCTGGTTCTCAAATAATTTATATTCGGAAGCATATACATTTACTCCTGCTGTTTTCCAAATAAAACACACAGAAAATTATATTACAGCTATAATCCTACAGTACATCCCTGCTACATCCCGCTAGTACAATAAAAATTATTGGTATAACTGGTTTTAGTAAGGTGACCAGATTTTTAAAAATGAAATCCGGGGACATTTTTTTTTCTCCAATACCTGTCCACACCATATCCACTTCCACACCCTGCCCACACCCTGTCCACACACTGCCCACACACTGTCCACACACTGTCCACTGCAACATGCTGTCCACACTCTGCTCACACTCTGTCCACCCTCACACCCTGTCCACCATCACCACACACTGCCCACACCCTGTCCACACACTACCCACAGTGTCCACCCTCACACCATGTCCACACACTGTCCACTGCAACATGCTGTCCACACTCTGCTCACACTCTGTCCACCCTCACACCCTGTCCACCATCACCACACACTGCCCACACCCTGTCCACACACTACCCACAGTGTCCACCCTCACACCATGTCCACACACTGCCCACACCCTGTCCACACCTTACCCACAGTGTCCACCCTCACACCATGTCCACACACTGCCCACACTCTGTCCATCCTTACACCATGTCTACACACTGCCCGCACCCTGTCCACACACTACCCACACCGTGTCCACCCTCACACCATGTCCCCACACTGCCCGCACCCTGTCCACACACTACCCACACCGTGTCCACCCTCACACCATGTCCACACACTGCCCACACTCTGTCCATCCTCACACCATGTCCACACACTGCCCACACTCTGTCCACCCTCACACCATGTTCACACACTGCCTACACTCTGTCCACCTTCACACCCTGTCCACACACACTACCCACACCCTGTCCACCATCACACCCTTTTCACCCTCACACCCAATCCTCCTCAACAATGCCCACCCTGTCCTCCTCCACACACATCCCACCTCCACATTGTCCACACTGCCCACTCCATTCTACTCCACAAACTGTCCACCATGTCTACCTCCACATTTCCCAACTTCACACTGTCCACATTTTCCACCTCAACACTGCCCTTCCCACACACTGTCCATCCCACATTGCCCACATTGTCCATCCCACATTGCCCACCTGCACACATTGTCCACCTCAACACTGCCCACCCTTTCCAACTTCACATTGTTCACCTCCACACTGCCCGCCATGTCCTCCTCCACACACTGCCCACCTCATCATGTATTAGATTCACATCTTGTGGCCTCATTTAATCAGGTTGTCATAGTTATGGTGTTGTGTTAGAAGGTATAGGACATTATTATTTAGGTGTAGAAACTTTTGCCATACCATACACCTGGTATCAGAAAAGAGTCCTTCACTGTAATTCTTGAACTTAGGTGGTGCAGCCGTTTTCTCTATGGACTTCGGTACCACAGTCCTCTCGTGTATGTAGACAAAAGAAAAGAGAAAAAGCGCACACAAATCTAAGTGTAGACTGCTTGCGGTATATATCACACCTCCACCTTCTTCCAAACTGTGTGCTCTTCCACCGTGCAAAATAACACCCTCGAATCTGTGTCAATTGCACTCACCTTATAGTGAGGCAAAACCGGCCTCTCAGGTATGCTGATGGGAAGACTCTTTGTTGTCCCGGTGGTGGTGGTGGGGTGACCCGGGACGCAGGACACAGACCCCCAATAAGGGACAGTCCCGGGCATTCCGGGACGTGTGGTCACCCTAGTAACAATGCTCACCTCAGATGTGGAATCTGGTACTGTGAGCACAAGGAAAACCCTTGGCACTTTGTTCAGGTTTTCCCCTTATGCAGTGGTGTAACAATAGGGGTTGCACCTATGACCAGGACTATCACTCCAGGGGCCCGGACGCCCCCTGCGACCCCCCCACCCAGCCCCCGCAACATGCTGAGGTCTGTGCCTTCTTGATTACTGTTATCTTGATTACGTTTAGTATTGGCAGCACTCTAAGCCTGCCCCACAAGACTGATGAACACCTCAACTTGCCTTTCTCCCCCTGGTCATTCACGAACCTCAGAGTATATCACCTCCCTCCTACTGTCAGCCTGTCCGACCCCAGCCCTTACAAAACTGCCTTCTGATCCCCTCTTGCAATTCAGCTCTTGAATGGGACATACAAATGGCATGGGATAGACACGGAGAAGGTGCTTGCATCTAACCCATTTCATTTGTATATTCCATTCATCCACTGCCTTGTGAGGGGGGAGCAGAAGGCAATTTGATGCAGTCTGACAGGCTGCCAGTAGGAGGGAGGTGATGTACACTTTAGTTCGAGACCGATGGGGGGGACGGGCAAAGGCAAGTGGAGGAATAAGCACCTACTCCAATAGCGGCATCTTCAGCCGCACTAGAAGTCAAGAAGGTGGTCCTAGGGAGAGTTTGGAGGGGTAGAGGGTGGGGCACGTCAGGACTGGGACAGCCTTGCAGAGCTGTGTGGTACATCTTGTACTGCACAGACCTTAACAAGGTAATCTTGTTAAAGGTTATTTCTTCCACAAAAATAAATTAAACATTTTTTTTTATAAACATTACAATAGGCATAAAATAAGATGAACTTGCTTGGGGGTTAAACTTCACATTACACCATGATTCAGTAAATCACACCCACACACTTTTTGTGCATCTGACTACTGCTAGTTACTTTCAGTTTACAGTCTGAGTAGAGACATTAACATTTCTATAGAAAATCTGGGACTTTTGAATTCTATTGTTTGTTGTGTAAAGTAGTGAACTGAAGGCAAAGTTCAAAAGAAAATCAATAAATACAGGCAACTGTAGGTATAATAAAAAATATACAGACTGGGCAAACTGTGAGGGGTTTTCGGTTGCCCGGAAACCCCTTTTGCCCTCTTTTGACCCATCAGATTAGAAAGAGAAAAATAGTAAGAACCCCAACAATGCAAACATTTTGAGCTGCTGTTATGGGCACCCTAGTTCCATTCTCTAGTAATTGTTGAATCACAGCTCCCATCATTCACACACAGATGGCGTATTGTAGTCCAAAACAACAGAAATAAGGTCATAGGTTAACACTCCTGGTCTATTCTCAGGTAGCTACAATGGCGTTTGGATGCAGAATCACAAAAAGAAAAGTCTAGGTACAGCTAACGCATAGGGTGACCACATTTCCAATCTGCCATTCCGGGATATGTGGTCACCCTAGTGAGTCCCACAGCTGAGGCTTCCGCCAGCGCTGACCATCTTTCTGAGGATGACATAGGGTCAGCACTGGCGGGAGCCTCAGCTGCGGGACTCATTTGTAGTGCCAGCATACCGGCGGTCTCACTTGTTGCGCCAGCATACCTGTGCCATCTCGCACGCACCAGTCCAGCCAGCCAGCCAGCCAGCCAGCCAATGAAATGTATTTGCTACATGGACCATATAGCAAATACATTTCATTGGCTGGCTGGACTGGTGCATGCTGTGTTATGTAGGTAGGCTGTGGGCGCCGGCTTTGTTGCTCCATTCCGGGACTCTTTGTTGTCCCGGTGGGGGGTGACCCGGGACACACACCTCCAATAAGGGACAGTCCCGGGCACTCCGGGACGCATGGTCACCCTACTAACACATGTTTATTTTTTATTTTTTTTAAGTAATTTTTAGGAAATCTTGAGTTTGCCCCAGGATAGATGTGGTGGCCTGTGGTCAACTACTCCTCTAAGAGCAGACAAAGTGAAAAAGCCAGATCTGCCTTGCAAGCCTGGAGGGTCAGCAGAAGAGACTCATTGTCATGCTGACTGACAGGACACAAGGTGACCTGTGAGGCAGAGGAGAAAAACTAGGCATTTACTTGACAGTGGTGGTACAGGACTGCTGGGGAGCCACATGTTGGGTGATCAAGCAAACTCCAAAAGCTGCTGCTGGGGTGCTCAGGTATGGAGCAATGTCAACTGCAGGTGCTTCCTTGCTGCAACTACTTCACATCAAGTTCAAATAGCCAGAAATGGTTAAGCTGGAACTGGACCAAGATGGCTGCACTTACTCGTTGATGGAAGCAGCAGGGTACAGTACAGGAACTGCAAAATCAGCAACTTCCAAGAAAGGCTCACAAGAAACCAAAAACACAGGAGCCAAATCAGCAGACAGAATCTTAGAAAGGAATGTAGCGGAGAATCAAGACAAGCCAAAGTCAGATAGGAAAAAGGGAAACAAAGTAGTGGGATACCAGTCAGTGTAAACCAGTGGTTCTCAACTCCTGTCCTCAGGACCCACTAACAGGCCAGGATTTAATGATTTCCTTGTTAGAGCACAGGTGAGTTAATCAATGTGAATGAGCCTCTGATCACATGATTTCCTTGTTAGAACACAGGTGAGTTAATCAATGTGAATGAGCCTCTGATCACCACACCTGTTCTCTAGCAGAGAAATCCCTAAGTCCTGGCCTGTTAGTGGGTCCTGAGGACAGGAGTTGAGAACCACAGGTGTAAACACTTGCATGTCCACAACATACCTCCCAAGTGTCCCTCTTTATGAGGGACAGTCCCTCTTTGAGACCCAAATCCCTCTGTCCCTCTTTTCTACCCTTTTGTCCCTCTTTTTAGGACATCAGAATGAGTGGTGTGTATCACATTGCTCCACAGCAATAAAACTCACATAAATGTGTTGTTAATCTTCAATATATGTGTTTATAAATACATCTGTGTAATAAAAATAATTTGGTCTTGTTCTAAATCATTAATCAGTTGCACAAAGAGGTGCAAATAGGTCAAGACGTAACCTAAAAATTCTTGGAAATGCCCCGCCTACCAGACACGTCCCCAGAAACACCACCTAAATCAGAAGTGTCCCTCTTTGGCCATTTGAAATGTTGGGAGGTATGGCACAGCAGTGCTAGTGGGGCTGCTTATGTAGGCCTTAGGGCTGTGAAGAGCAAGGTAATCAGAAAAGCAGAGGTAATTCCAGAAGGAGGGAGGAGTGTAGGGTTACCACCCAGCCGGTATTTTACTGGAAGGCTGGTAAAAAATTGGCTTCTGTCCAATGTTAAGTCTATGGAGGGAATGCCATGGCCGGTATTTTTTTGAAGAAAAGGTGGCAACCATAGAGGAGTGGGTGTGTCCAGAGAAGCAGACACAACTGTAGTTAATAGCAGAACAGAATCTCTGCATGTTCTCACATTAGCAGTGGTCAGAAAAGTGACCTCTGCTTTTTTGCCTCTTCTAGAGAAGTGACTCAACTGCACAGCTTGATCATTGACAGTCTCCAAGGGTAGGTGACACAAATTCTGTAGACTTCGTAGTGCAGAATTCCTAAAGTGATCTTAAGAGTTTGTGATGCTGTGTGCACAACCAATCAAGTCTATAGTTTTAAAGGGATAGTAATGTTTGACAATAAAAGGAGCTCCGATTAATCTTCATAGTATTTGGGCCATGGAGAGTGTTATTTCAATACTGTCAGAGCTGTAGTTAAGGGTAATTGAATATTAAATGATCCCCCTCCTGCCCCTTTTACAGATGTAATACTGCTCACCTCAGCGCAGCAAGACTGTTCAGATGGATCGCGGAGAGGAACAATCTTCAGTGATCATAAGGAAAAACCTGAAAAACCTGTCAAGGGGGGCAGGGTTTTCTTTATTCTCACAGTAAGAAGATTGTCCCTTGCTGTGATCTGTCTGGTCCCAGGACCAGATTCCACATCTGAGGGGGGGTGGCTTACACTAGGTAAAAGGGGCGGGAGGGGTTACTTTATCATTCAATTACTCTTGAACTACAACTCTGACAGTATTGAAATAACACTCTCCATGACCCAAATACCATGAACATTAATTGGAGGTGCTGTTTTTCTAAAACATTACTATCCCATTAAGCTATAAACTTCATGGATATGTCCAGCCCCCACCCTGCCAACCAAGGTGGTCAGTTTCACAAATTCCAAATGGCTGGCAGGATATGTTTTGGGTTGTTACACAAACCCAGACATTATACTAAGGACCTTATGCGGAAAGAAAAAAGACGAGCAATTCTGGTGCAAACCAAGTGCAACACGGGGCTTTGCAATGTGTTGCGTACCCCTCTGGCACTCAAAAGGTTTAATTGTGTTTTCTCTGTTTGTAATGAGATATAAGAGCTAAAATCAGCAAATATGTTGTGACTAGTTGAACAGCCCGTTACACGGGCCACAGTGCCTCTGGCAGCTGGTCGCGGGGCAGTCACACGCAGTGGAGACTGCCCGCGCCTCGGTTGATACAGAGCTGGATGCTCCTGCGGAGCGCCCAGCTCTGTATCAGCCGCGGTGCGGGCAGTCTCTACTGCGCATGACTGCCGCACGCGCAGCAGTGTCTACTGCGCATGTAGGGTGTTACACACTATTTAGCGAATTATTATATAGGATTAGTGCCCGCTACTCTGCTATTCAGAAAGACTGTTATCTTATTGCAGCCCATTTACACATATACAAATAATCCTGGACAATTACCTCAATATTTCTGTGGTACTTGGAGCCCTGGAAAAGGCATGGGTGGCTGCCCCCTGCACATGTGAAATTGGATTTTAGGCATCAGTAAATGGAGACTTCTTACTGGTGCTACCAAGAAGTAGGGTTGCCACCCAGCCGGTATTTTACCGGCAGACCGGTAAAAAATTGGCTTCTGTCCAATGTTAAGTCTATGGAGGGAATGCCATGGCCGGTATTTTTTTGAAGAAAAGGTGGCAACCCTACCGAGAAGTAGAACTTATTCAATTGTATATAACCCAATTCATTTTAGATGTAGTGTTATTTTAACCAGGTTAGATTTACTATCCTACTAACAAATGGATCTGGGTTGTAGTTTGGTAAGAATCTGCCAATGCCAGCAAAATGTTAGCATGCAATAAAAAGGGATATAGATTCAATGGCAAAAAGTATAATTTTAAGAATACTTGTAAGACCTCACTGTAACGGTTTTTTATGACACTCAGACCAGTAAGTGAAAATAAAACACACTTTATTTTTTTAAGTAAAATGATGCACAGGTTCGCCCTCTAGTGGCGGTAGGTAATACACAGATCGTGTAAACTGAGATATTACAATAGTAATAGCACAATAGATATACATGCAAGACAATAGGCAATAAGGTGATATGAGCCCTCAAGGGGTTAATGACTTGATAACAGTCCATCTCAGATGTGGAGGTTTGGCACGCCCTGGGTGTTAAAAGGCTGTGCTGGATTGACAAAGTTCATCAAGTATTGAAGACAGAACTGCCTCGCCAAGGTGTTTGGATATTAAGCAGAATAGAAATCAACTTAGCCCCCACGGGCGTAGTTACTGGAACTGCTTTGGTTTGTGCAAGTGCAAATAGCCCCCACGGGAGTAACGGGAACCGGCTGGCAATGCAAGAGCTTATCAGCCTCCTCAGACTTCGCTGAATGCTGGGATATGAATGCAAGAGCCATTAGCCCCCTCGGGCGTAGTACCGGATAAGCCAACACTGAAGCCTTAAACTGCCACCACTCTGTATAACGGATATCGCTGGTAACCGACACCGGAGAGCCTTAGGCGCCCAAACGGCCCAAACAAATGTGACTACTCTGCAACGGAGGACTGGAGTTGCCGACGGTGAGCGGCCAACTCAGCAGCAGTATCACGGGTATCGAGGCTCGTACTGGAGGTAGAGAGAGTGAGATCCAGGCAGCACTGCGAGAGTTAAAAAGCACGTTTACTCGAGGCTTCAGCGCTACTGGCAGGCTCTGCAATGAGAGGAAGGCATACAGATACAGACACAGCTCTGCACGGATAGCGAGGCACAGCACTAATCGTGGGTAACACCAGACAAGGCAGTCACACTGAAGCGGGCAACAGAGACTGATAATGTCGCGGCGGCGACAACTGGAACGCAGGTCACTGGAACAAGCTGGAAGTCGATCTTCAGAGCAGGAAGTCAGCCGGGCCGAGTCGGAGCACGTAGGAAGTAGTCATACAAGCCGGGTCATACACAAGCAGGAACGTCAGCCTAGCCGGGTCAGGATCCAAGGGTGGTACGCAGACGAGCCGGGTCATACACAAGCAGGAACACTAGAGAATAGTCAGGACAAGCCGAATCGGTACACAGGAACTCAGAATACAGGAACACAGCAACAGCACTACTGGCTCAGGAACACCACGAAAGGGCATCTGACAGATGTGATAGACAGGTATAAAAAGGTCACCAGGAGGCGGGCCAAACCCACTCAGCAAATCAGTGTCTGCCACAAATGAGAGTGACAGGAATCACAGGCACTGTGATACTCACCTTGAGTAAGCCGAACTCCATTGGGCACCAGGCCACATGCCTGGGAACAAATAGGGATCTGACCCACATACTCTGGTTTTTAATACTTATCGTCTCTGAAGACAGAGGCTGATTCTTAGCGCTCAGTGAATTTCTATGTAATTCTGCCCACGTCACTGCCAGTTCTGGTCACTCTCTTCTCTGTTCTTTCCACTCCCTGCACATTTTAAAGTGGTAGTAATGTGTCACAAAAACAGCAGCTCCAATTAATCTTCATAGTATTTAGGTCATGGAGAGTGTTATTTCAATACTGTCAGAGTTGTAGTTCAAGAGTAATTGAATGATAAATGATTCCCCTCCTGCCCCTTTTACCTACTGTAAGCTGCCTACTCTCGGATGTGGAATCTGGTCCTGGGGCCAGACAGATCACAGCAAGGGACAATCTTCTTACTGTGATCATAGGGAAAACCCTGCCCCCCTTGACAGGTTTTTCCTTATGATCACTGAAGATTCTCCTTCTCTGCTATTCATCCGGACAGTCTTGCTGCTCTGAGGTGAGCAGTGTTACTTCAGTAAAAGGGGTGGGAGGGGGATAATCTATCATTCAATTACTCTTGAACTACAACTCTGACAGTACTGAAATAACACTCTCCATGGCCCAAATACTATGAAGATTAAATAGAGCTGCTTTTATTGTGAAACATTACTATCCCTTTAATGGCAAATCCCGCCTCCTTTTCTTCAGTCCCACCCACCCCAAAGAAGCCCCACACATTTTATGATGAAATCTCTTCATTTGGACATTCCCACTCACAGAATTTAGTGGACCCACGGAGGCTTGGGATAAAAAGGTTCCAGAAATACCAGTCAATAAAAAGGCAATATGGTTATTATTTACAAACGCATACAGGGACAATACAAAAGTTTTTTCTCACTTTTACATACGTAGTAAAATAATTTACGAGGCTGCAAAAAGACATGCTTCCATTCAGTCCATGACATATCACCCCTGTTTATCCAGAGGATGGAATAAAACAAACAAACAAACAAAAAACACCTAGTGAAGGCATTTCCAATTAACCCCTTAAGGACCGGCGCGCGCACGCGCGACCGGCACTTGCGGACCACGGGGCATTTTTTTTATTAGTGCTTCTGGTTCAGGACTTCCGGAGTGGCGTGCAGCCGCGACGGGAGCCCTGAACTCCATGCCGTGCCAGGACTGTCATTGGTCCTTAAGTGCCAGACCGCCGTGACGGTCCTGGCACGGCAATGGTCCTTAATGGGTTAAAGGGATAGTAATGTCTGCAATAAAGTAGATTTCCGAGTCTTCTTTATTGTAAATATAACACATTGCGTTATGTTTAACAACATACTTTTATGTAGTACAAAAGATATAAAATGTAGAAAGAGCCCCCTCCCACCCCACTGAATCTGCAATCTGGTCCTGGGACCAGACAGATGCAGCGAGGGACAAACTTAGGTAAGTATAAGGAAAACTCTGCCCCCCTTGACGGAGGGCAGGATTTTCCTTTGCTTAGTGAAAATTGTCTCTCGCTGCATCCATCCAGACAAGACATAGAGGCAGTGTGACACAGCCAGAAGAGGCGGGCAGGTAGGAAATCTTTCTACATTTAATATCTTTTGAACTACATATAAGTAAGTTGTAAAGCATAGCGCAATGTGTTAGATTTACAATAATGAAGACTCGGTGATCTATTTTATTGCAGACTATCCCTTTAAGCCCCAAGTGTATAACAAAATTCCTTCTTGACTACAAATGGCAGTGAGATATTTCCCTGGATCAACATCCTATCTGCTGTGAAACTAACTGTTAAAATTCTCAATGTTGTTCTAAGCTAGATAGGTGTCCATTTCTGTTGATTAAAGCAAATACAGTATCTGCAACCACAGCATCTCAGAGCAAAGGTATGCCAAAAAATAAATGAGGAGTGCAAAGGTGAACTGACCAGAACTGCTACCTTTTAATGCAGGATGCTTATAGAAACACATACTGCAAGAATATACTTATTCTAATGTAGAACAGGTCCTAAGTGTCCTAGTGCCATAGAGGAATCAAACGTATACCTCTCACGCACTCAGAGGGTTAAAGAGGAGGTTTGGTCATCTTATACAAAGGAACTATGCTTCCCGCAGCCTGCTGAAATACAGCATGTGCAATTCTGTATCTCAGCATACCTGGGAACTTCCTGCCGTGGATCCCACAGAGAGGGCTCATGGGCTGTGACCAGGTTTATGGACGTAATTCACATCATAAAGTGGGTTGGGCTTATTTGGGTGGCTGCAGCTTAACTGGGATTGGGTAGAAAAGTGGGCAGAACAGGGTGGAAAGGAGGAGAAGAAACAGGCAGAATTTCTCCGGAAACTCACCACAGCCAGAGAATCAGCCTCTGTCCCCAGAGACCCAGTAGATAACACTAAAACTGGAGTCTCAGGGGCAAATAAGGAGAATTCCCAGTTATGTATATCAGGACTTAAAATAACATTGGTTTAGCAGGGGTCCAGCTAGTGTGCAATTAGGTGGGCACCCAAAAATTATTTTGCTGCTGGGCCCTCATCATACCTGGGAACTCTCCGGTTTTGCCCCGGAGACTCCGGATTTCAGACTGAATTACCAGGTCTCCTGGGCAATGTGTGGATCACCGGATGGGCAGAGTTTAAATAGAAACTCTGCCCACTTGTGCTCCGTCCCGCCTGGTTTCTCCCACTCCCCGCCCTCTTAGATACATTTTGCAGGGTTTTTTTTGTCCCGCCCCCCCTCCGCGACTAAGCCCCACCCATTTTATGGCGCGAATCGCGTCATTTTCCTCCCAGGTTGGCACTGACAGGGTTACCCTCCGGGTAGCCCTGTTTCAAAAGTTCCCAGGTATGGCCCTCAATCACCAGGTCCTCCACTGTCCTATACCTTAGGTTCCTTAAATTATGTAAACATAAACATATGTAAACGTGTGTGTTTTACATCACACTCCTCCCCAGAAGAACTTACATTTTTGAATTATTGTTCCTGTAAAGAGGAGGTCTAGCCCACTTATGCAATTAAAAAATGCTTCCCCCACCCTGCAGAATGATAGCATGTATCTCTTCAAAGTGTTTTGCTTTAAGAGGAATAGCCCCTTTTGGACCCAAATCCCTCTATTCATTTTTCCTTCTGTATCACATTTCTCAAAAGTATATACTTCGGTATATATGTTTATATATATTAGCCTGTGTAAATAAAATAATTTGTTCTTGTAATAGATCATTTATTCAGTTACATAAAGAGCTGCCATATTTCCCAAGTGTGCCTCTTTACGGGGGACAGTCCGTCTTTCAGATCCAAATCCCTCTTTCCCACCCGGATGTCCCTCTTTTTAGGAGATCAGAAATTCCACAGAAATAAAACTTGTATTATATGTGTTTATAAATTAGTCAATTTAAGCAAAAAAAATAATAATAATAATAATGTTTTGCTCTGTTATTTATTCAGTTACACAAAGAAGTGTCAATAGGTCATGACATGATCTAAAAATTCTTGGTAATACCCCACCCATCAGACACGCCCCTGACAACACCCTCTAAATCACAAGTGTCCCTCTTTGACCACTTGAAATATTGGGAGTTATGGCTGTCCATAGTTTATGGACATTGGTAATGTTCTGCCCTACTGCCCACCAGCTATGCCCTGAGAAAAAATACCTAAAATGTGGCTATTTGAAATGTTGGGAGGTATAAGCATTTGCAATATCTTATATCTTATTTTGCATGAAATACGTCACTCTAATAAAAATGAGCGTGATGTAACATTCTCATGAGTATTTTAAAACGTTTATATAACTTTAATATAACGTAAGATATTTCTTATTATGTGTACTGTTAGTCTCATGTTGTGTGTTAAAGAGCAGAGCACAGCCTTTTAATCAGGAAGTAGAAGAGTGCAAGCAACTTGTAACTGGCCCTTTAAAATAACCGCAAGCACACAACTCCTCACGTACCACACATACCCTTCCTTTCCCCCCACTAGTAACTAACAAACATACCACTCCCACCATAAGAAAAATTACATTTACTGTTTCAATAAAGTTTGTTGAAAGGAAGAAATGCCCAATCACTTCCTTTGATCCGTGCTCTATAAGGAAGAGAGCAGGCGGAAATGAGAAGCCGTCAGCTGTTCTAATACGAGATGCATCATTCATTTGTGATTGTATGGGACAGAGACATGTTGCATGTGTAAGTTTTCAGAACCTTTTTTTTATATACTTGTCAAGAGCTGCAAGAAAGGAAGCCTTTTTTTTATCTTTTCTTTTATTTATATTTAACCCTTTGCGTGTCAGAGGGCTGTCAGACGCATTGCAATGTATTGCACACCTCAGGCACTCAAAGGGTTAACTCATATTTATTTACTTTTCTGCTTGATCAGCCAGCAGAGAATTGCATTTGCGTTACAGAGCTTTGCAAATGTCCTTAACATATGAAAATTGTTTCATTTTAACCCTTTGAGTGCCAGAGGGGTACGCAATGTCTGGCACTCAAAGGGTTAATATTTTACATTTTTGTTAATGGAAAACTTTCATGTGAATTGTTGAAATGTTGCTGCCTCTAGGCTACAGTGAGAATCACTGTAGCTTTAAAATAATTGACAGATTTATTTAGGATTATAATTCCAAAATATTAATATTTAATGCTTGAGTTCTGTTTTAATGTAACAAGTATTTTAGATTTCTAAACTTTTTATTATTTTTTTTCTGTGAATATTTACTTATAATGATCATTATGGTAAAATGTATCTACCAGGGCTTGTTCGAATGGGTGTATTAACACAGCGATAATAATTCATGAAAATGTGCATGCTTTGTATCATTGGGGTTAATGGACAAATTTACCAGTGCAGCCAGATATTAGCTTCTAATGCCAGAGGCTGCATACTCCATGGTCATTGAACTTTGATGCCAGTGAGCACCGTGCATCTGCCCCATAGCATTCACAGGAAATTGGTGTAATATCACACCATTTCTGCTGTACTTTGTTTAACCCTTTGGATGCCAGAAGGGTGTCCTTAGACACTCCTCTGGCACGCAAAAGTGTTAATACACAGTTTTAAACAAGTTGTGGAGAAAAGGGAGTTCCCAAAATGCCCAAAGATTGTCCCTTTGCCCTCCTTTGCTGCAAGTGACATTAACCCTTTGAGTGCCAGAAGGGTACTGAATGCACTGCTTTGCAATGCATTCCATACCTCTCTGGCACTCAAAGGGCACTAAAATGTTTTCTTGTTTTGTACAGTTTAAATCCTATCTCTCAAGCCTTTATGGTTTGAGAGATATTCACATGTAAAGTTTTCCACTACCTCCCCTTCTCTTGACATCAGCGCTGTAGCTGACAGCAGGAGATACTGGTCCTGGGACCAGCTTGCGGCCCTGCAGCAGAGCCGAAATAGCGTTATTTAAAAATAATTACTTCATTGGATCGGTCTACAAAGTGTGCCTGGTTTGAAAGCACACTTTGTAGACCATTCAAATGAAGTAATTCTTTTTAAATAATGCTGTTTTGGCTCTGCTGAAGAGCCTCCTCGAGTCGACTCGAATCTCCTGCTGTCAACTTTACACCTGATGTCATGAGAGGGCCAACTTTACATGCAAGTATCTCTCAAACCAAAAAGGTTTGAGAGGTACGATTTGTGCCACATAATTTATTTTTTTTAAATCTACAAAACAAGAAAGTTTTGTTATGGGACATTACTGTTACTTTAAGGGGATAATTTTTGGAGCATGCACTGTAGTAAACACAGATGTACTGTTAGAATACCAATTCCAGCTTGTGGACGACTGTATTTGTACATTCATCCTACTGGATTATAACCTGTTCACACAGGTGATTTTAGCAAAGCCTGTCTCAGGATGATGCAGCATGCTGCAACTTTGGTCCAACATTGCATCATTGCACCTACACATTTTTTGTGTGTTTCAATGGAATCACAATAGATTTGTACATGGTTGCATTTTTCAAGTAATTTCTACTGCTGCTGTTTCATATTTGGAAATGCTAGAGAGCACAAAAAAATAAGAAACAAACAATCCTTGTGCTATTGCTTTTAAAATGTCCTTTTTTGTCATGTCAGACACTGCTACAAACATTTACCCTTGTGACCATAGGATGGGTCAGATTTATGTACTGACAGTATGTTCAGTTAATTAGCCCCTGATATCTGGGTTGGGCAACACGAGGCACTGCAGTTGCTGCTAGACTATAACTCCCATCAGTGTTGTAACTAGTTATTTGAATTCCCCAGTGCAGACATTTTTCAGGGCCCCCTAACATAAAAACTTTCCCAGGTGTAAAAGTGGAACCTACTGAGCCAATGGGCACCATCATAATTTCACCCTCTTTAGTTACTCCTCTCACATTGTCCATGCCTGATTTGGGAGGCGGAGACATCCCCAAGGTATTGCTTTGCAATGTTCTGAAGATCTGATTATTATCCTAGGACAGTTGTGCCCAATAGGGAGATCACAATCTGCCAGTAGAACAGTAAGTGGTGGCTGGTAGACCATGAAAAGATTCATGCTGAGCTATATGCCAAATCTTTCAACATTGAAGGAGTTAACCATGTTGGTGCCAGAGGGGTACGCAACACACTGCACTGCGGTGCATACCCCTTTGGCATTCAGAGGGTTAATATAATCATTGTCTGTGACTGATAACTTGTGCAGAAATATGTCACCTACAGTGCTGAGGAACCAACATTTCCTACCTCATGGAGTCTCCTTGTCAGCAAATCTGTCACTGTAGGAGTTAATATTGTCACCGTCTAATTGCATATTATGTCTTCCAGTGCTAAAAGGACAGTGTTACTGGGTGTTGTAAAGATTTTCACCAACACATTTAGTTTATTAGATACATATTTGTGCTTCCAGTTCCAGTAACTTTATTTATAAATCTGTCCTTCATAGGACCATAGCATACTGTAACCAATCTCTCTCAGGGCTATGACTGTGCTTGTCATTTAAAATTTTTACAATATGAGACAACTAAAATTCACATTGATTTTTTTAAATGGGGCTTTTAACTTTTAGAATGATAGTTGTCTCTAATGCATTGCTTCTTAATGTATTGGATTTCTTTCTAGTATTCAATGGGTTAAAGACATTTAAATCCATAAGACATTTGGAACATTTTCTTACTTCACTGTGGTATAGCTTGTTTGCCCAATAATTGATTGCTGGGTGAGGGACTGTGGAGAAGTACTGGTAAGGTATTAGTTCTTGTTCCAGATTTGCAACTTAGCTTGGTCCTTAAAGGGATAGTAATAGTTTTATTGAAAGGTAATTCTGTAGATAGTAAAAACATAATTGAATTGCGCCCAGTCCGATCTCTCAGACCTTTATGGTTTGATAGATATAAGATTACAAACTTCCCCCTTCCCTCCCCTTGCACTGACGTCACTGTCTAGATTACAGCAGGAGATCCTGGTCCGCAGACCATCCTGCGGCTCTTCAGCAGAGCCAAAATAGCGGAATATAGAAATAAATACTTCATTTGAACGGTCTACAATGTGTGCTTGCAAATCAGCTGCATCACAGGAGACCAAGCTTCCCATCGATTTAAATGGGCCAATTATTGCTTCGCAATGCAGTGAAGACCTCTTTAGCATTCCTGGATTTTAAAAGTCCCATTTAAATTAATGTGAATTTAGGGGGTTTTAATTAGTCCCCTTACAGTACAGTTGACAATGTCCTCATTGTCTTTCTACTGCTCTTCTTGGCTATTAACCCTTTGAATGCCAGAAGGGTACACAACGTATTGCAAAGTGTTGCCTAACCCTCTGGCACTTGAAGTGTTAAAGCAGTGATTTTTCAACCAGGGTGCCCCATGTTTTCTATGAAGATTGACAAAAGCGGACTTTTAAATAAAAGATTTATAGAAACTGTTAAGCACAATATGTTTAGTTTTGTTATTATAATTGTAAGACCTAATATTTATGTATTGTACCCACCATTATGCCCTTGATAAAGTACATTCAATATGTTAGGGTGCCCTGAATGTTCTAGATTATATGTTAGGGGTGCCCTGAACAAAAAAAGATTGAGAACCACTGGGTTAAAGAGAAAAAGAACTCTCTAAAGTTATATTGCTAAATAAAAAACATTAAAAGATGACTTTGATTAAGCTAATCACCTCTTTTCTTGCAGGTGCTGTTATGTGATCCAAGATGATGTTTAGGATCCAGTACTAGTGACTTCAGTAGAAACCTTTTCCATCACAGCGGTTTTTGTGTTCGAGACGGGGTCTTTTAACCACACAAAGAGCCAAAGGTTTGGAGAAAAATAGACTGTGTAGCAGAGAGAGCATAACGGCACCTAGAGCAAACATACTGTATCCATAGCACCACTGGCTTACAGCCAGCTCACCAGGGGCATTACTGAACTCTGTGTCAGATTATCACTAGGGTACAAGGGTTTTTAATAATACAAACGTGGCATTCCTAAACAGATCCACAGCACGTACACAGAGATTTTATATTTTATCAGTAGACTTTTACTAAATGTAAAAGTTTGTTTTTAGATAAAAAGCCGCTATTTAAATGGTATGTAATTTAAAATGATCTACTTATCTAGCTAGCTGTGTACGTGCAGAAGCATATCCTATAGCAATCACACCTCTAATCGCTAATTTTGCTTGATGCACAGTGAAAGAGCATCCACTGTATCATTATGACATTTGCAAAATAAGGAACCTGTGGTTTTGTAACTATAGATTATACTAGTAACATAGAAATAAACTAAACCAGACATTGAGATCTTCTTTCACAAATTCGCTAGTTTGTATAGTTTTTTTTTCCCCCTCAGATGAACTGTATATATTTAAAGGGACTTGTTTTGTTGCTCATTGTCTTGTCCTATCAACCAATCCCTGTTACATTACATGCATACGACTAGTCACCTTTTATGAGGCAGCTGGGCATTCCTTAATCAACTTCCTGACCTTGCAGAAGACCTATCACAGGAACACACAGACTGGATACCTTTAAAGAATTTCATTTTTGCACTGAGAACACTAATATTTTGACATTATTCCATCATGAGTGACGTCAACTGCCATTTAACGGAGGAAGGAGAGGAGAAAGATAAGGAGTCAGAACGTGCTGCGCAGCACCAGCCAGTACCTACAGTTCTTCAGCCAAGGCAGCGGAAACTGGTCCTGCACTTGGATTTAAATAATACTATTTTGGTGTCAGATGCTGCCACTGGTCAAGGGCCCGGAGCAGCACTGAACTCTTACCTGAGTACCGTTACCTGGGGACGACTTAGTGACACGGGTAAGTTCTATGAAGCCTGTTTAACCCCTCTGAGTGCCAGAGAGGTCTGCATGGAGGTGTAAGATATGCCAAGGCAGTGTTTCTCAACTCCTACCCTCAGGACCCACTAACAGGCCAGGACTTAGGGATTTCCCTGCTAGAGCACAGGTGTGGTGATCAGAGGCTCATTCACATTGATTAACTCACCTGTGCGCTAACAAGGAAATCATGTGATCAGCTGCTCATTCACATTAATTAACTCACCTGTGCTCTAACACGGAAATCATCACATCCTGGCCTGTTAGTGGGTCCTGAGGATAGGAGTTGAGAACCACTTTGCTAAGAACTGGAGCACTTTGAGGACAGACCATCTGCACCACAGGGGGCAAAAAAAAAAAAAAAAATCACCATTTCTTTTACACAGAGATTTTAACCCCTTGACTGCTAGGGAAGT
This sequence comes from Rhinophrynus dorsalis, assembly GCA_037306005.1. Classification (NCBI taxonomy): domain Eukaryota; kingdom Metazoa; phylum Chordata; class Amphibia; order Anura; family Rhinophrynidae; genus Rhinophrynus; species Rhinophrynus dorsalis. The sequence continues at coordinate 44,310,761 of CM074722.1, forward strand.
CCCCAGCACAATTCACATTCTATCTAGCTATCAAAGTATATTGACAATCTGGTGTTAACACTTTGAGTGGCAGAGAGGTATCCGACGCAGTGCGTTGGTTACCTCTCTGGCACTCAAAGGGTTAAAGCGGAACTATCACCTAAAACCAATGTTTTACCATGCGTTTTAATGTTTAAACCAACATTAGTGCTGTGTGTGTGTTCTTCAAGTCGCCTGGTAGTGGAGATATTTGCCCTGCAAAATCTGGCACTTCCGCGTTCTCCGGTACCCTGTACCGTCTCAGGACTTCCCAGCTGCCCCAGGGAGTGCGTTCACGCTGCCCTTCGAAGCTGGATTTCTGTGATGTAGCGTTACAGCAAACTCTGTTTACAATGCTACTGAGGTTGGTGAGTGGAGGTTACGACCTCAGTAGCATTGTAAACGGAGTTTGCTGTAACGCTACATCACAGAAATCCAGCTTCGAAGGGCAGCGTGAACGCACTCCCTGGGGCAGCTGGGAAGTCCTGAGACAGTACAGGGTACCTGAGAATGCACACACACACAGCACTAATGTCGGGTTCAACATTAAAACGCATGGTAAAACTTTGGTTTTAGGTGATAGTTCCACTTTAAAGGGACATCATCACCAAAAACATGCACTAGCAATAAAAATGAAAAAGTAAGTGACCACGTTTGCCCTTTGTCAGGGCTGTTTTCAGATTGGAATCCAACCAGCTCAATTCACTGAAACTCTTATCTCTTATTAATTTGTTTTCCTGATTCATGCCGTACACTGCTCTTATCATGTGTACAAACAAAGAGGGGTCAAATAGTCACAGCTGTCTCTAGATGAATAGGAAAAGCTCATTTTAATAAATATATATTTTCGTGTTTATGCATCTAAGGAATTTTTATTTATTTATTTTTTTTTATTATTATTACAAATGCTGAGAACATAGAATTTTAAAACGTCATACACTCTTATATTATTTTTTAGGTCCCTTTAAATCTTAATCTTTACCAACTCTGGTAACTTTCAAGCTTTTTTATCTTTTGGATGCCTGCCTTGCCTTTTTCACAAGATTGGCAAAGTGGGGCCAACCTCGTGAAAATTCTGAGGTCCTGTTTAGAAGCTTTTCCCTACACTCCTGGTGCTTGGAGAAGCTTCACACTTGCCCTACAAGTAAGGAAGGAGTTGACCTACTCTGCAGGGCAAATTTTTAATGTTTAAAATATATACAGTCACACTCATGATCCCACACTTTGTTCAGTTAGAAATTAAATTCACCCTCGTGAGGGGCATTAGGACCTTGATCCAATTGGATAGGCAACAAGAGGGCTGATCACTGCCTTCACTTGCTCTCCTCAATCCAGTGTTATGTGCACATCCAGGTTGAGGATCTTCAAAACTCACATGTAATCATTGATGAAAGTGGGCCTTGAAGGCCTTACTACTGGACATTCACAGAGGGCTGAGTCGAGTAGGGACAGCGCAAGGGAAGGCAGTGACGGCATTCCAGGTCACTGCATAAATCATCTATAGTTGATCAATGCTGGGAAGGGGTCCTGATGCCACCCATGAGGTCTGAAACTATTTTTTTACACTTTAAATGTACACCCCCCCCTTCCTGTTCCCACTGCCCATGGTAGGTAGAGCCCCGCACACACTGTCTGACTCCCTACGTAGGTCTGCTGGAAGTCACAGAGCCAATGTCTGCTCCCCCCAGACTGGTTCCACTTCCCCATGGCAGCCACACATGCCCCACATACATTGCCTGCCCCCACAGTCTGGTTTCAGTGGTAGTCACAGTGCACCACATACACTGTTTGGCTACCAGGGGCAGTAGAACCGATCACCCATTTACATTGTCTGACCTCCCAGCCCGGTTCCACTTGTATTCACACGACTTTACATACACTGTCAACACCAAGACTGGGTCCACTTCCCTTTGGTAGTCACAGATTTTCCAGTACAATGTCCCTCCCATTCTTTGTCCACTGTCCCTCTGGTAGTCAGAGAACCATCCATACAATAGTCTGCTTCTTCAGTCCTATTGTACTTGTAGCCACAGGACCACACATACACATTCAACATGCCAGCCTTGTTCCAATGGTAGCCACAGAACCACACATTACTCTTGACACTCTCGCCTTGTTCCACTGGTAGCTAAAGAATCACACACGCACATGCACCCACTGTGGTATGTCAACCCATACCAATGAAGTACCATTTTTCTTAGGGACACACTAGCTACTGTATAAGCTAGGAAAATCCATGGTGTTGAAAGATTTTATTATATTTGAAGTGTTAAAAAATGTCCTACAGCAGCACATTCTGGAAATAGCTGTGAGATAGAGGCAAGTAACCCCTGATTTGATACGAGTGAATATTTACTTTCCAAAATGGTATGCATACCATTGCTTACTTTTTCTTCATATCTCTAATGGTTGTATATTTCCATAACTTTATGGAAAGTAACCTTTTTAGTTCCATACAGCACACACACACAAAGTCCATTTTCGTTCCAATTGTAGCCATGGAACTGTATTACACTGTGCAGTGGTGAAAAGTAGGTTGGGAGGGAGAGAACAGTAGTGGTAAAATGGAGGGGGAGGAGAGCAGAAGTGTCTCATGGGTCTTTCTACTGTATAAATATCTTCATTTACAGACATTCCATCAATGTTTCCTTCCCAAAGACGGCCCTTTTTCTTTGTGGCTGAAATGTATATGGAGCGTTTGTAAATTAACACATCTTTATACAGAAGAGAAACAAGAGTCCTTCATTTTTCACTTCGTACTCACCAGCATGGATAAGTCCTGGATGAACACAATTACCATGAAAACAGACACAGACATACACCTGTAATTCTGGGGGAGCAGAGCTCTCATTTCAAGTGGAGCATCTGAGTGCTAAAGAGGCATACCTGGGAACACTCTGGATTTGCTGTTGATTACTGGGTCTCCGTGAGAAAGAGGCTGATTCTCCGGATGGGGGGAGTTTCTAATAAAACTGTACCCACTTCTCTTCCTTCCAACTCTGTTCCTCACACTCCCTGCCCACTTCTCCTCCTTCCCACCCTGTTCCTCACACTCCCTGCCCACTTCTCCTCCTTCCCACCCTGTTCCTCACACTCCCCTCCCACTTCTCCTCCTTCCCATTCTGTTCCTCACACTCCCTGCCCACTTCTCCTCCTTCCCACCCTGTTCCTCACACTCCCCTCTCACTTCTCCTCCTTCCCATTCTGTTCCTCACACTCCCCTCCCACTTCTCCTCCTTCCCATTCTGTTCCTCACACTCCCTGCCCACTTCTCCTCCTTCCAACTCTGTTCCTCACACTCCCTGCCCACTTCTCTTCCTTCCAACTCTGTTCCTCACACTCCCTGCCCACTTCTCCTCCTTCCCACCCTGTTCCTCACACTCCCTGCCCACTTCTCCTCCTTCCCACCCTGTTCCTCACACTCCCCGCCCACTTCTCCTCCTTCCCACCCTGTTCCTCACACTCCCCTCCCACTTCTCCTCCTTCCCATTCTGTTCCTCATACTCCCTGCCCACTTCTCCTCCTTCCCATTCTGTTCCTCACACTCCCTGCCCACTTCTCCTCCTTCCAACTCTGTTCCTCACATTCCCTGCCCACTTCTCCTCCCACTTCTCCTCCTTCCCACTCTATTCCTCACACTCCCCGCCCACTTCTCCTCCATCCCCAGCCTATTCCTAGCACTTTTTTCATATTTATGAAGCCCTCCCCCACTCACGATTAAGCCCTTCCCATTTTTTTGCAGTCTCTGGCCTCTTTTTTTTTTTTTTTTTTTTTTTTTTTTCTCTCACCCAGCGCACCACTCCCAGTTCCCAGGTCTGTAGAGAGGTCTTTCTTCACATTATGAAGCATTGCATTGCAAACCTCTCTAGAATCCAAGGGGTTAAAATACCTATTTAATCAGTGGGCATTTTGACATTGTTTGATTATCTCCAGTGCACCAGAATTGCACCACTTTTGTTTGGTAAATCAGTCTCTCTTTATTTTTTTACTATTTATTTTTTCATAGTCTATAGGTGAGCTGTAGCATTTTACTGCTTAACCCTTTGAGTGCTAGAGGAATACAAAATGCTCTTATCTGGCCCTCAAAGGGTTTAAAAACCTCTGTGGGGCTTCTCTCTATTTTCACATGTATACTCTTGTGTGAAGGTGTGACCCAAGGATAAGCCTTACTTTCAAATTAAAAGGTGGTACCACATTAGCTGCTGAAAAATCAGGAGACTGGTAGAGTGAAAGTGATGCTTTTATTGGCTGACTATCTCATGGATGCAAGCTTTCAAAACAACTTGGGTCTCTAATTCAGGCATGATAAGACTAAATTCTGAATACAAAATACAATGACAGGTTATACACTTCGTCAAATTGTTTTTTGAGGAATTTGTCACTTTATCCCACACAACAAACATACGTAGGGCCCTTTGGGTGCCAGTGGGGTACACAACGTATTGCAAGTGATGGGTTGTGCACCCTTCTGGCCCTTGTAGGGTTAACCCATACAGTCCATAGACTTGGTCATCTTTGGCTGCAGTCAAAATCTCTCTACAAACTATATTTACTGGAGCAGCAATGGGGTAGTACATCTTGTACCACTTAGCCAGCTACAAAGAGAAGCCTAGGCCTAGGGAATGATTTATACAGAAAATGGTGACAAGGAAATTCACATCCAGTGGAATTTAAATGTAAACTTTTTTTGCTTGAGAGTATAACCTGTCATGTATTTTGTATTCCTCCTTCATTCTTATTATGCCTGAAAAAGAGACCTAATTTATCTTGAAAGCTTTCGTCCTAGATCTACTCACTTAACCAATAAAGGTATCTCCATTACTCTACCAGTCTCCTGCTTTGATATTAAGAGCTACTTATTCCTAACTAATAACTCTTTTAACCATTTAAAGACCGGAGGGGTGAGCAATTATGAACAACTCTGGTCTTTAAAGGTTTAATGAGATTGTGCACTCATCATTATGGCTGTATTACAGGTGAATGGTGCTGGCTGGACAATTGCCTTTCAGTGGCTCCTCCATGCAAGGATGCAGTCAGCTATTATACCCAGTTTGGCCGTGACGCACAATTCGTTGACACCAAAGTTGGTGGGAGATTTAAAGAGATCTTCACTCATCACATGCAGCTTCTGGAGTGGCAAGGGGAACTAGACCAACAGTTCACACAGATGGGAGAGGATGGCAAGTGTTATAACTGGATCCTCCCATCCTTTTTTCACCTACTGGAGAGCCTGCACCACCAGCGCAGGCAGTTTACTGTGGTGTTACGGACATTCGGCGTAGATCTTCCTCTCGTGCTCCCAGCTATTCATTCTGCTCTTTCTGGAAAACACCCACATTTCCCTCAACTGCAGACACTGCAGGTAAATTCACATTCTGTTCATATCGAACATAAGGAGACATAGTTTTCAAGTGTTAGTTCCCCTTTTACCTCTTCTCATTACTATCACCTAGATCAGGTATGGACATACTGACACCTTGAAGGTGCAGCCATTGTCAGTTTGATTAGTAATTTTATTGTAAAGTTTCTCTCTCCCGCCCCTTTTCGCTACGTCACTTCTTCCCTTCTGATCAGAAAACAGGTCCAGACGGATTACAACGAGGAACATTGTGTGAGCATAAAGAAAACCCTGCTCTCCTTTGTCAAGCAAGGTAAGGTTTTCCTTATATGGACAGAGACAAGATTGTCCCTCATTGTGATCTGTCCAGTCAAGTGACCGGCTTTCACATCTGAAGGGAAGAACAGAGACATAGTGAAATGGGGCAGGAGGGGGGCATTTTACAATAAAATTACAATCAAAGTACTCCGATATGGACAATTAGAACGCTATGGAGCATTATAAAAAGGTATAATGCATAATCCGATCTGCTTTTATATTGTTACATTACTATCCCTTTAAAAGTAAAACATTGTTAATGCTGGATTGAACTTCCCTAAAATGCTTTAACTTTTTAAATAACTGAGTGGCACACTAAATATTGCTATGCAATGTACTATACACCACTTTCATTCAAAGGTTTATTGTCCATCGTATTTGATGTAATGGTCAAATCCTACATTACCCCAATTAAAGGGATAGTAATACTTAAAATGTTTAAAAAAAAAAAAAAAAAAAATGTTGTAGGGTTTTTCCCCCTGAGTAAAACAAGAGTACTACCACTGCTGAAAGGTGTTTTATTCAAAAGTTGTTCTAGCTCAAATTTGAATTTTTTTTTTTTTTAGGTGCAATATCACAGTGGCCTGAAATTGTACAGTGGCGCTGTTGCTACACCATCCTATGGACAGCTGTGGTCACGGGACCATAAATCTCCATAGGATGGTGTAGCAATAGCGCCACTGTACAATTTAAGGCCACTGTGATATTGCAACTAAAAAATTCAATTTTGAGCTGTAATAACGTTTGAATAAAACACCTTTCAGTAGTGGGAGTACCCTTGTTTTACTCGGGGGATAAACTCTACAACATATATTTTTTTACATTTTAAGTATTACTATCTCTTTAAAGGGATAGTAATACTTAGAATAAAGTCTGAGTCTTCTTTATTCTCTTTGTAGCACGTAGGCCTATATTTCAATACTAACAGGCTTGCAGTTCAACCGCAATTGAAACAGAAAGGATCCCCCTCACGCCCCTTCCTGCCGTTTCCCCTCAGATGTTGAATCCTGTTGTGGGAATGGACGGAGTGCAGAGAGGGACAATCTTCACTCAGTAAGTATAAGGAAAACCCCGCCCCCTTGATGGAGGGCAGGATTTTCCTTATGCTTACTGAACATTATCTCTTACTGCTTACTCTGGTCCGGATGGAGAGCAGCAACATGACGCAGTGGGAGGGGGATCCTTATTGATTAAATTGCGGTTGAACTACAAAACTGTTAGTACTGAAATATATTGCTACAAATAGAATAAAGAAGTCTAGGAGCTGCACTTTATTAAAAGTTTTACTACCCCTTTAAGAATCAAATACATATAAACTTAGCTAATTTATAAAGATAATTATATAACATTTTTATTTAAAAGAAATTTAATCCTATTTTAAAAATACATATTTTGTTGTGCTTTTACAGCCCAGTAAAACAGTACAGTCATTGCTGGGAGTGCTTCATTCAAAAGTTATTACAGAGCAAATTAGAGTTTTTGTGTGAGGGTGAATACAATGTTTTTGTGCCTTTTGTATTTCATGGGTGCACTGTCACTGTCTATGGCAGGCATGTCAAACTCAAATACAACTGAACTGGCAAGGAAGACCCCAGCATTGATTGCTAAGGTGTGTTTGTTATCCAGGGAATAAAATTCCCAGTATGATCTGCTCTAGCAATTGTAGACTGTATGAGAATAAAAACCCAAACGATCAGTGTGACATGCACCTTCCATTCCTGTTCTTTTTAACACGCAACTTGTACTATGCTCTTCCCCTCCCTACACACTGCAGTAACACGACTGGCTGGCTGGTGATGTCACCAAAGGTCCTTTACCCCACTACAGTCCAGCCATTAGCAAAATACTCTGATGCCACAACCTGCAAATTATTCTGTCTCGGTTTCAGGAAATTAAATCCTGGCCAGAAAACTGGTGCCAACCCTGGGCTGGGGTAAGGAGGGTGGGGGGGGGGAAATACTGGGCTGTGGGGCATTCAAAAAGTCTTTATAGAGAACTGTAGTGTCATGGCCCGTGGGCCGCACATTAAACATGCTTGGTTTGCACGAACCCAATGTCAGAGCACATTTTCTTCATAGACCGGAATAGCAGCAGCACCATAACATTAAAATGCCATGGAACACTGCACCCATATTTTCCACAAAAATTCAGTTTTGATTTACGAAAATGTTTGAATGAGCTATTCCCTAGAAGGACCGATTCCCTTATTTCACTTATTTAAAAAAAAAAAAAAAAAAAAGTGCTACAATCATCCTGTTTTAGGATGTCTGCTCATAAGCCAACAGACTTGGTAATCATACCTGGGAACTTTGATTTGTGGAGTCCCCTCTGAGGCAGCTGGAGAGTATAATTGTGGAAAAAAGGGGGGTGGGGTTTACCCATGAGTGAGGGTGGGGCTTTCTGTGGCATCACACAAGTGGGTGAGAAGTGGGAGGAACTAGTTGGAAAAGAGTAGAAGTGGGCAGAGTTTTAAAGGGATAGTAATGTTTCATAATAAAAGCAGCTCTAATTAATCATCATAGTATTTGGACTTTGGAGAGTGTTATTTCAATTCTGTCAGAGTTGTAGTTCAAGAGTAATTCAATGATAAAGTGTCCCACTCCTGCCCCTTTTACTGATGTCACACTGCTCAGCCACAGCAGAAGGGAGGTGCCCAGGTAGATTGCAGAGAGGGACAATCTTCAATTAAGATAAGGGGAAAACCTGAAAAGCTTGTCAAGGGGGGCAGGGCTTGCATTGTTTTCATAGAAATAAGAGTGTCACCTTCTGTTATCTGTCTGGTCTATGGACTGCATGCCACATCTGAGAAGAGATTGCTTACACTAGGTAAAAGGGGCGGGAGGGGGAAACTTTGCTTGTGAATATCTTATAAACCATAAAGGTTTGAGAGATAACACTTATATCATTCTTCATGTTTTTTTAATGCCTACAAAATAAAATAAAGTTAAAACAAAGTATTACTATCCCTTTAAAGAAAACTTGCAACATCCTGAGAATCAGCCCCGGCTGCACTCTCAAAACCGGACTCTCCAGGGCAAATCTGTAGAGTTCCCAGGTATGTTAGTAATAAGCCTGGGACTCTGCTATGCGGCCCCACCATGGCACATGAAAATAAATTAAAACTGCCCCCTATGTTGAAGCACAACCAAAAGTATGTGGCTGAAAGCTGCACACTTCATATGTTGCTTGCACAACCTGCATAGACTCTGTGTTGGACGTTCAAACCAGATCCAGAGTGTCTATGGCAGGGCGGGTAACCTGGGGCCCTCCAGCTGTTCAAGACTACGTCTAGCTGGAGTTGATGGGAAGTGTAATACTGAACAGCTGGAGGGTCTCAGGTTACCCACTACTGATTTGTGAGAACTGAATTGTACAGGACATGAAACTGAAGTGAAAGACTGGAGTCTCTCCTCACAGGACCAATAAGGAAGCCCCGAGAGTCTCTCTTCAGATTCCTGTTCGGTTTCCTCATTGGTCCCCTGGATCTCACAGTGCAGCCCCAGAGACAGTATCTGTTGATGGAGCACTCTCCACAGGATAGTCACACTTTTCATTTAGTTTCAATTTGTTTTCCTTGTGTTTTTAATTAGAATGGTGTTTTTTTTTTTTAATCCGTGTTTTCTTATGACATGCTTACTCATTATGCACTTTAAATGATGCCCCCCCCCAAAAAAAATGCTATATATAGATTATAGCTCAGATCTATTTACAGATATGGCTGCCTTTATATGTTATGACGCAAGTTTTACAGAGGTGTGTGTGCGCAATATATGTATTTATTTACTTTTGTGCATTTTACAACTTTACTAGGTTCCCAAAAGAAATTTTGCATGTTTTTCTTATGTCTTGGCCAAATGCAAATTCATTGTTAGCCTGTGGGAAATTTTTGTTGTGTGCTCTTTTTTTTAAATACGTGTGTGTGTGTGTGTGTGTGTGTGTGTATATAAAATATATATAAATATATATTACTTTTTTTCTACCAGAACCCTTATTTGCAATTGCACACAAAAGAGACGCCAGAATACCAGGGTGAATTTTAACCCTTTGATCGCCAGAGGGGTATGCAGTGCATTACTCTGCAATGCGTTTTGTACCCCTCTTGCATTTAAAGGGTTAAAGCAAATCTCACTTTGTTTCCAGTTCACAGACTGTTTTTCTGAAGTGGATTCCATACGTTTCAGATGATATGGATCCTTTACAATCAATAACATGATTTTTTCTGCCAGCGTCCATTTATAGAGCAATGCATTGCTGGCATATCTGGTAATGAGGGACTATAAACACAGACTGCTTATACAATTAAAGCAATTACTGTAATGATGCACAGATGTTATATACTCTGATCTGTCGTTACCAGCTCCTTGTGAATCTCATCCCAGGAAAGATCCATTGCAGTAAACAAGAGTCTGTGCTGACCCAGGGCTCTGATCGTGTGTCTACCAAGGCAAAGGAGAGGAATATATATGATTACTTCAACTCCTTGAGTGGAATAGTTGGGCTTAAAGATCACTTTGACTGGTAAGAAACCCAATAAAACTCCGAGCATGAGGCAAATGTGTTCCCACCAATGCTTTCAAACAAGATATGCTTCTCTTTGAGCTCCTCTTGCACTCAAAGGGTTTTAAAGAGGGTGTAATGCTTAACTTGGAGTGTATTGCCTACAAGTACTTACAAATCCTTCTGTGTAGTAAGATTGCTTCCGCAGCCCATATACAAAACCTTACTTTTATCTAATTCAACCTCGTCTTACAGTTATCCAACCAATCACTCAGTTTATATCACGGCCCAGCAACTGGCTATCACCAGGAGTAGATACTACATACTGAATGGAAATAATATTTTGAAGCTAAGATGTGTAGCTTGAGGGCAGTGACAATCTACAATGACCTTGCTGTGTACCCATGTTAAAGTTGCCAGCCACTGTGCTGTATAGCCACTGATAAGCCGGTATAGAGGCTACATTCACGGAAACTAACAGGTCAGATGGGGTTGGCACTAATACTTCAGTTGAATTTTCCAGAAGTGGCCCCCAGAGGAAGACCCAGAAAAAAGGAACCCAAAAGAAGGCAGATGGGGGGGGGGATCTCTCTCACTTTTAGTGAGATCACCTACATTGGGTTGGGGAGCTGGAGAATGTAGGCAAGAAAAGAGGATTGTAGTTTTACCTGTTAAATCCTTTTCTCTTAGTCCATACAGGTTACTGGTAACTTTGGGTAGGCGATCAGCCCCTTTAATTGTTTTACTCTTTGACTATATATTCTACATCTATAGTCTTTTCTCAGTCGTCTAATACAGGTTACTGGTAACTTTGGGTAGGTGAACCGCCCCTTTAATTGTAGGCAGGAACAATTCTAGAATTGTATGCAGGGGGTGGAGCCTACTTTCCCTCCTTGGCTGCAGCTAGCCAACCAGCTCCAGAAAGATTTGAGACACTATCTATTGACTAGATAATGGAAGGGAAAGAAGACTTCTGTGAGCATGACCCCGAAGGACCCCCACGGTCTGCCACAGGAGAGCCAAGCATGGTCCCTTGACAGGGTTGATGACCAGTAACCTGTATGGACTAAGGGAAAAGGATTTAACAGGTAAGACTAAAATCCTCTTTTCTCTTTTGTCCAATACAGGTTATTGGTAACTTTGGGATGTGCAACCATTAAGTTTCCCAGGTCGGGAAGAAAGGCAAGGACCAGGTGCAGGCCCCCAAAGTCACCAGAGCAGATATGGACCATCAGATCAGAGATAGCCCAACAAAACAAATGAAGTGTCAATGGACACTGAACAGGGGTAACAACACCCCAACCTGTTACAGCACACTGAACTCATGCCAACAGGGCTCAAAAGTTAAGGAAGCACCAAGAACCGAAGAAACTCCTAGACAAGCAAAACTGCCTCCAGGATTTTCCTCCTAACTTGAGATAACGCATCACATCCAACAAGTGGAGATCCCTCTCCTTATCAGAGTTGGGGTCAGGGCAGAAAGAAGGCACCACAATCTCCTGATTGATGTGGAAGCGCGCAGCACCGCCTTGTCCTTGTGAAACACCAAAAAGGTGGTTTACAGGACAGAGCATGTAACTCCGCGACACGGCGAATGGACATGATCGCAAGGAGAGAGGCCACTTTCCACGATAACAGGTGTAGAGGAATAATAGCCAAGGACTCAAATGGAGGGCGCTGAAGAACTCCCAAGACCAAGTTAAGCTCCCACAGAGGAGCGGGATTCTTGAAGGCAGGATGAGTATGAGCAACGCCCTGGAAGAAAACCTTGACATCAGGAAGGATGGCAGTGCGCCTCTGAAAGAAAACAGAGAGCGAAATTTAGTTTACCCAGAAAAAGTACCCAAACAGTGCCTGGAGCCCCCCAACACACACTAGAAACATGAACCGGATGATAGAGCAAGGGCAGACAAGAAAAATGAGCCATCTCTGAAGTCGCTAGGTTAAGCGGTTGCAGAGATGTGTCCCAAACTGTACAGTCCCTTAGGAGTGAATGGAGCAATGGCGCCTATGTGGTAAAGTGTGCCTTAAAGGCACGGAGCTCAAATTTTTACAAAATTGAAACGGTAAAATAAAAATGCATGAAACATAACTAGAACATGTTGGGATACCCAGAAAACACTGAACCAGTAGGAAAAGTGTCAGAAAACCCCACAAAAAAATGCAAAACCAGCAGCTAAAGGGTTAAAGTACCACATAAACCTGCTCAAAAACACCCAACAGACATACAGATAGACCAAATGAGTGCAGGAGTGTGCAATAGGAACTCCAAAGGTAAACCCCTGTACGGAGGGGCACTGTGGGACATGTGGACCTGCAGCACACCTTTCCTGCAGATCTTCTGTCTTCAGACTACCATGTATTAAGAAGAAGCCTCAGTGGGCAACTCCTGAGGAAAGATCTTGTAGCCAAGATTTCCCCCCCAGGGCTTAAGGTCCACAAAAAGCACCTGGATACGGAGCTAGCCACATCTAAAGCCATTGTCAGTTATGGTAATCCGCCTAATGTTGGTATTCCATTTCTAACAGAAAAATAAAAAAAACTTCTAAAATTATAGCAGAACTGTTCTCTTGCCTGTGTCTTCACCAAGGAACAAATCTTTCTGGAGCTGGTTGGCTAGCTGCAGCCAAAGAGGGAAGGTAGGCTCCACACAATTCTAGAATTGTTTCTGCCTACAATTAAAGGGGCAGATCGCCTACCCAAAGTTACCAGTAACCTGTATTGGACGACAGAGAAAAGACTATAGATGTAGAATATATAGTCACAGAGTAAAAGACAGCAGAGTGATGGTAGGCAAGGAGGATTACCAAAAAGCCTGTATGTGACCCAAGAAAGTAGTTGCAAATTGGCAAACAATCCTACTAGGAACTGATACCAGCAGAGAGCAAAACAAAACTGGCCAAGATCAAATCCATATATGCAGTAGCTGAGAGCTGTACGAAATAGGAGGCAGATTTGAATAGTCATACAGGCCAAGGTCAGATCCAATACACAGAGAACTGAGGAAGGTACCAAACGGGGAGCAGAATAAAGGTCAGTTGGGAAGAGGTCAAACCAGGTAATTAGACAAACACTAAATGAGCTCTAAACAGGGAATATCGTCAAACAAACTGACACTATGAATGTGCTGTTTTGCATCACAAATTGTCATAGGAAGGCGTAGGTGAGGGAGAAAGCCTGGACAGAGAGCAAGAGATACAGCAGGCCTAACAGTTTACCAAATCTCTTGAAAGAGAAAACAACATCTTGTGTGTTTATTTCCTTAAATAGTTTTGCTTTCTCTGTAAATAGTGAGACTCATTTCAATAACAGATTAAAGTTAATAGATAGCATGGGCCCCAGGCCTGAATCCTGCGATACTCCCCTTGCAACTTTATACCACCTTGCAGTGGTTCCATTTACAGAAACTCTCTCTGCATTCCAACATTCAACAGGTTTTCTTTCAACATACAGCTGTCTTCTCCTAAGCATAACCTTTTTAATTTAAGCAACCACTTGTAACATGCAGTATCAAAAGTTTATACATTAGTGCAGTATACCATAAAATGTAAAACTATTCATTATTCAGAGATTGATATGTGGGGAGACTAACTTTATTAAACTGAGCCTCCTTCTATGGACCAGACTTCATCAAGTTTCTCAACTTGCCCTTCCACCTCTCCAACCTTTCCTTTCCCACCTAAATAAAACACCACATCCTAGGGGAATTACACACAAAAGAGAAGCAGTAGTAATCCTGGAGCAAACCACCTGCATCACAGGGGAAAAGTAAAAATTTCTGAAATTCTTATTGAGTTAAATGAGGCGTTTAGCTTCTTGCATGCTAGAGGTTTTGTATGCATTATAGATCAACACACTGGAGACCTCTCTAGACAGTGCCAGATTTACAGCTGAGGCAAAAGCACTCGTGGTGCCCTTAGCTCCACCCATGGATGCACCCATTTCCTCATAAGACATCCCTTCTACTCCAATAGTCTTACCCTATACCATGCAAGCAGAAAGAACTTGCTTAAAGTGATAGTAATGTTTCAAAATAAAAGCAGCTCCAGTTAATCTTCATAGTATTTGGGCCATGAAGAGTGTTATTTCAATACGGTCAGAGTTGTAGTGCAAGAGTAATTGAATGATAAAGTATCCCCCTACCGCCCCTTTTACTGATGTAACACTGTTCACCTCAGAGCAGAAAGGTGGTGTCCAGATGACTTGCAGAGAGGGACAATCTTCAATTAACATAAGGGAAAAACCTGTCAAGGGGCAGGGCTTTTCCTTATGTTCTCAGTAAGAAGATTGTCCATTGCTGTGACCTGTCCGATCCCAGGACCATATTCCATATCTAAGGGGAGGTGACTTACACTAGGTAAAAGGGGCGGGAGGGGGATACTTTGTCATTCAATTACTCTTGAACTACAACTCTGACAGTATTGAAATAACACTCTCCATGGCCCAAATACTATGATGATTAATTAGAGCTGATTTTATTATGAAACATTACAATCCCTTTAACCCCTTGCCTGCTAGAGAGGTCTCCAACGCATAGTAAAGCATTGCACTGGAGACCCCTCTCGCATCCAAGGGGTTAAATGGTGGTCAGTAATTGGGTCATTAAACTTGAAAAAGCTCCTCCATAAACTATGAGCACTGGCATTGTTCTGGCCACACCCAGAACTCAGAATGTGGGTGTGGGCAGCACAGCTGAAGAGCCCGTCAGAACATGCCGCTCTAGGCAGTTGCCCATTTTGCTTAATGGGAAATCTGGCTTTGACATTAGCATTCAAGGGCCTAAAAAATAATTTTTAAAGCAATAGAAATGCTTATGTATCCCTGGTTGTGCAGTAGGTTTGCTCCAGAACTGCGTCTTCTCTTTTGTGGCTGAAGCTGATCTGCCCACTCTAAGGCACTTTTCAGTACTGGTTTACTTTAATAATTGCAAATAGAGGCAGTGGGGGGGGGGAGTTGTGGCCGGATCAGGCTGTTGCAGGTCGGTCATGTACCCATTGGGTAGGTTGGTAATGAAGCTGCTGTCGGACAGGCGGCGGAAGTTCATGGTGCAGGAGGGTGAGAGGGGTATAAATGAGAGGCAGGGGCTGAGTTCCTGGATTTATCTGTTTTTTACATAGCCCTCCACTTCTGTCCCTTTCCCCGTTGTGTTTTTTTTTTTAACCACCTGCGGTAGCTTGACTAGAGACGCCTCTGCTTGCATGCTGGGTTTGAATCTACCCATTGTGATGCCAGCATAGTCTTAGCCTAAACAGTCCAACTGGAGATTGCTAATCAGCATTGGAAGAGTGGTGCAGCGGTGGAGGAGCAGCAAGCAGGGCAAATAATTCAAGTCTGGGCTGAGATCCAGAGCCTGTCAATTATTCTAGAGACTGGAGTTGCCCCTTAGATGGGCAGTAAAGGGTCCATACAAGATCATTTGAAATGTTTATCTGTGCCCAATAGCCTAAAACTCCTCCATTGTGTTCATGCGTGATGTGAGCACCTCACCTCATGGCAGAGTGATCTCCTCTCTACTGAACTCTATAGTAGCCCCAGTTTGGTAAATACAGGCCTTCTGTAGACTTATCTCGAGATGAGAGCACTATCCCATGAGTGACATGTGAGGCACTGACATCAACAAGCAAGGCAAACTGGAGAACAGTGGAGGAGTTTTTAGCTATCAGAACTTTGCTCCCATAGCTCTTAGGACACAGCCAAGCATTTAAAAGGGTCATATATGGAACCCTGTACTGCCCCCCTTAAATATAAGAGGTAACTTTCCAAAAGTGAGCATAAGGCTGTATATGTTGTGGTCATGGTCCTGATTTGAATCCATCAATCAGAGGTGATCTGCGATGCTATTCTTCCATTACTTCAAAAGGGAACTCCTTAAAGGATCATCTTGTGCTGGTTCTGTGTGGCAATTGTTTGCATATTATTATATTATATATCTGTTGTCCTGCTTCTTAATTTTGTAACCTTTAGATTGGCTGACGGGCTTAGCTTCTTTCCTTATGGGCCTAGACGTGTAAGAGGGTGTGTAGGAGAGTTCAGCTTTCAGAATTGCAGACATTACCCATATCCCTTATAACACCCCCCAAAAAAAAAACAAAACAAAGATCTGCGTTAAATTGTATTTCATTAGTGTTTTATCTACAAATAGCTCCATAGATTTCCGTGGAAATCTATTGGATAAAATCTTAGATAACACTTATCAACAGTAATCTGCAATCTCCCAAATATAACCCCCCCCCCTGCAAATCTGGGTTACTCTTTTGTTTTTCTCTAGGTGGGCTAGAAACAGTTTCTCCAGCAAAGGTGGGAAGCCATTCTGGATTGACCCCAATGACTACGACACTCAACATATTATCATAGATGACAACATTCGGCTGAATGAAGATGATACAATCGTCAATTGTCGGGTATGCTCTTTAAACAGTTTGCATGCACATTATGTGGCTTACTAAACGGTTTGGCGTACATAATAAGCTCTAGTAGCAACAAGAGTCCTGCTTTCCTTCAGTTTCAATGGGGCATACTTAGGAAGACAAAAATGTAGCAATTCTGGGGCAAACAAACAAACAAAAAACGCTATTTGGGCTAAAATTATTGCTTATAGAGTGCCCTGCACCCTACGTCTGCATACACTGCTTTTGCCACTCTGCCTCTGCTCCCTTCCCACTACCCCGGCTCCGATGACAGAGGCTTTCTGCCTGTAAGCTGGAGCGATGGCATTGGCTGGATATTGATCTCTGCCAATGAGATTGCTCCAGCTTGCAGTCAGAAGCCTCCGTCATTGAAGAAGGCTGGGTAGTGGGAAGGGAACAGAGGTAGTACTGCAGCAAGAGCAGTGTATGAAGAAGTAGGGTGCAAGGCACTCTATAAGCAATAATTTTGGCCCAAATAGAGGTGTTTTATTTATTTAAAAAAAAAAAAAAAAAAAAAAAAAAAAAATATGTTTTCAACATTAGCGCTATATAATCTACCTAGTAAGCCACACTTTTATAGGTGTGAGAGATCCCCTTTAAAGATGATCTCTCGAACCAAGGAGTAAGGGCAAAATTCATAGGGGCCATTTGTATTTTTTGGCCATTGTAAGGTAAGCGGGGGTGGGGGGGATGGTTTACCATTTTACTTAGAAAATTAAGGGAAATTCTTATCACCTATATATTATTTTTATTTTTTTTTTTTATTATCTGACCTAGGTTCTTCTGGATCAGAAAAGTGGACAGAAATCCAGAAAGGTTCCCACATCCGAGCTCTACGACATCTGCTTAGTGCAGACCGATCTTCTCAGGGCCATTGCGGAGAAAGATTATTTCCTCGACTGCATCAGAGTTTGCGAGGAAAACTACGAACGTTATCTCACCAAATTTCAGGTCGAATAGACCAAGGCACTGTTCTAAAGTTTATTATCCCTTTGAGTGCCAAAGGGCAATGCGTTGGATACCCTTTTGGCGCTCAAAGGGTTAAAGGGGAATTATATTTTATAAGTGGCTCTTAGGATAAATTCACATTGGCAACTTGATTGCGACGTTTCTGGCGCACGAGGGAAAAGTCACATTTAGTAACTATGGAGGATATTTATAAAAGTGGAGTAGAGCAAAATGAAGAGTTAAAATGGCTGTAACCGTGTCGTCAGTAGTTATAAAATTGATAATGCCAGCTGCACCATAAAGAACAAATTCTTGATTTAATTTAAATATTTTGGTTTTAATTGCTTGAATGCTAGAGTGATTCCCACTGCACTGGAAATCTATGGTAAGTTTTACATCTCCCTAACAGTGCAGTTGGTTTGGCCCGGATTACTCCACTCTGCCATTATACATCCGACCCAACTGGGAAGATGTGTTTAAAAAAAAAAAACATAAAAAACCCTTTAGTTTATGTTTCACCCTTTAATGACCGGCCAAAGCAGCACGCGGACGACCGTTAAGCACCAAGGTATTTTTTTTTTTTTTATTATTATTTTTTTTAAATTCTTCTTAATGAATTCCATGATGTGAATGGACCATCACTGGTACTTAAGCGCCTGAAATGATGTGACGGTCCTGGCATGTCAGGGGTCAATAAGGAGTTAAAAATTTGTTATAGCTTATATACTGTCACTATACACTTCCATTAACTGACTGATGTGTGTGTGTGTGTATATATATATATATATAACATATGTATATATATATATATATATATATATATATATATATATATATATATATATATATATAAATAATATAACATAACATATTATATATAAGAGGAGGACAGCACCAGTGGGTCTTTCTCAAAAAACTTTATTAGCACAAATGGTCAAGAAAACATGGTCGCCATTTTTTTGTCAACAGACCTTTATCTAGCAGTCTTGAAAACCATGTTTTCTTGACCATTCGTGCTAATAAAGTTATTTTTTGAGAAAGACCCACTGGTGCTGCCCTCCTCTTATTTCTATGCTTTAACTGTGACTGTGCACCTGGGCAAGAACTCTTTTGAGAGTGAGTGCTACCACCTGCTCAAAGAAGTCAACTGACTGGAGTCATTAGTTAGTGAAAATGTCATTTAACGTTTATACATATCCTTATATTGCTTTGCATCAATTTTACATACCCTTTCTTTATTGCTCCAGTTTTATACATCTCCCCCATCGGACCTTATTCACAAAAGAGAAGCAATTCTGGGGAAAACGAACTGCAACATAAGGGATAAATAAAAATGCCTAATTTTCCATGGTGTTAAATGGGGCTTTTAACTGATTGAGAGGGTAGTAGATAAGTGGAATAGCCTACTAGCAGAAGTGGTAGAGGTTAATACAGTGAGGTAATGTAAGCATTCATGGGATAGGCATAAGGCTCTCCTGAACATAAGACAAGACCAAGGACCAAATACTGTTTGAGGTTTTTACAGTAGGAAAAAAGAGCAGACTAGATGGGCCGAATGGTTCTTTTCTGCTGTTAAATTCTTTGTTTCTATGAATGCTTAAAACTGAACTTTCACATATTAATAAATCACCCTTCAATCATTAAACATATGGTGACTAGCTTGATAATATGTGTATTACCTATCAAATGTGTCAGATTCTAAAGAAATCTTTAATATTCAGAGACTGACGGCCAGGTTAGTGCCATCTGCGATCCTGCACCATCAGTCTCTTCTGGTTACTTTGTGGCACACTGCAGTGCTTCTTACAGAGACCGGGACTGGGAGCGCAGAAAAGATGCGCTGATGACTGGCTTCCGGTCTCTGAAGATTAAAGATTTCATTAGAATCTGCCACTTGTGATAGGTAATGCACGTATTATCAAGCTAGTCTCCATATGTTTAATGATTGAAGGGCAACTTGTTAATGTGAAAGTTCCGCTTTAAAGGGATAGTAATACTTAAGTATTACTAATCCCTACAGTAAAGCCCTACAAAAAAAAAAAAACGTATTGCCCCCACTGTCATCTCTCAAACCTTTATGGAGGCTTCTAAAGTTGCCCTCTCCCTCCCCCTTCCCCGAAGTCAGCGATGTAGCTGACTGCAGGGAAGAGTCGTACGACTTTCAGGTGGCTCTCCAGCACAGCCGGATCACGTTACTACAAAAAAGAGAACTTTCACTGAAATGGTCTTCTACGTGTGCTTGGTTTGCAAGCACAGGTAGAAGACCTTTTTAGTGAAAGTGTTTTTTTAGTTAACGCAATCGCGGCTCTGCTGCAGAGCCGCCTGATGATCTGTGACCGGATTTCCCTTCAGTCAGCTACAACGCTGACTACGGGGAAGGGGGAGGGAGAGGGCAACTTTAGAAGCGATCATCTCTCAAACCATAAAGGTTTGAGAGATGACACTGGGGGCAATACGTGTTTTTTTAGTAGGCCTTTACTATAGGGATTAGTAATAATTAAGTATTACTATCCCTTTAAGCAGTGAAGGAGTTAAAAGCCCAGTTTAAACCAAAAGGAACTTTTCGTTTGGTGCAGTTTGTTTACCTGAAATTATTCATCATTTCTTCTGTAAATAAGGATCTCTGGGTCTTTAAGGCTATTCACATTGTTTACTGTGTATATATCTCATTGGGTGGGTTATTTCACTATGAATTTGTAGTATGGATTTCAGTGGGATCACACACGCAATGCGGGTAACTGATTTTATACTGAGAGCAAGGGATACCATGCAAAGAATGCTACAGATTGCATGAATAATGCTGTAAATACACATTAAAGGGATAATAATGTGTTATTAACACTTTGAATTCCAGAGGGGTACTCCATGCATTGTTTTCAATGTACAGTGTACCCCTCTTGCACTCAAATGGCTAAAGGCAAGGTCGATTATTAAATATACTGTTTTTAATTTTTTTTTTTTTTTTTTATAAAGAAGTGTACCTTTCTAACTGTCTATACCATTTTAGTCTTCATTTTATTTTAACCCCTTAAGGACCCTTGACGTACCAGAACTCTCATGCCTGGTCTGAAACTTACTTGACTGCTCTGGCACGTCATGGAATTCCGGCGTCGCAACGTGGCTACACACCGGAATCCATTGCAAGAAAAAAAAATGCCCCCTGGTCCCAAACCCTTTGAGTGCCAGTGCAGAGCAATGCGTTGTGTACCCCTCTGGGACTCAAAGTGTTAATAGCTGGCCAGTTGTTAAGGGGTTAAAGTATCCCCCTCCTTCCCCTTTTCCGTACTTCATGTTGACTTCCCTCATAGCAGCAAGCCGGTCTGGATGGATCGCGATGAGGGACAGTTTTGTGTCAGCATAAGGAAAAACCTGCTCTCCTTTGTCACTTTGTTATTAAAAAAAAATAAAAAAAGTATATTGAATAATCGCCCTTACTTTAATATCAGCACATTACTATCTCTTTAAAACCGCCTCCAAAGCTTTTTCCATACGTTTTCACAGCTAGAAAAGTCACCTGCGTGAAGATAACCTTAGGGATGATGCTTTAAAGGGACAGTAATGTTTTGGAATAAAAGCAGCTCCAATTAATCTTCATAGTATTTGGGCCATGGAGAGTGTTATTTCAATACTGTCAGAGTTGTAGTTCAAGAGTTGAAACAGTACTATCCCTTTTAAGTTGTGATAAAGAGGTGCTAAAGCGGAGATACTGTCTCCAGTGATATCACTTCTCCAGTTCCTATATTATTCTATGGAGCCTATTGAGGGAGAGATTTTACTGCATAGGCTCCATAGAGTAACATAGGAACTGGGGAAGTTATCTCCACTTTATCACACCTTAGTGCATAACCACCCTAGTGACAGCTGTGCAAGCCAATACTATCTAACTTACACAAAGTGACAAAGATAAATCTCTCAAAGTATTATTTGAAATAAAAAAGGCTAATATAATATATAGGTGATTTTTGAACGTTCTTTCAAATGAACCTAAGTTGTCATAAGAACTCTACTCATAGCTTTTTAGAATCATGTAAACATTCTCAAGATAGTAAAAGGGTGTTGTCCAGCTACAGATTACAGCAGAGTTCAAATGAGAAAAAAAAAAAAAAAAATCGGTAAATGGAAATACCAGACTACGGTCTGAATTACCCCTTATGTAGGTATGTTCAAACAATTTGAGAACCACTTATTCTAAGGATATATTTCCCCTTTAAATTCTAATTTATAGTTACACAATTATTTGCTATTTATTTATTAACTGTTACATCATCTAATGCTGCTAGAGGAACTTAACCATTTAAGTGCCAGAGAGGTGGGCTGCTCGTTGTGTTGCAGAACCCTCTGGCATTCAAAGGTGTAAACGTAGTGCTTCAGTTCCATTTACTCAGGGAAGAAAGCTTTGGTATAAGTTGGGCTCAGATGTCCGTGGGCTTCATTTCAGTGAAAAGTTAAAATATCCCCTTCAGTGCTAGAAATGCCTCGTTCATGTTGCTTTGTATTGGAGATGTCTCTGACAGCCAAGGGGTAAAGAGATAGTAATACTTCATTTATGTAGCTATGATATTGTAGGTATTAAATAAATAAACCAAAGCATATGTCTTTTTGCAATAACCTTTATAGTTTAAGAGTAATCTTGATCTAAAGTTTAGCCCCCCCCCCGCACCTACTTCCACATAGACTGCAGTTACCTGCTTTGTAACCACAGTCTGTCACTCTGCCTCTGCTCTCCTCCCACCATCCAGCCTCCTCCAATGACGTAAGCTGGAGCAGTCTCATTGGCTAGATATCGATCTCTGCCAATGAGATCGCTCCATCTTACAGGCAGAAAGCCTCCATCATTGGAGGAGGCTGGATAGAGGGAGGGGAGCAGAGTGATAGACTGTGGTTACCTGCTCTGTAACCGCAGTCTATGTGGAAGTAGGTGCAGGGCAGCGTTTATTCCTTCATTTTCGACCAACTAGAGCTTTAACCCCTTAAGGACCTGCGCGCTCGGCCGGCACTTGATGACCACGGGGCTTTTTTTTTTTTTTTTTTTTTTTGGTACCTCTGGTTCAGGGCTCCCGGAGCGGTGTGCAGCCGCACCAGGAGCCCTGAACTCCATGACGAGCTGGACAACCGTGACTGTCCTGGCACGTCAATGATCGCGAAGGGGTTAAAAAAAGAAATTAATAAACTTTTACACATATTCGCTATATGATGTAACTATTCAAGTTAACTTTTATAGGGGTGATACATCCCCTTTAAACTATGAAAGTTGTTGCAAAAATACATAGATGCTTTTATTTATTACCTACGTTATCATAGCCTACATAAATGAAATATTACTATCCCTTTAAAATGGGGATCTGCCACCAACATTACATTTTCCCATTGTAAATATGAATACTGATCTCATGCCACATTTTTGTTTGTTTGTATCGATCTGCTGTGAACTGAAAGTTTCCATTTTATGACCGGTTTGTGAGATCGCCTCTCAGGATAGATCAGTGCTAACAAACTTGAGTCCCTCCAGCTGCTGAAGACTACACATCCCCCTCAGCTGGAAATGAGACTTGTATTCCTCAGCATCTGGAAGGCCTCAGGTTGATGACTGTTGGGTTAGATAATCGCTGAGCTATATGCACAAAGTCAAAAGTGGTGCAATTCTCAGGCAAATCATCTACACCATAGGGAACAAATTAACCCTTTGAGTGCCTGGGGGTGTCAACTCTGGCACTCAAAGGGTTAAAAATCTTCTTTGAGAAAACTGAGGCAATTGCAGTGTCTATTGACATTTCCCTTGGCTCCATGTGTTATGCATATGGACTCTATTCTCCTAAAATGCTTCTGTACCTGTTTCTTGCTTCTCTGGAAACCTGTATAATGCAAAAAATTGAATAATGGGGGGAAAAAATCATCTTTGATTACAAAGGGGTTTTAACTCCTTGAATGCCAGATAGATTTCCAGCGCATTCTTATGCACTGCATTTGGAGACTTCTCTTGTATTCGAGTAGTAAATACCGTATTTAAATACATGGACATGTTTGTTTTTCACCTATGGTGTAGTTAGCTTGCCCTGGAATTGATCTATTACTCTGTGCATGTGGCCGACTCCAGTGATTCTCAACCAGGGTGCTGTGGCACTTTGGGGAGCAAAGGACATCCACTTAGGGTGCCCCTCCTTTTCTATAAGACTTTGAATGGGAATGTTGAGTTTTAAATACATATTTATGGAAAATGTATGCACAAAATGTATGTTTTTGTTATTCTGATTCAGAGACCTAAAATTGACTATATATTTATGTATTTGTTCCTTTGGCAAATGATATATAAAATGTTAGGTGTTCCCTGAAAATCCCAGACTCTGTTAAGGGTGTTGTGAGCCAAAATCCATTGAGAACCACTGGCCTACTCCATTCTGTTTCCTGGCCTTTCAAGGCTCGCCAGCCTCTACATGGGTAGAGTCTCTTTGCAATGAATGTAAGATGCCTTCTCACAAAAAAAATTTTATTTTTTTTTTCCTTCAAAAAATGTTTCTATTAAATGTTCTGGATGTTATTTTAGAATTGGGTAAGATTTGCTTTTAAGAAAAACAAAATACTGCAGTTCGTGGATGTAGAGGCTTTCCCTTTCATGGCTGGATTTACATCCCCTAGGTAAAGAAACCCTTAGTCCCGCCTGTGGCCACACCCCCACTCCTCACATAACTCCACCCCCTCTTGCCTGGCACAGAAAAAACATTTTCTGTTGATTGACTATATATAGGATATAGTATATAATATGTCCTTTTCATTTAAGCATTACAGGATATACTTGTATAAAGCTTGCTTCAGCTAGAATAACATTGATGCTTTTTATCTTGTAATTCAAAGCTATGCAGTGATTATGTATTCCTTTACAGCACACATAGTCTGTATTCTTCTAAAGCGACTGCACTGCATTATAATGGAGAAATGCCATAAACGACACATTTTAGAAGATAGGAGAAAGCCTGTGGGCTGCAGGATTGACATGTTTGCCTTAAGGGTGTTCTGTGTATGAGGCATGAGTGGATCATTGGGCAGTCATTGGCAGTTGAGGTGGAGGTGTGACAACCGGTTCAACTAGGACACTGATGTCAGCGCTTAAGCTGAAGGAGATCCCGGGACTGTCCTGCGGCTCTTCAGCAGAGCCAAAATACCGCTACTTAAAAATAATTACTTAATGGAACTGTCTACAAAGTGTGCTTGCAAACCAGACACACCCTTGTAGACCGTTCCAGTGAAGTAGTTCTTTTTAAATAGCGGTATTTCGGCTCTGCTGAACAGCCGCAGGACAGTCCTCCTTCAGCTGACGTCGGTGCAAGGAGATGGGGGGGAGAGTTTAGCTGCGTATATCTCACACCATATAGGTTTGAGAGTTCGAACTGCCATCATTTTATTTATTTTTTCTAATATCTACAAGATGTAATTTTGGTAAAAGAATCCAATAATATCCCTTTAAAGAGGCATGTTTCTCATAGAAATTAGAGGTGTGTAGGGAAAAAATAAAGTGGAAACTCTGGACCAAAACATCTGTACCACAAAATAAAAATTTCCCCAAACCTCTGTTGATTTTAAATGGTGAATTTAACCCCTTGTATGCTAGTGTTTTATTGCATATAGCTTCAGTATACGTTGGAGAGTTCTGTAGCATTAAATGAGTTAAAATTTGTCAAATTATTATTATTATTTTATTCCCCATGGTGCACTTTTTTATGCGTCTAGCTCTGTAGTCCTTATGCAGGGCTGGCCAAGTTCAGTCCTCATGGGCCGCCAACAGGGCAGGATGTAAGAATTTCCCTGATTAAGCACAGGTGAGTCAGTCACAATGAATGATCCACTGACTAACTCACCTGTGTGTAATCAGGGAAATCCTTACATCCTGGCCTGTTAGCGGCCCCTGAGGACTGAACTTGGACAGCCCTGCCCTTATGTATCAAAAGAATTAAAACGGATCTGGAGCATACTATCTGCACAAAAGGGGTGCATCTAATATTTCTCATTGTTTTAACCCTTTTGTGTGCACTCAAAGGGTCAAACTTGGTTTTGAATGCCAGAGAGATTTCCATAGCATTGCTTCGCAAGGTATTGGAAACCTTTTTAGCATTCAAGGGGTTAAGCGTTCCATTACCTGCAATTTTTATTTGTCCCCTCTAGTGCAGCTGGTTTGCCCCAGAATTGCGCTAGTTTGTTTTGATATTTTATTTATTTATTTATTTGGGATTTTACCTGTTAACCCTTTAAGTGCCAAAGCAGTACACAGCGCAATGCGTACCCCTATGGCACTTAAAGGGTTTAAAAATGAAATAATATGACTGGGTGTGATAAATGCATGTAATGTTAGTTTAACCCAGGAGCAGGCAGATGTTTCTGCCCCTGATTTAACCTTATGAGTGCCTTAGAGGTCTCCAGTGCATTGCTTTAACCCCATAGATGCAAGAGATATGTAACTCATTACTTTTCAATGCATTAGAGTCCTCTCTAGCATCCAAGGGGTTAAATTAAAGCTCACAGCTTTTGGTAGAACATCACAGTGACAATATTATATAATGAGATTGTAATGTGGCCTGGATTACATTGCAGTCAAATCCCATACTGTCAGCAAAATTGCACCCCCCCCCCCTCGCAGATAGACACTCCATGTGCTTTTTTTTTATTCCTGACATTGCACTGTGGTTGTTGAACCCAACAAGATGAAGCCCTCCAGCTGCTGTCAGACTACACCTCACTTCATCCCCACCAACCAATGGAAGTTGTAGTCTGGTGGCAGCAGCCGGAGGGCCTCAAGCAAACTGTGTTAGCCTTTTTGGGAACTAACGTAAAGGCTTATTCGCTCAGTTAAAGGGACCGTAATACTTAAAGGGATAGTAATACTTAAACTTTACTAGTCCCCATCTTGTAGAACTTAAAAAAAGATTTTTTTTAATGCCCCCAATCACATCTCTCAAACCTTTATGGTTTGAGAGAAAATTGATTTCAAAGTCCTCCCCTCCCTCCCTCTCCCTGACATCAGCATCTAGCTGTATGCAGGGGAATCCGATCCTGGGGCCATCCGGCATCCTGCAGCAAAGCCGAGATCATGTTAGTGAAGAAAAAAATCCTTCACTGAAATGGTCTTCTGTGTGTGCTTGGAAATCAGGCACATGTAGAAGACCGTTTCAGTGAAGGATTTTTTTCTTCATTAATGTGATCTCGGCTCTGCTGCAGAGCCCTGGATGGTCGTAAGACAGAATACTCCTAGAGTCAGCTAGAACGCTGATCTAAGAGAAGGGAGGGGGGGGACTTTGAAATCAATTTTCTCTCAGACCATAAAGAGCTGTGATTGGGGGCATTAAAAATATTTTTTTCTACAAGATGGGTATTAGTAAAATTAAAGTATTACAATCCCTTTAAATCTAACTATAATTCATCTTGTAGCCCTTAAAAAACCAAATTAAATGACCCCAGCAGCAGCTCTCAAACCTTTATGGTTTGAGAGATATCCACTTTCAAAGTTCCCCCTCCCCTGACATCAGCACTCTAGCTGACTGCAGGGGAATCCTATCCCATGACAGGCAGAGGCTCTTCAGTAGAGCCAAGATCGCATTATTGAAGAAGAAACCCTTCACTGAAACGGTCTTCTGCACGTGCTTGCAAACCTAGCACAGGTAGAAGACCGTTCCAGTGAAGGATTTCTTTTTCCATAACATGATCTTGGCTTTGCTGAAGAGCCTCTGCCGGTCCCGGGACAGGATTCCCCTGCAGTCAGCGAGAGCTTTTAATTTGCTTTTAAGGGCTACAAGATGAATTATAGTTAAATTTAGGCATTGGTATCCCTTTATGTAATTTAGACATTTCGTTCTTTTTTGCATTAACATGTAATGTATGTTTGTGTTTTTATGTGTTTGAAATACAAATAAATATACTGTGTGTTTTATATGCCTCTGGTTTATTGGATGTGGTGTGTGAGGTCCTTATAACATGTAAAGATTACCCTGCTGTTTCCTTCCGGACAGACTGCAGTTACCTGCTCTGTACCACAGTCTGTCACTCTTCCTCTGCTCTCCTCCCTCTATCCAGCCTCCTCCGATGACGGAGGATTTCTGCATATAAGATGGATCGGTTTCTGGCCAATGAGACTGCTCCAGCTTACATGCAGATAAAGCTTCCATCATCGAAAGAGGCTGGATAGATTGAGGGGCGCAGAGGAAGAGTGACAGACTGTGGTACGGAGCTGGTAACCACAGTCTGTCTGGAAGGAAGCCGCAGGGTAATATTTAGACGTTTAATTTGGGTACTTCTTCTTCTTCCTTTTTTTTTTTTTTTTTTTTTTTTTTTTTTTTTTGTAAAATTTAATAGCTTAACATTTTAGACAACCATGTATAGGGGTGATAGATTCCCTTTAATGGACATATGCATAATGAAAGTGGGAGAATCCACATCGTGTTAATCTCTAATTCCAGTGTCATCACATAAGGGTTTGCCACTACACAAAAGGACAGTACAGAGCCCTCCAGGAACTACAGGCCTGTGAGTCTGACAACAATGGTGGGGAATTTAATTGAAAAGCTATTAAAAGGAAGATGTGTTGCATAGCTGAAGTCTAATGACATGCAAAATACATTGAAGCATGGATGTACAACAGGAAGATCTTGCTTCTAGTTGATTATTTTTTTTTTTTTTTTTTTTAATTGGGTTACCAAATGCTAGACAAAGGAGGAACAGTAATTGTATCCTATTTAGATTTTATAAATCTTTTGACACTGTACCACACAGAAATATAATTCATAATATGCATAGTTTGGGATGGGACTCAAAAGGTAATTGAGTGAGTGGACAGATGACTGGCTAATAGACAGGAAACAGCTGGTCATAATGGTAGTTATCCAGAGGAAGGAGGTATTACTAGTGGAGTGCTACAGGGCTTAGTGCCAGGACTGTTTTCTTCAATATATTCATTATAGATATTATTAATGATATTCAAGCTGAAGTGTTCCTTTCTGTAGATGATATAAAAATTTGTGACCGGGTTGAATCTCCACGACAGAGAGAAACCAATTGCGTGACTTAGGGAAACTGAAGAAATGGACTTTTTTTAATTCTGAAAATGGAAGATAATGCACTTAGGATATAGACACGAGAGGTGGAATACAGGGATAATGGTACTTTGCTAACGAAAACATAGTAGGGTAAAGAATGGTACTGTGTTGGTCATAGAACATGCTGGAGACTAGTAGAGTAAAAGTGATTAACTTAATTGGCTGAGTGGCTTTGGATACAAGCTTTCAAGACAACCAAGTCTCTTCTTCAGGCTTAATAAGAATGAAGACTGAATACACAATACATGACAGGTGAAACCATCATGCAGATTATGAATGTTATTATCAGTATTGTCTATAATGAATTCCTTAGGCTCCAGCACAGTCTCTTTGTAAATGTTTTAGCTTTTTGATGCTGCACTGAAGTTTAGTCTTTAGCCAGGGAGGGGTTGTGCCCCCTTCTGCAGCTTGGATGGTTAACTCATGCATTTTATAGACTTGACCATGACTGTCTAAAGCCTAAAAAAAGGCAAGTACCTGTTCTCTATGATCGAGTCCAATATACTCATGCAATCCACATGCCAGCACATACAAAATGGGGAACTGGTTTAAAAAAACAAAACAAAACAAAAACCAAACAGTGTTTCCCTCGTGCTACAGCATAATATAGGCAACAGGCTGATCAGACTTTAGCAGGAGATTCAGTGTACTATAGCACAATATGATAACAGGCTGATCAGACTTTAGCAGGAGATTCAGTGTACTATAGCACAACATGATAACAGGCTGATCAGACTTTAGCAGGAGATTCAGTGTACTATAGCACAACATGATAACAGGCTGATCAGACTTTAGCAGGAGATTCAGTGTACTATAGCACAACATGATAACAGGCTGATCAGTCTTGGCAGAAGTTATGCATGTGATACAGCACAGTATAAGCAGTAGACTGATTTGTCTTTAGCAGGAGCTTTTTATGCAAGCAGTTGCTAGTAATTGGTGCACCTTAGTTTGGGCTTCCTGAAGCATAGAAATAATTTGATGGCAGATATGAATAATTTGGCCCATGTAGTCTTGAGTTGGAATTACATCATGCTTGCTGAATGTCCTCAATGCTCACTATCTGCAGTAGAATACACAGAATGTGTCTATTCATGTACGTACTTCCCCAAACTGTTATACGTCTGCATGAGGATACACTCTGTTAACTAATCATGTCACCGAACACCATTTCAGAAAACATGTCCTTTGTTGCCCTTAATCCCTATGTCTTTATCTCTCTCTCTCTCTCTCTCTCTCTCTGGAGATTGTTAGCTGGAGTTGAGAAACCACTGAAGAGACAGAGGTTGGTCACCACTTGTATAGCTTCTTAGTAGATCACCTTCAATTCTAATTTGCATAGTCTGTGAAGTCTGCCGAGCTGAA
The DNA here is from genome assembly GCA_037306005.1 of Rhinophrynus dorsalis. Taxonomy (NCBI): domain Eukaryota; kingdom Metazoa; phylum Chordata; class Amphibia; order Anura; family Rhinophrynidae; genus Rhinophrynus; species Rhinophrynus dorsalis. Next base: position 44,340,727 of record CM074722.1, read on the forward strand.
TGTTTTGTTACATTGGATTGAACTATTGTAAGCCATTTTCTCTTAGTCGTGTGGGACCTTGTAGTTTTAAGTTACAGAACCTGCGAAGAAATGGTGCTCTGTCTAGTAAAGGTAGACTAATAATTCCAACATGAAGTACTGTAAAATATGGGCGGGTTGAGTAGAGACACTGAATGCATCACGTAACTTCCCATATAATGTATACTGATATACTGTTGTATGTAGGACTTCTGTCTAGGTAAGTTATCCTGTGAAACAAATGAAGAGATGTGTATTCCTGTTGGTACAGTGCCTTGTAAGCCCTTGTATCATATAGATCTCTCCAAGGCATTGCTTCTCCTGAACTGGAAACATTTCTATCATCTAAGGAAGGGGTAGATAACATTTGGCACTCCAGCTGCTGGGATTTACAACTCACATCATCCCCAACCAATTGCCGATCTAAGAGCTTAGTGAGAACACTCAACATTATGTCTGTATTCCGGGTGAATGGTGCTGGTTGGACAATTGCCCTTCAGTGGCACCTCCATGCAAAGATGTAATCAATTCTTAAACCCATTTTAGGCATGACTTTCATGCTGACACAGAAATGGGTAGGAGATATAAAGATGTCCTTGCTTACCACATGTGGCTTCTGGAGTGGCAAGGAGAATGCACCAACAGCTCACACAAAGGATGTCATGGTATAAAACTGGATCATACCTTCCTTTTTCCACCTACTGGATAGCCTGCATCACCAGCAGAGGCAGTTTACTGTGGTATTACGGACATGTGGTGTAAAGGGATAGTAATGCTTAACCCCTTAACGACCGGGCAATCGGCGCCGCAACGCAACTTAAGGACCGTGGAGCATTTTTTTTTTATTTTTGTTTTCCCTCTTCTCCTCCTTTTTCCGGTTCCGGACTCCACGAACGGCGTGCAGCTGTGGGGGGAGCCCGGAACTCCATGACGGTCATGGGTCGTTCAGTCAGATCGACCCTTGACGTACTATGACTGTCAAGGGTCGTTAAGGGATAAGATGTAAAAAAATATATATATATATATGTTGTAGGGTTTATGTCCCCGAATAAAACAAGGGTACTCCCACTGCTGAGAGGTTTTTTTAAAAAAAAATAACAGCTCAAACTTGAATTTTTTAAGTGCAATATCACAGTGGCCTGAAAATTTACAGTGGCGCTGTTGCTACACCATCCTATGGAGATTTATGGTCAACGGACCAGAGCAGTCCATAGGATGGTGTACCAACAGCGCCACTGTAAATTTTCAGGCCACTGTGATTTTGCACCTAAAAAATTCAACTTTGAGCTGTTATAATTTTTTAATAAAATATCTCTCAGCAGTGGGGTAGTACCCTTGTTTTACTCAGGAGGATAAACCTTACAACATATATTTTTTTTACATTTTAAGTATTACTATCCCTTTAAATCTTCCTCTAGTGTTCCGGCTATTCATTCGGCTTTCACTGAACACCACCCACATTTCTATTAACTATAGACATTGTTGGTAAATGCACATTCTGTCTGTATTAGGCAGTACAGTAGAAATTTACTTACTGTATGATTTGTTTTTCTGGTATATGAATGAAGACCAAAGTGATGAAATATTAGGGTAAAGCAAATGTATATGTAAAAATAAAAAATCCTTTGAATTTAATGGGTATTTTAACTTATCGTGTGCTAGAAGACTCCAAATCATTGCCTTTTAGTGAACTGGGAATCTCTTTAGCATCCAGTGGGTACATTTAATAAATCCCCCCAGATCTTTCCACTCTTATGTTTATACATATGCCTTTTCAAGATCCTTTAAGGTATGCAATACAATGATTTGCACACCCCTATGACACACAGTGTCTCAGTAACTATTTAAAACATTGTCCCATTATTTAATGCTTTGAGGATAAGAGGGGTGGGTAACGCATTACTTTGCCCACCTCTTGGGTCTCTAAAGGGCACTTATCACCAGGATAGTGACCTATCAGCAGGTCATTCCCCCCCGGGAGCAGACCTGCCCATGATGTCCAGCTTGCATTATGAGCCCCTGGCAGACCAGTGGGGCAGAATAGTTGCCTGAACATGACTCCCGGTGCTCCCTCATTGGTCCAATGAAAGAGACTGAACAGAGAGACTCATTGTGGTGCCTGCTGAGCCTTCATAGATGAAGTGTTACAAGCCTGACACAAGGCTGATGTCTGAAAACCACAAACTTACGGACCCAATGCCAGGTGGCGGGATCAGTTTTCCAACCCCCAGAATGCCTGACTTTTTTGGGGTGAACAGCACATCACCAGGCTATTTATGAAATCTTCTCCCATAGGAATAGACTTGGTAAACATGATAACGGCCCTTCAAGTCTATTTCAAGAATTGCTATTTGATTGATTGTTAAGAACTCTGATTTATAGAAAATGACAACCAGAAATGTAAAGCTATCAATATATACGGTATCCGTAAATGAAAAAAAAACAAAAAAACATATTGTAGGGATTTTCATGCTGAGTACAACAATTGCAATCCCACCATTGGCAGCTGTTTATGCAAATGTTATTTCCGTTCAGACTTTCACAGAGTGGTGGTGCTATTACCTCTCCCATAGAATGCAGTACACTGTGTCAACACTAGGTGGCACTGTATCAGGGTGCCTGTGATTTACTTGCATGCATTCCTATCCGTTGGTTTGGGAGTGGAGCTGCATCCTCTTGTCTGCTGCTATCTGAGGGCGCGCATCTCTGACGTCGCGCTCGCTATTTTGTAGCTTCCTGTCTGTATGGCTGATTGTTCTCCGCCTTCCAACAGCGGCCTTATAATCTGCCCCACGAACTGGGCTTAATCGCCCTTTCGTGGTGCTTCTGTGCGTATGCCAGCGTTGCTCGTTTGACCCTTGCTTGGCTTCCAATATCTCCTGGTGCTCGATCCTTGGCTTGTCTGACTATCCGCTCCGGTTTTGACCAGTGGCTCTATCTGACTATCCGATCCGTGTATGACTCTGGCTTGTCTGACTACCCACTCTGTGCTGATCTAGGCTGTGGCTGACTACCAAATCCGGTTCCTGACTGTGGCTTGTCTGACTTATGCTCCGTGCCACTCCCCACTCCTGTCTGACTACCACTCGTCTCTAGGTATAGCAGAGGGCGCACTCTACCTATCCGGTGTACAGCTACCTTGCTGGTAGTGCTGCAGGTTGCCTCCACACTTCTCTATCGCATCTACATCTCTGGTAGTCTGCTAGTGAGCCTCCGCTCAGTATTACTCCGGTACTATAGCTACCCAAACTGTTGTTGGACATCCCTCTCTGGAGGTTGTCCAGGTACGCTCCATTACTGATCCCTGGTGTGTCAGGTTCCTGGTTAGAGCCAAGTCTGGTTCTTTACCCTTTATATCTACTGTACCGAGTTCAGTTCAGTGTCAGCTCAGCTTGGGTAGTGGACTAGACATTGTCCTTACACCTGTCTCCCCACAGTGGATGAAGTGTTCGCTCCAAACATTATCATTATTATTCTTTTTATTTGCTTCAATAAACTGGTTAAATTCACTTGTACTGTGTTGTTTGTTTATTAAGTGACTGTGACACACTGTTGCTATTAATGTAAAATCCACCATCAGTGTGACCTATAATAACTTTTGAGTGTCACAGATTCTGGCCAGGTGCCTTTGCTTTACTCCACATAAAAAACCTAAAGTGTATATGTTTTTCATTACTGCTTCTATAAAGTAATCACATTTAAAAACAATGATCACCAGGGGCTGGATTTACATCCCAGATGCTCCTTGCCAATGCCCATGACCAAACCACCACTCATCGCATAACCCCACCCCCGGGCTCATCCACTGATCCCTGGCACAGAAAAAACCCTAGCCTATAACAAACAAGCACAAAAAAAAAAAAAATCCTGACCTGAATATCATATTATTTTAACCCTTTGAATGCCAGAAGAGTGAGCAACACATTGGCACTCAAAGGATTAACATCTTCTGCACAACTATGCTCTGCTATTTTACATTTTAATAATGTAGTTTTGAATTCTTTTCTCCTAAAATAGTTTATTAGTTTTATGATATTTATTTCCCTACCCATCTCTCATTGCTGGAAGATGATTCACTGAAAAGCCATTAAAGTTGAAATGTTGATATTATATATATATATATATATATATATATATATAGAGAGAGAGAGAGAGAGAGTTAAGATTGTAGCCGTATTAGTCCAGTGATATATATATATATATATATCTTTTTATTTTCTTCATTGTTGTGCCCTGCCTGTACTTCCTGATCTCCACTTGACTGAGGCAGCGCCAACTTCCGGGAACCATTTTCTCTCCCCACCCTTTTACCCCCAATGAAAAAGAATACACCAAGCGTGACTTTTGGATAAAGTAGGCCACAGCTTCTTTATTCCTTTACAAAAAGATAGTGGAAAGGTAGTGTCCAGCTAGTAGATCCTAGGAACTTTCAGCATCTGCTACAGAGCCTTAAAGGGATAGTAATACTTCATTTTATCTTTATTTTATTTTATTTTGTAGGCATTAAAAAAACATGAAGAACAATATAAGTCTTATCTCTCAAACCTTTATGGTATGAGAGATATTCACAAGCAAAGTTTCCCCTCCCGCCCCTTTTATCTAGTGTAAGCCATCTCTTCTCAGATGTGGAATCTGGTCCATAGACCAGACAGGTAACAGCAGGGGACAATCTTCTTCCTATGAGAACAATGAAAGCACTGCCCCCTTGACAAGTTTTTCAGGTTTTTCCCTTATCTTAATTGAAGATTGTCCCTCTCTGCAGTCTACCTGGGCACCTCCCTTCTGATCTGACTGAACAGTGTTACATCAGTAAAAGGGTGGGAGGGGGATACTTTGTCATTCAATTACTCTTGAACTACAACTCTGACAGTATTAAAATAATACTCTCCAAGGTCCAAATACTATGATGATTAATTAGAGCTGCTTTTATTATGCAACATTACTATCCCTTTAAGTGTTTACTGGACCTAGCCTCCTTCTCTGGACCAAAAGTTCCCTGTGGCAGCTACCTGCTCCACCAACTACCTCAAAGAATCTTCCCTCGCAGAACAAAGGTCCATTTATAAATGTCCCACTGGAGACTGCATCTTCAGTTTTCCTAAGCACAATTTATTTGCTTTATTCTGAGTGAATTAATCTGTTATTAATAAACTCTTCTGGATGAATAAGCCCTATTCTCCTTTCCCTGGAGCACTTAAAAAATTGCTGATTGGCCAGAAGGGAGGGTTATAATAGTAAGAGGATAGGGAGTTGTTTTCGCTTCATAAAATATTGAACTGTCAAGCTCCCAGCTTACCAGTAGAGGGCATTTTACTCCATGGTTAATTGCACGCAGGAGAAATTACACTTATCACATAAAATAACATCAAAAGTAGTCAAGGATTTCCCTACTTTAGAGAGTGACTTCCACTATTGTAACCCAATACAGAGTGATTATTCTGTTCTACTCCAGGTGGACTGTAAATACTTTTTCCAGCAAAGACAGCAAACTGTTGTGACACTCAAGACATCATCATGGATGACAACATTCACTGAATTAAGATAACACATCGATTGCCAGGTGTGCACCTTCTACCTGTGTGCGTGCACATTAAGAGCCTTAAAAGAAAGGAGCAGCAATTCTAGGGAAAACCATCTGCACCATAGGGGTGGTGTGTTGGAGACCTCATTAGCATTCAAGAGCTAATAGCCTTCATTCTATCCCCATCCATTAAGGGGCCTCCCCAGAAGCAGAACCCACAATGGGGGTTTGAATCAGGAGCTCCAGCCAGGACGTAAGACCTGGAGCGGATATAGGTTTAGGCAGACACTGGGCTAAGGTAAAAGAAAAACACAATTCCCCAGAGGGAAAGTCTCCCATCCTTAGCACAGGAAAATACGTCTGGGATACTATGCTGTGGGATTTATACCATTATTTCCTGTCCTGTCTCCTAGGAGGAGACTTAACTCTTTTGTGAATGGCTGCCATGGAGGGCCAGGAAACTCCCTTAAATCGCTGGCCATTTTTGTTTCTCCCCAGATTTTCACCTCTTTACTTTTGTATAAGGTATATATGACTTACTAATCTGACTGTGTTTTACCTAATACTACAGGAGGCCTGTCCAATTTGCCTTATTGAGGGCAGCTAACAGGCTAGGTGTTCAGGATTTCACTGCTTAAGCATAGTGAGAGCAACTAACTCACCTGCACCCAAGCTGGAAAAACATCTATAGCAGTACTGAGCTATTATTGGCCTGAAAGATACATGTGCTCGAAATGGTTTCAGAAGATAGCACTTCAAACAGAACAAACCTATTGTGGACCTTATTCATCAAGCTAAAGCATTGTAACTCTGGAGCAAATCAGCTGCATCATAGGAGGGAACTGAAAATGACCATGGATTTAAATGGTTTTATTAACCCCTTGAAAACTAGAGAGGTCTCCAATGCATTATGTATACATTGTTCCTGTCAAAGTGCCCTGTTATTGGAGCTAAGCTGATATATTCCAATTATTTAAGAAAGTGTCAGGATTAGTGATGAGCGAGCACCCCAATGCTCGGGTGTTCGGGTGCTCTGACCGAGCACCCCCTGAGGCTCGAGTGCTCGGCCGAGCACCCGAGCCCCATTGAAGTCAATGGGAGGACTCGAGCATTACACCAGGCACCCCCTGCTCTGATGAGGGGAGGGTGCCTGGTCCATAGGAAAAGGGCAGAAAAGGATGGAAACACCACAGAAATGGTTCAGGGACAGCATAGGGAGGATGTCTGGATGCATCTTGGACTCTAACATCGCTGCTGGGAACGATCTTTCGCCAGTAGTACGCCATTTTTACAGACTGAGCGTAAAACACACAAAAAGAAAAAAATAAAAACGACTTTAGGCGAAAAATTGTTACCAAACAATATTTGCTGTATATTTACTTGTATATCATCTGCAAATTCTCCCAAAAATTTCCTTGATTTTCAGAACTGAGGCCATGATTAAGAGGGAAACGTGCGCAGAGGCAAATTCTCCCAAAAATTTCCTTGATTTTCAGAACTGAGGCCATGATTAAGAGGGAAACGTGCGCAGAGGCAAATTCTCCCAAAAATTTCCTTGATTTTCAGAACTGAGGCCATGATTAAGAGGGAAACGTGCGCTGAGCTGACCATCTAAAACATTATGGGTGAGGGTCTGCTGCAGAGCTGACCATCCTAAACATTATATGCGAAGGCCCGCTAGTGAGCTGATGCTATAAAACATTATATGAGAGGGCCCGCTAGAGAGCTGACCCAATAAAACATTATATGAGAAGGCCCGCTGGTGAGCTGACCTATATAAAAATTGTCAAACAGGGCCCGCTGGTGAGCTGGCCCTATATAAAAATTATATCACAGGGCCCGCTGGTGAGCTGGCCCTATATAAAAATTATAGCACAGGGCATATGGAAGAGGAGGAGGAGGATGAGAAGATTAAGAGTCAACCATATACCCGTTTTTTGGGTGGAAGGGGTGAATGGGAATACAGAGTATTCACATCATTGTAAATAACATATATAAAGTGAGTTTATGTTCCCCCGCGGCTTTCCTCCAGTGGAGTGGAGAAGTCAGGGGAAATCCAGGCCTTGTTCATTTTTATAAGTGTCAACCTATCAGCATTGTCGGTGGAAAGGCGGATACGCTTATCTGTTATGATGCCACCAGCAGCACTAAATACCCGCTCAGACAGAACGCTGGCGGCAGGGCAGGCCAGCACCTCCAAGGCGTAGAGTGCCAGTTCATACCACGTGTCCAGCTTGGACACCCAGTAGTTGTAAGGCACAGAGGGATCATTGAGGACGCTGACACGGTCTGCTACGTACTCCTTCACCATCTTCCAAAACTTTTCCCTCCTTGTGACACTAGGCTGCGCATCAGGGTGAGGGTGCTGGCGGGGTGTCATGAAGGTGTCCCACGCCTTGGAGAGTGTTGCCCTGCCTTTCTCGGAACTGCTGTGTGCTCCCCTTTTCTCCCCTTCTCTGTTGGCCAAGGTAGCACGTACTCTGCCGCCAGCGTTGTCAGATGGAAAATTTTGGAGCAATTTTTCAACAAGAACCTTCTGGTATTGCACCATTTTGCTTGTCCTCTCCACCGGAGGAATGAGAGATGAGAAATTCTCTTTGTAGCGGGGGTCCAGAAGGGTGAACACCCAGTAATCCGTGTTGTTTAAAATGCGTATAACGCGTGGGTCACGGGAAAGGCAGCCTAACATAAAGTCAGCCATGTGTGCCAGAGTACCAACAGTCAAGATTTCGCTGTCCTCACCAGGAGGATGACTCTCAATATCCTCATCCTCTTCCTCCTCTTCTGCCCACCCACGCTGAAGAGATGGAACTAAAGTTCCATGGCTACCCTCTGTAGCGGAGGCAACCGTGTCTTCCTCCTCCTCCTCCTCCTCCTCCTCCGCCTCCTCCAATTGTCGCTGAGAAGACGAAGTGAGGGTGCTCTGGCTATCACCTTGTGTAAGCTCTTCCTCCCCCATTTCCACCTCTTCCACATGCAAAGCGAGGGTTTTAATTGTGAGCAGCGAGCGTTTCAGTAGACACAGAAGTGGGATGGTTACACTGATAATAGCGTTATCGCCGCTCACCATCTGTGTCGATTCCTCAAAATTGCGTAAAACCTCGCAGAGGTCTGACATCCATTCCCACTCCTCACTTCTGATTACAGGAAGTTGGTGACTAATCCCCTGCAACAGCTCTGAGGCCGTGTGCTGTTTGTCCCCAAGGCAGATCAGCTTCAGCACGGCCTGTTGACGCTTCCCCACTGCAGTGCTACACTGCTTCCAGCTACTGGCTGATGGGGGAGTGGCGCTGCGTGTAGAGAATTCGGAGGTGGAAACGGAGGAGGAGGAGCCAATAACGTAGGTGCTGGCGGAAACCCTGATGGAGGTAGGGCCCGCAATCCTCGGCGTGGGTAGCACCCGTGCCATCCCAGGGTCCGAGTCGCTCCCAGCCTCCACGACATTCACCCAGTGTGCCGTCAGGGAAATGTAGCGTCCCTGGCCACAAGCACTTGTCCATGTGTCAGTCGTTAAGTGGACCTTCCCAGTAACTGCGTTGGTCAGGGCACGGGTGATGTTACGGGACACATGGTGGTGTAATGCGGGGATGGCACACCGGGAAAAGTAGTGGCGGCTGGGGACCGCGTACCGAGGGACAGCTGCTGCCATCAGGCTGCGGAAGGACTCAGTGTCCACAAGCCTAAATGGCAGCATTTCGATGGCCAGTAATTTTGAAAGGTGTGAGGTTAGTGCTATGGCCTGTGGGTGGGTGGCTGGGTACTTTCTCTTGCGCTCAAATGCCTGGGGTAACGACATTTGGACGCTGTGCTGGGACAGGGAAGTGGATGTGGTCGCTGATGGTGCTTCAGATGGTACAGGTGCAGGGCGGGAGGTATGCGGGCCTGCGCCTTCGACAGGCGACTGGCCGGCACCGAAAACAGGGGAAGAGGAGGCAGTGGTGTGGCCTGCAGACACAGATGGGCGATCCAGGCGTTCCTCCCACTTACTACGGTGCTTGGATGCCATGTGTCGGATCATGCTGGTGGTGGTGAGGTTTCTAGTGTTCATGCCTCGGCTCATTCTGGTGTGGCACAGGTTGCAAACTACAATTCTTTTGTCGTCCGCACTTTCCTTAAAAAAACGCCATACCGCGGAACACCTACCCTTTGGCAAGGGAGATTTACGCAAGGGGGTGCTCCGTGGAACATTTGCGGGCCGGTTTGGTGCGGTCCGCCTTCTTTCTGTAGCCACACCACTGCCTCTTCCAGCCTGTTGCGGTGCTGCAGATGGCTCACCCTCAGGACTGCTGTCATCGCTCGGCTCTACACCTTCCCAGGTGGGGTCAGTCACCTCATCGTCCACCAAGTCCTCCTCCACTTCCTCACTCTGATCATCCTCCTCAAGTCTTGATCCCACCACATACTCAGTCATTGACAACTGTATAACATTCTCCTCAACAAGGTCTTGAGACGGAAATAGTGGTTGATTTAATGGCAACTGTGTCTCATCATCATCATCATCATCCACTACTTCCTTTGACCTTAAATGCCGTTCACATCTGTCATCTTCTTGTGATTGGGTAGCCTCTAGAGGTTGTGAATCAGGGCACAAGATGTCATGTTCCTCTGCAAGCGTGCTTGGAGAGAGGGTCAAATGAAGGATTGGTGATGAGACGAGCTCCTCACTATATCCCAGTGTGGGATCACTTCTTTGACCAGACCGTGTATGGTGGGAGGAAGGATGATCAGAGTGAGGATTATTTTGACCAGACTCTTGGCTACTGAGAGTGGACTTGGTGGAAGACAGGGTGGTGCTTAACCGACTGGAAGCAGTATCAGCTGTCATCCAACCGACCACCTGTTCGCAGTGGTCGGACCTCGAGAGTGATGTCCTGCGACGCCCTGTAAAATTACACATGAAGCTAGGTATGGTGGATGTCTTTCTTTCTTGTGCTCTGGCACCAGGCACAGTTTCTCCGCGTCCTGACCCGCGCCCTGAACTATCAGGATCACGTCCACTTCCCCGTCCCTTTTTACCCGCCTTCTTCATCTTACACGGAATATGTGACTTTAATATTTGAGTTTGAAAACTTAACAGTATTTCTTCCTATTCTGCAACTCTGCCGAGTACACAGAATAGGCTGCTAAACGGCGGTGACACACACTGAATGGAATATGTGACTTTAATATTTGAGTTTGAAAACTTAACAGTATTTCTTACTATTCTGCAACTGTGCAGAGTACACAGAATAGGCTGCTAAACGGCGGTGATACACACTGAATGGAATATGTGACTTTAATATTTGAGTTTGAAAACTTAACAGTATTTCTTACTATTCTGCAACTGTGCAGAGTACACAGAATAGGCTGCTAAACGGCGGTGAAACACACTGAATGGAATATGTGACTTTAATATTTGAGTTTGAAAACTTAACAGTATTTCTTACTATTCTGCAACTCTGCAGAGTACACAGAATAGGCTGCTAAACGGCGGTGAAACACACTGAATGGAATATGTGACTTTAATATTTGAGTTTGAAAACTTAACAGTATTTCTTACTATTCTGCAACTGTGCAGAGTACACAGAATAGGCTGCTAAACGGCGGTGACACACACTGAATGGAATATGTGACTTTAATATTTGAGTTTGAAAACTTAACAGTATTTCTTACTATTCTGCAACTGTGCAGAGTACACAGAATAGGCTGCTAAACGGCGGTGATACACACTGAATGGAATATGTGACTTTAATATTTGAGTTTGAAAACTTAACAGTATTTCTTACTATTCTGCAACTGTGCAGAGTACACAGAATAGGCTGCTAAACGGCGGTGAAACACACTGAATGGAATATGTGACTTTAATATTTGAGTTTGAAAACTTAACAGTATTTCTTCCTATTCTGCAACTCTGCAGAGTACACAGAATAGGCTGCTAAACGGCGGTGACACACACTGAATGGAATATGTGACTTTAATATTTGAGTTTGAAAACTTAACAGTATTTCTTACTATTCTGCAACTGTGCAGAGTACACAGAATAGGCTGCTAAACGGCGGTGATACACACTGAATGGAATATGTGACTTTAATATTTGAGTTTGAAAACTTAACAGTATTTCTTACTATTCTGCAACTGTGCAGAGTACACAGAATAGGCTGCTAAACAGCGGTGAAACACACTGAATGGAATATGTGACTTTAATATTTGAGTTTGAAAACTTAACAGTATTTCTTCCTATTCTGCAACTCTGCAGAGTACACAGAATAGGCTGCTAAACGGCGGTGACACACACTGAATGGAATATGTGACTTTAATATTTGAGTTTGAAAACTTAACAGTATTTCTTACTATTCTGCAACTGTGCAGAGTACACAGAATAGGCTGCTAAACGGCGGTGATACACACTGAATGGAATATGTGACTTTAATATTTGAGTTTGAAAACTTAACAGTATTTCTTACTATTCTGCAACTCTGCAGAGTACACAGAATAGGCTGCTAAACGGCGGTGAAACACACTGAATGGAATATGTGACTTTAATATTTGAGTTTGAAAACTTAACAGTATTTCTTACTATTCTGCAACTCTGCAGAGTACACAGAATAGGCTGCTAAACGGCGGTGAAACACACTGAATGGAATATGTGACTTTAATATTTGAGTTTGAAAACTTAACAGTATTTCTTACTATTCTGCAACTGTGCAGAGTACACAGAATAGGCTGCTAAACGGCGGTGAAACACACTGAATGGAATATGTGACTTTAATATTTGAGTTTGAAAACTTAACAGTATGTCTTACTATTCTGCAACTCTGCACACTACACAGAATGTGCTGCTAAACTGCGGCGAAGCACACTGAATGGAATATGTGACTTTGATATTTTAGTTTGAAGACTTAACAGTATTTCTTCCTATTCTGCAACTCTGCACAGTACACAGAATGTGCTGCTAAACTGCGGCGAAGCACACTGAATGGAATATGTGACTTTGATATTTTAGTTTGAAGACTTAACAGTATTTCTTCCTATTCTGCAACTCTGCACAGTACACAGAATGTGCTGCTAAACTGCGGCGAAGCACACTGAATGGAATATGTGACTTTGATATTTTAGTTTGAAGACTTAACAGTATTTCTTCCTATTCTGCAACTCTGCACAGTACACAGAATGTGCTGCTAAACTGCGGCGAAGCACACTGAATGGGATATGTGACTTTGATATTTTAGTTTGAAGACTTAACAGTATTTCTTCCTATTCTGCAACTCTGCACAGTACACAGAATGTGCTGCTAAACTGCGGCGAAGCACACTGAATGGAATATGTGACTTTGATATTTTAGTTTGAAGACTTAACAGAATGTGCTCTAATCTGCAACTTTGCACACTAAACAGAATGTGCTCTAATCTGCAACTTTGCACACTAAACAGAATGTGCTCTAATCTGCAACTGTGCACACTAAACAGAATGTGCTCTAATCTGCAACTTTGCACACTAAACAGATTTTTTTTTTTTTTTTTTTTTTTTTTTTCCCCCCACACAAAATAACCTGCTGCCCCCACACACAGTAGTCCTAAAAAGGACTTTTGGTTCTTTTTTTTCACAAATTTGGTTTTTTTCCTCCCTACACTGCCTTTCCCTTCCTATCCTCAGCTCTCCCTGGCTAAGACTGAGCCGAACTCGATGGTCAGGTGCTATACAGCACCTGACCACGGGTTCTGGCCAGCCAATCAGTGTAATGCCAGCAGCCAACATGGCTGCTGGCATTACACCGATGTCAGAGCCTCCCTGCACGTTTATTGGCTGCGCAGCAGCCGCAAAACGTGCGGGGAGGAGACCCGAACATGGCGGGCGAGCACATGCGGTACTCGTACGAGTACCGCCATGTGCCGAGCAGAACGATGCTCGAGCCGATCCGAGCATCGGCCGAGCATGCTCGCTCAACACTAGTCAGGATCTAAACCTGGAAATTATAGACCTGTAATTCTGACTTCCACAGTGGGTAAGATACTAGAAGGGTTATTGTTGATGACCATGACCAACAATATAATTTACTAAGGGTCAGATTTTATGAAGGATATATCAGGTCAGATGAATTTACTTGCACTGTATAGAGGGGTAAGTTTAACTTGGACAAGGGTATAGCTCTGAATGTAATATACTTAGATTTTGCTACAGACTTTTATATAGTGCTCCACAGCAGATTACTGCATAAACTGAAAGTGATTGGCTTGGGAGACAATACCTCTGTAAGAACTGAAAACTGGTGAAATTATACAATGCAGAGAGTTGTTGTGAATTTAACCTTTTCAAGCTTTTCTTAAGTTGCAAGTGTTGCGCCTTGGGGGTTCAGTCCTGGTCCCAGAGTCTTTTAATTTATTAATGATCTTGACGTGGGTATTGAAAGTATTGTCTCAGTTTTTGATGATTACAATAAACTACGTCAGGAAATATAAACAGATCAGATGATAATAAATTAAACAAACTGGGTGAATGGGCAGAAAAGTGGCAGATAAAGAGAAATGTAAAGTCATGCATTTGGGTTACAAACAAAACCATGCTACATAAACACTAAATGGGAAAATTGCTTGGGAAGTCCTTGATATAGAGGGATTTGGGAGCAATGCACTACACAACAGAGTGAAGTGTCATTCATCTGCTCCAAGTGGCAACAGGGTATGATCATGTAAAAAAAGGGGCATAGATGCGTGGGATGAGAATAGAATTCCACCTCTTTATAAATCCTTGGTAAGATGTTTTCTAGAATATGGAGCACAATTTTGGGCACCTGTTCTTAAAATAAACGTACATCAAATCGATAGAGGGATTGAAAATTTGTAATTATAAAAATAGTATAGCCATACTAGGTTTATTTATTTTAGAGATAATTTGGGGATTTATAAAAAATGTTCATTGTACGTTTTAAGGAACCGTCCTTAAGTCATGGCAACTGGAGATAACGTCAGGGCTGATTTACTCCATTTTTCTAAAAAGCGTACTACACGGCGTATAGCCCTGCAAAATTGCTGTTATTAATTTTACAGCTATCGAAGACACTGGTACAGCCATTTTAATGCTTCTTTTTGCTTAAAGGGATAGTAATGTTTCATAATAAAAGCAGCTCTAATTAATCATCATAGTATTTGGACTTTGGAGAGTGTTATTTCAATTCTGTCAGAGTTGTAGTTCAAGAGTAATTCAATGATAAAGTATCCCCTCCTGCCCCTTTTACTGATGTAACACTGTTCAGCCAGATCAGAAGGGAGGTGCCCAGGTAGACTGCAGAGAGGGACAATTTTCAATTAAGATAAGGGAAAAACCTGAAAAACTTGTCAAGGGGGGCAGGGCTTTCATTGTTCTCATAGGAAGAATATTGTCCCCTGCTGTTATCTGTCTGGTCTATGGACTTCATTCCACATCTGAGAAGAGATAGCTTACACTAGGTAAAAGGGGTGGGAGGGGGAAACTTTGCTTGTGAATATCTCTCAAACCTTAAAGGTAATTAATGTAATAACCATCACAGATAATCTCTTCTTGTATAGCAATCAGCAATAGAATGGACACAGCTGAATTAAAGTATCACCGTGAGACAAGTTGTTCTACATAAACTTATGTCTAAAAGTGCCTTGCGATTGCTGTACAGAGACAATAAAGGCTATATGCACAATAAAGTGTGGAATAATTCTTGGGAAAGCCAACTTCACTATAGAGACTATATAAAAATCTTACATTTAAATGGGACATTTTTCTGTGGGGCAGCATACTTTGAAGGGGAAGTACTGTATAATATGAAGAAATGTATTTTATTTATTTATTTAGAAAATGTTTTACCAGGAAGAATAAATTGAGATATATCTCGTTTTCAAGAATTTCCTGGATAGTTTTCGGTAAAGGGTTACATATTTACACAAATCGAGAAACATTATATATATCGCCTATATAACAATTCGCTAGGATGTTTGTCAGAAGCCGTCATGAGCAACAGAGACTGCCCACGCTGCAGTCATGTGCAGTACAGACTGCCTCAACGCGCCATGGCTTATACGGAGCAAGACCAGAGTCCTCTCTGCGCACCTTCCTGGGACCGTTTGGTGAGCAGAGATGCTCCGGGCACCAGGCGAGGCTGCTGGGTGGCACTGTGGCCTGTATACATGGGCTTTTAAACTAGTATATATATATATATATATATATATATATATATATATACAAACAAACAGATCTGTGCTCCTCTTTATGCTGTGAATGATGTGTGCCCTGTAATGGGCATATATAATAATCCTTAGTAAATCTAAGACAAATAAGTGAGAATTTCGTACCACATATTGGCCAATCCGTGTGTAAGCTTACCAACCACGCCAAGGTATCTCACTTTATGGTAAGTCCTACTCTAATACACCTACAAATACTATCTAAATTAAAAATCCCTGAAGAAAGATGTTATTTTGAAACGCGTTGGAGGGGACCCTTTAAATGATATTTTGATGTTTTTATTATTATTTGTGGGTCCCAGTGTAGTGCAATTAAAAACAGCAGACATACAATAAAATAAAAAAAGGTGTAGATGAAGGACTTACCTGATGCAGGACCCATGTGGGCCTGCAGTAATAAAGTGATTGCATAGAGAACTATGTTCCATTTATAGCCTTCCTTACAAGTCATGTGAGGAATCGTTGATACCAAATAGACATAAGCTTACCAATCACGCCAAGGTATCTCACTTTATGGTAAGACCTACTCTAATACACCTACAAAATAGTATCTAAATTAAAAATCCCTGAAGAAAGATGTTATTTTGAAACGCGTTGGAGGGGACCCTTTAAATTATATTTTGATGTTTTTATTATTATTTGTGGGTCACAGTGTAGTGCAATTAAAAACAGCAGACATACATAAATACACACATAGACATACATACATATTAAATATTATATACAGTTACATACTCTTTGTAGATTTAAATATATGCTGTAGTGTTTTTCCTGCTGAGTATAATAGGGGGTGTCCCATCTGGTAGGAGGTGCTTCATTCAAAAGTTATTACAGTTCAAACCCACACATTTTTTTTGTTCCATTTAGTACTTCCACAGCTTGCCATTTTAAATTGGCACTGTTGCTCCCTGTGGATGACCTTTGTTACTGATATATTATTTTTTCTTCTATGTTTTGTTTGGTGGCCTTACTACATAAGGTATTACTATATTTTATTTTTTATTGGGTATTCACATATTATTCTACTTTGATTGAAGAAATAAGCAAAGAGGTAAGGTAACCGCTTCCTTTACTTACTGCAGAGCACAATTTAATAATCATAGTTGTATTGTGGAAGAGAGATTTTACTGTGTTGAAAATAATTGTATCTTAAGAAAGCCCTTCTTATGGCAAGAAAAACAATATATAATATGTGTGGGTACATTAAATGAGAAAGAGGAAAATTACAGCTAAACACAATTACCGCAGAAATGCAAAAACAGCCATTGTGACTAAGGGTACAAAATTTGTAAAGCAGTTCGGTCACTAGGGGAATATGAAAGTACTGGGGAGGAAGCAGATGGTGCCGATAATGACCAAGTGATTGATGATGATGTTGATTTAGACTACCGTAAAATCTCAGGTATAATACGCTCCTCCTTCCGCCTCCAGCCAATGGTAATGCCCTGATACACAGGGCATTACCATTGGCTGTAGGCGGAAGGTCCTGTAAGCCTGTTGATGGAAGCGGGCGGCAAAGGGAAGCATGCCACCCGCAGGGAAACTGTGCAAGCTGTATTTTACCTTCTCCACACAGCAGAAGATGCGGAATTCAAGTGGGAACGTTAAACTTCAAGCAAGTAAGACTTGTTGTGACAGTGGGTTTGACCCGGGGGAGGGAGGGAAGGGATCAGCCAACCCTAATTTATTTTTTATTTTTTAAACTCTCGTGTATAATACGCACCCCCCACTTCACATAAGGTGAAGTGGGGTAAAATTGTGTGTATTATACCCGAGATTTTACGGTATATCCCTTCACCATACTCTCCTTCTTTTGATACAGATAATGAACACATAGCTGAAAGAAAAAGGCTGAATTTTCCACCAATTAAAAGGAGCAATTTGCCTGTTTTAAAAACTCTTTAAGAGATCAACTAGAAAGTCATCATTAGCATCACCACTTACAGTTCCAACCCCCAACCCAATCACACACACACACACACACACACACACACACACACACACACACACACACACACTATTGTTGCCTAAGCAGCAACACAGGTCATCAACATTCAAATCTCTTGCTATTAATGCTTCTGCTGCTGTTAGAATTTCAGTACCACCGACTCCTACTCCTAGTATTATTGTAACATCCTGTCCTTGTAATAGTAGTAGTACTAGTAGTAGTGCCTCAGGAACTGTGAAATCTGCAGTCTGAAGATGCGTTGCTCACAAATCAAAAGCTAAAATCCCAACTAAAGCGCAACTACAGGTCTGTCTGGAAATAAGGACAGCAGTAAATCAGACATGCAACAACTAGCAGCAGTAGAAGCACATTAGGGGAAGGGGGCACATAATAGTACTGTTGAATATGTCTTAGAAAGTGGGATGTTTTCTTCAGTTATAATAACACCCATGTCTCCTACTGTTTTGTGCCAATGCAAAGCAGGGATGAAATGAGAAGAGTCATAGACTCAGCACACCCACAGCTGCCACCACCACCATCAGCACCACTAGTTATGTTGTTCAGTTACACAGTACGTCTATGTGCTGGCAACCAACATTTATTCTAATTTCTTAGTGAATGGCAAACTTGCCAAAATGTTTTTGGTTGACATGCTGCCCTATTCTTTTTTGAAAACAGAGGTTTTAAAGAACTGATGTCATGTGTTGCACCTCTCTGTCATATCACAAGATGCAGTTATTTTTCCAGGGACGGCTGTGTCAGAGTTGTACAAACAGGTGGTTAGTGTGGTGGACAAAGGGCTGGAAACATTATACAAAGTAATTCGCCTGACCACAGATATGTGAACAAATGTCCAGAGTACAGACGATATGGCTGTCACTGTTCACTGGGAATCTTTTTTGATCAGTAGGCAGCAGCACAGAATCAGCATGTCATCACCAGTAGTAAAGGCTAGAAGCAGGGTAGCGCATACCATTGGCATACCACTTTATGCATGCAGAGCTTTGAGACAAAACCACAAATCTGAAGATGTGTTAAATAAACTGCAGCAGACAATAGAAAAATGGCTTGTACCCCACTATCTGAAAGACGGCTTTGTGTCTGCTGACAACAGCTCCAATATGATCTGCCTGGAGAAAAGCAAATAGGGTGCATATACTCTGCTTCACCCGTGTCATAAATCTAGTCACTACTTGATTTCTCTCAGAATCTGAAACTCTTAGAGAAATACTATATATCACCCACAAAATCTGTGCCTATTTTTGCTGCTTCTACAGTGCTTGCAGTGCATTGTATTCCCTAAAAGAAAGGAACCACCTGCCTGATCACCAGTTTACAGCGGAACTAACACCCCTGCAAGATGTAGCCTCAATTAGAGGGCTACAATCCGTGACAACTCGCTGTGTAATTATTATTTTTTTTTTAAAACGTGTTATTAAAGAGTAATCCGTTGATTCCAAAAGGTACCTGGTGACGTCTTCCCCCTGGAAAAGCACATTGTGCATGTCAGCACGGAGCCTGCCGGCTACACGAAAACACCTACATCAGCTTTAGATTCTCCTGCTGGTCCGAGAATCTAAAGCTGATGACATAAGTGTTTTCGTGTAGCTGGGGGGAGTTACAACAGAGCCGATCGGCTCCGTGCTGACATGCGCAATTCACTTTTCTGGGTGGGAAGATGTCACCAGGTACCTTTTGAAATCAACGGATTACTCTTTAATAACACGTTTTTTTAAAAAATAATTACACAGCGAGTTATCAGGGATTGTAGCCCTCTAATTGAGGCTACATCTTGCAGGGGTGTTAGTTCCGCTTTAAAATAGAGGTCCCTACCAAGAGGAATTCCACATTGTATACACTTAAAGGGATAGTAAAGTCCCATAAAAGGTATGTCCTAAATCATAGCTGCACTAAAAAAACATCCAATGTGCTTAATCCTTTCTCTCAAACCGTTATGGTTTGAGAGAAATAAGGAAATAAAGTCCTTTGTTCCCTCCCCTTTCTGCCTGACGAGCTGTAAAGCTGTCAGAGGCAGAATCCAGTCGCCCAACTGTAGGCGGCTCTTCGGGAGAGCTGTCATCTAGATGTCCAAGTATGATTACTTCATCGGTATGGTCTACAACGTGTGCCTGGCTTGCAAGCAAACGTTGTAGACCATTCCGATGAAGTAATTATACTTGGACATCTAGATGACAGTGCTCCTGAAGAGCCGCCGTCTGGTCCCGGAAGCAGGATTTCATGACGTCCACTGTACAGCGGACGCATGAGAAGGGGAGGGAGCGGAGGTCTTTATTTTATTACATCTCTCAAAAAATAACGGTTTGAGAAAAAGGATTAAGCACGTTGAATGTTTTTTTTACTGCAGCTGCGATTTAGGGCATACTTTTTATGGAACTATACTATCCCTTTAAGCATTTGTATGAGCAGAACAAGGCCATGATCAGTGCTAAAATGGAAGACTTTGGAGGGGGCTTCTTTGTCAGTGGCAGCTAATGTGTGACTTATATGAGCTTCTTAAGCTATTTTAAGAGTCCCTCTTGCGAGTTAGTCATGCAGGTGCATTACATCCACGAATATATTTACTACAGAAAATAAAGGAGAGCATGGCCAATGATTGTTACAGTAATGACAACAAGGACATGAACAAGCTGGTGAATGACGTTAGCATGCTTTGAGCAGGATCCTCACATAGTATCAATTAAAAGCAATAGGGAATACATTCTTGCTACAATGCTGGACTCCTGCTTCAAACAAAACATTTCTGAATTTGTACCAAGGCTATGAACATTGATGAATTACTGACAAAAGAATAATGCAAGGTTATATTTGAATCATATATGGAAGTGCATATAATTTGTGCTTCCTATTCATCATCTTCATAATATATTCAAGTCCACCATCCACATCTACCACGATAAATTTAACCTTTAGATTTTTATTATGTTTTTGAAAATTACATTTGCAGGCTTACAGAAAGGCAAGTATTGAAAAAATATTTTCATGCCTACAGCCAGGTAAGCCACAGTGGCATTATGGTGTTTGCTAATTTAAATCCTGCTACTGAATCATCTGAACATCAAATTCACGGGATTAAAGCGGAACTTTCACCTAAACACATGTTTGCTTTAATCCACGTATATTACCGATTCAAACTGTGCTGGGTTTTGGTTTTTAAAAAAAACGCAATACAAATTAAGTTTGAGGGTTAAAGTTATCCCTCTTCTCCTCATTCTGATCAGCACCATCTTGCCGATGAGAATACAGGAGATCCTCCTCCCCGCTGGTCTGTCAGTAAGCTGGAGTACTCTCATTGGCTAGATATCGATCTCTACCAATGAGAGTTCTCCAGCTTACTGACAGACCAGCGGGGAGGAGGATCTGTTATGTATTCTCATCGGCACAAATTGTGCCGATCAGAATGAGAATACGTCAAGAGGGAAAAGGTAAACCCTCAAACTTAATTTCTATTTCGTTTTTTTTTTAAACCAAAACCCAGCACAGTTTGAATCGGTAATGTACGTGGATTAACGTAAACATGTGTTTAGGTGAAAGTTCCGCTTTAAGCTGTATCCACCATGCCCATGGGTAGTAGTAATGGGACTGGGATCATCATCCCCACAGACTGTGGTGGATGGAGACAGTACCAACAGTGACATGGGACAGGCGGCAGTTAATGGTTCATAATATCCCTGATAATAAGGAAGGAGCAGGACCACAGTCACCATTTCATGTGCATTTGGACAGAAGTTGTCAAGTCACCATAACTCTTCTCCTCCGCCACCTTTTTTTAAAAATCTTGGGTGTTGGAATTCTTTTCCATTGGAGCAGGGATAGACTTGTAGTGATGGTGGCGATACCCATTCCCATCTGCATCTTTCTCTGTCAGTTTTCATTGGATTGAACCAAGAAAGCTTTCATACTGTCTTCCTCACCATCCACATAGTCATCATCACCACTATTAGTGTCTTTTGACTCTCTTGGTGGTGACAAGTGTGACATCGGGCCCATGGTGTTACACTCGTCACAGACCCAGAAAAAACAGCTCAGGCAGCTGCTCATAACCACATCTAACACTGCCCTTTTTAAAAATTACCCCAGGTCTCTTGGAATGTTGTGGGAGTGACAACACCCTCTGGTGGGCTGAGTGGGATCCCACTAGTACTACTGCTGCTTATGGATTTTTCCACATCAGCATACCTCCAACCTCTCTTACTCATATCGTCCAGCAAGCAACAGTACTCAAACTTTCTATCCCCTGTGCCTGTGTACTACCACTGCACAATCGCATAGCATGATGGGAAGTGCCGGGTTTTTATATTATTGCAGTGGGAATTCTCCCATCCATAGAAAGCATAGACAGAAAATGACAATGCTCTCATTGGAAAAATCATTGGTGTTAGAGAAGCTGGAAATACCATAGAAAGAGCTGAAAACTGTGAATTTTCTGAAGAAATTTCTGTAAAAAAGGGCCTTTTTTTAATCTATTTCAAACTTTCACTTTTGTTTCAACAGGGGGGCATGGGACCCTGGAGCAGAGTGCAAGTCAGGAGGAGGGGCTTGACGGGGCTAGGAAGGAAGGAGGCAGTAGGACAAGAAGTGTGGCAGTTTGGGGAGATCGTGAAGGTTGTGGACGCACAGGAAGTGACGGCTGCAGGTGTGTTAGGTCCCCTAGCCATTGTGAAGGAGACAGCCAGACAGTGAGGAGCTTCCCGCTCACCCGCCCCTGTGCTGGACATGTGCTGGGTACATACCTCGGTGTGTGTGCCAAGGGCACATGGGTACAGGGTCCAAAGCGGTGGTGGATTGTAGGAGCATTTGTGGCTTGCGAAGTGCTGGCCTGGTGATGTTATGGTGTCACAGCATGGAGGGTGAAGCATGGTGCTTCGCGGTGATGGTACAAGATCATGGCTCTTGACCTTGGTCTTAAGAGTCGTAGGTATGGCCGTTGGGCTAACACTTGCCACATTCAAATAGTCATGGTGGATGGTGACATGGCCCTCAGTCACGTAGTGTTAATGAAGTGTGGGTATTATGTGGTTAAAATCAAGTAATGACTATGAATTAGCAAGCACTGGGGGGTTTTAAGTTACGGGTTATGTATTCAGTTTCAATTGATAATACATTGAATACATTTCTTAAGTATTGTTTATCTTGGTAATACATGCTGTGGCCTTTTCAACCCATCCACCGTGTCAGTGTGTGTGTTAAAGGGGGAAAATATTGGGAAAGAGGTGGATGACTTGATGATGCCCTGTCATGCATTGTACTGCAGGGAACTGATACTGATTTTAGGGCTCTTTCACAAGTGCAATAAAAATGTAGCAGCTACATTTCCTTTACCTATGTTCTGTACTCATCTTTTCTGTACTTGTCAGTTTATCCGCTGATCCTGTTACAGAGGGTGGGCTGGTTGATGGTTGCCCTATGTGAGTGTCACCTAGATATTAAAGTGATAGTAATGTTTCTTAATAAATGCAGCTCTAATTATTCATCATAGTATTTGGGCCATAGAGAGTGTTATTTCAATTCTGTCAGAGTTGTAGTTCAAAAGTAATTTAATGACAAAGTATCCCCCTCCCATCCCTTTTACTGATGAAACACAGCTCAGCCAGAGCAGAAGGTAGGTGCCCAGATAGATTGCAGAGAGGGACAATCTTCAATTAAGATAAGGGAAAAACCTGAGAAACTTGTCAAGGGGGGCAGGGCTTTCATTGTTCTCATAGGAAGAAGATTGTCCCCTGCTGTTATCTGTCTGGTCTATGGACTGGATTCCACATCTGAGAAGAGATGGCTTACACTAGGTAAAAGGGGCGGGAGGGGGAAACTTTGCTTGTGAATATCTCTTAAACCATAAATGTTTGAGAGATAAGACTTATATCGTTCTTCATGTTTTTTTAATGCCTACAAGATAAAATAAAGATACAACTAAGTATTACTATCCCTTTAAAGACTGATGGCTACATGGATTGGATATTTATTGGAGGTTGAGGTGAGCACCGTAACCTCCACTCTGTCAAAGTTTACCAGTCAGCACTGGTATAAAACAACACAGCATCACTACGTTGTGTGAAAGGAACCTTGGAAGAAAGAGTGATGGTGGGGATAACAGAATTGCAATAGCAATACCCAGAATTGTTTTTGTATAGTTCTGCACCCAAAACTCAATGCAGTTGTGGCTTTATAGGCCAAGATAGGCAGTCTGCTGCCCCCCACTTGTAGTTTTGCACTACAACTCCACTGGTCAGCCAAGGCATTGTAGTTCCACAACAGCTGGAGGGCTCCAAGTTGCCCACTCTGGTATAGTTATATTCACAAAAGCAGCAATCAGTTCTGGTTTTGCCTCTCTCAAATCCGATTGGGATAATCATACCTCCCAACATTTCAAATTGACAAAGAGGGACAATTGTGTTTTAGGGGGTGTTATTGGGGGCGTTGCCTGTGGGGGCGGAACATTACCGAGAATTTTTATGTATACACCACACAGTCTGATCTCCTAAACACAGGGACACCAGGGTGATACACGTCTATACACACCACACAGTCTGATCTCCTAAACACAGGGACACCAGGGTGATACACTTATATACACACCACACACAGTCTGATCTCCTAAACACAGGGACACCAGGGTGATACACTTATATACACACCACACAGTCTGATCTCCTAAACACAGGGACACCAGGGTGATACACTTATATACACACCACACAGTCTGATCTCCTAAACACAGGGACACCAGGGTGATACACGTCTATACACACCACACAGTCTGATCTCCTAAACACAGGGACACCAGGGTGATACACTTATATATACACCACACAGTCTGATCTCCTAAACACAGAGACACCAGGGTGATACACTTATATACACACCACACAGTCTGATCTCCTAAACACAGGGACACCAGGGTGATACACTTATATACACACCACACAGTCTGATCTCCTAAACACAGGGACACCAGGGTGATACACTTTATACACACCACACAGTCTGATCTCCTAAACACAGGGACACCAGGGTGATACACTTATATACACACCACACAGTCTGATCTCCTAAACACAGGGACACCAGGGTGATACACTTATATACACACCACACAGTCTGATCTCCTAAACACAGGGACACCAGGGTGATACACTTATATACACACCACACAGTCTGATCTCCTAAACACAGGGACACCAGGGTGATACACTTATATACACACCACACAGTCTGATCTCCTAAACACAGGGACACCAGGGTGATACACTTATATACACACCACACAGTCTGATCTCCTAAACACAGGGACACCAGGGTGATACACTTATATAAACACCACACAGTCTGATCTCCTAAACACAGGGACACCAGGGTGATACACTTATATACACACCACACAGTCTGATCTCCTAAACACAGGGACACCAGGGTGATACACTTATATACACACCACACAGTCTGATCTCCTAAACACAGGGACACCAGGGTGATACACTTATATACACACCACACAGTCTGATCTCCTAAACACAGGGACACCAGGGTGATACACTTATATACACACCACACAGTCTGATCTCCTAAACACAGGGACACCAGGGTGATACACTTATATACACACCACACAGTCTGATCTCCTAAACACAGGGACACCAGGGTGATACACTTATATACACACCACACAGTCTGATCTCCTAAACACAGGGACACCAGGGTGATACACTTCTATACACACCACACAGTCTGATCTCCTACACACAGGGACACCAGGGTGATACACTTATATACACACCACACAGTCTGATCACCTAAATACAGGGTCACCAGGGTGATACACTTATATACACACCACACAGTCTGATCTCCTAAACACAGGGACACCAGGGTGATACACTTATATACACACCATACAGTCTGATCTCCTAAATACAGGGACATCAGGGTGATACACTTCTATACACACCACACAGTCTGATCTCCTAAAAACAGGGACATCAGGTTGGGAAAGAGGGACAGAGGGATTTGGGTCTAAAAGAGGGACTGTCCCTCCTAAAGAGGGACACTTGGGAGGTATGGGATAATAGTGGTTAGGAGGTTCTGTGTAAATGGACCCTTCCCCTTTGGCTTTCCTTTGGGATATGTGGATTGCAAGATCCCTAGTTGAAATGATCAGGGTTTTTCCTTTTTTCCCTTCCTAGCAGCAGATAGATTAATGTGTTTATGTTGTTCACTAATTAGCCAGGGTTTCCTGCACACCAAATACAGACTTGATAATGAGGAGTATCAGTGTGCAGCATGAAGTTAGCACCTCTCTCTAATTCTACAGACTAAATGCAACTTCACCAGCGGGTAATTAAGAAAATAAATATAGGGACTAAAACACATCTTATGTACGCTTCTTAGACACATTGGCATTTTATTCAGTGTCAACCTATTTCTTACTAATTAAATTTTTTTAATACTTTATGTTTATTAAAATTTTCATACAAACAAACAGATGGAAGAACATTACATTCTGGTGAACAGGACGTTAACAGTCAATAAACAACATCTGATACATGACCCAATTCTGAGCTATCCTTCGTGATATGAATAGGAGAGGACACAAGGCTAGAATTGGCAAACTGAGGCTCTCCAGCTGAGGAGGACTTCAATGCCCATAATCCCCAGACCAACAGGTAAAAGAATAACATGTTGGACTGTTTTAAAGGGATAGTAATACTTAAAATGTAAAAAAAAATATGTTGTAGGGTTTATCCCCCTGAGTAAAACAAAAGTAATCCCACTGCTGAAAGGTGTTTCATTCAAAAGTTATTAATTTTCAAAGTTGAATTTTTTAGGCGCAATATCACAGTGGCCTGAAATTGTACAGTGGCGCTGTTGCCACAACATCCTATGGAGATTTATGGTCCCGGGACCAGAGCTGTCCATAGGATGGTGTAGCAACAGCGCCACTGTACAATTTCAGGCCACTGTGATATTGCACTTAAAAAATTCAACTTTGAAAATTAATAACTTTTGAATGAAACACCTTTCAACAGTGGGAGTACTTTTGTTTTACTCAGGGGGATAAACCCTACAACATATTTTTTTTTTACATTTTAAGTATTACTATCCCTTTAAGCCACTGCTGAGCCCCAGGTTACATATAAAGTAGCACATCCAGAAAAAAGAAAAGTAAACTTTTTTTTATAAAAATAATACATGTTGTAGGGATTTTACGCTAGGTTATTCAGTTCATATCTTCATTGTTTTAAATCTATCAGTGCGAACTCATATCCAAAAAGCAAAACTATTTATAATGCAGTCTGCAGAAAAACTTGAAGTGATAGTAATACTTCTATTAAAGTTAATATTCAAGTTTTCTTTACTTTTTTATAACACGTAGCGCTATATTTCATTAGTTACATATTTGTAGTTCAAGCACTATTGAAGTCGAAAAGATTCCCCCTCCTGCCCCTTTCCCTGCATCACTGATCCTCTCAGTCTGGTTCAGATGGAGCGCGGTGAGGGACAGTCTTCAGTAAGCAAAAAGGAAAATCCTGCCCTCCTTTGTCAAGGGGTGGGGCGGCGGGTTTGAGTGCCTTCAAGTACACGTTGGCTACACTTAGGGCTACAATTCAGGTGACATTGTCATGTCATACCAATTGTACACATGACAGTGTGTCGCCCAAATTGTAGCCCTATGTGTAGCCGTCGTGTACTTGAAGGCACTCAAACCCACTGCAGCAGGCAATACATAGACGGCTATGAGAGAAGACGGACTACAGTACTTCCTCTTCACCCACGGTGTTATCCACCCTCATAACAATGATAAATAAGTGAGTACCATATTACTGTTCTTACTTGTTTTGTCCAAAGCACTTTTAATGCCACTGAAAGGATAAATGTTGAGACGCGCCACTGAAAGGGTTAAATGTTGTGACGCGTCCTTTCAATACACAACATGAGAATCTCGCACTGTGAAGCAGCACGGTGGTCTCATGTAGACATTTCTATTCATGCACCATGTTAAAGGGATAGTAATACTTTCTTTTAACTTTCTTTTATTTTGTAGATATTAAAAAAACATGAAGAACGATATAAGTTTTATCTCTCAAACCTTTATGGTTTGAGAGATATTCACAAGCAAAGTTTTCCCCTTGCTGACCACATTTCTAGCTGTCAGATTTGGAATCCAGTCCTCAAACCGGCTGGTGGCTCTTCAGCAGAGCCGAGATTGCAAGATATAAAAATAAGTACTTAATTGGAATAGTCTACAAAGTGTGCCTGGTTTGCAAGCACACTTTGTAGACACTTCCAATGAAATAGTAACTTTTATATTTTGCGATCTCGGCTCTGCTGAAGAGCCTCCTGCTGCTCTGCAGACCGGATTCCAAATCTGACAACTAGATGGCAGACTTGACCATTTCGGTCAGTGAGGGGAAACTTTACTTGTGAATATCTCTCAAACCATAAAGGTCTGAGAGATAAAACTTATATTGTTCACGTTTTTTTGATATCTACAAAATAAAATAAAGTTAAAACAGAATATTACTATTAGTTTAACTGCCTCATTAGGTCACACGCTGTTTCGTATTCTACCTTTCACAAGTAAACCCCTGCTGCCAAATCAGTTAGTCTTCATCTGAACTTCCTGTATAACCCTATATGTTCTCTCTTGAAAGAAAAAAAAAACGTATCTCTCAAACCGCTATGGTTTAAGAGATTCAGGCACACGTTTCAGACCATTCCAATGAACGGATTCCTTGTAATTAACAAGATTGCTTGCACTTCTCAAGCGCCTCCGTGTCGACCGAAGCAAATCTCCTGCTGACAGCTTTACAGCTGTCAGTAGGAAGCAGCGAACTTTAAACGCCTGTATCTCTTAAACCATAGCGGTTTGAGAGATACCTTTTTTTTGCATTTAGATCAGCTTTTTAAGCTCTTCTAAATGCAAAAAACTTTTTTTAGACATTACTAACACTTTAAAAAGACACACATATGAAAAACACATGCTGCATTGCTACATGTGAACCACTACAGTCTAGTCATAATCACTGCAGCCCTGCAGCATTTAAAGGGATAGTAATGTTTCATAATAAAAGCAGCTCTAATTAATCATCATAGTATTTGGACCTTGGAGAGTGTTATATCAATTCTGTCAGAGTTGTAGTTCAAGAGTAATTCAATGACAAAGTATCCTCCTCCCGCCCCTTTTACTGATGTAACACTGTTCAGCCAGATCAGAAGGGAGGTGCCCAGGTAGACTGCAGAGAGGGACAATCTTCAATTAAGATAAGGGAAAAACCTGAAAAACTTGTCAAGGGGGGCAGGGCTTTCATTGTTCTCATAGGAAGAAGATTGTCCCCTTCTGTTATCTTTCTGGTCTATGGACTGGATTCCACATCTGAGAAGAGATGGCTTACACTAGGTAAAAGAGGCGGGAGGGGAAACTTTGCTTGTGAATATCTCTCAAACAATAAAGGTTTGAGAGATAAGACTTATATCGTTCTTCATGTTTTTTTTATTGCCTACAAAATAAAATAAAGATAAAACAAATTGTTATTATCCCTTTAAAGTGGAACTTTCACCTTAATTCAAGTTTGCATACTTGAAAACTACATTAAAAACGAAATATATGTCATGTTAGCCAAAAGTCCATCCGATGTAAAGTTTAGGAGATATTTATACTTTTATTTCTGAGTAACGTGAAACAAAACACTTTCTGGTACTGCAGAAAGCTTAATTAGCATATGAAACATTATTGGTTAGCTTCATTAGCATATGAAAGCATCATCAATATCGCTGTTAGCATATATTAGCATATGTAAGAAGTGTGAATATCTCCTGAATTGAACACTTGCTGGACTTTTGGTTAACCTGATATATAGGCAATTTTTAATGCAGTTTCCAAATATGCTAACATGAATTAACCCTTTGAGTGCCAGAGGGGTACGCAAGCATTGCAAAGCAATGCATTGCATACCCCTTGTGACAGATACCCATACTCGGATTGAGTAGCTCCGCCAAAACTGTGCTTCTGTAACCCAGGACAACACTCAGGGACTCCACCAGCCAGGAACCAGGATCATGGCTCCATTCACCCAGTCACTTAGGCAGGACTCAGTGTAGGGTGAACACACTCTGGATACTGCAAGCTTTACCCCAAGCATCAGTGTCTTGAGTTTAGAATAACAACTGACTTTATTTCAAGACATCATAGACATTTTATACAGTTATTGGGGACAAAATACACAATCGGAATACACATACTATGAGATGAACCAATGGGTAGGTGAACACAGGAGATGTGTTATACATAACCAGAGGACAATAGTACATTGGGAATACACATCTACAAAGAGGCTTCCGAGACAAGGGGCAAATGAGGCAGTGATTATTCTTAGGGGGAAGCTATACACCGTTACAGGGCCAGGTCCATAGTCTGTGGGCAGGAGGCTGGCCCTCAGTCCCCTCCAATAGCCCCAGTGATGGAGGGTTCTGTCACATTTCTCCCCCTTCCAAAGGGGACTGACCCAGGAGGAAACCCCAAACGTGTTGACTCCGCAGTCAGTCAGCTCACCTGGCCCATCAAAGCCCTCTCAAAACTGGTGTCCCAACCCATCTGCCATTCCAAAAGCACTACTCACCAGAGCCTAGTCCATAGTCTTTGGGAACGAGGCTGGCCGTCAGCCCCCTCCATGGGCCCCAGTGATGGGGGGTTCTGTGACACCCCTCTGGCACTCAAAAGGTTATTGTGAAAATTCCACTTTAATTTTCTTATATTTCTCCTTTTTTACAGAGACGATCTGGCAACCCTAGTTATTAGCACTCATGGGCTCAGTCATTTTGGTGGAGCCACCTATGCAAAATCATAGACATCTCAAAAATCAGTAGTGTCTTGGGCCTTTAGGAATGCACCTTGAAAAGACTGGGGTAGTGGATAAAAGAGCGAGTGAAATAAAAGTACAGGAAAGGTTAGAAATCCATCTTGCTTAGTGGCTACAAATGGTAAATCTAATTTTCATTGCAGGAAAAGGAATATTAACATCCTTGTTTTTCTCGTTTAAAAACACAAACAAAAAAACTACTATACATCATTATTTGAAATATCCTGAACGCCTAGCCAGGGTTTCCACCTTTGAGCAGAAAAAAAAGTAGCAGCCTTTTTTATTGTAATCCTAAATATCACTGGCTCCACAGCTGGATTTACATCTCAGGTGCCCCCAGGAAAGGTACTCTATGTGACCTTAGCTCCACCCCCAGTCCTCACATAACCCCACCCCCAGTTCCATCCACTGTTACATGGTTTAGGAAATAACCTTGTTCTATTAACAAACAAGGACAAAAAATAATTTTAGACCCTTCAATTTGGTTTACTTTTAAAAGGTCGCAAGCGAAAGAGCTTGCAGCCAAAGGACGCAGCATGTCGCCATAATAAAAATGGCAACATGAGAATCTCACACTGTATGACAACACGAGATTCTCATGTTGGGTTCTGTAAAGTCACATCAAGTACCACAGTGTTACAGGAGAGTGAACTCTCCGGCAGTAACATTTTAACCCTTAAGCTGTCTTGCATTCGATCACTGCACATAAAACCTGCCTATGCAAACCGGTGCCTCAGAGCTGATGAATAAAGCAGTGGAAGTCTGTGCTAAGAGTAGGAGAATAGGCACTCTTACATTGGCAAGGCAGGTATTATGCGCAGTGACCAAATGTAAGACACAAGACAGTTTAAGGGTTAAAACGGCAAGGCAGGTATTATGTGCAGTGATCGAATATAAGACAGCTTAAAGGTTAAAACGTTACTGCCGGGGAGTTCGCTCTCCTGTGACACTGTGGTACTTGATGCAACCTTTCAGAACCCAACGTGAGAATCTTGCGCTGTCATGCAGGGCGAGATTCTCATGTCGCCGTTTTTATTATGGAAACATGCTGTGTCCTTTGGTCGCACGCTCTTTCGCGTGCAACCTTTTAAAAGGATACCATTCGATTTTGTACTCAATGTGCACTATGTGCTGGTGAATCTCTTTACTTGCTCAACCAGATTTGTTGCTGTCTGTTTGTTTCTTTTGAGGACTGGACAGAGTTCTGAGACTCTTGAGAGGAGACAGCAGAACAGATCCATAGCCTCGACTAAGTAAGGGCAGTATAATTGCCTCGTAGGTAAAGAGGCAATCTCACACATAAGTGGTGAGGGTGACATTGATCCTTATGAGCATATATATTTGAGGGGATTGTGTTTTGTTTTTTGATATTCATATAAGTGGATTTACACTACTGGTGCTCCATATTTCTTGTGTGCTTTCTTTGATTTGATAATCAAACTTGGTAAAAACAAAAGTTGTGCCTAAATTAGAACCCAAACCATTTCCTTTTCACAGAGAGCATGTTTATTTAGTCCCGAAATAATTTTGTAAATGCTGGTTAGAGGTACATGATATTAAAAAAGATATGAAACCGTTTTCATTTTTAGACAGTAGTCCTATTTAGCTATGTAATAACATCTAGACAAGGTGCCCCCTATTTACATATTTTGCAAAGGATTTTAAATTTCAATCCACCAATTTACAAGATTTAGTTTAAAATTTGTTAAAGGACAACTTTCACCTCCTTATGAACTCTGATCTAATAGGGAACTGACAGTATTTTCACAAGAAAAGCCACGAGAATTCATTTAGGGCAGTCAGAATGCTGAACCCCACAGCTGTTTGATGCAGTGTGATACAGATTGTACAGCTTAACCCCTTGAGGTGATAAAGGAACATTTACACCTCCTAATAATAAACCCTCACTTACCTTATTTTAGGCAGAAAATCTTCATGGCTATTTTTAATCACTTTTGTGTGGACTGGTTCTCTAAATCTAATCACTAATTAGTACTGTATTTCATGTCTTTTATGGAACATGATCTAATACTGCTCCATCAATGGACATGTGCTTTTGGATATAACCTGGGAACTAGTGATGATCGAGCACCCCGATGCTCGGGTGTTCGGGTGCTCTGGCCGAGCGCCCCCGGAGGCTCGAGTGCTCGGCCGAGCACCCGAGCCCCATTGAAGTCAATGGGAGGACTCGAGCATTACACCAGGCACCCCCTGCTCTGATGAGGGGAGGGTGCCTGGTTCATAGGAAAAGGTCAGAAAATGATGGAAACACCACAGAAATGGTTCAGTGACAGCATAGGGAGGATGTCTGGATGCATCATGGACTCCAACGTCGCTGATGGGAACGATGTTTCGCCCGTAGTACGCCATTTTTACAGACTGACCGTAAAACACACAAAAAGGAAGATAAAAACTAATCTGCGGCTAGGCACACTAAACAATATGTGACGCTAATCTGCGGCTAGGCACACTAAACAATATGTGACGTTAATCTGCGGCTAGGCACACTAAACAATATGTGACGCTAATCTGCGGCTAGGCACACTAAACAATATGTGACGTTAATCTGCGGCTAGGCACACAAAACAGAATGTGACGCTAATCTGCGGCTAGGCACACGAAACAGAATGTGACGCTAATCTGCGGCTAGGCACAGTGAACGGAATATGTGACGTTAATTTGTGAATTTGCACACTAAACAGAATGTGACAATAATCTATGGCTAGGCACACGTTTAAAATGGCCCTTTTTGTCGCTGCGTTGTAAAATCATTGGCCCTGTGCACCTAACAGAATATGTCAGCTTGTCACTGCACTGTGAAATATTTGTCCCTGTGCACCTAGTACAATGTCACCTTAGAACATGTCCCCCCCCACAAAAAAATGAAATTCTGCCACCCCCAAAAAAAATTAAATGCTGCCCCCACACACAACAGTCCTAAAAAGGACTTTTGGGTCTTGAAAGAGTTTCGACAATTTTATTCTCCCTACACTGACTTCCTGTGCATCTAGTATTATATGTCACCTTACTAATATCCCCCCCACAAAAAAAAAGGAAATTGTGCCCCCCCAAACAAAATATAAATGCTGCCCCCACACACAACAGTCCTAAAAAGGACTTTTGGGTCTTGAAAGAGTTCCAACAATTTTATTCTCCCTACACTGACTTTCCCTGCCTGAGCGCATCTCTCCCTGGCTAAGAATGAGCCGAACTCGCGCGTCGGGTGCTATACAGCACCCGATCACGGGTTCTGGCCAGCCAATCAGTGTAATGCCAGCAGCCAACATGGCTGCTGGCATTACACTGATGTCAGAGCCTCCCCGCACGTTTATTGGCTGCGCAGCAGCCGCGAAACGTGCGGGGAGGAGACCCGAACATGGCGGGCGAGCACATGCGGTACTCGTACGAGTACCGAGTATGAGTACCGCCATGTGCCGAGCAGAGCGATGCTCGAGCCGAACCGAGCTTCGGCCGAGCATGCTCGCTCATCACTACTGGGAACCTGAGTTCAGGACGAGTGCAACTAGGATGTTTGTTTTATGTGTATATGGTGTTGTGTATATGGTGTTGGTGGTGGGGAACCAGAGTGCCCATTACATAAAGGTCAAACCCAATAGTCTACTTCCTGTTGCTAGGTCACCAGTTCATTCCCACAAAAGCAATTCCCATACACTTTCCCAGGTCACTATGCACAGAGGCTCCAGGTTCTTGGATTGGAGCTATATGAACCATGAGACCAGACTTGCAGTATAGTTTTCAGGGTGCCAGGCAGTCTGTACATACTCAGAGATAACATTATCTCTTAGTGTATGAACTATCCCTCCAGATAATGGAAAGCCTAATTTGTGTAAGAAAGTAAATAGAAAGCATTTTAAATCATATTTAGAATAGAATATAGATCCTCTATTGCAAGCAACAGCACTTAATTAATGCTGTCCAAGTCTGTAGAGCTGCTTTAAGTGTCCCTGAGGCCTCCTGAGGAATTGTGCATGGAGGCTGTTGAATACAGGTCAACATTCAGGATCCTCTTATGTTTAGTTGTAGTTTTTTTTTCTATTTGTAAAAAAAAAAACCCCAATAAAAAAAAACAATTACATTTTTGATGGGCAATCACTCCTCCCTGACCATCTGAACACAAGGTTGAACTGGTGCCATTCAATAAAACTGGGACTGTTGGGAGACAATAGGTGAGGACACCCTGAAACAGTAGGCTCCTATCGAACGCTAGATACGGCTTGGATTAGAATGTCCCTGCAAGAGTGTATTATACCTCATGAGCATACCTGGGAACTCTCCGGTTTTGCCCCAGAGACTCCGGATCTTAGACTGAACTACCGGGTCTCCGGGGCAATGTGTGGATCACCGGGTGGGCAGAGTTTAAATAGAAACTCTGCCCACTTGTGCTCCGTCCCGCCCGGTTCCTCCCACTCCCCGCCCTCTTAGATACATTTTGCAGGGGTTTTTTTTTGTCCCGCCCCCCTCCGTGACTAAGCCCCGCCCCTTTTATGACGTGAATCGCGTCATTTTCTTCACAGGTCGGCAGTGACAGGGTTACCCTCCGGGTAGCCCTGTCTCAAAAGTTCCCAGGTATGCTCATGAGTTCCTGCTGATGTTCCTTCCATGAACTACAATTATAAAAGTGTTCTGTGCCCAAGAAGTTTGGAAAACCCTATATTAGGCCACATGCACATGGCATTCTGGTAGTCAGAGATATATTAGCCATTTGCTTGTACAACTGCTTTAGCTTTGCTTTCTGTTCAAGTGTATTTAATTATAGTTATGGTTTATTTTCACATGGCCTTGTGTGAGCAAGTGTGTGTGTTTATACAGTGTGTGTGTGTGTGTGTATACAATGTGTGTGTATACAGTTTGTGTATGTGTATAAAGTGTGTGTGTGTATGTATGTGTGTGTGTGTGTGGGATCCGCTTAGATAAGCAGCCATCTGCTGAGGAATTAGACATATTGCTGAAAGGGTATTTTCTGACTTGTCAGTTATGCAAACACATTCTGCCTGAGGGTCAGACATGGATTAGCAAATTGCTTTTTTAATAACCCCCAAAATTAAATAAAAAATGCACCACTTGAATCCCTTTATATTGCTGAAAAACAATTCAAGGATGACACCAGAGCAAGACTGAGAAGCCAGAGGGAAGCAGACAGAATTTTACATGTGTTATTTGGTCTAGATCAGACAGGGGAAACCAGAGGGAAGGTAGCTCCTTGTCCCCTATCTGATTTCTTATATGTCAAAGCACTCATATTAATACATTTTGTTATATTTTAACTTAAAAAAGAGAGGTGAATGTAATGCATTTTTTTCTTTTAAGGAGCGAAAATGTGCCCTCCTTTTAACAAAAAAAGGTTTGGGGGTCCTAGGACACTCTTTATTTTTTAAGCACTCTTTATCCTGTTCTGCTCAGTATGGAGAGACAGGGCACAAAATTATTCCCCCAAATATTTATTTAAAGGGATAGTAATGTTTCACAATAAAAGCAGCTCCGATTAATCTTCATAGTATTTGGGCCATGGAGAGTGTTATTTCAATAGTGTCAGAGTTGTAGTTCAAGAGTAATTGAATGATAAAGTATCCCCTTCCCACCCTTTTACCTAGTGTAACACTGCTCACCTCAGATGTGGAACCCAGTCCGAAGCAACGAACAATCTTCTTACTGTGAACATAAGGAACACCCTGCCCCCCTTGACAGGTTTTTCAGGTTTTTTCCTTATGATCAATGAAGATTGTCCCTCTCAGAGATCCATCCGGACAGTCTTGCTGCTCTGAGATGAGCAGTGTTACATCAGTAAAAAGGGGTGGGAGGGGGATACTTTATCATTCAAATACTCTTGTATTTCAACTCTGACAGCATTGAAATAACACTCTCCATGGCCCAAATACTATGAAGATTAATTGGAGCTGCTTTTATTTTGAAACATTACTATCCCTTTAAGACCATTTGGCCCTTATATTCAATTAATGTTTACATTTTATCCCCTCCTTTCGTGGACCGGCTGGAGTGTATTGATTGCATTGCATCCCAATCAGTCCACCAACTGAGAGGTTAATGGTGGGTCCAGCTAGGCTAGTGGGGGATGTTGGAATTGTGTGTGTTTATTTTTTGGTCAGTTAATCTCTCTAGTGCCAGGCAATTCATAATGCATTGCACAACACTGCATTGCAAGCCTCCTGGCTAGGGTGACCAGACCTCACCTTTAACTTGGGACACATATGAAAAATACATACTGAAGGGCTGCTTTGATTTCAGTGCAATCTTGAAATATGCCCATTTCCTGTGTGTCCCGGGTTAAAGGGAAGGTCTGGTCAGCCTACTCCTGGCATCATAGGAGTTGAAGGTGACTTGGGTGGTTGGAACTTTGGTGCAGATGAGGATTCTTTGGGGGGACGCTGTGGTTGTAGCAGCCTTTGTACTCTGTATAGGACTATATCCCAGACTTAGGAAGGCCTGTCCTGCCTGCTGGGCACAGGTAAAGACCATTCTGCTTGAATGTTAGAGCAGAATGACCTTTTGCTATGCTATTTTTGGGTTGGTCTTGTATGAATGCTGAATTTGAAAAATCAGCATACAGACCAGCTGAATTGGAACAGCAGAAGTAGGAAAAAAGGTTAAAAAGAAACCGAATTCCTACTCTCTTGCTGGCTGAATTTCCATTGATATTTTTATGATTTCTACAGGGAGACTCTCTTGGATCCAACATCCTGAGGACCTGTGAGTACTTGATTAGAATATTTGCCAGATTATACAGCGCGCCAGGTCAACTACTTGAAGCCAGAAAGACATCCAAGGCATTGCTTGACAATGCATTTTGCATCTACAGAACTATCACCCCATATTAAGTCCCCCCAATAATTAGGCATATGGTAATTAGGTTCTTAACAACACTATTATCGGGCACAAGTACCAAGTTCTGAAGTAATCCTCCTTTTTCTGAGATTGACGGCCAGGCTTCTTGCTTTGGAGCCGTCTGTGCACCTGTGTCGTCAGTCCCTTCCGGTGCCTTAAGGTACCATGCAACGCCTCCTAGATGGTCATCAGAGGTGCATAGACTTCTCTAAGCCAAGATGTCTACGTGCAAACCTGGCTGCCGCTCTCAGAAGAAGAAGGATTACTTCAGAACTTGGTACTTGTGCAAGATAATAGTGCTGTTAAGAACCTAATCACCATTTGCCTAATTATTGGGGGGGAACTTAATATAGGATGATAGTTCCACTTTAAAGAGTTTAAAACTATTTATACCAAGGACAGGTAACCATTGCCTGTTCAGCTATTGGAAACTACAAATCCCATCATCTCTAGTCTGCCACCAGCTGGTTGGAGATAATGGAGTTGTAGTCTTTAAAGGGACAGTAATGTCCCAGAAAAAATCTTTATTGTTTTTTAGTGCATAAAAAATTCAACTATATGCAACAAATCCTATCTTTCAAACCGCTATGGTCTGAGAGATATTTGGCACTAAAGTTCCCCCCTCCCTCCCCTTTCCCTGACGTCAGCGATGTGCTGACTGCAGGGGAATCCTGTCCGAGGACCAACTGGCGGCTCTGCAGCAGAGCCAAAATCGCGTTATTGGAGAATAATTACTTCATTGGAAAGGTCTACAAAGTGTGCCTGGCTTGCAAGCACACTTTGTAGACCATTCCAATTAAGTAATTAGTTTTAAATAGCGCGATTTCAGCTCTGCTGAAGAGTCTCCTCATGTCGGCGACACAGATCTCCTGCCGTCAGCTTTACAGCTGACGTCAGGCGAAGGGGAGGGGGAATTTGAAAGCGAATATCTCTCAAACCATAACAGTTTGAGAAATAGGATTTGTTGCATACAGTTTAATTTTTTATGCACTACAAAACAATATTTTTTCTGGGACATTACCGTCCATTTAACAGCCAGAAAGCCAAATGTTGCCTAGCATTTGTTTAGACCAATGCTGCACTATGAATTTTTCTTGATTACAGAATAAATCATTTTTAGATCAGAGATTTTTTTCCAAAAGCAAGTTGTATTTCAGATCATTGGGCCTTTATAAAAGTGAAAGGATGCAGCTCTAGGCCAAACCAAAATGAACTAGAGAGACCATACATTGATCTAACCCTTTGAGTGCCGGAGAGGAAGCCAACGCATTGCGATGCAATGCGTCGGCTGCCTCTCCGACACTCATAGGGTTAAATTAAGCTTTTAACCCCTGAATGCAAGAGACGTCTCTGATGACTTGTGAAGCAATGCTTTGGTGACCTCTCTAGCATCCGAGAGGTTAAAAAGCCCCATTTAAATTAAGAGGCATTTAGGAATTTTTTTATTTGAGCAGTTGGTTTGCTCCACTTTATTTTTTAAAACGTAAGACCAATTGAAACAAAAATGTATGTTGACTTTTAAACAATATGATTTTTTATTATAAAGTGCTGGATTAGACAAAGTTATTTTTATGATGTACTTTTATAAATGTATTTTATATTTCACTCATATCAATTTACACAGCCTCCACTTTTTAAGAACAGCATACTTCCAAGTGTCCCTCTTTTAGACCAAAATCCCTCTGTCCCTCTTTCCCACCCTGATGTCCCTCTTTTTAGGAGATCAGACTGTGGTGTGTATATATAAGTATCATACTGCTCTACAGCAATAAAACTCACATTATTGTTTGTTTAAACATCAGTATTTGTGTTTATAAATTAGTATGTGTAAGTAAAATACTTTGGTCTTGTTATAAGTCATTTGTTAGGTTACACAAACAGGTGTCAGTAGGTTGTGAAATAGCCTAAGAATTCTCGGTAACACCCCGCCCACCAGCCCCGCCCCCTAAAACACAAGTGTCCCTCTTTGGTAATTTGAAATGTTGGCAGCTATGGAATTGCATTTAGGGCACACCTGATAACACAGGAGGGGAGCACTTAATGGGCCTCACCTAAGAGCAGCATACCAGCTATAAACTTTATTGAAATTCAGTAAAAACAGCAACTGGAGCTGAAGATGGACATGGATCATCAAAGAAAACACATGACACACCTAACACATTTTGTGAAAAAAAAACAAAAACATGGCACACATGCCAAAAAGGGCAAAAATATTTTTGTGTGTGTATGTGTGTGCTAAATCTTAACCCTTTGAGTGGCACTCGAAGGGTTAATATTTTGTCCTGGGGCTCAGTAGCTTCAGTTACGCCCTTGGTAGTAAAAAAAGAGTTAACATGATTGTAGCCATCAGATAACATATAGGCCATATTCATCAGTCAGATTGTGGTGCTGGAAGCGTTATTTTTTATCTTTGCACTGGCAGAGCCTTTTTTTATGAAATGCTGTATGACAGTTCTTGCTCATTGAGTAGAACCATAGTGAAACGAGTTCAGTCTGGTCTGAAATATTTATCACTGAGATAAGACGCGAGGTGGAGGTGCTGGTGGTGGTACTGGTGGAGTTTGCATTTACTAGCAATTCAGATAAACAATGGATCTAGTGAATGAGGGTCCTGGTACAAAATTAGGCTTTACATGGCTTCACACCAAAATGTGCAAGATGCAAAAGTAAAAGATTTTGGCTATCATTTAAAGAGATTGCATTCAAATATAAATAAACTAGTGTAAAAGCCCGTGTACACGGGCCAAGGTCCGGGTGATGTTAAGAGACTGGTCTTGTTCTGCATTCTGCCGCCGACGCAGTCATGCACTGTAGAGACTGTCCGAAAGCACAGAATGCTCCCAGCATAGAACTCCCAGCATTCTGTGCTCCCAACATTCTGTGCTCCCAACATTCTTTCTGTGCTCCCAACATTCTGTGCTCCCAGCATTCTGTGCAATTGGGCAGTCTCTACTGTGCATGACAGCTTCTGACAAACATTCTTAGCAAATTATTATATACGATAACCAAATAGATAGCTGCAGAATACCCATCTTTAACCCTTTGAGTGCCAGAGCAGTACGCAATGGAAACTAAACTTATGGGAATAATTGTCTCTTACAGGAACACAAACACTTTCTTATAATAAAACCAAGCATTACTAACACAGCATTAAAGAAACTTAATGATGTCAGACACACTAGATTAAAAGCTATTCAGCATTTAATATCCACTCCCACCCTTTTCCCTGATGTCAGACCC
This sequence comes from Rhinophrynus dorsalis, assembly GCA_037306005.1. Taxonomy (NCBI): domain Eukaryota; kingdom Metazoa; phylum Chordata; class Amphibia; order Anura; family Rhinophrynidae; genus Rhinophrynus; species Rhinophrynus dorsalis. The sequence goes on from CM074722.1 coordinate 44,381,371, forward strand.
ATGACAACCAATCCAAACCATATACTTACTGCAAATTTTATGTCCATATGAGAAGTTATAATAAATCCTAAACGGTGAATAAAGATGAATTGTGCACAGAATACATTACAACTTCTCAAACTAAGACAAAGTTGTCCCTGTCAGTGAGTGTTGAACAGGCTACCATGGCAACCTCTCAGCTGAGTGGATCTGCCCCATCACTTAGAGTAGGGGCTGACATCAGGGAATGGGGTGAGAAGGGGCATAGTAAATTTATTTTAAAAGTATGTGTATTATGACTGGCACCAATCACGTTAATACTTTGTATTGTTTTAGAAATGAAAAAGCAAAACCTTTCTACTTACTTGTTTTAGGTTCCACTTTTGTAACCTCATAAAATAACTAATTTGTGGAAATCTAAAGAAAAAAAATCCTAGAATTTTGATAAAGGAGACATAACAACATAGGTCACTAGAGGGAGCCACAGTGCCACTTGTATGAAGTGACATATCATTTAGGGGCCTGTCATATCTGCAGGTTTACCTGTATGGTTTTTCCTTACACAGGATGGCATGTACCCCATCAAGATTTTGCAAATTATAAAAAAATATATTGGATAACTTTTTTATTTATTGTTGGAAAAGGGGTGCATGTATGGAGTATCCCTTAGTGCCCCCCCGAAAAATTGCCCTGTATCTATCACATCCTTGATCTCAATAAAATAGGGGGGAAGAGAATAACTAAAAAGTGTGTATCCTGTTATAGAGCCCCTTTATCATAAAAAAGGCCCAGGTTAATTAACCCTTAGATGTTTTGCAATGTATTAGAGAACTTTGTAGCACTCAAGGGGATAATCAGACCATTTGCTGAACACTAAGATTTCCTTTCTGGTTCATAAATCCAGGACTTTGAATTATTGGCTCATTACAACCCTGTTTGCTCACAGATATTGGAGACCTGCAAATGAGAATTGTACTCGAGTCGCATGACAGCACGAGGGGATCGTGCCAGAAGAGGTGTTTGAAGCACTCTGATTTTGTGACACCTACGTAACCTTACTGCATTGCAGAGGTTTACACTGGAGGATACCGTCTTCCAGGAATGAGGCCATGATAAATATTAAAATAACATTCTGTTTCATTAACCCTTTGAGCGCCAGAGGGGAAAGCAACACATTGCAAGGCAATGCGTTGCGTACCCCTCTGGCACTCAAAGGGTTAACACAATGGATCATCTGTCTTGTCCACCAAATATCTCACCCTTTCACCCCCTTTGAATGCTAAAAAAGGTCTTCATTGCATTGCAAAGTAATACATTGGAGTCATCTCTAGTATCCAATGGGTTAAATGATGAATTGGATGATCTAAGCATGCACACACATGCACCAACGTTCATCTCCATGATTCATAAGGGCAAGAAGCAGCAGGGAGTCCTGTTCCCCACAGAGTACACAGAAGGTTCCAAGGAGATAAAGAGGAACAGATTTTTGAAGGAAGGAGGACTGGGACAATGGCAGGACCACTTAAAGGGATAGTAATGTTTCATAATAAAAGCAGCTCTAATTAATCATCATAGTATTTGGACTTTGGAGAGTGTTATTTCAATTCTGTCAGAGTTGTTGTTCAAGAGTAATTCAATGACAAAGTATCCCCCTCCCACCCTTTTACTGATGTAACACTGCTCAGCCAGAGCAGAAGGGAGGTGCCCAGGTAGATTGCAGAGAGGGACAATCTTCAATTAAGATAAGGGGAAAACCTGAAAAACTTGTCAAGGGGGGCAGGGCTTTCATTGTTCTCATAGGAAGAAGATTGTCCCCTGTTGTTATCTGTCGGTCTTACAACCAGATTCCACATCTGAGAAGAGATGACTTACACTAGGTAAAAGGGGCGGGAGGGGAAACTTTGCTTCATGGATTTTTTTAACTCTTTGAGTGCCAGAGTGGTACACAACTCATTTCAAAGCAATGCGTCGCGTACTCCTCTGGCATTTAAAGGGTTAATGCCTACAAAATAAAATAAAGATAAAAAACGAAGTATTACTATCCCTTTAACGTCACCTACGGCATATAAGGTGAGATGAATGGGGGTCTTATTAAAGAGACTATTACCTACAACAGCACTGGTGCTTTTGGAAGAGCTTTGAAAATCATAGGTTGTACTACCCATTTTTAAAAACACAAAATATCTTGGAGCTCAAACTGCTAACTAAATAGTTAATTCTTAATGGATGTTCATGGCAGCCTGAGAGTCAAGATACTTTGTCTTTTTTCTTTTTGTTTTATTTGTATGATCCTGTGAGTGTCGGATCTAGATCGTGGCTGCTAAGTTGGTAATTTGCAAACATATATATGTCTTATTGTCCCTCCAGTTTATATTTTTATTAAAGAGGAACTTTCATACTAATAAAATTGCCTCCGAATAGATTACTAACCTAGCGATATGCAAAGTTATACTATCCTTAAGTGCAATAAGTCAGCGGTATTGAAGAAAAACCACATCTTCTGTAGCATCAGGCTACACAGAGCTTACAAGAGAATCTCTGTGCGCCTGCACGGTCAGTCCCTTCCTGTGCCTTAAAGTGATAGTAATACTTAAATATTACTAATCCCCATGTTATAGGCATGTTAAAATGAATTTTATTGTCCCCAGTGTCATCTCTCAAACCTTAATGGTTTGAGAGATAACCGCCCACAAATTTCCCCCCTCCTTCCCCTTTCCCTGAAGTCAACGTTGTAGCTGACTGCAGGGGAAGTCTGTCGTATGACAGTCAGGCGGTTCTGCAGCTGAGCCGAGATCGCGTTAGTAAAAAATAATTATTTCACTGAAACGGTCTTCTATGTGTGCTTGGTTTGTGCTTGGTTTGCAAGCACACGTAGAAGACCGTTTCAGTGAAATAATTATTTTTTACTAACGCGATCTCGGCTCTGCTGCAGAGCCACCTGATGCAAGTAAGACCTGATATCCCTGCAGTCAGTACAACTCTGACTTCAGGGAAGGGGGAAGGAGGGGGAACTTTGCGGGCGGTTATCTTTCAAACCATAAAGGTTTGAGAGATGACACTGGGAACAATTAAATTCTTTTTAACATGCCTACAATATGGGGATTAGTAATATTTAAGTATTACTATCCCTTTAAGGCATGAAGTAACGTCGCCACCAATGCTGGCAATGAACGGGACAGACAGCACAGACTCAGAGGTACATTTCCTCTAAGATGTCTGTGCTGTCTGTCCTCTGGTTCCTGCCAAAGATATGATTTTTCTTCAATACCGCTGACTTATTGTGCTTAAGGATAGTATAACTTTGCATATCACTAGGTTAGTAATCTATCTGGGGAAATTTTATTAGGATGAAAGTTCCACTTTAACCATTTTTAGTTATAAACCTGTTTTCTAGTTAATCATGTTTATAGTCTGTGCTCTGTGCATGTGTTATGCTAATCATATCTGTGAACTCTCCAAATGTGCTCCAGAGTCTGTGATTTTCTGTCTTAAAGGGATAGTAAACCCCCCAAAAAACTGTAAGCAAAATGATAGGAATAATAAAAAAATACTTACTGCCCTCATTCCCATCTCTCAAACCGTTATGGTTTGAGAGATGTAAGAAAATAAAGACCTCCGCTCCCTCCCCCTTCTGCCTGACGAGCTGTAAGGCTGTCAGAGGCAGAATCCAGTTGCCCGAGTGTAGGCGGCTCTTCAGGAGTGCTGACATCGGGATATATAACTATAATTACTTCATCTGTATGGTCTACACCATGTGCCTGGCTTGCAAGCTCACAGTGTGGACCATTCCGATGAAGTAATCATAGTTAGATATCTCGATGACAGCGCTCCTGAAGAGCCGCCGCCTGGTCCCAGAAGCAGGATCTCATGACGTCCGCTATACAGTGGACGCATGAGAAGGTGGAGGGAGCGGGGGTCTTTATTTTCTTACATCTATCAAACCATAATGGTTTGAGAGATGGGAATAAGGGCATTACGTATTTTTTATTATTCCTATCATTTCGCTAACAGTTTTTTGGGGCGTTTACTATCCCTTTAATTACCATGTCTACAGGGCATAGGGAAATTCACAGGGTAAGCAAGATCTGTGGTACATCCACCTACTTTCTCATCCATTCCACATGCTCACCACCTCATTCTGCCACTAATTGGGACAAGAAGCAAGCACACGTAGAAGACCTTTTAAGTGAATGATTTCTTTTTTATTAACACGATCACGGCTCAGCTGCAGAGCCGCCAGATGGTCGTACGACAGGCTTCCCCTGCAGTCAGCTACAACGGGGAAGGGGAGAGAGGGGGAACTTTGCAAGTGAATATCTCTCAAACCATAAAGGTCTGAGAGATATCACTGGGGGCAAATCATTTCTTTTTTTTACTCCTACAATATTAGGATTAGTAATTTTAAAGTATTACTATCCCTTTAAAGGACAACTGTCACTTGAATAGTGCCCTATCAGCAGATCTGCTTCCCTGAAAGCAGTCGTGGCGTGGAACCCAAGAAGACCAATGTGAGAGCGGAATTTGGGTCTAAAAAGAGGTACCTGGAGCACTGTACACCCCTCTGGTACTCAAAGGGTTAAGTAAGATACTTCAAAGTGCGAGGCAGATAATAACAACCTGGTTAAATAACACTTAACAAGCAGCTGACCAGCTAAGGATGGTGAAGAGCCACAGGCTGCACACTTAACCCTTTCAGTGCCAGAGGGGCAAGTAACGCATTGCAAAGCAATGAGTTGTGTGCCCCTCTGGCACTCAAAGGGTTAATGTAATGTCCCCCATCAACGTAAATGTCAAATTCAAGTAATTTCCTTGCCAAAAAAAATAAACTTCTTCATCAATGCCGTGCAATGAATTGCACACCTCTCGGGTCATATAGGGTTAAGGAGTCTCGTGGACTCTGACTGCTTCAGTTTGAAAAAAACTCCATGGTCATGGCCTCTAGGACTGATTTAAGGTGTTATCTCTTGAATAAAGTAAAATTTATAGGAGGCTTTAGGATTTTCTGGCCATAATGATGTAAGGGAGGGGGTTATTATTAGACATTTCCACTCAAGCAATGCCTTATGTACTCCACTGGCACTCAAAGGGTTAATGCCTGTGTATTAACTTTGGAGGCTTTGCATCTCCCACTAGGGTGGCCACATTTCCATTCTGCTATTCAGGGACACTGCAGAGATGAGAACAGTAGAGTACGTATCCTCGGCTCTAGTGCAGCTATGTGGGAGGGGTCACTATACATCACTGGTCTTCAGTGGGCAAACCTCTGTTTCCCAGGTGCACCACACAGTTCTAAACACTAGAGGGAGAGCTGACCATTAACTGCTGTGACATAAAGTGATGCCTGTTGCAGGCTACAAGAAAAATACTGATGCCTGTTGCAGGCTACATCACACCCATAGCCTTAGACTACCATTACACTGCAACAAAATTGCACTGCAGCTCCTGTTTGATGTCAGGATCAAGGCTCTCTTTCTCTCTAGTGTTTAGGGCTCTGTCTGGAAGCCATTTCCTTGTAGCCCAGCAGAAGTATCACTTTCTGTCACAGTAGGCAATGGGCAGTTCTCCTAGTGATTAGAACTCTGTGCTCTGGAATCTAAATTCAGGGACTTTGTATTGTCCCTGAAGGAGGCTGCCAGGGACATGGGACACATAGTTCAAATCAGGGACTGTCCCTGACAATCAGGGACACGTGGTCACTAGTGTTGAGCGAGCGTGCTCGGCCGATGCTCGGATCGGCTCGAGCATCGCTCTGCTCGGCACATGGCGGTACTCGTCGAGTACCGCCATGTGCTTGCCCGCCATGTTCGGGTGGCGGGGATCTGTGCCGGAAGAGGCACAGATCTGAAGACACTCCGCTGGACCACCAGGGACTGGAGGTACGGGGGCATTGCGGAGATGAAGGGGGCATTGCGGAGATGAAGGGGGACATTGTGGAAGAGGGGCATAGACTCTATGCCCCTCTTCCACAATGTCCCCCTTCATCTCCGCTATGCCCCTCTTCCACAATGTCCCCCTTCATCTCCGCTATGCCCCTCTTCCACAATGTCCCCCTTCATCTCCAGAGGAGATGAAGGGGGACATTGTGGAAGAGGGGCATAGCGGAGATGAAGGGGGACATTGTGGAAGAGGGGCATAGCGGAGATGAAGGGGGACATTGTGGAAGAGGGGCATAGCGGAGATGAAGGGGGCATAGCGGAGATGAAGGGGGACATTGCGGAGATGAAGGGGGCATTCGGAGATGAAGGGGGCATAGCGGAGATGAAGGGGGGCATTGACCAGGCACCCTCCCCTCATCAGAGCAGGGGGTGCCTGGTGTAATGCTCTTGCCGCCCCATTCATTTAAATGGGGCTCGGGTGCTCGGCCGAGCACTCGAGCCTCAGGGGGTGCTCGGTCAGAGCACCCGAGCACCCGAGCATCGGGGTGCTCGCTCAACACTAGTGGTCACCCTATCTCCCACACCTAGAAGAGGACAGTGTAGAAGCATACAGACATTTCTGGGTGCGGTGTTCCACTAGGCCAATCCATCTCAGTTCCAGTCCTTGGAGCGTCCCAGCAAGTCTGGATTTCATGATATCCCTAATTATGATGAGCTGTTGGGGTTCCTGAGCACTAAACGTTAAATCAGAACTTTCAGCTTTATAATATTGCCACTCAATACATTACTAATATAGCAATACGCAAAGGAACACTTGTATTATGCTGAATAAGTCAACATTATTGAAGTTATCCACCTTCTTCTGTAGGCATCCAGGGTGCAGAGTTTACGAGAGAAGTTCTGTGCGCCTGCACAGGCAGCAACTTCCGTTACCTTAAAGGGATAGTAATACTTGAAAATAATTTTATTTGATATTGTAGACCTTAAAAAAACATTAAAAATGATATAAGTCTTATCTCCCAAACCTTTATGGTTTGGGAGATATTCGCAAGCAAAGTTTCCCTCTGAATGATGTCACCGTTGTAGCTGTCAGATTTGGAATCCGGTCCCTTGACCGGCAGTGGCTCTCCAGAAGTACCGAGATCACAATCTTTAAAAAGAATTTCTTCATTGGAATGGTCTACAAAGTGTGCTTGCAAGCCAGGCAAACTTTGTACACAGTTTCAATTAAGTAGTTCTTTTTAAAGATCGTGAACTTGGCACTGCTAAAGAGCTGCTGGTTGATCTGTGGACCGGATTCCAAATCTGTCCACTAGATGGCAGACTTGGCTGAAACAGCCAGGAAAAGGGAACTTAACTTTACTTTACTTGTGAATATCTCCCAAACCATAAAGGTTTGGGAGATAAGACTTATATCATTTTTAATGTTTTTTGAGGGCTACAATATAAAATAAAATTCTTTTCAAGTATTACTATCCCTTTAAGGTAACCAACGAACGTTACCACCAATCCGGGAAGTGCAAGGGACACTCAGAGGCAACTTTCCTCTAAGATGTCTGTGCTGTTGTCTGCTGGATGCCTGCAGAAGAATGTGGATTACTTCAATAACACTGACTTATTAAACATAATACAAGTAGGCGTTTGCCTATCACTATATTAGTATTATGTATTGGTGGCAATATTATGAAGATGATAGTTCTGCTTTAAAATACATTGCACTATACCTTGTTTTGCTACAGGTAATTACAATGTGCAGAGAAAATAAAGGCTAAATTCTTGCACCTGCTAAAGGACTAGCATTTGGGCTTTTTCACTGTCTGGCAGTGTTGTGTGCACTGGTACGTATTAATGCATCTGTTACACGTGTTGGGGTGACCACATATCTCTGTATATCTGGGACACTTATAAAACTTAGTTCAGAAGAATGGCACAAGAATCAGTGCAACCCTGCAATGTGTGATTTCTATAGGTGTCCCCGACACTTTCTTTTCAGACTTATACATTCCCCCCATTATCTGTCACCCAAGTCTTGTTCCGCTGTCCTTTGTTACATATATTTGTTCCAAGGAAACAGTTGTGTGTCTTCAAGGGGTTCCTGGGGTTTCACAGAGCACAGCTTTAGAACCTCTGCTTTAGAACAATCCATGCTAATCTATTACAGGTCTTCATTTATTGATTAGCATAAACACCATAAATAACTGGAAAATCTGGGCCCAATTAACCTAATCTTATCCCCTTAAAGGGATAGTAATACTTTGTTTTATCTCTATTTTATTTTTTGTAGGCATTAAAAAAACATGAAGAATAATATGTCTTATCTCTCAAACCTTTATGGTTTGAGAGATATTCACAAGCAAAGTTTCCTCTCCCTTTCCTTTTACCTAGTGTAAGCTATCTCTTCTCAGATGTGGAATCCAGTCCATATACCTGACAGATAACAGAAGGGGACAATCTTCTTCCTATAAGAACAATGAAAGCCCTGGCCCCATTGACAAGTTTTTCAGGTTTTTCCTTTATCTTATTTATTTTATTTATTTATTTATTTAGAAAATGTTTTACCGGGAAGAATACACTGAGATTTCTCTCGTTTTCAAGTATGTCTTAATTGAAGATTGTCCCTCTCTGCACTCTACCTGGGCACCTCCCTTCTGACCTGGCTGAGCAGTGTTACATCAGTAAAACGGGCGGGAGGGGGATACTTTGTCATTGAATTACTCTTGAACTACAACTCTGACAGAATTGAAATAACACTCTCCAAGGTCAAAATACTATGATGATTAATTAGAGCTGCTTTTATTATGAAACATTACTATCCCTTTACAGAGGCCTACAATGTATTTGAGACAGGTGTGTTGCTAGATACTGACTGAGGGAATCAGAGGCGTAACTAGAAGCCACCGGGCCCTGGTGCGAAATTTGCCATGGGCCCCCCCGACCACATTGGCCCTCCATTGGTCATCTTCTCTGGACACCTCCACAATGCTCCCAATCTCCACATTGTCCCCCATCATCCCCATATTGACCCCTATCTTCACATTATTGCCCCCCATCATCTCCATATTGCCCCCCATCATCAGTTTCCTACCTCCTTGGTGGTCCAGTGGCATGGCAGGAAAGGTCTGTGCCTCCTTCTGCACAGACCTCTATACTTCTGGAGCTCCTGCTCTGTCTTCTTTTCAGTAATGCAGAGCGCTGGGAGATGATGTCATCTCCCAGTGATCTGCATTAGGAAAGAGCAGGAGAGTGGAGTGCAGCTGCTAGAGGTCTTTGCTGAAAAAGGCACAGACCTCAGCTTGTGTTGATTCGGGCGCCAGGCAAGGGGGTCGCAGGGGGCGGCCAGGCCCCTCGAGTGACGGGCCAGGTCGCAGTTGCGACCCCTATTGTTACTCCACTGGAGGGAATCTAAAGCACCAGGGGGTTATGTAGTAAAGTGTGATAAAAGGGAGATAACTTCTCCAGTTTCATAAACTCACCAATCCCCATGTCATTCTATGGAGCCTGTGCACGAACGTGTCTTATGAGAGCTCTCAGTGCATAGACTCCACAGGATAACATAGGAATTGGAGAGTTTATCACACTGGATACTTTATGTCCTCCTCTTCACATCTCAGTGTATAACCTCCACTAATGGTCATACAGCTATTCTACTAAATTCTGTGGAAGAGATGTCAGTGCATTGGCTCTATAGAATAACATAGGGAGCTGGAGAAGTGATATCATTGGACAAGCCATCTCCACCTTATCACCTCTTTATCACACCTTAGTGAATCTCCCCCCACGTGTCCTCTTCATCACATCTCACAGTCCTGGAACAAACGAACTGTACCATGGCAGACAAATGAAAATTTCCCAAAAATTGGCATTAATTAAAATGAAATTTTCAACCCCTTGAACGCAAGAGAGGTCTCTAGGTCTTAAAAAATCAATTCGGACCCATGGTGGGGGTTTATTGTTTTCCATATTTTCTGAATCGGGAGAAATGAAGCAAATCTACAGCAGTGAGAAGCTTGCAGTGTTACTTTGTCACAATCTGTCAACGACAGGAAGTAGAAAACTGTACAACTGGTTAAAGAAGAAATGCAAATGATGGTTTCCCTTTAAGATGACAAAGCCCAGGCACAAAGCTATTTGTTACACTAGACAGGGAGAATAATGAGGATGGTTATTTATAGCAACATAGTTGCTGAGGATAAGAAAAGACCTGAATCCATCATGTCCAACCTTTGCCAGGTCTGTTATTAGCTGACACAGAGAAAAACAAACAAAATCATCACTGAAGACATTTTGGCCCATAAATGCGAAAAGTCCATTTGGATTCCAGACATTTCCTGTTTTAACCCAGCAACATCTTTCCCACTGACTGACACCTAGCCCCTGCATTACTGATAGGTGTCAGTGAATGAGGAGGTAATGTAGGGGTTAGACAGGAAGTGTCTGCACTTTATTAAAGGAGCAGTAAACTTTTTTAATGAAAAAATATATAATTGTAGGGATTTTCCTATTGAGTAAGATAAGGGTACTCCCAATGCAGAGAGATTTATATTCCCAGAGTTATTACAGTTTAAACCCATGCTTTTTTACATTAGCAGTGCCCTCTAGTGGTCAAATTGTAATTAGATTTCCTGTTAGATTCTAATGGAGAGGAAAGTCAGAAAAGTCAGAGACATACAGTTCTCCATAGAATGTGATAGAAACTGCCTGTCACTTCCTGTCAGGTAGAACTTCCAGGAAGTAAACACAGCAAATTCACTTCCTGTCAGTTAGATCTATCATGAAGTAAACACAGTAAATTCACTTACTGGTTATTTAAACTGCTATAATTTTTGAATAAAACATCTGACGGCGATGGGACCGACCTTGTTTTATTCAGCAAGAAATGCTCTGTAAAATATGTGTTTTCATAAAAAAAAGTTTACTGCTCCTTTAAATAAGAGACTGATCTTAATAAAATAAAAATGGGTCAAAATCAACCAGTGCAGTAGTGTGGTGCTCCCTTGTGTACGGTAGCCACATGTCTTTTTTGGATTGGGACAGAGTTTTGGGCCGGGAGTTTTGTCAGGCTACCACAGTTCTGAACAGTATATAAAAAAAGTGAATTCAGCAGCTCTTCAGTCTTTAATGGACCTTATTGCAATCCAACATCCAAATCATCAGCACTCAGACCAAACTCTTGCAGATAAATATGGGTATTCCTTGTAAGACCAATATGACCACTTGAATGGTGGGTGCTGTGAGCTTCCCTTCATGCTCTTATACATATAGAGGTATGACGCACTACCACCAATAATTTGAATTAGTCCATGAATGAAAACAGTAATCCTTATTGGTGAATATAAGCATACCTTTGTTGTAATCTTTGTCATCGCTCAGTGCATACCTCCTAACATTTCAAATGGCCAAAGAGGGACACTTTCATTTTAGGTGGTGGTGTTGGGGGTGTGGCTGGTGGGCGGAGCATTGACAATTTTTTTTTGTCATTTCATGACCTTCTGATACCTCTTTGTGTAACTGAATAAATGATTTAGAGCAAGAACAAAGCATTTTATTTACACAGACTAATTTATAAAGACATATACTAAAATTTAAAAAAAACATTAATGTGCATTTTCTTACTGTGGAGCAATGTGATACACTTATATACACATCACACAGTCTGATCTAAAAAGAGGGACATCTGGATGGGAAAGAGGGACAGAGGGATTTGGGTCTCAAAGAGGGACTGTCCCTCATAAAGAGGGACACTTGGGAGGTATGTCAGTAGTAAATGGAGAGACTGGTAGGCTATAGATCCATGCAGTCAGATGTACAAAAAGGCATCTCAGGCTGATCCACTTGTTTCTATTTGATCCAGGGATCATGAGTAAGCATTATCAATGTGAAACGCGTGGATCACCAATAAAGATTACTGTTTTTATCCATGGCCTCATACTCATACAAATTACTAGTGCATGATACCTCTATATGTGCCACAGTTCTGAAGCCTGAACAGCGTAATTTTCAAGCTATTGTTCGCTCATTGGTTAGACACACATCTGTCACCAGAGCACTAATTCTAATTGGCTGTAGGGTTGCCACCCAGCCGGTATTTTACCGGCAGGCCGGTAAAACATTGGCTTCTGTCCAATGTTAAGTCTATGGAGGGAATGCCATGGCCGGTATTTTTTTGAACAAAAGGTGGCAACCCTAATTGGCTGGTTGTGCAACTGCATGCTGATTTACACTGAGATTTTTGCCTTTTGAATGGTAGAGAGGTCCCCAAAGCATTATTTGCTTCTATCAGGCATGTAGGACATACAATAAAGGGGAACTCTCGCCTCTTTTAATGTAGTTCCTATCTTAAAGTGCTAGTCCAGTTAATCTTTAATCAGGTTTTTTTTTTTGTGACTTCAGTTCAGGACAGGCTGCATTACAGCTTTTGTACCACAGTATGTCACTCTTAGCCTCCCCAGTAGCACCTCATTCCCACCTCCTCCAATGACAGAGGATTGCTCCATGTGAGCTGAGAGAACTGAAATCACATTTTTTTTTTTTGGTTTTCAATTATATCCTGAACTCATTTTATCTACCTCAGAAGGGTGAAAAGCTGAGCAGACCTTGCTGGGGCTAGAACCTAAGACTTTGCGGCTTGAACAGGGTCTACAGCTGGTGCATTAACCAACTGAGCCATCTCAACGGCAATTAAAAAAATGGATTAAAGACTAACTGGGATAGCGCTTTAAAGGGATAGTAATACTTACATTTTACTATCCCCATCTTATAGACCTTAAAAAACTGAATTAAATGAGCCCAGCTGCATCTCTCAAACCTTTATGGTTTGAGACATATCCTCTTTCAATGTTTTGCTTTTTTCCCCTCTCCTCCAACGTCAGCGTTCTAGCTGACAGCAGGGGAATCCGGTCCCTGAGCAAGCGGAGGCTTTTCAGCAGAGCCGAGATCGCATTATGGAAGAAGAAATCCTTCAGTGAAATGGTCTTCTACGTGTGTTTGGTTTGCAAGCACACGTAGAAGACCATTTCAGTGAAGGATTTCTTCTTCCATAATACAATCTCGGCTCTGCTGAAGAGCCTCTGCCGGTCCGTGGACTGGATTCCCCTGCTGTCAGCTAGAATGGTGATGTCATGGGAGAGGGAAAAAAGCAAAACTTTGAAAGCGGATATCTCTCAAACCATAAAGGTTTGAGAGATGCCGCTGGGCTCATTTAATGCAGTTTTTAAAGGTCTACAAGATGGGGATAGTAAAATTTAAGCATTACTATCCCTTTCAGATAGGAACTACTTTAACAGAGGTGAGAGTTCCCCTTTAAGCTTTCCACTAGAAAGAATTATAAAGTTGAAAGCTGACCACCAAAAATGTGGTGAATTGCTCTGCATTTTGCACAAAGCATCATGCTTCTGTTCAGTTTTGGCAAGAACAAAAGAGGCAACACTACTCTTGGGTGTAAATAAGTACACATAGATATTAATATATAATTCTTATACATAATCACATATGCTTTGCTCGTGCACATTGGGAGTTGACTTGCCTGGGAGAATGTGCAGTGTGTGAATTGTATAAGCCTCAAATGGGAAAAGATTTTCAATGCTCTGTTAAGCTGTTCTCCCATGCGTGAAAGCATTGCATATAAGAAGGAATTGGGATCTTCTTTCTTATCCTCATTTATGTTTTCACTGTTAGGGCAAATATGGTTACACTAATGTATGTTTCTTAGTGCAGGTGCGCATACCTCCCAAGTGTCTTTCTTTAGGATGGACAGTTCATCTTTAAGATCAAAATCCATTTGTCCCTCTTTACCACCCTGGTGTCCCTCTTTTTAGGAGATCAGACTGTGTGATGTGTATATAAGTGTATCACCCTGGTGTCCCTGTGTTTAGGAGATCAGACTGTGTGGTGTGTATAGAAGTGTATCACCCTGGTGTCCCTGTGTTTAGGAGATCAGACTGTGTGGTGTGTATATAAGTGTATCACCCTGGTGTCCCTGTGTTTAGGAGATCAGACTGTGTGGTGTGTATATAAGTGTATCACCCTGGCGTCCCTGTGTTTAGGAGATCAGACTGTGTGGTGTGTATATAAGTGTATCACCCTGGCGTCCCTGTGTTTAGGAGATCAGACTGTGTGGTGTGTATATAAGTGTATCACCCTGGTGTCCCTGTGTTTAGGAGATCAGACTGTGTGGTGTGTATATAAGTGTATCACCCTGGTGTCCCTGTGTTTAGGAGATCAGACTGTGTGGTGTGTATATAAGTGTATCACCCTGGTGTCCCTGTGTTTAGGAGATCAGACTGTGTGATGTGTATATAAGTGTATCACACTCAGGGCCGGTGCAAGAATTTTTGTCTACACAGGCGAAGGTGCATTTTGATGCCCCCCCCCCCCCGCCAATCCACCCACCTCCCTCTGACCCGGCCACAATCCCCCTTCCCTCGACCTTGCCACAATCCCCTGCCCCTTGTGCCCTACCCTAAAAATGGCCCTGGCACTCTTTTTATAAATGAACATGTCTGGGGTCATATACACTTAAGTATCCTGGACGTCATGCTAGACTGAAACATTTCTCCATTTTTCTCTGCAATCTAAAATACTGTCCTACATTTGCTCTGAGGGAGCAGCCATTCCCACCCTTTCCACTGCTCCGTACGATTGTCAATCAATGCATTATACCCACTTTTGGTCCTCAAGAGGTAAACCAAAAATATTACACTTCTCTGTATTAACCCCTTGGATTTTAGAGAAGTCTCCATTAGATGGCTCTTGCCTCCATGTCGTTCATTAAAAAAAGTGTAATTGTGCTACACTATGATACCACATATCTTATATTTTAAATGAAGCTACACAGATATTACAGAGCTTACCACTGAGGCATGAGGTGGGATAAAGAAGCAAGAGGGGAAGGCAAGAGGGGATAAAGAGACAAGATGGGGAGTGAGTGGCAAAAGTGTGAGAGACAAAAAGGGATAAAGAGAAAGAGGAAAGTGGAGAGAAAGAGGGGCAAGAGGGGGATAAAGAAGGGCAAGAGGGAGAACGAGACAAGACTGGACTAAAGAGAAAGAGGCAGAATAGAGAGAAAGGCAAGGGGGAGAGAGAAAAGTGATGGAGAAAGATAAAGAGGCAAGAGGGAGAAAGAGTTAAGAATGGAATAAAGAGAAAAAAGTAAGGGAGAGAAAACAGTCTCTTTCTCCCCCTCTTGGTCCCTTCTCTAGCATCTTTCTCCCCCTTTTGCCCCCTT
Source organism: Rhinophrynus dorsalis (assembly GCA_037306005.1). Taxonomy (NCBI): domain Eukaryota; kingdom Metazoa; phylum Chordata; class Amphibia; order Anura; family Rhinophrynidae; genus Rhinophrynus; species Rhinophrynus dorsalis. The sequence goes on from CM074722.1 coordinate 44,396,449, forward strand.
GCCTCTTGATCCTCCTATTCCATCTTTATCCCCCATTTTGCCTCTTGACTCCCCCTCTTGTCTCCTGACCCCCCCATTTTGCCTCTTGACTCCCCCTCTTGTCTCCTGACCCCCCCATTTTGCCTCTTGACTCCCCCTGTCTCCTGACCCACCCATTTTGCCTCTTGATTCCCCCTCTTGTCTCCTGACCCCATTTTGCCTCTTTCTCCCCCTCACCTCTTGATCTCCCCCATTTTGCCTCTTTCTCCCCCCTCACCTCTTGATCTCCCCCATTTTGCCTCTTTCTCCCCCTCACCTCCTGATCCCCCCCCATTTTGCCTCTTTCTCCCCCTCACCTCCTGATCCCCCCCATTTTGCCTCTTTCTCCCCCTCACCTCCTGATCCCCCCCTTTTGCCTCTTTCTCCCCTCACCTCCTGATCCCCCCCCATTTTGCCTCTTTCCCCCCTCACCTCCTGATCCCCCCATTTTGCCTCTTTCTCACCTCCTGATGCACCCAGTTTGACTCCCTCCCACTCACCTTTTGATCCCCCCTTTTTGCATTTCTCCCCTCACCTCTTGACCCCCTTTTTGCCTTTCACCCCTTGACACTTGATCCCCCATTTTGCCTCTTTATCCCCTCTCTTGATTCCCCCCCCCCTTTGTCTCAAGTTCCCCCTTGCCTTTACTTAATTCTGAGGGAGCCCGGACCTGTGCTGGTGCAGCAGGTGAAGCCCTGTTTCCTCTTCTCTGCACTGCAGCCTCTTAAGCCAGCCGTTGCCAGCCAGGACCGGACCATGTGACACACGCAGTGAGCTAGCGACGCAGACGTGTTGCAGGTAGTTTGCTTCATCTTTCTGGCCGCTACTTTCAAACTTGCTCTGATTCAGGACAAGTTTGAAAGTAGCGCCCAGAAAGATGAAGAAAACTAACAGCATGCGCGACGTCACTGCTCAGTGTGTGCACTGGGTCCCGGATAACACGGGTTGCGATCGCTAGCGCTCAGCCTCTTTCACCTCAGGGATTCCCATTTCGGCGCCCCTCCGCTGCGGGGCGCCCTAAGGCGGCTGCCTAAGCTGCCTTATGGTAGCGCCGGCCCTGATCACACTGCTCCACAGCAATAAAACTCACATTAATGTTTGTTTAAAGGGTCAGTAATGTCAATAAAAATTGTTATAGTTTTTGTAGATGTTACAAAATTAAACTATATGCCGCAAATCCTCTCTCTCAAATCGATATAGTTTGAGAGATATTCGCTTTCAAAGTTACCTCTCTCCATCCCCTTCTCCTGACGTCAGCGCTGTGCTGACAGCAGGAGGTCCCGGTCCGGGGACCAACTGGCGCTCTGCAGCAGATCCGAAGTCGCGTTATAGAAAAATAATTACTTCACTGGAAAGGTCTACAAAGTGTACTGGTTTGCAAGCACACTTTGTAGACCATTCCAATTAAGTAATTATTTTTAAATAATGCAATTCTGGGTCTGCTGAAGAGCCTCCTTGAGTCGCACAACTCGAATCTCCTGCTGTCAGCTTTACAACTGACATCAGGAGAAAGGGAGGGGGGAACTTTGAAAGCGAATATCTCTCAAACCATAGCAGATCGAGAGATAGGATTTTTAGCATATAGTTTAATGCCATTCCCCCAGCACACCACCTAAAACTAAACTGTCCGTCTTTGAGCATATGAAATGTTGGGAGATATGTGTGCAGATTTCATAATTCAGGAATGAATTGGAGTTGACATTGTGTCATACCTCCCAAGTGTCCCTCTTTAGGAGGGACAGTCCCTCTTTTAGACCCAAATCCTTCTGTCCCTCTTTCCCACCCTGATGTCCCTCTTTTTAGGAGATCAGATTGCATGGTGTGTGTATATAAGTGTATCATATTATTCTACAGCAATACAACTCACATTATTGTTTGTTTAAATGTCAGTATATGTGTTTATAAATTAGTGTGTGTAAATAAAATACTTTGGTCTTGTTATAAGTCATTTATTACATTACACAGGGAGGTATCAATAGGTTATGAGATAGCCTGAAAATTCTCAGTATTGCCCCGCCCACCAGCCACGCCCTAGCAATACCCCCTAAACCGCAAGTGTCCCGCTTTGGCAGTTTGAAATGTTGGGAGGTATGTTGTGTGGGTGATGCCATCACTTCCAGTACAACTCAGTGCATGCACAGAATTATTCTAAATTACTTTAGAAAAGTAGAATTTGACAGCAGATAAGTACCCAAGTAGCCTGGCAATTTTACCTATCTAGTTAGCTCTAATGGATTTTATTGATAAAATAGGTATACAGCTACACAAGTGTCTCTAAGCGTCAGTCCTCATGGCTCACTAACAGGGCAGTTTATCAGGTTATCCCTGCTTAATTGCAGGTGAGTAATTAGTGGCCCAATCATTGTGATTGATTCACCTGTGCTTAACCCTTTAAGGACCAGAGGTCCAGGTAAGTTCCCTTAAGGATCGCTTTGATCCTTTCAGATGCGCCGGTACACGTGACCTGTTACGCGTACCGCCGCGTCGCTTTGGGGCCTAAGAGAGATTGCTCCAGTCTTGGATCGGTGAATTTAGGACCCATTTTTACTTACAGCGCTCCCGGTAGAGTGCTGTAAGTGAAAAGTATGTGACTTAAGGGTATAAGGACCGTGTCGGTCACAGCACATCATCTGCGTCCTTAAGGGGTTAATTAGGGATATCTTAAAAAGACATGACCTGTTGGTGTGTACGAGGGTTGGAACTGAAAATCATTGATCTACCCCAAAGAGTATTTAACGATCAGCGGTCCAGGGAAATTAACTTCCCTTAACGACCACAATGATATTTGACAGACCGCCGGGAAACGTGACTGGTAGCATCTGAGAGAGACCTTAAGGAAAAAACATGGTGACGGTCCTGGCACATCACAAGTCATAAAGGGGTTAAATACTTTTACTGGTTTAGCCTCAGCCACCTCTTCTGGGAGTCCATTCCATTTATCCATCACCCTTTATGTAAAGCATTTTTTAACACATTCCAAATTTAGAACATGTCCTTGATGTAGTCTTTATTTTCTTCTGAAAATATATCCCTCCTGAACTTTATTAACCCTTTGAGTGCCAGTGGGGTACGCAACGCATTGCAAAGCAATGCGTCGCGTAACCCTCTGGCACTCAAAGGGTTAAATCCATACATATTTGAATGTTTCAATCATATCACTCTGCTTTCGTCAATCCTCCAAGCTATATACATATTAACCCTTTGAGTACCCCTCTGGCACTCAAAGGGTCAAAGTTGTGGGGGACGGGGGATGCTCTAAGAGGTGATAATTAATTGACATGACTTCTCCAGTGTTTTATACTCTCCTGTTTCTATGTAATTCTATGGAGCCAATGCACTAAAATGTCTCCAACTTGACAGATCTTAGTGTATATGCTCCATAGATTAACACAGGAACTGGAGAGGTTATCATACTGGAGAAGTCATCTCGGTTTTATCACGCCTCAGTGCATACCTCCCCCACCCCACCCAGGTTTAATGTTGGGGCAAATCAACAAAACCATAGGGGAGAAATACAAATTCAACAAATTCCCATTGCGTTAAATGTTTTTTTTTTACCCTATAAATGTTAATGAGGGCTCCAAGGCATTGCAAAGCACTCAAGGGGTTAAAAATCTCATTTAAATCAAAAGGAATTTGATTATATCCCCTATGGTGCAGTTGATTTGCCCCAGAAAGTACATCAGCCTGATTACTGTAATGACTTATTGCTGTGATGAAGGTCAGACCTTATTTCCCCTAATCACAAGCATTGAGCTTGTACCTTTACTGTGGATGGAACCTCTTTCCCAGACAGGTCTTTGTACTGACATTGATTATCCTTTTGAGTGTCTGTGGGGTGTCTAACAAATTGCCAAGCAATGCTCTGGGCATTCAGTGGGTTATTATAGTAATCATATTCCCTGAAAAGCATCTATTTTTCTAACGCAAGCTAACCCAATTTAGCATGTCTCATTTCATAAATAGAATTGTCCATTTCCTTAATTAATTTCCTTTGCCACTTTTCTGAACAATTTCCAGTTGTACAATGTCATTTTAATAAACCGGTTCCCAAAACTGTACTGAATATTCAAAGTGATGTCTCACTGAGGATTTGTAAATAAGCAAAAATATATTCTGTCCCTGGGAAAACATTTTTATATAGAATACAAAATAATTGCCCCTTTGGTGATAGAAGATTGTGCAATGCAGACACACACATAGGATTTCCAGAAAAGGACGTCAAAACTTTACTATACTTTACTATAAACAGATTGTAACCAGGGCTGGCAGCAGAGATGTTGCTAAGTAGTGAATCAAGGGGTGATGCTTAACCTTTTGAGTGCCAGAGGGGTACACAACGCATTGCAAATCAATGCGTTGTGTACCCCTCTGCCACTCAAAGGGTTAAAGGGGAACATTCATATGTGAAAAGGTTTTGCCTATGGGCTTATAGTGGATGTGTCACCTATGTACAACATAGCATAAATAATTAGGCTACATATTGAATACTACTAAAACGGTATTTTTTTTTTTTTTTTTTTAGTTTTATTTTGTGTAAATTTAACTTAGAAAGTCTGGGCTGCAGCTACATCAGCATAGAGTTAGGTTACCAGCTCTGTAACCGCAGTCTGTCGCTCTGCCTCTGCTCTCCTCCCTCTATTCAGCCTCTTCCAATGACGGAGGCTTCTGTCTGTAAGCTGGAGCGCTCTCATTGGCAGAGATCGATATCTAGCCAATGAGACTGTTCCAGCTTACAGACAGAAGCCTCCGTTATCGGAGGAGGGAGGAGAGCAGAGGCGGAGCGAAGGACTGTGGTTACAGAGCTGGTAACCGCAGTCTATGAGGAAGTAGCTGCAGCCCAGACTTTCTAAGTTAAATTTACAAGAAATAAGACTAAAAAAAAAAAAAATGAATACCGTTTTAGTAGTATTAGATATTATTTACGCTATGTTGTGCATAAGTGACACATCCACTTTAAATTAGCCCAACTACATTAGCCTTGGTATTATTCTCAATTTTACCTACCTACTATTTAAGATATGGACAATTGAAATGTACCACTTTCGCGTTCTGCGGCACACTGTATGTGCGGCCTAGTGGAGCAGGACTTCCCACCTCCCTCCCAGCTGCCCCAGGGAATGCGTTCATGCTTCCCTTCGTAGTTGTATTTATGCGGGCTAGCGTTACAGCAAGCTCCGTTTACCGTGCTACTGAGCTTGCAAGCTTGTGCCGCAGAAAGCGGAAGTGGCACAATTCAGTTGTCCATAGCATAAATAGTAGGTAGGTAAAATTGAATAAACTACCAAGGCTAATGTAGTTGGGCTAATTTAAGCCCATGGGCAAAACATTTTCACATATGAATGTTCCCCATTAACTCTTTGAGTGCCAGAGAGATGCCCCACACATGGCAATGCATTGGATATCTCTCTGGCACTCAAATGGTTAAAGGTCTAGTTTTGTTGCCAGTGTGGGGGCATCTAATAGTATTAAACTCCCTTCTGGTAAAACTGCATGGTGCTTTAGTCTGAATTGAGACCCAGGTCGCCTGTGATTATAGTAACTCACCTGACTGGCAGGTGTAGCTGTTGAGCCACACTTCCATTAATCCCCAGCTTGCCTGATCATAAATAAGGTGCATCAGTACCATGCAACCTGCATCCCTCCAGATGTTGTTGTAGTTTATTTCCCATCATCCACAATGGCCTTATCATAGCTAATTTATTAAATAGATAACCTACCTGTGTACCTCTGTCTGCTGGTTGCAATGTTTGCAATGCATTGGATACCTCTCTGGCACTCAAAGGGTAAAATCAGGCACCTCATGAAAACCTAATTCTGCAGGACTATACAGTAAGCTGACCAGACCTTCCCTTTAACCGAGGACATATGTAGGCATATTTCAGGACTGCACTGAAATCAAAGGTGCCCTGCAGTAAGCATTTTTCATATGTGTCCCTGGTTAAAGGTGAGGTCTGGTCACCCTACTGTACAGGAATCAGTGCATCCCTGCTTTATGAGTTTTTTCTTATAGACATCCCTGATTAAAGGGATATGCATCCCTGAGAACTCTCAGGATTTGGCCAGGAGACTTAAAGGGATAGTAATGTTTCATAATAAAAGCAGCTCTAATTAATCATCATAGTATTTGGGCCATGGAGAGTGTTATTTCATTTCTGTCAGAGTTGTAGTACAAGAGTAATTCAATTACAAAGTATCCCCCTCCCGCCCCTTTTACTGTTGTAACACTGCTCAGCCGGAGCAGAAGGGAGGTGCCCAGGTAGACTGCAGAGAGGGACAATCTTCAATTAAGATAAGGGAAAAACCTGAAAAACTTGTCAAGGGGGACAGGGCTTTCATTGTTCTCATAGGAAGAATATTGTCCCTTGCTGTTATCTGTCTGGTCTATGGACTGGATTTCACATCTGAGAAGAGATGGCTTACACTAGGTAAAAGGGGCGGGAGGGGAAACTTTGCTTGTGAATATCACTCAAACCATAAATGTTTGAGAGATAAGACTTATATCATTCTTCATGTTTTTTTAATGCCTACAAAATAAAATAAAGATAAAACGAAGTATTACAATCCCTTTAAGTTTTTGAGAGTTAATAATGGGTCTCCAGGACAGAGGCTGATTCTCTGATGGTTTTGAGTTTCTTCAAAAACTCTGCCTACTTCACCTCTTTCCCACCCTGTTCTGCCCACTTCCCACCCTGTTCGCCTCCTTTCCTCCCTGTTCCTCCCACTTCCCACCCACTTCTTCTACCCACCCTGTTCCTCCTACTTCCTGCCCACTTCTCCTCCTACCCACCCTGTTCCTCCTACTTCCTGTACACTTCTCCTCCTTCCCACCCTGTTCCTCCTACTTCCTGCCCACTTCTCCTCCTACCCACCCTGTTCCTCCTACTTCCTGTACACTTCTCCTCCTTCCCACTCTGTTCCTCCTACTTCCTGCACACTTCTCCTCCTTCCCACCCTGTTCCTCCTATTTCCTGCCCACTTCTCCTCCTTCCCACCCTGTTCCTCCCACTTCCCACCCACTTCTTCTCCTTCCCACCCTGTTCCTCCCACCTCCCACCCACTTCTTCTCCTTCCCACCTGTTCCTCCCACTTCCCACCCACTTCTCCTACCCACCTTGTTCCTCTCACTTCCCACCCACTTCTCCGCCTTCCCAACCTGTTCCTCCTACTTCCCACCCACTTCTCCAACCCACCCTGTACCTCCCACTTCCTGCTCACTTCTCTTCCTTCCCACCCTGTTCCTCCCACTTCTCCTACCCACCCTGTTCCTCCCACTTCTCCTCCTTCCCTCCCAAAATGAAGACATTTGTGGAATGTATTCAGCTCCCATCCCGTAATGTAGCAGGTCTTCCCCATGACTGTTCCTCTTTCTCTTTATGCTTATGGCCTTGAGTGCCAGTGAGTTATCCGGCACGCTGCTTCACAATGCATTCACCTTTAACCGGGGACACATAGGAAACAAGCATATTCCAAGACTGAAATCAAAGAAGCCCTGCAATATGCGTTTTCATATGTGCACCCAGTGAAAGGTGAGGTCTGGTCACCCTATGTTGGCTACCCCTCTGACACTCAAAAGGTTAACATTGTAAATGTTTTACAATATGTTACACATCCCTGTGGTCCCCTACTCCTTAAAGAACAGAGATGTGCCCAAAGAATAGCTTTGCAATGATTTGCTCATCACTCTGGCCCCTGAAAGGGTTAATGTACACCAGAGAGAAAAAGAAATGCAATTTGTAGGAGTTTTAGTCTATTTTTTTCTTCTCCCTCTAATTCTGAACATGCAAAGCTGGGAATGGAGAGAAAGAGAGTGGGAAAGAGGGGGGGGGAGAGAGAAGGAGGAGGGACGGAGCCAGATAAAACGTTAAAGGCAAGAGAAAGCAGAACATGCACAAGTCTCCTATCCCCTTCAACCTTCATGGGATTTGCTTAAAGGACCGGCACTGTCCTTGTGTAACCACGAGAACATCTTTGCAATCAAACTAAAGCCATTAGGATGCTGTGTTCCGTTCAATGTTAACAGAAGTTCCATTTCTACAACTGGATACAAAAAGTCCTGGGAAGGAGACGCAGGATACTCCTAACAAGGTGATTATTTTATATTCTTAAAGACACAGAATTAAAGTCCCAAAAAAACCTATTTTGATGACCTTGTACTGCTTGCACCAGCCCAGTACAAAGTCCTTTGTACAACCAGCATGCAGATATATTAAAGAAAAATCCATATTTATTTTCTTATTTAGATTTAATGCTTTGAGTGTCACAAGGGATGTCCAGTGAATTGCTCCGCAATGTGTACATATCATTCTAGCACTGAAAGGGTTAAAAACACTATTTATTGGTTCTGCTTTGTCTTTTTAACATATTCTATATGTGACTGCTGTATCATTGCATTTGTTAATGGTTTTGATGTGTCCTGTTCTGAAATAAATCTCTTTTCTTACTACATTTACGTATATATAAAAAAAAACTAAAATACTTGATTATTCCTCCATAGACATCAACTGACAGTGAGGGACAATGGTATTTTATGTTGGGAGAACCCATACTCCCATTACCTGACTGCTGTCGTATGACACGATTAGCTGACTATAATGTTCTCAAACTTATCCCCAGGGACCACAATCTGACCAGGATTAATGGATTTCCTTGCTAGAATGTAAATCACTCAGATATATTGGTTCACTCACCTGTGTTAAACCGTTAAAAGAACATTAACCCTTTGAGTGCCAGAGGGGTATGCAACACATTGCAATGCATTCCGACCCCTCTGGCGCGCAAAGGGTTAACATCTCCTAATAACAATTCATCTCCCATCCCATTTATCTGGGCAGAAAACCATAATGGCTACTCTGTGAATCAATAATGTTGATTCCTCTACAATCAATCTTCCATTAGTAACGGATAGCAGGTCCATGGAGGGAGAAATGTTTCTTTGTTGCTGGACTTAAGGAGCCAAAACGTGTCCCACTGTATTCTTACTAGTAAGTAAGACAGATTTCAGTTTGGCGTCCAATGCTTGAACAGTGCTGGATTTCCTGTAAGGCAGAGTAGGCAACTGGCTAGAGTGCAAGGGTTTAAGGGGCTGTGCTGGCCACACCCATATTCAGAGTAGTGAGTGTGGTCATTAGACTCTCAATGTACCTGTACCATTTCAAATACCCTTTAACTGGCTATTATTTGGGTGTAGGAGAGGTATTACAAAGCAGTGTGTTGGAGAACTATATCAAGTGGTTAAAAGCTTTTTCTATGTGTTTGTTTGTTATAGGCTATGAGTATTTTCTGTGCCAGGGACCAGTTGATAGGACTGGAGGGGGTGTGGTCATGGGAGGAGCTAAGGGCACCTAGGCGTTCTTGCTTAGGGGTGCCTGAGATGTAAATCCAACCCAGTGTCTCACACCAAAGAATTATTTCCGCCCCCATGGACATGACAGATAGTAATAATTGAACAGTAATTATGGTGAATCAATAGACAATGTTCACTGGTTATCTACTCACTTTAAGGTAAGTGGATATTTTTTAATTAAGGAGTTGTTTGTGTTACTTAGGTTCTGGCCTGGGGGTTATTATTGCGTTGGTGTTAGTATTACTTAAGCTGTGGCCTGTTAGCAGTCATAGGGATCGGGTCTGAAAACTAGTTCTCTCAGCAAGTAGAAAATGTGCCTAACGTAAAGAAAAATACATAAACCTCTTAGGGAACTTATTCACACAAAATGAATTCTGCACCATAATGGAAAAAATAAAACAAAAAGTCCCCAACCTCTTACATTTGTATAAATGGGGCTTTTAAACCTTTTAATTCTAGAGCAGTCTCCAACACATAGCAAAGCATTGGAGACCTCTCTACCATTCAAGGGGTTGGACACCAAATTTAAATCAATGAGACACTTCATCCCGTGGCATAACAATGGGGGTCGCACCTGCAACCCCCCGCCGCCTGTACCTAGGTGAGGTCTGTGCACGCTGAGCAGCCTCTTCTGCCGGGAGCAATCTGCAGTACTGAAGAGACGACACGCAGGAGCTCAAGCCGCTGGACCACCAGGGAGGTAGGAGCTTGGAGGCAATGGGGAAGCAATGTGGAGATTGGATGCAATGTGGGAATCATGTGGAGTTTGGGGGCAATGGGGGCTCAATGTGGAGATTAGGGCAATGGGGGGATCAATGTGGAGATTGGAGGCAATGGAGGAGTAATGTGGAGATTGGGGGCAATGGGGGAGCAATGTGGAGATTGGGGCAGTGGAGATTGGGGTAATGGGGATAGCAATGTGGAGATTGGGTGCAATGGGGGAGCAATGTGGAGATTGGGGCAGTGGAGATTGGGGCAATGGGGGAGCAATGTGGAGACTGGGTGCAATGGGAGAGCAATGTGGAGATTGGGGCAATGGGGATAGCAATGTGGAGATTGGGGCAATGGGGGAGCAATGTGGAGACTGGGTGCAATGGGGAGAGCAATGTGGAGATTGGGGCAATGGGGGGAGCAATGTGGAGGTTGGGTGCAATGGGAGAGCAATGTGGAGATTGGGTGCAATGGGGGGAGCAATGTGGAGATTAGGGCAATGGGGGGGTCAATGTGGAGATTGATACCCCATTGCCCCCATTGTGGAGATTGGGGGAAATGGAGAAGTAATGTGAAATTTGGGAGAAATGGGGGGGTCAATGTGGAGATTTCTCCCCCATTGCACCCAATGTGGAGACTGGGGACAATGGAGGAGTAATGTGGGGACTGGGGGCAATGGAGGAGAAATGGGGGGTCAATGTGGAGATTGGGGGCAATGGAGGAGTAATGTGGGGACTGGGGGTAATGGAGAAGTAATGTGAAGTTTGAGGGAAATGGGGGGTCAATGTGGAGATTTCTCCCCCATTGCACCCAATGTGGAGACTGGGGACAATGGAGGAGTAATGTGTAGTTTGGGTGCAATTGAGGAGTAATGTGGGGACTGGGGGCAATGGAGAAGTAATGTGGATTTTGGGGGCAATGGGGGAGGAATTTGGAGATTGGGGGCAATGGAGGAGTAATGTGGAGATTGGGATCAATGGGGGGGTCAATGTGGAGATTGGGGTATTAGGGGAGCAATGTGGAGATGGGGGGAAATGGAGAAGTAATGAGAAATTTGGGGGAAATGGAGGGTCAGTGTGGAGATTTCTCCCCCATTGCACCCAATGTGGAGACTGGGGACAATGGAGGAGTAATGTAGAGTTTGGGTGCAATGGAGGAGTAATGTGGAGACTGGGGGCAATGAAGTAGTTATGTTGAGATTGGGGGCAATGGAGTAGTTATGTGGAGACTGGGGACAATGGAGGAGTAATGTGGGGAGTGGGGGCAATGGAGAAGTAATGTGGATTTTGGGGGCAATGGGGGAGCAATGTGGAGATTGGGGAAAATGGAGGAGTAATTGGGGGCAATGGGGGGGTCAATGTGGAGATTGGGGCATTGGGGGAGAAATGTGTAGATGGGGGGCAATGTGGTTGGGGGGGCATGGTAATTTCTGCACTAGGGCCCAGTGGCTTCTAGTTATGCCTCTGACTTCATCTGTCTCTTACTGTACGGTTGGCCTCCTTCAGAACTGCTTCTCTTTCATGTGAATAAGGCCCGTAGGGTCTTATTCATCAAGCTGAAGATGTGCAACACTTGAGCAATCCAACTGCACACTGAGATGAAATTAAAATTCAGTGAATTTCCATAGAGTTGAGTGTGATCCTTAAAGGGATAACAAGACTTAATATATAAAACAAGTATATTGTAGGATATATCCTCCTGAGTAAAAAAACAAGGATACTCCCACCGTAGAAAATGTTTTTTATTAAAAAGTCATTGCAGCTCAATATTGAATTTTTTAGGTGCAAAACCTAAATGGGCTGATATTGTACTTCATCCTATGAAGTTTTATGGTCAGCTGACCAGAGCTGTCCACAGTACGGTGTAGCAACAGAGCCACTGTACAATTTCAGGTAACTGAGATACTTCTAATAAAATAATTTAACTCCTAAAGGACTGGCGACGATCCTGGCACGTCACAGGTGTCTGTGCTTTATGGACCGCTGACGGTCTTGGCATGTCATGGGTTTTGTGATCACAGCGCTCCTGTGGGAGTGCTGTGATCACTACGGTAGTCTGAAAGTGACTGGTGAGTTTCAGCCTCTCTTTAGGTAAGTCATTACATTGCTCTCCGAATGCCTATGCGGACCTTAAGGGTAATTCTGCTCCAGGACAGCCTGACGTTAAGTTTAAGCTGCAATAACTTTTGAATAAAAAAAACCTCTGAGCAATGGGGGTGCATTTGTTTTACCCTATAATTATAGCTGGGATCTCTCCGGGTTTTCCCTGGAGACTCCATTTTGTTTGTAGCTGATTACTGGATCTCTGGGTAGAGAGGCTGATTCTATGGGCGGTGCAGAGTTTTTTATGCTCCTTCCCACCCACTTCTCTTCCTTCCCCACCCAGTTCTTTCCACTTCGTGACACTCCCACTAAGTCCCCTCCCATGAGTAAGCCCCACCCCCTTTTGACACAAATCACATCATGGTTTTTATTCCGCGGGACTCCATAACATATAGTTCCCAAGCATGCCTATAATATATATTTTTTTGTTTTATATATTATGTGTCACTATCCATTTAACCCCTTGATTGCTAGATAGTTCTCCCACATGTGACAGATCATTCAGATGATTAAAATTCCATATTTAAATTTCCATTTCTCTCCTATATTGACATTGATTTGCTTCAAAACTGCAACCTTTTCAGCTTGATGGATAAGGCCACTATTTACTTATTTTAATACAAGTTTTAAAGCCTGTGTAAACGGGCCAACACTGGCGGCGCTGAAGTCATGTGCAGTACTGACTGCTGGAACGCTCAATGGCTGATACGTATCATCCGTGGCACAGGCAGTACTGTGCATGACGGCTCTGACAAACATCCTAGCGAATTATAATATAGGACAGTGTTTCTCAACTCCTATCCTCAGGACCCACTAACAGGCCAGGATTTGATGATTTCCTTGTTAGAGCACAGGTGAGTTAATTAATGTGAATGAGCCGCTGATCACATGATTTCCTTGTTAGTGCACAGGTGAGTTAATCAATGTGAATGAGCCTCTGATCACATGATTTCCTTGTTAGCGCACAGGTGAGTTAATCAGTGTGAATGAGCCTCTGATCACCACACCTGTGCTCTAGCAGAGAAATCCCTAAGTCCTGGCCTGTTAGTGGGTCCTGAGGACAGGAGTTGAGAAACACTGAATATAGGATATGCAACAGTCCTGAGCTTCATAAGATTTATCGTCACAAAGATTTTTTTTTTAACATTGTCTCACTTTAAAGAAAATGGTTATATAATTCAGAGATTGGAGCAGCAGACATTAAAAGCCATCCTCGCGAGCCAAGAATCCCTGCTTGACTTCACACTCCGGGGTTCATTTTAAAATGAACTGCTACACAGACTGTCAGAACATATCCATTCCAGATGATATTTTATTACAGATCAAGGTCGTACGGGAACTATTGTATCAAGACAGTGTGGTGCAATTCTTGGTCAGACCAACTACACTGTATGTAACATTAACTTTTCTAGCATTGTCACTGAGTTAACTGGGGCTCTTAACCCTTTGAGCACCAGAGGGGTACTCAACACATTGCGTACCCCTCTGGCACTCAAAGGGTTAACCTTTTGAGTGTGAGAGGGGTATGCAATGCAGCCCTCTGACATTTAAAGGGTTATCCTCTTGAATGTTAGAGACGTCTCCAATGCATTGCAATGCATTGGAAACCTCGTTTGCATTCAAGGGGTCAAAATCCCCATTTAGATCATCTGTGGAGTTTATTTGTCCCTATGATGCATTTGAGTTGCCCCAAAATTGCTTTAATCTGCTTTTCATACATAAGACCCACACAAGGTCATTTTAATGCATGGGCATATCCAGTGAAGGTTGATGTGTGGTCTCCCAGGAGGGGAGTCCTGTGGTGCCGCTGGGGGAGAAAAATGATGTGATTTGTGTTAAAAAAAAAAAAAAAAAAAAAAAAGGGTGGGGTTTAATGTGACTGGAGGGCAGGGTTTATCAGGAGTGAAAAAAAGTTATAAAAATAGGCTGGGGAAGGAGGATCATTGGGTGGGGAGTAGGAGTAACAGAAAGTTAAAAGCAGAAGTGCGCAGAGTTTCTGGAGACTCTGTCCCAGAGACCTGGTAATACAGAGTCAAAACCAGAGTCTCCGGGGCAAATCCAGCTATGCCTGGGGCCCTCCAGTTCCAGCAGGGATTCATCTTGGGTTCCAAAGGTCCCCAGATCTTTAAGAAGGAACAAATATAATCTTATGAGTGCACAACACAGCAGTGTGGCTGCTTTAACCACAAATATTAACCCCTTGATAGATGAAGTGGTTTCCAAAACATTGCAAAGTAATACATTGGAGAAGTCTCTGGCTTTGACGGGTTAAGGCAATCAGAAAATGTAGCATATTCCTATAAGTGGGGGTCTCAAAGGTTCCTAAAATGTTCCAGGCCCCCAGAGTTGGTTCTTGTTCTCAAGAGCATTTACTCAGAATTAAACTTAAAGTGATAGTAATGTCACAGAATAATATTATTTTGTATTGTAGATGGGGAAAAAAATATCCCCATCTCCTGACGTCAGTGCTCTGCTGACAGCAGGGGATCTCAGTCCTGGTACCAGCCAGCGGCTCTGCAGCAGAGCCGAAATTGAGCTATTTAAAAATAATTACTTCATTGGAATGGTCTACAAAGTATGCTTGGTTTGCAAGTACACTTTGTAGACTGTTCCAATGAAGTAGTTCTTTTTAAATAACGTGATTTCGGCTCTGCTGAAGAGCCTCCTCGAGTCGGCCAACGCGACTCTCCTGCTGTCAGCTTTATAGCTGACATTAGAAAAAGGGGAGGCGGGAACTTTCAATGCGAATATCTCTCAAATCATTGCGGTTTGAGAGATAGGATTTGCTGCAAATAATTTTTTTTTTTTCATCTACAATACAAAATAGTAATGTTGAAGAATAATATTATCACTTTAACACCAATGATATATTGCAAATTATGACTATATGATAAACAGAGAATCTCATGGTAGAAAAAAAAAACAGTATCTCATCCAGTCTGCTCATATCTCTATCTCATCATTAGCTCACACTCATTTTACTCCTAGAATATCCATATGTCTATTTCAGGAGTTCTTACATTCATTTACTGTTTTAGCCTCAATCGCCTCTACTGGGAGTCTATTCCATTTATCTATCACTCTTACATAATGTAGTTTTTTTTTTTTCTTACATTTCTGTTTATTGTCCTACCCTCCAAATTTAGGGTATGTCCTTGTTCAGAAAATAGATTTCTTCTGAACATACTTAAATTCCTTAATATATTTGAAGGTTTCAGTCATATCACCTCTTTTCCTTCTGTCCTCCAAGCCAGGGCTGTCCAAGTTCAGTCCTCAAGGGCCACCAACAGGCCAGGATGTAAGGATTTCCCTGATTAAGCACAGGTGAGTCAGTCACAATGAATGATCCACTGATTAACTCACCTGTGCTTAATCAGGGAAATCCTTACATCCTGGCCTGTTGGTGGCCCTTGAGGACTGAACTTGGACAGCCCTTCTCCAAGCTATACATATTGAGTCCTAGATTCTGCTTGTTTTGCTGTTTAGCCTATGTACCATTTTAGTAGCTGACCTTTCAATTGTCTCTAGCTGATGTCCTGCTGGAGATATGGCCAGTGGAACTGTACACCATACAGCAGGGGAGGCTGAGGCTATTGTGCTGTAAAGAGGTATTAGGACCTCCTCTTTTTCGGCTATTAATGCCACTTCGATACAACATTCACATCCAGCTGGGTTTCCCCATGGTTAATTACTTGGAGAAACACACAAAAAAAAGAGGGCGCTCAATAATGCCTATTATCCAACTGGACAGTGTATAGGAGGAATTAAATACACTCACAAAAGTGATGGTTGGGAGGAGACGTATGCCTGCTACCAAGAGTAGGAGCCTGCAGAGAACGATCATCTGGCTCTGCTCGCGTCTCCACTGTGAAGACTGCAGATCAAAACAAAGTGCTGCTTCTAGTCTTCAAAACTGATTTTATTACAATATAAAACACTAGATATAAAATACAACAGGTTAAAAAGCCCAGCACGACTGATTAACTCTTCCCAGTCTATGACGGCTTTATCAAAATCTGCTAGCTGGGTATGAAACAAAATCAAAGTTGCTGACTTATTTGCCTCCATTTTAAATCATCAGATCCAAACAGGCCCCTCTCCTCTGGTATTGTTGGTTGTTCAGCATTATGGCTATATTGTGCCATTAACCCTTTCAGTACCAGAGGCACAAGCAATGCATAGCTTTGCAATGAGTTGTTGGTGGTTGTTGTTGTTTTTTTTAACCCCACTGGCATTCAAAGGGTTAAACTGTAATCCCTTAATGACCAATGACGTGCCAGAACCGTCATGATGGTCCGTACATTACAGGAGATGTATCACCTCTATATAAATTACCTTAAATAGTTATGTTATATATCAAATATAACTAAAAGTGCTTTAATTTTTAATTAATCTTTATTTGTGCTAAATTGGAGTTATAAAGTGTGTCCTGCAGCTACTTCCGCATAGACTGAGGTTACCAGCTCTGTAACCACAGTCCATAGCTCTGCTTCTGCTCCCTTCCCTCTATACAGCCTCCTCCAATGATAGAGGCTCTCTGCCTGAAGCTGGAGCAATCTCATTGGTTAGATATGGATATCTAGGCAATGAGAGCGATCTAGCTTACAGACAGAAGCCTCCATCATGGAGGAGGCTGGATAGAAGTAGGAGAGCAGAGGCAGAGTGATAGACTGCGGTTACAGAGCAGGTAACTGCAGTCTATCCAGAAGTGGCTGCAGGGAAGACTTTTTAACTTCAATTTAGCACAAATAAAGCTTAAAAAAATAAAACACTTTTAGTATTTGTAACCTATTTTGGCAGGCCGGTAAAAAATTGGCTTCTGTCCAATGTTAAGTCTATGGAGGGAATGCCATGGCCGGTATTTTTTTGAAGAAAAGATGGCAACCCTATCTGTAAGCAGCCCTGCAGTAGCATTCTTCATATGTCACTAGGCTAAAGGGGAGGTCTGCTCGGCCCATTATCATACATGTCAACATTTATAAACCATTTCCAAACACACTTCTTCACATGATGGAGCCAGTGGCGTAACTATAGGGGTCACACTTGGGACCAGGACCGTCACTCCAGGGGCCCAGCCGCCCCCTTCGACCTCTCCGCCTGGCGCCCGCAATCTCCCTCTGGCGCTCTAGTAATGCAGAGCGCTGGGAGATGACATCATCATCTCCCAGCACTCTGCATTACTAAGAGGACTGCGCGGGAGCTCCAGGGAGGTAGGAGATGGAGGCATTGTGAAGATTGAGGGGCATTGTAGAGGGGGTCAGTGTGGTCGAGGGGGGCCAGTGTGGTGGTGGTGGGGGGGCCCGTGGCACTTCTTGCACCAGGGTCTGGATGATTCTAGTTACGCCTCTGGAGGGAGCATCAACCAGTTCTCCATGTAATGTGTGGGCTAACACAAGCAGAAAACCTTGTACAGCAGACTTAATTGTGCACTTGTACAGAACACCAGACATTCATGAAACATATATATATACAATATTAACATGTAGGAAAGCTCATAACCTGAAAATCTGGGACAATTGGCTGGTATATAATGATATTGTAAGACTGACAGATACATGTTTGAATCGAAGTTCACATAATGTGATAGAACTGGAGACCTTGAAATTCAAAACTTCATGTGCATTTTATCACCATGTTGGGGAGAAGCATATTTATAAACCTGGATTTATTCTGGAGTAAACTAACTGCACCATAGGGGATAAATAACAATTCCTAAATTCCCATGTACTTGAATAGAGCTTTTTAACCCCTTGAATGCTAGAGAGGTGTCCAATGCATTTCATACCTCCTAAGTGTCCATATTTAGGCAGGACAATCCCTCTTTGAGACCCAAATCTATCCTTCTTTCCCACCCTGGTGCCCTGATTTTAGGAGACCAGGCTGTGTAGTGTGTATAAATATATCCCATTGCTCCACAGCATTCATTTGTGCTTATAATGCACTATATGGGAAAGGAACAGTAATGTTTCATAAAAACAGCAGCTCCAATTAATCTTCATAGTATTTGGGCCATGGAGAGTGTTATTTCATTACTGTCAGAGTTGTAGTTCAAGAGCAATTGAATGATAAAGTATCCCCCTCTTGCCCCTTTTACCTAGTGTAAGCCGCCTCCCCTCAGATGTGGAATCTGGTCCCTGGACCAGATAGATAACAGCAAGGGACAATCTTCTTACTGACTACACTTTGCATATTGTGTGATAGCAGCAACAACACCAGCACCACCACCACCACCTGGGTGGGTGGGGGAGGGTTATGCATTAAGGTATGATAAAGAGGTGATTAAGTGGAGATGACTTCTCTAGTGATATCACTTCTCCAGTTTCCATGATATTTTATGGAGCCAATTGACTAAGATCTCTCAAGCAAGAGGAGAGATCTTAGTTAGGCTGACCATATGTACTGTTTTAAAAGTGACAGTACCATTTTTTCCATATTTCCAGTCTTTTTTAATATAAATGTCAATTTTGTCCTGTTTTTAATATAACATATATACTTTTTAATTTTTTGTAAAAAAGTAAGCACGGTTTGTTTCTTTCTCATAAGATAAAGAACTTCCTTTCGTCACACTAGTGGTTTTACTGTGTTTACTGTACACATTGATTACCATAGAATCTTATGACTAGAGTGACTCATAACGGTCTAAGATTCTCAAGTCTATGGTAAATTACCATAGAGTTTCTTACACAGTGATATGATGACGAGTCATAAGACTCTATGGTAATCAATGCACACAGTAAACACAGTAAAACAACTAGTGTGAGTGACGATGAGAGGAAGTTCCAGTTTACTTCAGGGGCAGGCTTTTTGGCCAGAGAGAGAGAACACCACCAGAGGCGTAACTAGAAGCCTACGGGCCCTGGTACAAGAAGTGCCACGGGCACCTCCCCACCACATTGGCCCCCTTCGACCACATTGACCCCCTCCACAATGCCCCTCAATCTCCACAATGCCCTCATCTCCTACCTGGAGCTCCCGCGCGGTCCTCTTACTAATGCAAAGCTCTGGGAGATGATGTCATCTCCCAGCGCTCTGCATTACTAGAGCACTGGCGGGAGATTGAGGGCGCCAGACGGAGGGGTCGCAGGGGGAGGCCGGGCCCCTGGAGTGCAGGGAGTGCAGGGGCCCGGTCGCAGGTCACACCTTAGTGCATCTTCCCCTGGCAAACAGAACAGAAAATTTCAGTTACATTAAATAAAAATTGAGCTGTTATTACTTTTAAATATCTTTTAAATATCCAAAAAACATATTGATAGGTGAATTTATATTGTGAGCCCCAATGGGGATAGGGACCAATATGAGTGTAAAGCGCTGCGTAATCTGTGTGCGCTATATAAAAATAAAGAATTATTATTATTATATTATTATTATCTTACAACAGACAGAGCACCTGTTGCAAAAAAAATGTAAAAAAAGCCAAATAACAGATATGTTTTTCAGAAAACAGTTTGCTGCTTATTTAACCCACTAAGGACCAATGCGCTGTGAAGCAAGATGTTGCCCCCCCCCCCCCCCGGTCCTTTAAGAGTTACAATTGGTGCATGTGTAACCCTTTGAGTGCCAGGTTTGTAACGTGTTGCAAAGCAATGCAGTAGACTCCATTCTACCTCTCAAAAAGGTTATGAAAATGGCTGTTCTTTCTCCCATACCTCCCAACATTTCAATTTGCCAGAGAGGGAGACTTTTTTGTTTTAGGAGTCTTCGGGACGTGGCTGGTGGGCAGGGCCTTACCAAGACTTTTTAGGTTATTTCATGGCCTATTGACATCTATATAAATAATTGTTACACAAAGAGAACAGTGATTTTCAACCAGGGTGCCATGGGCATCTACTTAGTATGCCCCATTGTTTCTATAAAGACTTTGATCAAATGTGAATACTGAGTTTCTGGAAAAGTTTCTGCACAGTGTGTTTGTTTGTGTTATTCTGATTGTGATACCTAAAAAGAACTGTATATTTATGCAAGTGTATCCTCCATTACTTACTTGACAAATAACCTATAAAATCTTAGGAGTGCCCAAAATCTTCCAGACTGAATATTAGGGGTGTCTTAAATAAAAAAAAGGCTGAGAACCACTGATATAGAACAAGACCATATTATTTTATTACACATATACTGAAGTTCATACTAACATTAATGTGAGTTTTATTGCTGTGGAGCAATGTGATACACTTATATACACACCACACAGTCTGATCTCCTACACACAGGGACACCAGGGTGATACACTTATATACACACCACACAGTCTGATCTCCTAAACACAGGGACACCAGGGTGATACACTTATATACACACCACATAGTCTGATCTCCTACACACAGGGACACCAGGGTGATACACTTATATACACACCACACAGACTGATCTCCTAAACACAGGGACACCAGGGTTATACACTTCTATACACACCACACAGTCTGATCTCCTAGACACCGGGACACCAGGGTGATACACTTATATACACACCACACAGTCTGATCTCCTACACACAGGGACACCAGGGTGATACACTTCTATACACACCACACAGTCTGATCTCCTAGACACCGGGACACCAGGGTGATACACTTCACCACACAGTCTGATCTTCTAAATGCAGGGACACCAGGGTGATACGCTGGTATACTCACCACACAGTCTGATCTCCTAAACACAGGGACACCAGGGTGATACACTTCTATACACACACCACACAATCTGATCTCCTAAACACAGGGACACCATGGTGATACACTTATATACACACCACACAGTCTGATCTCCTAAACGCAGGGACATCAGGGTGATACACTTCACCACACAGTCTGATCTCCTAAACGCAGGGACACCATGGTGATACACTTATATACACACCACACAGTCTGATCTCTTAAACACAGGGACACCATGGTGATACACTTATATACACACCACACAGTCTGATCTCCTAAACACAGGGACACCAGGGTGATACATTTATATACACACCACACAGTCTGATCTCCTAAACACAGGGACACCAGGGTGATACACTTATATACACACCACACAGTCTGATCTCCTGGACACCGGGGTGATACACTTATATACACACCACACAGTCTGATCTCCTAAACACAGGAACACCAGGGTGATACACTTATATACACACCACACAGTCTGATCTCCTGGACACCGGGGTGATACACTTATATACACACCAGACAGTCTGATCTCCTAAACAGGGGGACACCGGGGTGGGAAAGATGGACAGGGGGAGTTGTGTCTCTAAGAGGGACTGTCCTTCCTAAAGAGGGACACTTGGAACACTGAGGGTGCAGGGTGCTCTGGAAAGGTGTCTCTGAACACAGGAGTTGTATAACTGAGGGCATGAAAAAATGGTTTGTTTGCTTTTTTATGTATAAAGCAACAACATTTTCTGCAAGTTGTGTTTTTTTTATTATTTACTCTGAAACAACAGGATTATATTTCAGTGTTTTCATTATTAACCCCCACTTTCTCCTTTTCTAAAGATTGTGTGAAAAATGTATTGTTTAAAGGGATAGTGTTACTTAATATGGAAAATATATATTGCAGTTTCTTTGCTCCAAAATGACACCCACTGCACTCGAATTGCACCAGTTTAGCTTGATGAATAAGACCCTCAGCATTGTGGAGTTAACCCTCTGAGTGCCAGAGGAGTAAGGAAAGCAGACTTTTTTTTTTCCATACAATACTATCTATTGTAACCTTGTGATACTGAGGACCTCATTAATCACGCTAAACTAGTGCAATTCTGGAGAGATCTCCAATGCATTGCTCTTGATGATTTCCTGCAGAACTGCATGTCTTTAGCTTGATGAATAAGCCCAGAAATGTAAAGGGATAGTAATGTTTCACAATAGAAACAACTCCAATTAATCTTCATAGTATTTGGGCCATGGAGAGTGTTATGTCAATACTGTCAGCTGTAGTTCAAGAGTAATTGAATGATAAAGTAACCCCCCTTCCGCCCCTTTTACTGATGTAACACTGCTCACCTCAGAGCAGCAAGACTGTCCAGATGGATCGCTGAGAGGGACAATCTTCAGTGATCATAAGGAAAAAACCTGGGGGGCAGGGTATTCCTTATGTTCACAGTAAGAAGATTGTCCCTTGCTGTGACCTGTATGGTCAAGACACCAGATTCCACATTTGAGGGGAGGTGGAGTACACTAGGTAAAAGGGATGGATGGGAGATACTTTATCCTTTAATTACTCTTGAACTACAATTCTGACATTATTAAAATAACACTGTTTGTGACACAAATACTATGAAGATAAATCGGAGCTGCTTTTTTTGTGAAACATTACTATCACTTTAAAGATAACAGTTTCTAATAATAATAACCTCTTGTACTGTGGTTAGAAAGCATACCTCCCAAGTGTCCCTCTTTAGGAGGGACAGTACCTCTTTTAGACCCAAATCCCTCTGTCCCTCTTTCCCACCCTGATGTCCCTCTTTTTAGGAAATCAGATTGTGTGGTGTATATATGTGTATCATATTGCTCTACAGCAATAAAACTCACATTATTGTTTGTTTAAACATCAGTATATGTGTTTATAAATTAGTCTGTGTAAATAAAATACTTTGGTCTTGTTATAAGTCACTTATTAGGTTATACAAGGAGCTGTTAACAGGTCATGAAATAGCTTAAAAATTCTCGGTAATGCCCCACCAACCAGCCACACCGCCAGTAACGCCCCCTAAAACACAAGTGTCCCTCTTTGGCAATTTGAAATGTTGGGAGGTATGAGACAGAAATGTTGGGGGTTATGCATTAAGGGGTGATAAAGTGGTTATATCACTTCTTCAAGTCATATGTTATTCTATAGAGCCTATGCACAAAGATTTCCAAAGCTGGAGATCTCTCAGTGTATAGGCTCCATAGAATAATATAGGAAATGGAGAAGTGATATCACTTGAGAAGTCCTCTCCACTTTACCACCTCTTTATCACACCATAGCTCATCTTCCTCAATGACTCCTATTAATTTTGTGTCTGTTTTGTGTTCCGTCATTCCTAGATTTACAGGATCGCTGTAACCACAAAATACGTGATGTGCCAGGACTGTCACCGGTCCTTAAGCGAAAAAAACAGTGATGGTCCTGGCACATCAACGGTCATTAAGGGGTTAATATATTTGAACGTTTCTATCATATCGTCCCTTTTTTTCTATGTATATGAAGGTTCTGGGGGAGATGCACCAACCTTTGATAAGGGTGCAGTTTGTCAATATGGTTAGAAACTGGACTGAAATCCTTCTAGTGTTAGGTACCAAGGTGTCTTGGCTATCTCATCCCTGTGATTTATATCTCAAATATGCCTACATTGCCATGATTTTGCCAGGTTTATGCAGGGTCTCTTTTTCACAGTGGCTAATTTAGCTCCCTGAAGACAGTGTATTTGAGATATTGCATTAGCGGCCAGTCAGCTGATGGATGTAATCAGAGTTGGTTATCAGCTAATCTATATAAACAGTGCGGAGCTATGCTGGCATCTGAGGGCTCAATCATCTTGCCGTGCTGTTGTGTAATATGAGGCGGCATGCCTTATATTACACAACAGCACTGTATGCTGATTATAGCCCTCAGATGCAGGCATAGCTCTGCAGTGTTTACATCACTCAGCTGATAGTCAACTCCACACCGTTTACAGACAATAGTTGGCACTGTACTGTTTGCATTAAACAGCTGATAGTTGGCTCTGTATTGTTTACATTGATCAGAGCAGAGTGGGGAGACAGCTGCTCTGTATTGTGTTGTTCTTGTTGCTGAAGCCTGAAGATAAAAGCATCCTCACTGCTCCCTCATTACCATTCCCAACACATTGGCTGCTTTAGGCCAACATCATTTTGTAGTGATCATAGTCTTTTCCCCTCCCCCTCCACACTTAACGTATATGGCCAATTATGTGTAGTATTCTCTAAGGCAAAATTATCTTTACACATCACCAGACACATTTTGTTACTGCATTGAACCTTAGTGCATCCCCCCTAGAAGTTTTTCCTAATATGTTGTGTAATTTATACCATTTTATTGGCTAATCTAATATTGTTCCCCCTGGAGATATGGGGGGTAATGTATGAATCCATCAGCTCATCTCCACTGGCGTTATCCACCATCTCCATACTTGTGAACTCTCCGGATTTGCCCCGGAGACTCTGGTTTTGAAAGAGCTTTACCGGGTCTCCGGGGCAGAGGCTGATTCCTCCGGATGTGGGGAGTTTCTATTGAAACTCTGCCCACATCTGCTGTTTGTCCTGGTGTTCCTCCTTCCCCAGCCTTCTGTGTGTCACCTTTAAGCCCTGCCCCCCCAACTTGCATCAAGCCCTGCCCCTTTTTGATGCGATTTGCGTCATTATTGACGCACCCTGCTGAACCAGTGGACTCCCCTCCGGGCAGACCTCAACTGGAAGTTCCCAGGTATGACCATCTTCACTGGCTAAACTAAATTAATCTCATTTTTTCTGCAACTTGTTAGTATATCATGTTGAACAGGGTGCAGAAAAAAAGGAACACCTTGAAATGCCCATACAATTCCACACTGCCCCCACCCGGTGCAAGTGGTGTTAAAAAGTAAATTTTCTCAATAAATAGCTTTGTAAATTGGCATTAGGCAGGCATAAGGCTAATTTTCAGAATACTGTTTAGTGTGAAATCATATTAGCACATCACCCCATGGTCTCCAGGACTGTACATTGTATTTAAGGTGATATCTAACTAAGTATTTGTACAGTGAAATTAGAATATATTTTTCTGCTGCTAATGAGGTACAGGAAGAGGCTTATTGTTGGCTTTTCCCATAGCTTTGTTGCACAGCTTGCCTATATCATTCTATGTTTTGGTCACCAATTGTTAAAAAAATGCATTATTGAATTGGAGAATTACATCATGCAACTGATAAGGGGATTCTAGAGATTAGCCAAACCGGGTTTATTTAAATTATAGAAGGGATACGGGGTGGGTGCATGATTATTATTTACGAATATATTCAAGGCCAATATAGAGAACTCTTTGGGTAACTAAGGCAGTCATTTTGTTCAATTATTTGCCTCAGCTTTTGTCGTGTATGCTTGGATACTTTTCTAACTCAGAACAATATAGAGCATTTTGACCATACTTGAGAACATGCTCATCTTGAGCCCCTCGAGGAGGCTCATGTGCTGCCAACTGGGGGAAGTCAGTTACACAATTTGCACCATAATGGGGATGTGGCTTAACCAGGTGGACGGAACTTAAGCATGTTTGTGTCACAAAGTGCACGGGAAGTGGGAAGAACGGGGTGGGAAAGAGGAGAAGCTGGTGAGAAGTGGGAGGAAGAGCGATGAACAGGAAGAAACCACCGCTGGGGAGTCACCCTCTGTCCCTGGAGATCTGGTAATTCAGTATGAAAACCAGTGTCTCCGGGGCAGATCCGGAGAGTTGCCAGGTATGATTATGACAGTTGATTTCATAGAAGATAGACTGTTGATACAGGTAAATATCCATACGTGGGAACTTCCAATTGAGGGCTACCCGGAGGGGAGTCCTCTGTTCAGCAGGGGGTGACCATAATGATTCTAATCGCGTCAAAAAGGGGCGGGGCTTGACACGAGTTTGGGGGGCAGGGCTTAAAGGTGTCACACAGAAGGCTGGGGAAGAAGGAACACGGGTGAAAAAGCAGATGTGGCAGAATTTCAATAGAAACTCCCCTCATCCGGAGGAATCAGCCTCTCCCCCGGAGACCCGGTAAAGCTCTGTCAGAACCAGAGTCTCCGGGGCAAATCCGGAGAGTTCCCAGGTAAGTAAATATCTGACTGCCATTTGGAGTCAGGAAGGAATTTTTTTTTTTACCCACATGGATCTTAACTGGAAATGACTTGAATTTTTTTCCTTCCTGTGTATCAACGAGGGTGATGTGGCCAAGGTTGAACTTGATGGACACACCCTTATTTTTCTGTCATCATCAACTGTTACTTTTTTTAATCAAAAGCTATAACATTAGATATTTAACCCCTTAATAACCCATGATGTGCCAGGACCATCATGCTGGCACATAAAGACCGGAGACGGTCCTGGCATGATATGGAATTCCGAGGTCCTCACGAGAATGCATGCCGTTCGTGGACCTCAGAATCGAATGCACAAAAAAAAAAAATCAGTGGTCCTATAAAGGGACATTAATGTCCCATAAATGTTTTTAGAGTTTTGTAGAGCTTAAAAAAATAAGCTAAATGTCACAAATAGTGATGATCGAGCACCCCAATGCTCGGGTGTTCGGGTGCTCTGACCGAGCGCCCCCGGAGGCTCGAGTGCTCGGCCGAGCACCTGAGTCCCATTGAAGTCAATGGGAGGACTCGAGCATTACACCAGGCACCCCCTGCTCTGATGAGGGGAGGGTGCCTGGTCCATAGGAAAAGGGCAGAAAATGATGGAAACACCACAGAAATGGTTCAGGGACAGCATAGGGAGGATGTCTGGATGCATCTTGGACTCCAACATTGCTGCTGGGAACGATGTTTCGCCCGTAGTACGCCATTTTTACAGACTGACCGTAAAACACACAAAAAGGAAGATAAAAACGACTTTAGGCGAAAAATTGTTACCAAACAGTATTTGCTGTATATTTACTTGTATATCATCTGCAAATTCTGCAAAAAATTTCATCGATTTTTCGGAACTGGGGCCATGATTAAGAGGGAAACGTGCGCAGAGGCAAATTCTCCCAAAAATTTCCTCGATTTTTCTGAACTGGGGCCATGATTAAGAGGGAAACGTGCGCAGAGGCAAATTCTTCCAAAAATTTCCTCGATTTTTCTGAACTGGGGCCATGATTAAGAGGGAAACGTGCGCTGAGCCGACCATCTAAAACATTATGGGTGAGGGTCTGCTGCGGAGCTGACCATCCTAAACATTATATGCGAAGGCCCGCTAGTGAGCTGACGCTATAAAACATTATATGAGAGGGCCCGCTAGAGAGCTGACCCAATAAAACATTATATGAGAAGGCCCGCTGGTGAGCTGACCTATACAAAAATTGTCAAACAGCGCCCGCTGGTGAGCTGGCCCTATATAAAAATTATATCACAGGGCCCGCTGGTGAGCTGGCCCTATATAAAAATTATATCCCAGGGTATATGGAAGAGAGTCAACCATATACCCATTTTTTGGGTGGAAGGGGTGAATGGGAATACAGAGTATTCCCATCATTGTAAATAACATATCTAAAGTGACTTTATGTTCCCCCGGGGCTTTCCTCCAGTGGAGTGGAGAAGTCAGGGGAAATCCAGGCCTTGTTCATTTTTATAAGTGTCAACCTATCAGCATTTTCGGTGGAAAGGCGGATACGCTTATCTGTTATGATGCCACCAGCAGCACTAAATACCCGCTCAGACAGAACGCTGGCGGCAGGGCAGGCCAGCACCTCCAAGGCGTAGAGTGCCAGTTCATACCACGTGTCCAGCTTGGACACCCAGTAGTTGTAAGGCACAGAGGGATCATTGAGGACGCTGACACGGTCTGCTACGTACTCCTTCACCATCTTCCAAAACTTTTCCCTCCTTGTGACACTAGGCTGCGCATCAGGGTGAGGGTGCTGGCGGGGTGTCATGAAGGTGTCCCACGCCTTGGAGAGTGTTGCCCTGCCTTTGTCGGAACTGCTGTGTGCTCCCCTTTTCTCCCCTTCTCGGTTGGCCAAGGTAGCACGTACTCTGCCGCCAGCGTTGTCAGATGGAAAATTTTGGAGCAATTTTTCAACAAGAACCTTCTGGTATTGCACCATTTTGCTTGTCCTCTCCACCGGAGGAATGAGAGATGAGAAATTCTCTTTGTAGCGGGGGTCCAGAAGGGTGAACACCCAGTAATCCGTGTTGTCTAAAATGCGTGTAACGCGTGGGTCACGGGAAAGGCAGCCTAACATAAAGTCAGCCATGTGTGCCAGAGTACCAACAGGCAAGATTTCACTGTCCTCACCAGGAGGATGACTCTCAATCTCCTCATCCTCTTCCTCCTCTTCTGCCCACCCACGCTGAAGAGATGGAACTAAAGTTCCATGGCTACCCTCTGTAGCGGAGGCAACCGTGTCTTCCTCCTCCTCCTCCTCCGCCTCCTCCAATTGTCGCTGAGAAGACAAAGTGAGGGTGCTCTGGCTATCACCTTGTGTAAGCTCTTCCTCCCGCATTTCCACCTCTTCCACATGCAAAGCGTCGGTTTTAATTGTGAGCAGCGAGCGTTTCAGTAGACACAGAAGTGGGATGGTTACACTGATAATAGCGTTATCGCCGCTCACCATCTGTGTCGATTCCTCAAAATTGCGTAAAACCTCACAAAGGTCTGACATCCATTCCCACTCCTCACTTCTGATTAGAGGAAGTTGAACGGAGAGGCGACGACCGTGTAACAGCTGGTACTCCACTACTGCCCTCTGCTGCTCACAAAACCGGGCCAACATGTGGAAGGTGGAGTTCCAGCGCGTGCTCACGTCACACAGCAGCCGGTGAGCTGGCAATTGTAAGCGCTGCTGCAGCTTCAACAGGCCGGCTGAAGCTGTTGATGACTTACGGAAATGTGCACACACGCGGCGCACCTTGGTCAAGAGATCATGCAAATTGGGGTAGGTTTTTAGAAATCGCTGAACCACTAAATTAAATACATGCGCTAGGCATGGTACGTGTGTGAGCTTGCCGAGCTCCAAAGCCGCCACCAAGTTACGCCCATTATCACACACAACCATGCCTGGTTGCAGGTTGAGTGGCGAGAGCCACTGCTCGGTCTGGTGACTAATCCCCTGCAACAGCTCTGAGGCCGTGTGCTGTTTGTCCCCAAGGCAGATCAGCTTCAGCACGGCCTGTTGACGCTTCCCCACTGCAGTGCTACACTGCTTCCAGCTACCGGCTGATGGGTGAGTGGCGCTGCGCGCACAGAATTCGGAGGTGGAAACGGAGGAGGAGGAGGAGCCAATAACGTAGGTGCTGGCGGAAACCCTGATGGAGGTAGGGCCCGCAATCCTCGGCGTGGGTAGCACCTGTGCCATCCCAGGGTCCGAGTCGCTCCCAGCCTCCACGACATTCACCCAG
The DNA here is from genome assembly GCA_037306005.1 of Rhinophrynus dorsalis. NCBI lineage: Eukaryota > Metazoa > Chordata > Amphibia > Anura > Rhinophrynidae > Rhinophrynus > Rhinophrynus dorsalis. Next base: position 44,425,680 of record CM074722.1, read on the forward strand.
TGTGCCGTCAGGGAAATGTAGCGTCCCTGGCCACAAGCACTTGTCCATGTGTCAGTCGTTAAGTGGACCTTCCCAGTAACTGCGTTGGTCAGGGCACGGGTGATGTTACGGGACACATGGTGGTGTAATGCGGGGACGGCACAACGGGAAAAGTAGTGGCGGCTGGGGACTGCGTACCGAGGGACAGCTGCTGCCATCAGGCTGCGGAAGGACTCAGTCTCCACAAGCCTAAATGGCAGCATTTCGATGGCCAGTAATTTGGAAAGGTGTGAGGTTAGTGCTATGGCCTGTGGGTGGGTGGCTGGGTATTTTCGCTTGCGCTCAAATGCCTGGGGTAACGACATTTGGACGCTGCGCTGGGACAGGGAAGTGGATGTGGTCGCTGATGGTGCTTCAGATGGTACAGGTGCAGGGCGGGAGGTATGCGGGCCTGCGCCTTCGACAGGCGATTGGCCGGCACCGAAAGCAGGGGAAGAGGAGGCAGTGGTGTGGCCTGCAGACACAGATTGGTGATCCGGGCGTTCCTCCCACTTATTACGGTGCTTGGATGCCATGTGTCGGATCATGCTGGTGGTGGTGAGGTTTCTAGTGTTCATGCCTCGGCTCATTCTGGTGTGGCACAGGTTGCAAACTACAATTTTTTTGTCGTCCGCACTTTCCTTAAAAAAACGCCATACCGCGGAACACCTAGCCCTTGGCAAGGGAGATTTACGCAAGGGGGTGCTCCGTGGAACATTTGCGGGCCGGTTTGGTGCGGTCCGCCTTCTTTCTGTAGCCACACCACTGCCTCTTCCAGCCTGTTGCGGTGCTGCAGATGGCTCACCCTCAGGACTGCTGTCATCGCTCGGCTCTCCACCTTCCCAGGTGGGGTCAGTCACCTCATCGTCCACCAAGTCCTCCTCCACTTCCTCACTCTGATCATCCTCCTCATTTCTTGATCCCACCACATACTCAGTCATTGACAACTGTATATCATCCTCCTCATCAAGGTCTTGAGACAGTAATAGTGGTTGATTTGATGGCAACTGTGTCTCATCATCATCATTATCCACTTCCTTTGACCTTAAATGCCGTTCACCTCTGTCATCTTCTTGTGATTGGGTACCCTCTAGAGGTTGTGAATCAGGGCACAAGATTTCATGTTCCTCTGCAAGCGTGCTTGGAGAGAGGTTCAAATTAAGGATTGGTGATGAGACGAGCTCCTCACTATATCCCAGTGTGGGATCACTTCTTTGACCAGACCCTCTATGGTGGGAGGAAGGATGATCAGGGTGAGGATTATGTTGACCAGACTCTTGGCTACTGAGAGTGGACTTGGTGGAAGACAGGGTGGTGCTTAACCGACTGGAAGCAGTATCACCTGAAATCCAACCGACCACCTGTTCGCAGTGGTCTGACCTCGAGAGTGATGTCCTGCGACGCCCTGTAAACTGAGACATGAAGCTAGGTATGGTGGATGTCTTTCTTTCTTGTGCTCTGGCACCAGGCACAGTTTCTACGTGTCCTGACCCGCGCCCTGAACTATCAGGATCACGTCCACTTCCCCGTCCCTTTTTACCCGCCTTCTTCATATTACACGGAATATGTGCTGCAAATCTGCAACTTTGCACACTAAACAGAATGTGCTGCTTATCTGCGGCTAGGCACAGTGAACAGAATATGTGACTTTTATTTTTAACACTTTGCACACTAAACAGAATGTGCTGCTTATCTGCGGCTAGGCACAGTGAACAGAATATGTGACTTTTATTTTTAACACTTTGCACACTAAACAGAATGTGCTGCAAATCTGCAACTTTGCACACTAAACAGAATGTGCTGCTTATCTGCGGCTAGGCACAGTGAACGGAATAAGTGACTTTTATTTTTTACACTTTGCACACTAAACAGAATGTGCTGATAATCTGCAACTTTGCACACTAAACAGAATATGCTGCTTATCTGCGGCTAGGCACAGTGAATGGAATATGTGACTTTTATTTTTTACACTTTGCACACTAAACAGAATGTTCTGCTAATCTGCAACTTTGCACACTAAACAGAATATGCTGCTTATCTGCGGCTAGGCACAGTGAATGGAATATGTGACTTTTATTTTTTACACTTTGCACACTAAACAGAATGTGCTGATAATCTGCAACTTTGCACACTAAACAGAATATGCTGCTTATCTGCGGCTAGGCACAGTGAATGGAATATGTGACTTTTATTTTTTACACTTTGCACACTAAACAGAATGTTCTGTTAATCTGCAACTTTGCACACTAAACACAATGTGCTGCTTATCTGCGGCTAGGCACAGTGAACGGAATAAGTGACTTTTATTTTTTACACTTTGCACACTAAACAGAATGTGCTGATAATCTGCAACTTTGCACACTAAACAGAATATGCTGCTTATCTGCGGCTAGGCACAGTGAATGGAATATGTGACTTTTATTTTTTACACTTTGCACACTAAACAGAATGTTCTGCTAATCTGCAACTTTGCACACTAAACACAATGTGCTGCTTATCTGCGGCTAGGCACAGTGAACGGAATAAGTGACTTTTATTTTTTACACTTTGCACACTAAACAGAATGTGCTGATAATCTGCAACTTTGCACACTAAACAGAATGTGCTGCTTATCTGCGGCTAGGCACAGTGAACGGAATAAGTGACTTTTCTTTTTTACACTTTGCACACTAAACAGAATGTGCTGATAATCTGCAACTTTGCACACTAAACAGAATATGCTGCTTATCTGCGGCTAGGCACAGTGAATGGAATATGTGACTTTTATTTTTTACACTTTGCACACTAAACAGAATGTTCTGCTAATCTGCAACTTTGCACACTAAACAATATGTGCTGCTTATCTGCGGCTAGGCACAGTGAACGGAATAAGTGACTTTTCTTTTTTACACTTTGCACACTAAACAGAATGTGCTGATAATCTGCAACTTTGCACACTAAAAAGAATGTGCTGCTAATCTGCAACTTTGCACACTGAACAGAATGTGCTGCTAATCTGCAACTTTGCACACTAAAAAGAATGTGCTGCTAATCTGCAACTTTGCACACTGAACAGAATGTGCTGCTAATCTGCAACTTTGCACACTGAACAGAATGTGCTGCTAATCTGCAACTTTGCACACTGAACAGAATGTGCTGCTAATCTGCAACTTTGCACACTAAACAGAATGTGCTGCTAATCTGCAACTTTGCACACTAAAAAGAATGTGCTGCTAATCTCCAACTTTGCACACTAAACAGAATGTGCTGCTAATCTGCAACTTTGCACACTAAACAGAATGTGCTGCTAATCTGCGGCTAGGCACAGTGAACAGAATATGTGACGTTTTTTTTTTAAACTCTGCCCCCCAAAACAAAATATATCTGCTGCCCCCACACACAGTAGTCCTAAAAAGGACTTTTGGGTCTTTTTGTTGTTCAAACGCACTTTTTTTCTCCCTACACTGACTTTCCCTTCCTATCCTCATCTCTCCCTGGCTAAGACTGAGCCGAACTCGCTGGTCAGGTGCTATACAGCACCCGATCACGGGTTCTGGCCAGCCAATCAGTGTAATGCCAGCAGCCAACATGGCTGCTGGCATTACACTGATGTCAGAGCCTCCCCGCACGTTTATTGGCTGCGCAGCAGCCGCGAAACGTGCGGGGAGGAGACCCGAACATGGCGGGCGAGCACATGCGGTACTCGTACGAGTACCGCCATGTGCCGAGCAGAGCGATGCTCGAGCCGAACCGAGCTTCGGCCGAGCATGCTCGCTCATCACTAGTCACAAATCTTATCTCTCAAACAACTATGGTTTGAGAGATATCATCCACTAATGTTCCTCTTCTCCTGATGTCAGCTGTAAAGCTGACAGAAGGAGATCTCTGTCGTCCGACACGAGGAGGCTCTTTAGCAGAGCCTCAATAGCACGATTTAAAAATGGTCTAAAAAGTGTGCTTGCAAACCAGGCACAATTTGTAAATCATTCCAAAGAAGTAATTCTTTTTAAATCACGCTATTGTGGCTCTTCTGAAGAGCCACTTGTCCATCCACAGACCAGAAATTCCCGCTGTCAGCTTACAGCTGATGTCAGGAAAAGAGGAGGGAGAGGGGAACTTTAGCGGTTGATATCTCTCAAACCATAGCAGTCTGATAGATAAGAATTGTGCCATTTAGCTTATTTTTTTTAAGCTCTACAAAACGCTAAAAAATGCTATAGGACATTACTGTCACTTTAACTGCTGGAAGCTCTTGCTGCCGCTACTGATCGTTAAGGGGTTAACCCTTTAGATGCTAGAGACACTTCTAAAACATTACCTCATAAAGCAATGGAGATGCTGATCTGAGACTTCTACAAGCCTTGAGGAATATAAAAGTGGTGGGGAAGAAACGATGGGCAATGCTCAGGATGACTTAATGACTGATGATGATGAAGATCTAGAATATATCCCTCCAGCATTCTCTTCTTCTTCAGGACAGATGAAGCTGAGAGTGAGAGAGATGATGACATGGCCAGAAAGTTAGCTGAAAGGCAAATGCTCAATGTTCCACCACTGAAAAGGTGCACAGCCTGTCTATAAACTGCTTGAGAAAACAATTGGAAAGCCTGACCCTGGACAAGCGAAGATGGCAAAAAGTACATAGTCATCCTGTCAGTCATCATCAACATCATCACTGCTTCACTGCAATAACACAGGCTATCTGCATCTACGGCCTTAGCTTTGAGTGCCTCTTCTGCTTTTGGAAGTACAGTATCTTTGACACCTAGTAGTAGTACAAATTCAGCATCATCTAGTCCCAGTAGTTGCAGCAGCCTCTCAGAAACCCTGCAATCTATGATATCCATGATGCACAAGCAAAGCATGTTGCTATCTGTTGTCTGTGTAAGAAGCATGTGAGCATGGGGAAGCAGGATCTCACCTAGGCACCTCCTTAATGAGTTCCCACCTGAAGCACAACCACAGGTCTGTCTGTGAGACACACCATCAACCAACCAGAGGTGCCACAACTAGCAGCATCAGAAGTACTCCATGCTGTTCCTGGACTCTGGGGTACATAATTGTGCTGATGATGTGTTAGAGAGTGTGCCAAGATTTTCTGCTCCTGCAGAGAATGTCTATGAGTGTTTGGTTTGGGAGATGACAATAGTCATAGAGTACCTAGACATACCTCCACCACCTCCACAAGTCACGTCATTAAATCAATAAATATACACAGTTCTTCTACAATGTGCTGCCATCCCACACATACTAAGTTTTTAGAATTCAAAACCTGCACAAAAATAATTAAAAAGTACACCTATGGAATAGAAAACTTGCCAAAATGTTGGCGGTTGACATACTTCCTTTTTCTTTTGTTGAAAAGAGATTTAAAAACTGATGTCATGTGTTGCACCCTGCTGGAATATCCTAAGCTGCAGTTATTTTTCAAGGATCATTGTGTCAATATTACTTAACGCTCTGAGTGCCAGAGGGGTACGCAAAGCAATGCAAAAACCTCTCTGGCACTCAAAGGGTTCAGCAGGAAGTTAGCAAGCAGAGTGCTTTTGCACACAACTCTAGAAGTTTTTTTTCAAGGCGTATGTTGCTGTAGGACTCACAACTTTTACTCTAACCAGGACCATCATGGATGAACTTGCCATAAGGACCATCATGGATTTCAGGGCTACCCTCGCGGCTGCAAGCCGTTCAGGGAGCCCTGAACACGTTTGCACAAAAAAACCCCCAAAACTCTGTGGTCCTTAAGTGCCCTTCGTGTGCATGTGCCAGTCCTTAAGGGGTTAAGTTATTTATTTCTCCACTCCACCCCTCAAAAGAAGTAATATTGTAGTGGGAAATGTTGCAGTCATAGAAACCATAGAAAAAATATGGCAAAGTTCTGGCGGGAAATGTATTGGCAGTAGAGAAAAGGAGAAAGATTTATGCATTGTCTATGGGCGAAAACTTTCACGAAAAATGGGAAAAATTTTTGTTTTTTTGCGAAAAGTCCTGTGACTTTTTGCCCATCCCTAAGTGTGATGTCATAGGTGAACTCCCACCCCCAAAGTGAATTGATGAAAAAGTTAAATCCATAATATCTTCTTCTATATATAAAAGGCCAGATGTATGTTTGTCCGATGCAGTCATGCACAGCAGAGACTGCCAGAGCACAGCCAAATGTATGTTTGGTATGTTTGTCCGATGCAGTCATGCACAATAGAGATTGCCTGAACACAGGCCAGATGTATGTTTGTCCGATGCAGTCATGCACAATAGAGATTGCCTGAACACAGGCCAGATGTATGTTTGTCCGATGCAGTCATGCACAGCAAAGACTGCCCAAACACAGGCCAGATGTATGTTTGTCCGATGCAGTCATGTGCAGTAGAAACTGCCCGAACGACTGGCCCGTGTACATGGGCTTTTACACTAGTATAATAATAATAACACATATCTATTATGCATAAATGATATTAATCCCACTAAATATTGAGGAGCAATGATTTATGTCTTCAAAAAACAGAGATACAATCAATGACAGCAGGGTAAAGTAATAAATTCCTAGTAATAAGTAAACTAATGATCAGTCACCCCACTTTGCTGACTCCATCACATCTCAAAGCTTTATTCTTTTGTTCTTTTTTTTCTGTATTTCTGAGTTAGCATTGTGTGCATTTATATTGCTTTATCCATTAGGCTTTGTGATGTGATGGAGTTGTGCTGCCTCTGTCCCTGTCACATACTGATCATTTATCTTTCCATTTTGTTTTATCACATACATGAATTTATTTATGTGGTCACTCTACAAAATGTTTATTTGTTTGCTGTGCGATGTGATGTTTGGTAGTAGAGGTGTGGTTTTACATTTAATCATGTTATCACTTTGTATTCCTTTAGTTTTCTTTCCTAGCTCATTTGTGTTTGACTGGCGATATTATATTTGGGGTAATGAGGTAGATATCCATATGGAAGATCTAGATTCTCATCTGGTTTCCCTCGAGGTGGTACTTCTGCCTTTGATCTACCCATTCACCATGACTGCCTTTGATCATGTTCTTGATAAATTGGCAGATACCCTGTAGTGCAGGGAGAGCATGAATGGGGAGACTGTGTCTACATGGTGGTCCCCAGACTATGTTCTATTGGCTACTGGCTGTCCTACTACTTTTACTTATTTATTTTCTTTACCCCGTCGTTGATTGTAACTGTTTTGAATACATAATCATTGTTCCTAAATGGGATTATCATTATTTATACATTGCTATGAGGCTTTGTAGATATTCTGTGATATTTATTAATATTATTACATATTATGGACTTATTTATCTTTTTCACCAATTCACAAAGGCATAACTAGAAGCCAACGGGCCCTGGTGCAAGAAGTGCCACAGGCCCCCTCCACCACATTGATTCCCTACACAATGCCCCCATCTCCTACCTGGAGCTCCTACGCGGTCCTCTTCATAATGCAGAGCTATGGGAGATGATGTCATCTCCCAGCGCTCTGCATTACTAGAGTGCCGGAGGGAGATAGCGGGAAGGGGTGGAGAGGTTGCAGGGGGCGGCCGGGTCCCTGGAGTGCACGAGCCCGATCGCAGGTGCGACCCCTATAGCTACGCCAGTGCCAATTCACTTTGGGAGTGGGAGTACACTTATGACACTGGCTTCTTAGACATCCTTAGTTTGTATCTTTGAGTCCTTTTATGCATTTAAAGTAGTTCTTGTTCACTGTATGTTTGTCATGATAAAGGTACCAGTAAGCACTGAAATGTTCACACACTAAACACAGCATTAGGCTTTTTTCATCCTATTTAAAAAGACCAGTGAGTGCTGTTTTCTTGAGAATATATCATCTATTGGGTTACCTGCACCGTGGCAAATGTTCTGTATACCTGGTGTGCTGCCATTTTTCACTCTCTCTCTATATTATATATATCCTATAACAAAGTCCTAGAATGCGTCACTCACTGTGTGCGTAACCGCACATGCGCAGTAGGGACTTGCAGAATGGGCTGACAGCCTGTCTGTGCTCCCGGCTCTGGGGCAGGCGGCTGGGTGACAATATTTTATAGGTTTCATCCTGCTGAGTAAAACAAGGATACTCCCACTGCTGAGGTGTTTTATTCAAAAGTTATTGCAGCTTGAACTTTTTTAGTTTAGCATCTCAATGGTCTGAAATGTTACCATGGTCCTTTTGTTACACGTCCTTTGTAGGTTTATGGTTGGTCGACCAGAGCTGTTCATAGGATGGTGTAGCAACAATCCCAATATAAAATTTCAGGCCATTTGAGTTACTACATCTAAAAATTCAAGTTTGAGCTGCAATAATTTTTTAATAAAACACCTCAGCATTTGGAGTATCCGTATTTTTTTTTTTCATATTACACAATTCTATTCATTTTTATACTGAGGGCCTCATACATCAAGCTAAACTGGTGAAAAACCCATTAAAATCAATGAGGATTTTTATTTATCTCCAATATGTTTTTGCCCTAGAATACCCCCTGAATGATGCTAAAGTTGACTTACATGTACAAAGAGCCATTTTTTAACATCGGACCCCACTGCTTATACTTTTAGTAAAACCAGGTGTCCGTAGGAAGGGCCTCTAGCTCCGCCCATGACTACAACTTTACAATAAGACAGTATTGAGGCCTTTTTTTTCAAATAATATTTTGTTTTCACAAGGATATGTTATGGTTACTATATCTGAACTTACAAAATAAAGGACACTTCATTGTGTGAATCGGATTTAACCCTTTGTGTGCTGGAAGGGTGAGCATAGCACAGCGAAGCAATTGCGTCTAAATAATATGCTAATTTACAACACTGGAAGTTTCTGCATGTTTATTTCTGTATGGATCTTACAAAGCCTGTAGCATGGATTGCGGCTAATAGCAGTAAGATCCTTAGTATTACTAGTAACAGTATTGGTCCAGTAACATAATTTGGCACAGCAACACAGCAGAGCATGAAGTAGTATTGACAATAATTCTAGGCAGTCACCTCTCTGACCTAAAATGATTATTGTGTGAGTGTGTCTGACAAGTTATCCTCGCACAGTCACAGGACTTGCATGCTCCTGCCGCAGTACAAACTAAAAGCAACAGGATCGAAAGAACGTGTCCTGTGAAATCCAGTCATATTGTCACCCTAGGATATGTTCTCTCTGCATCTACACTAAAGTATTGCATGAAAATAAAGGCTTCATTTTTACTGTTTTTTTACAATTTGTGTGTGGGTTCTCCTCATTTCTTGCTTTCTGTCCAAGAAGCCGAAATAACATCACACTGCAGATGCAGTTACCTGTGATGATTGTGTGGTGGCATCAAATCCCATACCACAAATTTTCATAATTGGGAATTTCTAAATGAGCTGACCGTGAGATCTATGTTATGGGAAATCTTAAAGGTTAATATTGCAAAGAAGATTCTAGAATCTAGGCAGTGTGTTCCGATCATTCTTCAAAGAACACTTCTCCTCTGCCTTTCTGATAGAAATGGATCCAGTTTAGTGACTAAAGAAGTAGCTAACTACTGTAGATCACGGAGTAGCTAACACTGCACTAGACCTGAGAATCTGGTCTTTCGCCCTCAGAGCAGTGATGTATTTTGCCATAGGCCAGATAAGTGCATTCACCCCCCTCCAGTACACTGTTCGCACTCCATCACTCTATGTGGCCCATTCCACAGAACACTCCCTCTTTCCTTACACAGCCTTCCTGGCACTCACAGGGTTAATCCACTTATAATCTTGCAACATTGAGTTGTATATAATATACTAGCGTAAAAGCCTGTGTACACGGGACAGGGGCCTGGTAATGTTAACCCTTTGAGTGCTAGAGGGGTATGCAACGCATTGCTTTGCAATGTGTTCCATACCCCTCTGGAACTCAAAGGGTTAATCCCTTAACGCCCGAGGACGTACATGTACGTCCCGAGCGGATGTCCCAGGTGGACAGAGCACGTACATGTACGTCCTGGAAATCATTCAGTAGAATAAAAAAAAAAAAGTTAGGCGGGCATTAAGTGCCGGCCACGTGCACGCGCGACCAGTCACTAAGGGGTTAAGAGGCCACCACCTCACTGCTACACGCGATGCAGTCTTGCGTCGCCTCACTCACACGATGCAATCATGCGCAGTAGAGATTGCCCGAAAGCGCGGAGTCTCTACTGTGCATGAAGGCTTCGTGACAAACATCCTAGCGAATTATTATATAGGCTAGTCCAGTATTGCAGGTTGAACTGGCAATAGAAGAGTTAAGAAATGTTAGTAAGACTTAAGCCTTAAAGTGCCAGTGGGGGAAGCAAAGCATTGTTTTGCAATGCACTGCATATCCCTCTGCCACTCAAGGGCTTAAGATTTATTTAATAATAAACAAGGCAAGTCACTTTCCTCCTGCCAAAACCCATGCTGTGCTCTATCCTTCTCTTCTTCTGTGAGAATCTTCCGGCTCAGGCTGAGCTTCTCTGTGGGGAGTAAGGAGAGAGCAAGGGTTTCTGTCAGTAGCATTGCACACAGTACCTGAATCTCCTGCAGCTGAGCGGGCCAGCTTATGATGATGGTAAGACATCACAATCGAGAGATATAAACTCAGAGTGTGTTGAGCGTATGTGACTTCTCTTGGACCATGGAGCCATGAACATTTATATTTTTTAATACTTTTATAAGAGTATTTGAAAAACCCAAAGCCAGCCCAAATGCTGCTATCATAAATTTGATACCCTAGGACTAGGCCTACTCAGTCCAGGCCTAAATATGTCACGGACCCTGAGATTTGGATCAAAGCCCTGAAACTCGAGGTCAAAACTTGAGCATTTAAGTTATTCAAATGTGTTGCTGTATTAACGATCTGTCGGACAAAGCAAGCTGTATTATTCATATGATACACACAACAGCCTCATATGCACACCCGGAAACTTTTTCTTATAGAGTTCCCAGAGGGGGCTCCTGTGGTGCTGTTGAGAAAATAAAAATGATATGATGTCACAAAGGGGCAGGGGTGAATCATGGGTGGGGCTTAATTAGGGTGACCAGACCTCACCTTCAGGGCCGGATTTACATCTCAAGCGCCCCTAGGCACAGCACCCTCTGGCGTCCTTAGCTCCGCCTTTAGCCAACCCCTAACCACACCCCTTCATTGAACCACACCTCAGAGCTGCTTATTGCTCCCCACTGATATAAATACTGAATGTGATGCTTGAATATACAAGAAGGAAAACTTGCAGTCACTGCACTAAGAAGAACTGGGGCAAACCAACTGCATCACAGGGAACATAGGAAAACGACCATAATGCCCATTGGTTTAAGACTTTAAGCCTTTGAATACTAGCAAGATCTCCAGCACATGGCTTTTCAATTTGTTGGAGACTTCTCTAGCATTCAAGAGCCTAAAAGCTTCATTTAAATAAATTACAATTTTAATTTGTTCCCTTTGGTGCAGTTGGTTTGCAACAAAATTGCTTCAGTTCTTCTTAGTACATCCGCAATATGTTGTGCTGCCCAAACTTCTGGAACTCAAAGAGTTAGTAGTGTGTGTATGTGTGTATGTGTGTGTGTGTGTGTGTGTGTCTGTGTATGTGTGTGTGTAGGGGGGGGATATGTCAGTCTTTGGTACAGGGCCCTGTTAGCTTCCTTTTACACATATGCCCCATATTATTTCCACCATCTGTAAACACAGTTCTTTCAAAGAAAACAGGGTGACTATGGATGTCAGTATATAGATGGGGCATTTATGTAGCAGACAACGAGTACTGACACAAGAACTTTTGTGGCAATCCTGGTGCATTAATAAATGATAAACACAAAACAAATGTGGCTCACAGTCACACCAGTAAATAAGGTAAATAAATACAAATCTGTACTTAATATGGATGGATGTGAAGTATGAGAGCATACTGGTCTATGGTGGTGCTCTGTCTTCGTTAGCAGCTATTGGGGAGAAAGGTATTTTTTAACATAGTGTCCTTGCAATAGCTGGAGCTACATATATGTGGATGTTGCTGCTAAAATTACCTGTTTGCGGCTGCTGCCGCTACCACCAATAAAATGTGTTGTGCTCTCCCTGCACCGCCAGCTACACACTGCATAATCCATGTGTGTAGCTGGTGTCTCCTGTACCCAGCTGCTCAAGCTACGCTGTAACAAAGAGCGTAGCTTGAGCACGTTGCAGGAGGTCAGGTGAGCAGAGATTCACGGGGGGAGGCGCAGTGGTACAGAAACCAAGCGCCCTCTCAGGAGCACCATAGAATTACATTTCTTGGGGGTCTGACCATTCTGTCTTAAAGTGGGTGGGCCTGTGGGAGTGCCGGTGGGCATGACAGGGCCTTTGCCAGGCGCCCCTGAAATTTGGGTGCCCTAGGCAAGTGCCTCGTCTGCCTATTTATAAATCCAGCCCTGCTCACCTTTAACCGGGGACACATATGAAAAATACATGCTGCAGGGCGGCTTTGAAATATGCCTATTTCCTATGTGCCCCCAGTTAAAGGGAAGGTCTGGTCAGCCCAGGCTTAATGGGTTGCTCTGCAATGCGTTGCGTACCCCTCTGGCTCTTAAAGGGTTAAAAAAGAGCTGTATGTACATAGAAAATGGAGTCATTCTCCGACAGACAAATTGCACCACAGTTTTCCCTGTCAGGTAAGGTGACCAGACCTCTGTTTTAATGCGGGACGCTTATAAAAACGTCATTCTGCAGGACTGTGCAGAAACCAGTGCAACCCATTGGTGTGTGTGTGTTTTTATAAGCGTCCCGCATTAAACATGGAGATGGGGTCACCTTACTTTGTGAGCCACCCAGCACTGAAAGAGTAAAAACAATGATTAACCCATTAAGGGCCAGAGGGGCATGCAACTCATTGCTTCACAGTGCACTGCACACCCCACTGGTCCTTAACTGCTTAACAACTGTCCGACGCAGGGCATGGATTGCAATGGATTCTGGGGTCCCAGAGGGGCGTGCAGCTTATCAGGGACCTTGGAATTCCATGACATGCAAGGACCTTAAGTCGCGGAACCGGCTCAACAGTCCTAGCAGATTCAGGGTCATTAAGGGGTTAAAGGGTTACAATTAGGCAGGCCTGCGTTGTGCTTCTGTTATTCCAGTGCTGCCCTGCAGTGCATTAAAATAATCCACTTTAACTGTTTCATTTCTGGGATTCTTACCTCAGAGGAACACGGGGCAAATGGACAAACCCCATGAATGCTTTGCTTCACAATGCATTGGAAGCTTCTTTAGCATTCAAGGGGTTAAAAATCCAGTTTAAAATAAATAGGGATTTTTTTTTCCAGAGTTACTCTACTGTTGTCATTGCATATTGCTCGTTGTACAGATAGCAGTTGTGTTTGAATGAATAGCAATAACAAACCATGCAACTTGCTCTTAAATATGAAGATCACATTGTGCTTCTCTGCATATTTACATATGAAAGCCTCCCCATCCATACACTGTTAGATATCCAGTTGATGCTGTGTTACTGGAGGTGGTCTAACACCAGCCGTCCTGATTTCTCAGCAGTGTTCTGTCAGCACCAGCGGAACACAGACTCCACATCAGCACAAAGAGAACACATTGATATTTCTAGGGAAAATGTTAGCACCCTGAGGTAATGCTCAGGACTAGTCCACAGGGGTGACTGAATCTCAGCATTCCAGTCTCCCACCTCACTTACCTGAGCTGCATAATGGGGAACTCTCAGGGTCTGAGCCTGAGAATCAGGGTTTAGAACCAAGTCGCTAGCTCTTAGGGTGAAGGGACAAATTCTCAGAGTAAGAGAGAATAGTATAACCTACTACATGATCTGTGTTAATTAACTGCCTCTTTAGAGACTAATCTGGTGCAAAGACAGAGGTAGAAGTCCTGTATATCCTATATGTGTCCAAGCAGTAAAATCTCTAGGCGTAGCATGTTAACGTTTCCTTGAGTACCGGCAAGGCAGCAGGGGTGTTTCGCATAAAATCTATGTTCTGTGGAGCTTTAAAGGATAATATTTCAAACATCTCAAGGTCGTCTTATTTTAAAAGTTATTTATGTATATTGCGCGTCCTATACTCCTCCAGTGATAACATCTCTAGGGAAGAATGATTGATGGTCCATCAGCCGCAGAATCATTCAAACGTTATTGGCTGGCACTCACATAGGCCAGGCAAGAGGCCAGGGGAGGGCTGGCAACTTTTGGCCTGGGGGGCAAGTACAATTAAGTGGCCTATTTCTATTACCGCTCCAGCCCAATGTCCTAGCCCATCCCCTTTTGTTAATGTTATAGCTGGCATTAATGTTATGGATTAAGTCAAGTGATACCTCAGAGCTTATAACTGAAATGGTAGCACACAACTGATATCACAGAGATGACAACTGCAATGGATCTACACTAGTGATACCACAGAGCTTACAATTGAAATGGATCTACACTAGTGATACCACAGGGCTTATAACTGAAATGGATCTACACTAGTGATACCACAGGGCTTATAACTGAAATGGATCTACACTAGTGATACCACAGAGCTTATAACTGAAATGGATCTACACTAGTGATACCACAGAGCTTATAACTGAAATGGATCTACATTAGTGATACCACAGAGCTTATAACTGAAATGGATCTACACTAGTGATACCACAGAGCTTATAACTGAAATGGATCTACACTAGTGATACCACACAGCTTACAATTGAAATGGATCTACACTAGTGATACCACAGAGCTTATAACTGAAATGGATCTACACTAGTGATACCACAGAGCTTACAATTGAAATGGAGCAACGCTATTGATATCACAGAGATGATAACTGAAATGGATCTACAATACTAGTGTAGCTCCTTAAATTCTGTTTACTCTATTTACAGCAGCAAATGGGAAATTGAGGGAGGCAGTGGCCAACTGTCCCATATTCATGACCAACCTGGGGGGCAATTTGCCCCCTTGCCCCACAGGCCAGCCCTCCCCTGCATGAGGCTAGTAGAGTAAAAACGATAACTTTTTATTGGCGAACTTAATGGATTTAGGATGTAAGCTTTCATGACAAGTTAGGTCTCTGGTTCAAGCATTATAAGACGAAGGCTGAAGACACAATATATGACAATATCAAGGGAAAATTCTCCCGCAGCTCATCTTATGTTGTTTACCTCCTTATGTGGTCAAATGTCCCCAGACAGGACTATACGTAGGCAAGACAGGACAAACCCTAAGAAAATGGGTGAATTCTCATGGATCCAGTGCAAATAACAAAAGAGACACCCCTAGTGAGTCAACATTTTTGCAAAGTTGATCACAGCATTAAAGATCTCAAAGTCAGTGAACTGATGGGAATTTTAGGACAGAGAGACAAAACAATCTGGGAATATAAACGGATAATCAAGTTTAACACTCTGTAGTGTGTCTTGAAATGTGACAAGGAACTTATGTCACATTATCCCACAAAATAAATATATTTTGGTCTTGGGTGACTGGCGGCTGTACAGCTCATTGCAGGAGATGGGTTGTGCACCCCCCTGGAGCTTGAAGGGTTAACCCACACATTCTATAGATTTAGCCATCTCTGGTTAAAGACTAAAATTCACTGGAACAGCAAAAAAAAGTAATATATTGTGTTTTGTATGTTTTAGTCGCTACAACGAGACTGTGCTGGAGATATGAAATGAAGTATAGAAAATGCTGATAATATTCACTGCTGGTGGAATTTAAATGTTAAAATAACTTGCATGAGTGTATAACCTGTCATATTGTGTATTCAGCCCTGAAGAAGAGAACTAGTTGCCTTTGGAAGCCCACATCCTAGAGCCACACAGTTAGCCAATAAAGGTATCACTTTTACTCTGTCTCCTGCTTTGTCTATGGCTAACACAGTACCAAGCCTTGTGTATAAGTCAGGCATAGGCATGTGCACAGGGTGTGCCAGGTGTGCCTAGGCACACCCTAATCGGCCCTGTGCACACTGTTTTTTCAGACGTTAAATGGACGTTTACGCATATTAATCCGGCTGCAGCACCGGATTTATACCTTAGCCGCTTGCCATGGCTATCTGCTGCTGACTGATGTGCTCGGGGAGACCAAGGGGGTGGGACAAACACTTGGGCTCAAATGCTGCAAAAGCCTGCATGAGCCTTCCCTCCTTCGTTGCGGCACTGAGAGGAAGTGATGTCACTTCCTTTCATTGCTCATTACATTGGGGGGAAGGTGTCAGGGAGCGAACAGCGGGTGAGGAGGCTGCAGGCACTGGCACTGACTCGGCTGTGAGACAGACACCCGCAACTTCGTTACTGTGCGCAGACTGCAGACAGAGGCATGAATGAGTGTGTTAATGTTTAATGTGTGTGCATGTGAAAGATAACTTACACCTAATCATTTATTTGGCACACACATATATAATATACACACACGTGCGCACGTGTGTGTTTGTGTTTTTGGGTGCACACCCTAATGCAATTGGCTGCGCACGCCTATGAAGTCAGGAAAACACTAATGGTTGAGAGGAGCATCGCAGACACAAGCATTAGGTATGTGACCTCCCTGCATGGTTGTCCCATAGGTCACCGTGCAGATCAGCCCTACTTACACTTACCTGCGCTTTACTTCGAATGCAGACAAATTGCAGCATGCTGAGTTGCTGCGAGGCAGTATTCTCCGATGTGAGCTGTGCACTGTTATATGTTTTGTATAAGAGACATCTTAGACATTAGAGATATGGATGGATGTCGCCTTTGTGGTCAGGAACTTGGGTCCATATGTATAAAAGCAAAGTCTGGCGTTAACTAACTTCACCATAGGGGACAAATAAAAATTCATGGTTAATTAAATTTGGCTGTTAACCCCTTGAATGCTAGAGAGATCTCACAATGCATTGGATACTTCTAGCATTCAAGGGGTTAAAAAACTATCTATAAGATCTTAGAGGTGCCCTGAAAAATCAAGATTGTATGTCAGGGGTGCCTTGATTTAAAAAAAAAAAAAAAAAAATGGTTGAGAACCCTCCTGTATAACTGAATGAATATCCTATATAATAATTCGCTAAAATGTGCGTAACACCGCAGTCATGCGCAGTAGAGGCTGTTGCGCGTGCTGCAGTCATGCGCAATAGAGACTGCCACTGCCTTCGGAGCTCCCCGCTCTGTATCAGCCGCAGCGCGGGCAGTCTCTACTGCACATTGCACATGACTGCCCAGCGACCGGCTGCCAGTGGCACTGTGGCCCGTGTAATGGGCTCTTCAACTAGTATCTTATATAGAGTCACAAGTGTACGCAAAGCTTTGCCATTTACAGTAAGTGTAAGAGGGGAGTGCAAAGCATTACATGGCTCTCTGGTACTCAAGGTGGTAAGAATTTAGACAGAACCAGTTAGGGTGACCACATATCCATTCTGCCATTCAGAGACACTGTCGAGATGAGAGTTACAGAATACGTGTCCTCAGCTCTAGGGCAACTATACGGGAGAGGGGCATTATATAATCACTGGACATTAGGGTGCAAACCTGCTTTTTGTCTGGCACCTCACAGAGTTCTAAACACTGCTGTGACAGGAAGTGAGGCCTGTTTTAGGCTACAAGAAAATGTACTAACGCCCAAAGCCTTAGACTAATAGTATAATGCAACAAATTGCACATCATCACCTGTTTGATGTCAGGATCAGGGGCGGATTGCCCTATTGGGGGATCGGGCATCCCCCGGTGGGACACTCAGATATGGGCTGGTAGGGAGATCAGATGATCTCACCTCTCCAGCCCACAACTCTATGGACGCAAGGCACAACTCGCTCACCAAAGCCGTGCAGCAGTGAAGATCGGGTCCTGTTTTAATATATGCATACAGATTAGAATACCAGCTAGTGGGCCAATTAAATAAAAATATCTCCCAGGCTGGTATTGCACCACAATCTGCCCCTGGTCAGGATCCATGCTTAGGTCTGTCTCTAGTATTTAGATCTCTATCTGGAGGCCATTTTCTTGTAGCCCATAAGAGGCATCACTTTCTGTCACTGTAGGCAATGGTCAGTGCTGTGCTCTGGAGAATTCATTCTGGGACTTTGTATTGTTGCTGAAGGGGCTGCCAGGGACATGGGATACACGTTTAAAATCAGGGACTGTCCTGGGCAATCAGGGACATGTGGTCACTCTAGTACCATTGGCTTGCAAAGTGAAACCTGTTTAAAAGCTTACAATCTAGAACAGGGCTGTCCAAGTTCAGTCCACAAGGGCCACCAACAGGCCAGGCTGTAAGGATTTCCCTGATTAAGCACAGGTGAGTTACAGTGGATCATTCATTGTGACTTACTCACTTGTATTTAATCAGGGAAATCCTTACATCCTGGCCTGTTGGTGGCCCTTGAGGACTGAACTTGGACAGCCCTGATTTAATGAAAACATGCTCTGTCGGTAGGTCTTGAGGCCCAGAGCGGCTACTCCTTCATTAAAGGATAATATCATTGGATATGAGCTGTCTTAGAGCTGTATTTGGTACGAAATGAGTTAATGCAAATCCATATGAAAGTGAGTTCTATGTGGGTGTTCTGATTCCAATAAATCACTGCAGACTGAGCATTTCCTAAGTTTTCTGAGATCTGTTCATTATACATTTGCTCTCAATGGAAATCAGCTAATACCTGCACTGTAGCAGGGCATAGAAAGTAAATTGTTCCAAGATAATC
The DNA here is from genome assembly GCA_037306005.1 of Rhinophrynus dorsalis. Taxonomy (NCBI): domain Eukaryota; kingdom Metazoa; phylum Chordata; class Amphibia; order Anura; family Rhinophrynidae; genus Rhinophrynus; species Rhinophrynus dorsalis. The sequence continues at coordinate 44,444,298 of CM074722.1, forward strand.
AGTTACAGCTAATAATACATTTCTGTACTGGCCTGTCAATCAAGATTGAATTATTTCATTTTAAATTTGTCCATGGCAGAGGGTTCCATGAAGTATACCTTTTTAGAATGAGTGGCTCATATTTTTTTAAAGGGATACTAATAACTTTCTTTTTTCAACTTACAGTACATGATTTTAGAGAGTGACTTACAGCAATCACTCTCTAATAAAACATTTCCATTTAAAATATAACTTTTAAAGGGGATCTCTCACCTACATATATGTAATGCTCATTAGTTAGAGCATTTATCAAAAAGATTCAAAACATTGTTCATTGTTTTAAGAAAACAGTTATATGCGTAAAAATTAAAGTTTAAAAAGTATCCGGCAGCCTACTTCCAGCTTGCTGAATCTTGCCGACCAGAGGCAGCTCCCGTCCCACTACCCATCATCCTCCGATGACGGAGGCTGTCTGTCACTAAAGTGGAGCGATCGCATTGGCTAGATATCGACATTTTGGGGGGCAGGGGCTCAAATGAAAAACGGGCACTTCTCATAATTATTATTATTATTTTTTTTTTTTTTTAAAAGGGCACGAGGGCACTTTGGACAAAAAGGGCAGGTGCTCAAGCCTCCCTTGGTGTCTATGTGTGCAAGTGCCTGCTCCTATTAAGGGAAGCCTATCAACTATTATTATTATTGTTTATTTATTTATTTAGCGCCAACTAATTCCACAGCACTGTACAATTGGGGATAGACACACAGAGGTATTAAATAGTACCATCAAATGTGTAGAACAGGAGGATCAGAGGGCCCTGCTCGTGAGAGCTTACAACTACCCCTATAACCATAATGAGCAAGTCCAGATCAACAGTATGTCCAACTTCTACTCATTCTCATTCCCTTCTAAAATCATTCTACCGCCTACAACCCCATCAAAATGTTATTGTTCACCTGGTTCTAACAAACAGGGCCACTGCACTCATAAGCACTTCTTTCTCCCACCCACTGACCAGCGGTTCATATGGCAGGAGTCATGTATACCCCATAGCACTTACTTCTTCTGTGTCCCACCTACCTTCCTCTACACTGTAAGTTCATACCAGAGCTCTCCTGATATTTTTCGTACTGGTTAATGTATCCATGTCTATTCTGTATTGTACAGCTCTGCAGAATAAGTTGGTGCTTTATAAATGAAGGATAAGAGATGACTCCAAAGGTCTTGGTCTAACGTGTTTAAATGCTTACTCCTAGGCCATATGATGTATGAGTAAGTTTTAAAACATGAAACGCATTAGACCAAGACCCACTTACACCCCATAGCACTTACTCGTCTGTGTTCCACCTACCTTCCTCTAGGCTGTAAACTCTCAGGAGCACGGCTCTCTGTATTTTCTATTTTCCACTTGTACTGGTTATGTATCTATGTCTATTCCCTATTGTACAACTCTGCAAAATAAGTTGGTGCTATATAAATGAAGGCTTAATAGATGACTCAAAATGTCTTGGTGTAACGTGTTTCAATGCTTACTCTATGAATACGTTTTAAAACATGAAAAGCATTAGACCGAGACCCTCTGAGTCATCTAGGGAGAGACACAGTGGTGAGTCTGGATAATTTCACATTGTGCGGCATTTTTAATATTAAAGATCTTCTTGTTTTTACTGTCCCCGGGGTTCCAGGATTCTGTGCAGTTTTGTTCTATTGGTAATCTTCTCTTGACACATTGGAATTTCCTTTCTGAAGCTGAGATATCCACAAATGAAGTGGTTTTAGAGATATTTCTTTTTTTTTTTTTTAAACATAATTTTTTATTTATTTTGTTTTACATACCACAACTAATTACATTATAAAGTTAAAACATTATATATTACTCAATATATTTTCCTTGTAATTGATACAGTTAAGCAATCAATAAGACTAGCACCACATCACTGTCAGATAAAGGAAACCTAATATATTTAAACAACCAATAAAACCATCACCATATCACTGTCAAATAAATATCACCTTGGATGTACTATCGACAGTCTTCTCCATTTCTAATTTCCATCCAAGATGAGCATGTGAGACGAAATGTATCAAATTTATCCAGTTCTGTAGATGTTAAAGGGATAGTAATGTTTCATAATAAAAACAGCTCTAATTAATCATCATAGTATTTGGACTTTGGAGAGTGTTATTTCAATTCTGTCAGAGTTGTAACTCAAGAGTAATTGAATGATAAAGTATCCCCCTCCTGCCCCTTTTACTGATGTAACACTGCTCAGCCAGAGCAGAAGGGAGGTGTCCAGGTAGACTGCAGAGAGGGACAATCTTCAATTAAGATAAGGGAAAAACCTGAAAAACTTGTCAAGGGGGGCAGGGCTTTCATTGTTCTCACAGGAAGAAGACTGTCCCCTGTAGTTATCTGTCTGGTCTATGGACTGGATTCCACATCTGGGAAGAGATGACTTACACTAGGTAAAAGGGACGGGAGGGGAAACTTTGCTTATGAATATCTCATAAACCATAGAGGTTTGAGAGATAAGACTTCTGTCATTCTTCATGTTTTTTTAATGCCTACAAAATAAAATAAAGATAAAAGTAAGTATTACTATCTCTTTAAATATCCATCAGTGCAAATTAAGTTTACTTTATCTACAACCAAACGCCATGGGATTTTCCAGTCAATGCATAATCTGCCCGAACATATACGCAAAATCATTTTGACTTCAAATCTCCTGACCTCCTCCACTCTCCTCCCCAGCAGTGCTTCCCATTTGACAAGTTTTATATTTTTCCACAACAACCGACAAAGTAAAACTGTAACTTTCTCCCAAATGACTAAAACTTTATCACATTCCTACCACATATGAAGGAAGGTTGCTTCCATTTGACCTCCTCTAAAACAAACATCAGTAGCATCCTCATATATTAGAGCCAACTTGCTTGGAACCAAGTAAGAAGAAGCATTTTGTACAATTGTGCCACAGACATTAATACTACTCTTATGGATTCTTCTAATCAACGTATTCTAAACATCATCTTCCAGTATTTCTTGTAACCACTTCCCATGAGATCTGCTCATTTAACTTTTCTTTGTTGTATAAAAAGAGTGTATAGAGTGGGGAAATAGACTTAAGGGAAGGAGACTAGTGTCTAAAAAAACTTTTCCAAATGTGTCAAACTTATATCTGTATGATCCCCTAAATATAATACTGGTCGCACTTTACCCTGAATTCTGAGAAAAACAGGTTCTTGGACTAGATTTCCCTTAAAGGGATAGTAATACTTAAAATGTAAAAAAACATATGTTGTAGGGTTTATCCCCCTGAGTAAAACAAGAGTACTCCCACTGCTGAAATGTGTTTCATTCAAAAGTTATTAATTTTCAAAGTTTAATTTTTTAGGTGCAATATCACAGTGGCCTGAAATTGTACAGTGGCGCTGTTGCTACACAAGCCTATGGACAGCTCTGGTCCCGGGACCATAAATCTCCATAGGATGGTGTAGCAACAGTGCCACTGTACAATTTCAGGCCACTGTGATATTGCACCTAAAAAATTCAACTTTGAAAATTAATAACTTTAGAATGAAACACCTTTTAGCAGTGGGAGTACTCTTGTTTTACTCAATGGGATAAACCCTACAACATATTTTTTTTACATTTTAAGTATTACTATCCCTTTAATCTTATCTTTTATAGAATCCCATTTGATTAGCCTATTTCAGAAAATTATATCACTCAGTTTCTGTATAGTTGTCATACAGTTTATTAATTAAATTATGTTGTCTGACATTCCAGTTAAACAGAGAGAGGCTGAAAGAGTTAAGAGGTAACTTCAATTGAAATCTATTTTTACCCCAAACTTGTAGATACATTCTTGTGCTATCTAATAATATCAGTAGATTCCCTTACCTCTTTCTAGAAGAAGACCATAGACAAGATAAAAGCTACTGTCTATCAAAAATTGTTTTCCTAGAGATCCATTTCAGTATTAACCAATTACAATTAAGTATGTGACATAGATTAAATAATTGAATTAAAGGGACAGTAATGTTTCACAAAAAAGCAGCTCAGATTAATCCTCATAGTATTTGGGCCATGGATAGTGTTATTTCACTACTGTCAGAGTTGTAGTTCAAGAGTAATTGAATGACAAATTATCCCCCTCCTGCCCTTTTTCCTAATGTAACACCGCTTTCCTCAGAGCACCAAGACTGTCTGGATGGATTGCGGAGAGGGACAATCTTCAGTGAGCATAAGGAAAAACCTGAAAAACTTGTCATGGTGGGCAGGGTTTTCCTTATGTTCATAGTAAGAAGATTGTCCCTAGCTGTGAGCTGCCTGGTCAAGAGACCAGATTCCATATCTGAGGGGAGGTGGCTTACACTAGGTAAAAGGGATGGGAGTGTGGATACTTTATCATTCAATTACTCTTGAACTACAACTCTGGCTGTATGGAAATAACATTCTCCATGGCCCAGATACTATGGAGATTAATATGAGCTGCTTTTTTTGTGAAATATTACTATCACTTTAATTTAAAAGCCACATAATAATTATACATAAAGGAACCAGTAGCCCTCCATTTGCCCTATACAGATATAGAACCTGCATTTTAATACATCGGTGTTTATCATATTAGATTAGAGATATTTCATCAAAGTTAAGGAGGTAGGAGATGAGAGTTGGACTGTTCTTTGCTAAGAATCCTATATAATAATTCGCTAAAACGTGTGTAACGCCGCAACATGCGCAGTAGACACTGCTGCGCATGCTGCAGTCATGCTCGGTACAGACTGCCCGCACCGCGGCTGATACAGAGCTGGGCGCTCCGACTGCTGCTCGTGACTGCCCCGCGACCGGGTGCAGTGGCACTGTGGCCCGTGTAACGGGCTGTTCAACTAGTAAGAAATAAAAATGATCATTGATTTTTAAATGGAGCTTTAAAAACCTTGAGAGATCAATGTCACATTGGAGACATTCAGGGGGTTAAAAGCCCCAGTTTAAGAAAGGGAATATTTATGAATTTTAATTTCTCCCTTATGGTGAAGTTGGATTGCCCCAGAATTGCTTCCTTTCTTTGTTCATATGGCCCTTGGCTAGGTGGCTCTGTTCTTCATTCTATACACTTGGAGATACAGGTGAGTATTATACATTGTTGACACAGATTCTTTCATCCTTCAGCCCCAGGCAAACACTGATTGCAGTTGTCTTTCCAAGGCATTATTAAGATATGTCTCTTGATGAATAGCAATAAACCAAAGTGGATAGAGCTGATTAATCAGCATTCATAGAGATCTGCAAAGACTACAGATTGTATCACTGGTATAAATGAGAACTGTACCTTTAGGGATCAGTAGCTATTAATTTGTTTAAAGGACTCCGCTTAAAACCATCTGGCAATTTTGAAAGAGCCTTCATAATCAACCTAAATGTTTTGTTAGCCATTTTTTTTAATTAGAAAATCAGTTTCTGTTATTTAACATTATATTCTGTGGTGTGTGGGCATGTTCATGTAAATGAACAGCATGTGATTGTCCATCTGCAGTCACTAGTCCCACAACACCTACCTTGCATAGTGATCTCTCTCCAACAATAACATTTTAGCACATTTGAGTGCCATGTGTGCGCAATGCATTGCTCTACAGTGTGTTGCTTAGCAATCTGTCAGTCAAAGGAATGGTGAGAGATTGTCCAAAGGACGTCTCTCTCTCTCTCTCTCCATTTACATTTTCTTACATTGTATTTTAAGTATTGGCTCTCAGCCACATTTTAAATAGTAATATAGTTAATAACTGGTTATCCCTCCCTTTGGCACCTAAGCACCTCTCCACTGAATTTTATATATTTATATATCAATGGAGGGAGAGGTCCCTGAGCACTCTCCCTTTATCTGAGACTTAAAGAAGCAGAAAACTTTTTTAATGAAAAAAGATATATTGTAGGCCATTTCCTGTTGAATAAAATAAGTGCACTCACACTGCTGATAGATGCATATTTCCAGAGTTATTACTGTTTAAACCAATTTTTTTTTACAGTAGTAGTGTCCTCTAGTGGTCAAATTCCAATTAGTTATTTTGTCACATTCTAATGGAGAGGAAAGTCAGTGACTTACAGGTCTCAATAGAATGTGAGTCACTTCCTGTCAGTTAGAAGTAGTAAATTCATTTCCTGGTTATCTGAACTGTTCTACAGTTTCAATAAAACAACTGACAGCAGTGGGATTGACCTTGTTGTACTCAGCAGGAAATGCTCTATAACATATGGGTTTCCATAAAAAAAAGTTTACTGCTTCTTTAAGTGCACTAGGGTGTTGCTGTATTTTGGTGTGCCACTGACACAAGCCTGGGGTGGCGCTATTTTTCTAGGAAGAATGTTCTAAAAATTGTTTTTATTGGAGGTTATACATCCAAAAACTCCAATGCTGTAGCTTTGTTTAAAGGGATAGTAATACTTGCAAATTACTAATCCCCATATTGTAGCTTTGTTAACCCCTTAACGACCCTTGATGGTCATGGTACGTCATGGGTAAAAAGTGACTAAACGACCCATGACATACTATGACAGTCGTGGATTTCAGGGCTCCCCGTGCGGCTGCACGCTGTTCAGGGAGCCGTGGTCCTTTAGTGACTGCGTGCCTACATGGCCAGTCATTAAGGGGTTAAAAAGAAACTTATTGCCCCCAGTGTCATCTCTCAAACCCTTATGGAGATGATAGCGCTCAAAGTTCCCCCCTCCCTCCCCCTTCACTGACTGCAGGGGAAGCTGTCATTCGACAGTCTTATGTGCATCAGGTGGCTCTGCAGCAGAGCCGAGGTCAGAGCCGACCGTTCACTGAAACGGTCTTCTATGTGTGCTTGGTTTGTGCTTGGTTTACAAGCACACGTAGAAGACAGTTTTAATGAAAGATTTCTTTTTTATAAACGCGATCTCGGCAATGCTGCAGAGCCGCCTGATGCAAGTAATACCGGATATCCCAGCGTTCAGCCAGGGAAGGGGGAGAGGGTAACTTTGAGCTCTATAATCTCTAAAGCCGTAAGGGTTTGAGAGGTGACACTGGGGGCAATAAGTTTCTTTTTAACAAAGCTACAATATGGGGATTAGTAATTTGCAAGTATTACTATCCCTTCAAAGAGCATGGCAGCCCCATAGGCCACTTTGCAGATCATTATTTCTACAATTTCCCTGTGTTCTGCATTGAAAGCTGCAATTTCTCTGCGTTCTAAATAGAACGCAGGGACGTTTCATCAAGCTGTTTTGGGCTGTGATCATTTAGGGTGATGTGAAAAGCCTGATAGAGTGCAGCTGTTTTAGTTTCTGGCATCGATGCAGTGAGAACACTTCTAAAATAATTGTGCCCATCTGTGCAAGCCCTTACCTAGGTAGGAGACTTTCATACAGCAGATTATCTTGTGGTTAAATCAGTCTATCTTGTCCTATAACATAAAGTCCAAGAATGTGTCGCTCACTGAGCGTAACCGCACATGCGCAGTAGGGACTCGCAGAACGGGCTGATCCGGAGGGGAGAGCTCCAGAAGGAAGTCACCCAGTGCCTCCGCTGCTGCCCCGAAGCCAGGAGCACAGACAGGCTTTTAGCCTTCTGAAGCTCCTGCTCCGGATCAGCCCCTGTATACGGGATTTGTAACTAGTAGTTAAATATATTGGTAGTTACTTTCAATTTATGATCTGATACAGACCATAGACAGAAACGGTTACCCTGTTGATGTCTTCTGCCTGTTGTGATGAGGTTTGAACTAAAGCTAGATTAAAAGGGATAGCAATGTTTCAAAATAAATGCGGCTCCGATTATTCTTTATGGTTTTTAGACCATGTAGAGTGGAAATATCATTCTCTACGATGTGCAGTTCCAGAGTAATTGAATCATAAAGTGTCCCCCTCCTGCCCCTTTTACCTAGTGTACAGCTGCATAGCAAGACCTTCAGGATGGATCACAGCAAGGGACAATCTTCTGTTAGCATAAGGAAAAACCTGCCCTCCTCCTTCAAGGGGAGCAGGGTTTTCCTTATGCTCACAGCCAGAAGATTGTCCCTCACTGCGAGCTGTCTGGTCAAGCGACCAGATTCCACATCTGAGGGGAGGCGGCTTACACTAGGTAAAAGGGGTGGGATAGGGACACTTTATGACTCAATTCCTCTGGAACTATATATCATAGAGAATGATAATACCGCTCTACATAGCCCAAAAACTATAAAGAATAATTGGAGCTGCGTCTGTTTTGAAACATTACTATCCCTTTAAAATATATATAATATACAGTCAATTGCAGATAGATATGCCTTTTATTTACAGGGTTTACTGTCCCTTTAAGTACTGGCCACTCATGCTTTAAATCATTATGGATGCTACGTTTCAAACACATGCACTGGAAAGACCTGTAGCAAACAAAGGGTTGTCAACCCTTTGAGTGTCAGGGAGATATCTAACGCATTGCAAACCTTGCTCAATGAAGCAGGTTCTTGGCATATAAATGGTGTATAATGTTCTGTAACTAATGTAATGTAATCAACAAATCCAGTTAATGAAGAAATACAAATCAAGAACATTTGTCTTTGGGCCTTATGTTTAAATGAAAAATAAGGAAACTCTTGAACATTCCAAGAGTGCTATGGGGGGGGGGACGACTATGAATCCACATACATTTAAACATGACTTTTAACTTCTCTAGCATTCAAGGAGTAAAGAAAAAAAAAACAGGTAAATCATTGGGACTTTCTATTTTGTAATTTTTCCCAAATGGCACAATTTGTGTTCTACAAAATTCTTCACCTTTTGAACATACAGCATTCAGGGCGGATTGCAGAAAACACGTACCTGAGCTATTTCCAATGTGAAAACCACTAGCGGATAGATTTGCTAGTAGTGTTTCATAATAAAAGCATCTCTAATTAATCATCATAGTATTTGGACTTTGGAGAGTGTTATTTCAATTCTGTTAGAGTTGTAGTTCAAGAGTAATTGAATGACAAAGTATCCCCCTCCCGCCCCTTTTACTGATATAACACTGCTCAGCCAGATCAGAAGGGAGGTGCCCAGGTAGACTGCAGAGAGGGACAATCTTCAATTAAGATAAGGGAAAAACCTGAAAAACTTGTCAAGGGGGGCAGGGCTTTCATTGTTCTCATAGGAAGAAGATTGTCCCCTGTTATCTGTCTGGTCTATGGACTGGAATTCACATCTGAGAAGAGATGGCTTACACTAGTTAAAAGGGGCAGGAGGGGAAACTTTGCTTGTGAATATCTCTCAAACCATAAAGGTTTGAGAGATAAGACTTATATTGTTCTTCATGTCTTTTTAATGCCTACAAAATAAAATGAAGATAAAACAAAGTATTACTATCCCTTGCTAATCCTCTCACAATATGGTGGACATTTTAGTTGCGCCCACTTTTGGAAACGTATTTGCTAAATAATGAGAAAATGTTCACTAAGTGAGAAAAAACATGCGCAATTCATTAACATTTTGTTGCTAATCATTTTGCCATCAAAAGTACATTGTATATAGTGTTTGCACACGTTTCTTGCCTTCCGCCCTAAGTGTCTACAACCTGTCTCCGTGACAATGTGTCTGAGCAACACTAATGAATTGTATAAAGAAAAATACAGGTACAGGCCATGTGACTCGGTATCTAGCGCCCTTCTATTTGTCTAGTATAACAGAGAACATTGCTTTTCATGTCGACTTAGGAATTGAGTATTATAAGGATCATACATTTCTTGATCTTTTATGATATTGAAAAGACCGAATCTTGTTGGCAATTTGGATATAAAATAACATCCTGAAAGTAAAAAAAAAATGAAGCCTTGACTGTAATTTTCTATCCGTGGGTTGCAATATATTTCAAACTGTTGATTGTTGAATGAGGATTCGATAATGAAAGATATCTGTGACTGGCAACATAGTGAGGCAGCTATACTAAAGTAAAATGGTGCCATTCAGGAGCAAACCAGGTGCACTGTAGGTGACATAAAATCCCAGTTTTTTTACATTGCAGGCAATTATCATAGCTGGGAAATTAACCGGATCTACCACAGAGACTGTGGTTTTGTGAGAGAAGGTGATTCTTCATTTGGTGAGCTCAGTGGTAGCCCCACCCACGTTCCCACCAGTTCTGCTCTCTCCCTCTGTTTTGCCTATTTCATGGCAAATTCCTTCTTCCAACCACCCACCTGATTAAGCCCCACCCACATTATGACACAGAGTGTCATTTGGACACTCCCACCACCAGCCGTGCAGTGTTTCTCCTGGGACTTTGTCCAAGATTCCCAGGTACGCCAAAGATCATGTTTTACTGTGTGTGCTCCTATGGAAGCAGATGTAGTAAAAAGGCCGGGGCTGCCTTGTCCTGCCCCAGATTGACTCCTATTCAGGGAATCAGAGAACTGACCCCAATCAGGTGGAACTCAGCCAGGAACAGGGCCAGATTTACATCTCAAGAGCCTGTAGGCACCGAAATCTGAAGCGCCCCCCACCCCCAGTGGGCCATCTGCACTGATAACCTCCACAATGCTCCTAATCTCCACGTTGCCCCCCATCATCTCCATATTGCCCCAATCATCTCAATATACCATATTGCCCTCACACTGCCCCCATTAGCTCCATACTGCTCCCATCATCTCCAAATACCATATTGCCTTCACATTGCCTCCATCATCTACACATTGCCCTCGTCAGCTCCATATTGCCCCCATCAGCTCCACATTGCCCTCACAATGCCCCCCATCAGCTCCATATTGCCCTCACATTGCCTCCCATCAGTTCCATATTGCCCCATCAGCTCATTAATATTGCCCTCACATTACCCCCATCATCTCCATAATACCCTCACATTGCCCCAGTGTCCGTTTCCTACCTCTTCCCTGGTGGTCCAGCAGCAAGAGAGCTCTGTGCCTCCTCCTTCTGCACAGACCTATAGCTGCTGGAGTTCCTGCGTGGTCTTCAGTAATGCAGAGAGCTGGGAGATGATGTCATCTCCCAGCACTCTGTATTACTAAAAACCTGATGAGGAAGCGCAGCAGCTACAGGTCTGTGCCAAACAAGGAGGCACAGACCTGTCTTCATGGCGCTGTTTGGGAAGCCGAATTTAATAATAATAAAAAAAAAAACACCACACATGTGATCCCAGTGACAGGAGCCCCTCTGTTGGGTGTGCCTGTAGGCAGATGCCTACTCTGCCTAATTCTAAATCCGGCCCTGGCCTCGAAGTATGTGGTAGCTGTCAGCCACAAACTTGCCTACAGCTTCTATAAACTCTCTATCAAGCAATATACAGAGGATCTGTGACAGGGATGTGGATGAGGTGTTGATGGGAATTGTAGTCATCAGCAGCTGGAGGGCCTCAGGTTATCTATTCCTGGTCTATAGGGACTGCGTTAGGTGGATCAGTGAAGCATATCTGCTGATGAGGTTATGTCTGAGTGACAGCTGCCCTTTAACTGTTTCAGTGCTGCAAATGGAGTTGGGGTTTGGTTATAATTAATGGTAGCCTAAATACTAAGAAGTACAGGCAAGTACTTAGCCATCATACAATACCATTACCATTAGGGAGGCATCTGATTGGCCCCAAATGTATTCTGCATCATGACAACGAACACAAACATACAGCTAAAGTCAATAAGAGCTATCTTCACTGTAAAGAAGAACAAGGAGTCCTGGAAGTGATGGTATGGCCCCCACAGAGCCCTGATCTCAACATCATCAAGTTTGTCTGTGATGACATGACGAGAGAGATGTAACTGGGGTGCCTAAATCCACAGAAGAACTGTGGTTAGTTCTCCAAGATGTTTGGAACAACCTACCTGCCGAGTTCCTTGTTACATCAGTAAAAGGGGCGGGAGGGGGACACTTTGTCATTGAATTACTCCTGAACTACAACTCTGACAGAACTGAAATAACAATCTCCAAAGGCCAAATACTATGATGATTAATTAGAGCTGTTTTTATTATGAAACATTACTATCCCTTTAACCCAGGACAACACTCACGAACTCCACCAGCCAGGAACCAGGAGCATAGCTCCATTCACCCAGTCACTTAGGCAGGACTCAGTGTAAGGCAAGCTTTACCCCAAGCATCAGACAACACCAGTGTCTTGGGGGTTAGAATAAGAACTGACTTTATTTCAAGACATCATGGACATTTTATACAGTTCTTGGGGGTAAAATACACATTGGGAATACACATACTATGAGATGAACCCATGGGTAGGTGGTGACATGATACAATGGGACAGACATGAGTGAATTAACTATAGAATGGGGATGGGTGGACAGACAATATACACATACTATGAGATGAACCTATGGGTGGGGGGAACACAGGAGATGTGTTATACATAACTGGAGGACAATAGTACATTGGGAATACACATCTACAAGTGTGTGGGGGAAGACACAATAGTGTAGAAACATGGAGTAAATTAATACAATGGGACTCTCCACAGGGGGGGTCAAAGGACTGTAAACAGTAAACATAATTACATTACACGTAATTACATCACTACATAATTGAATGACAAACATCAGACCAGAGCATAATGCTCTCTACAAATACACTACCCTGTTCCTATGCCAGTGTGTGGGGAGGGGACTGGGCCCCAGGCCCCTCCAGGAGCCCAGGGCATGGAAACTTCCTTAACAAGGGGCAAATGGGGCAGCGATTATTCTTAGGGGGAAGCTATACCCTGTTCTAGGGCCAGGTCCATAGTCTGTGGGCAGGAGGCTGGCCCTCAGTCCCCTCCAACAGCCCCAGTGAAGGAGGGTTCTGTCACAACACCTATTTAGGTAACAAATTAAAGTGTTACTAATGCCCAAAATAAAGTTGATTCTATGGGCCATATGTTCAAAGAAGTAGCGAAATAGTGTAGTTGGGCTCATTAATATTTTCAGAGTGTCGGTTGTGATCAGAAATATGTTGTTTGTCCTGACTGAAATTGTTGTATGTTTGTATGTAACAACAAAAAAAGTCTTATCTAACGACAAAAATGTCTTAAAAAATGTTTTAACTAAAGACAAAAATTCTAATTCCCTCCACTTTTTTCTTAACTTACAAATTTTGTATTTTGCAAGACATTTTTCTGTCGTTAGTTACGACAAATGTTCTTTTCCTCTGTACGACACGGGAGTATATTTTAGCCACGCCCTTGCCACTCCTATTTGCCCGTCAATTCTGGAGTTGTGTCGTACACAGCGGACATTACTAGTTTTTTGTCGTATACTCTATAGAAAATATGTCGTTCATGCATACAATTACTTATTTTTGTCTTTCATACAACTTTTTTTGGTTGTTATCCCTTTGAAAATACGGCCCTATATGTTATATTTTACAAAAATAAAGTATTTGGAAAAAGTCCTATCTCTCAAACCATTATGGTTTGAGCGATATCCACAGTTAAATTTCCCCTCTCCCTCCCCTTCTCCTGACGTCAGCTGTAAGCTGACAGCAGGAGTTCCTGGTCTGGAATTACTGCCTCCACTAAAGTCGCCCTGCAATACTTAGGCAGGTGGTGACTCGCTTACTAATCATTATTTTACCACTCAAAAGTGCCTGCGAATAAGGTTATCCTTAAGCTTCCGAGTCCGGAAGCCAGGCATCACCACGGACATCTTGAATGCGCAGCCGGCGCTGTCAGTCCTCTTCACCCTTCACAGGCATTGCACTGGGCCTATGGCTCTGGAAGAGACTGACGGCGCAGGCACAGAGGCTGCAGTAACCTGGGCGTCAGTCTTGGAACCTTAAGGATAACTTTATTCATGGGCACTTTTGAGAGGTAAAATAATGATTAGTAAGCTAGTCGCTCCCTGCCTAAGTATTGCAGCGACTTTAGTGGAGGTGGTAGTACTGCTTTAACTTATTTCTAGCTTTCTCTCCCAAGGGATACAGTGCTAATTTTTTACAATACAGTACACAACAGACCTGCTTAATAATCAGCAACATGCAAGGACTGAGTGTATATGCTTCTCCCTATTGTTTTTTGAAGATATAGGAGAGAGTGGGTGTATGTAAGTAACACAGTGTGTCAAGTTGAGTTTGCCTTTGTCTGTTTGTCTCGAATGTATAATGTATTTATGTCAGTCTGAATAGTATCTGTCACTTGGGCAGAGGCAACTAGCTCAGTTAGGAATGATCAATTGACAGCCAGAGAACAACTCTCTCCCATACACAGACTGACAACATGCAGTAAGCATAGTAGGAATACATGTGGGATATGCTCCATAAGGCAAATCCATTATCAGAACTGGATCATCCATTATGGCAACCTAGTCTACTCCCTGGGGCTCTGGCTGCAAGTGATGGGTCGCAGAGAGAGGCCCTGCTGTTGCTGCTGCTGCTAACATATGGGGGTTATGCACTAAGGTATGATAAAGTGTTGATAAAGTGGAGATAACCTCTCCGGTGATATCACTTCTCCAGTTCCTATGTTTCTTCTTCGGTTCCTATGCTAATTCTCCAGTTCCTATGTTATGCACTAGAAATTTTGGAGAAATCTTAGTTCATTGGCTTCGTAGAATGCCCAAGCCACTGCCCCCCACCATGATCTAGTATGAATATACTAATAACATGACATAATATTGAGAATTGTTCCTGTTGGCACATTGAGTAATGTATTAATCCATCAGTACAGTCATTTTATGATCTTAGACATTGGCTTAAAAATCTTGAAACTTCTATCTGCATGCACCAATGTTTAGGCATTTTAAACATTACAATACAAACTGAAAGTGGAGTGAACAAGATAGAGGAAGGAACAGCACGTTCTGTGTAACACTACAGAGCACATACGTATACTGAGCAATCATGGCTTAGATAGAAGTGACCAAGGCATACAGTGACTAAGAAGTGACACACTGGTTCATACAGTTAACCCTCTGAGTTCCAATTGTGGTATGCAATGAGATGCACACCCTTCTGCATACCTGTGAACATTCGAGATGAGCTTACCTGGAGATCTTGTAAATATTAACCCTTAGAAGTTTCCATAATACAGCTTTTATGTGATCCCTGCTTAGTGAAACTGAGAGGTGATCCAATCAGTCCATAAAGGGATAGTAAAGTTTCAAAAAAACAGCAGTTCCAATTAATCTTCATAGTATTTGAGCCATGGAGAGTGTTATTTCAGTACTGTCAGAGTTGTAGTACAAGAGTAAGTGAAGGATAAAGTTTCCCCTCCCGCCCCTTTTACCTTGTGTAAGCCATCTCTTCTCAGATGTGGAATGCAGTCCATAGACCAGACAGATAACAGAAGGGGACAATATTCTTCCTATGAGAACAATGAAAGCCCTGCCCCCCTTGACAAGTTTTTCAGGTTTTCCCCTTACCTTAATTGAAGATTGTCCCTCTCTGCAGTCTACCTGGGCACCTCCCTTCTGATCTGGCTGAACAGTGTTACATCAGTAAAAGGGGCGGGAGGGGGATACTTTGTCATTGAATTACTCCTGAACTACAACTCTGACAGAATTGAAATAACACTCTCCAAAGTCCAAATACTATGATGATTAATTAGAGCTGCTTTTATTATGAAACATTACTATCCCTTTTAAGGAACCATTAATATAAAACAACGTAAAGATATCACTGTATGAATACAATTAAGACAAGCAGGACTTACCCCTATGCCTTCCTGATACAAGGGGCACCAATTTAAAGACTACAGAAACAATTAATTAGTGAAGAATATATAATACTTAACACTGGACACCCTCAACCTAAAAATTTGGCCTTTTACCCTGAGAACCTGAGATTTGGGTGAAATCCCTGAGGGATCCCAGGTATGCCCCTCTGGCACTCAAAGGGTTAAATGTGCAGCCTTCAGCCAGCCATTCAATTTGTAACACTTATCTGTGCAACCCCTGCACTTATAAGTCTGTTGATAAAGTGGGAAGGAAGGAAGGAAGAATTAATAATATTTATTCTGTCACTGAACCTGGGAGGCGAATCAGACTTTCAATTCAAGGCAATTATGTTCCTCTCATAGAAAAACATTAGACAAATGAAAGTTTCATGATGTACCCTATTAATAGTGTCCAGAAGAATCTTAAGTGGACAGGTCTCCAGGATACAAATATTGGTAATTATCTACCTGGAATATAACTATTCAAGCCCACAAAGAGTGAATTAACAGGCGTGACCAAAATAAATGAAATCAATCACCTCTATGGATTTGACAGTTGGTACCAGTATCATTCAGAAACCTTTTCATTTGGAAAAGTCTAGCAGGTATAGTAAAGTCTATGGGGTATATCCTAAACATGATTAATGTATCTGTAGAGCTAACTGGAGAAGGAACACATTCTGAAATTACCTCCTCCCATCCAGCTGTAGGAAGTGTGGATATATGCGTCTGCCCTGCAATAATTAGGCAGATGGTGACTAGCTTAAAGTGGATGTGTCCCCTATGGACAACATTGCATATATAGTTAGGCTACATATCAAATACTACGAAAACGGTATTAATTTTTTATTTAAAGTTTTGATTTAGTGTAAATTTAACTTACAGAGTCTGGGCTGTGGCTACTTCCGTATAGACTGTTGTTACCTGCTCTGTAACCGCAGTCACGTCACTCTGCCTCTGCTCTCCTCCCTCCTCTGGTGACAGAGGCTTCTGTCTGTAAGCTGGAGCATCTCATTGGCAGAGATCAATATCCAGCCAATGAGACCACTACAGCTTACAGATAGAAGCCTCCGTCAGCAGAGGAGGGAGGAGAGCAGAGGTAGCGTGTCGGGCTGCAGTCTATGGGGAAATAGCTGCAGCCCAGACTTTGTAAGTTAAATTTACACAAAATCAAAACTTTAAATAAAAAATGAATACCGTTTTCATAGTATTTGATATTTAGCCTAACTATTTATGCAGTGTTGTCCATATGTGACACATCCACTTTAATAATAGTTCTCTTACCTCTCAGAAGTAACCAATTCTAAAGTAATCCTTAATCTTCAGAGACTGATGGCCAGGTTAGTGCAGTCTGCGCACCTGCGCCATCAGTCCCTTCCGGTTACTTAGTGGCGCACTGCAATGCTTCTTAGAGGAGGAGGGGGACTGACAGCGCAGGCGCACAGGCAAGATGTCTGCACTGATGCCTGCCATCCGGTCACCAAAGATTAAGGATTTCTTTAGAATCATGACTTCCCAGCTGCCCCAGGGACCTCGTTGCAACCCCAGTAGCATTGTACACAGAGTTTGCTGTAACGCTACAGTACAGAAACCCAGCTTTGAAGGGGAGCTGGGAAGTCAAGCGGGACATTCAGTCCAGCAGAACACGTAAGTGCCAGATTTTGATGGGCTAATATCTGAACTTGTAAGCATTTTTTTTTTTTTTAAATACACCCAGCTCTAATCTTCGATTAACTATAAAAGTATTAATTTAGGTGATAGTTCCGCTTTAAGGAAAGAAAGATACAGTTTGAGATTATCCACCATATTCCTCCCTCTTCCCATCCTTTTAAGTGCAAACCCCACCTCTCACTGTCACAGAGGTTAAATCCTGCCCACATTATGAAGTGAATAGTGTAACTGGACACACTCATCCTCAGCATGTGGGCCATGGATAAGGCTGTTTCCAGGTATGCCTATAGCGTGCACAGGAAAAATGTTACTTCGATCTTCCACTGCACTTTATTAATACATGATGAGAAATAAGGCACACAGGCATACAATGTACTGAAACACCTGTATACTCCCTCCTGCCAAGTGTCATTGACAAGATGATTTCCAGTCCTGTCCAACATAACATAGACTCAAAAACTATAGGTCAGAGCAGTGGTTCTCAACCTTTTTGCTGTGACGGAACACTTGAGTGTCACACAAACTCTCTATGGAACCATAACTATCAAACCAGAGGTCTCCAACGCATCTAGTGAACCAATAATTGCATCTGATTTTCTTTCCTGATAAGGAAATAGGTTATAGGGCTTTTTATAAAATAAAGTTTTACAAGAAACAGCATTTACATTATTTGAAATGTTTCTATCTTCCACATATCCACTTGTAATAAGGGAATCCCACTTACAGTGAGGCAGATGTACCAAGAAAGTAGAGCAATTTGGTGGCAAGCTAGTGGGAATTAATAATAATGTAGTGATTTAAATGGGGCATTTAACCCCTTGAATTTTCTTCCATAGAAATCTGTAACCCTTTGATTGTCAAAGGGGCATCCAATGTATGCTTGGATTCAAAGGTTTAAACTACTTCAGAGATCCCTGGGGTCCCACAGAACTCAGTTTGAGAAACGCTGGCTTAGAGCAGTGGTGGAAAACAAGCTGAGTGTTGCTATCCTCAACACCCCCAAAAAAATAACATACGACTAGGGTTGCCACCTTTTCTTCAGAAAAATACCGGCCATGGCACTCCCTCCATAGACTTAACATTGGACAGAAGCCAATTTTTTACCTGCCTGCCGGTAAAATACCGACTGGGTGGCAACCCTACATACGACTTTAAATTTATGAAATACTTCATGCAGTTTTTCAGCACTTTGAGGTCAATTATCTTGTCTCTAACATCCAAGTCAAAATATTTCTCTAACAGCATACACCATTTCTTATACCATAAGACCTGTCAAAATATGGAAACCTCACATCCTGCTGTGTCCCACACAGTACATTGCACGGCAGCCTCCTGACCAGGAAGTGCCACAGGAAATTACTTCCTCCCCTAGTCTACTTAACAAGACATAGGTAAAAATTCAAATGGGGAAACTGTTGCATATATATATATTATAATTTGAAGTCCTTTGCTACTAGCCAGACCTGAAAAGTTACTCGCCACTGCAAGCCAAAACATACCCACCAGGGCTGAATTTCTACTCGCCAGGGCTAAATTTTCACTCGCCATTGGCTAGTGGCGAGTGGAAATTTAGAGCCCTAATACTAGTTGAAGAGTCCGTTACACGGGCCACAGTGCCACTGCCAGCTGGTCGTGGGGCAGTCATGCACAGTAGAGACTGCCTGCACCGCAGCTGATACAGAGATGGACGCTCCGCCGCGGCGTGGGCAGTCTCTACTGTGCATGACTGCGTCGTTACACACGTTTTCGCAAATTATTATATAGGATATACACACAGACAAGAGTGACTCAGAAAGTATCTGCAATTAATTTATTTTCTTATAATACAATTACGTTGGAAATGTACAATACGTCATGTTTCTATATTGCTCCCTTTTAAAAAAAAAAAAAAAAAATAGTCCCATCGGTTCACAAACTCACGCTTTTGCCCTCTGAAACAATGTGTTTTTTGTTGCTGCATGCACCACTACTGTCAGTTCTTGGTCACTGCTGAAGTTTTCAGAATCCTAGCCAAAGTTCAGATGATCCCAAGAACACCAGAGAGAAAGCGCCAAACAGTGAAATACCACCACAAAAATGTCATCAAAATTGAGAAAATATACTTACATTGTTTATTGCATTCAAGCTCTTTTATACGTATGGTTTTATGTGTATTTTAATAAATTTATACCGTCTTTGAACTTTGAAGTCCTCGTCTCAGCATAACTGGAGAAACGTTCATATGAGAGTTAACCGAATGGAGACAGGTTGGGGATCTCGTATGTGCTTTAGTCAGACTGTCTGATATCAGCCATCTGACCCATATACAATATGAGTATATTTTTTATTACATTTGTGTGGTGGTGTAATGTTTCACTGTTTGGTTCTTTCTCTCTGTATGGTGTTTTTTGGGATTGTTATGCCGCTTGGTAGCGCGTGATTGAGAGGGCAGCCATTTGAGAGGCAACATTGAAGTTGCTGTACTGAATCTGGGGGCAGTTATTTTATTCCCCAGCTGTTTGAATTGTTGGAGGTGACATATGTCATTTCTCCAACCAGTCCTTTTGTGAGTACGCACCTATAGGTGTTGGTGGTTGTTCAGTGTTGTATCCTAATTGATATACACAGGGGCAATCCCTGTTGTTTTTCTCCCATTTGCTTTTTCTTCTAAAGCTCAGATTATGCACATTTTCATCAGTAACTGACCATAAATTATGCTGACCCATTAAGGTGACCACGTGTCCTGGATTGCCTGGGACAGTCCCAGATTTTAAGTGTGTGTCCCTTGCCCCGGACAGCCCCCTTCTGGGACAATACAAAGTCCTGGAATGAAGACTGCAGAACACAAAGTTCTAACCAGAGAAGGACAACTGCCCATTGACTACTGTGACAGAAAGTGATGCCTCTGCTGGGCTATAAGAAAATGGTTTCCAGACAGAGCTCTAAACACTGTAGAGAACTTAGCCTTGACCTTGACATCAAACAGGAGCTGCAGTGAATTTTGTACTGTAGTGTAATGCTAAACTAAGTCTTTGAGCTTGATGTACATTTTCTTGTAGCCCCCTACAGGCATTGCTTTCTGCCGCAGCAGTCAATGGTCAGTTCTCCCTCTAGTGTTCAAAACTCTGTGGTGCACTCTTCTCTCTACAGTGTCCCTGACTGGCAGAAATGAAATGTGGTCACCTTATGACCCAAGGCATGGACTTAGTCAGTGTTTTCCTCTTAGGTGGATGTAGACAAGCATCAGGACTGTTCTTTATCAGTGATACTTATACATCCATTTTTGAGCATGATTATCCATTCGTACACATTTCATATTGGGCTGAAAGTCTGCATTGACTTTCTTCCCCCGTATACCTTCAATACAAAACAATTACATGACTACACACTGCTTTTCAATGACACATTCTGAAAGTGTTGCGACCATGTTATCACTACTACTGTGACACTACAACTGGTCGGTCAAGTTCACACAATCACATAGGGGGTTTGTGCCTCTACCGACATGCAAAATAACGAGTGAGTCCAGCAAAACATAAAATAAATCTGTGAGGAAACTCTATGACTCACCCTTGTATACTTATTATTACAAGGGATAGAAGACAAATGAGAAATCCCAAAACAGCAAATGACTTAAAGGGATAGAAATACTTCGTTTTAACTTTATTTTATTTTGTAGGCATTAAAAAAAACATGAAGAATGATATAAGTCTTATCTCTCAAACCTTTATGGTTTATGAGATATTCACAAGCAAAGTTTCCCCCTCCCGCCCCTTTTACCTAGTGTAAGCCATCTCTTCTCAGATGTGAATATGGTTGTATGACCAGACAGATAACAGGAGGGGACAATCTTCTTTGTATTAAAACAGTGAAAGCCCTTCCCCCCTTGACAAGTTTTTCAGCTTTTTCCCTTATCTTAATTGAAGATTGTCCCTCTCTGCAGTCTACCTGGGCACCTCCCTTCTGATCTGGTTGAACGGGGGGGGGGATACTTTGTTTGTGAATATCTCATAAACCATAAAGGTTTGAGAGATAAGACTTATATCATTCTTCATGTTTTTTTAATGCCTAAAAAATAAAATAAAGTTAAAACGAAGTATTACTATCCCTTTAAAATCCTTTGAGTGCCGGAGAGTTATCCAGTGCATTGAAATTATCCTCTGGCAGTCAAGGGGTTAAATTAGATTTTTAACCCTTCAATGGTATAGGTGTGTGCATGGGGATTTTCTGCTGTTTGTTCCACACCACACACAAAGAGGGCACAGACAGAATCGGCACAAAATCCCCCCTTACATCAGCTGTAGGTGTGGCATTAAAGGGATAGTAATGTTTCACAAAAACAGCAGCCCAGTTAATCTTCATAGTATTTGGTCCATGGAGTGTTATTTCAATACTGTCTGAGTTGTAGTTCAAGAGTAACTGAATGATAAAGTATCCTCCTCCCACCCCTTTTACCTAGTGTAAGCCACCTCACCTAAGATGTGGAATCTGGTCCTTGGACCAGACATCTCACAGCCAGGGCCGGATTTGCCATTAGGCAAAGTAGGCACCTGCCTACAGGCGCACCCCACCGAGGGGCTCCTGCCATTCGGATTTTTTTATTTATTTTTTTTTACATACTCACATTGCTTCCCCCCCGTTGACTATTTCCTACCTCCCTGGCAGGACAGGTCTGTCCCTCCTTTGGCACAGTCCTGTAGGTGCTGAGCTCCCTCGTCGGCGCTTTAGGAATGCAGAGCGCTGGGAGATGGCATCATCTCCCAGCGCTCTGCATTCCTGAATAGGAGACCGCGCGGGAGCTCCATCAGGTACAAGACTATGCCAAAGGAGGCACATATGACAGATCTCCTACCGGGGGGGAGGCAATGTGAGGGCAACATGGAGATGGTGGGGGGCAATGTGAGGGCAATGTGGAGCTGATGGGGGCAATATGGAGCTGATGGGGGTCATTGTGAGGGCAATGTGGAGCTGATGGGGGGCATTGTGAGGGCAATGTGGAGCTGATGGGGGACAATGTGAGGGCAATGTGGAGTTCATGGGGGTCAATGGGAAGGCAATATGGTATATGGAGCTGATGGGGGCAATGTGAGGGCAATATGGTATATGGAGATGATGGGGGCAAGCTGGAGCTAATGGGGGGCAATGTGGTGATGATGGGAGCAATGTGAGGGCAATATGGAGATGATGGGGGGCAACGTGAAGATTAGGAGCATTGTGGAGGTATGCAATACAGATGGCCCACGGGGGGGGGGGGGGGAGCACTTCAAATTTCTGTGCCTACAGGCTCCTGAGATGTAAATCCAGTCCTGCTCATAGCAAGGGACAATCTTCTTACTGTGAACATAAGGAAAACCCTGCCCCCTTGACTGGTTTTTCCTTATGATCACTGAAGATTGTCCCTCTCTGAGATCCATCCTGACAGTCTTGCTGCTCTGAGGTGAGCAGTGTTAGATCAGTAAAAGGGGCGGGAGGGGGATACTTTATCATTCAATTACTCTTGAACTACAACTCTGACAGTATTGAAATAACACTCTCCATGGCCTAAATACTATGAAGATTAATCGGAGCTGCCGTTTTTGTGAAACATTACTATCCCTTTAACGCCATTGTATAGAATGGTAAAAGCATCTGCACACAGGCATCGATACAGGTGCTGGATTATTGGACACACATATAGGCAAAGCTCTTGCACTGAACTGTTTGTACATTGCCCTCAGTAAGTGTAATTGCTTCATCTAGTGTTATGCTGGGCTTGTACACCTTTTGATTTATAGATCTACTCATGTAAGGCCCTTGGACTCAGCTATTACGATAAAGTAAAGGAACAGAAAATCCATTTGATAAAATGTTCAGCCGGCTGGAAATACAACAGGAGATAGCTGTCAGGCTACGTTGTCCAGGACTTGCAAAATCACTTCTAGCAAGTGTGCGAGTTGAATCAATCTGACAGCTTGCTTATCTCTGCAGGATGTTCTTCCAAGATTAAGCCACACACCATTTCCTCTTTCCTTCCATGCATTTTTACCCTTGGATTCTAAAGAGGTCTCCTATGCATTGCTTTGTAATGTGTTGAAGATGACTCAATCACCCAAGAGGTTCAAATATGTAACAATATTGTTTGGGTGTTCCAAGAGGTCTTTTGCGTTGGGCTTCACAATTCTGTAATGCAGAGAACAAGGAATACCTTTTTTTGGGTGTGGGTACCAAGCAACCCCCTACTTACACTCATGCAACAAATCTGCTGTTTTTTGCAGTACTACTCCTATTAGCCTCAGTCAGGCTGTTGAACATGCTAGGACTTGTAGTCCAACAACACCTGAATACTGTAGGTTGCACATTTCTGGATTAGACTGACCATTGCCTTTGATTGGATGATAAATTAAGTGTTGCCATATACGTATTGGTCCACCCCTTGCACTGCAAAGGGGTAAGTGATGCTTGCATCAGAATTATTCACATCTTCTGGTTTGAGATTTAGCCCCAGATTTAAAGGAATAGTAATGTTTCACAAAAACAGCAGCTTCAATTAATCTTCATAGTATTTGGGCCATGGAGAGTGTTATTTCAATACTGTCAGAGTTGTAGTTCAAGAGTAACTGAACGATAAAGTATCCCCCTCCAGCCTCTTTCACCTAGTGTAAGCTGCCTCCCCTCAGATGTGGAATCTGGTCCACAGACCAGACAGCTCACAGCAAGGGACAATATTCTTACTGCGAGAACAATGAAAACCCTGCCCCACTGACAGGTTTTTCAGGTTTTTTCCTTATGTTAATTGAAGATTGTCCCTCTCTGCGATCCACCAGGACACCACCTTGTTGCTCTGAGGTGAGCAGTGATGCTTTATCATTCAATTACTCTTGAACTACAACTCTGACAGTACTGAAATAACACTCTCCATGGCCCAAATACTATGAAGATTAATCGGAGCTGCTTTTATTGTGAAACATTACTATCCCTTTAAAGTCAACTCAAGTCCAGGGGTATTTACATTAAGGTGAGAGAAGTCACCTCAGTGAGAGAGATATCTCCAAGTCCTATGACATTCTATATCATTTAAAATGATACCATTACACTAGTGAATACGAGTGACGCTGTTCACACTAATGATTATTTGGAACGAGTAGATTTTGCAGCAGCGTGTCTTTTGTGCAGCAGTGGGGTAATGTTTGGGAATTTTAAACAACACGTAATTCAAACAAAGTGGATTGAACTGGGAAACAACATTTTGTGAATGAAAATTTTTGTTTGGCCTGCCTTTTTTAACTTGCAGTAATTGAGAGTAAGAGTGTTTGTGTGATTGTCAGTCTAACTAAGTGTACAAGAGGTCATACGTTTGCACACCTGGAATAACCATTCTAGGGTTCATACCTGTGTGGCAGATGTAGGCAAATAACCTCTTTGAAAGCTCAAGTTAGAAATCTAGAAAAGCAGGTTGCAAAATTGAGGTAGACTGAGAGGGGTTTACTGTTCACTGAGAAGAAAATAGATGTAGACAGGGCCGGATTTAGATAAGGAAGAGTAGGCATCTGCCTACAGGCGCGCCCCACAGAGGGGCGCTGTCATTGGGATCGCTTTTTCAATTTATTAATTTTTTTTTACATTAACCTCAGAGCCCGCTCCATGTTGCCCTCACATTGCCTCCCCCCCCCCCAATTGTCCTTTTCCTACCTACCCCCATTGTCCGTTTCCTATCTCCCTGGCAGGAGATCTGCCATCTGTGCCTCCTTTGGCACAGTCCTATAACTGCTGAGCTTCCTCGTCGACATCATCTCCCAGCGCTCTGCATTCCTGAATAGGAGACCGTGCGGGAGCTCCAGCAGCTACAGGACTGTGCCAAAGGAGGTACAGATGACAGATCTCCTGCCAGGGAGGTAGGAAACGGACAACGGGGCTGATGGGGGGCAAGTTGGAGCTGATGGGGGACAATGTGAGGACAATATGGAGTTGGTGAGGGAAATGTGGAGCTGATGGGGGGAAGTCGGAGATGGTGGAGGCAATGTGAAGGCAATGTGGAGGACAAGTTGGAGCTGATAGGGGCAATGTGAGGGCAATATGGAGATGATGGGGGCAATGTGGAGATTAGGAGCATTGTGGAGGTGTCCAGTGGAGATGGCCAAGAGGGGGTGGGGTGTGCTTCAGATTTCTGTGCCTACAGGCTCCTGAGATGTAAATCCGGCCCTGGATATAGGTAAAATGTGGTAAAATGTTAACAGTAGAAAAAGAGAATTGTAGAGTAAAATTGATTTTTATTGGCTGACTGAGTAGCTTTAAAATGCCTAAAACTACTGCGTCAATAAAGGTATCACTTTTACTCTACCGGAAGGTAGATGGTGAAGGAAGAACTGGAGAAGGAGATTTTTTTTTAAAGGAGGGGCATGTAGATAGAAGGGTTTCAGTTAAAAGTAACAAGGAGGGGAGGAGGAGTAGGGAAGACACTTCTATGTTTGCTTATCGTAGTGGATTTGCTACACTGAATGTTGATATTGGGGTGCTGGCACAGTAATATCCTTTTTGGAGGGGTCTGTTCTTTCTAACTGTGGTGATGAGAAGGGATTCCATAACTAGGAAGACAGGTAATCTGTTGTCAGCATTGCTATAATTGAGCAGTTTGCTGTATCACGGTGCTCTGGTTCAGCTTGTAATGGATTGGGAGGGGCTGAGCATGATCCAGCTGTCATGGTACATGTTATTAATGACAGTCACTAGAGATGGAGGACCATTAAGAATGAACTCGAGGATTTAGGTCATAAGCTTAATCAACGGTTGTAGTATCTGAAATACTACTTCTGCAATGAGTTACGCCAGAAAGCCAGAGGGAGATTAGGGAGTTAACCCTTTGTGTAAATATGTACCGAAGACTTGGTGTAAGCAGGAGGAGTTTGAGCTTCTAGAGCACTGGGCTGTCATTTTCCTTGGTGGAAATCGTTATAATAGAGATGGATTGCACTATAGTAGCGGAGGAGTGCTGTGCTGGGGGGGGGATAGGAGGAGATTTTAAATTAGAAAAGAGGTGAAGATGAACACAGTTTAGAAGATGAACTGGGATTAGGGAAGGGGTTTGGGGGTGAAGAGCTAGATTAGCTAAAAGTGAAGTGCCTATGTTAGAGCCCAATTGAAAAAAAGCAATTCAATAATATTTAAAATAATGCACTTCTTCAGAATGGTAGTAACACAAGATGCTTGCAAATGCTCATGGTTTGTCTGGTAAAAAGGGGGGATTGAAACTGATTCCAATTAATTCCAATTAATGAGACAGTATGAGTTTTCAGTTGTTACTGTAATCTAGTTGTATGGTGCACATGGAGAGTCAGCCTACTGGGATACTGACTGTTTTTTTTGGAGAATAAGGTAAATAAAAGGTGGTGAGGTATGTCTGCATGTAATACAGCCTTAAAGGGATAGTAATGTTTCATAATAAAAGCATCTCTAATTAACCATCATAGTATTTGGACTTTGGAGAGTGTTATTTCAATTCTGTCAGAGTTGTAGTTCAAGAGTAATTCAATGACAAAGTATCCCCCTCCCGTCCCTTTTACTGATATAACACTGTTCAGCTTAGAGCAGCAGGGAGGTGCCCAGGTAGACTGCAGAGAGGGACAATCTTCAATTAAGGTAAGGGAAAAACCTGAAAAACTTGTCAAGGGGGGCAGGGCTTTCATTGTTCTGATAGGAAGAAGATTGTCCCCTGCTGTTATCTGTCTGGTCTATGGACTGGATTCCACATCTGAGAAGAGATGGCTTACACTAGGTAAAAGGGGCGGGAGGGGAAACTTTGCTTGTGAATATCTCTCAAACCATAAAGTTTTGAGAGATAAGACTTATATCATTCTTCATTTTTTTTTAATGCCTACAAAATAAAATAAAGATAAAACGAAGTATTACTATCCATTTAACATCTAGTATAAGGGAAGATATTAATGAAGGGTTCAGTAAGAAAGTAGAGGTGCTGTGGATTTATGTACGCAATATGGAGTGTGATGACAGCCTAGTAGATAAGGTTTGGGATCCTGGACTTTTAGTTTGTAAGGAAGTGGTGTTCAAAGGGGTGTCCCTGTGAGGGTTTGTTTTTTGGTCCGTCTGTCCTGGCCCTAGATGCAGTTAACATTCTTTTAATATTTTGCCTGCCCCATCCTGGAATCCCAAAGCACAATCTGCTAATGTTATACCAGGTGGGGCTTCAGAGGGGCCATAGAAGGCAGATTGCTTTAGCAGCGTAAGGGTGGGAATGTTAATTCTCTTTGTTCTGGAATTGCCAAGGGGAGAGAGAGTTTTTAGGGCCTGCTGGAAGGGCCAAGGCCCAGAGCTCATGAATACTGTATTCTGCACTACTGGCTAAATCTTCCCACAATAAGGTGCTGCCCACATCAGCATGCAAGACAAAGCTCTTAGATCCATCTGAATTACTGTGTATATTTTCTTATTTGATAGTCTAATGTGTAACCCTTAATTTATAGCCCCTTTCGAGTTTTAACATGCTGTATATATCATAGTATGATTTAAACGAGTATATAAAATTATAGCTGTGACTTTTGTGTACTGCCTTGGTAAAGCTGCTAAACATTCCTTTACTCAAGTTAGAAGGCACCTCTAGAGGTCTTAATGCTATAGGAGCGTCTCAGGAGTGTTGGTTATTGGTGAAACACCCCTGTACCAGTGTCTCCCCCAACACAAATGTTGGTAGTGGAGGGATTCGGGTGCTAGCTTAGGGCCAAAAAATTAGACAAACGTCTTTCTAGGTTTAGTAAGAGTTTATACATTTTAGACAGTTATGGGATACTGCTGGGTGGTAGAATAAACATCGAAGACTCTAGATGACCTTTGTTGGCTTGTGGGGGTTAGTATTGGAGAGCTCTGGAACTGGTGCATACAGTACCAAATCTAGCATATCAAAAAACAAAAATATAGCAGGATAGTGATTGCTAGGAGGATCACTGACTAGAGAAAAAAGAATCCAGGAGCAGGGCCCACCCTGGGGACAAATCCTCAGGGTGATAAGGCCCTACAACTCAAATGAGGGACTCTCCACTACAGGAAACAAAACCCTGCCTGAGGGGGAAATAACTTTTACACCTATCCAGCACTTGGAGGGAAAGGAGAGAGCTGTAGGCTCAGATCAGGAAGGATCCCGAAGCCTGGGCTACAGATGCTCCAGTATTTTAAGACCTGTGCCTGACTCTCAGCAACTTTCCCCCCCTTGTAGCTTCCAGTAATCCAGGGGAATGTGACTGACTGGAGCCAGGGACACAAGTCCAGGAGGTAGCAGAAGTCCACAGACAACCTCTGGGGAGTTGGACTTTGGCTACCCCGTCCCCCCTGGGACTCAAAGCAAGAGCCCAGACTGTAACCAGAGATGGAAAGGCACTGTTTTACAAGTGGTAGTTGCCCAGATACATTTGTCCATACCCAGTTTAGCAGAGGAGCTATAGAAGAGGCGAGGACCCTTACCATCCCACAGGGCTCAGTGCCCAACCACCCCAACAGCCAAGCACCCAATAATGGAGAAAGACCAGCACAATTTCCTCTGCATCTTCTGACCACTCTAGGAGAGAGGGCCCAAGCTGAGAGAGCTTGAGTATCTTGGACCTTCAACCGCCCTCCTGGAGGAACAGAAGGAGCTCAGACTAGAGCAAGAAAAAGCTCTTAATTGTGCTGGAGAGGGGTCTGTTGGCCCATCCTGGGCAGCCCAAGCCCCCTAAAAACAGGCCAGTAGAGCATCTGAGGAATGATGCAGTCCATCAAATAGGAACTTTTATGCAACCTTGGGTGGAGGGTAAGGATTACCTAATGGGCTCTCTTGAGCTGTTTGAGAGGGCTTGTGCCTCAGCAGGTGTACCTGAAGCAAAAAGAGCACTGAGGCTCTTTAGACTCCTGACTGGGTCTGCCAGAGCTGTTATTGAAGGGGTAGGCCCTGCTGTACTAACTTTGCTGCTATAAGGAAAGTACTCCTTGAAGCCAGGCTTCAATAGTTACTTGAATGTGTGAAGGCAGCTTTGTAGATTATGTAGCCTGTGGCTTTAGGGGAGAGCAGTCTATAACAGTTGACGCTATAAGGGACCTGGTTATTAAAGAACAGGTTGTTTGGGCTTGCCCAGGCTCCTTCAAGGTGGTACTGCAACTGTCCAGCAATGATACTTCCTTGAAAGTCCATGCTTGGGAGAAGCTCAAAGTGAGTCCATGAAAAACTTAGAGGGAATGCCCAATAACTCTGTATCTTTTCATTCCTCTAGACATCCATAGTATCCCGAGATATGTAGGCCACAGTAGCTGCAGCAATTGAAGTTCTTATGTAGCCCTACAGTTCCCCATTCCCATACTAGCAGAAAGTGGGGTCCTCTATTCCAGGAAAAAGGGAGGGATTTCCCCCATGGAGGTGGAGAAGGGAAGAACAACCCCACTAGGAAGTGTTTTAGGTTCCTTGCTGAGGACCACTGGAAAAAGGGAATATAAGCTGCAGGATAAAAGAGACCAGGGTGAGGGGCTACAAAGTGTCACTGAGGTACTGTTCTGTTTCTGGGGGCTGCTGACTTGTGGGAGGCATTGAAGAGCTTCATCCCTGCTTGAATCAGAGGCTGGTACCAGCACAGGTTAATGGACACAGGATTCTGACTCTACTTGGCAATAGAAGCCATTGCCCTGAGATCAGTGATCGCTCAAGCTATGGCTGAGGCTCTGATTCTGAAGCAGTTGTTCTTGAGGGTGGGATTCTCTGAAGAAGTTATATCAGACTGGGGTATGCACTTTATGAGCAAGATGATACACATTTTGTGGTACATCAGAGGGGTAAACCATCATCCTAGCACCAGAGATCACCCAGAGACTCTGTGAGAGGTTTAATGGGACCCTCAAGAATATGTAGATGGCCTTTGCTAAGACGCTTGTGAGACCATGGGAGAAAAGTCTTCTCTATCTCTTGTTTGCCTACAGGTAGGTCCCCCACAAATCTACTGGGTTCATCCCCTTTGAGCTTCTATATGGATGGAAAGTCAAGGGTTCCCTCGCTAATCAGCACTGTCTGGGAGATAAAGCACATTTAATTAGGGAAAGTTGTTATGCCCTATATGCTAAATATATATATGGGTCTGCTTACAGGTGTTTATGTCTCTGGCCACAAATAAACTGGAAGCAGAAGAGGTAGTATGGCAAGAATGCCCACAGTGGGAGGGTAGGAAGTCTAACCACTACTAAGATTGTCTGGAAGTTAACTGATACTAATTATGTAGTAGACAGGCAAGAGAAGCCATGTATATACAGAACCGAGAACAAAAGAGAAACAGGGCATGAAGCCATCTAAGAGTAATTCCGTATATAATGCCAAATATTTAAGACCCCTGCTTATGAAGCTTTATTTAAATTTTAAGTCCATATTTTATATTTAAATCTAATGTAATCCTGGGGATCTACAATATCTACTGTGAAGAGGATCAAGACCAGATTTCCTTGGCTTTAAGGCTATTTGATATATAAAATCTAAAAATCTTAAATATTTGGCATTATATACGGAATTACTCTTAGATGGCTTCCCACTCTGTTTCTGTCTTGTTCTGATTACAGTTTTCTGCAGTTGTAAGCATTCCCACTAGTGCTGGAAACATAAGGGCTGCAGGTTTTCCCTGGAATACCTAGATAATATTGCCATATACAGTCAGGACTGGGAGTCTCGTCTTTACTATCTACCAATAGTGTAGACTCATATTTAGGAGGCTGACTTAACAGTAAAAGCACATAAGTGCCAGTTGACTAGAAGGGAGGTAACCTACCTGGGACACACTGTGATAAAAGGGCACTTGAAACCTGTAAAGGCTAAGGTGGAGTCCCCTGAGGCATTGCCTGTGCCACAGACTCAAAGACAAGTGAGAACTATCCTGGGAACTCCTGGGTGCTATTGTGCCTTTGTCCCAGTTATTCTGCTCTTGCAGGTCCCCTGGCAGGGCTGGTAAAAAGAAAATGCCCTGTCAGAGACTTTGTCCTGGGGGAGCATATAGGGTTAATTCTAATACTAGAATTTAACTGAAATTCTGTTGAGTAAATGTGTTCAAATTACATCATGTGTGAACAATGGGCCATTGGTCCAAGGTAGGGAGTAAAAATAACTGAATGTCAGTTTAATGGCAGATGGATAGTCAGTTGGAGACAAAACGGCTAAGAGAGACGGACTCCCTTATGTGAAAGACATAGCAAAATGACTGGTTTATGAGGTTTCTGATAAACCTCCTGACCTGGTGAACACTTGCATTCCAGGAGAGGTTTGACTATCCAGGAGCCAGGGGCCTGTGCTTATTAGCGAAGATCTGGGACGTTCCTTCTATGTATAGACCGTGTCACCTGAGACAGGAATTTGAGTGGTCTTGAGCAGAAGGAGATGAAGATGGGAATATTGTGTACCTTTCCAGGAAGCTACAGCCTAAGGAGCATAAGTGATCAGTGGCTGAAAGGAAATGCTGGGCAGTTGTCTGGGCTTTGAAGAAGATGCAGCCATACTTTTATTGGGCCCACTTCATAATCCAAACTGAACACAATTCCCTGATATTCCTGAACACATTGGGGGATGTCAGTGCAAAGCTCCTGAGATGGCCTATGGCCATGCTGGGGCCGTCTCTTGAGTTTTCAGATTAGCACCATACAGTCTCCAATAATGCAATTGCAGGTGGCTATTTATGATACTGATAGATGAGGGTAATTAAAACCTAGGCCTCAGTAGACTTTGGAGGAGGCCAGGTAGACAAGGGAGGGGGTCCTGGACTTTGAGTTATGCAGTGGTGTATATTTTGTATATTAATGTATTACATGTGGATATAAAATTATAGTCGCCACTTTTATCTAATGCTTTTGATAGAGCTGTTAAACGTTCCAGTTCTGAAGGTACCTCTAGAGATTTTAAGGCTTTAGGAGCCTCCTAGGGGTGTTGTTTATTGGAGAGACACCCCACTACCAGTGTCTCCCCATCAAAGAGGGAAAACAAAATAAAAATATATTGATGGGAATTTATTTCAAACAACCTAATCTTATAGAGTGTGAATGAGCCCAACTTCTAATGCAAATATAAAAGGTTCTCAGTCAGGAAATGTAATCCTATCAAGAGATTTTAAGTACCCTGAAATTGACTGGAGAAATGAGACTTCCAGCACAACAAAGGGATTTAATTCTTGAATTATGCTTAATCACAATTTTATTTCGCAAATGGGGGAAGCACTACCTAGAAACGAGGACTTGCTGGAGCTGGTGATCTCAAACTATTCTGAAATGAAAACCCATTAACAAGGGTCCGACTAAAGCATTCTATAAAAAAGCTCATTTCACATTGCTAAAAGCAGTATTAGAAGACGTAATCGCATGTAATCTTTAAAGATAAAAATGCATAAGAGAGATGGAATTTGTTCAAAATGCTTTTGTATAAATATACACAGCAATATATACCAATGGGGAATACATACAAGAGGAACAAATTTAACACTTAACCCCATAAGGACTGGCACACACGCATGTGGCCGGCACTTAAGGACCGCGGAGCATTTTTTGTTTTTGTTTTTTTTTAATACGATTCAGGGCTCCCTCAATGGCGTACGTCCGCTCGGGGAGCCCTGAAATCGATGACGTACATGTACGCCATGGGTTTTTTAGGGAAATCCAGCCATGACGTACATGTACGTCCGGCGTCATTAAGTTGTTAATTAACTCCTTCCCAACAACGGACGTACATGTACGTCCCACAGAAACTGTCACTTAGTGACAGAAGATGTACATGTACGTCCCGGAAGTCCGGGTCCCCGCACAGATTACATTAGCAAAAAAAAACTGTCCTGGCCGGGAGTTAAGTGACGGCCGCGTTTGCGCACGGCTGGTCACTAAGGGGTTAAGGACCAGGGGTAAAAAAAGCTTCTAGAGGACCAGAACCACATAATTTAGAGAGCCAGCACATGAGCAATCACATGTACCGTTGTGCTAAGAGACACTGAAACTGACTGCTCCGGTCTTGGTGCAGTCAGTTTTAAAATCCCTGCATGATCACAGCACGCTCTTAGGTGCGCTGTGATAGAAAAAACTCACAATGTGCCAGGACTGTCACTGGTCCTTAACGGACCTCAAGTTGTGATGGTCCTTTCCCTTTTATGGACCTTAAGGGTTTAAGGCCAGTGTGGCTTAACAAAGAGGTTCTCAGTGAAATGGAGAATGAGAAGCAACAAGTAAGGTCCCATATGGAATATATCTATTCTATATATATAGAGAGAGAGAGTACTCTTTCTTTTTGGCTTAAAAATACATTACTGAACTTGAAAAAGTACGAAGATGCACAACAAAATGTTATTATAAATAGGGATGGGCGAAACTTTCCGTCTCAAACTGAAATCGGCGAAAAAAGGCACTTTCCGCTTGAAACTGAAACTTTCAGTGCTAGTGGAGGTGAGCAGTGTCCAAGTGGGGAGAGACGGGAAGTAACTTCAGGGCATTATTTACTTAGCATACTTTATAAATCTAAATCACTCAAACTATCTTTGTAAATAAAAAAATGGCTAATTTTACATATAGATTATGTGGAAAACTGTTTAAAAATCATCAGTATAATTGCTACATGATAGTGTCCCTTTAATGACAGATCTAGGCTGCCATTTTTTTCCTAACCATTAAAAAACATAGATATGTCTAATCGTAAAATGTATATGTCAGCCAATCGTAAAATGTATATGTCAGCCAATCGTAAAATGTATATGTTAGCCATTCTAGAATTCTTTACTGTTATCGACCCTACCCTTCTAACCGCAAGCTATTGCATGAATCTAACGATATCACTTTTCGGTTTTCCATCTTCTAACTTATATCATGTTCTGCATTTCTATTTTTTTATTTCTTCCTGAAAACTGTTTTCTTCCTGATCCTTTATAAAATACTTTAAAGGAACTGAATCACTAAAAGTGTTACTAATGTCCCATGATAAATAGTTTGCATTTTGTAGAGCTTGAAAAGTTGAACTGAATGCAAAAAAAAGTATCTCTCAAACCGCTATGGTTTGAGAGATACATGCAGATAACAGCAGGGGACAATCTTCTTCCTATGAGAACAGTGAAAACCCTGTCCCCCTTGACAAGTTTTTCAGTTTTTTCCCTTATCTTAATTGAAGATTGTCCCTCTCTGCAATCTACCTGGGCACCTCCCTTCTGCTCTGGCTGAGCAGTGTTACATCAGTAAAAGGGGCGGGAGGGGGATACTTTGTCATTGAATTACTCTTGAACTACAACTCTGACAGAACTGAAATAACACTCTCCAAAGTCCAAATACTATGATGATTAATTAGAGATGCTTTTATTATGAAACATTACTATCCCTTTAAGTACTGGTGCCCAAACTGTATTCCATATGAAGCCTTACCAAGGACTTATATAGAGGTAGAATTATATTCCCACCCTAATAGTGCCTTATTGGCTTTTGCAGCAGCTGAGTGACTCTGCACACTGCTGTGAAGTCTATTGTCTACCAGTGCTCCTAAATCATTCTCTAACGAGGATTTTACAAGTAACTTCTGATTTAGTCTACGGATAGCATGTTTGTTTCTGCAGCCTAAATGCATAACCTTACATTTACCTATTTTAAACTTAATCTTCCTCTTTTCAGCCCATTTCTCAGTTTATCCAAATCTTTCTGCAGAGAAAAAAAACATCCATCTCTGTATATATTTCCTTACACATCTTGGTGTCATCAACAAAAATTGAGGTATTACTTTCAATTCCCACTTCTAGATCATTAATAAACAAGTTAAAACGCATTGGTCCCCGGACTGAACTCTGTGGCACTCTGTGGAGTCCCCGGTGAGGACTCCTGTGGTGCTGTTGGGGGATATAAATGACACGATTTGCATACAAAAAGGGAAGGGGTTACTTTGAGTGGGGGTGGGGCTTAATGTATGTGTCACAAAAGTGGGCGAGAAGTGGGAAGAACAGTGTGGGGAAGGAGAAGTTGGAGGGAAATGGGAGGTACAGGGTGGGAAGGAGCAGAAGTGGATAGAGTTTCACAAGAAACTCCCCACCAGAGCAGAATCAGCCAATGTCCCAGAGACCCGGTAATTCACTGTATAAAACGGAGTCTCCGGCACAGATCAGTAGAGTTCCCAGGTATGGTTATGTTAGGCATTTATTTAAAATAATAGTTGTTATGAAATATTTAACATTATTTATTTATCAGTATACTAGTTGAACAGCCCGTTACACGGGCCACAGTGCCACTGCCACCCGGTTGCGGGGCAGTCACGCGCAGTAGAGACTGCCCGCGCCACGACTGATACAGAGCTGGACGCTCCTTCTGAGCTCCCAGCTCTATATCAGCCGCGGCGCGGGCAGTCTCTACTGCACATGACTGCAGCACGCGCAGCAGTGTCTACTGCGCATGTCGTGGCGTTACACACAATTTAGCAAATTATTATATAGGATACCAGTTAGGGTTGCCACCTTTTCTTAAAAAAAAAATACCGGCCATGGCATTCCCTCCATAAACTTAACATTGGACAGAAGCCAATTTTTTACCGGCCTGCCGGTGAAATACCAGCTGGGTGGCAACTCTAATGGCAGTTTCACAGTACTGGCTGTGCCAGATACTATATTCCTCCCTACTCTCCCTCCCAACTGCTACTCAGTTATGCTCTTCTGTCTTTCCGCCTACTTATTTTAATTACTTGATAAATATTAATTACTTGATAAATAAAGGTAATAAAGGCATCTATGTAAGGGCAGATCCTGTAATAAATGTTATCTAGAAACCTGTCTAGAGCCCATTGTAAAATCACTAGTCCAAGACAAACATCCAAACAGGGCAGAAAGGATGTCAGATATCCTGTCCAGGCCACCTTAAAATCCTACCGGGATCAGACACTGGGGTCACACTGGGGACACCGCACCTAACATATTGATTGTTATAATATCAAACATATGCTTAGATTTCTGTAGTAAACTTATGGCATGAATATGTTCTGTGTCTTGACAGTGTGCCCTCCCAACATGGCCTGAGGAATAAGACTGGTTACCTCACAGAGAGGTTTCTGTACATGTGTAATAATATTGGTTCAATGATGAACCTACTGTTGCTCACGTAACAGGTCCGATAACATCCAAATATGACATTTTAAAATATCAGGTCAGAATTTGGTGATTGGTTTACAAGTCATTAATAGTGTCACAAAAGGTCTGGGTGACACCCTCTCCTCCCATGTGAATTCTCTTTACAAGGACTTTACCATCTGGAGATGCCCACAGACTGTTGGTACTTTGGTATAGGATAGGTTTTTTGTGTTATCCCTTGTTTATTTTAATACTGTTTTGTACTTCTATTTTGTATTCTTTTTTTACCATCATTTCTCTTTTTATATAAAGCACTGTGACTATTTTACTCAGATTAAATATAAATGTATCTGTTCTGTCATTGAGCCCTAAATTAAAAGCATAGAATATTGGGGACCACAGGTTTTATCCTGGTACCCTTATGTCTAATGTTCACAGTATCTGTTTTTGGCTAAATTGGGTTCTATATAATTATAGTCCGGTGGGATACTGAAGCCTTCTTAGGTATTAGTGAAGTCTTAAACACAACTTGGCTGTGGCAGTGAGTAATTTTTGGGGAGTGGTGGGGTGATTAGGTGTAATTGCTCTGTACCCTGGAGGGGAGAGTGATGAGTGGGCCTGCGAGCTGTTTGCCAGCAACCCTTTCAACCCCATACCCAGCATCATGGCTGGCCTATACCCATATCCTCCTCCCGACCCTTTTACTGCTGTAAAACTGCTCACCTCCAAGCAGAAAAACTGGATGGATCGCAGAGAGGGACAATCTTCAGTGAGCGTAAGGAAAAAACTGAGAAACCTATCAAGGGGGGCAGAGTTTTCCTTATGATCACAGTAAGAAGATTGTCCCTTGCTGCGACCTGTCCGGTCAAGAGTGCAGATTCCACATCTGAGGGGAGGCGGCTTACACTAGGTAAAAGGGGTGGGAGGGGGATACTTTATCATTCAATTATTCTTGAAATACAACTCTGACAGTATTGAAATAACACTCTCCATGGCAGAGGCGTAACTAGAAGCCACCGGGCCCTGGTGCAAGAATTGCCATGGCCCCCCCCCGCTCACATTGGCCCCCTCATCCACATTGCCCCCTTCATCTCCACATTGCCCCCTTCATCTCCACATTGCCCCCTTTATCTCCACAATGCCCCTTCCACAATGCCCCCTTCATCTCCACAATGCCCCCCTTCCACAATGTCCCCTTCATCTCCACAATGCCCCCCTTCATCTCCACATTGCCCCTTTCACAATGCCCCCTTCCATCTCCACAATGCCCCCTTTCACAATGTCCCCTTCATCTCCACAATGCCCCCTTCCATCTCCACATTTCCCCTACCTCCAGTCCCTGGTGGTCTAGGGGAGCATCTTTACAGATCTGTGCCTCCTTCGGCACAGACCCCAGCAACCGGAGCTCCCGCGTGCCGCTGTAGTAATGCAGAGGCTGGGAGATGATGCCATCTCCCAGCGCTCTGTATTACTACAGCAGCGCGCCGAGTGGGAGCTCAGCCCAGGTAAGTGACTGCTGCGGGCAAGGGGGTCGCAGACGGCCCCTGGAGTGACGGGCCCGGTCGCAGGTGCGACCGCTGCGACCCCTATTGTTACGCCACTGCTCCATGGCCCAAATACAATGAAGATTAATCGGAGCTGCTGTTTTTGAAGAGGAGTAGTTGCATCAGCTTCTGTGTTCATTTTTTCTGAGTGGTATGGTGTCTGAGCAGGGACAATTTCTTCCCTACACCAAACTATAGATTAGCTGTTGACAAATGAAGGCTCTCCAGCTATTGTTGGATTGCAACTCCTATTATAGTCAGCTGACAGCGAGCAAAAGCTGAAGGACTGCAGGTTGCCATACCTGCCATAGCTGATCTTCACATGATCATACACAGGGAACCTTTCCGAAGAAAGACCTGACTGAATACAGGATTTTAGCCGGGAAATACTTTGTCCCTGCTCAGAACCTGTATGATCAAATACACTCAGTCTCTTAAGAGAACACAGATTAATCCTTTGAGTGACAACCCCTCTGGCAATCAAAGGGTTAAGAGGTGAATAAAAAGGTTATTTT
Organism: Rhinophrynus dorsalis; assembly: GCA_037306005.1. Taxonomy (NCBI): domain Eukaryota; kingdom Metazoa; phylum Chordata; class Amphibia; order Anura; family Rhinophrynidae; genus Rhinophrynus; species Rhinophrynus dorsalis. The sequence goes on from CM074722.1 coordinate 44,482,644, forward strand.
TATTCTCAGGAATATGCTGATTAAGAGGTGAATAAAAAGGTTATTACTAATTTTTTGAACATTATTTGTATCCTTCTTTAAATAGGGGAACATGTCTTTTTAAAGGGATAGTAATGTTTCATAATAAAAGCAGCTCTAATTAGTCATCATCGTATTTGGACTTTGGAGAGTGTTATTTCAATTCTGTCAGAGTTGTAGTTCAAGATTAATTGAATGACAAAGTATCCCCCTCCCGCCCCTTTTACTGATGTAACACTGCTCAGCCAGATCAGAAGGGAGGTGCCCAGGTAGACTGCAGAGAGGGACAATCTTCAATTAAGATAAGGGAAAAACTTGAAAAACTTGTCAAGGGGGGCAGGGCTTTCATTGTTCTCATAGGAAGAAGATTGTCCTCTGCTGTTATCTGTCTGGTCTATGGACTGCATTCCACATCTAAGAAAAGATGGCTTACACTAGATAAAAGGGGCGAGAGGGGAATCTTTGCTTGTGAATATCTCTCAAACCATAAAGGTTTGAGAGATAAGACTTACATCGTTCTTCATGTTTTTTTAATGCCTACAAAATAAAATAAAGAAAAAATTAAGTATTACTATCCCTTTTAATATAAATAGTTCTAAATATTGGGTTTACTACTACCTTTTAAGAGTGCCTACATATACAGTGTCTGCACAATCTAGAATAATAGCCTGCAAAGGAAATTAGCCGCTATTGACATCACAACCTATACTGTGGTTCTGGTTGGCGACGCTTTAATCACATCACAGAAACAGGATAAGGGCCCCACATAAAGGAGTGTTCGCCTCTGTAAGCACACGGCTATTTGAGAAGGACAGAAACGGGGTCTCCAGTTTCTATCTGGCTCCTGGACAGGTTCATCACACATTCATATGTGACTCTGAGAACATCTAGCGTCAGCCAGTCTGCTGAAAGATCCAGAACTAGAGCTTGCTCTGCTATCACAGTACAGACTTAAGAGTAAAGCCGATGGTAGTAATAGAGAGCCCAGGCTCCACTGACAGAGAGCACACACATACATACACATCACAAGTAGAAAACCTTAAATCCTCCCCGAGGCTCTATCTAATCCTCTTTACAACTAAAAGCATCCTGTGCATTTTATTCTACTTTAATTGATTACTGAAGCTCTCCGTTCTTTGGTACACAGCCAAGAAACATTTGCCAAATCAGCACAGCATGTAAAGATTCCTGTAGATAAAACTATAGTGGTTTGCATTAGAAGACTCTCAAGCAACCAAGGACTCAATTATTTTGCATTATTTCTCGGAAACAAATGCTGAAATATAAATTGCTCTTTTATGAAAGACCGTATTGTAACATTTACAGATCTTTATGAAAGTGTTTGCTTAACTTGATTGCTCATTAACATGGGTAATTAAATGTGATGGCACATTCGAATTGTTTGTGCCCATCATCTACAAGTGTTCTGTGTTCTCCCTGTGAGCCAGTTACAGTGAGTGAGGGCGAGTCCATGCAGATGTTGGCAAAAAAGTACTGGCTGATGCATAGGTGGGCTGTGATTGGATAGCTGAAATTAGTCTCACAACAATTCTATCCCCTGGCTGAATGTCCTGCTTGTTGGTCACATAAGCCACAGTGCAGACCTTCTGGTAACCATCGTTAATTATGCAAATTTACAGCCTCCATAGATGATTGTCGGATAAAGCAGTCACCCATGTGAACAGCCCCATAGGGTGTAATGCACCCTGTTTGTAATTCCAGGGAGCTGCTGGATAAGACTTCATGACCCACATACTACCAAGTAATCATACCTGGGAACTTTTTCTTCTTGCCTCCCCGGAAAGGGAGACCTGTGGTGCCAGTGAGGGTGACAATTACACAATTTGCATCAAAATGGGCGAGACTTAATTGTGACTGGGGGTGGGGTTTCAGAAACATGTTAAAAATAGGCTGGAGAAGGAGGAGAAGTGGGCGGGGAGTGGGTGGAACTGACAGGGAAGGAGCAGCAATGGTCAGAGTTTCTTAAAGGGGAACTACCACCCCATAAAATCTTTATCTAAATTAAGTCTCCATCTGGCGACTAGCTGCTTAGTAGCGCTAATCACCAGAATTATTACCTGTTTTAACTGATTTACGAGTTATTCCATGGCTGACAGTAGCAGGAAGCACGGACATTTTGCCATAGTGACGGCCGGCTCCAAAAGGGACTGACAGCGCAGGTGCACGGACGTCACTATGGCAAGATGTCCGTGCTTCCTGCTACTGCAGAATAACTCATAAATCAGTTAAAACAGGTAATAATTCTGGCGACTATCGCTACTAAGCAGCTAGTCGCCAGATGGAAACTTAATTTAAATAAAGATTTTATGGGGTGGTAGTTCCCCTTTAATAAACTGCCAACACCCCAGAGAATCAGACTCTGCCCTGGAGACCCGGTAATGCAGAGTCAAAACCGGGGTCTCCGGGGCATATCCAGAGAGTTCCCAGCTATGCAGGTAATTTTATAGAACCAGAGTGGTGTGCTAAGGGTGAATGAAGAAAAGGGAAGGGACTCCCCAACATTATTCTGATTTTACTGGCAAACAGTGGCCATGTAGTATTAGCAGCCACCAACCAAAACAGTAATCTGCTCTTACTGTTTGGTGTAGCAGGACAGTGCAGAGCCGACAGGCCCCCTTGGGTGCTTGGTAATTTTACAACTGCTTTCTCTGCACCCCCTATAGATATGTCCCTGGAACAATCAAAAGTATCTGTGTGTTACTTTTTACATGATATCTGCATTTGAAGCCTAAATTTAGTTCACACCTCCTGCCAATAAATAATAAACATCAGAACACTCGTAGGAAAGAAATAATCACCAGACCACATTGAACAGAACAATGAAAGAAGAGGATCGGACTGGAAAATGGAATTGCTCAGCACGGATGACAATCAGCTGCCGTGGGCTACAATTCCCATCATCCCCAGGCAGCAGAAGTCTAGCTGGGGATGATGGGAATTTTAGTCCACAGCAGCTGATTGGCATCCGTGCTTAATAATTCCATTTTCCAGTCTGATCCTCTTCTTTCATTGTTCTGTTCAATGTGGTCTGGTGATTATTTCTTTCCTCTTTTTCCTGATGTTTATTATTTATTGGGCTGCCCATAACTGCAGTATAAATTACAAACAAAGTTGAATGCAAAAGAGTGCTTAGCTAGACCTCATTGCTGTATTAAATACAGCTGCCCAGTTTAACCCTTTGATTGACAGAGACGTATCCGATGCATTGCATTGCAATGCATCGGATACCTCTCTGGCACTCAAAGGGTTAAAATATGAATCACTTATTCATATAGGTATAGCTTCCCTTTAAGGTTTATAATGAAGCCGAACATGAGACCTTGGCATACAATAGCTCATATTCTCATGTACTGAATTGTGGGCCTGCAGAGATAATTGGTAGCAGATTCCTGCAAGACTAATGTCATTGTGAGCTTCCTTCTTTAAATCAGCCTCAGCATGAGATGAGCTTGGCTCCTATTTTCTCTCTTTGCACCGTGAGGCTTATAGAAGGCAGACGGCACTGTCTCATAGCTCACAGACAGCTTGCCTCAGGTCAGAGTTTCTATCAAGCAGTTATTCAAACCCTCTGATTAAGCCTTAATATAGAATCATAGTAACAACCGCTGTGCCTGCTTTTTCATTACAATTTCTTTTATCCCAATCAGTCCAGTGCATTCCAATAGGGGCGGGCAGCCTTACAGCTGTTGTTTGACAACCGTTCCCATCAACCTCATCTAACCAATCCCTGCTTTAGGGTGAGGATTTATCGATTACATCTCTCCACGAAAATATTGCATGGGTTAGATAACAAAACATATCTGGAAAGAGTTGAGACCTTAAAGGGACACTAACACCTATACCTTTAAGGGAAACCAAAACCTAATAATAACCCCCCTACACATGCACTTGCCTTTTATGGAAATAAAATCATAATGGTCTCTATGAATTTTGTCCTGGTGCCTTTGTTCAAGAGAGAACATATTTCATTAGTGCAGGATGTCATGTCCATGGAGGCGGACATGACAGTTGGGAGTTTTTTTCAGACTGAAGCAGGTAGAATGCACATGCCTACTTGACACTTTGTGCACCCTTCTGGTCCCTAATGCATTGGGAAGAGTGGGTTGCACACATCTCTGGCCTTGGTTTAGATTACCATGTGCAGTGTATGGAGTATGTGTCCTGTGGTCCTTCTAGAAACTTCCATGTCCAACTTTATGGATATGGCATCCAGAATGTAACGATTATGCTAACTCTTGAAGCAAGGAACAACCAAAAATTCAGTGACAATTAGGATTGTATGGCCATAATGAGATAAGGTAGGGATAAGGTGTTACTTCCCCTTTAATAGAAGAAGAGCTGCATCCTGGAGCTATATAAAGCCTTCTGGGGCTCTCCATGCACCAGATGGAGCCCCCTGCTGGTAACCCAATAAAGTCCAAAGCAGCAGCTATTTCCCATATTTGTCATTCTCTCTGGCTTCATATTCTCAAGGCTTCTGAGTGACCTGTTCAAGTCTATGACCTGATTCTGGAAGTGGCTGTACATCCACTCCACATTTTGTTTTTATTTTTGTTTTTTCAGAATGGAGAGAGGCACCTTTCCAATTGGCTGCCTCATCTCCCAGGAAAGTAGTGGCTGCAGGGTTCTAGAAAGGGGCTCCATCTGGCTCAAAATGCCCTCAGACAATTTTAGGCAGTTCAAGGATATGTCTCTACTTACATTAAGGTAATAAGTAGACCTTTGTGTATAGGTGGTAACATCTCATTTAATAGCTTGGAGGACAGAAGGGATAGAGGTGATATAATTGTAACCTTCACATAAATTAAAGGATTTAATAAACTTCAGGAAGCATATTTTTTTCTGAATAAAATGAATACTAGAACAAAAGGACATGCCCTAAAATTGGGTGGAAATATAAGATGAAATGTAATAAAAAGGCTACTTTACTTTAAGGGTAATAGAAACATAGAGTGCCTTCCTCAGAATTGGTTGAGACATAGGACCTGGTTCCATTGGTAGTCACAGATCCTCTCATTCACTGTCTGACCTCCCCCCAGCCTTGTTCCACTGGTAGTCATAGGCTGAGCCCCCCACATACATTGTCTGTCTGATGCACAGCCTGGTTCCACCTGTACCTGCAGGTCCCTCGCATACACTTTCTGCGCCACTAGTCTGGATTGCTCTGGCACTAATAAATCCCACATACATTGTCTGCTTTCCCCAGCCTGGTTTCACTGGTAGTCACATCCCCTACATACACTGACCGGCCACTGTGTATCTTTAGGAGTGGAGAAACTGAGTGTAGCATCTGCTGCTGTGCTGTCCTAGGGCTCATGGGAATATGAGAGACCTGACCACTGGGGACTCATCCTTGGCCTGGACCCCTTTTAGGCTTCTGGAGGGAATGGAGAACTTGAGCTCCCCACTGCTGCTCTGTTCTCCACATGTAGAATGAGCATCAGGGTGGAGGAACAGTTGCACATGTTCCCCTTGCCCCATACATCTGGGTTCTGTTGAGATCATCTCAGTTGAACCCATATGTATGGGGTAAGAAGGAGCTCATGGAACTGCTCTTCCATCATGATGCTCATGCTACAAGTAACGGAGTGGAGGACAATACAGCAGTGGCGCTCTCAAGTTCTCCTCTCCCTCCAGGAGTCTCAAAAGGGTCCAGGCCATGGATCAGTCCCCAGTGGCTGGGTCCTTAGCATTGCGTTGGGATCTAGGCACTTCCCTAGGTTGCACTGTGAATAATCCATCTCTGTTTTGTTAGTGATTAGACAATTAAGACTTCCGTTTTCCTACACAAAATTCTGTATGTTAATGTGTGGGTGTGTGCTTGGAGCAATATTTGCTGTCTCTTCAATACTTTACTGACTGCACTTCAGATTTTAATGTGTTTTTACCTCTGTGGCAAGTCTGCTCTAGTGTGACACAGATCCAGCTGACTTTACAGCTAAAAATCCAGCAACAAGCCAGTAAAGGGGAACTACCACCTGTTCAAGAATTTAACCTCAATAAATGCCCATCTGGTGACTAGCAGCTTAGTGGCGCTACTCGCCAGAATTATTACCTTATGCCAAAGAAATGTGCATTGTTCTGGGGCTGAGAGCAGGACGGATCGCGGACGTCTTGCCATAATGACGTCCGTGCACCTGCACTGTCAGTCCCAGTCGGGTCGAGGAGGCATTGCTAGGAGCCGGCCGGCTCCAGAAGTGACTGACAGCTCAGGCACGTGGACGTCATTATGGCAAGATGTCTGCGATCCGTCCTGCTGTCAGACCCAGAACAATGCACATTTCTTTGGATTAAGGTAATAATTCTGGCACTAGCACTACTAAGCTGCTAGTAACCAGATGGGCATTTATTGAAGTTAAATTCTTGAAGAGGTAGTAGTTCCATACCTCCCAAGTGTCCCTCTTTAGGGGGGATAGTCCCTCTTTTAGACCCAAATCCCCCTGTCCCTCTTTCCCACCCTGATGTCCCTCCTTTTAAGAGATCAGATTGCATGGTGTATATATATAATACTCTACAGCAATAAATCTCACATTATTGTTTGTTTAAACATCAGTATATGTGTTTGTAAATTAGTCTGTGTAAATAATATATTTTGGTCTTGTTATAAGTCATTTATTATGTTACACAAGGAGGTATCAATAGGTCATGAAATAGCCTAAAAATGCTCAGTAATGCCCCACCCACCAGCCACGCCCCCAGCAACTCCCCCTAAAACAAAAGTGTCCCTCTTTGGCAATTTGAAATGTTGAGAGGTATGTAGTTCCCCTTAAACATTTACAAACATGGAATGAATACAAATTATACCAGTTTTTCTGTTGCAATAAGGAAACTTCATCAGACACAAAATCTTATCTTAGTGTTTTTAAACATTAGTTCTCAGGGTTTCAGTATGTCCCTGATTGATCATCGGTGAATTAGCAATTGCTCGGTCATTGTGATTGATTTGCGTGTGATTCATCAGGAATATTCTTAAAACTGCAACTACTAAGAGGTTATGTGCTAAGGAGTGATAAAGAGGTGATAAAGTGCAGATGACTTCCCCAGTGGTTTAATTCTCCAGTTCCTATGGTATTCTATGGAGCCTACACACTAAGATCTCCAAAGAGAAATCTTAGCACATAGGCTCCATAAAATAACATGGGAATGGAGAAGTGATATCACTTTCCACTTTATCACCTCTTTATCACACCTTAGTGCATAACCCCCTTGTTGTTTTCTGAGGACTGTGGTTGAGGAACACTATCTTAGTCCTCATTGAAGGGTTACTACAAGGCGTTTTCATGAGATCTGAATTAGAAATTGAAAAACTGTAGAAAGTCTAAAAGTAATGAGGCGTTATATGTCTGCACTGTGCAAAAACGATTTAAGCGGAGAGAGCAACCTGTGCCTCTTCACTGTTTTTGGAACTAAAACGCCCCTCATCTCCATTGGCCAGCTGAAGATCAGTTGTAGTCCAACAGATGCAGAGCTAAAGCAAGGATGGCATTCGTGGCCTACAATGCTCATCTTTTCCAACCTACTGGATTTAGGTAATTACGATTAAGGAAGATGATAATCTCAGTACCCAGCAGGTAATATAAACACACAGTGAAATAATATAATAAACTGGAGATGCCGCAAGTAAATACAATGTAATTCTGTTGAACAGCATGCTATATACAAGCAAGCATGCTTCAGTGCAAAAAAATTGTTTTCAACGTTGAATAAACCAAACATTTCAATTAGCACCAGGTTTCTAAATAGTCCACAGGAGGGAAGTACTTCAGACAGGTTTGTAATGGGATTAAAATGATCCTTCCAAATATGTGCAACAATATGGACTCAGTCATGTTCAGCAGTTAGCTTTCAGACTGGCGATGAGCACAATAGCGCAATAGGAAATTATTTTCTCCTTCTCTTGGAGAGCAGCTCTATCCAGCTGTTTACTGAAAGGCTGGACTTGGCGGGAGCTCCGGGATCTGTAATTCGTCATGTATATTTTATAGACTCCTCTTGTAAATAATATATCTCAGGGCTTTTAAACTGTTAGAGCTCCTAATTTGGAGTTGCTTAAGACAAATGAGATGGAAAATCCTTACAATGGCCAATTATCTATGATTTATATAGGTGTTTTTATAGCCCTGGCTTCCGTCCTTCAAAGCTCTTGGCCAAAGAAATTCCCAATTGCTGGTTGCTGAGTGGAATGAGTGTTACTGGGGAATGTAAACAAAGTGGGTGTGAAGGGACCAGCAGCACAAAGAGCATCATTTACCATATTAACCCTTTGAGTGCCAGAGGGGTACGCAAGGCACTGCTTTGCAATGCGTTGCGTACCCCTCTGGCTCTGAAAGGGTTAAAACCTTTTGCCTGCCAGAGGGCTACCCCGTTCATTGCTTTGCAATGCATTGCATATTCATCTGGCACTCAAAGGGTTAATGTGTAGGATGAGAAAAAAAAAAAAAAAATTGTCCAGCTTCAATGGAATAAATACTTGCAATAAGGTTCTTAGACCAGGATTCCTCCAAGGTGAGCAACCCAGCCCTGAAAAAGTTAAATAAGTAATTCAGAGTTGGCAAGACTTCATGGTGTATCTTGTATTCTAATAGATTCCCTGCGTACACAGGCAGGGCTAGATTTCCCATTAGGCAGAGCAGACAACTGACTAGATCATCATCAGCTGTGCTGGCCACACCCATATGCTGAATTGTGGGTGTGGTCAGAGCAATCTCAAGGTCCCTGCATCATTTTTTTACCCCTTTACAAGCTATTACTTAACCCCTTGAATGCTAGAAAGATCTCTAGTTGCTTGTAAAGCAATGTGATGGACTTCCCTCTAGCAACCAAGGGGTTAAAGCTTTTTTCGTTTGTTTGTTTTATAGGCCAGGGGTATTGTCTGTGCCAGGAAACAGTGCATGGGACTGGAGGTGGAGTCAATAGAGGAATGGGGGTGTGGCCATAGCAGAACTATGTAAATTCGACCCGGTAAGCAGTCCTCTTTAACACTTTCAGTGCAGGGTAGCTCATCTTAAAGGGAACACTGCTTAGGGCCTGACGCAGAAAGCAAAAGATACATATACCAACTGCACCATAAAGGGTAAGGAAATTCTCAATATTTACATTGCTTTATATGAGGATTTTAACTCCTTCAATCTTATTGAGGTCTTTAATGCATTGTTTCCCAATCCATAGAGTTTGTGATCGCAGTACGCCTCAGGGCGTGCTGTGATCATGCCGGGGGAGGTTGTAACTGACTGATTTAGGACCTGAGCAGTCAGTTTCAGCCTCTTCCCGTTGAGCCGGTATGTGTGATCACTGCTACAACGATCACATGTATGGGCTGAGCCAATTGCATACTTTGGGGGAGATTCACTAAGCGGTGGTAAAGAGGTAATAAAGTGGAGATGACTACTTCAGTTCCTATGTTAGTCTATAGAGCCTATGCACTAAGATCTCCAAAGCTGAAGAAATCTTAGCAAATTGGCTCCATAGAATAACATAGGAATTGGAGAAGTGATAAACTGGAGAAGTCCTCTCCAATTTATCACCTCTTTATCCCCGCTTAGTGAATCTCCCTCATTGCCTTTGTCAGTGTTCTCTGCCTCTCTCTTCCTCATTGTGATCGTGAGGAAGAGAGAAGCAGAGACCAGAGCTCCCAGTACCTCAAATGAGCAAACATTTAGCACTTTTTAGGTAAAAAGGGCAGGCCTGCGGCTGCAGGAATTAAAAAGGGAAAAAAAATATTTGTGTCCTTAAAGGGATAGTAATGTTTCATAATAAAAGCAGCTCCAAATTAATCTTCATAGTATTTGGACCTTGGAGAGTGTTATTTCAATACTGTCAGAGTTGTTGTTCAAGAGTAATTCAGTGATAAAGTATCCCCCTCCCACCCCTTTTACTGATGTAACACTGCTCAGCCAGATCAGAAGGGAGGTGCCCAGGTAGATTGCAGAGAGGGACAATCTTCAATTAAGATAAGGGGAAAAACCTGAAAAACTTGTCAAGGGGGGCAGGGCTTTCATAGTTCTCATAGGAAGAAGATTGTCCCCTGCTGTTATCTGTCTGGTCTAGCAAACAGATTCCACATCTGAGAAGAGATGGCTTACACTAGGTAAAAGGGGCGGGAGAGGAAACTTTATCATTCAATTACTCTTGAACCACAACTCTGACAGTATTGAAATAGCACTCTCTATGGCTCAAATACTATGACGATTAATTGGAGCTGCTGTTTTTGTGAAACATTACTATCCCTCTTAAATACATGATTTAGAGCAATCCCAAAAAGGGACATTTGGTCAGTATGAATGACCATTCATGCCTTTTATCCATTCGCTATAAAAAAAAAAAAAGAACCGATTGAGCACAAATTATGACAGGAAAACCTATAAAAAGTTATTGTTTCTAGTCTTTTTCTCTTTTTTTAGTGTTATTGAAAGAAATGGTGGATTATACATGTAGTAGTTTAAAACAGCCAAAGTGCGGGCAATCTCTACTGCGCATGACTGCATCAGCCTGCGTTCAGTCAGAGACCCACTTTAACCCTTAGAGTGCCAGACGGTTAAGCAACGCACAATGCGTTGCATCCTCCTCTGGCACTCAAAGGGTTAAACTTACCTTGCTCTACATTGCGTGTGTGGTCTGTTGGCATTTGGGCAGTTTGTGCATGACTGCATCGGACAAACATACATCTCGCCTTTTATATTATAGGATGTGGTATCAAAAGAAATCCCTACTTATGCTTAAAAAAATGGTATACAGCTTGTGTGGGTGTACTAAATGAAATAGAGGACAAATAAGTTTGAACAAAGGCATACTAGAAAGGCCAAAATTGCTCTTGTCGTCATAACCCTATGAGTGCCAGAGGGATTGCTATCCAGAGTTGAATTTGGGAGGTTGTCCTTCTAAAATCCAAGGCAATACAGAGGTTTCTAGCAAGTAAAAGGTTAAAGAGCTTTAATCATATTTAAATATATTCTTCCATTAAAAGTAACCTGGTTTTACATTAAAGTAAAATACAGGAACAGACTACAAACAATATAGTAGCATTAATACGCTTGGACTGCTGTTTTTTAGGGCATGAAACAAGCACAGAGTTCCAAGTCGGAATTCTACATGACAGGTTTGCTGCATCTAATTCTACTGTCTGTGCAGGTTTCACCCTCGGGGGCAACAGCTCAAAAGGAAAAGAGACAGACGTTTACCATAAACTCAAACCCTATGGGGAGCAGATCTAAAAACAACACTGGATTACTCCTGTGACAAACCAGCAACACAATAATGGACAAATAAAATTTTCCATTGATTTAAATGGGACTTTAAGCCAGAGGCGTAACTAGAAACCACCGGACCCTGGTGCAAAAATTGCCGTGGGGCCCCCAGACCACATTGACCACACTGTCCACCTCCACTATGCCCCTATTTTCCACCTCCACAATGCCCCAGTGACCACCTCTACAATCCCCCCAGTGACCATCTCCACATTAACCCCCATTCCACCTCCTTCCTTAACTGGTTCAGGAGCGAGCCTCATCCCTGGTGGTCCAGCAGCGTGACAGGAGAGGTCTGTGCCACCTTCTGCACAGACCTCTATCAGCAGCTCCCGTGCGGTCCTCTCTCCAGTAATTCAGAGCGCTGGGAGATGATATCATCTCCCAGCGCTCTGCATTACTAGAGTGCTGGGACAGAGAGGGAGCTGCTAATAGTGGTCTGTGCCGAAGAAGGCACAGACCTCAGTAGCTTGTTGCGGGTGCTGGGCAGAGGGCTAGCAGGGGGTGGCCGGGTCCCTGGAGTGAATGGCCTGGTTGCAGTTGCAACCCCTGCGACCCCTATTGGTACACCACTGTTTACACCCTTTGAATGCTAAAGGGGTTCCCAGCACATTGCTTCACAAGGCCCATGGGAATAATTGATTAGTTTCCTATGATTGATTCATATGGCCGACTGCAGCTTCTTGAGCTTGTAAAATGGAAGATTGTTAACAGTATGCAATAACTATTGATAATGGTCTATGATGTACTTGAATCTCAGTAGTAAACTCTCGAGACTGCCGCACCCACTGTTAATGGCACACCTCCCAAGTGTCCCTCTTTAGGAGGGACAGTCTGTCTTTGAGACCCAAATCCCTCTGTCCCACTTTATCACCCTGATGTCCCTCTTTTTAGGAGATTAGACTGTGTGGTGTGTATATAACTGTATCATATTGCTCCACAACAATAAAACTCACATTAATGTTTGTTTAAACTTCAGTATATGTGTTTATACATTAGTCTGTGTAAATAAAATGCTTTGTTATTGCTCTAAATGATTTAGTCAGTTACAAAAAGAGGTATCAGAAGGTCATGAAATGACAAAAAAAAAATTGCTAATGGTCCACCTACCAGCCACACCCCCAACAACACCACCTAAAATGAAAGTGTCCCTCTTTGGCCATTTGAAATGTTGGGAGGTATGGTTAATGGGGTGCTACCCGGCCAGATCTCTGTAGGACTACAGCATCTCGGCTTTATGGAGATGCTTTAGTATTCAGATCTTAACTAGCTGGCCAAAATTATTTTTCTTGCCCCTTACAAAATAGATTGCGTTGCTGTGATGCGCATTGCGAGTCTGGTTGATGTGACAAGCCCCTGCTCAGTCTGCCTGCTATCCACTTCTCCTTTAATGGTCAAAGGCTTTGCAGCTCTGACAAGGGGGTGCAGTTATTAGTACCAAGACAATGGGCTTACAGAGTGATAATCAGGGGGCGGATTGTACTATCGGGCATTCGGGCATGCCCCGGTGGTTGTTGCTTCTTGACAGGGAAGGGCCGCACTGCAAAATTACAGTGTAGACTCCAGCCCTACGGAAGTGTCACAGGCAGTGACGGCAGTGTCACAATGTGAAAGAGACTGCTGCTCTGCATTTCAAAGGTGCCCGGGTGAAGCAGCCCCTGACAGCCTTGGTTGTTATTTTTATGCTTTCTAACTTAACCCAGTGCTAGAGAGGCTTTTAACACATTGTAAAGCGATATAAAAAGACCTCTCTAGCACTCAAGATGTTAATTTGCTCCTGTACCTGCATTCCTGTTGCTGCCCTGCTTCTCTCCAGGACTCAGCCTCCCGTTCCCCGGACCTTATCCAGTATGTAAATCATTCACATGCCTTTCTGTCATCTTCTTTTCTCCTGTTTTGTCTTTTTTTTGAGTCATGATCTCATAATTGAGAAACAAAAACCCTTTGAATGCCAGAGGGATACCCATGTGCAAAGCATTTGATGCTCCTCTGGCACTCAAAGGGTTAAAATCAGAGACATTCAAAGTAAGAGAAATGTGTCCCTGAGCATTGATCATCAAGATAAAGAGACTAAGTTTTGAGGAAAACTACTCAAACAGAGAAACTAAAATTCTGCATATTCCCATTGATTTAAATGTGGCTTTTGACCTCCTTGAATAGAAAAACGATGTAAGGCTTATCTCTCAAACCCTTATGGTTTCATAGATATACCTCGCTAAAGTTACCTCTCCTTGGCTGTCTGAACGAAGTCAGCGCTGTAGCCGACAGCTGCAGAATCTGGTCATTTGACCAGATGGAGGCTCTTCAGCAGACACGAAGTATTAATGTTCAGATCATGCGCTTTTGGCTCTGCTGAAGAGCTTCAATCTGGTCAAATGACCAGATTCTGCAGCTGTCAGCTACAGCGCTAACTTCGTTCAGACAGCCAAGGAGAGGTAACTTTAGCGAGGTATATCTCAGAAACCATAAGGGTTTGCGAGATAAGCCTTACATCGTTTTTCATAGTTTTTTTATGTCTACAATATGAAATACACTTAAAATTAAGTATTACTATCCCTTTAAAGAGCAGTATTTAGTTCTTCACTGCTCCTCCCATCTTTGTGAGCTGAAGCATCACAAACAAATATCGCTTGGTGAACCCTGTGCTTCACCTTCTCAGACCAGATGCTGTAAAATTAAGTATAACTGTCCCTTTAACCCCTAGAGAGGTATCCAATGCATTGTGTTTCAATGCGTTAGATGCCTCTCTGACACTCAAAGGGTTAAGACATACACACACAAACACACACTATGGTGATCTCAGGTTTGAGAAGTTAATCCTTCAAAATCCCCACAGCAGCCAATCCCTGATCAAGCCTGAATTGGAGCAGCCATCACCCTACCCTTCTACAAACAGCGTGGGATGTGGAGAACGTAGGGTTGCCACCTGTTCAGTTCTGACATCGGCAGAAACCTCAAAAGCCAGATTGTCTGTTAGGACAGGTGACAGGTCCCTTAACACACTATGCCTCTCCACTGTCGACTGAATATCTGACTAAGTAGGTGTTATAGGCTCAGTGTGCCCTGCCACACAGAGCTGCCTACCACCTGCTGCTACAAGACAGTCATCAGTATCCTCATCATAGTAAGTCAACAATACACCGAGACTGACACTGAAGTAAATTAACTGTGTTTCCATCACAACAATCAATGGGCCATTGTGACGTACAGCAGAGGCAACAGTATAAAAGCTAGGGCAAAGGGAACAAGTGCAAACGTTTCCATTGGTTTATTTAAATAGGTCTTTTAACCCCTTCAGTGTTATAGATGTCCGAAATGATTTCCAGCACAAATTTCTCTGGTATTTAAGGGTTATCCCTTTGCGTACCCCTCTGGCACAGAAAGGTTTAAAAAGCCAATTTTAAATCACGGGATTATATTATTTGTCTTTTTTTTTATGTTTTTGCAGTTGATTGCCCCAGCCCAGATTATGCCCATTTTTTCTATGTGGCATGCCATGTCATATCAGTGTCATGTAACTGTGATAGTAATTCTGTGTTAACCCTTTGAGTGGCACAGGGGTGCACAATGCATTGGTTTGCAATACATTGCATGCTCCTCTGGCATTCAAAGGGTTTAAATCAAATTCAAAGTGAAAATAAAAATAAAGAATGACTTATTTCCTAATGGACCTTTAAAGCAGAACTACCACCCCTTACTAACATGGCACTAAATAATTACCCATCTGGCAACCAGCTGCTCAATAGCGCTAGTCGTCAGAATTATTACCACGTTATTGAGAATTCTATACTGCTCCCGGGCTGACATACAGGAAACAGCGCAGACATCTTTCCATAGTGACGTCTGCGTGCCTGCGCTGTCAGTCCCTTTTGGAGCCGAGCGGCTCCTAGCAACGCCTCCTAGAGCAGGCTGGGACTGACAGCGCAGGCGTGCAGACATTACTATGGGACGATGTCTGCGCGGTTTCCTGCCTGTCAGTCCGAGAGCAGTGTGCATTCTCATTAACGCTGTAATAATTCTGGCGACTGGCACTATTGAGCAGCTAGTCGCCAGATGGGTAATTATTTGGGGCCATGTTCATAAGCGGGGGTAGTTCTGCTTTAATCCATTAGATGCTACAGAAATTACCTCTGTCAAACAAGGGTTTCAAATATCTGCTTAAATCAACTGGATGCTTTATTTGATCGCTATAGTTTACCCCAGAAGTTTAAAATGTAGTATTATACCCCCCTAAAAAATACGTGATTCGTGTGGCTCAAAACAGGGCATGTTCGATTTTGGCAACAGTAAAAGGAGGCAACCCTAGGAGAGTGGCTGAGTGAGTTTTAACTCCTGGGCTACTGGAGCATTTTAGATGTAGTCAGGGACACATGGCTAAGGTTTTAAATTAGATTATTGACTGGTGTTTACTGTTTCTTTAAATAGCTAATTACTTAAAACTGGTGGGAGTGATGAAATGAACATATGTATAAATAATATGAATAGTAACAGACAGCTCTTTAATTATTTGTTGTTGTACTAAGGTAACAGGTCCGGATTAACCCATCGCATTAAGCCATGAAAACACGCATAAAAAAAGACTGTTAAGTTTATAAAAGAACAATATCACTTTTTTTCTTTTCAAAATAAAATAAACCCCATGGATGATACAGAGATCTTCGGCTGTTATAGTCCAACAATAGCTGGAGAGCCATGCGTTGTGCATGCCTACACAATGAAAGGGAATGCACTATCCTTGGACTCTAATACATTGCTTTACATCCAAAGAGATAAAGGAAAACTTCTATAGGAAATATCACAAATGAAACAAATAGTGGCTAATTCACTGATCTTGAAAATATAGACAATGATGTTCAAAAAGCAATGGATATAATTCTGGCTTAAACCACATGTACATTGGGGGAGTGAATAAAAATCCCGCAAATTCACGTTGATTTAAATGGAGATTTTTAACTCTTGAATGCTAGAAAAGTCTCCATCACATTGCTTCTCCATATGTTGGAGACCTTTTTAGCATTCGAGAGGTTAATTGTCCCATTTAAATCAATCTGAACGTTTATCTTTTCCCCAGTGGTGCAGTTGGTGTTATCCAGAATTGCTACAGTTTAGTACATGAGTCTTATAATATTTAGGACCATATGTCAAGACAAAAGCAAAGAAATTCAGAAAATTCCAAAAAGTAACACATAAAAATTTCCATGAGGCTTTAATCCACTTTCATGTTAAATCTCCATTCTTTTGTGAAGCCCACAATTCCTTCACCTTTGGTGAACATGTGGCCCATAGATTACAGGTGTATAACAATGATCAATTTCATTACAAATTGCAATCACTAGGGGCAACACTAGAATCTATTTGGTCCTGAAGCAAAATATGAGGTTGGTCACTCAAAGGGTTAATAAAGAAAAGGGAAAGGGCTCCCCGATGCTATTATTAGTCTTACTAGCTAGTAGCAGTGGCCTTCTGTAAGAATATCAGTGGCCACCAGCCAAGATAGGAAACTGTTCCTATGTAAGGGGTTGCAGAGTAGTACAAAGCCAACAGGCCCACTTCAATGTTAGGCCCTGCAACAACTTTACTTCCTGTAGTTAAGCACTTGGTAACCACGTTGCCAAAATCAATATCCACTTACCCTGCGCTTTGGTATTCTCTAGTCTTCCTCTGTAGAGATGGCCGAGTTCAGTTCACACACCTTGGAATTAATATTATCTCCGTCTGAGTCCCAACACATTCTGAAGGCAGGTAGATCAGCCAAAGCGGAGCATGGCTGGTGATTAATAATTCATTGAGAAACCAGGGCCAGAGAAGCAGCGACATTTGTGTCACTTAAATTATGTACCAAGAAAACAATTTAGACTAAGCGCTTCAGTAAAACTCAGGAACAAATTTGAGAAGCTTTAGTTCCCATGAGTCAGCTATACACGAAACTGAATGGAGCAGTTATACTCCAGCACAATGTCAGTTAACCTAATACTATAGTAACTAAGTGAATGAGGGAGACAGACAGCCATGGATGGCTGACTCAGTGGATGGAACATCTTCAGCAGAGATATCCACATTAAGGCCCGGGGGCCCTTTTGTTGCACTCTGGCATGGTCCGTCTGGTCACGTATTTAAATTCTGTTAATAATAAATGTGATCTGCTCCAAAACATAATGATTCTTACTTATCTTTAACCCTTTGAGTACCAGCGGGACATGCAACACATTACTCTGTGCACACCCATCTGGTACTCAAGGGGTTAACAAGCCACCAGATTCATATTGCTATATTCAATATGCTAAAGAGGGGCAGCTGTGGAGCAAACCATCTGCGCTACAGGGAAAAAAAATATCAAGTTCACATACATTTAAAGGGATAGTAATGTTTCACAATAAAAGCAGCTCAGATTAATCTTCAGTATTTGGGCCATGGAGATTGTTATTTTACTACTGTCAGAGTTGTAGTTCAAGAGTAATTGAATAATAAAGTATCTCCCTCCCGCCCCTTTTACTGATGTAACACTGTTCACCTCAGAGCAGCAAGACTGTCCGGATGGATCACAGAGAGGGACAATCTTCAGTGAGAATAAGAAAAAACTTGTCAAGGGAGGCAGGGTTTTCCTTATGATTACAGTAAGAAGATTGTCCCTTGCTGAGATCTGTCTGTTCCCAGGACCAGATTCCACATCTGAGGGGAGGTGGGTTACACTAGGTAAAAGGGGCGGGAGGGGGATACTTTAACATTCAATTACTCTACAACTACAACTCTGACAGTACTGAAATAACACTCTCCATGGACCAAATACTGTGAAGATTAACTGGAGCTTTTATTGTGAAACATTACTATCCCTTTAAAAAGTAGCGGTCCTGGTGTGTTGCACACCTAGAAATGATGCTTTCTCATTAAAAAATTTAATTGGTTCCTTGCTAAAAATTGACAACTCAAAGTGAATCCCCTAAAACTGATGGACCTCAGAGAACACAGGGTGCACCCACATATTAAAATAGCTCTATGCATCACAGAGCCAGCTTTTCATTTCAGACTCTATAGAAGGAATTGAAGGTGCCTATAGCCAGTAGTTTACTACTCATTGGAGGGCCCTGTACAGACTTTTTTTGGGGACTCCCTAACACAAGTATTTACACAGGGGTGTAAATAGAAACGATTGAAGTGAAGAGCAGCTGGCCCCTTGGATTCCAGGCCCCTTCAGGACAGTAGCCCTCAGAGCCAGGCGAAGGTAGGCAGAGAGGGACATGACTGGGGCTAGACAGTGTAGGGATTCTAGTGTGTGTGCGCGGGGGGGGAGGTGTGACGTAGGAAAGCGGGGGGGGGGACAGAGTAGTTATAGGGCTGACCTGGCTTCCTCTTCCTTCTCTTAGTTTTACAGCACGGAAGGAGCTCCCCTCCCTCCCTACCTTTTTGCTTGTTTGTCTCTGGGGGGTTGGTGGTTCGTTGTCCTCCTTGTGACTGTCACAGCGCATGGCGGAGGGGGGGATCCTTGGCACTTTAAAAGTTGATTGGGGTACCTGGCTTCTAAAGGGCATGGGGTCCCTGGGAAGTGGACAGGCAAGTGATTATGGATACCCACTGAGCTGGTAAGGAGAGGCGGCTAGTGGGGGATGTGCTCAAGGTGGGACTGGTGGCGGTGCTAAGGATTCTCCCCTTCTATTCAATGGTTATGGTATTGTTAATATGTTGTAAATTGGGATTATTTGATGTTAAACTATGTCAATTTTGTAAAGGAATAAATGAAGCTGTGGCCTACTTTATCCAAAAGTCACGCTTGTGGTGTGTTCTTTTATTGGGGGGTAAAAGGGTGACGAGAGAAAATGGTTCCCGGAAGTTGACGCTGCCCCAGTCATGCATTCTCCACATGACCCCACATCTCGCCTCATTCACTGTTGCCTGGCACAGAGGTTTCTTTTGAATATATTGTGTATTTTAACCAGAATGGTGCTCAGTGCACTGTACAACCCTCTGGCCTTCAAGAGGTTAATAGATTGTGTAGGTACATAGCCATCTTTCACCAGATGGAATGCATAAGATTGAAAATGTTTAAAGGGGAACTATCACCCCACATAATGTTAAACCCCAAGAATTACCCATCTGGCGATTAGCTGTACAATAGCACTATTCGTCAGGATAATTACCTCCTTATAGACAAATCCTACTGCTGCCGAGACTGACAGCCAGGCAACAGTGCAGACATCTTTGCTTAGAGATGTCTGTGCGCCTGCGCTGTCAGTCTCCGTCTTCTCTAGGAGGCGTTGCTTGGTACCATAAGGTAACAGAAGGGACTGACGGTGCAGGAGCACAGATTCTTCTAAAGCGATGTTGTCTGGCCATCAGTCTCGGCATCAGTAGGATTCCTCTATAAGTCGGTAATTATTCTGGTGAATAGTACTGTTGTTCAGCAAGTCTCCAGATGGGTAATTCTTGGGGGAAAACTTTAATTGGGGGTGATAGTTCCCCTTTAACTGAAGCCTCACCTGTGTTCACTTTGCACTCCAGACAAAGGCAAACAGCTCCGATACTTGTTGAGTGTATTGCTGGCCGTACACCGACAAGGGAGTTCCTGCGTTAAGGCCCGAGAGTTACTGTGATTCAGCATAAGCCCAGAAGAGACATGAGAGGGTTGTGGCTATGCACTCATGGCAATCAGAGTTTTGGGACAAATGAGAGTCTTGTGAATCCCTTTGAAAGCGCTTTGCACATATTTTTCAAGTAAGGGGCAGGAATCCATTTATTCTTGCTGTATATTCAGCCATATACTGTGTAGACCAGTGGTTCTCAACTCATGCCCTCAGGACCCACTAACAGGCCAGGACTTAGGGATTTCTCTGCTAGAGCACAGGTGTGGTGATCTAACAAGGAAATCATCAAATCCTGGCCTGTTGGTGGGTCCTGAGGACAGGAGTTGAGAAACACTGGTGTAGACTGACACGGTGAACATTCATCCAATGTGTGTATGGTTCACTCGTCTGACAGAGGGCTTTTATGTTTATTTTGGGTAAAGTATGGTACCATGTTAGACATAGAAAATAGAGGGGACCAGTAGAGTAAAAAGTATACCTTTATTGGGTAACTGAGTGGCTCTTTAGAATGCAGGATTTCAAGACAAACAGATCTTTTCTTCAGGCCTAATAAGAATGAAAGCTGAATACACAATCATATTATTTTAACATTTACATTTTAACATCTACATTTTACTGGCAGTGTATATTCTTATCAGAATGGACCATAACTCATGCCCCAGGCTCTAGTAAAGTCTCTTTGAAGTGGACTAGAAAATGAAGACAAGATTAATTACCATTTTGATGCTCCAGTAAATCTTAGTCTTTGACCAAAGATGGCTAAGTCTTTAGAATGTATGGGTTAACCCTCCAAACACCAGAGGGGTGCACAACCCTTAGCTTGCAATGAGCTGTGCAGCCCCAAACATCCAAAGGGACCAAAATATGTTTAATTTGTGGAACAATGTTACATAAAATTCCTTGTAACTGTTCAAGCCACAGTTCAGAGTGTTAAACTTGGTTATCAATTTATACTATCCAGATCTTTGCCCCTCTGTGCCTCCATGGATGGTAAATCAAATATTAATACAGTATTATGACAACCATTCACCACACAATTGACTCATGGTGCTAATTAAATTTTTCTGCCCAGATAAATGTATATTGGGGTTTGGTATTAGTTTGTGTTACTGTCCCTTTAAAGGGATAGTAATACTTAAAATGTAAAAAAAAATATGTTGTAGGGTTTATCCCCCTGAGTAAAACAATAGTACTCCCACTGCTGAAAGGTGTTATATTCAAAAGTTATTAATTTTCAAAGTTTAATTTTTTAGGTGCAATATCACAGTGGCCTGAAATTGTACAGTGGCGATGTTGCTACACGATCCTATGGACAGCTCTGGTCCCGGGACCATAAATCTCCATAGGATGGTGTAGCAACAGCGCCATTGTACAATTTCAGGCCACTGTGATATTGCACCTAAAAAAATTAAACTTTGAAAATTAATAACTTTTGAATAAAACACCTTTCAGCAGTGGGAGTACTCTTGTTTTACTCAGGGGAATAAACCCTACAACATATTTTTTTTTTACATTTTAAGTATTACTATCCCTTTAACCCTCAGATTGCCATAGAGGTATCCAAGGCATTGCACTCAAAATGTTAAAGATGAAATATACTTTAGTGCTAAATGGTTTAGTGCTAGGTACAGTGGTGAGAAAAAGTTTGTGAACCCCTTAGGGTTGTTACATATTTCACACCTACAATGTTATCAGATTGTAATAGAAATCCTAATAAGAGATAAAGATAAACTCATTAAACAAATGACTCACAAACATGATGTTTTGTCAACATCTATTTCTTCACAATCGATTCATTATCCATGTGGGATTCTTCAGATTCAGTACCTGGTGCCATCCCCATACTCCGGGCCGGTGCTAGCATAAGGCTGTTTAGGCAGCTGCCTTAGGGCGCTGCAGCGGAGGGGCGCCAAAACAGTGGGAGCTGCTAAATTTTTTTTCGTGTTTTGGGAGTGGAGGGGCATCATAATGCACATTCGCCTGTGTAGACAAAAATCCTTGCACTGGCCCTACTTGGGAACTTTAATTTGTGGAGTCCCCAGAGGGAACACCTCTGATACCCTCGAGAGTATAATTGCTGCAAATTGTGGCAAAAAGGGGGCGGGCTTACCATGATTGGGGGCGGGACTTTTGGGGGGAATTGCACACGTGGGTGGGAAGTGGGAGGAACTTGGTGGGAAAGGAGGAAAATTGGGTGGAACTGGGGGGAGGAGCAGAAGTGGGCAGAGTTTTAAAGAAAACTCCCCACGTCCGGAGAATCAGCCTCTGCCCTGGATACCCGGTAATGCACTCTCAAAATTAGAGCCTTAGGGGCAAATCTGGAGAGTATCCAGCCATCCCCATGAGCTGCAATGACCTCTAATAAGCATTTCCTCTCACTGGTGTCCAGTCTTACATGAATAGGTTGAGGCTTGGTACCCGGTCACAAAATTAAAATAGATAGGTAACTATTGGACGTAAAAACTGGTACTTTATTGAAGCAAGATTAAAAAAACGTTGATATCTCCAGGGACAAATGTTACATACACCTTTACTCTTTTGCACCCGTAGGTGCTTACTCATAGATACTCACGCCACTTAAAGCGTTAGTAATGTCTAAAAAAAACTTTTTTGCATTTAGAAGAGCTTAAAAGGCTGATCTAAATGCAAAAAACGGTATCTCTCAAAACGCTATGGTTTAAGAGATACAGGCGTTTAAAGTTTGATTTCTCCTACTGACAGCTGTAAAGCTGTCAGCAGGAGATCCGTGTCGGCGCTTGAGAAGTGCCGGGATCTCGTTATTTACAAGGAATCCCTTCATTGGAATGGTCTAAAACGTGTGCCTAGTGTTCAGGCACACGTTTTAGACCATTCCAATGAAGGGATTCTGTGTAAATAACGAGATCCCGGCTCTTCTCAAGCGCCTCAGTGTCGACCAGGCACACGATTTAGACCATTCCAATGAAGGGATTCCATGTAAGTAATGAGATCTCGGCACTTCTCAAGCTCCAGCCTGTCGACCGACACAAATCTCCTGCTGACAGCTTTACAGCTGTCAGTAGGAGAAATCAAACTTTAAACGCCCGTATCTCTTAAACCATAGCGGTTTGAGAGATACAGTTTTTTTGCATTTAGATCAGCTTTTTAAGCTCTTCTAAATGCAAAAAAAGTTTTTTTTAGACATTACTAACACTTTAAGTACCAGATATTTGAATGTTACAATTACACAATCAACGAACTTTATTGGATAAAAACAAATCAATGTATGTAAACAGATTGAAATCCAATACGGAAATCCATATGGGACAAAACATATAAACAACACTTAAAAATAAACAAACTGACCAGATAGCGGATTACAAGAATATAAGGAGAAACTAAGAAGAAATACACGGGGAGGCTACATTATATTTCCAATATTCCACTCCCAGGTTAACCCCTTAGGGGACCTTGTATCAAGTTTAAAAATCCAATAAGCCTCCCTATGGGAAATAAGATTTACAATGTCACCTCCATGTGGGGAAACCACAACTTGTTCAATGCCCATAAATGTACCTAAGGAAATGCCACCATTATGTTTGTCCAAGATGTGCCGGGACACTTCTGAATCCCTGTTCCCTATATCTATTTTGTACAAATGTTCATGTAAACGCACTTTTAATGGACGAATAGTGCGTCCCACATACTGAACATGACAATTGCCCCAAGTGAACAAGTAAATTACTGACTTGGAATTGCAGTTGACATATTTTGTATTAGGGAACGTCTCCCCCGTCACAGATGACTTAAAGGTACAACTGACCTCAATATGAGAACACACCCTACAGACTTGGCTACCACATTTGTAGCTCCCCAAATATTTAAGCCAAGAAGGGCAATCCTGTTTAGAACTAAAAAAAACTCTTAGATATCCTATTACCGATGGTACATCCCCTCTTGGCTATAATCGAACACCTGCCAGATAATATTTCAGGCAATTTATCATCTGTTTTTTCAAAATAGGTAACAATGACTCCACAATATGGTGTATCTGGTAAAACTGGGTACTGTATTGGGTGACAAATCTAATTCCCTGGTCCTGACCTTCCTCTCTCACGGAACGCCGTGATGGTTGTGATACCAGAGTACCCCTATCTAACTCCCTGGCAAAAGAGCAAGCACGCTCCACATCTTCCAACAAATATCTTCTACTAAGGAACTTGTCCCTAAGACTCTTAGCCTCCCGATCATGAAGGTCCAAATTTGAACAGTTATGTCGTAAGCAAATGAATTGTCCTTTGGGAATGTTCCTAACAATATGCTATGCTCCAAAAATGTGGCACGACTCCCACCAACCCATATACAGGTTGGCAAAGCCCCATTGCTGCGCCACGCTTGTGGAGATAAAAGACTCCATCAAAGCTGAAGAAATTATGGGTCAACAAGTACATGATGCTCCTGAGGAGGAAACACTTGAGGTAGTCCGAATAATCCGAGAAGAATTCAAGGTAATACAGGACAACCTCAAGTCCCCCCTCGTGTGGGATATACGAGTACAAGGAAGAGACGTCCACTGTAAGCCAAGCATAATCACGATCCTACTTAATACTTGAACTAAGCTGTAATAGATGCTTGGTATCCAACAGCAATGAAGACACAATCGGTTGAAGGTAGAAATCGACCAACTCAGACAATGGCTCATCTAAGGAGCCAATGCCCGAGATGATGAGTCTACCCACTGAATTAACCAAACTCTTGAGTTTTGGGGAGATGATGGAACACAGGAATAATGGGATGTCACCATCAAAAATTCTGATTCTTTCTTGGTCAAAACCCAAGAACCTCATATGTACAACCATCCCCCAATTGTCTCTCTGCCTCATACTTCTAGTAAGCACGATCTAATACAACAACATTTCCTCCTTTATCTGACGAACGGATCACCAAGCGATCATCATCCTGCAAATTCTTCAAGATCTTACGTTCTTTGACTGTTAAATTGTCTGATCCCCTGACAGTGCGTTTAGATAAGGCTACTTATTTCTTTCTCAACTGCCTTCTGAAGCATCTCCAATTGAGGACCATTACTGTGTATAGGATAGAAACTGGACCTAGGAACCAATCCAGTCTCTAGTCTATTCACCCAATGAATACCTACCGCACTGTCAGATTCAGACCATAAATGAATTAAGTCATGTAAAAAACACACTTCTTGGAAATCCTTATCTCTGTATAAATCATCACTAAAATTATTCACTTTTTTTTCAATGTGAGCATGAGGGGTATCCATGAAATATTTCTTGAGAGTAAGTTGCCTAACAAATCTGTTCATATCCATCTTACTTGTCTGTTTTCAGGAATTTTGGCCTATTCCTCCTTACAGATCTACTTCAACTCTGTTAGCATGGCACAGCTATGTAATTTCCACCATCACTGGAGTACACAAACTTTTTCTCATCATTTTTACATCCTTCACACAGCAGTTAGGCATATCTATATAGTTTATTTTTGTGCATTTGTTTCATCTTGCAGTTCACTGCTAGTTGTTTCTGTCTGATATAGCTCTGCGTCCCTTAAGGTTCATAGAAGACTACTGAAGCCCACTGTTTGCTGTGAAGAAATGTGATCTAGAAACTAACTCAAACAGAAATCACTATGAGATACTATTACTATGGATATAATGCAGAAATAAATAGATATAGACTGTTGCAGAAGGGGAACCTGCCTAAGTAAGTTAACCCTGTTATTGCCAGGGGGTAAGCATCGCATTGCATTGCGTACCCCTCTGGAACTCAAAGGGTTAATCTGTTAACTCTTTAAAGAGGGGTGCTCAATGGATTGAGACACAGTGTGTTGCAAACTCATCTGGTTTGCAACACAATGCATTAAATATCGCTCTGCCACTCAAAGGGTTAAAGGATTGAACAGACAAAGAACCACTTATTTGTAGGGGGATAATTCCCCTTTTCAGATTCATTTTGTAACGGAAGACTGAGCAGTTTTATACAACACATTACACTAAGCTCTTTACAGATCAGTACTGATCATTGGGTATCAACGGTGCTGCTAATTTCCAAAAGACTATGGGCTTAAGCTGACCTAATACAATATTTGTGCACTGTGCAGCCAAAATGTTCCATTACTATTAAGGAAATCAGCGGGATATTATACAATTAGATGCTCTGGGCTGGAAACAACATTTAGTGCTTTTAATATGAAGCCTCCCAGCCAGTCCTTAGCATTACCCCTCCCCCAGGATGGACATGATGTCTTAGTGGATCCGGGGGGGGGGGGGGGGGTTGATGCTCTGAGTTGGCACCAGTAATGGTATAGGGGCTGTAATCTCTTTAGTATTGAAGGGAGATCATGGAGTGATTTTAAACTTTAAAGAGGCGGGGAAACTGAATTTTGCAATTTTCACAAAACTTACGTACTGCTCTAAGTAGATAAATACATAATACATATATCTGATGCCTCTCAGGCAAGCATACTATTTAGTCACTTCATGTTGTCTTTTAATACCTAGTACACTTGTATAGGGGTTTAATTGTCCTTTTTATACTGAGGTATAAGAATGTCATGTTGATAGACAATTTTTAATGAAATACATTTATATAAAACTGACAGACAAGCAGGTTTTTACTAGTTCTTGCCATTTAGTATTATTACATGAACAAGTGTTTGAAACAATGTATCAATATAAGTAGCAACACTCAACTTGGCAGATGTCCCAGACTATTAGTAGATCACCTGCAGTAGAATATGCCCCCCCCCGCTAACTCTTACACCCTTTGAATGCCAGGCAGGTAACCCTTGCATTGCAATGCAATACGTTGAATACTTCTCTGGCATTTAAAGGGTTAAGCACCAGAGGAGTGCACAGTGCATTGCACCACACATCCTTTTAAAGCTTTAAATACATTTCCTAGGGATCTAATACACTTGTTAAGAATAAATGTATAGCAGGAATTCTGCAAAATGGTGGTAGTCAACTGCTGGACCTCTAGATGTTGGGGACTACAACTCCCATTATCCCCAGCAAGCTAACAGCTGTAGTCCCCAACAGCTGGAAGGCCAACAGTTGACTTCTCCAGCTGCAATACATAACTGTATGAGACAGCAGATGGTGTCATACGTGAGATGTAATTTATGCAGATGCCAGTCACCATTTGTAGTGCAATGCATTGGCAGGTGTGTTGCATACCACTTCTGATACTCCAAGGCTTAATTATGAGAAAATATTGCTTTGAAATTTTGCAATTAAAGAAAAACAAAAACATTTTAAGGATGACTGTGCTTTGTTCATTACAGATGAATTTCACTACCTACTTAGGTAGTTACTTATCTTATAATTAATACTGCACCAGCTCAGGACCTCAAACACACTCTATTATCTGGGGCTGTCAGTGTGTTATAGAGGGAGATGTATGTAAATAGATATAAGCACATGTCATTTTTGGGTCATATTAAAGGTAGGCTGAACAGACCTCACCTTTAACCGGGGATACATAGGAAACAGGCATATTTCAGGACTGCACTGAAATCAAAGTAGCCCTGCAGCATGCATTTTTCATATGTGTCCCCGGTTAAAGGTGCGGTCTGGTCCCCCTAATTAAAGGGGAACATTCACCTTATCATTATACTGAGGTTGCAAGCTCAGTATAATGATAACCAGAGATTGCTGTAACGAAAGAAGCAATTCATACCACCCCGAAGGGAAGCGTGAACGCACTCCCTAGGACAGCTGGGAGGGAGCTGGGAGGAGAATTAAGTAGCACTGGGAAGTCATGAAGAGCTGTGCCGAAGATTCAGCGTGCAGTATTATGCAGAAGTGCACAGCCTGAAGATTAAATATCTTTAAAAGTATGTAAATTTAAAAAAACATGTTTCTGAATATTACTTTAATGATTAAACATATGGTAAAAACTTTTAAGAGGTGAATGTTCCCCTTTAATAATTCAGTGATTATGGTTTCAGAGCCTGGCTGTCTGACTATCTATCTATCCTAATATATGTATTTCTTTATCTATCCTAATCTGTTTATCAATCCTAATTCACCCTAAAGTATCATAAAATGTTGATCAATCCTAATCTAATCTCTTCTTCTGCCCTAATAAAAGTGTATCTAATCTATTTCTCTAATTTAATGTAAAATTATAAATCCCAGTTCAACAGAGTGGGTGGAGCTGTAGAGTGACTAATAACCAGAGTATTTGCCTCAGTGCAGTCAATGAGCAGATCTGAAAATCAAAGTGTTAAAAAGATCAATTAGGCCTAGTTTGCATGGACAGCTTTGTTGCCTATCAATCAATCAAGATGAATATACACAATCACCCATATATATGGATCTTGGATCTAAAAACATGTTTCTCAATGGGAAACCCCAACGGGGTAGGTTATCAGATTATCCCTGCTTAATCACAGGGGAATAATTAGTGCTTCAGTTAATGTGATTGATCCACCTGTGCTTAACTGGGGATATCTATCTATTACCAGTTGGTGTGTCACAAGTACTGGAACTGAAAATCACTTATCTAGAATCAATGTCCTCTTAACCCATAGATGCTACTGAGATCTCCAGTCCATTGCTTGCAAGTTGTTGGAGACTTCCCTGTGATCCAAAGGGTTAAAGGAGCAGTAAACTTTTTATTATGAAAAAATATATATTGTAGGGTGTTTCCTGTTGAGTAAAATAAATGTACTTCCACTGCTGATAGATGCATATTTCCAGAGTTATTACTGTTTAAACTGTGTGTTTTTACATTAGCAGTGCCCTCTAGTGGTCAAATTCCAATAGGTTTTTCTGTTACATTCTAATGGAGATAGAAACTGTCATGTCACTTCCTGTCAGTTAGAACAATCAGGAAGTAAACACAGTAAATTCACTTCCTTTTTATCTGAACAGTTATAAAGTTTGAATAAAACAACTGACAGCAATGGGAATGCCTGGTTTTACTCAGCAGGAAAAGCTGTATAACATAGATTTTCAAAAAAAAAAAAAAAAAGAAGCTTTCTGCTCCTTTAAAGATTCTTACGTTTGTTGTATATGTTTCTGGAACAGAATACCCCATACCTACACTTGCCAGAACAGATGAAAGTTGTGACTAGGGTCCTTTGCTGACAATGATGTGAAACAGAGTTTCTTTTTCTTGACCTAATGGGATATTGTCAAATACAGTAACATTGTAAACCTAGCAAACTCATGACTAATTCAGTGTATATGAGTCATATAATCACAGATATGATCATTTTAGTGCATGTGATGAGATTAAATCTTTGCAAATACACAATATGTCCAGTCTGGACCTTATTAAACCTTTGTGCATCTCCACTCCTGGCTCTCCCATGTTGTATGTTATAAATAAAAAATCTTGGGGGAGATTCACTAAGTGGTGATAAAGTGGAATTGAGTTCTCCAGTGATGTCACTTCTCCAAGTCCTATGTTATGCTATCATACCTCCCAAGTGTCCCTCTTTAGGAGGGACAGGACTTCTTTTTGACCCAAATCCTCCTGTTCCTCTTTCCCATCCTGATGTCCCTCTTATTAGGAAATCAGACTATGTGGTGTGCATATAAGTGTATAATTTTGCTCTACAGCAATAAAACTCATATTATTGTTTGTTTAAACATCAGTAAATGTGTTTATAAATCAGTCTGTGTAAATAAAATACTTTGGTCTTGTTATAAATCATTTATTAGATTACACAAATAGGTGTTGATAGGTCATGAAATAACCTGAAAATTCTTGGTAATGCCTTGCCCACCACCCATGACCCCACATCCACTACCTGAAACAAAAGTGTCCCTCTTTAGCCATTTTAAATGTTGGGAGGTATGTGCTATGGAGCCTGTGCACTAAGATGTCCCCAACTTTGGAGATCATAGTGAATTGGCTCTATAGAATAACATAGGAAACGGAGAAGTGATAAACTGGAGAAGTCATCTCCACTTCGTCTCCCCTTTATCACCGCTTAGTGAATCTCCTCCCTTGATACTAGAAATGTCTTCAGAACCTGAGTGGAGATTCACTAAGGCGTGATAAAGAGGTGATAAAGTGGAGGTGACTTCTCCAGTGATTTCACTTCTCCATTTCCTATGTTATTCTATGAAGCCTATTCACCAAGATTTCTAGAACGTTGGAGATCTTAGTGCATTTACAACTTTAGTAAGTGTGCTAGCCATCCTGGTTGCCATGACAACCTACATGGCTTTCACGCACACAGGGAGACAAGTCTCTGCATGAGTAGTTTTAATTCCTACACTGCGCACTCTGAGCTTTCATCAGTGTTCCGGATGCATTAAAACACACATGTCTCTGTGCGAGTAATCTGCTCTGTGGGTTGCCATGGCAATGGGTCATCTAATCTTCCATCCTGTTCTAAGGAGAACCAGCTAATGTCAGGGAAAGGGTATGGTGGTGGGATTTGTTACCTGATAACTGGTGAGCTTTAGACAGCGTGACTGAAATCCGTTACACAATTTAATTCTTAACAGTATAATGAGGGAAAAAATGTTCAACTATTTCTAGCCTTTTAACCCTTTGCCACCACACCACAATGCTTTGGACACCCCACTTTCATTCAAAGGGTTATGACTGTATAGATACTTAGATATTTGGCATCTAAGCAGCTCTGCTTAGCCTGCTTTATCCTAATTACGGTTTCTTCTAAGCTCATTCTTGTTTCCTTGCATGTATCTCCAGGGGAAAAGTCAAGTGATTTGACCAGATGTATAACCACCTGCTCTCTATTCCAGCCAAGCTGAACACAATCCAGAGCATGTGAAGAGCGGAATGTATCTGTCACTGACCATTTGCAACTATTTGAGAATGATTCCTAAGGATTCAGATGGAGACAGTCGATAAAGGACAGTCCTCCCTGGACTGCTCACATCTTTTTACCTTGAATGCTGGTTGAAGGAAACAGATGTTGAAAGCCATTCATCACTCCACAGCTGGTCACAGATGGGAGCTTTGCCCCTGGTTGGCTCCTCCATGTAATTACACCCTACTGATAGACAATGCCGGTTTCAATCATGGCCTCCAGTGACATTACATCCCTCTACTGGGAGGTCTTTCCACCAATGCCCACCTGCCGTGTGTATTGTACACCAGCCTACCAAGAAGGGCACCTGTTTGTTATGGGAGGGTGCAGCAAAACAGGCCTTCCCTTGGACACGGTGGAAATGTTAGATGTGGTATCACAGACTTGGGCCGTGCTCCCTCCTCTACCCACTGCCCGGGCAGGAGCTGCCACAATCATTCTTGGGAAACAGGTGCTGGTGATTGGCGGTATGGACTCTGAGCAGTGCCCACTGGCATCTGTAGAAATCTACAACATGGATGAGGGCAAGTGGGAGAAGAAAGCGCCACTGTGCCAAGCATCAATGGGCATCAGTGCAATAGAGAAAGGTACGATTCTCCCATGTCTAGTGGGGTTTGCGTTACAGATTGGGAAGCTGATGTACTAAAAAAAGTAGACTGGGACAGACCAGCTGAACTCTAGGTGAACACATAAAAATCACCAATGATTAAACTGGGCATTTAACCACTTGAATGCTAGCGAGGTCCCCAATGCATTCTGAAGCAATGCACTGGAGACCACTGTAGCATTCAAGGGGTTAAAACAAATTTAAATCATTGGGATTTTTTTTTGCTGTTGGTTTTTCCCAGAATTGGTCCACTTTCTTACTACATCTGCCTCTGTTTACATCTCATCCTTTGGGAGGTAATCTAATATCCCTAAATATCAATAACCCATTTACATTGTCATTTTTTTCCTCTGCTTTAACTCTTTGAGTGCCAGAGGTGTACCCCTATGGCACTCAAAGGGTTAAATCTGATGCAGAGAGAGCACTAAAGTTATAAAATATGTCTCTTAACCCTTTAAGTACCAGAGGGATATGCAACACATTGTTTTGCAATGCGTTGTGTACCCCTCCGGCACTCAAAGGGTTAATGGGGAAACGGGCCTTTTCAAATAAGTGGCTTTTGTGAGTGTGGCTCATAGCTTTCTCCTACGTCCCAACATTTCATATGGCCAACCAAAGAGGGACACTTTTAGGTGGTGTTAAGTGGGGTGCCACTGGTGGGCATAGCATTATTAATAATTTTTATGTTACTTCATAACCTACTAGTTGAAGAGCCCGTATACACCGGCCATAGTGCCACCCAGCAACGGCCGCGGTGCAGTCATGCGCAGTACAGACTGCCCGAACCGCAGCTGATATGGAGCGGGGCGCTCCGAATTCAGACCGGAGTCCTCTCTGCGCACCTTCCTGGGACCAGTGCCCCGCTCCATATCAGCCACAGCGCACAGCTGTCTCGCATGATGGCTTCTGACAAACATCCTTACCGAATTATTATATAGGATGGACAGCTGTTCATGTAATTACATAAATTATATGGAAAAAGGCCAAAAGTATTTTATTTACATATACACTTTTATAAACATGTATGCTTAAGATTAAACAAACATTAATGTGAGTTTTATTGCTGTGGAGAAATGTGACACACTTATATACACATCACACAGTCTGATCTGATAAACAGGGGGACACCGGGGTGGGAAAGAGGGATTTTGGTTTCAAAGGGGGACACTTGGTAGGTATGCATTCCCTTATGTGGTTTTCCATGGAAACAAAGATTTTTGATAGCATTAAAGTACCATCTGTATACAGCGATACATTCTTATCCGAATAGACTTCAATAGCATTATTGAATTCCCTAATGGTATTTGTCACTACCACCTCTGCTGGGAGACTGTTCCATAAGTCTATCACCTTTTCCATAAAATAATACTCATGCACATTACTTCTCAATTTTCAACACTCTAGCTGTAGATCTTGACCGCTTGTTCTAGTAGTCATCTTTTTCTGAGCAATGATTCCCTCATGAACGGTAATAAATCCTTGAATATATTTAAAGCAATGTATTGCGTACCCCTCTGCCACTGAAAGGGTTAAAAGTACACAAAATTCTAATTTCAGGGACTGGTCATTGAAGATGGATTGCTATGAAATTGCCAGAAGATGACACCATTAAAATACAAATATTATTTTACATTTAATTGAAATCCCTCTAAATCTGAGAACACCGTATTAGTTTAAGTAGCCTTCTGAGTAAAGTAGTACCCATTGGTATAAGTAGGACCACAGAGCTGAACTGACTACAAACCGTCAGTTTTCTTACTTTGTTATGATGCTAGCAAATGTTGCACAATGTTGCTTGTGTTTTGTAATATTCACCTACGCTGTATAATGTGTGTGTTTTGTATGTAATATGCACCTACCTCTGTATAGTTTGTGTATTTGTGTGTGTTACATGATATCCACCTGTTCTGTATAATATGTGTTCTCTACAGCATTATGTGAATGCCATTCTGCTTCCATGGGTTATTGACCAAGAGGGCGTATTTGTGTGTGAGTGTGTGCTCATTCAGCTTTCTTTTCATTATGGGCAGGGTGGGATGTTTGAGCCTGTGCAACTCCTCACAGAGATATTCACAGGAGTGGCCAGTAGGTGCTTCACCCATCTGGGCATTCCTGTGATTTTCACACCCTCAAGAATGGACCTATGGGAATGCCAGTATTGAGAAGATTTCAATAACTCCTCCTTACTGATGCCCCTGAGTGGGTGTGCCAGGTTTCACATCTCTGTCACTCAAAGGGTTAAACACTTGAATGTCCGATGGGTGAAATGTATAGTACTTGTTATTTTTGGCTAGGAAGACAATGAATCACACTGATCTGCTGAAACCGGAGAATCACACTCTGTCCCTGTAGACCTGGTAATTCAGTCTGGAAGCCGGAGTCCCTCGGGGCAGACACAGAGAGCTCCCACCCAAGTGTGCTCACTGCAGAGCATCTGACAGGTCACCTACTTAGCAGCAAAGTGGTTAATACTGACTGAAAAATTTAAATAAAAATAATTCATATTTAAGTCTTTGAGTGCCTGCAATTTGTTGGAGACTTCCCTGGCACTCAGAGGGTTAACCCTTTGAGTGCCAGAGAGGTACGGCAATGCGTTCTGTACCCCTCTGGCACTCAGACGGTTAAACGAGCACTGTGGGTGCTGTATTTTGTCACTATCTACACTGTATCTACACAACAGTTTATGCCCGTCCAGTACAATAGCTAAAAGTTTCAGCTTTGGCATTTAACCTTTTGAATGGCAAAGGAGTGTCTGCATTGGACATGCCTCTGGCACTCAAAGGGTTACTTTTGCCCTGAACATGAGATACTTCAGCCTTGTACACAATCACCGGGCCTTATACACAACAGGACAGTGGATCGATTGTGGACCAAACCAACTGCATCAGAGGATTAATAAATACCCTCCTCAATGTACGTGTTTTTTAACCCTTTGAATGCTAGAGAGTTCTATATTGCATTTCAGATACATGCACTGAACACCTCTCTAGCACATTAGGGATTAACCCTTTGAGTGCCAGAGAGGTATCCAATGCATTGCAATGCAATGCAATAGCTACCTGTCTGCCAACCAAAGGGTTAAGAAGCCCAATTTAATTGAATGGGAATGTCTATTTTACACCATTGTGCAGTTGGTTTGTTCCAAATATTCTATAGTTTTGTGCATAAGGACCACTGATAACTTGTAATTAACAAGGCAAATATCCTGCACCATGGGGAACTAATATAAATTACCATTGATTTAAATGAGGATTTTAATCCATACCCAGGAACACCCCCTGTGTGTCTTGTGAGTCCTGTGTTTACCCGAATCAGCTGATCAGTGGATAGCCCACTCAGCTGGTTGAGTCAGTACAAAAGGGCAGAGAAGCTGTGGTATATAACTTCTCTGCCATTCTCTCGGTGATACATCAATGCTGACAATGTTTTTCATCTTGGAACCCTTTCAATGCTGTTGGGGTGTGCAATATACACCTCTATGGCACTGAAAGTGTTAATGGAATGACGCTGTTTGTGGTGCTGAATTCTGAGCAGATCCTCTCAATTCCTCCACTGGGCAAGTGGGGAGCAGATTTTAGGGCTGTGTTGTACTGCTGACATTGTGTAAGGGAGACCATCCCCTGCACATTGCCAACCCTGCATGCTAATGACCAAATGCCCCTCCGTTTGCATCCCTAATTTTTAGTGTATATGGCAATGTGTGTCTCCATTGCCAAGGTGATGTGCTTGCTACACTTTGCTATAGTACTGCCCCTTATTGCATCTTCCCCTGGAACTGGAATGGAATATTAGGAGTCTTGGTGGCAGCTAATTGTGCATGGGGAGTGTGAAGAGAGAAAAGAGTTACATGAAAAACTAAAACTTTTTTTGACTGATAAGTGTTTTTCAATAAGAGTCAGACAGGCAGCGATCCAAGTTCCTAACTGAGCTGGCTGAACCTCAACTGTCCTTCACTGAGTGACAGTCTGACAGATACATTGGTACTCCAAAACTGACTGCAGCCATGGTTGCTGAAGCTTGTGCAATAAATGATAATACCCCATAACCAGCAATAGTAGTACTAAGCCTTTTATGAACACTGAAGATGACAGTGAGTCACACTCAAGTTTTGTTGCCATAGCGGAGGAGGGTTTAGCAATTAGTTTGGCACATTCTGCAGGATGGAAAACTTAATCTTTTGAGTTCCAGAGGGGGTATGGAACGCATTACAAAGCAATGCATTGCATACCCCTCTGGCACTCAAAGGGTTAAAGAGTTAAGGTGAGTGAGAGCTTGTTATCGGGAAGCATTAGTATTACTTTAACAATTTAACACCTTAAGGACTGGGCAAGCCGAGTGCGGATGGCAGTTAAGGACCATGGGGCGTTATTTTTTTTTTTTGCCATTGGATTCAGGGATCTCCAAGTGGCGTGCAGCCGCACGGGGACCCCTGAAATCCATGATGTGCCAGGACCGTTACTGATCGTTAAGTGCAGGACATCCGTGACGGTAATGGGTTATGTGAGTTTAAACAAACTTGAGTTGCTACTGTTGGTAATAATATTTGTATCAATATGTAAAGATATACACTCACCTGGCCTCAATAGCCCAAGTGGACCCGGTTGCACCCCCAACAGCCCCGGCACGGGCTTCGTCAAACACAAAGACACAGGCTGGGAGTGCTCATACGGATCCACTCATCGCTGTGCCAATAATCAGTCATAGTTAAAAAGTATAAACTTTTATTTCCAGAAATTAAAAGTCTCCAACAAATAAATGAACTATGGTACGGGTACAACAGGTCAACCAGCCCTAACGCATTTCGGGAATAAATCCCTTAGTCATAAGCTACTGGGTTATGGTCCTGAGGTGGAAGCACCCCTCTGATCCTTAAAGTGATAGTAATATTTCACAAAAACAGCAGCTTCAATTAATCTTCATAGTATTTGGACCATGGAGAGTGTTATTTCAATATTCTCAGAGTTGTAGTACAAGAGTAATTGAATGATAAAGTATCCCCCTCCCACTCCTTTTACCTAGTGTAAGCCACCTCCCCTCAGATGTGGAATCTGGTCGCTTGACCGGACAGGTCACAGTAAGGGACAATCTTCTTACTGTGATCATAAGGAAAACACTGCCCCCTGACAGGTTTTTCCTTATGATCAGTGAATATTGAACTACAATTCTGACAATATTGAAATAACACTCTCCATGGCCCAAATACTACGAAGATTAATTGGAGCTGCTTTTATTTTGAAACCTTACTATCCCTTTAAAGGGTTGATTATAAACTGGAAGGCTCACTGTTATGCAATCAAATAAATGACTGGCTCCTAAACTACTTATCTGATCCAAAACGCCGTCTTTCATGATGCCAGTTTGAGAAATTAAAAAAAAAAAAAAGGAATAATAAATAATGAAAATATCTTGTAAGTACTGACAATTAATTATGATGTCATTTTTAAGAAAACCAAAAAAAGAAAAGCAGAGTGAAGGGTAGAAAATTAATACAAAATATAAACAGTTCTGGACGGTCTCCCTGGAAACAGAATTGATGGTTGCTATGGAGCCTCCAGAAAATGCGTTGCGCTGACCCTGACTCACGGAATAATTAGTCTGGATGCCGGGTGTCTCATTAACCTTCCAAGAGGCTAAGAATGGGTCAGCTTTGTAGCCTCGCACTTCCTTCATTGGCAGTCAATAACCCATTCACTGCTGAGTGCAATGCAACAACATAATCAACACGTCTGAGCACCAGTGAGATGTCCAAAACATTGCAAAACAATCCACTCAACACACCTCTGGCACACAGGGAGTTAAGGAAGAGCTAAAAGTTCCTAATAATAACCCCCACCTTCCTTACTTTGGCTAGGAAATCCTAATGGCCCCTATGATTTTTATCTCTGTGCCTTTTGTACAAGGGATAACAACTTCAGTCCATCCTGGATGCCATTTCCATCAAGGCAGACATGACTGTTGGAGAAGCAGACAGTTTTAACCCTTTAAAGGGATAGTAATGTTTCATAATAAAAGCAGCTCTAATTAATCATCATAGTATTTGGACTTTGGAGAGTGCATACCTCCCAAGTGTCCCTCTTTAGGAGGGACAGTCCTTCTTTTAGACCCAAATCCCTCTGTCCCTCTTTCCCAACCTGATGTCCCTCTTTTTAGGAGATCAGACTGTGTGGTGTGTATATAAGTGTATCACCCTGGTGTCCCTGTGTTTAGGAGATCAGACAGTGTGGTGTGTATATAAGTGTATCACCCTGGTGTCCCTGTGTTTAGGAGATCAGACAGTGTGGTGTGTATATATAAGTGTATCACCCTGGTGTCCCTGTGTTTAGGAGATCAGACTGTGTGGTGTGTATAGAAGTGTATCACCCTGGTGTCCCTGTGTTTAGGAGACCAGACTGTGAGGTGTGTATATAAGTGTATCACCCTGGTGTCCCTGTGTTTAGGAGATCAGACTGTGTGGTGTGTATAGAAGTGTATCACCCTGGTGTCCCTGTGTTTAGGACATCAGACTGTGTGGTGTGTATATAAGTGTATCACCCTGGAGTCCCTGTGTTTAGGAGATCAGACTGTGTTGTGTGTATATAAGTGTATCACCCTGGTGTCCCTGTGTTTAGGAGATCAGACTGTGTGGTGTGTATAGAAGTGTATCACCCTGGTGTCCCTGTGTTTAGGAGATCAGACTGTGTGGTGTGTATAGAAGTGTCTCACCCTGGTGTCCCTGTGTTTAGGAGATCAGACTGTGTGGTGTGTATAGAAGTGTATCACCCTGGTGTCCCTGTGTTTAGGAGATCAGACGGTGTGGTGTGTATATGAGTGTATCACCCTGGTGTCACTGTGTTTAGGAGATCAAACTGTGCGGTGTGTATATAAGTGTATCACCCTGGTGTCCCTGTGTTTAGGAGATCAGACTGTGTGGTGTGTATAGAAGTGTATCACCCTGGTGTCCCTGTGTTTAGGAGATCAGACTGTGTGGTGTGTATATAAGTGTATCACCCTGGTGTCCCTGTGTTTAGGAGATCAGACTGTGCGGTGTGTATAGAAGTGTATCACCCTGGTGTCCCTGTGTTTAGGAGATCAGATGGTGTGGTGTGTATATGAGTGTATCACCCTGGTGTCACTGTGTTTAGGAGATCAGATTGTGTGGTGTGTATAGAAGTGTATCACCCTGGTGTCCCTGTTTAGGAGATCAGACTGTGTGGTGTGTATATAAGTGTTTCACATTGTTCTACAGCAATAAAACTCACATTCTTGTTTGTTTAAACATCAGTATATGTGTTTATAAATTAGTCTGTGTAAATAAAACACTTTATTGATCTAAATCATGTATTAGGTTACACATGGAGGTATCAATAGGTTGTGAAATAGCATAAAAATTCTCGGTAATGCTTCGCCCACAGGCAATGCCCCCAGTAACACCCCCTAAAACACAATTGTCCTTCTTTGTCAATTTGAAATGTTGGGAGGTATGAGACTGTTATTTCAATTCTGTCAGAGTTGTAGTTCAAGAGTAATTGAATCATAAAATATCCCCCTCCCGCCCCTTTTACTGATGTACCACTGCTCAGCCGGATCAGAAGGGAGGTGTCCAGGTAGATTGCAGAGAGGGACAATCTTCAATTAAGATAAGGGAAAAAGCTGAAAAACCAGTCAATGGGGGCAGGGCTTTCGTTTTTCTCACAGTAAGAAGATTGTCCCTTGCTGTGAGCTGTCTGGTCTGTGGACCAGATTCCACATCTGAGGGGAGGTGGCTTACACTAGGTAAAAGGGGCAGGAGGGGGATACTTTATCATTCAATTACTCTTGAACCACAGCCCTCACAGTATTGAAATAGCACTCTCTATGGCTCAAATACTATGAAGATTAAGGCTCAAAAGAGTGTGCAATGCACGGCTTTGCACACCCTCTGGTACTTATAGGGTTACGAGTACCGTGTACAGTGGGTATGAGGTCCTGTGGTTCTGTTAGTAACTCTTATGTCCACATCCATGGACATGACATCAATGACTGATTATTATCGCTCGAACAAAGACACAAGAGCAGCATTCATAGGGACCATTTACATTTTATGACCATAGTGTACTTCCCAACATTTCAAATGGCCAAAGAGGGACATTTGTGTTTTAGGGAGGGTGTTTCTGGGGTGCATGGGTGGTGGACGGAGCATTACCATGAATTTTTAGGTTATTTCATGACCTACTGACACCAGACACACTTTGTAGACCATTCCAATGAAGTAGTTATTTTTATATCTCTCGATCTCAGGTCTGCGCACCGAATTCCAAATCTGACAGCTAGAAAAGTGACATCACTCAGGGGGAAACTTTGCTTGTGAATATCTCTCAAACCATAAAGGTTTGAGAGATAAGACTTATATCGTTCTTCATGGTTTTTAAATGGCTACAATATAAAATATTTTTTTCTTTAAGTATTACTATCACTTTAATATAATTATATTAAAATCTGCCTTTATTTCTTACCTCCTAAGGGTAATTGTAAACTTACTCTAACTAGCATTAGACTACAACAGAGAGCAAATGCAAAAAACAAAGGACATAGATATGATGCACAACCATCTAGGTAAGTCTTTAAAGGGACAGTAATGTTTCACAAAAAAAAGCAGCTCCAATTAATCTTCATAGTATTTGAGCCATGTAGAGTGTTATTTCAATTCTGTCAGAGTTGTAGTTCAAGAGTAATTGAATGATAAAGTATCCCCCTCCCGCCCCTTTAACTTATGTAGCACTGCTTACCTCAGAACGGATGGATCACAGAGAGGGACATTCTTCAGTAAGCATAAGGGAAAACATGAAAAACTTGTCAAGGAGGGTAGGGTTTTCCTTATGGTCAAAGTAAGAAGATTGTTCCTTACTGTGAGCTGTCTGGTCAAGAGACCAGATTCCACATCTGAGGGGAGGTGGCTTACATTAGGTAAAAGGGGTAGGAGGGGGGATACTTTATCATTCAATTGCTCTTGAACTACAGCTCTGACAGTATTGAAATAACACTCTCCATGGCCCAAATACTATGAAGATTAACTGGAGCTGCTTTTTTATAAAAAAAACAAAAAAAACACACAAAAAAAATTTCTATCACTTTAACAGTCACTTATTCCTAGGTTAAAATTCCCAGTTAATAAATCACTTTTAGCTGGCTAAAATATATCCACAGATGTTTCTTACACACAATGCGCCAGTGTTTGGATAATAAGCACTCAAATGATTAAGAACCATCATTTTCTTTTCTATAAAAGGTAAATAGAGAAATGACTGGTTAGCTGAACCTGCTCTGAAGATCTTATATGCACTCCCTGTCCAGTGTACACTGGGATATGGGCTCCTTCCTGTTAGCATTTCATTTCGTTTAACTCTTTGAGTGCCAGAGAGGTAGTCCACGCATTGCATTGCCTTGACTACCTCTCTGGCACTCAAAGGGTTAAACTAAAAAAGGCAATATATGATGTAACTTAATATTTAGGATATGAGAAGCTGTCGACATAAAATGGTAGTTTGTGTGTATGTGTGTTCATGTATTAATAAATGGTACACTTTAAAAATGTTGCACGCAAAAGAGCGTGCGACTACATGGCCGAAATGTGTCTCCAGTAATTTACACAATTAAGATGTAAGACGCAAGATGCCAGAAATAGCATACAGCATACAACTCACATCATCCTCAGCGGCCTCCAGATGACTAAGGATGATGGGACTTGAAATCGACGTTACATGCCGCGACTTTAGAATCTCATGCTTTCCTGCAGTGTGAGATTCTAATGTCGCCCTTTTAATCATGGCAATATGGTTTATGCGCCATGTAGTTGCACGTTCTTTTGCGTGCAACATTTTTAAAGGATACCTTAATAAATAATAGATAGATCCACAGCTACTTCCAAAGAATGTGGGTTATGAAGGTGATCTACAACCAAAAAGATGGCATTGGTCTGCCTTATAATAAATTATTAGACTGTTGTACTAAGAAGATTTGGGGGTAAACCAGCTCCACCATAGAAGACAAATATAGATTTCCTAGATTCTTATTTTTTTTAAATGGGGCTTTTAAAGGAGAAGAAACACCTTTTAATAATTCTTCCCACTTACCTTATTATGCCCATATCTTCCCTTGTGCCACTGTACAAGAGAATGCATCCATAACTGACTGAAGAAATTATCTCTTGAACAAGGCCACAAAAACTAAATTCCTAGGGCCATTAGGATTTTCTGACCATTGTAAGATAAGATGGGCTATTTTATTAGTAATTATTAGTATTTTTCCAGCACTGCTAAAGAATAGAAACATAGAATTTGACGGCAGATAAGAACTATTCAGCCCATCTAGTCTTATCATTTTCCTACTGTAAAAAACCTCAAACCTTTTTTGGTCCTTGGTCTTGTCTTATGTTAAAGGGGAACATTCACAGCTGGAAAACTTTTGAGAACTTGTTTAATCAGTTAAGAAGCATTAGGCAAACGTGCTCGCTCTTTTTTTTTGTAACTTACATTTTAAGATATTCAACTTCAAAATGATCCACTTCCACATAATGTAGCTGCGGCATGGCTCTCAGAACTTCCCAGCAGTCTGTCATTCTCCTCCCAGCTGCCCCCACGAGCGCGTTCATGCTTCACTTCGGTGTGGTATGAACAGCTCCTAGCCGTTCACACCACACCAAAGTGAATTGTGAAAGCGCTTCCGGGGGCCGTGCCGCAGTATGCGGAAATGGATAACTGAAGTTGAATATCTTAAAAAGTAAGTTACACAAAAAAGAGAGAGCATGTTTGCCTAATACTGCTTATCTTATTAAACAAGTGCTCAAAAGTTTTCCCGATGTGAATGTTCCCCTTTAAGGACAGCCTTATGCCTGTCCAAAAGCATTCCCGGGAATGAAAAGTAAAACATCCATTGCACTGCAACATGCCTGACATGTTCACAGCCCTAATGTAATCAGGGGACAAAGAGTAAAATACCTTCAGATTTTGCAGTTGTTTTTTGACTTCAGTCACCACAGATCACCTACAGATTATCTCCAGAACATCTCCTAGTACACTTACAATTGCTTACTTTCAATTGCTGTGTTTCACAGCTAGAATACCTTCATCAGGTCCATCACTGGTTAAAAAAAAAAAGCCCTAATTGGACTAACTGTAGGCCTCTCTCCAATCTCGGGGAATGTCATTGAAAAACACAAATGGAATCCAGGTCATCAATCAAAAATACTTACAACCCATTGCAGCTAGGGTTTCTAGGACAGCATAATACAGAGACAGTGCTCGCCCATATAGTCAATGACCCACTAAAGCAACACAGAGGGGTGATTATTCAATATTAATCCCCCTTAATCTCTCAGAAACATTCAACACAGTGGATCATATAATTTTATTTAACTACTTGAAGAACTTTTGTAGATGGGATGGGGACGGTTGTTCTTGGTTGGTTGAAGTCTTCACTTTTTGGTAGAATCCGATGTGTTTCTTCTGGATTACTACAATCTGCACCTCTACCATGGGCATGTGGAGTGCCACAAGGATCCATCTTTCCCCCTTGTTCCTTGCATGATGTCAATGGGTGACAATCTATCATTGCATGCTCTAAATTATCATGGCTATTCAGACTGCTCACATCTAAATCTCTAATTTAAACCAGCAACTAAAACGCCAGGGCCTCATTTATTATGGTACATTCCTGCAGTCAATACATTGAATACCTCTCTAGCATTCAAGGCATTAAAAGCCCAATTGAAATCAATGTAAATGTACAGAATGTTCCCCCCCTTCTATAGTACAGGTAGTTAGCGCCAGCACCTCTTTAGCTTGTTGAATAAGACTCCTGGGATCTGAGATCAATAGATGTCTAGTTGAGCTCAGTGGTTTAAAGGAGAACGAACGCCTCCAAATAATAACCCTACTTACATTACTGCTGCAGAAGAATCCTTATGGCCCCTATGAATCTTGCCATCAATCCGCCATGCATACAACAGGTTTACAGTTATGCACTGAACACATTGACAATGGCTCATTTCCATATGGAAATGCAGGTTAATGAGCCACTGTCATTCATATGGGTGTGTTTATATGTTAATGTGGCTGTCCATCACATGCACCAAGTCATGATAGTGCCTCTGCTGTACAGGCTGGAGTAGTTGGGATCTCCCGATAGCCCTCTATAGAGCCAGAGGACAGTTTACTGTCTCTACTAGAAGAGCTGCCCTCCATTAACCCTTTCAGTTCCCTAGAGATTTACATTGCACACCCCTGTGGAACTGAAAGGGATAAAATAAATCTCGTATCACACAACCAAAAGCAGCTCTTACTCCCAATTACTAGAACTTAATAATTCAGACAAGGTTTCACTTCAGTCCTGGGATCTCTTGTGGATATAACATACAAGTGTATTCAAAATCAATGAAATGGTGCAGGTATGTTCAACACAGCTATCCCTTTCAGCTCAAAAATACAACGTAACAAACAACTGAAGAACCGCACTTCCATACCACATCCATATGCATAAAATCAACTTTATTATAATGCTTAAAAACTTCCAAAATGCCTCTGATCATGACTACGTGTACAAGATACGTGAAACGCGTTGATTGGTGACGGATGATACATTGTCACATCTACTGTGCAGCTCCATAACTGTAAGTCTCTCCATATATCAAGA
The DNA here is from genome assembly GCA_037306005.1 of Rhinophrynus dorsalis. Taxonomy (NCBI): domain Eukaryota; kingdom Metazoa; phylum Chordata; class Amphibia; order Anura; family Rhinophrynidae; genus Rhinophrynus; species Rhinophrynus dorsalis. The sequence goes on from CM074722.1 coordinate 44,526,536, forward strand.
TACATTTGATTTTGGAGGCATTTTGGAAGTTTTTCAAGCATTATAATAGAGTTGCTTTTATGCAGATGGATATGGTATGAAAGTGCGGTTCTTCAGTTGTTTGTTACATAAAATAAATCTCCCCGTAGGCAGGAAACAAAAGAGTTACCTTAAATGCACTCTAACATTCTCAGAGTGACCTCTAATTAGGGATGTAAAAGGAAACATGAACATTTTGCACAATACCTTAAAGCGGAACTATCATGTAGCTATAATTGTCCCCCAATTAATTGTTAGTATAGCAGTACTCATTGAAATAGTGATATAATGTTTATTAAGTATCAATATTATTTGCAGTCATAACTTTGTATGGTACTTACATCAACATGACAGCGCAGACATCTTGGAGAAGAGTGAATTGTGTGCCTATGCTGTCCGCCCCTGTCTGTACCGTATGGTACAATGCAACTGCCTCTGCAAATAACCTGTCAGTGAGGAGACAGCACAGGTGCACAGATCCCTCTTTGTCAAGATGTCTGTGCTGTCGTCTTGAGGTGAGCCTCATATGAACATATGAGGGCTTTTCTTTGTCGTACCCTCCCCAGTGTCCTATTAATGAGTGATAGTGGAGGGTGGGAGGAGGAGGAAGAAGAATATGCTGCACCACTTTGCGAAGACACATCCCTTTAAGATGCCGGACACACTGTACAAGCTGGAGAGGTGGGAGGATGGCAGCCAGGGGAGGGCTGACCTGGAGGGCAGGGGGGCAATTGCCCCCTGGGCCGGTCATATATCTGGGCAAGTGGGCCACTGCCTCACTCAATCTCCCACTTGCTGCTGTAAATGGAACTATATTAGTAATGCCACAGAGCTTACAATTGAAATGAAGCTACAGAAATTATACCACAGAGCCACACTCCAAATGGAGATACACTAGTAGCATAACCCATTTCCCTTGTAAGCTCTATGGTATCATTAGTGTAGCTTTACTTAAATTGTAAGTTTTGTAGTAGCACTAGTGTAGCTCCACTTCAGTTGTAAGTTATGTGGTATCACTTGCCTTTCTTCACAACATTAATGACAATTTAAAAATTAACGAAAGGGGGCTGGGACAGTGGGCTCAGACTATACTAGAAACGGGCCACTTGATTTTATTTGCCCCCTGGGCTCTATGTTGCCAGCCCTCGCCTGATTGCAGCGGATGCTTCTCTAAGCAGGGTCACTGGTAAAGTGAGTGCAAGAAATCTTGGTTGGTTCTCAAATCAATCACTATCTTATAATACTGAAGAGTGATCTATCTCATACATAGCGGGCATTATAGTGTCAGACTCTTGTTTATCTGCAATATTATGCATATATTATTTCTGATTAGTCAGCCTTTGATTTCTGTTTCTGGAAACTGGAGATTTCTAACACGTTTTAATTATATTTCTTTAATTAAGCTTGTTGTTTTTAGATATTGTGCAATATTTGTGTCTCCTTTCAAATCCTTAATTAAGGATCACTCTGAGCATCTTAAAGTGTGCATTTAACTCTTTTGCTTTCTGCCTCTTCAGAGTTTTTCTTATAAGGGTTGAACTATCATCTTAATTCAAGTTTGCATATTTGAAAACTGCATTAAAAACTGCCTATATGTCATGTTAACGAGAATTCCTGCAGATGTACAGATTAGGAGATATTCACACTTTTATTTCTGGGAAAAAGTGAAAGTGAACAGTTCCTGGTACTGAAATGAAACATCACTGAAAACCTTAATTACCATGTGAAACATTACTGGTACCGCCCTCGTCCCACAATTAGCATACATTAACATACTGTAATAAGTATGAATATCTCCTGAACTGTATATTTTCTGGTCTTTTGGTGAACATTAGTGATGAGCGAGCATGCTCGGCCGAAGCTCGGTTCGGCTCGAGCATCGCTCTGCTCGGCACATGGTGGTACTCGTACGAGTACCGCATGTGCTCGCCCGCCATGTTCGGGTCTCCTCCCCGCACGTTTCGCAGCTGCTGCGCAGCCAATAAACGTGCGGGGAGGCTCTGACATCAGTGTAATGCCAGCAGCCATGTTGGCTGCTGGCATTACACTGATTGGCTGGCCAGAACCCGTGATCGGGTGCTGTATAGCACCCGACGCGCGAGTTCGGCTCATTCTCAGCCAGGGAGAGATGCGATCAGGCAGGGAAAGTCAGTGTAGGGAGAATAAATTTGTTGGAACTCTTTCAAGACCCAAAAGTCCTTTTTAGGACTGTTGTGTGTGGGGGCAGCATTTATATTTTGTTTGGGGGGGCACAATTTCTTTTTTTTTGTGGGGGGGATATTTATAAGGTGACATTGTACTAGGTGCACAGGGACAAATATTTCACAGTGCAGTGACAAGGTGACATATTCTGTTAGGTGCACAGGGCCAATTATTTTACAACGCAGCGACAAAAAGGGCCATTTTAAACGTGTGCCTAGCCATAGATTATTGTCACATTCTGTTTAGTGTGCAAATTCACAAATTAACGTCACATATTCCGTTCACTGTGCCTAGCCGCAGATTAGCGTCACATTCTGTTTCGTGTGCCTAGCCGCAGATTAGCGTCACATTCTGTTTCGTGTGCCTAGCCACAGATTAGCGTCACATATTGTTTAGTGTGCAAATTCACAAATTAACGTCACATATTGTTTAGGGTGCAAATTCACAAATTAGCGTCACATATTGTTTAGTGTGCAAATTCACAAATTAACGTCACATATTCCATTCACTGTGCCTAGCCGCAGATTAGCGTCACATTCTGTTTCGTGTGCCTAGCCGCAGATTAGCGTCACATTCTGTTTCGTGTGCCTAGCCGCAGATTAGCGTCACATATTGTTTAGTGTGCAAATTCACAAATTAACGTCACATATTGTTTAGTGTGCAAATTCACAAATTAACGTCACATATTCCGTTCACTGTGCCTAGCCGCAGATTAGCGTCACATTCTGTTTCGTGTGCCTAGCCGCAGATTAGCGTCACATTCTGTTTCGTGTGCCTAGCCGCAGATTAGCGTCACATATTGTTTAGTGTGCAAATTCACAAGTTAACGTCACATATTGTTTAGTGTGCAAATTCACAAATTAACGTCACATATTCCGTTCACTGTGCCTAGCCGCAGATTAGCGTCACATTCTGTTTCGTGTGCCTAGCCGCAGATTAGCGTCACATTCTGTTTCGTGTGCCTAGCCGCAGATTAGCGTCACATATTGTTTAGTGTGCCTAGCCGCAGATTAACGTCACATATTGTTTAGTGTGCCTAGCCGCAGATTAGCGTCACATTCTGTTTCGTGTGCCTAGCCGCAGATTAGCGTCACATTCTATTTCGTGTGCCTAGCCGCAGATTACCGTCATATATTCCGTTTAATATGAAGAAGGCGGGTAAAAAGGGACGGGGAAGTGGACGTGATCCTGATAGTTCAGGGCGCGGGTCAGGACGCGTAGAAACTGTGCCTGGTGCCAGAGCACAAGACAGAAAGACATCCACCATACCTAGCTTCATGTCTCAGTTTACAGGGCGTCGCAGGACATCACTCTCGAGGTCAGACCACTGCGAACAGGTGGTCGGTTGGATTTCAGCTGATACTGCTTCCAGTCGGTTAAGCACCACCCTGTCTTCCACCAAGTCCACTCTCAGTAGCCAAGAGTCTGGTCAACATAATCCTCACTCTGATCATCCTTCCTCCCACCATAGAGGATCTGGTCAAAGAAGTGATCCCACACTGGGATATAGTGAGGAGCTCGTCTCATCACCAATCCTTAATTTGAACCTCTCTCCAAGCACGCTTGCAGAGGAACATGACATCTTGTGCCCTGATTCACAACCTCTAGAGGGTACCCAATCACAAGAAGATGACAGAGGTGAACGGCATTTAAGGTCAAAGTATCACGGTGCCCGTGATTTGCTGCAGTTACTTGTCTGTCACCAGTAGGGGGCTTCTATTGGCTGTCTGCAGATAGCCCGCCTCTTATTGACTATTTAAACCTGGATTGGGCACCCTTTGAGTGCCCTTTCGTGTTGTTTCTGACCTTCTTGCTATCACTATGCTAGTGATAGCTGGGCCTCTGTTCCAGTGTTCCTGAGTTCCTGATCTCATGTGTTCCTGAGTTCCTGATCTCTACTGTTCCAGTGTTTCCTGCATGCTGAAGTACTTCCAGTCCTGGTTCCGGCCTAGTCTCTGGTGTTGCAGTTCCTGCTGAACTTCTCTGCTGTTTTCTGACCTGACTGATCGTTGCTGGTTCCTGTCATCTCATCACCTGTCTTCAGTATCCTGGCGACCTTCTGCCTGGTCGCGCTGGTGACATTGCTCAATTCCGTGTTGGTCCCAGCGTGCGGACGCTGGTTTGCTCCCAAGCCTTGCGGCTATACAAACTCGCTTGTTACACCAGTGTGCGGTCACTGGTTTGCTCCAAAGCCTATCAGCTATACAAATCTGTGTTGGTCCCAGCGTGCGGACGCTGGTTTGCTCCTAAGCCTTGCGGCTATACAAACTCGCTTGTTACACCAGTGTGCGGTCACTGGTTTGCTCCAAAGCCTATCAGCTATACAATTCTGTGTTGGTCCCAGCGTGCGGACGCTGGTTTGCTCCTAAGCCTTGCGGCTATACAACTCACTTGTTACACCAGTGTGCGGTCACTGGTTTGCTCCAAAGCCTTTCAGCTATACAAATCTGTGTTGGTCCCAGCGTGCGGACGCTGGTTTGCTCCTAAGCCTTGCGGCTATACAAACTCGCTTGTTACACCAGTGTGCGGTCACTGGTTTGCTCCAAAGCCTATCAGCTATACAAATCTGTGTTGGTCCCAGCGTGCGGACGCTGGTTTGCTCCTAAGCCTTGCGGCTATACTACTCGCTTGTTACTCCAGTGTGCGGTCACTGGTTTGCCCGCTAAGCCTAACGGCTATACTATTCAGTGTTGTTTCCAGCGTGCGGACGCTGGTTTGCCTGGTAATTTGGTAAGGCCGGTAAAACCGTTATGCTATTCCATCTGCAGGTTGCCTTACCCGGTATTGGCAAGGCCGGTAGAGCCTAAAGACTGTCCTGTCTGGTATATTGACAGGACCGGTAGAGTCTGCCTTCTGTCTGTGCTATATTCTGTATATATATATATATATATATATATGTATGTTATTGCCATCCTAAGTTATCATTTATTATTTCAATAAAATTGATTTTTTTTTACCTAAAACTTGTGTCTGAGAGTCATAATAAACCGTGACAGTACGAAAGGGCCATGACGTCAGACAGCAAGGGTGAAGGTAACGCACAGAATATCCATTGGAGGATGGATGTGCTCGAGCAACGTTTGGATCAGTTGGCAGTTGCAATTCAAACGATCCTTGAACGCACGGTACCTGCTGACCAATCTAGCTCTAGCCCGGTGGTCTCGCCAAGTCAGACACCGGAAAGTGATACCAGACCCCTAGGGGGTACTGTTAAAGGGTTAACGGCTTCTGCACCCTTGCCGCTAAGATATGATGGTGACCCTAGTCTCTGCAGAGGGTTCATCAATCAACTCGAAATCTTTATGGAATTGACAGCACACGCATTTCCCAATGATCGTAGTAAAGTGGGGTTCACGATATCACTGCTCACTGGCAGAGCATTGGCTTGGGCTAACCCCTTGTGGGAGAATGCTAAACCTTGTACTAAGAACTTTAGTGAATTTGTGCGTTCCTTTCGAAGAGTGTTTGAGCCTCCTGGTAGAACCACCTCTGCTGCCAAACGCCTTATGGAGATACAACAGGGCAGGCGTACAGTGGGCGACTATGCCATCGAATTCCGCACATTGGCAGCAGAGGTAGGTTGGAATAACGAGGCATTATTGGCAGCCTTCTCTCAAGGCCTGAATGACCACATTAAAGACGAAATCGCTGCTAAAGATCTACCTATTGATCTAGATGATTACATTGAGTATGTTATGATAATTGACTCCAGAATACGTGAGAGATCAATTGCCAGAGATCGTAAGTTACGGTCAAAAAATAATGAGCCTAGTAGCATGTTTTGCCCACCCATCCCTCCCTTGGCATTGAAGTCTAGTGAACCAGTACGGGAAACAAGTGAACCTATGGAAATAGGCTTCACTAGACTATCCAAGGCAGAGAGACTATATCGCAAAAAACAAGGGTTATGTTTATACTGCGGTAAAAAAGGGCACTTGCTAAATTCCTGTCCGGTACGTCCGGGAAACGCACACACCTAGGGTATCTTGGGGGACAGGCCCTAGGTGGTGTACAATCGTCCCCAGTGTCGGGCATAATGAAACCCACCATACAGGTGGTATTGTCTTGGGCACAACGCTCTGTGGAGGTTTTGGCCTTGGTTGACTCCGGTGCAGCAGGGTATTTTATGGATAATACCTTTGCTGAATTGCACGGAGTTCCACGCATTGAAAGAGAAAACCCCTTGACTATTGAAGCGATTGATGGTAGACCCTTAGAACCGCCTCAGGTTATATTTGAAACTATGCCATTGTCTATGACTATTGGGGCACTTCACAGAGAAGAGCAGCAGTTTCAACTGATTAATTCCCCGCACCATGCGGTGATATTGGGATTTCCGTGGTTACAGTTACATAACCCACAATTCGATTGGAAAAAGTGTGAAATTGCTGCTTGGTCCCAGTTTTGTATGGACAAGTGCGTCATCCAGCCTATTAAGGTCATGTGCACCTCCTCTGCTATGCCGGATGTGTACCAACAGTTTGGCGATGTTTTTAGCAAAGGAGAGGCTAGTATGCTACCCCAGCATAGACCTTATGATTGTTGCATTGAATTGCAGCCTGGTGCAGTACCTCCGAAAGGACGCACTTATCCATTATCTTGTGATGAAAATAAGGCTATGGAGGATTACATTTCTGATGCCCTTGCTAGAGGGATCATACGTAAATCTACCTCTCCAGCTGGGGCTGGGTTCTTTTTTGTAAAAAAGAAAAATGGCGAATTAAGACCATGCATTGACTACCGGGGCTTGAATAAACTAATGGCAAAAAACGCATACCCAATACCACTCATCACCGAGCTTTTTGACAGGCTTAAAGGGATAGTAACACTTCATTTTAACTTTATTTTATTTTGTAGGCATTAAAAAAACATGAAGAATGATATAAGTCTTATCGCTCAAACCTTTATAGTTTATGAGATATTCACAAGCAAAGTTCCCCTCCCCGCCCCTTTTTCCTAGTGTAAACAATCTCTTCTCAGATGTGAGTCTGGTTGTATGACAGTACAGATAACAGAAGGGGACAATTTTCTTTGTATGAAAACAATGAAAGCCCTTCCCCCCTTGATAAGTTTTTCAGCTTTTTCCATTATCTTAATTGAAGATTGTCCCTCTCTGCAGTCTACCTGGGCATCTCCCTTCTGATTTGGTTGAACAGGGGGGGGATACTTTGTTTGTGAATATCTCTTAAACCATAAAGGTTTCAGAGATAAGACTTATATCATTCTTCATGTTTTTTTAATGCCTACAAAATAAAATAAAGTTAAAATGAAGTATTACTATCCCTTTAAGGGCGCTTCGATATTTACCAAGTTGGACCTACGGGCCGCTTACAATCTGGTTCGCATTCGAGCAGGTGATGAGTGGAAAACTGCCTTTAATACTCGAGCTGGGCACTACGAGTATCTAGTAATGCCTTTTGGGCTGTGTAATGCACCCGCAGTTTTCCAGGAACTAATAAATGATGTTCTGAGAGATATGTTACAGACATGTGTTGTGGTGTACCTCGACGATATACTGATTTACTCCCAAAACATGGCACAGCACATCAAAGATGTATCCGCAGTATTGCTACGACTCCGTGAGAACAAATTATTTTGTAAAATGGAAAAATGTGAGTTTCATAGAACCAGTGTGCCATTCTTGGGGTTCATAATTGGCAATGATGGCATTGCCATGGACAAAGAAAAGTTGTCAGCTGTCCTACAATGGCCAAAACCCAAGGGTCTTAAAGCCATACAGCGTTTCCTGGGTTTCGCTAATTATTATAGGAGGTTTATTAAGAACTTTTCTTCCATTGTCAAACCTCTGTCCGATCTTACGCACAAGGGTGCTAATCCTTCTTGTTGGCCGGTATCTGCTGAGAAAGCCTTTGAGAATTTGAAGCTGGCATTTGCTGCGGCTCCTGTGTTATCCCACCCCAATCCTTTACTTCCATTTACGTTAGAGGTTGATGCCTCAGATATTGGGGTCGGGGCAGTACTTTCGCAGCGACACGAGAAAGGTGGAACTCTCAGACCTTGTGGGTTTTTCTCTAAAAAGTTGACTGTCACTCAAAGCCACTATGAGATAGGTGACAGAGAATTATTGGCCATTATCCTTGCTCTTAAGGAATGGCGTCATTTGCTTGAAGGTACTAAGAATCCTGTCTTAATCCTAACAGATCATAAGAATCTGACCTATCTCTCGGAGGCCAAGAGATTGTCCTCTCGTCAGGCCAGGTGGGCACTGTTCCTGTCTCGATTTAATTTCATTGTATCATATTTACCAGGGTCAAAAAATATCAGGGCTGATGCACTGTCAAGACAATTTGAGGCCGACAGTGACAGAGTGGAAGCACCAGCTCCTATCATCCAACCTGATAGAATACTGGCTACTATACGCACGAGTATCACTTCTCCTCTAGGGGAGGAGATCCTGGCCTCTCAGGGGTCCGCTCCCCATGAAACCCCAGTGGGCAAATGTTTTGTCGCTGAATCATTTCGTACTAGGCTGCTCGAAACCTACCATTCCTCTAAGGCTGCGGGACATATTGGTAGAGACCAATTGTTATGGTCCCTTTCTCAGTTATTTTGGTGGCCTTCCATGAGAAACGATTGTGCCGAATTTACGAATGCCTGTGCCACCTGCGCCCGCGCTAAGACCCCGAGACATCTCCCTGTGGGCTTGCTTCAACCGGTGCCTAATGGCGAACGCCCCTGGTCTCATGTTTCCATTGATTTTATGGGAGAGTTGCCTATGTCGAAGGGGTACTCCTTTATATTCATGGTGGTGGACAGGTTTTCTAAAATGGCTCATTTCGTGCCCCTCCGTGGTCTTCCTTCAGCGAAGGAATTGGCAATGGTGTTCGCCAGAGAAGTATTCCGGTTGCATGGAGTGCCTAGGGTACTGGTGTCTGACAGGGGGAGCCAGTTTGTGTCTAGATTTTGGAGGGCATTTTGCCAACAGATGGGCATACAGCTGTCCTTCTCCTCTGCCTACCATCCCCAGACCAATGGAGCCGCTGAACGAGCGAATCAGGGCTTGGAACAATTTCTCCATTGTTTCGTTACTGACCATCATGATAATTGGTCCGACTTGTTGCCTTGGGCAGAGTTCGCCAGGAACTGTGCGGTCAATTCTTCATCTGGGAGCTCTCCGTTTCTGATTAATTATGGGTTCCAGCCCTGTTTGCTTCCAGACTCATTTCAGACGCAACAGATTCCAGCTCTGGATGAGCATATCGAGCAACTCCGTTCCACATGGGCACAAGTTCAGAGGGCACTTGGTCAGTCATTTCAGCGTCATCAGCGCCATGCTAATCGCAGAAGGCTTCCAGCGGTTTCCTTTCAGGTTGGGGATAGAGTATGGCTTTCCTCCAGAGATCTCAAGCTGCAGGTTCCGTCTAATAAGTTGGCTCCTCGGTTTATTGGTCCATACAGAGTTATTCGCAAAATTAACCCTGTCTCCTATGCACTAGACCTACCTGCATCCATGCGTATCCATAATGTGTTCCATGTGTCCCTTCTTAAGCCTCTGGTTTGCAATCGCTATACTACCACACCTGTGGTGCCAGGACCTGTTGAGGTCGAGGGCCAGGAGGAGTACGAGGTTCAGAGCATTATTGATTCCCGTAGGCTTAGAGGAAGGGTACAGTACCTGGTACATTGGAAAGGGTATGGTCCTGAGGATCGATCATGGGTGGATAGTACGGACCTTCATGCACCTAGGTTAACTAGGGCCTTTCATGCCAATTACCCGCAGAAACCTAAACCCTATTCTAGGAGAGGGGGTCTTTGAAAGGGGGGTACTATCACGGTGCCCGTGATTTGCTGCAGTTACTTGTCTGTCACCAGTAGGGGGCTTCTATTGGCTGTCTGCAGATAGCCCGCCTCTTATTGACTATTTAAACCTGGACTGGGCACCCTTTGAGTGCCCTTTCGTGTTGTTTCTGACCTTCTTGCTATCACTATGCTAGTGATAGCTGGGCCTCTGTTCCAGTGTTCCTGAGTTCCTGATCTCATGTGTTCCTGAGTTCCTGATCTCTACTGTTCCAGTGTTTCCTGCATGCTGAAGTACTTCCAGTCCTGGTTCCGGCCTAGTCTCTGGTGTTGCAGTTCCTGCTGAACTTCTCTGCTGTTTTCTGACCTGACTGATCGTTGCTGGTTCCTGTCATCTCATCACCTGTCTTCAGTATCCTGGCGACCTTCTGCCTGGTCGCGCTGGTGACATTGCTCAATTCCGTGTTGGTCCCAGCGTGCGGACGCTGGTTTGCTCCCAAGCCTTGCGGCTATACAAATCTGTGTTGGTCCCAGTGTGCGGACGCTGGTTTGCTCCTAAGCCTTGCGGCTATACAAACTCGCTTGTTACACCAGTGTGCGGTCACTGGTTTGCTCCAAAGCCTATCAGCTATACAATTCTGTGTTGGTCCCAGCGTGCGGACGCTGGTTTGCTCCTAAGCCTTGCGGCTATACAACTCACTTGTTACACCAGTGTGCAGTCACTGGTTTGCTCCAAAGCCTTTCAGCTATACAAATCTGTGTTGGTCCCAGCGTGCGGACGCTGGTTTGCTCCTAAGCCTTGCGGCTATACAAACTCGCTTGTTACACCAGTGTGCGGTCACTGGTTTGCTCCAAAGCCTATCAGCTATACAAATCTGTGTTGGTCCCAGCGTGCGGACGCTGGTTTGCTCCTAAGCCTTGCGGCTATACTATTCGCTTGTTACTCCAGTGTGCGGTCACTGGTTTGCCCGCTAAGCCTAACGGCTATACTATTCAGTGTTGTTTCCAGCGTGCGGACGCTGGTTTGCCTGGTAATTTGGTAAGGCCGGTAAAACCGTTATGCTATTCCATCTGCAGGTTGCCTTACCCGGTATTGGCAAGGCCGGTAGAGCCTAAAGACTGTCCTGTCTGGTATATTGACAGGACCGGTAGAGTCTGCCTTCTGTCTGTGCTATATTCTGTATATATATATATATATATATGTATGTTATTGCCATCCTAAGTTATCATTTATTATTTCAATAAAATTGATTTTTTTTTACCTAAAACTTGTGTCTGAGAGTCATAATAAACCGTGACACAAAGGAAGTGGATGATGATGATGAGACACAGTTGCCATCAAATCAACCACAATTACTGTCTCAAGACCTTGATGAGGAGGATGATACACAGTTGTCAATGACTGAGGATGTGGTGGGATCAAGAAATGAGGAGGATGATACACAGTTGTCAATGACTGAGGATGTGGTGGGATCAAGAAATGAGGAGGATGATCAGAGTGAGGAAGTGGAGGAGGACTTGGTGGACGATGAGGTCACTGACCCCACCTGGGAAGGTGGAGAGCCGAGCGATGACAGCAGTCCTGAGGGTGAGCCATCTGCAGCACCGCAACAGGCTGGAAGAGGCAGTGGTGTGGCTAAAGAAAGAAGGCGGACCACACCAAACCGGCCCGCAAATGTTCCACGGAGCACCCCCTTGTGTAAATCTCCCTTGCCAAGGGCTAGGTGTTCCGCGGTATGGCGTTTTTTTAAGGAAAGTGCGGACGACAAAAAAATTGTAGTTTGCAACCTGTGCCACACCAGAATGAGCCGAGGCATGAACACTAGAAACCTCACCACCACCAGCATGATCCGACACATGGCATCCAAGCACCGTAATAAGTGGGAGGAACGCCCGGATCGCCAATCTGTGTCTGCAGGCCACACCACTGCCTCCTCTTCCCCTGTTTTCGGTGCCGGCCAATCGCCTGTCGAAGGCGCAGGCCCGCATACCTCCCGCCCTGCACCTGTACCATCTGAAGCACCATCAGCGACCACATCCACTTCCCTGTCCCAGCGCAGCGTCCAAATGTCGTTACCCCAGGCATTTGAGCGCAAGCGAAAATACCCAGCCACCCACCCACAGGCCATAGCACTAACCTCACACCTTTCCAAATTACTGGCCATCGAAATGCTGCCATTTAGGCTTGTGGAGACTGAGTCCTTCCGCAGCCTGATGGCAGCAGCTGTCCCTCGGTACGCAGTCCCCAGCCGCCACTACTTTTCCCGGTGTGCCGTCCCCGCCTTACACCACCATGTGTCCCTTAACATCACCCGTGCCCTGACCAACGCAGTTACTGGGAAGGTCCACTTAACGACTGACACATGGACAAGTGCTTGTGGCCAGGGACGCTACATTTCCCTGACGGCACACTGGGTGAATGTAGTGGAGGCTGGGAGCGACTCGGACCCTGGGATGGCACAGGTGCTACCCACGCCGAGGATTGCGGGCCCTACCTCCATCAGGGTTTCCGCCAGCACCTACGTTATTGGCTCCTCCTCCTCCGTTTCCACCTCCGAATTCTCTGCGCGCAGCGCCACTCACCCATCAGCCGGTAGCTGGAAGCAGTGTAGCACTGCAGTGGGGAAGCGTCAACAGGCCGTGCTGAAGCTGATCTGCCTTGGGGACAAACAGCACACGGCCTCAGAGCTGTTGCAGGAGATTAGTCACCAGACCGAGCAGTGGCTCTCGCCACTCAACCTGCAACCAGGCATGGTTGTGTGTGATAATGGGCGTAACTTGGTGGCGGCTTTGGAGCTCGGCAAGCTCACACACGTACCATGCCTAGCGCATGTATTTAATTTAGTGGTTCAGCGATTTCTAAAAACCTACCCCAATTTGCATGATCTCTTGACCAAGGTGCGCCGCGTGTGTGCACATTTCCGTAAGTCATCTACAGCTTCAGCCGGCCTGTTGAAGCTGCAGCAGCGCTTACAATTGCCAGCTCACCGGCTGCTGTGTGACGTGAGCACGCGCTGGAACTCCACCTTCCACATGTTGGCCCGGCTTTGTGAGCAGCAGAGGGCAGTAGTGGAGTACCAGCTGTTACACGGTCGTCGCCTCTCCGTTCAACTTCCTGTAATCAGAAGTGAGGAGTGGGAATGGATGTCAGACCTCTGTGAGGTTTTACGCAATTTTGAGGAATCGACACAGATGGTGAGCGGCGATAACGCTATTATCAGTGTAACCATCCCACTTCTGTGTCTACTGAAACGCTCGCTGCTCACAATTAAAACCGACGCTTTGCATGTGGAAGAGGTGGAAATGGGGGAGGAAGAGCTTACACAAGGTGATAGCCAGAGCACCCTCACTTCGTCTTCTCAGCGACAATTGGAGGAGGCGGAGGAGGAGGAGGAAGACACGGTTGCCTCCGCTACAGAGGGTAGCCATGGAACTTTATTTCCATCTCTTCAGCGTGGGTGGGCAGAAGAGGAGGAAGAGGATGAGGAGATTGAGAGTCATCCTCCTGGTGAGGACAGCGAAATCTTGCCTGTTGGTACTCTGGCACACATGGCTGACTTTATGTTAGGCTGCCTTTCCCGTGACCCACGCGTTATACGCATTTTAGACAACACGGATTACTGGGTGTTCACCCTTCTGGACCCCCGCTACAAAGAGAATTTCTCATCTCTCATTCCTCCGGTGGAGAGGACAAGCAAAATGGTGCAATACCAGAAGGTTCTTGTCGAAAAATTGCTCCAAAACTTTCCATCTGACAACGCTGGCGGCAGAGTACGTGCTACCTTGGCCAACCGAGAAGGGGAGAAAAGGGGAGCACACAGCAGTTCCGACAATGGCAGGGCAACACTCTCCAAGGCGTGGGACACCTTCATGACACCCCGCCAGCACCCTCACCCTGATGCGCAGCCTAGTGTCACAAGGAGGGAAAAGTTTTGGAAGATGGTGAAGGAGTATGTAGCAGACCGTGTCAGCGTCCTCAATGATCCCTCTGTGCCTTACAACTACTGGGTGTCCAAGCTGGACACGTGGTATGAACTGGCACTCTACGCCTTGGAAGTGCTGGCCTGCCCTGCCGCCAGCGTTCTGTCTGAGCGGGTATTTAGTGCTGCTGGTGGCATCATAACAGATAAGCGTATCCGCCTTTCCACCGAAAATGCTGATAGGTTGACACTTATAAAAATGAACAAGGCCTGGATTTCCCCTGACTTCTCCACTCCACTGGAGGAAAGCCCCGGGTGAACATAAAGTCACTTTAGATATGTTATTTACAATGATGGGAATACTCTGTATTCCCATTCACCCCTTCCACCCAAAAAACGGGTATATGGTTGACTCTTAATCTTCTCATCCTCCTCCTCCTCTTCCATATACCCTGTGATATAATTTTTATATAGGGCCAGCTCACCAGCGGGCCCTGTGATATAATTTTTATATAGGGCCAGCTCACCAGCGGGCCCTGTTTGACAATTTTTGTATAGGTCAGCTCACCAGCGGGCCTTCTCATATAATGTTTTATTGGGTCAGCTCTCTAGCGGGCCCTCTCATATAATGTTTTATAGCATCAGCTCACTAGCGGGCCTTCGCATATAATGTTTAGGATGGTCAGCTCCGCAGCAGACCCTCACCCATAATGTTTTAGATGGTCGGCTCAGCAGCAGACCCTCATTCCTAATGTTTTAGATGGTCAGCTTAGCGGCATGCCCTCGCCCCTAATGTTTTAGAGGGTCACCAGCAGGCCATTAATCCTAATTTTTCAAGGGTGTGTATGATGCCCTCCTTTATGTGTAATAAAGGGTGTATTGGAGTGACATTGCAGTCTAATTTTTGGCAGCCCTTTCACTTAGTGCATAGGCTTTATGAGTGTTGGACCACTACCTGAACTATTGTACCACAATGTGAATGAGGCCCTCCATTTTGTGATATACAGGTTGTATCGGAGTGCCTCAGGTCCTCCCATTGAATTAAATAGGGCTGGGGTGTTCGACAGAGCAGAAGGTAGTTCTTGGCTTCATCCACTAAGTCACTTCGTCACTTTTACTCAATGGATCAGACCCCACTGTTCCGACTATAAATTTTGGACTTAACAAGGGCAAACGGACATGTTGTAAAACCTGTGGTAGCTGCGGCCTCCGTTCCTGAATGCTGTACCTTACCCGGGCCATAACCACGTTGAACACCTGCTTTACGCTGCGCACGTTTCCCTCTTAATCATGGCCCCAGTTCCGAAAAATCGATGAAATTTTTTGCAGAATTTGCAGATGATATACAAGTAAATATACAGCAAATACTGTTTGGTAACATTTTTTCGCCTAAAGTCGTTTTTATCTTCCTTTTTGTGTGTTTTACGGTCAGTCTGTAAAAATGGCGTACTACGGGCGAAACATCGTTCCCAGCAGCGACGTTGGAGTCCAAGATGCATCCAGACATCCTCCCTATGCTGTCCCTGAACCATTTCTGTGGTGTTTCCATCATTTTCTGACCTTTTCCTATGAACCAGGCACCCTCCCCTCATCAGAGCAGGGGGTGCCTGGTGTAATGCTCGAGTCCTCCCATTGACTTCAATGGGGCTCGGGTGCTCGGCCGAGCACTCGAGCCTCCGGGGGCGCTCGGCCAGAGCATCCGAACACCCGAGCGGTGCTCGATCATCACTAGTGAACATGCAAGCTTAAATTAAAGGGATAATAATACTTTATTATTACTATCCTCCATAATGTAGGTATTTGCAAAATAATTTAATAGCCCCCAGGTTCATCTCTCAAACCTTTATGGTTTGAGAGATAACCGAAGGCAAAGTTCCCCCTCCCTCCCTCTGTGTGACAAAAAACACTGACATAGCACCTAGAATTCACTTTCTTGGGAGCTTTTATTTATTTATTTATTTATTTTTTGTGAAAGTATTTTACCAGGAAGAATACATTCAGATTGTCTCTCATTCTCAAGTAAGTCCTGGACACATTTTATCTACCTCAGAGGGGTGAAAGGCTGAGCTAACCTTGCCGGGACTAGAACCTGCAACTTTGTTGCTTGAACAGATTCTACAGCTGGTGCATTAACCAGCATTAAGGGTTAATAGTTAAGATCTCCGTAATACTTAAAATGTAAAACAAAATATATTGTAGGGTTTATCTCCCTGTGTAAAACAAGGGCACTCCCATTGCTAGAGTTTTTTATTCAAAAGTTATTGCAGTTTAAATTTAAAATTTTTAAGTGCAGTATCACAATGGCCTGAACTTGTACAGTGGCGCTGTTGCTACATCATCCTATGGACAGCTCTGGTCAAGTGCCATACATCTTCATAGGATGGTGTAGCAACAGTGCCAATGTACAGTTTCAAGCCACTGTGATATTGCACCTAAAAAAAATCAAGCTTGAGCTGTAATAACATTTGAATAAAACGCCTTTCAGCGGCAGAAGTACCTTTGTTGTAAGTCAGGGGGATGAACACTACAATATATATATATATATATATATATATATATATATATATATATATATATATATATATACACATATACATTTTAAGCATTACTATCCCTTTAACTCATTTCAAAAGTTCCCGGGTATGTATATAAACATTAACCTTCTGAGGACCAGAAAGATATTATAAAGAAATACATTTGATACCCCGCTACTCCTCAGATGGTTTATATATAGTTAGAACTGGATTTGTGGACTGTTACACTGAGGCTGATGTAATAATAACTGGCTCAATTCTGGGTCAGATTATCTACACCATAAGGACAGATCCAAGAGCTAATTGGATTTAAATGGGGCTTTTAAACCCTTGAGAACCAGAGATCGAACGAAATACACCATAGATGACTTATACAAATCTCCATTCATTTTAATGGGAATGTTTTGCTTCACAATGTGTTGGACATCTGTCTAGCATTTAAGGGGTTAAAAGCCCTATTATATATTTATATAATGTAGGGTTCATTCTACTGATTAAGACAAGGGTGCTCCCAGAAGCGTAACTAGAAACCATGGGACCCTGGTGCAAAAATTGCCATGGGGTCCCCAACCAGGATTAAGACCCTGTGGGGCCCTAGGCAGAATCCCAAACTGCCTTCCCCCCACTCCTGCCACAAACCTTTCTGGATTTGCCCACATTGTTCCCACTCTCCCCCTCCACATTGCCCACCTCTGCATTGTTTACCTCCATATTGTCCCCCATTGACCACCTCCATACTGGCCCCCATTGTCCACATTGCCCCCAACTGTCCACCTCCACATTGCCCACACTGTCCACCTCCACAATGCCCACATTGTACACCTCAACACTGTCCACCACACATTGCCCCCATTGTCCGCTTCCACATTGCCCCCATTGTCCACTTCCACATTGCCCCCATTGTCCAACTCCACATTGCCCACATTGTCCAACTTCACATTGCCCCCATTGTATGCCTCAACACTGTCCACCCCACATTGTTCAGCTCCACATTGCCTACCTGCACACTGCCCACATTGTCCACTTCCACATTGCCTACCTCCACACTGCCCACATTGCCTACCTCCACATTGCCCATATTGCCTACCTCCACACTGCCCACCCCATCCTCCTCCACAAACTGTCACCCTGTCATCCTCCACACACAGTCACAGCAGACAGGGGATGCTCATTGCATGGTCCCAGCAGGTGGTTTACCGGGCAAAGCAATTCGTTGCTTATCCCTCTGGCACTCAAAGGGTTGAGAGCCTCTTATTCCATTTAAACCCCTGGGGTGCCAGAGATAGCATCCAGTGGTGTGAAAACAAGTGCACGTGTCCAAAGTAGAAAGCTTTACCTGCTCAGGATGCGTATGGCATTAGTCATTTGGAGCATTCGCTGACATTTAGGTCAATTGGCCAAAATAAAGATAGACACAAAATGTCTTTAAATTAATCATGCCTCTGCAGACCATCTGTCATTGAGATTAAGACACCTTCCTCCATATTTGTCTGCTTACACACATACAAACATAAATATTTGTCTTTCCAGCCACAGAAGCATTTGGCCTTGTTTATGTCAAGAAAGATATAGGACACAAACTCCTGATTTCATTTCTCCGAGCAAAATGTCAGAATAAATTAGAACACAGTGTAGCAGACAGACTAGCCCGGAATAAGTAGGAGACCGTTATTGTGGATGTGGCTGCACTGCTTGCATTGGTGTCTAGCTCCATCTCTTCACTCAGTGATTGCCAGGGGGTGGCCACTGCCTCACAATGCTTTGGGCACTCTTCTGGCCCGCAGTGTTATCACCCTTGATGTTAGAGATGTCTCCAGCACATAACTTCACACTGCTATGGAGATCACTTAAAGGAGAACTATCACCCCTATGCAAGTTTGGGTAAAAAGTAAATGAATAGAGCAACTAGCTGAAATACGTGTGTAATTGTTTTTAAAAATCCAAGATTTGGCTGAAAATCGAGGTTTAAAGGTATAGTAATACTTCATTTTATCTTTATTTTATTTTGTAGGCATTAAAAAAACATGAAGAACGGTATAAGTCTCATCTCTCAAACCTTTATGGTTTGAGAGATATTCACAAGCAAAGTTTCCCCTCCCGCCCCTTTTACCTAGTGTAAGCTATCTCTTCTCAGATGTGGAATGCAGTCCATAGACCAGACAGAAGGGGACAATCTTCTTCCTATGAGAGCAATGAAAGCCCTGCCCCCCCTTGACAAGTTTTTCAGGTTTTTCCCTTATCTTAATTGAAGATTGTCCCTCTATGCAGTCTACTTGGGCACCTCCCTTCTGATCTGGCTGAGCAGTGTTACATCAGTAAAAGGATCAGGAGGGGGACACTTTGTCATTGAATTACTCTTGAACTACAACTCTGACAGAACTGAAATAACACTCTCCAAAGTCCAAATACTATGATGATTAATTAGAGCTGCTTTTATTATGAAACATTACTATCCCTTTAAAGATGATCCTTTGCCTTACTTCAGGTACAGCTCTGCACCTCAGTCTGTCTCTCTTGCTCTGCTCCTAGGGTGACCACGTGTCCTGGTTTGCCCAGCAAAGTTCCAGATTACAAATGTGTGTCCCTTGTCCTGGGCAGCCCCCTTCTGGGATAATACAAAGTCCCGGAATGAAGACCGTAGAAGGAGAACTGCCCATTGCCTACTGTGACAGAAAGTGATGTCTCTGCTGGGCTACAAGAAAATGGCCTCCAGACAGAGCTCTAATCCTGACATCAACTGAGATCTGCAGCCCAATTTACTATAATATAAGATTAAGGATTTGGTCTTGATGTACATTTTCTTGTAGCCCACCACAGGCATCACTTTCTGTCACAGCAGTCAATGGGCAGTTCTCTCTAGTGGTTAGAACTCTGTGGTGCGCTCCACTCTCTGCAGTGTCCCTGAATGGCAAAATTGAAATGGGGTCATCCTATCTGCTCCCCTCCCATGTGGCGTCTGGATTTAGTCTCCTCTGATGACGGAGGATTTCTCCTTGTAAGCTGGAGCGCTTTGTGGCCAATGAGACCACTATCCGTCATCTGAGCAGAGGAAGAGAGACAGGCTGAGGTGCAGAGTTGTACCTGAAGTAAGGCAAAGGATCATCTTTAAACCTCGATTTTCAGCCAAACCTTGAATTTTTAAAAATAATTACACGTGGGAGGGGAGCAGAGGAAGAGTGACAGACTGCGTCGGAGCGCTCCACCTTAAAAAAAAAAGCTTGAGCTGTAGAAAGTTTTGAATGCCTCAGGAAAAGCCATAGAACATTGTTTTGGATAATACATTTTACTGCTCCTTTAACTCCTTGAGAACCAGAGGGGTGTGCAATGGATTACTTATTCCTCTGGTCCTCAGGGGCAGGGTTCGATGCAGATCCCAGGCACCCCTAGACAAGACAGTCTATGGGACATTAGCTCCACCCATGACCACTCCCCCACTCCTCACATGACACTACCCCTATCACTTGTTCCTCGAACAGTAAATACTCTTGGCCTATAACAAACCAGTCTGTATAAAGCTTTAACCCTTTGGTTACTAGAGAGACCTCCAATGCTTTGCTCTGCATGCAAGGGGTTAAATAATTACCTGTAAAAGGGTATATAAACTGGTCCAGTTGGACCCATGTGGATCAGCATTTCTGAGCCTTTAAATTGCGTGTTAAAGGGATAGTAATACTTTGTTTTATCTTTATTTTATTTTGTAGGCATTAAAAAAACATGAAGAACAATATAAGTCTTATCTCTCAAACCTTTATGGTTTAAGAGATATTCACAAGCAAAGTATCCCACCCCCTGTTCAGCCAGGTCAGAAGGGAGGTGCCCAGGTAGACTGCAAAGAGGGACAATCTTCAATTAAGATAAGGGAAAAAGCTGAAAAGCTTGTCAAGGGGGGCAGGGCTTTCATTGTTTTCATACAAAGAAGATTGTCCCCTTCTATTATCTGTCTGGTCTTACAACCAGATTCACATCTGAGAAGTGATGGCTTACACTAGGTAAAAGGGGCAGGAGGGGGAAACTTTGCTTGTGAATATCTCATAAACCATAAAGGTTTGAGAGATAAGACTTATATCATTCTTCATGTTTTTTTAATGCCTACAAAATAAAATAAGGTTAAGATGACGTATTACTATCCCTTTAAGTCATTATAACTTTGTCTTGAAAAAGGTCCAACAAGCACAGATATGTTGACCTGATTTTTTGCTATTTTTTTGCCAATAAATTCTATTTAACACCTTAAGGACCATTGTCGTGCCAGGACCATCACAGTGGTCCAGCACTTAAGGACCAGTGACAGTCCTGGCATGGCATGGAGTTCAGGGCTCCTGGCGCGGCTGCACGCCGCTCTGGAAGCCCTGAACCGGAAGCAGAAAAATTAAAAAAAGCTCCGTGGTCCTCAAGTGCCAGTCGCTCATGCGCGCACCGGTTCTTGAGGGGTTAAATAAGACCCTGCTCCTGTATTTTTGTATGTATCTTTATTTATATAGCGCCATACATGTACACAGCGCTTAACAGAAGTTGAAATAATATAATACAAAACTACAGAACTGGGTTAAGAGCATTAAGGTTAAGTACAATCATTATATTATTTGTAAGGGAAAGTGCAGCAAGGGAATCATACACTGAGAAAGGGACTCTGCCCCAAGGAGCTTACAATCTGAGCTAAATTCATAATGACAAACAGAGACAGTGGGATGAGGATTATAAGTGCAGGTACAAGGTGTGGTGAAAAGTGCAGAAAGATTCTGCTGTGACTGTCAGTGTGCAGAACGAGGACATTGCTATTGAGATGCCTCCATGTTGTTGTCTGTTCCACATAGGAAAGTGCACCCGGGCAATTTAACCCTTTGAGTGCCAGAGGGGTACGCAACGCATTTCTTTGCAGTGCGTAGCGTTCTTCTCTCACACTTAAAGGGCTAATCGGATAGAGTGAGTGCCTCCACCAGCAACTGTATATACAGTTGAAACCAGAAGTTTACATACACTATATAAAAAGACACATATGCATGTTTTACTCACTATCTGACATGAAATCAGAATAAACATCACCCGTTTTAGGTCAGTTAGGATTACCAAAATGATTTATATATGCCAAATGCCAGAATAATGAGAGAGAGAATATTTTAAGGCATTTTTATTACTTTCTGCAAAGTCAAAAGTTTACATACATTTCATTAGTATTTGGTAGCATTGCCCTTAAACTGTATGACTTGGGTCAAACGTTTTGGATATCCTTCCACAAGCTTCTCACAATAGTTGGTAGGAATTTTGGCCCATTCCTCCTGACAGAATTGGTGTAGCTGAGCCATGTTTGTAGGTCGCCTTGCTCGCACCTGCCTTTTCAGCTTTACCCATAAATTTTCAATAGGATTGAGATCAGGGCTTTGTGATGGCCACTCCAAAACATTGACTTTGTTATCCTTAAGCCACTTTGTAACCAGTTTGGCAGTATGCTTCGGGTCATTGTCCATTTTGAAGACCCTTTTCCGCCCAAGCTTTAACTTCCTGGCTGATGTCTTGAGATGTTGCTTCAGTATTGCCACATAATCTTCTTGTCTCATGATGCCATCTATTTTGTGAAGTGCACCAGTCCCTCCTGCAGCACCCCCGTGTTTCACAGTTGGGATGGTGTTCTTAGGCTTCCAAGCTTCTCCCTTTTTCCTCCAAATGTAACGATGGTCATTATGGCCAAATAGTTAAATTTTAGTTTCGTCAGACCACAGGACATGTCTCCAAAAATATAGGTCTTTGTTCCTGTGTGCATTTGCAAACATTAATCTGGCTTTTACATGTTTCTTTTGGAGTAATGGCTTCTTCCTGGCAGAGTGGCCTTTCAGCCCATGTTGATACAGTAATCGTTTCACTGTGGATAATGACACAATCTTACCAGCTTCCGCCAGCATCTTCACAAGGTCTTTTGCTTTTGTTCTTGGATTGATATGCACATGTCGGACCAAAGCATGTTCATCTCTGAGACACAGAACCCGTCTCATTCCTGAGCGATATGATGGCTGGACATTCCCATCTTGTTTGTACTTGCGTATAATTGTTTGTACAGATGAACGAGGCACCTGCAGGTATCTGGAAATTGCACCCAAGGATGATCCAGACTTATGCAAGTCCACAATTCTCTTCCTGATATCTTGGCTAATTTCTTTAGACTTTCCCATGATGTTGCACATAGAAGCAGTGTGTTTCTGGTGTGCGTTAAAATACATCCACAGGTGTGTCTCTAATTAACTCAGATGTTGCCAATAAACCTATCAGAAGCTTCCAAAAACATGACATCATCATATGGGCTGTCCCAAATTGTTTAAAGGCATAGTAATCCTAGTGTATGTAAACTTTTAACTTTGCAGAAAGTAATAAAAATGCCTTAAAAAATTCTCTCTCTCATTATTCTGGCATTTGGCAAATATAAATAATTTTGGTAATCCTAATTGACCTAATACGGGTGATGTTTATTCTGATTTCATGTCAGATAGTGAGGAAAACATGCATATGTGTCTTTTTATATAGTGTATGTAAACTTCTGGTTTCAACTGTATATAGAGGTGTGGCCATCACAATTTAGGCAGCCCACAAAATGTGGATCTCTAGGCAGTTGTCGCCTATTAGAAAATCCAGCCCTGTCTGTCTGTGATTTACATTGATTAGGACTCACAGATGCACGCTCTCAGTGAAATGCCAGCTCCTACAACATTAAAATCGACATACTGTATGATGAAAATGTTATCAAAACAAATGACTTGAAAAGCATCAAATAACCCAACGATAAGGAGACAGGCAGATGGCATGGCTGTGCTAATTAGATTTTCTACATTATCATTATTGGTAGCAGTCCATACATATCCCTGCTATAATGCTACTCCGACAGACGCTGGGGGATAATGAAGCATATTTATTTATTTATTTATATGTCACTGGCAATTGTTTATATTGTGTTAACCCTTTGCCTGAGATCCTATTTTTTTTTTTTTTTTTTTTTTATAATTCAATGTTTTATTAGTTTTCAATGAATAGGGAATACAGGAAAAGAAAAGGGGGAAAGGGATACAAGTGTCTGATACTTTTCTCGTGCCACTTAGACAGTGTTTGTAACATGCAGATAGTATCCAAAAAATTTCAGGCAAAATTGTACTATGTGTATCTGTGGACTCCAATACAAGAGTAGCTTCACCTAGGCAGCAAAGAGGGGAACAATGAAAGTATGCAAACCCAAGCTATCTCCGGACCAAGAGGTCCCGATGAAACTCTGGCGGAGTCACTGCATCAATCCAACGAGACCAGAGCTGAAGGTATCCAGTAGAGGAGTTGCGAATATAAGCAATAAGATTCTCCATCCGGATTAAACCCCAGATGCGGCCGTCCAGAAGGTCTTGGGAAGGAGGCAAAGACTTCCAGTGTTGGGCAATGTGGCAGCGGGTCATAGGCCTGAGATTCTATTTGGTTGTTTTTTTTGTCATGTAGGAAGAAAATGTTTCAGTGAGAATGAAATCTTAAACTGCCAGAGATCGTATTTTCTGCTTCTTTTTTTCTTGCCTACAAGTGAAACCTTTTCAAACCAAATTTAAATTTTTAAATGCTAGTGATGATAAATTTCTCTGCTGCTCGTATGGAAAAAAGTTTAGGTAAAAAGTGACAACTGTTTTTGATCTAGAAAAAGCAGGAAACGTGAAAATGATACCTTTAGTTACACAGACTATGTATAAACACATATATTGAATTTTAAGCAAACATTAATGTGAGTATTATTGCTGTAGAGCAATGTGATACACTTCTATACACACCACACAGTATGATCTCCTAAACACAGGGACACCAGGGTGATACACTTCTATACACACCACACCGTCTGATCGCCTAAACACAGGGACACCAGGGTGATACACTTATATATACACCGCACAGTCTGATTTCCTAAACACAGGGACACCAGGGTGATACACTTATATACAAACCGCACAGTCTGATCTCCTAAACACAGGGACACCAGGGTGATACACTTATATATACACACCACACAGTCTGATCTCCTAAACACAGGGACACCAGGGTGATACACTTATATATACACACCACACAGTCTGATCTCCTAAACACAGGGACACCAGGGTGATACACTGATATACACACCGCACAGTCTGATCTCCTAAACACAGGGACACCAGGGTGATACACTTATATACACACCTCACAGTCTGATCTCCTAAACACAGGGACACCAGGGTGATACACTTATATACACACCACACAGTCTGATCTCCTAAACACAGGGACACCAGGGTGGGAAAGAGGGAAAAAGGGATTTGGGTCTCAAAGAGGGACTGTCCCTCCTAAAGATGGAAACTTGGGAGTTAAGGGATCCCCTAATATCTCCTAAAAAGGGACATTTGGGAGGTGCTTGCACCCTATAGTCACTCAGCATATAAAGGCTACCAGTCTCCAGAAATAAAGTTTATCCCAGGATTAACCCTTTGAATCCCAGTGACCATATTTTCTCTTTTGATTGTAAGGGGAAAAAAAAGTAGAAATTTCTTAAAGAGGAACTATCACTTTGAACACAATTTTGCCTAATAATTAAAAACTAATAGGTTTAATTGATTTTTTTTTTTTTTTTTTTAATCACTTTTATTGAGTTGTCAAAACAGAAAAATAAATTGGCAGTTGGCACAGCCTGATTCATGAACATCGTACATTACAGGAGAATCGCTGTGCTGACATTAGTTTGGACTCTTACTTATACTACCTTTCAAAAGTTTGGGGTCACTTTGAAATGTCCTTGTTTTCCATCAAACGAGTTGCAAAATGAATAGGAAATACATACAGTCAAGATGTTGCCAAGGTTAGAAATAATTATTTTTAATTTAAATAATAATTGTGCCCTCCAAACATTGCTTTTGTCAAAGAATCCTCCAGTTGCAGGAATTACAGCCTTGCAGACCTTTGACTTTCTAGTTGTCAGTTTGTTGAGGTAATGTGAAGAGGGTTCACCTCATGCTTCCTGAAGCACCTCCCACAATTTGGATTGGCTTGATGGGCATTTCTTACGTACCATACAGTCAAGCTGCTCCCATAACAGAAACAAGGACATTTCTAGGTGACCCCAAACTTTTGAACTGTAGTGTACATAGCATAAAATAAAACTCTATTATTCTGTGCTCTAACCCTATATGCATGTACCAATCGACAGTTAAGTACCAATTAATTGAAACCATAAAACCACTGAGTCTCATTAGAGGCAGTCAGACAGACCTATCCCCCACCCCACCCAAGGAAGTCTTTTTTTTTTTTTTTTTTTTTTTTTTTTTTTTAAATAAACATTTTGAGTGTCATTGAGATATGCAACACATTTATTTGTTGTGTGTTACATACCCCTCTGGAATTCAGTCATTCCAAGCCCTCCCTTTTAGTAGCCTCTTCCATCTTGAAATGCTTGGCATGATAATTCCTCCTTACCAATTTATTCCACACCTCTGGTGGAAATTGATAGGTTTGAGCAGCCTAATATGGTGGAGAGAGGTCATCTTCTGGATATGAGTGTAATTAATTATGCATGTGCTGAGATTAGATTCATTAACTACTAAATCAAAAACCTCTAAAACAATCGATTTACAAAACAAAAAACTCTTGGAAGGGAGATTCACTAAGCATGATAAAGAGGTGATAAAGTGGAGATAACTTCTCCAGTGATATCACTTCTCCAGTTCCTATGTTATTCTATAAAGCCTATGCACTAAGATCTCCAAAGATGAAGAAACCTTAGTGCATTAGCTCCTTAGAAAAACAGGAACTGGAGAAGTGATATCACTGGATAAATCATCTCCACTTTTATCACCTCTTTATCACCCCTTAGTGCATCTCCCCCATGGTGTTGGCACCATGGTTTAACCCTTTGCAATGCTTTGTTTACCCCTCTGGCACTGAAAGCATTAATGAAACTAAAAATTGTGTAGGTAACAAGATAATGAAGCACATTTAATTCACTATGAAAGGCAAAAAGCAAAAAAAAAAAAAACATAATTTTTACGTGTTCTCCATTGGCACACTTATCAGTTATCCGGATTGTGATTTGTTCTCACAGCATCAGTGAGTGAGGACCACACCAATATGTCTTTTCCATCCTCTAGCTTCCGTGGTAAACTATGGGACAGTCAAATGAATAAATATACACTCATGAGAAGAAATGGAGAAATTAATAAACTTTAAAGCATATTCGCTATATAAGAAAACTATTTACACATAGTTGTAAAGAGATGTGATAGATCCCCTTTAACTCTTTGCTAGAGGGGTACCCATTGCATTGCAGAGCAATGCGTTGCGTACCCCTCTGGCACTCAAAGGGTTAAGGGTTATATGTTTGACAGAAAGATGAAGGAATCCTAAGGCAAAACATAGGCTCTATAAGGGAGAAATAAAAGCGTCCATTGATTTAAACTGGGATTTTAACCTCTTGAATGCTACAGAGGTAGGCTGACCATATTTCCTTGAGACAAAAACGGGATGGGGTGTGTGACAGATGGACAGTGGGACTCCATCATTCCAAGTCCGATCGTAGTAAGCTGCAAGCAGCGGGAACGCGTTTGCTCCATCTCTTATTTGGGGTGTTCTCTCTCTCTGGCCAAAAAACCTGCCCCTGAAATAAATTGTAACTTCCTCTCTTTGTCACTCACACTAGTGGTTTTACTGTGTTTACTGTACGAATTGATTACCATAGAGTCTTATGACTCATCATCACTGTCTATTTACCATAGACTCGAGAGTCTTAGACAGTGATAGTCACTCGAGTCATAAGACTCTGTGGTAATCACTGTGTACAGTAAAACCACTAGTGTAACAAAAGGAAGTTCCAATTTACGTTATCTTATGAGAAATAAACAAGCTGCGCTCAGTTTTTTTACAAAAAGTTAAAAACTATATATAAGTTATATTAAAAACGGGGCAAAATTGACATTTATATTAAAAAGACGGGACGGTCTGGAAAATGAAAAAAAAAAGGTACTGTCCCTTTTAAAACGGTTCATATGGTCAGCCTATCCAGAGGTCCCCAGTGCATCACAATGTACTGGCAAACACTCTAGCCTTCAAGGTGTGCGTGTGTGATAAACAGGTGATAAAATGGAGATAACTTCTCTAGTGATATCACTTCTCCAGTTCCTATGTTATTCTATAGAATCTGTGCACTGGAGAGATCTTGGTGCATTGGCTCCATAGAATAACATAGGAACTGGAGTGATATCACTAGAGAAGTCATCTCCACTGTATCACCTCTTTATCACCGCTTAGTGCATAACCTCCAAGGAGTTAAAAGCACCATTTAATAAAATGGAATTTTAGGAATTTTTATTTGTCCCCTATGGCGCAGTTGGTGTGCTCCAGAATTACTCCAGTTCATCACAATACATCAGCCTTTGTCACTGGCTTTATGGTAATGAGATGAGCGGAGAAGGATCTCAGCCTTTGCCACAGATAATGAAACTCTCATAAAAGATTCTGATTACAGTGATACCAGCTGAGCCCACAGAGCTTAATCACACTTTGCCCCCTATTAGAAAGCATTGCAAGCATATGGCTTCAGAATGGAATGTGAAGTGCCGCTGCAAGGGACCGTGCATATATTTTTAACAGGAAAATTGACATCAGTATCAGAGTGAAATAAAAATGATCTCATAATTCAATAGGACTAAAAGCCTATACTTAGAATAATGGAGGATTTAAAAGAGTCTGGCATTCAGTCTGGCAATCCAGAGCTAACGCGTTCAGTCTGCCAATTCAGAGCTAACATGGGTCGAACACTCCAGGCATCTGTGGCTTATTGTTTTTTGGAATGTTAGAAAAATAAATGTATTTCTTACAAATGAGAAAAGTATTCTTTTAACCCTTTGAGTGCCATCATTAGATAATTTTCTGACAGTCAAGGTCAGAGTTGTGAGCAACGCATTTCGCAGACACTGACAATGAAAGGATTCATTCTGATAGACTCTTGTGAGGAAGAAAATAGTACAGAGAAAAGTGATATCTGTCACTCAACATGTTAACCCTTTGAGTGCCAGAGGGGTACCCCTCTGGCACTCAAAGGGTTAAAGGAGCAGTAATCGGAGATACTTTATTCAAAAGTTATGGCAGCTTTTTTTTTTTTTTTTTTAAATAAAACTACAATTTTATTTTGTTTAACAGGTTGAATTATTGTGATCACATTCTACTGAGATATATAATATGACATATCTGGCAGATTCATTTCAGTGGATACTTTCTTGTAAGAGAAAAAAAAATATCTCTGGTACTCAAAAGGGTTAATTCTGGACGAAACCTCTCTCCCGCCAGCACTATCTGCACCTGATCCTGTCTTTTTCCTGTTCCGAGCAGCCTTTCCCTTCCATTCGGAAGCTAGTATGTCTCACGTTGCTTCAGTAGCTCATTGCTGCCTACTGGCCTGATTTGTGATCTTCTTGCTTGCCATACGTTCCCTTCCTCTGTGGTTCTTTCCTTTTCCACAATGCCCATTCTGCCACTGAACCTTTCTTGCTTGGGTGCCATCTGTGTCTTTCTTTCACCTGGTTTCATGTCCTCAGTGGCCTCTATCACTTACCTTTTCCTTTTAGTCTTGTCTTCATTGGCAGCCCAGTTCCCTCCACTGATTTTTGGTGTCCCCACTCTTCTTCAGTTGTCTTTTGTTCTCTCTTCATCAGTGTTCTTTTGTTACCCCCTTCCATCAGTTCTTTTCCTCTCCATAGTATTTGCTGCTTTGCGGCTGCCTCCCCATCACTGCTTGACCTTAGCTCGATAAAGTTTATTTAGAAAAAAAAGTCTATTTCCCAGTTCAGTCTTTAAAAAAAAAAAAAGAAATCAGAAAATCGTTTAAAGTTTTATTCCAAAAAAAAAAAAAAAAAAAATTAAAAAAGAAACCAAAAACAAAAAAAAGATATATGTTCCAAGAAAAGGATTCCTAAATGTACTTTAACAAAAATAAAAAAATAAACGGGAATGGGAGTTGCATGGATTTGAATTGCTTATGGTTTCCATGCATCCCTGGCCACACCCCCAGCTCTTTTCATCCCTTCATGGAGGGACTCAGGTTGCGTAGTTTCAAAATTAGTTTTAGTTCACTCCATTCTGTCTCTTTTTGAAATATTACTTATTCACTTTTACCTCTTCAATACGAGGATCATTCATTCACATTTGCCTCTTAATATTGGGAAACCCTACACATTCTGCATCTTTAATGAGGTATGTTTGTTTCTTCTTCATCTGAGGAAGTCGCTAATCTTCAGCTTTCAGCCAGAGGATTCATGTCATGCTCATGTCTCTTAGCCGAGGTATCCTATATAATAAAATGCTAGGATGTTTGTCTGAAGCCGTCATGCACAGTAGAGACTGCCTGAACGCACAGAATGCTGGGAGGTGTAGGAATGCTGGGAGCATTCTGTGCATTCCGGCAGTCTCTACAGTACATGACTGCATCACGTGCGCAGCGGCAGTAAGCAGAGCAGGACCGGATTCTTAACCCTTTGAGATCCAGAGGAGTACACAATGCATTGCAAGGCGATGTGTTGCATACCCCTCTAGCACTCAAAGGGTTAACATCACCCAGACCTTGGCCCATGTACACGGGCTTTTAGGCTAGTCATTACATAAATTACATTATTATTTCGTTACAGACTGCCCCGTCCCTTGATCTGATGCTTTCTCGCATCTGACAGGTTGACTCAGTGAACCATGTCACTGCCCCGCTCTGCAACTCCCTCCCTAAACATAAGGATGTGTGGGACATTTGGGAATGCTCCCTCAACATCTCCCTCCTCATCTCCCTCCTCTGAATCCTCCTCTCTTCTCTCCTAGTTTCCCTGTCCGATTTTGCCCTTCTCTTCTTTCCTTCACCCCTCCATTTTTTTTTCTCCTCCTCCCCACCCTAGCGCAACTCGAGCAGTACGGCTGGTTATGACATTTAGCATTTTTTACCTTAATGCTATGTACTTGATATATCATTGGCTACTTAGCATTGAAGTTTTTGTTCGACCTTTCTTTGATATGGTCTGTTATTTTGTATGTTTATATTCCTAAAACTCTTCAATAAACAGAAAAAAATGTTGCCTCATTGAAGAAGAATTTCGACAATCACTTCACATTAGTCTGAGGTTTAAAACACATTTTTTCTCCACTTAGTCATTGGCAGCACCACATGTCTTCACTCTTACTAAGTGGAATTCAGATGAGAGTTGGTACAGTGTTAGCCGTAGAAATACAGGAGGCAAATATAGTTGTTGATACCTTTATTGGCTAACTAAGCAGATTTAGAATGCAAGCTTTCAAGACCTTAGGTCTCTTCCTCAGGCACGTTATACAGATAAATATGAAAACATCTCTCTTAAATACAAGGATTGAGTTCTCTTATCTGATTTCCATGCTAAACAATGCAATGTGTTCTTGTATTTAAGAGAGATGTTTTCATATTTATCTGTATAACATGCCTGAGGAAGAGACCTAAGGTCTCGAAAGCTTGCATCCTAAATCTGCTTAGTTAGCCAATAAAGGTAACAAAAACTATATTTGCCTCCTGTAAGTGGAATTCAACACTCACTTCACCTCTTAGCCTGGATATTCTGGTAATTTTCTTCTCCTCTTCCCTGATGTATGTCTTCATCTTCCTTCACCCCTCTTCATGGAGGATCTCTCTACATTAATTCTCTTTTTACTCTTTGACTCACATGATCCACGTTTGTCAGAGACTGGTATTGTTCTTTCAGTTCCTCACCCTATCCAATTCTCTTAAAGGGATAGTAATACTTAATTTTAACTTTGTTTTATTTTGTAGGCATTAAAAAAACATGAAGAATGATATGTCTTATCTCTCAAACCTTTATGGTTTATGAGATATTCACAAGCAAAGTTTCCCCTCCCGCCCCTTTTACCTAGTATAAGCCATCTCTTCTTAGATGTGGAATACAGTCCATAGACCAGACAGATAACAGAAGGGGACAATCTTCTTCCTATGAAAACAATGAAATCCCTGCCCCCCTTGACAAGCTTTTCAGGTTTTTCCCTTATCTTAATTGAAGATTGTCCCTCTCTGCAATCTACCTGGACACCTCCCTTCTGATCTGGCTGAGCAGTGTGACATCAGTAAAAGGGGCGGGAGGGGGATACTTTGTCATTGAATTACTCCTGAACTACAACTCTGACAGAATTGATATAACACTCTCCAAAGTCCAAATACTATGATGATTAATTAGAGCTTCTTTTATTATGAAACATTACTATCCCTTTAATCCATTCTCCCTCTATAAGAGATTTGGCATTATCTTCCTTTTGCCATGATCCCCTGAGATACTATTAGGTCATGTTTGGTATCCTGCATTTTTACACGTACCAAGAGGTGGGATTGGATCCTAATGCCATAGCTCTTCAGAACTTTCGTCCTTAAAGGGTTTATTCCTCTCCTGAGAGCTAAAGTATGACTCATTATGGATCTAGTATGTTTTATTTTTGGGCCTCTAATCAGGCCTACCTTCCCATTGTGTTCTGCCACAGTTTTTCTTCATTTCATACCTTGTTGTTCATTCTTTATTATGTCTGTAGGCCCCTCACACAAGCTTCATTATCCTGCAGCCTGCAGCATGTCAAACAATCAGCAATACACTGCACACACCCGTGACAATCAAAGGAATACTCCTGGATGACTTTTTTTTGTGCGAGTGAGAACATCTTGTGCAAATCTGATCTCTGCCACTCAAAGGCAAAACATACCTTTATTCTCAAAACAAGGAGGAAAAAGGGAAAAGAAAATATGATTTCTGAAACTAAAATAGTGAAACCTCATACACACACCCCACCCTACTGAAAATATGATGTCTGAGCACTCCAAGGCTCAATCCTGACTTAAACTTTAATTCTTCTTACAAGCAAGACAAAAATGGAGAGGAAACTAGGATTTCTGTTAATCTTCCCAAGACTTTCATTACAAACAAAACAATGATCTAAAAGAAAAAAACATTTTGCACTCAGGTTCAGCCTGACAAACAATTCTGAGACCACAGTTCATCAAGGTTAGAGAAGCACAGCACAGTCCATTCACAGCTCTTCGCTTCCGATCACAGACTCATGATCCCTAGTGTAATTCCATTATGATCCGCTCTATTTCTCTTTCTTGTAAAAAAGGAATTTGCTGTCCATACGAGCAGAGCTGTGAAACAGGCACATACACATAGAGGGCCATATGTATAAAGGCATACTGGAACAGGTTTGATAAAACCATCTATCCCATAGGGGACAAATACATTTTCTCATTGTTTATAATGGCGACAAAAACCCTGTTAATGCTACAGCGGTCTCCAGTGCACCACCTTGTAATCACAAAACAAACAAACCCGCTCTCCTCCATTCTAATTGTGATAAGTGTGCCCTGTATTAGGCATGTATAATAACACTGTTGATAAATATAAGGATTTGGTGCCCAAATTTTGGTCAAAAGAGGTTTAAAGGGATAGTAATACTTCGTTTTAACTTTATTTTATTTTGTAGGCATTAAAAAAACATGAAGAATGATATAAGTCTTATCTCTCAAACCTTTATGGTTTATGAGATATTCACAAGCAAAGTTCCCCTCCCTGCCCCTTTTACCTAGTGTAAGCCATCTCTTCTCAGATGTGGAATGCAGTCCATAGACCAGACAGATAACAGCAGGGGACAATCTTCTTCCTATGAGAACAATGAAAACCCTGCCCCCCTTGACAAGCTTTTCAGGTTTTTCCCTTATCTTAATTGAAGATTGTCCCTCTCTGCAGTCTACCTGGGCACCTCCCTTCTGCTCTGGCTGAGCAGTGTTACATCAGTAAAAGGGGAGGGAGGGGGACACTTTGTCATTGAATTACTCTTGAACTACA
Source organism: Rhinophrynus dorsalis (assembly GCA_037306005.1). Taxonomy (NCBI): domain Eukaryota; kingdom Metazoa; phylum Chordata; class Amphibia; order Anura; family Rhinophrynidae; genus Rhinophrynus; species Rhinophrynus dorsalis. Next base: position 44,559,842 of record CM074722.1, read on the forward strand.
ACTCTGACAGAATTGAAATAACACTCTCCAAAGTCCAAATACTATGGTGATTAATTAGAGCTGTTTTTATTATGAAACATTACTATCCCTTTAAGCTTGCCAGGCCCGTCAAGGTACCTCAAAATATGGCAAGTACCTTCTCTAGACACCTAAAAAACCCTATCTAAATTAAAATCAATCCCTGATGAGATGTTATAATAAACATGTGGGGGGACCCTTTAATATAGTAGTTATTATAATAAATACATGTTTATTATAACATCTCATCAGGGATTGATTTTAATTTAGATAGGGTTTTTTTAGGTGTTTAGAGAAGGTACTTGCCATATTTTTAGGTACTTTGATGGGGCTGGCAAGCTTAAACCTCTTTTTGGCCAAAATTTGGGCATTAAATCCTCATATTTATCAAAAGTGTTATTATACATGCCTAATACATGACATACTTTTTACAGTAAGAATGGAGGAGCACAGGTTGTTTGTTTGTTTGTTTTGTGTTTGCACTTTGGGCTTCAGCCTATGGGGGACTGGAAAACCCTCTCATTCCTTGTTGCATACTTCATTCACTTTATTTCTATCAAACTTTATTAACATTTTGAGTGCTAGAGGGGTATGCAACGCATTGCTTTGCAATGCGTTGCGTACCCTTCTGGAACTCAAAGGGTTAACTGTATGTATACAATAAGATGAGTTAGCGCTGTGAGCTATTCTTCTTTGTCCTTATCACCTTGCAATGCATTGAAACTTCTCTGGCATTCAAGCGGTTAATAGTCCCATTTCAATCAAGGGGAATTTTGGCTAGTCTCAAACAGTGCAGATGGCTTGCCCCAGAATTGCTACCCTTTGCATTTATAAATAAAACCCAGAGGCTGGGTTACTAAAGTCTAAAAAAAAACAAAAAAACCTATTCTTCATTTTGAAGAGGTTAAAACGTTGACTTGAATGCAAAAAAATGTATCTCTCAAACCGCTATGGTTTGAGAGATACATGCATTTAAAGTTTGTGATTTCCTGTTGTCAACTGTAACGCTGTCAGCAGGAGATCTGTGTCTACTGATATGGAGGCTCTGCAGCAGAGCCGCAATTGCGTTATTGACAATGAATGACTTTATTGGAATGGTCTAAAATGTGTGCTTGCGCAGTTTGAGAGATACATTTTTTTTGCATTCAAGCCAACTTTGTAACCTCTTCAAAATGAAAAATAACCGTTAACCCGTTAACTCCTTAAAGACGCTGTGTCATGCCACTAAGGACTGTTGACGTTCCTGGCACGTCACATACCTTTTACTTACTGAATTCATGCTGGTGCGCTGTAAGTAAAATCGGGGTTGAAATTGACCACTCCAAGACCGGAGCGGTCTCTCTCAGCCCCCCCACTCTGTGAGCCGGTACACGTAACAGGCCATGTATAACGGCTCGTCTGCATACATCGAAGCGGTCCTTAAGGGAAGGTTACTTTCCAGGACCGCTGGTCCTTATAAGGTTAACCATTGAAGAAACCATTGTGAAGCAGTGTGTTGGAGATCTCTATAGAATTCAAGAGGTTAAAATACCATATTTGGTGAAGCAGTAGATGTTCCCATTGATTTTAAATGGTGCTTTTAACCCTTTGAGTGCCAGAAGGGTGCAGTGTTTCTCAACTCCTGTCCTCAGGACCCACTAACAGGCCAGGATTTGATGATTTCCTTGTTAGAGCACAGGTGAGTTAATCAATGTGAATGAGCCTCTGATCACATGATTTCCTTGTTAGAGCACAGGTGAGTTAATCAATGTGAATGAGCCTCTGATCACATGATTTCCTTGTTAGAGCACAGGTGAGTTAATCAATGTGAATGAGCCTCTGATCACCACACCTATGCTCTAGCAGAGAAATCCCTAAGTCCTGGCCTGTTAGTGGGTCCTGAGGACAGGAGTTGAGAAACACTGCACTAATGCGTGTTACTAGAATCAGGAATAAAGGGACACCATATTCAGAATCCAAAAGACTATAATAGCCAAATATGAGCCTCTAAGAAAATATCTTAAAACGAATGTAATTACATCAAATGTAAACTATTATCACCACAATGTGTTGCATGTCTCTTCAATAATTCACCAGATAAAATCATATACAGAATAAATTATTAGCACCACATCCTAATGTTTTCTTCATTTATATAAAAATGTTTATTAAGAATAATGTCATAACATCAATACTGTAATCCTAAAGGATATTATCATTCAGATATATTCCACTAATCACCTCCCATATGTGGCAATTCGATGCTCCGTTTATCACAGATCCTTATGCTATCCAACGACTTGGACACACAATAGTGATCGCATACCTCCCAAGTGTCTCTCTTTTAGACCCAAATCCCTCTGTCCCTCTTTCCCACCCTGATGTCCCTCTTTTTAGGAGATCAGACTGTGTGGTGTGTACAGAAGTGTATCACATTGCTCTACAGCAATAAAACTCACATTAATGTTCATTTAAACATCAGTATTTGTGTTTATAAATTAATCTGTGTAAATAAAATACTTTGGTCTTGTTATAAGTCATTTATTAGGTTACAGAAGGAGGTGTCAATAGGTCATGAAATAGTCTAAAAATTATCGGTAATACCCTGCCCACCAGCCACACCCCCAGTAACACCCCCTAAAACACAAGTGTCCATCTTTAGCAATTTGAAATGTTGGGAGGTATGTGATCGTAAATATCCAATCCTGTGCCGCCTCTGACATTTATCTGTGGTACATAGAGACTTGAAAAGAGCACTATACCTTACACCACATCGGATATAAATCCTCAAGGTGTCAATATATAGCCCTGCCATCTCCCCTCCCACAGACTTCAATCAAACCAATAACATGTGATATGACAATAACAATCACTTATCCAAGCGGTGTGCCAAGTCCAACCAGGTATCTTAAAGGATCAATAGATATCGCGGAACACCGATAACCCCCACTATACAAGAGGATGATTGTAAATACCAACCATATATCTAACCTCTGTGTAGGACCAACCATTAACGAATTCTGGCTGTGCACAGATGTTGGCTAATAGGAACAGTGCAAAAAATGAAAAAACATAAATGAATAAAAATATATACAAAAAATATAAAAAAATATATAAAAAGATATATGAAAAATATATGTATATAGATGGAGGAGTCTACCAAAAAATATCCAATAAGTTTGTTGCAGACGAAACCTACGGGAAAAAAAGTTTATTAGAAACACGATTCACTCCGCAACTTAGTTTCAAAGAACATCAAAAATGATCTTCTGTTTGACATGTAGTAATATCCTTTCTTAATGTTGATACTTTTCCTTTAAATCACAACCTTGATTATATATTATATATGGATATCAATTGCTCTCATAGTTCTTAAACACGTTTTTTTTTTTCTAAAATAATCAAACTATTAAGAAATCCACCCTTATTCTTCTTAATATTTATCCACTTAATTCTTACACAATATATCTGAGCAGATTAGCACTTCTTGTTCCACAAAATTTGGTATGAAGGAATATCTTATAAATGTTCAGCTTCCAATAACTTAAAGCAAATTAATTACCTGTATTTGTAATTCAGCTCTCCTTTTACCTTAAAGGGATAGTAATACTTCGTTTTATCTTTATTTAATTTTGTAGGCATTAAAAAAACATGAAGAACGATATAAGTCTTATCTCTCAAACCTTTATGGTTTGAGAGATATTCACAAGCAAAGTTTCCCCTCCCGCCCCTTTTACCTAGTGTAAGCCATCTCTTCTCAGATGTGGAATGCCGTCCATAGACCAGACAGATAACAGCAGGGGACAATCTTCTTCCTATGAGAACAATGAAAGCCCTGCCCCCTTGACAAGTTTTTCAGGTTTTTCCCTTATCTTAATTGAAGATTGTCCCTATCTGCAGTCTACCTGGGCACCTCCCTTCTGATCTGGCTGAGCAGTGTTACATCAGTAAAAGGGGCGGGAGGGGATACTTTATCATTGAATTACTCTTGAACTACAACTCTGACAGAATTGAAATAACACTCTCCAAAGTCCAAATACTATGATGATTAATTAGAGCTGATTTTACTATGAAACATTACTATCCCATTAAGTAGGTATGTTATTGTAGCCTCACCAGCATTTCTCCAGGCACTGTCGTCATTCCAAGCAAATGTCTTAATTCCACTTGCCTTTCACCTGAAACAGGTGTCCGGTTTTAACCTCACCAGTGTTTCTACGTGTGCTGGCGTTTCTCCAAACAATTATCTTCATTCCAATTACACCTTCACTGTGGGTGTCACGATGACTTTCCCGCCCATATGTGTCATTCGTAGTATTGGGGTGGACTTCTTGTTGCATGTGATACTATCCTTTCAACGTGTTTCAAATTCCGTACCGACTTCTTCCTCAGGGGAATAAATGTATCAACTCTTGCTCCTCCATCTTAAATTTCCAAAAAAATTAATACCTATGGCCGACTCCTCCCTTCTTCTACCTACAATGCACCTCAAGTAAATAATTTAACTCCTACCTACCAACCAAACACATCGCTTATATACGTATCAGGTACATGACTCACAGACAAACACTAGTGAAGCATTGAAAATACCTATATGATAATAAAATACTAAACATCTAAAAATAAGAATGGATGAAATAAACAGAAATGATAATAATAATAATCATAATAAGTGCCAAAAAATCATACCCTTATGTGATCTAATACCAATATATGTTCCCATTATGATTATTGTAATCTCTATATTATACAATATATCAGATTGTTACTAAAGATCCATGATCCAATATGGATAATTATGGTAAAAATGTTATTGACCAAAAACCTACATATCTAACCATAACTCTCTGTGGATTTGCCCCAGATGCTCCGGATTAATTCCTGGATCTCTGGGACAGGGAATTATTTTCCAGTGAGTTCCCTGCCTATTCCCCACTCATTCTTCTCACTCCCTGCCCCATTCCACCTATTTTCAGGGAAACCCTGCCTTTTCTCCTTCAGCCCCACCCACTTCCATTAAGCACCGCCCACATTATGACGTGATCCGCATGATTTGTATCCTTCTACCCAGAGACCAGTTGTTACTTCAGGGGATGTAGACTCCCAGGGATGGGCATTTGTGTAACTTTTGTTTCTCTGCCTGTCGTTTTCAGGGGGAAAAGTAAACAGAAAACTAACCTACTTGGAACACATGATATTTAAAGGGATAGTAATGTTTCACAATAAAATCAGCTCCAATTAGTCTTCATAGTATTTGGGCCATGGAGAGTGCTATTTCAATACTGTCAGAGTTGTAGTTCAAGAGTAATTGAATGATAAAGTATCCCCCTCCTGCCCCTTTTACTGATGTAACACTACTCACCTCAGAGCAGCAAGACTGTCCGGATGGATCACAGAGAGGGACAAACTTCAGTGATTATAAGGAAAAACATGAAACACCTATCAAGGATGGAAGGGTTTTCCTTATGATCACAGTAAGAAGATTGTCCCTTGTTGTGATATGTTAGGTCAAGTGACCAGATTCCACATCTGAGGGGAGGTGGCTTACACTAGGTAAAAGGGGTGGGAGGGGGATACTTTATCATTCAATTACTCTTGAACCACAACTGTGAAATTATTGAAATAACATTTTCCATGGCCCAAATACTATGACGATTAATTGGAGCTGCTGTTTTTGTGAAACATTACTATCCCTTTAAATATTTAGAAATCCATTTCATTTTTCGGTATTGGAGTTCCCCTTTCCTTTTCAGCATCATGGCTGGATTAGACTGAATCCAGAGTTCTGTTCCTACTGGAAAATCTTTTGAAAATGTAATGCATTGTGAGACTAATTAAAACCATTTCAGTGCCGGAGAGCATCCAACATTTTGCAACACAATGGGGTGAATAGCTTTCTGGCACTTAAAGGGTGTTAAAGAAAGCATTTTTTTCTATCAAAATAATCTGGAAAAAATCGCTTTCAATCACATATGTAGCATTTGCTTTGATGCTTGCCTTTAAGCTTCTTTTGTCTTTCAAAATAAATTTCCTGAAGAATTCCTTTCTGTGCTCATGGAATAATCGTGAAGAAGATAACTGAATCACTACAAAGGGCAGTAAATTAAACACATCACAGTTTTATGATGACAAAGGAAACTGATATATTTTATTCTTTATGTATTTTAACCCCTTAGGGACCCTTGACGTACCAGGACCGTCAAGGGTAAACTTTCTTGAAAGACCCTTGACGGTCCTGGTACGTCACGTACATTTTACTTACAGCGCTCTACCGGGAGCGCTGTAAGTAAAAATGGGGCATGAAATAGACCGCTCCAAGATCGGAGCGATCTATTTCAAGCCCCATAATGACGCGCCGATACACGTGACAGGTCACGTGTACCGGCCCGTCAACGTGCCCCTATGCGGACGTTATGGGACGGAAATGTCCCATAATGTCCGGTCCTTAAGGGGTTAAGCAATAACAAAGCAGGAAGCATAACTCCTATTTGGAAAATAGAGGAGGACTGTTGTTCTTTGCAGTGCATTGCACACTCCTGTAGCCTGTTAACCCTGTGAGTGCCAGAGAGGTATCCAGTGCATTGCGTTACAATGCATTGGGTACCTCTCTAGCACTCAAAGGGTTAAAGCGTTAAAGGAGCAGTAAACTTTTTTAATGAAAAAAAAATATATATATATTGTAGTGTGTTTCCTGCTGAGTAAAATAAGGGTACTCTAGCTGCTGAAAGATGCATATTTCCAGCGTTATTACAGTTTAAACTCATGTTTTGTTTTTTACTTTAGCAGTGCCCTCTACTAGTCTACTATTTTTCCATAGAATCTGTGGAGTCACTTCCTGTCAGATAGAACTATCAGGAAGTAAACACACAGTAAATTTACTTCCTGGTTATTTATCCTGTTATAACTTTTGAATAAAACAACTGACAACAGTGGGAGTGACCTTGTTTTACTCAGCAGGAAAAGCTCTAGAACATATAGGTTTTCATTCCTTTAAACTAAGAAAAGCAAACCATAATAATACCCAGAACATGTTTTTTTACATTTTTTCAGTATTTACAAACTGCAGGTCTCTTCCGGGTATTGTTGAATTACAATTTTGGTTATCCTCAGATGGCCAGCAGAGAATTATGAACATTGTAGTCCAACAGAGATGGAGTGGAGACACATGTTATATAATATAATATAATTGCCTGGTTCCTACGTGTGTTGGCCATTCATTAGAATTTGAGATGAGTGCTGCAATCTCCAGCAATGTTCATGTGAAAGGTTTGTTGGCAGCACCACTGGCTGTCATGCAGACCTCCGTTACTGTAGCTTTACTGTGTTCATGTACGAGGGCAACAAAGATGTAACTAGCTGTAGCAATCTACCTCACACATCGCTTCTCTAACACCACTCCCCTTTGCCAATCCCTACACTGGCTCCCATTAGCATATAGAATTAAATTCAAAATTCTGGTGCTAACTTACAGAGCCATTACTAACACTGAACCCAACCTATATTTCATCTCTCATTTTCAAATACACTCCCACTCCCCATCTTCGCTCCGTACAGGACCTTCTCCTTTCTAAAGCTCTTATTACATCCTCCCACTCCCACCTACAGGACTACTTCCGTGCTGCACCTGAGCTCTGGAATTCCCTCTCCGGTCCCATCAGACTCTCCCCCAGTCTTCAGATCTACAGACGCTCACTGAAAACTCACCTCTTCAGGCAAGACTATCAACTACCCCCATATCCGTTATGAGAGAGGCCAGACCAACAGCCTGTCCAAATTCTACTCACTCTTAGTCCCTTCTGAAATCACTCTCCCACTAACAGCCCCATCATGACATTGTTCTCATAGTCTTTTCTTCCAAACAGAACCACTGCTACCCTGGAACCACTGCACTCCGTAGCACTTCTTTCTTCCACCCACTGACTGGCAGTTCATGTGGCAGGAGGCACTTACACCCCATAGCACTTACTCCTTCTGTGTCCTACCTACTTTCCTCTAGACATTAAGTTCTCACAGGCAGGGCCCTCTGATACTTTTGTTCTCCATGTTTCATTTGTACTGTTTAATCTCTCTGTATGTCTGTTCCCTATTGTACAGCACTGCGGACTAAGTTAAATAAATCAAGAATGATAATAATATTTTGCCACATCCTGAGACAATCTCTGCACATGTAAGAAAGGGCACGATGGTCCAGCATAGTACCTTTCACAGTGGGCAACAACACTAATGCAGCATCACTAATATCACACGTGAAAGGAACCATAGACAAGTTTAGTTTGTTTTACAGATAAATAAAATCTACCTATATATTGTAGTAGGTATTTTTCTGTAAAATATTTTATGACCCAGCAGATTAGCATAACGTGCCAAAACATGCCAGCAATAATACCTTAATTTCTCAAAAACTATTTGTATTAAAAACAAATGGCTAGTACAAGATATAGGCCATTTTGACTCTTCTTCAAAATAACTAAATATATATTTGGCTGTCATGTCCACAGTAATAAAAAGCCTCTCCTCAAACTAGTGTGGATTACATGTTCTAGGTATGTTCTAGGTTGTTCAGTGCTCATTAACTGATTCTTATCAACCAGAGACTTGGACATTGTGTTTCAGGCAAAAATCTAATTTTGTATCTCTCTGTACAATGAAGTGCATTATATGTCATACCTGCTGCTGTATAACCACTACAGGGATATGAGAAATAGGGCTCCTATCAATACCGTTTTAATGCATAGTCACGTTGCTATGGAGTCTCCAGGGAGACTAGTGATTAAAATTAGATCCAATCTTTTTCTATTCTGTTTGTGGTATTTACATAGGGGGTTGAGAGAGGGAAAAGGGAGAAAAGAAGCAATGCAATGTTCAATCAGTTCTATTACCACCACCACCCCCCTTATTCCCCGCAGAAGGGAGGCAGGTCTCTAAAGCATTATGAACCAACACCTTGGATACCTCTCTAGACTCCTAGGGATTAAAGGGAAGGCAGGAAAAAAAAGGTTCTTTGCGACATTAACCCTGTGTAGTGGTGTTAACCCTCTGAGTGCCAGCATGGTATCCAACACATTAAAAAAAAGTGTTTTTTTAATATTTTTTTTTCATGTTAATGGCAATTTTTCTGCTTTTCTGAGGGCCTTTTTTATGTCATTCTGCAACTTTTCTGTTTCATGGTCACGTTTCATGGTAAAACATTCCCCATTCTGATCCACTTACTTACTGTTGATGGGCAGAGGCACATTTACATCCTAGGTGCCGTTAGCTGGGGCTGAGAGATCCAGAAATGGAGGCCACAATTCCCACATGCACAGCCAATAAGAATGAGACTGTCGCCAGCAGCTTTAGCGGTTGCACGAAGAGGACAATAAACATACCTGAGAACTTTCTTATGCTGGGGACTCCTCTAATGCCGCTGGGAGTATAATTGCAGCAAATTGTGGTAAAAAGAGGTGGGGTTTACCAGTGATTGGTGGCAGGGCTTCCCGGGGCATCACACAGTCTGGAGGGAAGTGGGAGGGACTGGGTGGGGAAGGAGAAAATGTGGGAGGAACTGGGTGGGGAAGATCAGAAGTGGGCAGAGTTTTAAAGAAAACTCCCCACATTCAGAGAATCAGCCTCTGCCCCAGAAACCCGGTAATGCACTCTTAAATCCAGAGTCTCTGGGGCAAATCCAGCTATGACAATAAGCTTGGGGGTAAAACTACAGAATTAGGGCTGTACATTTATAATGCTGCTATTCACGCTGTAGCAGAACTTTTTGTTTATGTTGAGAGATATTGAAAGGGCTTTCAAAATCATCTATAATTACTTTAGGCCAGGGCGCCCACATTTTTTTTCAGTTATGGGCCACAAGATCAGAAAGTCTAAGTTGGAGGAATGCATTTTTTTTAATTTGATGGTGAAGATATGCAAAAATATGAATTTATTTATTGATTGATCAAGTCAGTGACAATACTGATATTTAAAGGGATAGTAATGTTTCATAATAAAAACGGCTCCAATTAATCTTCATAGTATTTGTGCCATAGAGAGTGTTATTTCAATACGGTCAGAGCTGTATTTCAAGAGTAATTGAATGATAAAGTATCCCCCTCCTGCCCCTTTTACTGATGTAACCTCAGAACAGAAAGGTGGTGTCCAAGTGGATTGCAGAGAGGGACAATCTTCAATTAACATAAGGGAAAAACCTGTCAAGGGGGGCAGGACTTTCATTGTTCTCACAGTAAGAAGATTGTCCCTTGCTGTGAGCTGTCTGGTCTGTGGACCATATTCTACATCTGAGGTGTGTGTCTGTATATATATATATATATATATAATATATATATATATATATATATGTATATATATACACACTGTGTGCACAATTATTAGGCGAGTATTTTGACAATATAATCATTTTTATGTAACTTATTGGATTTAAGTATATCAGGTGATGTGTATTTGTGTAATGAAAGAGGATGTGGCCTAAGGAGATGAACACCCTATGTCAAGGTGTGCATAATTATTAGGCAGCTTTATTTCCTCAGTCAAAATGGGCAGAAAAAGAGATCTAACTGACTGAAAAGTCAAAAACTGTAAAAAGTCTTTCAGAGGGATGCAGCACTCTTGAAATTGCTAAGATATTGGGGCTTGATCACAGAACCATCAAAAGTTTTGTTGCAAACAGTCAAGAGGGTCGCAAGAAACGTGTTGAGAAAAAAAGAAGCAAATTAACTGCCAGAGATTTGAGAAGAATCAAACATGAAGCTACCAGGAACCCATAATCCTCCAGTGCTGTGATACTTCAGAACTTCAACCTACTTGGAGTGTTCAGAAGTACTAGGTGTTCAGTGCTCAGAGACTTGGCCGCTGTAACGAAGGCTGAAACCTGACCACCACTGAACAAAACACATACGTTGAAACGTCAAGACTGGGCCAAGAAATATCTAAAGACAGATTTCTGAAAGGTTTTATGGACTGATAAAATGAGAGTGACTCTTGAGTGTCCAGATGGATGGGCCCGTGGCTGGATCAGGCACAGAGCTCCACTTTGACTCAGACGCCAGCAAGGTGGAGGAAGGGTACTGGTATGGGCTGGTATTATCAACGATGAGCTAGTTGGACCTTTTCAGGTTGAAGATTGATTTAAACTTAACTCCCAAACCTACTGTCAATTTTTAAAAGACACTTTCTTCAAGCAAGCAGTGGTACAGGAAAAACTCTGCATCTTTCAAGAAGACCATTATTATTATTATTATGCAGGACAATGCTCCATCGCATGCATCGAAGTACTCCACTTGCGTGGCTAGCCAGTAAAGGCCTAAAAGATGTTAAAATAATGACATGGTTCCCTTCCTCACCTGACCTAAACCCCTCTTAAATGGCAGATTTACCCTGAAGGAAAACTGTACACCTCTCTGAACAGTGTCTGGGAGGCTGTGGTTTCTGCTGCACAAAAAGTTGATCATCGACAGATCAAGAAACTGACAGACTCCATGAATGGAAGGCTTATGACTGTTATTGAAAAGAAGGGTGGCTATATTGGTCACTGATTTTTTTTTTTTTTAAATGTCACAAATGTTTATTTGTAAATTTTGAGTTGTTTGTTTAGTATTCTCACTTTAATAGTGCTATAGTATCACTTGATGACAAGACTGTGTGTTGCGATGTGGTGTACATTATGCTAGTAGTTTTTGTTGCTAGCTGTGTGCTGTTCATTCCGCTATCACTATAGTTATTTTTTGTTTTAATCTAGGAGTGATTCCTTCAGCCGGCATCACTCTTAAAACATTGATGTTTGGCTCTTTCCGGATGCGTTGCAATTTGATGGAGTACATGCTGGTACCTTGCGATGCTGGCTTAGTGCTCTAGGAAGCTCCGCATCGTATATGAGCCTATAATATTTGAAGTAATAATGAAAGTTCCCCTTCCCTTGATGTCAGCTGTAAAGCTAACAGAAGGGAATCCGTGTCGGCCGACACGATGAGGAGCAGAGCCGAAATCCCGTTATTGCAAAAGAATTACTTCATTGGAAAGGTCTACAAAGTGTGCTTGCAAACCAGGGACATTTTGTAAACCTTTCCAATGAAATAATTATTTTGCCATTAAGGGATTTCAGCTCTGCTGCAGAGCCGCAGGCTGATCCCTGGACTGGGATCTCCTACTGTCAGCTAGACCCTGACATCAGGAGAAGAGGAGGGAGGTGGGGCCTTTCATTGCCATTATCTCTCAAACCATAGCGGTTTGAGAGATGGGGTTTGTGACAATGTGATTTTTTTTTTTAGACTCTACAAATCTATTACAAATTATGTTGGGAGACATAAAGATTTATGTAGCTGTTGACTGTCTGATGATATATGGGGTTATGCACTAAGATGTGATAAAAAGGTGATAAAGCGGAGATGACTTCTCCAATGATATCACTTCTCCAATTCCTATGTTATTCTATAGAGTCTCTGCACTACGAACTCCAGTGGAGAAATCTTAGTCTATAAAATAACATAGGAACTGGAGAAGTAATTCAGCAACAGCTGGCATGCTGTAGGTTATGTTTTCCTAAATTAGAGGCAACATTAGCTCACAGTTTATTATAATGTGGGTGGGGCCATTCCCTGATGATCCACCCCTTTTTACAGCCAATTAACTATGAACAAACATTAACCCATACAGCTTACAGTCTAATTGGGTGATAGAAGCAAAAGAGCAAGATAGATGTAAAAAGTAAGCAAAAAAGTCTGCACATCAAATCCTGCCCTTTATCAATAAATAACCTGTGATTTATTCTATGTAATAAAGAGCTCAAAGCAGAGCTAAGGTGGTATCACAGCTTTTTAACTGCATTCTACTAAATGCCTGTTCACTTAGATCTGATGCAGATAGGGACTTGCCTAATCTGGGGTGCCTTGATGGGAAAGGCAAGCTAATCATGGTTTTTGGCTACAATCATGTAACTAACCTCACTGTTTATTATCTACAGTAAGTTACACATTATTTATTGGTAAAGGACAGAACTTGATGTCCAGACTATGTTTTGTTAATTTTTTAATTGTAACCAGGATATAGTTCTTGCTAGACTCCTGACTACGCACATATATAACTCTCTCAGGGGAGGGGAGGGCTGGCCTGGGGGGCAGGGGGGCAATTGACCCCTGGGCCAGTCATATGTCTGGGCTGGTGGGCCACTCCCTCTTTTTGCTGCAAATGTAGCTACAGTAGTGATACCACAGAGCTTACAATTGAAATGGAGCTTCAATCCAAGTGGACCTAGGGTGACCACATTTCCCTTCTGCCATTCCGGGACGTGGTCACCCTAGAACTTGCCCCTTCATGCCTTACCTTGATTCCCTGGTGGTCTAGCGGCGTGGAAAGTGCTCTGTGCCTCCTCCGGCACAGAGCAGACCCTCCCGCGCGCTGTGCTCAGTAATGCAGAGCGCTGGGAGATGATGTCATCTCCCAGTGCTCTGTATTACTAGAGCGCTTGCCTCCAGGAGATCAGGTAAGTTGCATTGCCGCCCTGGATGTCAGCCTGCAAGCGGCGTCCATGATGTGACACACCGCTTGCAGGCTGACATCCAGGGCGGCTTGGCTTCATTCCGGGACACTTCATTGTCCCGGTTGAAGATGACCCGGGACGCGGGACATAGCCCTGAAATAAGGGACAGTCCCGGACGTTCCGGGACCCGTGGTCACCCTAAGTGGACCTACACTAGAAGCATTTCTTGTAAGTTCTATGGTATCACTAGTGCAGCTTTAGCGCTGTAGTTGCACCAGTGTAACCCCATTTCAATTGTAAGCTCTGTGGTATTGCTTGCCTTACTTCACAACCAGGGCCGGATTGACAATTAGGCAGAGTAGGCATCTGCCTACAGGCGCACCCCACAGAGGGGCGCCTGTCATTTGGGATTTTTTTTTTTTCTTTTTAAATTAGCCTGCAGTATGAAGGAGTTGCTGCCGGCTGCGCATTACATTGAGTCCACTTCACTGGGAGGTTCCAGAAGTTACAGAATAGACAGTACAGTACTGCCCTGCCTCCAGCCTCCAGTCCTCCCTGACAAACACACAGTGCAGCCTGCAGGAAGCCGCAGTCCTGCCCACCACCACGGCCCCGGACGAGCAACATGATGTCCGACTCATGAGCAGTGCTCCTGTGACTGAGTGACAGGAGCTCTGCAGCCCGCTGCCCACAATACAGCCACAGTCAGTCCATAGAGGAGCTCAGCTGCCTGTAGAAGAAGCTGCGCCTGCACGGACAGTTATTTTAACCTCTACCTCTTGGCCTGAGGTAAGCCAGCGACGTATGAGACACCCTGCTCCCAGGCCCTGTTATTAAGGGTTCTGGCCTGTGTTCACTTTTGAAAGGAGACCTTTTAACTAAGTCACTAATGGTTGCATGATACACGGAGGTGCTCCAGCTAAGTGTATCACTCTGCTGTATGTAGTAGCAGCTGGAGGAGGCAAGTTAGGAGTTAAATATGTGTTAACAGGAGTGGAGCAGTGATGCAGAGCATGAACCGGAGCAAGGAGGAGACCAGAGATAGCAGCCAGTAAGCAGTATTAGACATCAGCGTTTCAGTCACCGCCTGTCTCAGAAGCTTTAAAGTGAGTGAAGGCATCATACACAACTGAGACTGTTTTGTGTGTCAGATATCCAATACTACACCAAATGAATATCTTTGTGCCTGGAAGATAGGAACCTCAACCAGCATATACCACACAGGGAATTTTAATTTTTATTCCATCATGGCAATAAAAATAAAAGTGAAAATTCCCTATGTGGTGTACATTGGTTGAGGTTCCTATATTCCAAACATATTCATTCAGTGTAGTATTGGATATTTGAAACACAAAACAGTCTCAATTGTTTACTGGTAAAATAAAGTATAATACACTACAAACTGACCAATAGATGGGTGTGGTTAAATTAGGGGGCGTGGCTAGGGGTGGGTCAAGGCGGGGCTAAGGGCACCAGAGGGTACCGTGCCTAGGGGCGCTTGAGATGTAAATCCAGCCCTGTTCACAACACTAACCCTTTGAGTGCCAGAGGGGTATGCCACGCATTGCGTCGCAATGCGCGGCATACCCCTCTGGCACTCAAAGGGTTAATGGCAATTTTAAAATTAACAAAAGAGGGTGGGCTGGGACAGAGGGCTGGAACGATAGTAAAATCGGGCCACTTGATTGTAGCTGCCCTCCAGGCCACAAATTGCCAGCCCTCCCCTGGACTCTCTGTACACTCTTGGTAAGCTAGCGTGAATTTGCCATATATGTGTGTTGGAACACAGAAGCAAGACGTCCACACGCCTTTCCTTAGATTCCACTATTTACGGTACTCTTCTGTATTGGACATTTTACTCATCGTTATAAATTGTGCTGTTATTCTTGTTTTATTATATTTTAACAAACCACTGTACCCTTGATTCATACTGTCACAATAGCAGCATGCACTGCGATTAAAATCTCTTGGGGGAAAATTATACTCAAGCTGATGTACTAAGATGGATTGGAGTAATTCTAGAGCGAGCCAGTTGCAGTATAGCAGACAAATAAAAACTTCTCCAATTCCCATGATTTAAATGGGGCTTAACCCTTGAAAAAAAGGAAAGATTGCCATTGCAAGAAGCATGACACTGGAAAGTGTTTTTTTTAGAAAGAAAATAAAATTCTCTTTTAACCCTTTCGGTGCTTCGCAATGCAAAGGGTTAAAGGAACATGGGACCAGATTCACAAATAACTGGTGTTGTTCTGGGGTAAACCAACTGCACCACAGGGGAAAAATAAAAATTCCTGTAGAAATTAAATTGGGATTTTAACCCCTTCAATGCTAGAGAGGCATCCAATTGATTGCTTCAAAATGCACTGGAGACCCCCTCTAGCATTCGAAGAGTTAAAAGCATTAGTTAAGTTCATGGGAATGTGAGAATTTTTATTTGTCCCCTGTGGCGCAGTTGGTTTACTCAAGAATAACTCCAGTTTTTATAAATCCCGTCCTTTGCATCCTAAATTAAAAATTTGGCTTAACCCTTTAAGTGCCAGAGAGGTACACAACGCATTGCAAAGAGTTAATAAATACAGAAGCTTATCCCTGAGGCTCCTAAAAGGCCTTACAGATTACAAAAAGTCTAGTGGATCTTTGATATTTTCACCATTATATGAAATCCTCAAAGTTTTCTTTAATTCGGCTAGTTTCCTCTTCCTTTAACCCTCTGAGTGCTATTACCATTGCAATATATTGGATATTTATCGGGCACTCATAGAGTTTTAACGTTCCAAACGATGATCAAAAGCCAAACTTACTAAAGGACAAGCATGGGGGTCGTGCGCTAAGGTGTGGTAAAGAGGTGATAAAGAGGACATAACCACTCCAGTGTGATAAACAGGGATGGACTAAGAGTTCTGCTTTGTTCCCACAGGAATTTTCACGAAAAAAAAATTTTTTTTCGACTTTCCTGTGGGAATTCCCTCTGATAGAGAAACCCATAGATTTTCTGCAGTTTTGCTAACACCACAGAATTTCCAGTGAGAACAGTTCCATTTCCCGCCTATGTTTTCAAATGGTGGCAAAACAGCCCGCCTCCATACTATAGAAACCTAGAATTTCCCACCATCCATCGTGGTGTAGTTTAGGAGACAAAGTGGGGGACGTATAAAAAGCCGCCTTAGTATATAAATTGTCGCTAAAATTCACAATGCCTGGTCATTTATAAAGAAGTAAAGTCATGTTTACAAATATGTCTATCTGAGAATATTCTGAATTACTAAAATCACCTTTGTTTTTGGCGCAATTAGCTAATTTCTTTAAAAATACATTGGGGGCACAGTTCTTATTTGGCCAAGACCATTTCTACTCCACTTTTAAAAAAAAAAAAGGTAACTAACTGGAGTTAGCACTTAGAGAAAATTTTGCTAGATGCTTATACATATCATGTCGCTTTGAGACACTTTCTTTATAAATCTAGCTTTATACATCTCCCTCATAGAGACCAGAAGCAGGCAGAGTTCAAACCGCAAGGTTGCAAGTTCGAATCCCAGCAGGGTCAACTCAGCCCTTCATCCTTCTGAGGTTGATAAATGAGTACCATTGATTGGGTAATAATAACATCTATTGTTTCAGCTGCCGATTCGGTTAATTCTGAGAGCGTGCGCTGAAAGTGCTTTGAGTCCCACTGGGAGAAAGGCGCTATATAAATATTAGTTATTATTATTTTAACATTGTCCCCAATGCATTACTAACCTAGAGATATGCAAAGCCATACTGTCATTAGGCTGAATAAGTAAAACAACTTCTTCTGCAGGAACCAGCCGTACAGATCTTACAAGAGAAGCTCTGTGCGCCTGTGCCGTCAGTAACTTCCGGTACCTTAAGGTCACCAATGAGCGTCACTCACCAGTGCTGGCAGTGAACAGGACATATAGATGACTCAGAGCTGCACTTTAATAAATACATTATAATAAATACATTACTATCCCTTTAAAGAACAATTATTCATAAAGGTATAATTACTATAAAAAGCAAATAATTGTACAGAATAACACAAATGTCTAGACATAGGGCCATATGCAGAAGAGGAAAGGGGAGTAATTCTGGGACAAACCAACTACACCACAGGGGACAAATAAAGATGCCCAGTAATGTAAAAAATTCCTTTCTGACTCCAAATGGCAGTCCATTATTTCTCTGGATCGACATCCTATCTGCACTGAAGCCATCTCTCATAATTTTCAGTATTGTTCTGTGCGAGATAGGCATCCATTGCTTTTTTGAAAGCTGTTGCATTATCAGCAAGTACAACATCCCGAAGCAAAGAATTCCACAACTTTACTGCCCTAACTCTAAAGAATCCCTGGCTTTGTCAAAAGCTCCTTTCCTCTAGTCTTAATAGATGACCTCTTGTTCTTAGCTCAGCTCTTTGAGCGAATAATTAATTGAATAGTTCTTTGTATTGACCTTGAATCCTTTAAAATCTTGTATTTAACCCTTTGTGTGCCAGAGGGGTACGCAATGCGTTGCATGCAACTCTGCACGCAAAGGGTTAAGATATTTGGACCATATTCAGGAAGAAAGAGTAGGAATTCCCACAGATTTAAATGCATTGAAAATCCTTTAACATTTAAGAGGTTAAAAGCCCAATTTTAATGACTCGGAATTGTTATTTCTTTTCCTATAGTTTACTTCAGAATTTTTTCATCTTTTGCTGCATGAGGGCCCTTTGTGTTTTCAGGTTTTCTTTTTGCTCTCACAATCCGTCCCCTGGATGTGATTAAGAAGATGAGACAGAACAGGTAACACTGCATAAAGACACTGTGTAAGTACATGGTGTAAAGTGTTGGGCCTAATTGATATGTCATTGTAACACTTATCTTCCATTTAGCTTTAGTGCATTGCCTCTAGGGAGATGTTCTTTTATAAATCATCACATCACCGCTAGGGATTAGATTTGGCTGACTGAGTGTACAGAAAGAAAGGGGAAAAACTTCCAGTACTTTATTCCAACCAAGTCAATTATTTTCTCAAAATCAATATGGATTCTATATCCTTCTGGGACAGAAATATCAAGTATCCACAGTTTACTTAGCTGCTTGTATGGTAGAGAGAATACCAATGCATTGCTTTAGACTAAAACAAAGGGAGGGATTTTTTTATAGTTAGGAAAGTAAGGGTGTGGGATTAGCCTCAATAGGCTGTTGGCAGAACAATATAGAGAATTATGTCAGTTGGTTACTGTGCAGATACAATGTTGATCCAGAAAGATATTCAAATAACTTTTGGAGTTAAAAAATTATTTCTTTTTTTTACCCACTTGGAGTTTATTTGGAAATTGCTTCAATGTTTGTTTTTTTAAAGGGATAGGAATGTTTCACAAAAACAGCAGCTCCAATTAAACGTCATAGTATTGGGCCATGGAGAGTTATTTCAATACTGTCAGAGTTGTAGTTCAAGAGTAATTGAATGATAAAGTATCCCGCTCCAGCCCCTTTTACCTAGTGTAAGCCACCTCCCCTCAGATGTGGAATCTGGTCCTGGGACCAGACAGTTCACAGCAAGGGACAATCTTCTTATTGTGATCATAAGGAAACCCTGCCCCCTTGACAGGTCTTTCAGGTTTTTCCTTATACTCACTGAAGATTGTCCCTCTCTGAGATCCCTCCAGACAGTCTTGCTGCTCGGAGGTGATCAGTGTTACATCAGTAAAAGGGGTGGAAGAGGGATACCTTATCATTCATATCATTATCATTACTCTTGAACTACAACTGCTTCTGTTGTGAAACATTGCTATCCCTTTAAGGCTTGCTTTCAATCAACAAAAGAATTTTGTCAAAGGTTTAACTTGATGGACACATCTTTTTTCAACATCATCAATTACTATGCTACTATCCTTTGGCAGAAAAATGATAATAACACTTTGGAGAAAACCAGATTTTATAGCTGCCCAAAATGGCCTCTTGCTCTACTCTAATTCCTGGAGGCTTATCTCTTCTGACCATAAGTTTGTTGCTCGTAATTGCAGGAACTTTCTTTCCTTGATGTTTAACAGAGGACATGTGGACAAAAACCATTTGGTGGGGGTGGTTGGGATCAAGCCCCTGGTGGGAAGGGGAAACATAGAGACTCAAGGTTGGGAGAGATGATTGGAAGTGGGACCCTTGTTCCAAAAGGACCCTGAATGTGATGTACTAAAGTTCGATAAGGGCTCAGGATGACTATGTTGTGTCAGAACTGTGTTGAAGGCACATCACCAATATGGACTAACATGTTTTCTCCAACATATCCCAATCATTCCGCTATCAACCCACCCTCATCACCATGAATCCACCATGCCTTCAACAGGTTTATGATTTTGCACTGAACAAATCAACAATGGCTGTTTTCTATATATTGAAATGCAGGTTAAAGGGATAGTAATACCTAAAATGTAAAAAAAAAAAATGTTGTAGGGTTTATCCCCCTGAGTGAAACAAGAGTACTCCCACTGCTGAAAGGTGTTTCATTCAAAAGTTGTTAATTTTAAACGTTGAATTTTTTAGGTGCAATATCACAGTGGCCTGAAATTGTACAGTGGCGCTGTTGCTACACCATTTATGGATATTTATGGTCCCAGGACCAGAGCTGTCCATAGGATCGTGTAGCAACAGTGCCATTGTACAATTTCAGGCCACTGTGATATTGCACCTAAAAAATTCAACTTTGAAAATTAATAACTTTTGAATGAAACACCTTTCAGCAGTGGGAGTACTCTTGTTTTACTAAGGGGGATAAACCCTACAATATTATTTTTTTACATTTTAAGTATTACTATCCCCTTAATGATCCATTGTGTTTATATGTTACTGTGGCTGTTCGTCACATGCACTAAACGCCAACAGCAGCCTTTGCTGTCGTAGTTCTCAATCCCAACATCATCTACCTGAGGATGTCGATGCTGGGATTTCCCTATAACTCTCTATGGTGACAGAGGACAGTTTGCTGTCTCTGCTTAAGTACAGCATAGACAGCAGGGACCCTTTCACATCCTCCCCTGTCCCTCACCACCCCTATAATAATGCTTCTTATACTGCCCCCTTTGCCTTTCTGTCTGTCTTCCCTCCACCTCTCACGTCTGTTTGTCCTTCTAATGCACAATGATTACAAAGGTATTTACCATACACAATTGGAGGAAATGCCATAAAATAAAATAAAAAAATTATACTCAAAACGTACAATGCTACATATGCAATACTAGATGAATTCAATCAAGAATGTATGTGGAGTGATGGTATATCCCACCAATAAATGGCTTTGCTATTGCAATTTATTCAATTCATATAGATAGGCAACAAATGTGGTCCAGCTCTGTAGCGCTCTGAGATGCCCATGCTCAGCTCTCTTCGAATTAATATGTTTATTTATATAGCACCACAAGGCTTTAGACAATATAGGGTTACAAGTACTTTGTAGTGTGAAACATTGGGTGTGAGATCCCTGCCCAAAAGCTTACAATCTAAAGTGGTAATGGGAGCCCTACAGAGTACATAAGGGTTCAGTGCGGAATACAGTGCTAGAGCTCTGGTGATCACTGTAAGGAAGGTGCCAGTCTAAGCTGTTAGGGTGTCAGACTCAACAGAGCTGGAAGTGCTGAACATGTTGTAGACAACGGTTATTACTGTAATATTCATCTAGAGAGTGTGAGAGAGACTGCATGCCTGATACACCTCCTTTGATCCTGCCACCTTAACAGCTTAGACTGGCTCCGTCCTTACAGTATTATTAGTTAACCATTTCAGTGCCATAGGAATATGCAATGAACATTCCTGTTGCACCAAAAGGACTTGTGGTGCCTTTATTGGTGCCTTTATTGGTCTGAGCACATCCTTTCCACATGCCCTGTGGGGTAGCAGAGAGAATGCACTCAGACTTCAGGGTTATCAAATTGTTCAGATGTGTATTGGAGGGCATCCCATCCACATCGCCAGCAGTTTGACAAGCCTCCACGAGGGGATCCCCCCTTGCATCCCTAGTGCTTAACTGAAATGATGTGTGTCACCACAGCATCGAACTGTAGTGCATCTCGGCCCATGACTATGAAAGGCTTCCTAACCAATCTTAGTCAACTGGGAGTGTTCACGGTAATAGAGTCTGAAGCTAGGGAGCAGCACTAGAGAGTGACGCTTGGGGGCGATGTCAGCCCACTACTTGCTTGCTGCAGCCTTAGCTGTACTAAAGGTGCTGGCTGCGAAGCCACATTGTTCTACCCCAGTTGAGCGGGGTGCAACCAGGATGGAAGTAGGAGAAGTTGAGTAAGACTCGAGACCCTATCTAGCCACAGGCAGTTGAAACACCAGGTAGCCTAGAAGAGAACCCCCCAAGCGAGCAGGGAAGATAAAATAATAAAACTATGGCAGAAACCTACCGGCAAGACCAGGGACGAAGTAGACTGCGGGGTAAGACTGCTGCATTGGTAGCCCAGAACGACACTACCAATAGGCAAGTGAAACCCCAACACCTATCCCACTGAACCCTAGTCTCAGTACACCGGAGGAAAGGAGACCCTCCAACAGACAGCAACCAGGGCCACCCTAAGCCAAACTCACCCCCTACATACAGCAACAGGACAAGGAAGTCCTGATAAGGGAGGTCAAGAGAGAGCACCTATACAGTGCAAGTGGCAAGTACTGGGCAGACACCCGGGGAGGTGACCACTGCCTCTCCAGCAGGAGACTACTCCCTCAATAATGGGATCCTGCTGATTGGACCGGCACCTCCAGGTAGGAGAGTATAGGGAGAATAGTGCAGCGCAAGACAGACAATGCAACACCGAACCGAGGATGCAGATGCCCGACAGGAGCGGGACACCTGACATGTCCTAGGACACGTCCTAGCAATGCAATGTGTACCCCTTTGGTACTCAAAGGATTAACATTACCCGGACCTTGGCCCGTGTATACGGGCTTTTACACTAATACTATATATAAAAATTGGCTAATCCTATTTCCCTTTCTCTATTGTATCTTCCAGACAATCCCCTCAGTCCTGAGGGCTCCCTAGGGACAGTAGCCATTTTCTTGTGGGCCAGTGCATGTGCTCAAAGACAATGTTATTCCTGAGTACATGCAGACTGCTTGGTGCTCTCAATCTATAACTGCAGACCACACTGAGGTCTTATTATAATGCCACATTCTACATACATAACTCTAACAAAAAAATGGTTAATTTCTCAAAAATGATTTGTATTACAAACAAATAGCTAGTGTAACATATAGGCAGTTTTTAATTAATTAAACGTATCTTAGGGTGACGTACCCAATTTAACAGAGGAACAACCATGCAAGTATGGATAATGTGGTTGCCCCCACTGAGATGAGAATTTGGAACAGTGATAATTCCTGTTTAAGGAATAAAAGGACTGTATTTGATAACATAATTACCCACTGACTAAGTAGACAGGAAAAAGGCAGTCTAATTTATCTTTAGCTTGATAAAAGCCTTATGTGCCCATATGTTCTAAGCCACCTACTGTAGCAATGCACAGAACTGGCATGTAACAGGCAGCCGCTCCAAACGACTGAAGATCTAAAATTAACAGAGCTTTTTTAGCTTGTACAATAAACTTTCCTTTTAAAACAGTTTAGTCATCAAAAGCAGCAGGGAATGGATGAAATTGCTTCTTTCATGTATTCGTGAACAAGATTTTCCTTGGATTAAAAAAAAAAGGCACAGAAAACTGGTTTATAGTTTGGACTAACCCTCTGCTTGCCAGAGGGCTGTGGAACACATTGCAGAGCAATGCACTGCACAACCGTCATCACGCAAAGGGTTGTGATCCATTGAGCCTTATGCAGGAAGCTAAGATCTTAAAGGGATAGTAATACTTCAGTATTACAAATCCCTATATTAAAGCCCTTGTAAAAAGAAACGTTTTGCCCCCAGTGTCATCTCTCAAACCTTTATGGTTTGAGAGATGATCGCTTCTAAAGTTGCCCTCTCCCTCCCCCTTCCCCGTAGTCAGCATTTTAGCTGACTGCAGGGAAGAGAGTCGTACGACTTTCAGGCGGCTCTCCAGCACAGCCACGATCGTGTTAACTGAAAAAAAAAAATTCACTGAAATGGTCTTCTACGTGTGCTTGGCTTGCAAGCACACGTAGAAGACCGTTTTTTTTTAGTTAACGAGATCGAGGCTCTGCTGCAGAGCCGCCTGATGATCTCTGACCGGATTTCCCTGAGTCAGCTAAAATGCTGACTATGTGGAAGGGGGAGGGAGAGGGCAACTTTAGAAGCGTTCATCTCTCAAACCATAAAGGTTTGAGAGATGACACTGGGGGCAAAACGTTTCTTTTTACAAGGGCTTTAATATAGGGATTTGTAATACTGAGGTATTACTATCCCTTTAAGCTCCTTGGGGCAGGGTCCCTTTCCCAGTGTATGATTCCCCTGCTGCACTTTCACCCACAAATAATGCAATGATCACACTTTATCCTAATGCTCTTAAAGGGATAGTAATGTCTGCATATAAATGTATGTAATATTGTAGATTTAAAAAAAAATAAATTATGTGGAGCAAGTCCCATCTTTTAAACCTTTATGGTTTGAGAGATATAACATTTTAAAGTTCCCTCTCCCTCCCCTTGTCCTGACATCAGACAGGAGGAGATCCTGGTTACTGGAGAAGCCAACGGCTCTTCAGCAGATCTGAAGTACCGATATCTAAAAAGACCTACGGTAAAATCTCAGGTATAATACACACCTGTGTATAATACGCAGGTGCATATTATACAAAAGATTTTAGGGGAAAACAAGAGTGCTTATGTATAATACGCACCCTTGTTTTCCCGCGTGCTAAAAAATGTTTTAAGGCTTCCCTCCCTCCCTCGGGCCAAAACGGCTGCCAAACCAAGATTTACTTGGTTCAAATTGAACTCCCCACGGAAGTCCGCATCTCTCGCATTGATGAAAGGCAAAATACAAAGCTTCCCAGCGGGCAGCATGCTTCCATTTTCCACCTGCTTCCTTCAATGGGCTTTTAGGACCTTCCGCCTCCAGCCAATTGGATAGAGGTGGAAGGTCCTGAAAACCCATTGAAGGAAGTGGGCGGCAAATGGAAGTATGCCGCCCGCTGGGAAGCTTTGTATTTTGCCTTTCATCAATGCGAGAGATACGGACTTCAGTGGGGAGTTCAATTTGAACCAAGTAAGTCTTGGTTTGGCAGCGGTTTTGGCCCGGGTGAGGGAGGGAAGGTATCTGCCAACCCTAACTTTTTTTTTTTTTAAAACTCTCGTGTATAATACGCACCCCCCCACTACACATAAGGTGAAGTGGGGTAAAATTGTGCTTATTATAAACGAGATTTTACAGTACTTCATTGGAACGGTCTACAAAAGATAGAGGTATTGTAGCTCTGCTGAAGAGCCGTCTTGAGTCGGCCGACACAGATATCCTTCTGTCCGCTTTACAGCTGACATCAGGGCAAGGGGAGACAGGAGGGAACTTTAAAACGTTATATCTCTCAAATGGACTTGCTCCAGATATATATATATATTTTTTTTTAAATCTACAATATAGCATAAATTTATATGCGGACATTACTAACCCTTTAACCCAGTTCTATTTTTGTATTTTACTATTTCAACTTCTGTAAAGCGATGTGTACATGAATGGCGCTATGTAAATAAAGATACATACATACAGTAGTTCTGGAGCAAATCAACTGAACTACAGGGGGAAATGAAAAAAAAAAAAAAAAAATCTCAAATTATTAACCCTTTGAGTGCCAGAAGGGTATGCAACTCAGTTACCTTAGTTGCCAGGGCACTGCCAATACTTTAAAAGGGACTTATATGGACTTTAGTGTCACATAGCTTTATTGATGTCTGTTCACAGTTTAGATGCATACCATAGACAGACAGTGAAATTCACAGGACAAACATTGCCCACTGTTGTAACATTTAAACCTTCAATCCAGAGGGGTAAGCAACACAGTGCGAAGCAGTGCATTGCTCACCCCTGGAACCAGTGGCATAACAATAGGGGTCGCAGGGGTCGCACCTGTGACCGGGCCCGTCACTCACTCACTCTGCGAACCCCTTGCCATGCACCCTCAGCACAGCTGATGTCCTGGTGGCCAGCGCTCTAGTAATGCAGAGCGCTGGGAGATGACATAATCTCCCAGCGCTCTGCATTACTAAGGACCGCGCGGGAGCTTGTGTACCAATCAGAGGTCTGTTCCTCATTTGGCATGTCACACACACAGCTAGACCACCAGGGACTCGAGGTAGGAGGACGGGGGGGTCAGTAGGGGCAATGTGGCGATGGGGGCATTGTGGAGATTGGGGGTCAATGTGGAGAATGAGGAGCATTGTGATGGGAGCATTGTTGAAGGGGCAATGTGGAGATTGAGAGGCAATGTGGAAGGGGCATTGCGGAGATGGAGGGGCAATGTGGAAGGGGCATTGCGGAGATGGAGCGGCAATGTGGAAGGGGCATTGCAGAGAATAAGGGGCAATGTGGAGAATGAGGGGCATTGTGGAAGGGGCAATGTGGAGGTGGCCAATGTGGTTGAGGGGGGCCAATGTGGTCAGAGGAGGGCCTGTGGCAATTCTTGCACCAGGGCCCCGCTGCTTCTAGTTACACCTCTGCCTGGAACTAAAAGGGTTAATGTTTACACTGCATATTCTGCAAGTAAATAATATGTAAAGTCTATTGGCCTGTGCTTTCCTTATACTTTTTTCATATTCACATAAGGAGTACCATGGATCTGGGTGCCATCAGTGCTTCCCCTTGTGGTCAGTGTCTGTGAAATCAGGCAGCCTGTATCATTATCATTTTATTTTGTATCTTTTTGACATTGCATCACTGTCCCTGCTTTCACAGTTCTTAACAGGAAGCTGTCTGGAAACAGATCCAGAGAACTCCCTGTTATGGACATAACATTTTAAAAAGAAATAGATGAGGTTGAAAAAAAAAATTATTAGCAATCTGACAACATAGTCTGCATTGCAGAGTTTGTTCAGTTAAAATAAAAGCTTGTTGTCTCTTTAAGCTGTAACAAGTTTTGAATGAAAATTCTCCAAACAGTGAGAGCGCATGTGTATTACACAATGGGAAAATAATTACTATCTATATTCTTGATTAAAAAAAGGTTTACTACTTCTTAAACAATTACTAAAATTTTAATTTGATTGGGCTTTTATAACTCTCCTAGAGAGGTAAATTACATTAGTCATAGACCCATGGAACAGCCTACCAGAAGAGGTCGTAGGGACTTCAAAAATGCTTAAGACAGACATAAATCTATTCTGAGAAGTATGTAAGACTGCACTTCCTATATAATAATTTGCTAGGATGTTTGTCAGAAGCCATCATGCACAGTAGAGACTGCCTGAACGCACGGAATGCTGGGAGCACAGAATGCTGAGAGTTCTGTGCTGGGAGCATTCTGTGCTTTCGGGCAGTCTCTACAGTGCATGACTGCGTTGGCAGCAGGACGCAAAGCAGGACCGGCCTCTTAACCTTTTGAGTGCCAGAGGGGTACGCATTGCAAAGCAATGTGTTGCGTACCCCTCTGGCACTCAAAGGGTTAACATCACCCAGACCTTGCCCCCGTGTACACGGGCTTTTACACTAGTTTTAAATATATAAGGAAATGGCAAGAATCATCGGGCAGATGGTTCTTTTCTGCCATGAAAATCTATGTTCCTTTGTTTAGTAAATGTGTTTATACATTATCCTGTGTAAATAAAATGATATGGTCTTGTTCTAAATCATATATTCAGTTGGGTACAGAGCTGTCAACAGGTCATGCTCCACCTACCAGTTGCACCACAAGCAACACAACTTTAAACAAAAGTGTCCCTCTTTGACCATCTGAAATGTTGGGAGGCATGCATTAGTAGGCAGTGATATATTTGACTATACACCTCTAGCCCAATGTCTAAGGACAGGAGTCAAATATTTGACTTCGCCACCCCAATATAAAGAGGATCGGTAGGTTAGGTGTCCCTTAACACACAAGCAGGGCATTGGAGTGTGGTTGAGGGTTACTGACTCCACCCCACTATCCAAGTAACCCCCTCTGCCTTCAAAATGTCTCCTTACCCTCTAAGTAATGGGAGGGGGCCAAGATCCAAAGGACCCTGTGCCACCAGCGAAAGGTGTTGGGGTACAGGTGGGAGGCATACCTGGGATTTCTCAGGGTTTGACCCTGGGACTTAAGGTTTCCAGTCAAATTTCAGGGTGTCAGGGTGAAGGGACAAATTGTCATTGTGAGAGTCTAGCATTATCTATTACATGATCTGCACCAATGAACTGCTTCTTTCACCTCTAAATTCCCGCCATTTGTACCAGAAAGTCAGAGGGAGGAGGCCTGCTTCTCATATGTCTTCATGTGGTGAGATCTTTAAGCTGTAGCATATCAAAGGTTAATTTGAATTCTGACTACAGCACATACCTGGGAACTCTCTGGATTTGCCACGGAGACTCTGGTTTTGAGAGTGCATTGCCAGGTCTCCGGGGCAGAGGCTGATTCTCTGGATGTGAGGAGTTTCCTTTAAATCTCTGCCCAGTTCTGCTGTTTTCCACCCAGCTCCTCCCACTTTTCCTCTTTCCCTACCCAGTTCCTCCCACTTCCTGCCCACTTGTGTGATGCCCTGGAAAGCCCCGCCTCCACTCTCAGGTAAATCCCACTCCTTTTTGCCACGATTTGTAGAAATTATACTCCCCAGCGGCATCCCCTCTGGAGACTCCACAAATGAAAGTTCCCAGGTATGCTAGAGCACCTCTAGATCAACACAAGCAAGGGCATATTACCTGCAGTGTATGCTCTTGGGAGCTTAAAGGGTTAACATTTCACAGATCTCAGGGTGCGCTTATATTGAAAGTTTCCAAGTATGGTGGTGGTGTGTGCGGTATACACCAAAAACAAAGGAAAACATATTTGATCTTTTTTTAATTGTTTTTATTTATTTATTTTGGATTGGGGAGGGGGTTGGATTTTTAGAAGCCAATGGATAGTTGGGGATAATGGGATTTGTAGTCCTGGACAGCTGGAGATCCTCAGGTTGCTCACCTCTGACCTAATCCTTGCAATAGATACAGTCGCTATATATCGGTTACTCATTTAGCCTTATAATTTAGTCTTGCTGGGATCAATTAGAATTTTCTCAGTCATTGATATAGTGTTAACTCCTTGGTTGCTGGGGGAGGGTCAAAAGTGTAGTATCTTGATTGTCAGGGTTCCATGGGGATTTAATTTGAAACAAAAGGGTTTCTGTGCTGAGAGAGAAGTTTTAGGAGAATGTCTCTTAAAGAGTTTAGAGAAATGTTTGATGTAGTGGGATTTTCTTTCTAAATTTGGAAAATACAGTAGTAATTCCAAGACAAAGAACAGAAAGATGTCCCTTTATTGCAAAATGACTCATTCTGTCATTTTGCAGAGAACAAATATCATATTTTTAGGGCTTCAAACTAATAGAAAACAGAGATAGTTTGGTGAAGTGGAACTCCTGCATTACAATTGACTTGGACCAGGGTTAGATTTCCACGTGTAATATATTTTGACAGTCTATATGACTCATATTTAGGTATTTGAAATAGTTTTGGAGTCACCAATACCTGTGTGCTAAGCAGATTCCTTGATTCATTTTGCACCTGAGCTGACACAGCCGACATAGAATACCCATTACCTGGAAAATTGCTGTACAAGGAGACGGGAGGAAGAGAACCCTGCTCGCAATAAGTACATTTAGAAAAGACGGGGAAATAAAAGGTCAGCTTGTATTTATATTTCATCTAGGGTGACCACGTGTCCCGTAACGTCCGGGACTGTCCCTGAATTATGATTGATGTCCCGTGTCCCGATTGATACCCCTCCGGGACAATGTAGAGTCCCGCATTCCGGTCCGGTAGAGTGAGTCACTCACCATCCAGTCACCACGGAACACATGCACACTGCACGCACCACACCACCAGCCAATGAAGAGAGGATTTGCACAATGTTCCTCTCCTCATTGGCTCTGGCTGGCTGGTCTGTGTGTGCGTGTGAAGTGATACGCTGAGATGGCGACGCAGACGCAGACCCTGACCAACACAGCAGCATGCCATGATGATGTGACTGATGAGTGAGCAGTGAGCAACGCGCGCAGCTGCTGATTTACCGGATTACTGTCTGTGCAGCATCTCTCAGATCTCCGACCCGTTTGAAGGTAGGTAACAGAGACCGAGCATCAAACAAATATTTATGGCAATTTGGCAAAGCGTTAAAATTACTTACTACACCTTAGGCAGGCGCCAGCTCTGGACCCAGCTCTCAGTCTATATCTATACCCATTGGTGGTGGTGCTTACTTGGATGGAGTCTAGGGTGACCACATGTCCTGGAATGGCAGGTTGGAAATGTGGTCACCCTAATTTCATCACTTGGTACTAGGCCAGAGGTTCTCAGCCCTTGCCCTCGGTGGCCACTAACAATCCAGGACTTAGGAATTTCCCTGATAGAACACAGGTGTGTTGATCAGAGGCTCAATCGGATCTCCTGCTATTGATTAACTCACCTGTGCTCTAACAAGGGAATCCTCAAATCCTGGCCTGTTAAGTAGCCACTGAGGGCACGGGTTGAGAACCACTGTACTCGGCTGTACACATACAGAACTGACTGCAAGGAGACGGGAAGAAAAGATCCCTGCCTGCTAAAAACACGTGAATCGGCATTTAAATCAAATACTATTACCTTCATCCTATACAAGCAAAAAATTACTTTTCTTCTTCTCCAGGTTAACTGACATTTTGGCAACCTTTGCCTAGACTTGGGGCCATATGTTCAAAGAAGTAGTGAAATAGCTTTTGTTGTTTGTAATGACATTTCAAAGTACAGTGTCTTTGGGCTCATTAATATTTTCAAAGTGTTCGGAAATATGTCGTTTTGTCATCGAAGTTCAATTCCTGACTGAAATTATCATATGTAACCACAAAAATGTAATAACGAACAACAAAAATGTCTTAACTAATACGAAAATATGTTAACTAAGGACAAAAATGTCTTAAAGTGTTAGTAATGTCTAAAAAAAAACTTTTTTTGCATTTAGAAGAGCTTAAAAAGCTGATCTGAATGCAAAAAACGTATCTCTCAAACCGCTATGGTTTAAGAGATACAGGCGTTTAAAGTTCGCTGTCTCCTACTGACAGCTGTAAAGCTGTCAGCAGGAGATCCGTGTCAGTCGACACGCTGGCGCTTGAGAAGTGCCGAGATCTTGTTACTTACACAGAATCCCTCCATTGGAATGGTCTAAAACGTGCACCTGAACACTAGGCACATGTTTTAGACCATTCCAATGAAGGGATACCTTGTAAGTAACGAGATTGCGGCACTTCTCAAGCGCCAGCGTGTCGACCGACACGGATCTCCTGCTGACAACTTTACAGCTGTCAGTAGGAGAAATCAAACTTTAAATGCCTGTATCTCTTAAACCATAGCGGTTTGAGAGATACGTTTTTTTGCATTTAGATCAGCTTTTTAAGCTTTTCTAAATGCAAAAAGAGTTTTTTTTAGACATTACTAACACTTTAACAAGCACAAAAATGTCTAAACTAAAGACAAAAATGTTGGTATATAGGTATGGTAATTGAGCTTTTGTTGTGTTTCCTTCAAATATTTTAGGTTTCTCACATTTAGAACTTCATTCCCTCCACTTTTTTCTTAACGTGCAAATTTTGTCTTTTGCAAGACGTTTTTTGTTGTTGTATATGACAAATATTCTTTTCCTCGATACAGCACTGGAGAATAGTTTAACCACGCCCCTGCCACGCCCCTTTGCTTGGCAAATGTGGAGTTGTGTCGTACACAACAGATATTACTAGTTTTTTGTTGTATACTCTATAGAAAATATGTCGTTCATGCATTCAATTACTTATTTTTGTCATTCATACAAAAATTTTGTTGGTGTCGTTATCTCTTTGAACATGTGGCTGTGGGGCAATTATATGAACAGCTTACTTGAAAGCACAATAGAAGACTCCATATATATTTTTGTGACTACGGTATAGGTATCACAGCACCTTATTATAGAGTCGTGACTATACAATGATATTACTATTTTTTTTTATATGTTTTCTATGTAATCTTATTACAGGTATACCTGTTGTTGTATTTATATATTTGGTACTGATAAAAGTTTCCGTATCCCATCACCTTTTTTCCACTTAAAAAAAAACAAAACATTTTATAACATAAAGCATTAGCCTGTGAAGCTCCCTGTGTGCGTAACCGCACATGCGCAGTAGAGGCTGACTGAATGACGCAGTCATGCGCGGTAGAGACTGGCCAAACGCGCTGTTCCGGAGCGGGGCACTCAGAACGACTCACCATCTGCCTCGGCTCCGGGGCCGCTGGGTGGCACTTTAAACCCGTGTACACGGGCTTTCATACTAGTACTTATATACATTCCTGGGAATGTATAATATAATAATATAATATATATATAATAATATAATATATATATTATTAGATTTTCCTTAGAATCATTTTTAAATCTCCCAGCAGCGGGAGAACCCTTGTTTTACATAGTAGAAAAAGCTGAATAAAATGTATTTTTCATAAAAGAAAGTTTCCCACTCATATACACATATACACACATTCTCTCATATACATTTAATATATACATATATTTATTTGCCTTTTACAAATACATTGCAAAACCCCAGTATCTCTGCTAATTTGTTATCTCAAACAGGTTTCAATTGGGGAGGATTTCTCAATAGGCAGAATAAGGAACTGCCTAGGGCTCCAAATGGGGGTGCCTCAGCTGTGCTGGCCACACTCATTTTCTGACTTGTGGGTGTGGCCTGTGTAATCTCCATGTCCTTCCATCAGTTTTAAACCCCTTTACAGGCTATTATTTAACCCCTTGGATCTCTAACAATGTGTGGGAGATCTCATGATCAACCAAGGGGTTAAAGCGTTTTTCCTTCTTGCTTGTTATAGGTCACGGTGTAAGCGTATCACTTGCCTGCTAAGATGGCCGCTGGGCACCTGTGGGTGGCTGTTCTCGTGTGTGCTGCCTCGCGTCTGTGCTGCAGAGTGCGGGCACGCATTAAGGGAATCCCCTGTGACGTTGCAACCCGGCTCTTAAAGTCATAGTACCCCATAGTACACCTACTTTCTGGAGGTGGATCAATTGGTACTTAAACTGCCTGGACACCATGTCAGCTGCCCCTTCATGTGTTCCAGTGCAGTTGTGTTTCCTGAGCTCTGTGTATTACTTGGTTTGTCTGACTATCCGATGTGGTGCTGACCTGTGGCTTTGTCTGACTATCCACTTTGTGAATGACCCTAGGCTTGTCCGACAACCATTCTGGTGCAGACCTGCAGCTCTGGCTGACTACCCGCTCTGTGTATGACCTGGCTTGTCTGACTACCCACTCTGGTGTTGACCTGGGGCCCTGTCCACTGCTTATTTAGCATACCAATGCTCCAGTGGATAGCCTATCTGGTGCGAACCTGTGGCTCTGGCTGACTACCCTCTCCGTGTATGACCTGGCTTGTCCGACTATCCATTCCTTATTAAGTAGGGGTTTGTCTGGTGATCCTCTAGGTGCGGACCTAGGCTCATATATTCCTTACTACTGCTGCCTATCGATTACGTCTGGTTTCCCTACAGGTGCGGATCTGGGGTTCAGACAGTTATCCTTCCTGATTGTCTTTCCGTATAGTCTGGTATCCTCCAGGTGCGGACCTGTGGCTCAGTAGACTACACATTCATTTCAACTACTGGGTCAAAAAGAGCGAGTTTCTTACGGAGGTAATCTCCTAATCCCAAGAGGTGGTGCTAATTTTGTTGAATACGTATTCCTCTGGTTGCCGTTTACTGCTGAGACGTGCCTTACTGTTTTTTATTTGTGCGCTTAATAAAATGATTTTAACCTACAAGTACCTGTCCTGTATACATTTGTACAAACCGTTACACATGGGTATGTTCTGTCCCAGGAAATAGTGGATGGGGCTGAGGGTTGGACCAGGTGAAGTGTAGGGGCGTGGCCATGGGTGCAGCTTAGGGCGTGCCTTGCCTTGGGTGCCTCTAATGTAAATCTGACCTTTGTTTTTCTGAGCTAGATTCTCTTACCTACAATACTCATCACTGGATTGTGAAAAAAATCCCACTTGTGGTTTATATGGAAATGTGTTGATTTAAATTAGTACAGGATTCCTAGCCTCTGGATCAAAAAGAAAGTCAATAGACTAACACAGGATTGAGAATGTTTTCCTTTCACGGAGAGATTTATCACTGCCTGGACCATATATATCTTTCCCTCCCCCCTCCAATGACATTTATCTGTAATAATGCAGCTTTTATTAAAATGTCTCTTCACATCTCATAAATAGTGGAGTGGAACATGCTTTCTTCTATAGTCTATAGGCTTTGTGGAAATCCTGACACTTGCAGTGGAGCAGTGTACAGCTTTATGGGGACTGGGGAGTTATACTCTAATCCTGTAATTAAGCACTGAGATTGTCAGCAGAGAAGCAGAGGTTTTTATTGTCCTACTGATTCAGCTTGATTGCTTTAACCCAAGGTTATCCATGCTGTTTTCTTCATGGACAAGACTGAGAAAGGAATAATGGGGCAGATTTATAAAAGTGGAGTTAATCGAGAAGAAGCGTTAAAGGGATAGTAATGTTTCAAAATAAAAGCAGCTCCAATTAATCTTCATAGTATTTGGTCCATGGAGAGTGTTATATCAATACTGTCAGTGTTGAATTTCAAGAGTAATTGAATGATAAAGTATCCCTCTCCCGACCCTTTTACCTAGTTTAAGCCACCTCCCCTCAGATGTGGAATCTGGTCTTAAGACCAGACAGCTCACAGCAAGGGACAATCTTCTTACTGTGAGAACAAGGAAAACCCTGCCCCACTTGAAGATTGTCCCTCTCTGCAAGCCATCAGGACACCACCTTGCTGCTCTGATGTGAGCAGTGTTACATCAGTAAAAGGGACGGGAGGGGGATACTTTATCATTCAATTACTCTTGAACTACAACTCTGACAGAATTGAAATAACGATGAAGATTAATTGGAGCTGCTTTTATTTTGAAACATTACTATCCCTTTAAAATTGCTGTAAGATTGTCGCTGGTAGCTATATAGTAACATAGTACATTAGATTGAAAAAAGAAGCAAGTCCATCAAGTTGAACCTTTGCCTCAACCCAGAGACATGATAATTTTATAGTTTTCCTGCTGCCAAATAAATTAGACTTTATGAGACTTTCTTGTTTTTCCTACTAATACACAGTATAACCCTGTATGTTCCCTTTTGAAATAAATGTATCTAATCTTCTCTTAAAAGTATCCATTGTATCTGCCATAACCACATCCTTGAACAAGGAATTTCATAATTTAACAGTCCTTACTGTAAAGAACCCTTCCTCTGCTGAAGTGAAACCTCCTTTTCTCTAATTTGATCAGGCCTTAGAATGAATAGCTTACCAGAGAAATCCTTGTATTGACCTCTCATATACAATGTGATCAGATCTCCTGTTAGTCGTCTTTTCTCTAGAGTAAATAAACCAAGTTTGTCTAGTCATTCCTCATACGTCAAGTCCTCCATTCCCCTAATTTTGTTGCTCTTCGCTGTATTAACACTTTGAATGTCAGAGGGGTATGCAACACATTGCTTTGCAATACGTTGCATACCCCTCAGGCACTCAAAGGGTGAAGGACAGTTTGCGAGGACATAACACCATGTAGTAAATTTTTTTTTTAATTGGGTAAGGAAGTGTGTAAAAAGTGGTGCAGCATATTTATGAAGAAACTAGCAATATTGGCATGGCTTTGCCCGTGCGGTTAATAAAATAAATAATCCCTCCCCCCTAAAAAAAAACAAAAAAAACACAAACAAAAGTCCCATGCAATTGTATGCATGAGTAAATAAACACAGAATGTGATACATGTCTGGTACTAATAGGGTTAAAAAAGTAAGTGGATTTACGTGTAGGACTATTTTCCCCTGACACCCAGGTAAATCCAGAAAGGAGACAATGTTGTTAATGACTGGATTATTGAATTTGTGTATGTGTGTTTGTTGTGTTATGCACCTGTGTGTGTATTGTGCGCATGTGTGTATTGTGTGTTTATCTGTTGTACATGTGTGTATTACGTATATGTGTGTTGTGCGTGTGTGCATGTTACTTGTGTCTGTATTGTGTATTGCATGCATGTGTGTTGTGGTGTATTGTGTGCGTGCGTGTGTATTGAGTATGTTTGTGTATTGCATGTGTGTGTGTGGTTTTTGTGTGCTTATGTGTTTTGTGTGTGTATTGCATGTGTGTGTTGTGTGTGTGTGTGTACTGCATGTGTTTGTGTTGTGCGTATGTGCATTGCATTTGAGTGTGTATTGTGCATCTATATTGCATTGTGTATTGTTTGTGTGTTGTCTGTGTGTTTTGCACATGTGTGTTGTGGTGTATTGTGTGTGTTGTGCATGTGTTTTTTTGGGCATGTGTATAGTGCGTGTGTGTGTGTTTTTGTGTGTGTGTTCTGTATTGCGGACATGTGTGTTGTGTGTGTGTATATTGTCTGTGTGTGTGTTGTGTGTCTTGTGGTTTGTGTGTGTATTGAGTGTGTGTGTATGTAATGGACATGTGTGGTGTCTGTGTCTATTGTCTGTTTTTGTTGTGCATGTGTATTGCATGTGTCTGGTGCCTGTGTGTTGAGTGTGTGTGCACTGTCTGTGTGTGTGTTGTCTGTGTGTGTGTGTGTGTTTGCATCTGTGTTGTGCATATGTATTGCATTTGTGTATTGCGTGTATATGTATTGTGTGTGTTTGTGTTGTATGTATTGTGCTGTGTGTATTGTGCATGTGTATATTGTTTGTGTGCTATGTGTTTGTTTTACACTGTGTGTTGTACATTTGTGTATATTGTGGTGTGTTGTGTCTATGTGTTGTGTGTGTTTTTGTGCATATGTGTATTGAGTGTGTGTTTTTGTACATGTGTTTGGGTATTGCGTGTGTGTATTGTGTGTGTTGTGGTGTATTGTGTATGTTGTGTATTGCGTGTCTGTGTATTTTGCTTGTATGTGAGTATTGTGTGTTGTGCATGTGTGTATTGTATATGTTTTTGTGAGTGTGTGTATGTATTGGGTGTGTGTGTTGTGCGTGTTGTTGTGTGTGGGTATTGTCTGTTTGTGTATTACATGTGTATGGCATGTATTTATTGTATGTGTGGTGCATGTGTGTGTGTATGTAATGAGTGTTGTCTGTGTGTTGTGAATATATATTGCATGTGTGTTGTGCATGTGTATGTATTGTGGTTTGTGCATTTCATGTCTGTATGTATTTTGTGTGTGTGTGTGCGTGTATATTGAAGGCCCCTGCAATTCCTTACAGACATTGTCACCGGAGTGGCAGGGGTTGGAAAGGGCATGTTTGATTTTTGGACGAGAGGTAGTGGGGGAGGACCAATTTAGTGACAGAATTTTCAACAATTTAGTGGCAGAATTTTCAACAAATAAGGGGCATCCTTTCGGATTCAATTGCGCTTGAACTACAAGCCTGTTAATACTGAAATATAGCACTACGTGCTAGACAAAGATTAAAGAACACTTGGAGCTGCACTTTATTAGAGGTATTGCTATCCCTTTTAAGACCAAAGGGGTGGGCAGTGTTAAAGACAAATATTCACGAGATGAGTGTTTATAAGGACTAACACTTAAACCGATAGCTAGGCCAATAAGATACTTAACTCTTTAAGTGTCAGAGAAGTATCCAACACACTGCATTGCAATGCATTGGATACATCTCTGGCACTCAAAGGGTTAATTGTTTTGCTACATAACATGCATACTGAGCACTAAAGGAGCAGAAAATGTTTTAATGAAAAAATATGTTAAAGGGCTTTTTTCCTGTTTTTTTTTCATTACTGAAAGATTTTTCATTCAGTCATTATTACATTTCCAACTTATTCACTGAAATAAATCTGTTAGCCACAGTTTCAACTAGTGTACAGAATTAAACTTTTTTATAATGCACTCTGTAAGACGGCTTGTAAGACACCCCTCACCTGCCAGCGTCTTCACCTATCCACGTATCTCAGCCTAGCGTTGTTCCTTGCCCAGTTTGCTGACTTCTGTCTTGTTTCACTGGTCCTGAAACCCGATAGAATAATTTGCAGGCTGCAGACATAATTCACAAGCACAGTGTTATGATAATGTCTAGATTATAGTGGTCTAAAGGACTTTTAGTGACATCACTAGTCAGTCATGTGACCCAAGTTTGTAAGGAGGAGAAGGGCACAGTAAGAGAGAGCTCAGTCTGAAAAGTGCAGGAATGGAAGGTGCAGAGGTTATGCGGGTGCAGGGCAGAGCAGATCATGTTGAGCTTTTTTTTTTCTTCTTAAAGGGATAGTAATAATTTGTTTTAACGTTATTTTATTTTGTAGGCATTAAAAAATATGAAGAATGATATAAGTCTTATCTCTCAAATCTTTATGGTTTAAGAGATATTCACAAGCAAAGTTTCCCTTTTACCTAGTGTAAGCCATCTCTTCTCAGATGGGGTATCTGGTTGTAAGACCAGACAGATAACAGAAGGGGACAATCTTCTTCCTATGAGAACAATGAAAACCCTGCCCCCCTTGACAAGCTTTTCAAGTTTTTCCCTTATCTTAATTGAAGATTGTCCCTCTCTGCAGTCTACCTGGGCACCTCCCTTCTGATCTGGCTGAGCAGTGTTACATCAGTAAAAGGGGCGGGAGGGGTATACTTTGTTATTGAACTACTCTTGAACTACAACTCTGACAGAATTGAAATAACACTCTCCAAAGTCCAAATACTATGATGATTAATTAGAGCAGCTTTTATTATGAAACATTACTATCCCTTTAAATACTGTAGAACTGTTTGCCTCAGAATTGTGGACAGTCAGCTTTAATTTGACAGTATTTACATCCACCAACAGCGAACTGTGAAGGAATTAGACCCCATTTTATATAGTCCCTCCATTTTAAGGGACTAAAAGAAATTCAACAATTATATAATCTTAAGAAATGTCATATTTAGTACTTTGTTGCAAATCCTTTGTATTCAAAGATTGTCTGAAGTCTGAGACCCATAGACATTACCAGACCCTGTGTGTCTTCCCTGATGATACTCTGCCAGTCCTGTACTGCAGCCATCTTCAGTTCTGGTTTACATTTAGGTATTTTTCCCTTCAGCAAGTGAAACACAAGCTCAGTTGGATGCAGGTTGAGTGATTGACTTGGCCAGTCAAAAACATTCCACTTCCTGGCCCTGAGAATCTCCTTAAAGGGATAGTAATACTTAAAATATAAAAAAAAAAAATATGTTGTAGGGGTTATCCCCCTGAGTACTACCACTGCTGAAAGGTGTTTCATTCAAAAGTTATTAATTTTAAAAGTTGAATTTTTTAGGTGCAGTATCACAGTGGCCTGAAATTGTACAGTGGCGCTGTTGCTACACCATCCTATGGACAGCTCTGGTCCCAGAACCATAAATCTCCATAGGATGGTGTAGCAACAGCGCCTCTGTACAATTTCAGGCCACTGTGATATTGCACCTAAAAAATTCAACTTTGAAAATTAATAACTTTTGAATGAAACACCTTTCAGCAGTGGGAGTACTCTTGTTTTACTCAGGGGGATAAACCCTACAACACATTTTTGTTTACATTTTAAGTATTACTATCCCTTTAATTGCTATAGTATTATGTTTGGGGTTGCTGTCCTGCTGTAATGTGAAGTGATTTCCTTTGAATTTTGATTTAACTGGATCTGAGCATAGGTTTCTGTACACTTCTGGTCATACATGCCCAGGTCATAACACCACCACCACCACCATGTTTCACAGATGAGTTGGTATGATTTGATTCTTGTGTAGTTTACTTTGTTCTACACACTTTCCTCTTTCCGTCAGTCTGGTACAGGTTAATCTTCACCTCATTATCCATAAAACTTAGTTCCAGAACTCTTCAGGTTTTTTTATGTAGTTTTTAGCAAACTGTAACCTGTACTGTTTGTTCTTGAGGAGTAGCCATGGTTTCCATCTTGTAGTAAACCCTCTGTGATTATGCTGCCGTAGTTTCCTCTTTATTGTACTCTTTGATAAATTTGTACCTCAAAACGGCAAAACTTATGTCACTGGCCAAGTATTTATGGACTGCACAGTACATTCTCCAGTAAACATTGCATTTCAATAGCAAGTTGTACGCTCTGTGCTCAGCCTGTCAGAGAAATGGTTTATAATTTATACTCCAAATATGTCACAATAAAGTGGCAGTATCAATAATGTACACATCATCAATCACAGACACCACTGCTGCTGTGCCTGAAAATGCTGTTCTTTTAGAAGTTAGAGGTAGAATAAATGTCTTGTAATATTATGTTGAACATTTTATTAAAGGAAACTGCCATAAGAATAAGTATCTCTTTATCTGTGAACCAAAAGACTTCTTAAGGCCCATTTCACATTAGCAACACAAGTGCTGTGATGCTTCTCTGGTTATGTTGCCCACTGTGAAAAGTAATATGCTATTTTATAGTGTTTTCATACAGATGACTTACCTAGTGTGAACTAAAGTCCAGTGTACTGCATCTGTACTGTGTTCCCTTAGGAAGGCAGTAAAGTTGTGTTAAGGAAGGTCTACTTGGTGGCCTATAAGGCAGACCTTATACACAAGTGATGGTGAAGGTTTTGATACTCAACTCAACCTCCAACAAATGGCCAATTCACATGAGCACCAACCAGTAATATAGGCTGGCTCTCACGTAGGCCAGCTAGCTGGTAGACAAATCTCTTCCAAGTCTGGAGCAGAGAGGTAAGTGGGTATTCATAACACCCAAAACGAAAAAGAAAAGGAAAAGGAAGTGCGTTACAGTGTAATAATGTTAGAAATAGATATGATGTTATATCCAAAATAAGATTTGTGTATGGTCAGACAACTGTTATCAGATGGTCTGATAGACATGCATGTGAAGACCTTATACCTGTCTCCACTCAGGTGACAACCAGATGAAAACCACTCCAGACATGGCAGCTTGTTCAAGTTCAAGCAATACATAAAACTTTTAATGTATTAAAAATGACATTAATACACTGGATTACACTCTTATGCATTTTGCAGCTTTCTCAAAGCTCTCAAGCCAAGCAAGAAATAAAAAGCAACAAGGCTTTCTTTTGTCTTCACATGCATGCGTCTGTCAGACCATCTGATAACATTGATCTGACCGTACACATTCTTTTGGATATAACATCATATCAATTTGTAATATTATTACACTATCAGGCTCTTCCTTTTTACTTTTTGGTTGTTACGGATTATTGATTACGCTTGGGGGAGCTGCAACTTCAGAGCAGCCATCTTTGATCTGGAATCCAGCGTTCTAAGCTATATGTGTGGGCAGCGTTAATTTGTCAGTTGCCTGAGTGCTGGGATAGGTATAAGCCTTTTTCCAGCCCATACCTTTGTGAGTGCGTATACTGAAGTGTGCTGGTGGTGGCCATTGAAATATAACTGATATACACAGGGCCTCTTGTGGTGCTTTTTCCCCTCCTTTTTTCCCCTCTACATATTTCAGGGGGTTGCAACAGTTCTGTCATCTGTATAAAAGAGGCCTATAACCTATAATCACCCTTCATAAATAACGGCAACCAAATATATACTTTTTGATCTCCGTTTTAGTTTACTGTAAGTTTCAATTTACTACCTGGCAAAGACTTTTGACCCATATGAGCCATTCAACACTATAGAAGGTCTGAAGGCAAACTTTACAAGACACAATATATGTCTCTAGGATCAAAAAAGTTAAAACATACTGTTATATGGGACATTTAAAAGAACACTAAGACATCCTAATGTGTAACCCAACTGCACAATTAGGGGAAACGTATTACAAACACATGACACACTTTAACAAAAGGAAACAAACTGCGGAGAAGGCTCTGCTTCATAAGAGCTTACAATCTAAAGACAGAAGGGGAACAAGGCAAAAACTAAAGGGGAGATGAAACAAGGTGTGATAAAG
Organism: Rhinophrynus dorsalis; assembly: GCA_037306005.1. Lineage (NCBI taxonomy): Eukaryota > Metazoa > Chordata > Amphibia > Anura > Rhinophrynidae > Rhinophrynus > Rhinophrynus dorsalis. The sequence continues at coordinate 44,601,304 of CM074722.1, forward strand.
AGGTGGTAAAGAGGAGATGACTTCTCCAGTGATATCACTTCTCCAGTTCCTATGTTATTCTATGGAGCCAATGCACCAAGATCTCTCCAACTTTGGAGATATTAGTACACAGGCTCTATAGAATAACATAGGAACTGGAGAAGTGATATCACTGGAGAAGTAATCTCCACTTTATCACCTCTTTATCACCCCTTATTGCATAATCTCCTAGGAGTAGTATTAAGGTGGGAGTCTGTTTAATTAGAAAGAAAGGACTGATTTGTGCCAGGTGAAAAGTTGTTCCTCCATGTAGGACGTGGCCAAGCTAATGTAAAGTTCCATATTGGCAGTTAAGGAACAGTTACAGGTATTGAGCGTAAGTTTCTTTGAGTAGACAGGTCTGAGCTTCAATAACCTTTGAATGAAGCTTTACCGGCAGTGGGAAAATGCTTGTGTTACTAAAGAGGGACAGCCTTGCAATTTAAAAATGTATTGATTAGACATGTGTACAGCGAGAAAAGTCCAAATCATTCTTGAAAAAAAAAATGTCCCTTTCGGCAAAAAAGAAATTAATTTATTTTTATGTTCCATTAGAATTTCGATTAAAAGTTTTTGTTGCCGGAAGAAATACATTTAACACTGTTTTCAGTGGGGAAGGCTCCTGCTGCCTTCTCTGAATGACATTTGAACAAGATGAATTCAAGTAAATTACATAAAACTTAGCCAACTCTTAGACCTCCCCCAGAACATTCTCCGACACAAATTCAAAGTAATTGGTGAGGGGAGCTTCATTTTAGACATATGCAATGCATTAGCCCCTTCAGTGTCAGAGAGGTGCGCAAAACATTGCTTTTTTTTTTTTTTAACTCTGATTAGTTCTAGCAGTAGTGAGTAAATCAAAAGAGTCAATGCAGTACCTTAAAGGAATAGTAATGTTTCAAAATACAAGGCAATTAATCTTCATAGTATTTGGGCCATGGAGAGTGTTATTTCAATACTGTCAGAGTTGTAATTCAAGAGTAATTGAATGATAAAGTATCCCCCCTCCCACCCCTTTTACCTAGTGTAAGCCACCTCCTCTCAGATGTGGAATCTGGTCTTAAGACTCGACAGATCACAGCAAGGGGCAATCTTCTCACTGTGAGAACAATGAAAACCCTGCCCCTCTTGACAGGTTATTCAGGTTTTTCCCTTATGCTAATTGAAGATTGTCCCTCTCTGCAAGCCATCTGGACACCACCTTGCTGCTCTGAGGTGAACAGTGTTACATCAGTAAAAGGGGACGGGAGGGGGATACTTTATCATTCAATTACTCTTGAACTACAACTCCGACAGTACTGAAATAACACTCTCCATGGCCCAAATACGATGAAGATTAATTGGAGCTGCTTTTATTTTGAAACCTTACTATCCCTTTAAAATCTTATGTATAATGTGCACAATTTTGCCCCTCCTCACCTTATGTGAAGTGGGGGGGTGCGTATTATACGAGAGTAAAAAAAAAAAATGCTATTTTTTTTTGCTTCCCTTTGCCTCCTGCCCTGCTTCAACCCACCCCTGGAGTCGACTGTGATCAGCTGTTCACAGCGGACGGCACTCTACTTCCAGCAAATCCCTGCAAGGACCTTTTCATTTAAGCCAATGGTAAGAGCTCAAGGATATTGCAAGGCAATACAGTAAATCCAATGCATAGATCTCTGTCTCTAAAAAAGACATTACTGAACTGGAAAAGGTGCAGAGACGTGCAACAAATCTGATAAAGGGACTGGAGGATCTGAGTGTCATCCTCGCTCCGTTCCGGCTGCTACTGTTTCACGCAGGGCTTACCCTTCTTCCGGTCCTCTTCCGGGTTCTCCCCGACGCCGCGTCACGTGCGTCGTGACGTCATCTGGCGGCGCCTATTTCTGGTAGTTCCGGACAGGCACTGGTGCACTCTAATAGTGTACCCATGCCTTGGTATTTTCCTACCAGTCTACCCGTGATCCTGCCAGTGTATGACCCAGCTTGCCCTTGACTACTCTCCTTGCCTTGCCGATTTTGGAGCCTGTGATCCTGCCAGTGTATGACCCAGCTTGCCCTTGACTACTCTCCTTGCCTTGCCGATTTTGGAGCCTGTGATCCTGCCAGTGTATGACCCAGCTTGCCCTTGACTTCTCTCCTTGCCTTGCCGATTTTGGAGCCTGTGATCCTGCCAGTGTATGACCCAGCTTGCCTTTGACTACTCTCTTTGCCCTGCCAATTGGGAGCCTGTGATCCTGTCTGTGTATGATCCAGTTAGCCGCATAACCTTTCTCCAGTTCCAGCTGTTCCAGTTCCGGGTCTTGTTGCTTTCTGGACAGGTCAGTTCTCTCCAGCCTTGGAGAGTAAGTGTTTGCACTCTACTGAATCTTCCTAGGAGAGTTTCAGCCCTCAGGCCCCCGCTCGCTATCACTGCTCCCCACGCAGCGCTCTCTAGCATTCACTCTCCCCCGCAGGATAGTTGGTGCTGTCTGTAGGGTATTATCCAGGGCACTCTCCCAGCTCCTCTGGGGTTTGTCATCCAGCCTTGCGGCTGGCACCTTTACCCGGCCTAGGCCGCAGCACGGTACCCGTACAGGCAGCCACCGCACGCCGAGCATCGCACCCCACTCCGCGCTCCCAAGCACTCCCTCTCCTGCGGGTTACTTCCCTCCTGGTGTTGCTGTTATGACACTGAGTTACAAAGAGAGACTAGCCAGACTGGGTTTGTTTACATTAGAGAAGAGACGTCTAAGGGGTGATATGCTTACCATTTACAAATACATTCAAGGTCAATACAAAGAACTATCCAATGAATTAGTTATGCAAAGAGCAGAGCTAAGAACAAGAGATCATCCATGAAGACTAGAGGAAAGGCACTTTCGACTAAAACAAAGACAGGGATTCTTTACAGTAAGGGCGGTAAGGCTATGGAATTCTTTGCCTTGGGATGTTGTGCTTGCAGATAATGCAACTGCATTCAAAAAAGCAATGGATGCCTATCTAGAACAGAACAAGTACCTTGAGGTCTTACCATTGGCTAAAATGAAAAGGTCCTTGCAGGGATTTGCTGGTAGCTGGCGGCATATGCAATAGTGCCACCCTCTGTGCAGAGATGATCACAGCCAACTCACAGGGTGAGTTGGAGCAGGGCAGGAGGCCAAGGGAAGCAGTGGAGGGAGGGAGTCAGAGCACCCAAAGTAAATTTATTTTAGTGAGATGGAGAAAACAAGGTTAGAAAAGCATAGAGATGAAAGTTTGCATTGCAGCATCACCAGCAGCAGTAGCATTAGACCAGTGGACAGACACTACAGCATATGGGATAGAAAATTCTGTCATACTATTATATTGATGATGATTAATTGGATGGGTCAGCCTAAAGATTTAGAGCTGGGTATCCAAGGTTGGGCAGAGCTGTTCTACCAGGTATTAGGAAAGCTGTGAGCCTTGAGGATTGATGATGTTACCCATCACTGACAAAACTCTCTAACTATGGATATGGGTGTGTTGTTACTAGAACAGAAATTATTCCCTTGAGAGCAGGAACTGTGCCTCTCATCAGCAACTGCAATGTGCGCAGTATGTGTGTGTGTGTGCGCTAAATAACACCTGGCACAACTCTATCCAAACACCATGACACCAGAAACCAGGTACTGCTGCTATCCTTATGCCCCTTGTCCATACTTCGCTATGGACACATGACAAGTTGCTGACAGTTTAATAGTAATGATGAACCCTCCCTGCCACCATCTTAGCATATTTTGCACGATGGAATCTCCTCAGATGCCGCTTGATGCCCTGGTTGCAATTATCCTCCACCACACTGGCATGTGTAAACACTGATTTGAAGGATTTAGGTTTGTTAGAAACAAACCTCCAAAAATTGTTCGTATTTTTTTTTTTTTGTAGGACTATGGGTTTTTTTTTTTTTTCAAAGCACAAGGCCTGAGGGAAAAATGCCCAACTGGCCTAGTGCCAACAGGTGATGTAGTAGCTCCCAGTCTATGTGGAGAAAAGAAGAATTTGGCCAATAGTTCTTCTCCACCTGCCTCTCCTCCAAAACCATGTGTGTGTTATTAGAATAGAAATTTGTCCCTTGAGAGCAGGAACTGTGGCTCTCATCAGCAACTGCAATGTGCACAGTGTGTGTGTGGTAAATAACATCAGGGTGCACAACTGTATCCAAACACCATGACTTCAGAACCCAAGTACTGTCTGTGTCACTATACCCCTTGCCCAGACCCCGCTAAGGACACATGACAACTAATGGCATAGAGGAGATGAAGGGGGACATTGTGGAAGAGGGGCATAGCGGAGATGAAGGGGCACATTGTGGAAGAGGGGCATAGCGGAGATGAAGGGGCACATTGTGGAAGACGGGCATAGCGGAGCTGAAGGGGGACATTGCGGAGCTGAAGGGGGCATTCGGAGATGAAGGGGGCATAGCGGAGATGAAGGGGGCATTGACCAGGCACCCTCCCCTCATCAGAGCAGGGGGTGCCTGGTGTCGCCCCATTCATTCCAATGGGGCTCGGGTGCTCGGCCGAGCACTCGAGCCTCAGGGGGTGCTCGGTCAGAGCACCCGAGCACCCGAGCATCGGGGTGCTCGCTCAACACTAGTAGACACTGCAACATTGTAAAACTGGTGAAGGCATGGTGATGTTGATGTATTCACAGGGATATGATTGAGAAAGCATCTTAGTGTATACCGTAAAATCTCGGGTATAATACGCACAATTTTACCCCACTTCACCTTGTGTGAAGTGGGTGGTGCGTATTATACACAAGAGTTTTTTTGGGGATTTAATTTTTAATGCTGGCGATCCCTTCCCTCCCTCCCCCGGCGCCATCCCCTGTCATAATGATGCTTACTGTGCTCCACTGAGGTCCCCGCTGGACTGCAGGCAAAAGAAGAGAAGTTTAAAATAAGCTTCCTCTGGGCAAATCTTCTCTGCTGGCGGCATGCTTGCATTTGCCGGCCGCCCGCTTCCTTCAATGGGCTTTCATGACCTTCCGGCTCCAGCCAAGGGCATTACCAAGGGGGAAAACAAGGGTGTGTATTATACATAGGCACTCTTGTTTTCCCCTAAATCTTGGGTATAATATACACCTGAGTATTATACACAGGTGCGTATTATACGTGAGATTTTACTGTATTACAAAATGGAATTGGAATTGTTGCAAATACACACAATATCTCCAAAGTGGATCCTTATCTATGTCCAGGTATTCTTAGGGTTAAAACTAGCCACAGAACATTACCTCCATGTGTCTAGTTTGTCTCCGAGGCTGACACAAGAAAATCAATTTTAATTAAGAACTTTGTCTCCTTTTTTAAGCTACTTCACAAAGATTTCCATAAAATTTGAATAGTGCATAAAGGTTCATCTGCTGCATGTTTCCCAGAAGTACTTAAAATGTAAAACTCATTGACAGTGGAATAAAAGTTTTATGCTTAATTAGTTTGAAGATCTGTATACCTCTTGACAGATCATAAAAAAAATGTGGGTCGCTTGTGAACCCCTCGTTAACAATGATCGCTTAGCACACCAAGCTACCACAGTCATGCAGCTTGTCACTACAATTTAACAAATGCATATTCCCAAAGGTGTCCAATCAAAATGTAAATTGGTTTATAATTATGTTTGATTGCAACAGGGGTACTTAATTAGAATGCTAAAAGGACAAGAGGCCTGAAAAGGTATGATCCATAAGGAAAGCTAGGCTTCAGTATAAGATGGCATTGAAAATTAGATTGCCTTAACCCTTTTAGTGCCAGCAGGATGAGCACTGCAATAGGAGGGATGTATTAACACAATTCCAATCAAAGATAGGTGCAGGAATTGATTTTTTAGTGCTACTCTTCCTAATGCCAATTTATTAATCCATACCTCCCAAGTGTCCCTCTTTAGGAGGAACAGTCCCTCTTTGAGACCCAGATCCCTCTGTCCCTCTTTTCTACCCTTTTGTCCCTCTTTTTAGGACATCAGAATGAGTGGTGTGTATTACATTGCTCCACAGCAATAACACATACATAAATGTGTTGTTAATTGTCATTATATGTGTTTATACATTAATATGGGTAATTAAAATACTTTGGTCTTGCTCTAAATCATTTATCAGTTACACAAAGTGGTGCAGATGGGTCAAGAAATAACCTAAAATTTTTGGAAATGCCCCGCCTAACAGCCACGCCCCCAGAAATGCCACCTAAAACAGAAGTGTCCCTCTTTTGCCTTTTGAAATGTTGGGAGGTATGTTAATCTACTTTCTCCAAACATGTTACTCTATACACTGCTTGTGCAAAGGGGTAGGCACTGGGTGCCGTAAAATCTCAGGTATAATACGCACCTGTGTATAATACGCAGGTGTATATTACACCCAAGATTTAGGGGAAAACAAGAGTGCCTATGTATAATACGCACCCTTGTTTTCCCCATTGCTTCAAAAAACATTTAATACTGGAGATCCCTTCCGTCCCTCCCCCGGCGCTATCCCCCGGCGCTATCCGCTTTCATAATAAAGCTATAAAGCTTACTGAGGTCTGTAGGCAAACTTCATGTGCATCTGGGTAAATCTCTGCGGGCGGCATGCTTGCCTTTGCCGGCCAGCCGCCTGCTTCCTTCCTTGGCCCTGTGTACCATTGGCTTTTCCAGCCAATGGTACACAGGGCATTACTATTGGCTGGAGGCAGAAGGTCCTGAAAGACATGGAAGGAAGCAGGCGGGCCGCTGGCAAAGGCAAGCAGGCCGCCCGCAGAGATTTACCCAGATGCACATGAAGTTTGCCTACAGACCTCAGTGGATAGCGCCGGGGGAGGGAAGGGATCTCAGCATTAAAAAAAATTTAAAAAAAAATCTCTTGTGTATAATACGCACCCCCCACTTCACATAAGGTGAAGTGGGGTAAAATTGTGCGTATTATGCCTGAGATTTTACGGTAAGTGTAGGGTCTATTAAGGCGTTCTTTTCCTTATTTTCTGGTAATGTCTTCATCTCTGTCACTCTCAACTTCACCTGTATCAGACAGGAGGATTCTTGAGGAATATGCTATAGATCAACATCATCATCATCAACAAAAGTTAGGTCATTGTCAGCATCGCCCACCACTTCTTCACCACTACTTTTATATTGCTTTAAACTCTTTGAAGTATCAAACAATTTATTTTTAATTTTCCCCTTTCAAGGATGTTCAGAATGTTCGCTAATACCTTTAGAACAAGTGTTATACTTATTATTGTCACTGTCTGATGAAGCAGCTAGCTGAACTGCTACACCTTCCTCCTCTATGACATCAAAACTAGAATATGACTTGTTGTTGTCGTCAGTGTTTTTACATGGTTTATTAATACTACTGGAGGTGGAGGAACTTTTTATGTCACTTTCATTAGCAGCCTCTTCAGGAAAAGGATCATCATCATCATCATCATTTACTGCACACGCTACAGCAACTATGGCTGCAGTTATTTTTTGGACTACAACTTTACAAACACATTCCTGCACTGCTCCTACTCCTTTCCCCCTACCCCTAGTCCATTTGCTGAACATTATTGAATTAGTATGGAATTAAAGGGACAGTAATGTCCCAAAATTTTTTTTTCAGTTTTGTAGAAGTTAAAATATTAATCAATATGCTCCAAACCCTATCTCTCAAACCACTATGGTTTGAGAGATATAAGGATTCAAAGTTCCCCTCCCTCCCCTTCTCCTGATGTCAGCAGCTAGCTGACAGCAGGAGATCCACGTCCAGGGACCAACAGGTGGCTCTGCAGCAGAGTCAAAATCGCATTATTGCTAAAGAATTAATTCATTAGAAAGGTCTACAAAGTGTGCTTGCAAACCAGGCACACCTTTTAGACTTTCCAATGAATTAATTCTTTAGCAATAACCCGATTTCGGCTCTGCTGCAGAGCTTCCTCGAGTAAAACGACTCGATTTACAGCTGACATCAGGAGAAGGGGAGGGAGGGGGGAACTTTGAATCCATAGTGTTTGGAGCATATTCATTAATATTTTAACCTCTACAAAACTGGAAAAAATTGTTTGGGACATTTACTGTCCCTTTAACAGTAAAGTAAGCAACAGAATTGTTTGTGTGTGATGATGTCTTGCCCTTTAAAAATTACTGAATCATATAAGTCTCTTCCTCTAATATTTGTCATGGTCAGCCCCTAGGGTTGCCACCTTTTCTACAAAAAAATACCGTCCATGGCATTCCCTCCATAGACTTAACATTGGACAGGAGTCAATTTTTTACCGGCCTGCCGGTAAAATACCGGCTGGGTGGCAACCCTATCAGCCCCAGTCACAGCTTGCAGCTTAGGATAGCCATTTTAGTTTGGTGGCATAGATTCCAAATGAATGAGTATCGCAGTGTGAAATAATACCTTTTTTTATTGGACTAACATTCAGTTTTAAGGACAAGCTTTCAAGAATGACACTCCCTGTTTCAAGGCAGAAGCATACTGGTTTTACAAAAATCAAATATATACATTAACCCCTTAAGGACCGTCACTGGTGGATGTGTGTTAAGGACTGGTGAAGGTCCTGGCAAGTCATGGAATCCTGGGATGGTAGCGCGGCGGCACGTCGCTCTGCCATCCCAGAATTAATTGTGAAAATTAGAAAAAAAGTGCCATGGTCCTTAACTGGAGCCCTGAATTACATGACATACATGTACTTCCTTGATCCTTTAGGGACATTCACCCCATGATGTTCATGGGTCATTAAGGGGTTAACGGCCACCCTCCCCTGGATTGGGCTGTCATTATGGGGTTAAAAGCCTTGCTAAGGAAACCACAAACTGAAAAGTAATGCCACCTAAAATTCTTAACAGGGGAATGAAGGGGGAGGGGGAAGGGAGTATGAGAGAGAGAGAGAGAGAGAGAGAGAGAGAGAGAGACAAATCCATACTACATAGAGATACATAGAAAAATAATGAGAAGGATTGGTAAACATACTAAAACAATAAATCCTATAATATAATTTGCTAGGATGTGAAGCTTCCTGTGTGCATAACACACACATATGTGGTAGAGACTGCCCAAACGACGCAGTCACGCACATGCACAGTAGTCATGCACAGCAGAGACTGCCCGAACGCTCTGGCCCCCAGTCCGAGGCACGGCCCATCCAGAGAGGGATGTCCCGAGCGGCCCACTACCATTCCTCGCCCCCAGTTTACTGCTCCTTTAAAGGTTTGATTTATGATTGAGGTAGGAGTATTATGACAATACCAGCTTGAAAGCACCCTGGCCATGAGGAGATGTCATACTGAGGCCCATTTCCAACATGAAGGTGGTGTGAAATACAGTGTTTTTAGGCTTAATCATATTGTAAGAACTGTAGGAACTGAAGATACTAGAATTTCTTCTAGAATTACTACTTTATATAGAGACGCTTTTATAAAGATCCATATTGATATGTAAAGTATTGCTGTAGTCACTTCATTGTTACCTCCATATCTCATCTTCCTCAAGTGTTTTTATCCATTCCATTTCACAATCGCAAATTTAATTTCTATTCTGTATTTTAATGTAATCAATGTCTTCATCACAGATATATACAGTAACTGTTGAAGTGAGATTATTTGGAGCAAGTCATAAACAGAATGGCACGTTATAATAACCAAGAGCTTCAATTATAAATGACTAGTTGAAGAGCCCGTTACATGGGCCACAGTGCCACTGCCCGCCGGTTGCGGGGCAGTCATGCGCAGTGGAGACTTCCCGCGCTGCGGCTGATACAGAGCTGGACGCTCCTTAGGAGCGTCAGCCGCGGTGTGGGCAGTCTCTACTGAGCATGACTGCAGCACGCGCAGCAGTCTCTACTGAGCATGACTGCGGCGTTACACACGTTTTAGCGAATTATTATATAGGATAATCAAATAGTTTAATGTTCAATCATCATCACTGCAATTCTTCTTTACATTCACTTATTAAGGATTCACAAGTGTACACAACCAGGGCTTAAAATGTGAAGTCCTTTGCTACTAGCCAGACCTGAAAAGTTACTCGCCACTGCAAGACATAACATACCCACCAGGGATGAATTTCTACTCACCACGGCTGAATTTTCACTCACCATTGGATAGTGGCGAGTGGAAATTTTGAGCCCTGTACACAACAACACACACATTTAGAGTAATTTGTTTTAGACTACATATATGGATGAAGTGAATGTCAAAAGCAAATTCATTCATTTCTCATACTAAATGTTATTACTGTACCATTTCATTATTTTTTCATATTTGTTTTATACCTGATTTATTTGCAGCTGCTATTTGTTTTATTAATGTCTAGAGCACAGGTTCTCAATCTGTTTTCTTCTCAAGACACACTCAGTCTGACATGTGGAATATTTTTAGGTCATTTGTCCAGCAGTAATGAAAGGTACATATACAACATATAGTTTATTGTAGGTCTCACCATCAGAATAACAAAAACTAAAATAATGTGCATAACAATTTCCATAAATATATACATCTGAAACTCCAAATTCACATTTTTGCCAAAATCTTTATAGAAAAGAAGGGGTACCGTAACTGGATAACCATGGTGCACCAAAGTGCTACAGCACCCTGTTGGAGGACCAGTGGTATAGCTTTTTAAAGGGATAGTAATACTTTTTTATTACTATCCCCCATATTGTACATATTTGCAAAATAAGTTAATAGCCCCCAGGTTCATCTCTCAAACCTTTATGATTTGAGAGATAACTGAAGGCAAAGTTCCCTCTCCCTCCCCCTTCCCTGAAGTCAGCATTGTACTGACTGCAGGGATATCCGGTCTGACTTTCATCATGCGGCTCTGCAGCAGAGCCACTATCGCGTTAGTGAAAAATAATTAATTCACTGAAACAGTCTTCTACATGTGCTTTCAAACCAAACACAAACCAAGCACATGTAGAAGACCGTTTCAGTGAAATAATTATTTTTCACTAATGGGATCTCGGCTCTGCTGCAGAGCCGCAAGCCTGTCGTACTAAAGACTTCCCCTGCAGTCAGTACAACGCTGACTTCAGGGAAGGGGGAGGGAGGGGGGATCTTTGCCTTCGGTTATCTCTCAAACCATAAAGGTTTGAGAGATTAACCTGGAGGCTATTACATTATTTTTGCAAATATGTACAATATGGGGGATAGTAATAATAAAGTATTACTATCCCTTTAAAAAATATACCACTGGGATTTTGATGTCAACTGTTCCTTGGATATTATTACTCCATTGTCAGTAGAATATAGGCTGTGGGTTTGGGGTGCATCAAATAAAAATATATATATTTGTGTGTGTGTGTATATATATCTCTACATTTTTTGTATTGACCTTAGCTCTCATCCCTTATAATCTACAGAAATATGTGTATTGGCTAAAGGCCTATCTTAAGTTCCAACTTCCAATTTCAGTGAGTTTGATCTTCAATTTGATCTTCATAAATTTCAACGTAATTTGAAATTACGTGGCCATTCTTAACATTCTACAACACTTCCTAGACCATTCCAGCTGAGAAGTCCAATTTAACCTTTATACTAACTAGTGATGAGCGAGCACCCCAATGCTCGGGTGTTCGGGTGCTCTGACCGAGCACCCCCTGAGGCTCGAGTGCTCGGCCGAGCACCCGAGCCCCATTGAAGTCAATGGGAGGACTCGAGCATTACACCAGGCACCCCCTGCTCTGATGAGGGGAGGGTGCCTGGTCCATAGGAAAAGGGCAGAAAAAGATGGAAACACTACAGAAATGGTTCAGGGACAGCATAGGGAGGATGTCTGGATGCATCTTGGACTCCAACGTCGCTGCTGGGAACGATCTTTCGCCCGTAGTACGCCATTTTTACAGACTGACCGTAAAACACACAAAAAGGAAGATAAAAACGACTTTAGGCGAAAAATTGTTACCAAACAGTATTTGCTGTATATTTACTTGTATATCATCTGCAAATTCTCCCAAAAATTTCCTCGATTTTTCTGAACTGAGGCCATGATTAAGAGGGAAACGTGCGCAGAGGCAAATTCTCCCAAAAATTTCCTTGATTTTCAGAACTGAGGCCATGATTAAGAGGGAAACGTGCGCAGAGGCAAATTCTCCCAAAAATTTCCTTGATTTTCAGAATTGAGGCCATGATTAAGAGGGAAACGTGCGCAGAGACAAATTCTCCAAAAATTTCCTTGATTTTCAGAACTGAGGCCATGATTAAGAGGGAAACGTGCGCAGAGGCAAATTCTCCCAAAAATTTCCTTGATTTTATTGAACTGAGGCCATGATTAAGAGGGAAACGTGCGCTGAGCTGACCATCTAAAACATTATGGGTGAGGGTCTGCTGCAGAGCTGACCATCCTAAACATTATATGCGAAGGCCCGCTAGTGAGCTGACGCTATAAAACATTATATGAGAGGGCCCGCTAGAGAGCTGACCCAATAAAACATTATATGAGAAGGCCCGCTGGTGAGCTGACCTATATAAAAGTTGTCAAACAGGGCCCGCTGGTGAGCTGGCCCTATATAAAAATTATATCACAGGGCCCGCTGGTGAGCTGGCCCTATATAAAAATTATAGCACAGGGCATATGGAAGAGGAGGAGGAGGATGAGAAGATTAAGAGTCAACCATATACCCGTTTTTTGGGTGGAAGGGGTGAATGGGAATACAGAGTATTCCCATCATTGTAAATAACATATATAAAGTGAGTTTATGTTCCCCCGGGGCTTTCCTCCAGTGGAGTGGAGAAGTCAGGGGAAATCCAGGCCTTGTTCATTTTTATAAGTGTCAACCTATCAGCATTGTCGGTGGAAAGGCGGATACGCTTATCTGTTATGATGCCACCAGCAGCACTAAATACCCGCTCAGACAGAACGCTGGCGGCAGGGCAGGCCAGCACCTCCAAGGCGTAGAGTGCCAGTTCATACCACGTGTCCAGCTTGGACACCCAGTAGTTGTAAGGCACAGAGGGATCATTGAGGACGCTGACACGGTCTGCTACGTACTCCTTCACCATCTTCCAAAACTTTTCCCTCCTTGTGACACTAGGCTGCGCATCAGGGTGAGGGTGCTGGCGGGGTGTCATGAAGGTGTCCCACGCCTTGGAGAGTGTTGCCCTGCCTTTCTCGGAACTGCTGTGTGCTCCCCTTTTCTCCCCTTCTCGGTTGGCCAAGGTAGCACGTACTCTGCCGCCAGCGTTGTCAGATGGAAAATTTTGGAGCAATTTTTCAACAAGAACCTTCTGGTATTGCAACATTTTGCTTGTCCTCTCCACCGGAGGAATGAGAGATGAGAAATTCTCTTTGTAGCGGGGGTCCAGAAGGGTGAACACCCAGTAATCCGTGTTGTTTAAAATGCGTATAACGCGTGGGTCACGGGAAAGGCAGCCTAACATAAAGTCAGCCATGTGTGCCAGAGTACCAACAGTCAAGATTTCGCTGTCCTCACCAGGAGGATGACTCTCAATCTCCTCATCCTCTTCCTCCTCTTCTGCCCACCCACGCTGAAGAGATGGAACTAAAGTTCCATGGCTACCCTCTGTAGCGGAGGCAACCGTGTCTTCCTCCTCCTCCTCCTCCTCCGCCTCCTCCAATTGTCGCTGAGAAGACGAAGTGAGGGTGCTCTGGCTATCACCTTGTGTAAGCTCTTCCTCCCCCATTTCCACCTCTTCCACATGCAAAGCGTCGGTTTTAATTGTGAGCAGCGAGCGTTTCAGTAGACACAGAAGTGGGATGGTTACACTGATAATAGCGTTATCGCCGCTCACCATCTGTGTCGATTCCTCAAAATTGCGTAAAACCTCGCAGAGGTCTGACATCCATTCCCACTCCTCACTTCTGATTACAGGAAGTTGAACGGAGAGGCGACGACCGTGTAACAGCTGGTACTCCACTACTGCCCTCTGCTGCTCACAAAGCCGGGCCAACATGTGGAAGGTGGAGTTCCAGCGCGTGCTCACGTCACACAGCAGCCGGTGAGCTGGCAATTGTAAGCGCTGCTGCAGCTTCAACAGGCCGGCTGAAGCTGTTGATGACTTACGGAAATGTGCACACACGCGGCGCACCTTGGTCAAGAGATCATGCACATTGGGGTAGGTTTTTAGAAATCGCTGCACCACTAAATTAAATACATGCGCTAGGCATGGTACGTGTGTGAGCTTGCCGAGCTCCAAAGCCGCCACCAAGTTACGCCCATTATCACACACAACCATGCCTGGTTGCAGGTTGAGTGGCGAGAGCCACTGCTCGGTCTGGTGACTAATCCCCTGCAACAGCTCTGAGGCCGTGTGCTGTTTGTCCCCAAGGCAGATCAGCTTCAGCACGGCCTGTTGATGCTTCCCCACTGCAGTGCTACACTGCTTCCAGCTACTGGCTGATGGGGGAGTGGCGCTGTGTGTAGAGAATTCGGAGGTGGAAACGGAGGAGGAGGAGCCAATAACGTAGGTGCTGGTGGAAACCCTGATGGAGGTAGGGCCCGCAATCCTCGGCGTGGGTAGCACCCGTGCCATCCCAGGGTCCGAGTCGCTCCCAGCCTCCACGACATTCACCCAGTGTGCCGTCAGGGAAATGTAGCGTCCCTGGCCACAAGCACTTGTCCATGTGTCAGTCGTTAAGTGGACCTTCCCAGTAACTGCGTTGGTCAGGGCACGGGTGATGTTACGGGACACATGGTGGTGTAATGCGGGGATGGCACACCGGGAAAAGTAGTGGCGGCTGGGGACCGCGTACCGAGGGACAGCTGCTGCCATCAGGCTGCGGAAGGACTCAGTGTCCACAAGCCTAAATGGCAGCATTTCGATGGCCAGTAATTTGGAAAGGTGTGAGGTTAGTGCTATGGCCTGTGGGTGGGTGGCTGGGTACTTTCTCTTGCGCTCAAATGCCTGGGGTAACGACATTTGGACGCTGTGCTGGGACAGGGAAGTGGATGTGGTCGCTGATGGTGCTTCAGATGGTACAGGTGCAGGGCGGGAGGTATGCGGGCCTGCGCCTTCGACAGGCGATTGGCCGGCACCGAAAACAGGGGAAGAGGAGGCAGTGGTGTGGCCTGCAGACACAGATGGGCGATCCAGGCGTTCCTCCCACTTACTACGGTGCTTGGATGCCATGTGTCGGATCATGCTGGTGGTGGTGAGGTTTCTAGTGTTCATGCCTCGGCTCATTCTGGTGTGGCACAGGTTGCAAACTACAATTCTTTTGTCGTCCGCACTTTCCTTAAAAAAACGCCATACCGCGGAACACCTACCCCTTGGCAAGGTAGATTTACGCAAGGGGGTGCTCCGTGGAACATTTGCGGGCCGGTTTGGTGCGGTCCGCCTTCTTTCTGTAGCCACACCACTGCCTCTTCCAGCCTGTTGCGGTGCTGCAGATGGCTCACCCTCAGGACTGCTGACATCGCTCGGCTCTACACCTTCCCAGGTGGGGTCAGTCACCTCATCGTCCACCAAGTCCTCCTCCACTTCCTCACTCTGATCATCCTCCTCAAGTCTTGATCCCACCACATACTCAGTCATTGACAACTGTATAACATTCTCCTCAACAAGGTCTTGAGACGGAAATAGTGGTTGATTTAATGGCAACTGTGTCTCATCATCATCATCATCATCCACTACTTCCTTTGACCTTAAATGCCGTTCACATCTGTCATCTTCTTGTGATTGGGTAGCCTCTAGAGGTTGTGAATCAGGGCACAAGATGTCATGTTCCTCTGCAAGCGTGCTTGGAGAGAGGGTCAAATGAAGGATTGGTGATGAGACGAGCTCCTCACTATATCCCAGTGTGGGATCACTTCTTTGACCAGACCGTGTATGGTGGGAGGAAGGATGATCAGAGTGAGGATTATTTTGACCAGACTCTTGGCTACTGAGAGTGGACTTGGTGGAAGACAGGGTGGTGCTTAACCGACTGGAAGCAGTATCAGCTGTCATCCAACCGACCACCTGTTCGCAGTGGTCGGACCTCGAGAGTGATGTCCTGCGACGCCCTGTAAAATTACACATGAAGCTAGGTATGGTGGATGTCTTTCTTTCTTGTGCTCTGGCACCAGGCACAGTTTCTCCGCGTCCTGACCCGCGCCCTGAACTTTCAGGATCACGTCCACTTCCCCGTCCCTTTTTACCCGCCTTCTTCATCTTACACAGAATATGTGACTTTAATATTTGAGTTTGAAAACTTAACAGTATTTCTTATTATTCTGCAACTGTTCAGAGTACACAGAATAGGCTGCTAAACGGCGGTGAAACACACTGAATGGAATATGTGACTTTGATATTTGAGTTTGAAAACTTAACAGTATTTCTTACTATTCTGCAACTCTGCAGAGTACACAGAATAGGCTGCTAAACGGCGGTGATACACACTGAATGGAATATGTGACTTTAATATTTGAGTTTGAAAACTTAACAGTATTTCTTATTATTCTGCAACTGTACAGAGTACACAGAATAGGCTGCTAAACGGCGGTGAAACACACTGAATGGAATATGTGACTTTGATATTTGAGTTTGAAAACTTAACAGTATTTCTTACTATTCTGCAACTCTGCAGAGTACACAGAATAGGCTGATAAACGGCGGTGAAACACACTGAATGGAATATGTGACTTTAATATTTGAGTTTGAAAACTTAACAGTATTTCTTATTATTCTGCAACTGTACAGAGTACACAGAATAGGCTGCTAAACGGCGGTGAAACACACTGAATGGAATATGTGACTTTAATATTTGAGTTTGAAAACTTAACAGTATTTCTTATTATTCTGCAACTGTACAGAGTACACAGAATAGGCTGCTAAACGGCGGTGAAACACACTGAATGGAATATGTGACTTTAATAGTTGAGTTTGAAAACTTAACAGTATTTCTTACTATTCTGCAACTGTTCAGAGTACACAGAATAGGCTGCTAAACGGCGGTGATACACACTGAATGGAATATGTGACTTTAATATTTGAGTTTGAAAACTTAACAGTATTTCTTATTATTCTGCAACTGTACAGAGTACACAGAATAGGCTGCTAAACGGCGGTGAAACACACTGAATGGAATATGTGACTTTAATAGTTGAGTTTGAAAACTTAACAGTATTTCTTACTATTCTGCAACTGTTCAGAGTACACAGAATAGGCTGCTAAACGGCGGTGATACACACTGAATGGAATATGTGACTTTAATATTTGAGTTTGAAAACTTAACAGTATTTCTTATTATTCTGCAACTGTACAGAGTACACAGAATAGGCTGCTAAACGGCGGTGAAACACACTGAATGGAATATGTGACTTTGATATTTGAGTTTGAAAACTTAACAGTATTTCTTACTATTCTGCAACTCTGCAGAGTACACAGAATAGGCTGCTAAACGGCGGTGATACACACTGAATGGAATATGTGACTTTAATATTTGAGTTTGAAAACTTAACAGTATTTCTTACTATTCTGCAACTCTGCAGAGTACACAGAATAGGCTGCTAAACGGCGGTGAAACACACTGAATGGAATATGTGACTTTAATATTTGAGTTTGAAAACTTAACAGTATTTCTTACTATTCTGCAACTGTTCAGAGTACACAGAATAGGCTGCTAAACGGCGGTGATACACACTGAATGGAATATGTGACTTTAATATTTGAGTTTGAAAACTTAACAGTATTTCTTATTATTCTGCAACTGTACAGAGTACACAGAATAGGCTGCTAAACGGCGGTGAAACACACTGAATGGAATATGTGACTTTAATATTTGAGTTTGAAAACTTAACAGTATTTCTTACTATTCTGCAACTGTTCAGAGTACACAGAATAGGCTGCTAAACGGCGGTGATACACACTGAATGGAATATGTGACTTTAATATTTGAGTTTGAAAACTTAACAGTATTTCTTATTATTCTGCAACTGTACAGAGTACACAGAATAGGCTGCTAAACGGCGGTGAAACACACTGAATGAAATATGTGACTTTGATATTTGAGTTTGAAAACTTAACAGTATTTCTTACTATTCTGCAACTCTGCAGAGTACACAGAATAGGCTGCTAAACGGCGGTGATACACACTGAATGGAATATGTGACTTTAATATTTGAGTTTGAAAACTTAACAGTATTTCTTATTATTCTGCAACTGTACAGAGTACACAGAATGTGCTGCTAAACTGCGGCGACGCACACTGAATGGAATATGTGACTTTGATATTTTAGTTTGAAGACTTAACAGAATGTGCTCTAATCTGCAACTTTGCACACTAAACAGAATGTGCTCTAATCTGCAACTTTGCACACTAAACAGAATGTGCTCTAATCTGCAACTTTGCACACTAAACAGAATGTGCTCTAATCTGCAACTGTGCACACTAAACAGAATGTGCTCTAATCTGCAACTTTTCACACTAAACAGAATATTTTTTTTTTTTTTTTTTTGTTTTTTTCCCCCCACACAAAATAACCTGCTGCCCCCACACACAGTAGTCCTAAAAAGGACTTTTGGTTCTTTTTTTTCACAATTTTTTTTTTTTCCTCCCTACACTGCCTTTCCCTTCCTATCCTCAGCTCTCCCTGGCTAAGACTGAGCCGAACTCGATGGTCAGGTGCTATACAGCACCTGACCACGGGTTCTGGCCAGCCAATCAGTGTAATGCCAGCAGCCAACATGGCTGCTGGCATTACACCGATGTCAGAGCCTCCCTGCACGTTTATTGGCTGCGCAGCAGCCGCAAAACGTGCGGGGAGGAGACCCGAACATGGCGGGCGAGCACATGCGGTACTCGGACGAGTACCGCCATGTGCCGAGCAGAGCGATGCTCGAGCCGATCCGAGCATCGGCCGAGCATGCTCGCTCAACACTAATACTAACCCTTCTATTAAATTGTTTGTGGTTAGTTTTTCATGACTCTAAGGTTGTCCTGCCTCATAAACCATGCAACAACTTTAATAAACTTGCAGGAGAAGCCCTTAATAATTTATCTGGCAATCCTTCCTAGTTATTTGTCCCACAGACTGTGATGGCCCGGCAGGGTCCTTGGGTATTTGCAAAACAGGAGCCCAGGTGCAGCGGACAGCGGGTAGAGGCACCGGAGTAAACCAGCAGGATAAGACAGAGGCAGGACTGTAGATGGGTCAGAGGTCAGGGCAGGCGGCAGCACAAGCAGAGTCAGAGACAAGCCAAAGGTCAGGGCAGGCGGCAACACAAGCGGAGTCAGAGACGAGCCAAAGGTCAGGGCAGGCGGCAACACAAGCGGAGTCAGAGACGAGCCAAAGGTCAGGGAAGGCGGCAACACAAGCGAAGTCAGGAAACGAAGCAGGATCAGGAACCAGGCTATCAGACAGGACTGTAAGACACAGGTAAGCACAGCAAGGCTACAGAACAACTGAGCAAAGACTGGAGGGAGAGAGCAGACTTAAAAAGGGAACAGACAGTCACATGACCTGGGGAGCACCACTAGTGGAAAAGACACTCCTACTCTACCATAAGCCTGCCCACCAGCTCATTCATTAGCCTCAGTGGACACAGCTGACATATCTCCCGCAGGTGGGGAACCACTGGAGGCATCAGAGGGCGGTAAAGGGACCCAGGATAGAGGTTGCATAGCCGGCCGACCGCGCATGCGCCGAGAGGCAAGGACCGCGGCGCTTAGAACCCAGAAGCGCTGTGGCCGCCTTGATCCCAGCGTGGAAGCCAGCCGACTCTGCAGACGCCGTGGGTGCCTGGACCGGGTAGGAGACCGTCGGCCATCATGACAGAGCCCCCACTGCAGACGCGACCCCAGGGCGCGACCCGGGGATGGACGACCAGGATGACGTCTGTGAAAAGCCCTGACTTTAGCAGGGGCGTGTATGTCCCTGGCCGGCTCCCAGGACCGTTCCTCTGAGCCGTAACCCTTCCAGTGTATCAGATATTCTAACCTGCCGTAACGCCTCCTGGAGTCTAAGATCTCTTGGACTTCGTACTCCTCAGACCCATTGACCATGATCGGGTCAGGAGGGGGAGCGGTGTCCTGTCGAGCGAAACGGGAGGCTCTCCAAGGTTTAAGCAAAGACACATGGAATACTGGATGCAGCCTATAATGAAGAGGAAGATCCAAGCGGACTGTCACAGGATTAATAACCTTGGAGACGGGAAATGGGCCAATATAGCGAGGCCCTAGCTTCTTGGAAGGGTAGGACGTTCGCAAATACTGTGTGGACAGCCAGACTTTCTCCCCTGGCACATAGGTCGGTGCCTGAGATCTTTTTTTATCGGCTTGTCCTTTGTAGCGTTGTTGAGCTGCTACTAGGGAGTGCTGCAGGGTACGTCTCAGCTGGTATAGGCTGTTGAGTCGTTGGGCAACATCAGGCACTGTAGTAGGACAGGGAAGATCCGGAAGGGCGAGTGGGTGGTAACCATAGTTGGCGTAAAACGGGGAGAGTTTGCTGGAGTTGTGGATGTGGTTGTTATAGGAGAATTCCGCAGTGGGAAGCAATGAGAACCAGTTGTCTTGGAGGTAGGAAGTATAGCAACGGAGGTATTGTTCGAGTGTTTGGTTGGTCCGTTCTGTTTGCCCGTTGGTTTGGGGATGATAGGCTGAGGACAAACAACGTTGGATATTCAAATGCCGGCAGAAGTGAGTCCAGAATCGAGAAGTAAACTGAGTACCACGGTCAGTGATTATTGACCGGGGTAGACCATGGAGGTGGTAGATCTCCTGCAGAAAAATCATGGCGGTCTTGGCTGCAGAGGGTAACCCAATTGTGGGGATAAAGTGTGCCATTTTGGTGAGACGGTCCACGACCACCAGGAGGGTGTCGTGTTTGTGTGATGGTGGTAGCTCCACAATAAAGTCCATTGCAATATCTGACCATGGGCTGGAAGGAACCGGGTTGGGTTGAAGGAGGCCTGCGGGTCTGATCTTAGGTGATTTGGCCCGGGCACAAACCTCACAGGTGGATACATAATCCTTGGTATCCTGTGTCAGGGTTGGCCACCAGAAATAGCGACGGATATTCTCACTAGTACTGGTCACCCCGCCGTGGCCTGCTGACAGAGTGTCATGGAACAATTTCAAAACGTCAGGGCGGATAGCCGGAGGGACATAGACCTGAGCTCCATGGTGCCATAGGCCTTGCTGCAGCGTTAGTGGGGGTTCCATGAGTGGGGGACGGTTAATGGAGGTGCGTATTCGATCCAGCAGTGACACTTGGGTGGCCAAAAAATGTTGCAGAGGTATGATGGTGTCGGTTGTATCTGTATCCTGGGCCAAGTCCTCATACATTCGGGATAAGGCGTCGGCCTTCTGGTTCTTGGTTCCAGGCCGATATGTAATCAGTAGATTAAAGCGGGAGAAAAAGAGAGACCACCTGGCCTGGCGAGGACTAAGTCGTTTAGCGGACTTCAAGTATTCAAGGTTACGGTGGTCCGTATACACTGTAACGGGTAGAGAAGCCCCCTCCAGAACATGGCGCCACTCCCCTAGGGCACATTTGATACGAGCAGTTCCCTCTCTCCGATGTCATAATTTTATTCTGCTGATGATAGTTTGCGTGAATAGAATGCTACCGGGTGGAGGCGGTCATCTTTATCACCTCTTTGAGACAAAACCCCACCCAGGGCCAATTCCGAGGCGTCAACTTCCAAGTAAAAGGCTTTGGAAACGTCTGGTTGCACCAAGATAGGGGCTTGGGTAAACAGACCCTTAAGTTTGTCAAAGGCCGATTGTGCCAGAGGTGTCCAGGAGAATTTTTCACGTGTCTTAGTGAGTGACGTAATCGGAGCACAGACTCGGGAGAAGTCCCGTATGAACTTTCGGTAGAAGTTTGCAAACCCCATGAAGCGTTGGACGGCTTTCCGATCTTTGGGGATAGACCACTCCAAGACTGCCTTCACCTTCCGGGGATCCATTTGAATGTGGCCTGGCGTAAGTATATAACCTAGGAATTCAACGGTGGTAGTATCAAAGACGCATTTTTCAAGCTTGGCGTACAGGCCGTGCTCCCGAAGACGCTGAAGGACCTGGCTGACATGACAAGTGTGTTGGTCCGGGGAATCGGAGAAGACCAGAATATCATCTAGATAGATCACTATGAAGGTGTCAAGAATATCCCGGAAGACGTCGTTCAAGAAGTGTTGAAAAGAGGCGGGTGCGTTACACAGCCCAAAGGGCATGACTAGATATTCAAAATGCCCATACCGGCTCCTGAAGGCTGTCTTCCACTCATCCCCGTCTCGGATGTGCACCAAGTTATAGGCTCCTCGAAGGTCAATTTTAGTGAAGATAGCGGCACCTCTCAACCTGTCAAGCAATTCCGGGATCAACGGGAGTGGATATCGATTTTTGATGGTTATGTTGTTAAGGGCTCTGTAATCTACGCAGGGGCGTAGACCCCCGTCTTTCTTGCCAACGAAGAAAATGCCCGCTCCGGCCGGTGAAGTAGAAGGCCTGATGAAGCCTTTGGCCAAGTTGTCAGTGATGTATTCTTTCAAGTACTTGAGTTCAGACTCTGCGAGTGGGAATATACGCCCAAACGGAATCGGAGCCCCAGGGAGTAGGTCGATGGGGCAGTCGTAAGGACGTCTAGGAGGTAGTTTGTCCGCATTTCTCTTGTTAAAGACATCCCTGAAGGCTTCGTACGTGGATGGTAGTGCAGGAACAGAAGTGACGGACAAATGAGGGACTGAATGGGTTACCTGAACCCCAGAGGAGGCAGTGAATGTGAGAGTACCCTTGCTCCAATCAATGGCGGGGTTATGGGTGCGGAGCCAGGGCAGACCGAGAATAAGTGGAAAGAGGGGAGAAGGTACCAGGTCCAGACAGAGCACCTCTTCATGCCGGTCACCAATGAGGAGACGAACCGGAGCTGTTTCATGAAGGATAGGACCGGTCTTTATCGGTGTGCCATCCACTAGGTATAACAGCAAGGGGTATGGCTTTTTTCAGGTTGGAATGTTCCATTTCTGGGCCAGGGCTTGGTCCAAGACACACCCGCTGGCTCCGGAGTCGATGATGGCTGAGGCGGTGTGGAGCTTATCGTCCCACTGCAGAGAAAGAGAAACAGATAAGTAAGTTGTGAGCGTAGGGGTGGCCATGTTCCAGATGTGATGTGTAACAGGTTTCTTACCCGGAGGCGTGGAAGGACGTACTAGACATGTCCGCAGCATGTGACCGGGCTTTCCGCAGTATAGACAGAGGCCTTGGGAACGACGTCTCATACGTTCTTCTTTGGTAAGGGGGCATCGGACGAGGCCTATCTGCATTGGTTCGTCAGTCAGGGAAGCAGGAGTAGAAGAGGTAGCAGCCTCTGGTGGGGCAGAAAACCGGCTGGATGTGTGAAGCCTCTCCAGCCTCCTCTCGCGGAACCTACGATCAAGTTGAGTGACTAGTAGGATCAGTTCTTCTAGAGAGGGAGGCATACCCACCCGGGCTAACTCGTCCTTGAGGTGTTCTGAGAGTCCTAGGCGAAATTGTTCTATCAATCCGGTCTCATTGAGTCCAGTATCGGGAGCGAGTTCACGGTATTCTGTAATGTAATCCTCCACAGGTCTTCTCCCTTGATGCAGGGAGCGTATAGCTGTCCGGGCCATGGAGGACCTCAAGGGGTCATCGTACAGGATTCGCATAGCATCGGTAAAGCGAACCCAAGAGTCTAACTGAGGGCTGTTGGAATGCAGTAGCTGATGTGCCCAGACCTGTGGTGGCCCTGATAGCAGCGCGATGGCTGTCCGGACCCTGATGAAGACATTTGGATAAGTACGAGGCTTCAGGGAAAAGAGCAATTCACAGGCGGTGATGAATGTCCTGAAGTCAGATCTCTTGCCTGTGAACTTGTCGGGCATAGGAATGGCTGGTTCGGGTGCCGGAAACATCTGAGGGCGCGCTGCAGGTGGAGGTGATGGTGGGAGGGGTACAGTCTCCGCTCTTTGTCTCTCATGGAGCATAGTGGCATGACTGGCCTGAAGTTCTTGGAAAGACTGAGTAAGAACGGTCACCTGGTGTGTTAGCGCAGTGAGCGCTTCCGCTATCTCTGCGGGCTCCATATATAGGGCTCAGTTGTTATGTGACGGCCCGGCAGGGTCCTTGGGTATTTGCAAAACAGGAGCCCAGGTGCAGCGGACAGTGGGTAGAGGCACCGGAGTAAACCAGCAGGATAAGACAGAGGCAGGACTGTAGATGGGTCAGAGGTCAGGGCAGGCGGCAGCACAAGCAGAGTCAGAGACAAGCCAAAGGTCAGGGCAGGCGGCAACACAAGCGGAGTCAGAGACGAGCCAAAGGTCAGGGCAGGCGGCAACACAAGCGAAGTCAGGAAACGAAGCAGGATCAGGAACCAGGCTATCAGACAGGACTGTAAGACACAGGTAAGCACAGCAAGGCTACAGAACAACTGAGCAAAGACTGGAGGGAGAGAGCAGACTTAAAAAGGGAACAGACAGTCACATGACCTGGGGAGCACCACTAGTGGAAAAGACACTCCTACTCTACCATAAGCCTGCCCACCAGCTCATTCATTAGCCTCAGTGGACACAGCTGACATGTCTCCCGCAGGTGGGGAACCACTGGAGGCGTCAGAGGGCGGTGAAGGGACCCAGGATAGAGGTTGCATAGCCGGCCGACCGCGCATGTGCCGAGAGGCAAGGACCGTGGCGCTTAGAACCCGGAAGCGCCGCGGCCGCCTTGATCCCAGCGTGGAAGCCAGCCGACTCTGCAGACGCCGTGGGTGCCTGCACCGGGTAGGAGACCATCGGCCATCGTGACACAGACAAAGGCAGACAAAGGTAGTTGTGTTTGATTACTTCCTGTTATAGAAAGGAGATGTTCTCACAACTCAATGACATCACTACATATACCAAATTAGAATCTGATCCTGTCTTTTGTCACAAACGGATGATTGATTTCACACTCAGTATGGCCTTGGCAAACATATGGCTAGATTTTTTATACACTTCCTAAAATCTACAAAGCGTATATCAATCCTCCTGGTCATCTAATTGTTTCAGCCAAAGTATGTCTTCCCCAACCAACTGCAAAATGTCTTGATTATTGGACACAACCTGTAGTTTTTATATCAAGGACACGACTGATATCATCATAAACAAAATCTAACAGTTAGGTGACCAAGAGGGTGAGTTGCTTCTGGCCACCATGGATGTCAAATCCCTATTTACTGTCATCTCTATACAAGAAGATATCCAAACTACTATACGTGCACTCCAAGATTTTCCCAGTACCCAAGCTCACCCTCCCATTGAGTTCCTGAGAGAATTGTTAGAAGAGTGTTTAAAGGAGCAGTAAACTTTTTATATGAAAAAATATATATTGTAGGGATTTTCCTACTGAGTAAGATAAGGGTACTCCCACTGCAGAGAGATTTATAATTCCAGAGTTATTACAGTTTAAACCCATGTTTTTTTACATTAGCAGTGCCCTCTAGTGGTCAAATCCTAATTAGATTTCCTGTTAGATTCTAATGGAGAGGAAAGTCAGAAAAGTCAGAGACATACAGTTCTCCATAGAATGTGATAGACACTGCCTTTCACTTCCTGTCAGTTACAACTATCAGGAAGTAAACACAGTAAATTCACTTCCTGTCAGTTACAACTATCAGGAAGTAAACACAGTAAATTCACTTCCTGATTATTTAAACTGCTATAGTTTTTGAATAAAACATCTGACGGCGACAGGAGTACCCTTGTTTTAGTCAGCAGGAAATGTTCTATAAAATATGTATTTTCATAAAAAAAGTTTACTGCTCTTTTAATCCTCAGCTATTTCACGTTTGAGTCTGATTCTGACTACAAATCTCAGGCATCTCAGTGGGATGGAATATAGCACCAGTATTCGTTAATTTGTATATGGATTACATTACATCACCCCACTTTGGCCTACACGTATTCATTTTTATGGGTGCTATATTGATGACTGCTTTTGTTTTAGAATGGTACTTAACACAAGAGGTTGTGGTATAAACAAGTATCTTATGTTAATTAATGCACTGCAGGCCTACTGCTTAAAGGGATAGTAATACTTAAAATGTAAAAAAATATATGCTGTAGGGTTTATCCCCCTGAGTAAAACAAGGGAACTCCCACTGCTGAAAGGTGTTTCATTCAAAAGTTATTAATTTTCAAAGTTGAATTTTTTAGGTGCAATATCACAGTGGCCTGAAATTGTACAGTGGCGCTGTTGCTACACGATCCTATGGTCAGCTCTGGTCAATTGACCATAAATCTCCATAGGATGGTGTAGCAACAGCACCACTGTACAATTTCAGGCCACTATGATATTGCACCTAAAAAATTCAACTTTTAAAATTAATAAGTTTTGAATGAAACACCTTTCAGCATTGGGGGTACTTTTGTTTTACTCAGGGGGATAAACCCTACAACATATTTTTTTTTACATTTTAAGTATTACTATCCCTTTAAAGGGATAGTAATACTTAATATGTAAAAAAATATATATTGTAGTGTTTATTCCCCTGAGTTAAAAAGGGTACTCTCACTGCTGAAAGGTGTTTTATTCAAAAGTTATTATAGCTCAAAGTTGAATTTTTTAGATGCAATATCACAGTGGATGGAAATTGTACAGTGGCGCTGTTGTTACATTATCCTGTGGACAGCTCTGGACCATAGACCATAAATCTCCATAGGACGGTGTAGCAACAGCACCACTGTACAATTTCAGGCCACTGTGATATTGTACCTAAAAAATTTCAACTTTGGGCTGTAATAACTTTTGAATAAAACACCTTTCAGCATTGGGAGTACTTTTGTTTTACTCAGGGGGATAAACCCTACAACATATTTTTTTTTACATTTTAAGTATTACTATCCCTTTAAAGGGATAGTAATACTTAATATGTAAAAAAATATATATTGTAGTGTTTATTCCCCTGAGTTAAAAAGGGTACTCTCACTGCTGAAAGGTGTTTTATTCAAAAGTTATTATAGCTCAAAGTTGAATTTTTTAGATGCAATATCACAGTGGATGGAAATTGTACAGTGGTGCTGTTGTTACATTATCCTGTGGACAGCTCTGGACCATAGACCATAAATCTCCATAGGACGGTGTAGCAACAGCACCACTGTACAATTTCAGGCCACTGTGATATTGTACCTAAAAAATTTCAACTTTGGGCTGTAATAACTTTTGAATAAAACACCTTTCAGCAGTGGGAGTTCCCTTGTTTTACTCAGGGGGATAAACACTACAACATATTTTTTTTAAATTTTAAGTATTACTTTTCCTTTAAAAGAGCAGCTATACATATCAGACAACAAAGAAAATATATTGTCCCAGACCTCCATTAGTCATAGATGTATTTGACAATATGAAGCCCATTCAGTACTAGGCCCATTAAGTATACATGACGTTCACAGGTGGCACTCGTAAAATTTAACCTTTAATGAATTTAATTGAAAGTTTAAATGTAGTTTGCTTTTAGCGGGGCAATGAATATTCAGCTGGTTTTTAAAATTGGAAATTCATAGAACTTGCTCCCATTAGAACCGCCCACATATTGCAGTTACCTACATAGCAGTGCTCACATACATACCAGGTTAAAAGAAAATAGTTTTAGGGATTGCCGCCCAACCTTTAAAGGGATAGTAATGTTTCATAATAAAATCAACTGTAATTAATCATCATAGTATTTGGACTTTGGAGAGTTTTATTTCAATTCTGTCAGAGTTGTAGTTCAAGAGTAATTGAATGACAGAGTATCACCCTCCCTCCCCTTCTACTGATGTAACACTGCTCACCTCAGAGCAGAAGGAAGGTGCCCAGGTAGACTGCAGAGAGGGACAATCTTCAATTAAGGTAAGGGAAAAAACTGAAAAACTTGTCAAGGGGGGCAGGGCTTTCATTGTTCTCATTGGAAGAAGATTGTCCCCTTTTGTTATCTGTCTGGTCTATTGACTGGATTCCACATCTGAGAAGAGATGGCTTACATTAGGTAAAAGGGGCAGGAGAGGAAACTTTGCTTGTGAATATCTCTCAAACCATAAAGGTTTGAGAGATAAGACATATTATTCTTCATGTTTTTTCAATGCCTACAAAATAAAATAAAGATAAAACAAAGTGTTACTATCCCTTTAACAATAGTGGCTGACTATGGAGTGCTGCATTCTGTTGGGAATCTTTTCCAGTTTCCTGGGACCAGTCACTTCATGTTTTTTTTTGCTGCTCATACCTATTTGGCACTCTTTATGCATCAACATTTATGTTTTTACTTCCCAGATCTTGCAGTTGAAGCATTGCGATGAGCTGATGTCCCTTTTTCCACCAGCTCTCGCTCTATCTCTTTGTCTATTTGTCAGTGGTTACGAATTGCCCCATTCAGCCCCTTTCTTTGTTTATCTGTATATTTTATTTCTGGCACTGTGCACCATGGCATTCTTGATACCGTAAGAGTGAGTGCATCCACCCTCCTAGTTGTGTGGTGTGACTGTCTATCTGTGTGTCTGTCTGTCTATCTATCTATCTATCTATCTATCTATCTATCTATCTATCTATCTATCCCCATATCTATCTCTCTCTCTCCCATCCTATAATGTAAAAGGCCAGATGTAAAGCAAAGCAATGCGTTCTGTACCCCTCTGGCACTCAGAGGGTTACTAAAATAGCTCAGTTTTACAAACTTTGGCCTGTGTGTACACTGGCTTTTACACTAGTGCATATATATATATATATATATATATATATATATATATAATTATGCAATACAATATAGGCATTCTGGTACTCATATGTTATCACCATAAGTAATCTGCCAATTGTACTCAGCCTGGGATGAACATATGGGTGAAGAGAGACA
Source organism: Rhinophrynus dorsalis (assembly GCA_037306005.1). Lineage (NCBI taxonomy): Eukaryota > Metazoa > Chordata > Amphibia > Anura > Rhinophrynidae > Rhinophrynus > Rhinophrynus dorsalis. Next base: position 44,630,024 of record CM074722.1, read on the forward strand.
GCAGTCAGGAACAGGAATGATGAGAAGAAGTCAGTTTATTCCATACCATTCATTTTTTTCCTCTCTCTGATGTGATTTTTGGCATGTCTACCATGTGGATACTCACCTTGGTGCTTCTTTGCACTGGACAATGACAATTAATGAGGTCAGTGACCTTATATATGTACTTTGTGGTAGGGTCTCCTGTTTGCCCTGACAAAGGTCTGTTCAGGACTGAAAATATTTGGCATGGAATAAATGGACTTTTTCTCATAATTCCTGCTCCTGAGTGCTGTCTCTCCTCGACCATTGGTTCATCCCAGGCAGAGTACATTTGTATGCATGTATGTGTGTGTGTGTATGTATAGATATATATGCATATTTGATATATCTGTTGTCAAGGTTATTTTTGTGATATCGGCCTCTATCCAATTCCACTTATTTTGTATATTTAAGGAAGTAATAATAATACAGTATTGTATGCATACCTCCCAACATTTCAAATTGCCAAAGAGGGACACTTGTGGTTTAGGGGGTGTTGCTGGGGGCGTAGCTGGTAGGCGGGGCATTACTGATAATTTTTAGGCTATTTCATGACCTATCGACACCTCCTTGTGTGACCTAATAAATGACATATAACAAGACCAAAGTATTTTATTTACACAGACTAATGTATAAACACATATACCAACGTTTAAACGATCGTTAATGTGAGTTTTATTGCTGTAGTGCAACATTATACACATATACACAATCTGATCTCCTAAAAAGGGGGACATCAGGGTGGGAAAGAGGGACAGAGGGGTTTTAGGTCTAAAAGAGGGACTGTCCCTCCTAAAGAGGGACACATGGGAGGTATGTTGTATGTGTTCTTTGGTAATTCTGAGTTAAGCTTAAATGCAATACAGGGGACTAATAAAAATTCCACAAATTCCCATTAATTTAACCTGTAATTGTGACCCCTTTAATGCCAGAGTGGAGGCTTCTGTAGCATTTGAGTGGTTAAATTGAAATTATTTAGCAATTTTTATTAGTTTTATATGGTGCAGTTGATTAATTCCAGAATTATAATTTTCCTTGTCCATTTGGCCTTCAGTGATTTAGTAAACAGGAGAGAATAATTCTGTTGTGTGTTTTCATATTACGTGGTTGAACATTTCTAAGGTATCCTTAACAAAAATAAATCCATGCTATCAGATCTATTAACACCCATTTTAATTTTAAACTCTTAACCTGCGTAAGCCAAATTAATCTAAATGTTAAGGCAACTGAGGTGTGAGAGAGTCCCTTGGTTGCACAAATTATTTTTGGATAAGTCTGATGTAAAAGCTTATCAATTGATTCCTATGTCTATTCATTCGTGCTGCACGTAGAATGCGGCTGGCAGTGCAGAAAATGTTAATTATATCTGCTTGCATGGCTTGTGTAATTAAATCTAAAGGAGATGGTTCCAGCCAAACTGATTTTAATATTGCTTTTCAAAATCTGAATTGCAATTATAATCCTGCTAAACAGTACGTTTTGGTACAAATCATGACCACCTATTTTTGAGTGTAAGAGAAGTTATATTCTATTTTTAGTAGTACAAATTAAACCTGATGCGTTCTTTTTCTTCAGTTTTGTATGCTTGCCTTGAATTGGTAATTTAAGTCTGTTCTTTCTACTTTTAATGCTGTGAGCTCCCTCTACCTGCAGTCAGTAAAAAAAGTCAGCAACTGTATCCTCAAAGGATAAGAAGAACTCTGTCTATGCCTTATTCTTTTAGTTTCCTCCTTCTACGTGTATATCGCATTTCCATTTCAGTTGTTCGGAATTCACTTTTCTACCGCATTTCACTGCTGATCCAGTTGTAGAGAGTGGGGCATAACTGATGGCCATCAGGGCTGGTGCAAGGATTTTTGCCACCCTAGGTAAAACCTAACTTTGCCACCCCTTGGCTCCACCCCTTGTGTCCTACCCCTTTATGCCCCGCCCTGTATGTGTTTAAGTGTCGGTGTGTTTGTGTGTTCCCTATATGTGTATAAGTGTCAGTTTGTGTGTGTGTTCTCTATATGTGTATGTGTGTGTCAGTATGTGTTCCCTATATGTATATGTGTGTCAGTGTGTGTGAGTCTCTGTAAGGATATCAGTGTGTAAGTATGTGTGTGTGCTTCTCTATATGTGTATCAGTGTGACAGTGTATGTTCTCTATATGTGACTCTCCCCCCTTTGACTCTCTCCCCCTCTTGACTGTTGATACCCCCTTTGACTCTCTCTCTCCCCCGTCTGTCTCTTGATCCCCCACTTGACTGCTGATCCCCCCTCTGGATCTCTCTCTCCCCCATCTGATTCTTGATCCCCCTCTTGACTGCTGATCCCCCCTTTGACTCTCTCTCTCTCCCCCATGTGATTCTTGATCCCCCTCTTGACTCTTGATCCCCCCTTTGACACTCTCTCTCTTCCTCGTCTGACTCTTGATCCCCCTTTTGACTTCTGATCCCCCCCTTTGACTTTCTCTCTCTCCTCCGTCTGACTCTTGATCCCCTTTTGACTTTTATTCCCCCCTTTGACACTTTCTTCCTCCGTCTGACTCTTGATCCCCTTTTGACTTTTATTCCCCCCTTTGACACTTTCTTCCCCAGTCTGACTCTTTATCCCCTCTTGACCCCCCTTCCACTTACTCTTCCCGCTGCATGTCTCTCTCTCCCAGTGAGTACATTTTGATGCTCTCCCTTGGCTGGTTATTTTTTTAATGTAGCACAGCGATGCCCGTTTTTCTCTCCCCATCCGCTCCTTCAATCCTGGTCCAGAACTGAAGGAGCGAAGGGGGAGAGAGAAACGGTATCGCTGTGCCACATTAAAAAATAGCCAGCCAAGGGAGGGCACCAAAACATACTTTTTTTTACTTGGGCTGTAAGTGGTGAGTGTGTGTGGGGGGGTCCGATGCGCCTCCAGAGAATGTGCTCCCTAGGCCGGCGCCTACCTCGCCTATAGGTGGTGCCGGCCCTGATGGCCATCCAATGTGAGTGTCAGCTGAATATTATTGACTGAAGCCCACAAGGGTCGGCCAGACTTTGGTGCGGTCATATAAGATGATATTTGTTCATGTATAAGGTACTATAGCACAGCAGGTTACCTCTTAGCATGGGGGACATCAGAGGCGTAACTAGAAGCCTGCAGGCCCTGGTGCAAGAAGTTCCACACACCCCCACCACACTGGCCCCCTTCAACCACACTGACTCCCTCTACAATTCACCTCAATCTTCACAATACCCCCATCTCCTACCTCCCTGGAACTCCCGCGTGGTCCTCTTAGTAATGCAGAGCGCTGGGAGATGATGTCATCTCCCAGCGCTCGCTCTGCATTTCTAGAGTGCCGGAGGGAGATTGTGGGCGCCAGGCGGAGGGGTCGCAGGGAGAGGCCAGAGCCCTGGAGTAACAAGCCTGGTCGCAGGTGTGACCCCTGTGACCCCTATGGTTACACAACTGTGTGACATAACTAGAGAATCATTGCTGTATTGGTGTCACCCTTGTGAAAGGGGTTCATTACTTCTGTTTAGTCGACACACAACCAGACAGATCTGTTATGATATTTCCATATAAGAAGGCTGATGTAACGATTAATTATGGATTAATTATGGAGCAAACCAAAGGCACCATAGATGGCAAATATACATCTCCCCAGGGTGCTGGAGAGGTCTCCAAAGCATTGAGAAACAATGTGCTTGAATGCCTGTCCATCGTTCCAGGAATTAAAGGCTGCACTTAAATCAGTAAGCACTGGGGGAAATCGCATTCATCCCTTTATGGAGCAGATGGTTTGCTCCAGAATTTCTCAAATTCTTCTTAGTAGATTAGCCTCATAGCATCCAAAGAAAGCTAAAGGTGTGCAGATTTGGCGCATACCAACTGCAGCATGTGTGTGTGAGGGTGATAACTGAGGTTTTTCAATCTCTTAAAGGGATAGTAATACAACTATTAAAGTTTCGCTCCGAGTCTTCTTTATATTTTTTTAAACATATAGCGCTAGATTTAATTACTTACAGTTCTGTAGTTCAAACGCTATTCAATCCAAAAGGATCCCACTCCTGTCCCTCTGGCCGCCTCCCATCAGATCTGGAATCTGGTCTTGGGACTGGACGGATACAGCAAGGGACAATCTTCACACAGTAAGTATAAGGAAAACCCTGCTCCCTTGAAGAAGGAGGACAGGATTTTCCTTTTGCTTACTGAAGTTTGTCCCTCGCCATGTTCCAACCGGACCAGACGGCGAGGCAGCATGATGCAGGGAAAGGGGCAGGAGGGGGATCTTTTCGGCTAGATTAGCATTTGAACAACACTGTAAGTAATTAAATATAGCTCTACATGTTAAAAAAATCTAAAGAAGACACGGAGCTAAACTTTATTAGGAGTATTACTGTCCCTTTAAATGGCTAGAGATGACTGCAGCACATTACTTTTCAGTGCCTTGGAGACATTGCGAGCAATGAAGAGGTTAAAAACACCCTTTACATTAGTGAGAATTTGAGGAATTTCTGTTTCGCCTCTATGGTGCAGCTGGACCTTAGTATACCCCAGAATTGCTTTTGGTATTAACCCCTTCGTGACCACTGATGTGCCAGGACCGTCACAGCGGTCCGGCACTTAAGGACCAGTGACGGTCCTGGCATGTCATGGAGTTCAGGGCTCCTGGAGCCCTGAACTGTAAGTAGAAAAAAAAAAAAGCCCCGTGGTCACCAAGTGCCGGCCGTGCGTGCGTCGGTCCTTAAGGGGTTAAGCCCATAGACCCAGATTTTTAAAAATGCACTGGAGTTATTCTGGGGTAAACCAGCTGCACCATAGGTGACAATTTAAATTCCAATTAACGCTGGAGAGGTCTCCACTGTTAAGTGTGAGGCTTATCTAACATTTGTGGGGTTAAAAGCATTTTCATTTCTTACCTATGTCTAGTTGGTTTGCCTCAGAATTACATTTTTTGTGACTAAAACCCTTAGGACTCAATTAGATGCAATAAGTGGTTAAATGTGGGATGAAAAGTATCCCCTAATACAGATAGGTAACCACTTTCCTCAATTAGGGGAAAGGCATTCAGATAGGTGCTAAACCCTCATAACTCTGTTACCCGGCATTAATAAAAAAGCAGGTTTTAACCCATGAGGGCCAGAATGGTGTGCAACACATTGATATACTTTGCACAGCACTCCAGTCTTCAAGGGGTTAAAGGAGTCATGTGTACAGCTTTTCAAATTGTGGCTGAGAAATGCTTTAACCCTTTGAGTGCCAGAGGGGTAGCCAACGCATTGACGTTTCGATCTGGTAGGAACCTTTATCAAGAACAAAGTGATGAAGAAACAAACAAGCACGTACACATTTAGGTATGTATAGTATTGTTTGAGTCTTTATCACTCTGTTCTTGATAAAGGTCCCTACCGAAACATCAGACAGCATTAACAATGTTTATTATTTTAAGTCCTGTGAGTGCTCACCTTCTGTGTGTGTGTGTGTGTATATATATATATATATATATATATATATATATGTATGTATATAATTTTGTGGCAGCATTGTGCCTCTGATAGTAATAACGTCATCTTATCACGATAGTTTCATCTGTGATGACGTTTGAATGGAGTCTCTCCTAGTAACCTTTATCTTACACAGCAGTAATCGTTATTTCATAATTAAATGTTGAAGCTATTTTAACCTTTTAAGGCCCAGAGGGGTATGCTTAAAGGGTTAAATAAAGGAATAAAGACAGCAGGCTGTGTCTATGCCACATGATATCCAGTCCTGTTTATCTGTGTTCTCTTACAGACGGGAAGATTTATGCGTTAGGAGGAATGGGTGCCGACACTGCCCCTCAGGCTTCAGTTAGAGTCTATGAACCAGCAAAGGACAATTGGCAGCAGCTCCCTTCCATGCCCACACCACGCTACGGGGCATCCACTTTCCTACGTGGAAACAAAATATATGTCTTGGGTAAGTTAGCATTCCTTTAACACTTTGAGTTCCGGAGGGGTGCACAAGACAAGAAATAAAAGTTGATATTAAAGGGATAGTAATGTTAGAAATAAAGTAGATCTCCCAGTCTTCTTTATACTAAAAGTAAATTGCACTATGTTTATCTACTTACATTTCTGTAGTTCAAAAGATTTTAAATGTAGAAAGATCCCCCTCCCACCCCTTCTGGCCGCCTCCCACTGAATCTGCAATCTGGTCCTGGGACCGGATGGACGCAGTGAGGGACAGTCTTCAGTAAGCAAAGGAAAATCCTGCTCTCCTTCGTCAATGGGGGAGGGTTTTCCTTATAGGTAATGACTGAAGTTTGTCCCTCTCTGCATCCATTAGCCCTAAGTAGCTAAACATAGTGCAATGTGTTATATTTACTGTGAAGAAGACTTGGTGATATACTTTATTTCTAACATTACTATCCCTTTAAGGGCCTTATTCATCAATCTACAGTGCTACAATCCTGGGTAAAACCAACCTCACTATATGGGAGAATTAAACATTCTGTAAATTCCTATTGATATAAATGGGACTTTTAACAACTAAAATGTTAGAGAACCACTGTAGCATTTAAAGGGATAGTAATGTTTCACAAAAACAGCAGCTCCAATTAATCTTCATAGTATTTGGGCCATGGAGAGTGTTATTTCAATACTGTCAGAGTTGTAGTTCAAGAGTAATTGAATGATAAAGTATCCCCCTCCTACCCTTTTTACCTAGTGTAAGCCGCCTCCCCTCAGATGTGGAATCTGGTCACTTGACTGGACAGATCACAGCAAGGGACAATCTTCTTACTGTGAGAATAAGGAAAACCCGGCCCCCCTTGACAGGTTTTTCAGGTTTTCCCTTATGATCACTGAAGATTGTCCCTCTCCCCATCTAGACAGTCTTACTGCTCTGAGGCGAGCAGTGTTACATCAGTAAACGGGGCGGGAGGGGGATACTTTATCATTCAATTACTCTTAAACTACAACTCTGACAGTATTGAAATAACACTCTCCATGGCCCAAATACTGTGACGATAATTGGAGCTGCTTTTATTGTGAAACATTACTATCCCTTTAAGGGTTTAAGATCCTTAGGGTGGAATGCATAAATATTTCTCTCCAGTGCATTCATTAACAATGTGCATGAGTCCTTTCTACCCTTCAAGGCTTCAAATGCCCATTTCAGATACTGGGAATTTTCATTTATTCCCCCTATGAGGCAGTTGGTTTGCTGCAGAATTTCCTCCACTTTAACCCTTTGGGTGCCAGAGTGGTACGCAACGCATTGCTTTGCAATGCGTTGTGTACCCCTCTGGCACTCAGAGGGTTAACTTATTGAATGTGGAACTGTATAGCTTTCCTGCTACAAATTATGTTAGTGATTTATCAGACCTTCCTGATTTGCCTACTAATACTCAGTATAACCCTGTATGTTCCCTTTTGAAAGAAATGTATCTAATCTTCTCTTAAATGTATCCATTGTATCTGCCATTAACACATCCTTGGGCAAGGAATTCCACAATTTAACATACCTTACTGTAAAATACCCCTTCCATTGCTGAAGTCTAAACCTCTTTTCCTCTAATCTCAAAGTGTGTCCCCTGGTCACCTGATCAGGCCTTTGTATCTTAACCGTTTGAGTGCCAGATCAATGCGTTGGGTACCCCTCTGGCACTCAAAGGGATAATCCCATGAATGCTACAGAGGTCTCCAGTACGTTACTTTGCAATGCGTTAGAGAACTCAATAGCATTTAAAGGGTTTTAAAAAAGCCAGGATAAATCAATTTGAGTTTTTATTTTGCATGTCTTTACACATCTGACAGCCATTCCAGGGTGCATACCTCTGTGGCAGATGTGAGCAAGTAGCCTCTCTGGAAGCTCAGATTAGGGAACTGGAGAGGCAAGTTGCAACACTGAGTGAGATGACCAATCTTGAGAGGGGGTCACCTGACTGAGCAGAAGGAAGAGGTAGTAGGTAGTTCTGGGGGTGGAGACTGCACAGAGCAGTAGCCAGATGGGTTACAGTTTGATGTAAGGGGTGGATGGGGGCAGAGGAATAGGAGGACACTCCTGCATTTACTCACCCTGACAGATTTTCTACATTGAGTGATGATGTTTGGGGATGCCTTTGCTTTAACAGCCAAGAGAACAGTCCCTCTAGCGCTGATGAGATCCGGAACTCAGGCAGACCTAGTCAGATGGAGTAAGCGTTTGCTTACCTTGGAGCCTGCCACCAGACCCAGTGGGAGGACGGTCTCATCGACCTCGCGGATTAGCCGCGTCTATTGGGAGAACCAGTGCACCCTGGTGTTCGTCCGGGTGAACCGGCCTCCTTGCTGCTCCCCCTGGCGGCTCCAGCTGCATCTTGCTCGGGCACGCATCACAGGGATTCCCTGGTGATGTTGTGACCCGGTTCTTTAAAGGGACATTACATTATTTGCTCCACCTCTTGAGGGTGGAGCAATTAGTAGATAAACTGCCTGGACACCACTTCAGTTGCCCTTTCGTGGTGGTCCAGTGCAGTTGTGTTTCAGTGTGCTCTGTGTATTACCTGGTTTGTCTGACTACCTGATCTGGTGTTGACCTGTGGCTCTGTCTGACTATCCGCTTCGTGTATGACCCTTGGCTTGTCCGACATCCAATCTGGTGCAAACCTGCGGCTCTGGCTGACTAACCGCTCCATGTATGACCCTAGATTTGTGTGACTAACTGATCTGGTGTTGACCTGTGGCTCTGTCTGACTATCCGCTCCGTGTATGACCCTTGGCTTGTCCAACATCCAATCTGGTGCAAATCTGCGGCTCTGGCTGACTAACCTCTCCGTGTATGACCAGGCTTGTCTGACCATCCTATCTGGTGCTGTCCTGTTGCTCTGTTCGGCTTTTCTCAGTATTGCCTCCCTCCTGCGGACATCCATCTGGTGCAGATCTGGGGGCCTGGTATACTCTCTTCTATACCGACTGCAGGCTTGAGTCCGGTATTAGAACTCAGTGATCCTGACTGCAGGGGTGAGTCCAGTATTAGACCTAAGTGGTCCTGACTGCAGGCGTGAGTCCAGTATTAGACCTCAGTGATCCTGACTGCAGGCGTGAGTCCAGTATTAGACCTCAGTGGTCCTGACTGCAGGCGTGAGTCCGGTATTAGACCTCAGTGGTCCTGACTGCAGGCGTGAGTCAGCGATCAGCTCCTACCTAAAGTTGACTGCAGGCGTGAGTCAGCTTTCCTCCCAGCTAGACTGACAGCAGGCGAGTGTCCGTGTTTTCCGTTGTCACTGGTCGGAGTCTCCTGTTCTAGTTCCAGTCCGTGTTCCAGTAGAAGACCCTCCGTGGCGGATCTGGTTCCTGTTTCAGTTCGAGTTCCAGTGGTAGAAGATCCGAGGGGTTCCTGTTTCTACTCCAGCCTTAGCTCCTGTAGAGATTTCCAGTGTCTCCGGCCTAGTCTCAGCAGTTTGGTCCAGTCTAGGCGGCCTACTATTCCTGACAGTAGTGTGTGCTTATCTGCTGACCTTCTGCCTGTTCCTATTGTCTCATTTTTTACCTTGTTCTGTGCCTTAATAAAGGTGATTTTATATTTACGTTCTGACTCTTGAGTCCTCTGGGTATCCGGGACAGTTGGTGGTGGTAGGTGATTCCATTATTAGGAAGACAGACATGTGGCAGATCGGGTTGATAGACTTTTGGGAGGGACTGGATGTCATGGTACATGTTGGTACCAGTGACAAAGTCAGTGGAAAATGTAGGCTGTTTAAGAAGGTTTTTTAGGGATTTAGGTTATACTCATAAGCAAATGATCTCTAAGGCAGTATTTTCTGAAATACTAGCTGTGCCACGCATTATATCAGAAAGACAATAGATTAGGGAGTTAAATGCTTGGCTAAAGACTTGGTGTAATCAGGAGAGATTTGGGTTCCTAGAGCACTGGGCTGTCTTTTCCCTTGGGGGCAATCTTTATAGTCGAGATGGATTACACCATAGCGGAAATGGGGATACAGTGCTAAGAGTTAGGATGGTTAGAAGGTTGTAGGAGACTTTAAACTAGGAAGAGGGGAGGGTGATATAACACAGGATGGGGAAGGCAGTGTAAGTGAGGAAATGAGATTACAGAAGGGGCATGGGGGTGGAGAGGGGAAATGTTACAGCCTGGTAAAAGGCAAATACATATTTCAAAGAGTGCAATTTTTCAGAATGGCAATAACATAAAATGTATGCATGCATATGCTCGTAGTCTGGCTGGTAAAATAGGGGAATTAGAACTGATTGCAGTGTATGAGCAGTATGATCTAATTGGTGTGTCTGAAACCTGGTTAGATGATACATATGACACGGCAGTCAGTCTGAGATGATAAACAGTATACAGGTGAGGGAACATTTAGGCAGCAGTGACCACAATAAGGTATCCTTTGAAATGGATAATGAGAAATTCATTAGCAAGGGTTTTACCAAAATCAATTTTTAAAAAGCTAATTTTAAAATTCTAAAAGCAGTATTAACCCCTAAAGGACCGTCCACACGTGCATGCGGCCAGCACTTAAGGACCACGGTCAATTTTTTTTTTTTTTGCAAATCTAATTCAGGGCTCCCAGAACAGTGTGCAGCCGCGTGGGGAGCCCTGAATTCCATGACGGTCCTGGCACATCATGGGTCCTTATGACCCACCGGCCCATGACATGCCAGGACCATCAAGGGTCCTTAAGGGGTAAAAAGATATTCAGTGGGATGTACAAAAAATGCACAAGAATCATAGAATCTGTTTATAATGCTCTTAGATTAATATACTTGTCAAGATATGCCTCCTGGCACTCAAAGGGTTAAAAGGTGCATTGGAAACCTCTCTGGTTGATATGTAACCTCTTGGATGCTAGTGAGATCTCCAACGCTTTTATGTCCTTGCTTGTTGTAGGCCAATGGTATATTCTGTGGCAGGAAACAGTGGATGAGACTGGTGGCGTGGTCATGTGAGGAGTGGGGGTGGGGCCATGGTCTGAGCTAAGGGTGCCCAGAGTGCCTTGTCTAGGGGAGCCTGGAATGTAAATCCATCCCTGTGTGCAATGCATTGCAAAGCAATGCGTTGTGCACCCCTCTGTCACTCTAAGAATTTGAAAGGGGTCAAGCTCAAATGTATCTGAATTCTGGTTGGTGCAGTTAACTAAAGACCTAGGATAACATTTTATCAGATAACAATTACCATGTACTTGTACCTGGTGATTATTTTTCTATTAGAAGAGTTTGAAAGCAAGTGATTATTAAAACAGACATCTAGAAGATAATTGAATCACACTGTGTGAAATGTTTCAATCTTCCACACATCTAATGCTTGTCACACAAACCGACATACACGTCATTAGTTCTACCCTCTTGTTCTATTGTCCATTGGTAGTTACAGAATTACACATACACTGCCTGTCATACTAGCCTTATTCTACTGTAGTCATAAAGCCACACATACACTGACATATACCCTAGATTTGTACCACTGTATCACTGGTAGTTACAGAACCACACATACAGTGTTATTACTGCCTTGTTCAACTGTCCATTGGTAGCCATAGAACCACATATGCTGTATCTCACCTTAGACTTGTATCAAGTAGTCCTGGAACTACACATACATTTGCTGCTACTCCAGCCTTCTTCCACTGTCCACTGGTTTTCTCAGGACCACCCAAACACTATCACTCCAGACCTGTTCCGCTGTCCCCTGATAGTCACAAAACAATGCATACACTGTCACACTAGACTTTTTTCAGTGTCCACTGGTAGCTACATAATCATCTTATGCTGTCTGTCACCCTACTCTGGTTCCATTGGTAGTCACAGAATCACACATCTACTGTCTGACACACCACTACTGGAACACTGCCCATTGGCAGTCACAGAAACAAACATCTACTGTCTGACGCACCACCCTTGTTTCACTATCCATTGGCAGTCACAGAATCACACATCTACTGTCTGGCACACCATCCTTGTTCCTCTGTCCACTAGTAGTCACAGAGCTACACATACAAAGTCTGTCTCCCCTGCCTTTTTCACTGCCCATTGGAAGACACAAAACACTGACACCCTATCCTTATGCCTGTCAATCTCTGTGCAAATCTACCAGTGGCAGGATTCCGCAGTAGGTGAGCTGCTAGAGTCCTTCTCCAAATTCCACAGAAGGAGTAGGATCTGGAATGCAAGAGGTCAGAGGTGATTTGTAGGTCGATAGTAAAGTTCAAAGACAACTTCAGTTGGTAGGAGTCGATGGCATCTGAAGATCAGAACTTTGTGGAGTATTCATCAACTTCAGGCTAACAAGTCACAGAGTTTTGACTATTACTAACCTCAACAAGTCGGAAAGCCCAGAGGAGGTGGTCGTAAGGGTTTGACCGACAACGCCCTCGACAAGTCTGTCAGGCAAGAGGCAGGGAGTCATAGGCTATCTACAATCCACACCCTTAACTAGTCAGACAACTGAAGGCAGTCATTGGAGCTACCAACAACGATGTCCTCAACTTAGTCGGTAGGCCTGAGGTGGGAAGTTGAGCAAACAGCAAGTAGAACATCCTAGAAGCAACAGAAGACCCTAGCAGGTGGTGGCTGGAGGGATACTCATTGCGAGCAGAAGTCAGCAGGAGAGGGAAGGAAGGTTCGAAGATGCAGAGTTGTCAGGGGAAAGCAGTGGTCGGAGCCAGACAGGAGGCAAAGGTACCTGGGGACGAGATTGAGTAAGAGTCAAGAAGGAAGCCGGGTTGAAGGCCAGAGACAGATGACACAGGAATTGGCAGACTGGTAACAAGGTCAGGAAGCAAGCCAAAGGTCGGTACAAGGAATATCAAGCAGGGATCTGAGCTTCAGGTCAGTAGTTAAAGGAGAAACAACCAATGGGATGCTGGAGGAGGCAGATCTGCAAGTAAGGAGGATGACAATGCCACTGGTAGTCACAAAACCACACACATCCACGCATTCATCCATACATATCCACATTTACATACAGACACACATACACACCACACACACACACACACACACACACACACCAGCTTCAACTGGTAGTCACAGAACCGGATATATAATGTCTGTCACCTCAGCTTTGTTTCACTGTCCATTGACAGACACAGAACAACACATACACATGTGACACCCCATCCTTATTCTACTGGTAGTCACACACTGACACCCCTCCTGTCTACTAGTAAAAACAGAACCATACATGAACTGTCTGATACTACAGCCTTGTTACACTTTCCACCATTAATAAATATGTGTCCTGTGGAACCCCTTGTAGTTCCTCAGAGAGCTCTGGAGCTCTACAAAAACCAGGTTGAGGACCACTGTCCTAGACCAATACAGTAACCAACACACCCCAGTCTGAGGGACGGCTCCTCTTTCCTCTATTAGCAAAACAATCTTCAGTTTCATCATAGCGCCATGTTTTTAGGGGCATTGCACTTGTACTGGTACAGAAGAGTTTAAAAAATGAAGATGATAAAATTATAGCATGATCAGAATAGTGAGAATGATATAGTGAACCCAAAATAATCATTAAAGGAGCCGCAACATTTGTCATACAATAAGCTGTAAGAAACCAATTTGCTGAGACACAAGCCCCATGACGTATCTATGTTTATAATAAAGTAATTATGTCCTAATAGCCAAGATGTCATGTCCAGAGAGATGTGAGCCTACTTAAAGGGATAGTAACACTTACTATGAAACAAAACATATATTGTAAGGCTTATCCTCCTAAAGGGATAGTAATACTTAAAATGTAAAAACAAATAGGTTGTAGTATTTATCCCCCTGAGTAAAACAAGGTATCTCTCACTGCTGAAAGGTGTTTTATTCAAAAGTTATTACAGCTCAAACTTGAATTCTCTAGGTGCAGTATCACAGTGGACTAAAATTGTACAGTGGCGCTATTGCTACACCATCTTATGGAGATTTATGGTCAACTGACCAGAGCTGTCCATAGGATGTACAGCAACAGCGCCACTGTACAATTTCAGGCCACTGTGATATTGCTCCTAAAATATTCAAGATTGAGCTATAATAACTTTTGAGTAAAACACCTTTCAGCAGTAAGAGTTACCTTGTTTTACTCAGGGGGATAAATACTACAATATATATTATTTTTTTACATATTAATTATTACTATCCCTTAAGTAAAACAAGGGAAATCCCAGTGCTGAGAGGTAGGTTATTCAATAGTTACTGCAGCTCAAACTTGAAAAAGTTTAGGTGCAGTATCTCAGTGGCCTGAAATTGTACAGTGGCGCTGTTGCTACACCATCCTATAGAGATTTATGGTCAACTGACCATATGTGTACATAGGATGGTGTAGCAACAGCGCCACTGTACAATTTCAGGCCACTGAGATACTGCACCTAAAATATTTCAAGTTTGAGCTGCAAGTTTTGAATAAAACACCTCTCAACAGTGGGAGTACCCTTGTTTTACTCAGGGGGATAAGCCTTACACTAGATATTTTTTTTTTACATATTAAGTGTTACTATCCCTTTAATCCAGTGGCACTTCACATCCCTCTTGTCTTTAACCCCTTAAGGACAGACGATCATGCATGCAGCCGTCACTTAAGGACCACAGACCATTTTTTTTTCTTCCGCAACTGGTTCAGGGGTCCCCAAACGGCGTGCAGCCACATGGGGAGCCTTGAATTCCATGACGGTCCTGGCACGTCATTGGTCCTTAACGCAAATCTATCCATGACGTGCCAGAACCGTCAAGGATCGTTAAGGGGTTAAATTGTAAAGATCACCATGTGCAGTAAGAATAGTTTGAGGTCCTGTGATCCTGCCAGCACACTGTCACTTATGCCTCCATTGAATTGACGTCCAGTACTGACTAAAGCAGTGCAGGATCATCCATTATAGTAACCTAGGCTGCTACCTAAGGCCCATGGCAATATGAGGGGCCCTGACTGCAAGTGATGGGTCACAGACAGAGACCCTGTTGTTGCTGCCGCTAACATCTTGTATCAGACGCCCTCTTTCTTTGTTGAAAGAGACCAGCATCATCCAGTTGCACCCACATTCATTGGAGCCATAATGCCGGTACCTGATAGTAGCACCTCATCAAGAGATGTGGGGCCCCAAACTGGTACCTTACTTGGGCCTTATGGAGCCTTAATCCATTTCTGGACTAAAGATGTAATGTATTGAACTAAGGAGCAAGGGCAATTAATAGAGGTCATTAGGAGTTGCTGGCCATAGTAATTTTTTGTTCATCTTTAACCCTTTGAGTGCCAGAGGGGTACACAAAAGGTTAATACCTGGTCAGAATTGGCCCCCTCAATTTCATCACTTGCCAGAACTACAGAACAAATATTTCCTTCTCTCCTGATTGGCCAGATATGTGAACTAGAACTTTGCATCCGTCATCATTTATAACGTGACGTGTCATACAGGATCACCGCTTTACTGTTACTATCATGGGATTTATGTAGAATCACTGCTTTTAAAATAATAAATAAAATAATACAAATATGGAAAATGACCACAAATAAGTCTAAAATTACCACTGCTCTTGCCCTTAACCCTTTCCGTGCCAGAGGGGTATGCAACATATTGCAAAGCAGTGCGTTGCATACCCCTATCCCACTCAAAGGGTTAATTCTAGCTGAGTCACTGTTCCAGCACTCAGGGCTGCAGTCAGTAAGCTAAAACGGTCCAAACCAGCTGCACCATGGGGGAGAACTGAAAATGACCAGTGATTTTAAATAGGGCTTTTAACCCCTTGAATGCTAAAGAGATTTGTTGGAGAGCTCCCTATCATTAAAGAGGTTAAAAGCTCCATTTAAATAAATGGGAATTTGAGGAATGTTCATGCAGCACCTATGGTGATGTTGGTTTGCTCCACAATTGCACCTCTCTAGCAGGTAGAATGAGGCCCTTAGTTTCAGCTTTGTCACTGTTCACACTCATAATTCTCTAAGATCACTAATGTGTCACAGACCATTAACTGACCATTTCCTTCCCTGAGCACAGGTATGAGAATCATAATGACAGAGTCTCTGATTCATTTACCTGTATGTATATGGTGGCCTAGGGGTAGCCAGTGCTGGTCCCCAAGAGCTACCAACAGTGCATGCTTTCAGGATATTCCAGCTGTGGCACATGTGGACTAATTAGTATCTCGGTCACCAGAGCTGGATTAAGCATTAATAGGGCCCTAGGCAGGATGCCAAACTGTGTCCCCTCTGCCAGCTTGCCCCTTCCCCATTTATTTGCCCCCTGTTTCTCTCACCCCATAGTCAGTTGCCCCCAATTTTTCCTCCCAATCCAGCTTTCCTGCGGCCCTTTCCTACTTGCCTACCTTTGCTGGCACATCCCTGGTGGACCACTGGCATGCGGTGTGAAAGAAGAGGTCTGTGCCGTTTTCGGCACAGACCTTTATTAGCAGCTCCTCTGCGCCGCACTGTCCTTTTTCCAATAATGTAGAGCGGCAGAAGATGATGTCGTACTAGAGTGCCGGGACATCAAGGGGGATGCATTTAAAGGCCTGTACCAAGGCGGGACAGAACTCAGCGTGCCAGTGGGGAGATCAGTCTGATCTTACCACCTGCCAAACTTTGCATTGCAGAGCCGGTTCAGCTTTGACGGCCCCCCCGACCGCACCCCAGGCACGCACCCAGGGTGCCTTCCCATGATCTGGCTCTGTCAGTCACTTTAATTGACCTATCTGTGCTCATTCTGGCATATCCTGAAAACATGTACTTTTGGTAGCTCTTAAGTATCAGGGTTGGTGGCTACTCCTGTGGTGGCCTATTAGTGGCCTCTGAGGACAGGTTTGGTAGCTACTGATGTAGTGACAGCAAGCAGGACCCCTGCTAACCCTTTGAGCACCAGAGGGATGTCCAACGTATTACACAGCAATGCACTCAAAGGGTTAAATCTCCACATCTCTCCCCTACGTTCAAGCCAAGGTTAGTCAGTGAGAATGTTCTCCCATATTGTGGTGTGCTGGGCTTCCTATTACCATCAGTAAACATGTGCCTTGTCATTCTATTTTTGTGCGCTGAGTCAGTGATAGCTAACTGCACATATACAGGGTTTTTTCTTACTGCTTCTTTGCAGATGATTATCTCTGTAGATTCTGTAAATTTGCGGATATAAATTATGGAGTTTATGCACTAACGAGTTGTTGTGAAACTGCACAGAAGAAGAGAGGAACGATTCTGGAACAAATTCAACTGCTCCATAGGTTGAATATAAATCTTGAAATCTTTCCACTGATTTAAGAGGGACTTTTAACCCCATGAATTCTCCATGAGGATTTTTACCCCTAGAATGCTAGAGAGGTCTCCAATGCATTTAGTAAACATTTAACCACACCCATTGTGTAGGTGGTTTAGCCCAGAATTGCAGCTGTTTTTGTGCATAAAGCTCTGTTCTCTTCAGCACATTGTTCTAGATAAAGATTTCCCCTCCTGAAGACTGCAACTTCGTGAAATAACTGCAAAGTGTCATTAAAACTATATGTCATGTGTTCAAACACCAGTTTCGAGGTCGCCACACAATCCACCACATGGGATGGTAGGAGTCTTCCACCCTTTTGCCAGGCAGTCTAGCTATAGTGAGAACAAAGCAGATAAGGCAATGTGTAGGGTTCTTATATGAGCTCAGGCCACCTCCGGGCTGGGCAGCAGAGTGCAACCAATAACCATATTAAAGCCGCAAAAACAAGCATCCCAGTATGGGCGAACCAATCCACCTTATGAAAAGTGCAACCTGCTCACCACAACCCCTTCAGAAGTTGCTGACCAAACGAGGGAAGATAGCAGTTATGTGTGGAGTGAGATACCATCTTAAGGCCAAATTCTTTGAAGCCTCAGTCTGGTTGGTGCATTTTTTCAGGTAGGTCAAAAGCCATCATCAACTCTTTCAGATCCAAGATCTGATTCCTATGTCCTTATACATACCGAAGGGGACTGGCTACAGGACAATAAATGGATATAATGGTCTTGAGAAGATGGGACGCTCATCAATGTGACATAGATTCAAAAGGAGAATAATGTGAGAGGAGACCACCAGGTAAGCGCAAAGATCTCAGGTAATGAGAAACTTGCAAATATTTAAAAGTGTCTGAATCAGGAGGCCTGAAGTCTTCTTGCAGTTTGCAAAACGACTTCAGATTAGAAACAGGTAAAGGTGCTGAAGTTGTTATACTATGGAACTGCCAATTAGCAAGGGATATGTTAGGAATTTGAGATTGTAGATAAGCAATAGGGTGGGAAGAAGATGGAAAAGGAGAAAGCTTGTGAGGTGTATTAATCTTGTCCCAAAGTTTAAAAGCGGAAGTAATAAATAGATCAGTATTATCAACCAAGGGCCTACCTCTAGGAGGGAGACCCAGAATATATGACAAAGAACCTGTGCCCCAAAGGTGGGACTCGATTTGAAACCATCGCCTGGAAAATGGGGGGGGGGGCAGTGCCACATCAACGCTTGGTCTAAAAACTGCTGCTGATAAAGGCAGATATTGAGGACCTGACACCTAGGTCATTGTACAGTAGACAGTGAAACCTGATGTCTACCATTGCCCTATATAAAAGAAGAGGTTAGATGCTGGAGGCTGAGGAAAAAAGAGATTGGGCAGGCAATTGGGAGAGTTCAAAAGATATATAGCAGTTTTGGCAAATTGTTCATCTTGACAGCCACGTTTCTCCCAAACCAAGAGAGCTGAAAAGACTTCCAATGCGAGAAGAAGGATCTAGTATTCTGGAGCAATGTATCATAATTCAAAGTATAAAACTGGGTGATTTGGGGATTTTCATTATATGGGAATCTCTCCAGGAATATGGATATGTGTAGGTCAAAGAGTCTGTCACTGACAAAGTCATTTCTATAAGCAGAGCCTCAGATTTGCCAGAGTTCTCATTGTACAGGCAGATCATGTGGAATTTGACAACAACTCTATGTAAGCGTACTGGAGAGTGTTTAAATTATGTTGTCGGAGAAGAGATCTATTTTATGCCACAACTCAACAGCCCCTGAATGTTAGGTTCCTGTCTGATCGTTCAGCTAGATGTTACATTACTAGGGCAAATAAAAGAGGGGGGAGATGGGAAAACCCTGTCTTGTTCCATTAGCTATAGTAAACGCTGGAGAAAGAAACCCTTTAGAGATGACTGAGGCAGAAGGCATTGTATAAAGCGTCATTATGGCTCTGAGGAACCAGTCTGACATACCTGCACCGTGTAAGGTATTTTCAATGTACCCTGTAAAAGGCCTTTTCAGTGCCCAGAGCCAAGAGTAATGTTGAGATTTTGTGAATCTTGGAGAAATAAATGATATTCAGTAGTCTCCTGGTATTGTCCAGGGCTTGTGTCTTTTGGATGCATCCCACCTGATCTGGAGAGACAAGGTGAGGTAGGAGTGGGTCTAGTTTCTCCCGTATTTAGGAGTAGACTTTAAGGTCAGAGTTTAAAAGGGAGATGAGACAGAAGTTCTGGCAAGAAGTAGGATCCGTCTCCAGTTTTTGGCAATGTAACAATAGAGGCCTGCAGGAATTCACTTGGCAAAGAAGGAGAATAAGGAATATGGTTAAAATGCCTGGAAAGATGGAAGGCAAATAATTGGGAGAATTTTTTATAATATAGGTTTGTGAAGCCATCAGGACCAGGACTTCCCCAGTCTGAAAAACACAAATGTTCTATTTTTCTCAGAACCTATTGATAGAAAATACATTAAAATGTGTTTTTTCTGTATTGCCAATGAAATCCCTATGAGAATATCGTCAATTTCCACCTATGATTTCTATGGCCATGAAAATTCCTGCTTTCCTACTACTGGTCACAGTCAGTGTCATAATGTACAAATCGCACCTATACTCCCTACAACCATCAAGAGAAATGGCTAAAACTACAACTTCTTAATTCAGGCAACTCTGGCTTCCTGTCTTTTCCTGTCTGCCTCTACACTAATAGTTAGTGTCCACATTTTGTCAGCTTTTTCTTTTTCTGCTGCCTCTAAGCCAGTAAAACATAAAAAATGTTCCAAGGCCTGCAAACAATTTTTTTTCAGGTATAGCCTTGTTTGACACATGCAAATTATGCAATCAGGTTTTTCAAGCCTAGCCTTGCTGTAATTTTTTGAATGTTTAATTTTCAGTAAGTCTGCAAACATTTTCTTTCTATAAGTTTGCAGCTAAGTCATATAGTAAGTACTGTGGTGGGAGGGAAACCCAGTGAGCAGTGACAGTCATATAGTAAGTACTCTGGTGGGAGGGAAACCCAGTGAGCAGTGACAGTCATATAGTAAGTACTCTGGCAGGAGGGAAACCCAGTGAGTAGTGACAGTCATATAGTAAGTACTCTGGCAGGAGGGAAACCCAGTGAGTAGTGACAGTCATATAGTAAGTACTCTGGCGGGAGGAAAACCCAGTGAGCAGTGACAGTCATATAATATGTACTATGGCGGGAGGGAAACCCAGTGAGCAGTGACAGTCATATAGTAAGTACTCTGGCAGGAGGAAACCCAGTGAGCAGTGACAGTCATATAGTAAGTACTCTGGCGGGAGGAAACCCAGTGAGCAGTGACAGTCATATAGTAAGTACTCTGGCAGGAGGAAAACTAGTGAGCAGTGACAGTCATATAGTAAGTACTCTGGCGGGAGGGAGACCCAGTGAGCAGTGACAGTCATATAGTAAGTACTCTGGTAGGAGGGAAACCCAGTGAGCAGTAACAGTCATATAGTAAGTACTCTGGCGGGAGGGAGACCCAGTGAGCAGTGACAGTCATATAGTAAGTACTCTGGTAGGAGGGAAACCCAGTGAGCAGTAACAGTCATATAGTAAGTACTCTGGCGGGAGGGAGACCCAGTGAGCAGTGACAGTCATATAGTAAGTACTCTGGCGGGAGGAAAACTAGTGAGCAGTGACAGTCATATAGTAAGTACTCTGGCAGGAGGGAAACCCAGTGAGCAGTGACAGTCATATAGTAAGTACTCTGGCGGGAGGGAGACCCAGTGAGCAGTGACAGTCATATAGTAAATACTCTGGTGGGAGGGAAACCCAGTGAGCAGTGACAGTCATATAGTAAGTACTCTGGCAGGAGGGAAACACAGTGAGCAGTGACAGTCATACAGTAAGTACTCTGGCAGGAGATAACCCAGTGAGCAGTGACAGTCATATAGTAAGTACTCTGGCAGGAGGAAACCCAGTGAGCAGTGACAGTCATATAGTAAGTACTCTGGCAGGAGGGAAACCCAGTGAGCAGTGACAGTCATATAGTAAGTACTCTGGCGGGAGGGAAACCCAGTGAGCAGTGACAGTCATATAGTAAGTACTCTGGCAGGAGGGAAACCCAGTGAGCAGTGACAGTCATATAGTAAGTACTCTGGCAGGAGGAAACCCAGTGAGCAGTGACAGTCATTTAGTAAGTACTCTGGCAGGAGGGAAACCCAGTGAGCAGTGACAGTCATATAGTAAGTACTCTGGCAGGAGGGAAACCCAGTGAGCAGTGACAGTCATATAGTAAGTACTCTGGCAGGAGGAAACCCAGTGAGCAGTGACAGTCATTTAGTAAGTACTCTGGCAGGAGGGAAACCCAGTGAGCAGTGACAGTCATATAGTAAGTACTCTGGCAGGAGGGAAACCCAGTGAGCAGTGACAGTCATATAGTAAGTACTCTGGCAGGAGGAAACCCAGTGAGCAGTGACAGTCATATAGTAAGTACTCTGGCGGGAGGGAAACCCAGTGAGCAGTGACAGTCATTTAGTAAGTACTCTGGCAGGAGGGAGACCCAGTGAGCAGTGACAGTCATATAGTAAGTACTCTGGCGGGAGGGAAACCCAGTGAGCAGTGACAGTCATATAGTAAATACTCTGGCAGGAGGGAAACACAGTGAGCAGTGACAGTCATATAGTAAGTACTCTGGTAGGAGAGAAACCCAGTGAGCAGTGACAGTCATATAGTAAGTACTATGGCGGGAGGGAAACCCAGTGAGCAGTGACAGTCATATAGTAAGTACTCTGGTGGGAGGAAAACCCAATGAGCAGTGACAGTCATATAGTAAGTACTCTGGCAGGAGGGAAACCCAGTGAGCAGTGACAGTCATATAGTAAGTACTCTGGCGGGAGGGAAACCCAGTGAGCAGTGACAGTCATTTAGTAAGTACTCTGGCGGGAGGGAAACCCAGTGAGCAGTGACAGTCATATAGTAAGTACTCTGGCGGGAGGGAAACCCAGTGAGCAGTGACAGTCATATAGTAAGTACTCTGGCGGGAGGGAAACCCAGTGAGCAGTGACAGTCATATAGTAAGTACTCTGGCAGGAGGGAGACCCAGTGAGCAGTGACAGTCATATAGTAAGTACTCTGGCGGGAGGGAAACCCAGTGAGCAGTGACAGTCATTTAGTAAGTACTCTGGTAGGAGAGAAACCCAGTGAGCAGTGACAGTCATATACTCTGTACTCTGGCGGGAGGGAGACCCAGTGAGCAGTGACAGTCATGTAGTAAGTACTCTGGCGGGAGGGAAACCCAGTGAGCAGTGACAGTCATATAGTAAGTACTCTGGCGGGAGGGAAACCCAGTGAGCAGTGACAGTCATATAGTAAGTACTCTGGCGGGAGGGAAACCCAGTGAGCAGTGACAGTCATTTAGTAAGTACTCTGGTAGGAGAGAAACCCAGTGAGCAGTGACAGTCATATACTCTGTACTCTGGCGGGAGGGAGACCCAGTGAGCAGTGACAGTCATGTAGTAAGTACTCTGGCGGGAGGGAAACCCAGTGAGCAGTGACAGTCATATAGTAAGTACTCTGGCGGGAGGGAAACCCAATGAGCAGTGACAGTCATATAGTAAGTACTCTGGTGGGAGGAAAACCCAATGAGCAGTGACAGTCATATAGTAAGTACTCTGGCGGGAGGGAAACCCAGTGAGCAGTGACAGTCATTAGTGATGAGCGAGCACCCCAATGCTCGGGTGTTCGGGTGCTCTGGCCGAGCGCCCCCGGAGGCTCGAGTGCTCGGCCGAGCACCCGAGCCCCATTGAAGTCAATGGGAGGACTCGAGCATTACACCAGGCACCCCCTGCTCTGATGAGGGGAGGGTGCCTGGTCCATAGGAAAAGGGCAGAAAAGGATGGAAACACCACAGAAATGGTTCAGGGACAGCATAGGGAGGATGTCTGGATGCATCTTGGACTCCAACATCGCTGCTGGGAACGATCTTTCGCCCGTAGTACGCCATTTTTACAGACTGACCATAAAACACACAAAAAGGAAAATAAAAACGACTTTAGGCGAAAAATTGTTACCAAACAATATTTGCTGTATATTTACTTGTATATCATCTGCAAATTATCCCAAAAATTTCCTTGATTTTCTGAAGTGAGGCCATGATTAAGAGGGAAACGTGCGCAGAGGCAAATTCTCCCAAAAATTTCCTTGATTTTCTGAACTGAGGCCATGATTAAGAGGGAAACGTGCGCAGAGGCAAATTCTCCCAAAAATTTCCTTGATTTTATTGAACTGAGGCCATGATTAAGAGGGAAACGTGCGCTGAGCTGACCATCTGAAACATTATGGGTGAGGGTCTGCTGCAGAGCTGACCATCCTAAACATTATATGCGAAGGCCCGCTAGTGAGCTGACGCTATAAAACATTATATGCGAAGGCCCGCTAGTGAGCTGACGCTATAAAACATTATATGAGAGGGCCCGCTAGAGAGCTGACCCAATAAAACATTATATGAGAAGGCCCGCTGGTGAGCTGACCTATATAAAAATTGTCAAACAGGGCCCGCTGGTGAGCTGGCCCTATATAAAAATTATATCACAGGGCCCGCTGGTGAGCTGGCCCTATATAAAAATTATAGCACAGGGCATATGGAAGAGGAGGAGGAGGATGAAAAGATTAAGAGTCAACCATATACCCGTTTTTTGGGTGGAAGGGGTGAATGGGAATACAGAGTATTCCCATCATTGTAAATAACATATATAAAGTGAGTTTATGTTCCCCCGGGGCTTTCCTCCACTGGAGTGGAGAAGTCAGGGGAAATCCAGGCCTTGTTCATTTTTATAAGTGTCAACCTATCAGCATTGTCGGTGGAAAGGCGGATACGCTTATCTGTTATGATGCCACCAGCAGCACTAAATACCCGCTCAGACAGAACGCTGGCGGCAGGGCAGGCCAGCACCTCCAAGGCGTAGAGTGCCAGTTCATACCACCTGTCCAGCTTGGACACCCAGTAGTTGTAAGGCACAGAGGGATCATTGAGGACGCTGACACGGTCTGCTACGTACTCCTTCACCATCTTCCAAAACTTTTCCCTCCTTGTGACACTAGGCTGCGCATCAGGGTGAGGGTGCTGGCGGGGTGTCATGAAGGTGTCCCACGCCTTGGAGAGTGTTGCCCTGCCTTTGTCGGAACTGCTGTGTGCTCCCCTTTTCTCCCCTTCTCGGTTGGCCAAGGTAGCACGTACTCTGCCGCCAGCGTTGTCAGATGGAAAATTTTGGAGCAATTTTTCAACAAGAACCTTCTGGTATTGCACCATTTTGCTTGTCCTCTCCACCGGAGGAATGAGAGATGAGAAATTCTCTTTGTAGCGGGGGTCCAGAAGGGTGAACACCCAGTAATCCGTGTTGTCTAAAATGCGTACAACGCGTGGGTCACGGGAAAGGCAGCCTAACATAAAGTCAGCCATGTGTGCCAGAGTACCAACAGTCAAGATTTCGCTGTCCTCACCAGGAGGATGACTCTCAATATCCTCATCCTCTTCCTCCTCTTCTGCCCACCCACGCTGAAGAGATGGAACTAAAGTTCCATGGCTACCCTCTGTAGCGGAGGCAACCGTGTCTTCCTCCTCCTCCTCCTCCTCCTCCTCCGCCTCCTCCAATTGTCGCTGAGAAGACGAAGTGAGGGTGCTCTGGCTATCACCTTGTGTAAGCTCTTCCTCCCCCATTTCCACCTCTTCCACATGCAAAGCGTCGGTTTTAATTGTGAGCAGCGAGCGTTTCAGTAGACACAGAAGTGGGATGGTTACACTGATAATAGCGTTATCTCCGCTCACCATCTGTGTCGATTCCTCAAAATTGCGTAAAACCTCGCAGAGGTCTGACATCCATTCCCACTCCTCACTTCTGATTACAGGAAGTTGAACGGAGAGGCGACGACCGTGTAACAGCTGGTACTCCACTACTGCCCTCTGCTGCTCACAAAGCCGGGCCAACATGTGGAAGGTGGAGTTCCAGCGCGTGCTCACGTCACACAGCAGCCGGTGAGCTGGCAATTGTAAGCGCTGCTGCAGCTTCAACAGGCCGGCCGAAGCTGTAGATGACTTACGGAAATGTGCACACACGCGGCGCACCTTGGTCAAGAGATCATGCACATTGGGGTAGGTTTTTAGAAATCGCTGAACCACTAAATTAAATACATGCGCTAGGCATGGTACGTGTGTGAGCTTGCCGAGCTCCAAAGCCGCCACCAAGTTACGCCCATTATCACACACAACCATGCCTGGTTGCAGGTTGAGTGGCGAGAGCCACTGCTCGGTCTGGTGACTAATCCCCTGCAACAGCTCTGAGGCCGTGTGCTGTTTGTCCCCAAGGCAGATCAGCTTCAGCACGGCCTGTTGACGCTTCCCCACTGCAGTGCTACACTGCTTCCAGCTACTGGCTGATGGGGGAGTGGCGCTGCGTGTAGAGAATTCGGAGGTGGAAACGGAGGAGGAGGAGCCAATAACGTAGGTGCTGGCGGAAACCCTGATGGAGGTAGGGCCCGCAATCCTCGGCGTGGGTAGCACCCGTGCCATCCCAGGGTCTGAGTCGCTCCCAGCCTCCACGACATTCACCCAGTGTGCCGTCAGGGAAATGTAGCGTCCCTGGCCACAAGCACTTGTCCATGTGTCAGTCGTTAAGTGGACCTTCCCAGTAACTGCGTTGGTCAGGGCACGGGTGATGTTACGGGACACATGGTGGTGTAATGCGGGGATGGCACACCGGGAAAAGTAGTGGCGGCTGGGGACCGCGTACCGAGGGACAGCTGCTGCCATCAGGCTGCGGAAGGACTCAGTGTCCACAAGCCTAAATGGCAGCATTTCGATGGCCAGTAATTTGGAAAGGTGTGAGGTTAGTGCTATGGCCTGTGGGTGGGTGGCTGGGTATTTTCTCTTGCGCTCAAATGCCTGGGGTAACGACATTTGGACGCTGTGCTGGGACAGGGAAGTGGATGTGGTCGCTGATGGTGCTTCAGATGGTACAGGTGCAGGGCGGGAGGTATGCGGGCCTGCGCCTTCGACAGGCGATTGGCCGGCACCGAAAACAGGGGAAGAGGAGGCAGTGGTGTGGCCTGCAGACACAGATGGGCGATCCAGGCGTTCCTCCCACTTACTACGGTGCTTGGATGCCATGTGTCGGATCATGCTGGTGGTGGTGAGGTTTCTAGTGTTCATGCCTCGGCTCATTCTGGTGTGGCACAGGTTGCAAACTACAATTCTTTTGTCGTCCGCACTTTCCTTAAAAAAACGCCATACCGCGGAACACCTACCCTTTGGCAAGGTAGATTTACGCAAGGGGGTGCTCCGTGGAACATTTGCGGGCCGGTTTGGTGCGGTCCGCCTTCTTTCTGTAGCCACACCACTGCCTCTTCCAGCCTGTTGCGGTGCTGCAGATGGCTCACCCTCAGGACTGCTGTCATCGCTCGGCTCTACACCTTCCCAGGTGGGGTCAGTCACCTCATCGTCCACCAAGTCCTCCTCCACTTCCTCACTCTGATCATCCTCCTCATGTCTTGATCCCACCACATACTCAGTCATTGACAACTGTATAACATTCTCCTCAACAAGGTCTTGAGACGGAAATAGTGGTTGATTTAATGGCAACTGTGTCTCATCATCATCATCATCATCCACTACTTCCTTTGACCTTAAATGCCGTTCACATCTGTCATCTTCTTGTGATTGGGTACCCTCTAGAGGATGTGAATCAGGGCACAAGATGTCATGTTCCTCTGCAAGCGTGCTTGGAGAGAGGGTCAAATGAAGGATTGGTGATGAGACGAGCTCCTCACTATATCCCAGTGTGGGATCACTTCTTTGACCAGACCGTGTATGGTGGGAGGAAGGATGATCAGAGTGAGGATTATGTTGACCAGACTCTTGGCTACTGAGAGTGGACTTGGTGGAAGACAGGGTGGTGCTTAACCGACTGGAAGCAGTATCAGCTGTCATCCAACCGACCACCTGTTCACAGTGGTCGGACCTCGAGAGTGATGTCCTGCGACGCCCTGTAAAATTAGACATGAAGCTAGGTATGGTGGATGTCTTTCTTTCTTGTGCTCTGGCAGCAGGCACAGTTTCTCCGCGTCCTGACCCGCGCCCTGAACTATCAGGATCACGTCCACTTCCCCGTCCCTTTTTACCCGCCTTCTTCATCTTACACGGAATATGTGACTTTAATATTTGAGTTTGAAAACTTAACAGTATTTCTTCCTATTCTGCAACGGTGCAGAGTACACAGAATAGGCTGCTAAACTGCGGTGACACACACTGAATGGAATATGTGACTTTAATATTTGAGTTTGAAAACTTAACAGTATTTCTTCCTATTCTGCAACTGTGCAGAGTACACAGAATAGGCTGCTAAACTGCGGTGACACACACTGAATGGAATATGTGACTTTAATATTTGAGTTTGAAAACTTAACAGTATTTCTTCCTATTCTGCAACTGTGCAGAGTACACAGAATAGGCTGCTAAACTGCGGTGACACACACTGAATGGAATATGTGACTTTAATATTTGAGTTTGAAAACTTAACAGTATTTCTTCCTATTCTGCAACTGTGCAGAGTACACAGAATAGGCTGCTAAACTGCGGTGACACACACTGAATGGAATATGTGACTTTAATATTTGAGTTTGAAAACTTAACAGTATTTCTTCCTATTCTGCAACTGTGCAGAGTACACAGAATAGGCTGCTAAACTGCGGTGACACACACTGAATGGAATATGTGACTTTAATATTTGAGTTTGAAAACTTAACAGTATTTCTTCCTATTCTGCAACTGTGCAGAGTACACAGAATAGGCTGCTAAACTGCGGTGACACACACTGAATGGAATATGTGACTTTAATATTTGAGTTTGAAAACTTAACAGTATTTCTTCCTATTCTGCAACTGTGCAGAGTACACAGAATAGGCTGCTAAACTGCGGTGACACACACTGAACGGAATATGTGACTTTAATATTTGAGTTTGTAAATTAAACAGTATTTCTTCCTATTCTGCAACTGTGCAGAGTACACAGAATAGGCTGCTAAACTGTGGTGACACACACTGAATGGAATATGTGACTTTAATATTTGAGTTTGAAAACTTAACAGTATTTCTTCCTATTCTGCAACTGTCCAGAGTACACAGAATAGGCTGCTAAACTGCGGTGACACACACTGAATGGAATATGTGACTTTAATATTTGAGTTTGAAAACTTAACAGTATTTCTTCCTATTCTGCAACTGTGCAGAGTACACAGAATAGGCTGCTAAACTGCGGTGACACACACTGAATGGAATATGTGACTACGATATTTTAGTTTGAAGACTTAACAGTATTTCTTCCTATTCTGCAACTCTGCACAGTACACAGAATGTGCTGCTACACTGCGGCGAAGCACACTGAATGGAATATGTGACTTTGATATTTTAGTTTGAAGACTTAACAGTATTTCTTCCTATTCTGCAACTCTGCACAGTACACAGAATGTGCTGCTACACTGCGGCGAAGCACACTGAATGGAATATGTGACTTTGATATTTTAGTTTGAAGACTTAACAGTATTTCTTCCTATTCTGCAACTCTGCACAGTACACAGAATGTGCTGCTAAACTGCGGCGACGCACACTGAATGGAATATGTGACTTTGATATTTTAGTTTGAAGACTTAACAGAATGTGCTCTAATCTGCAACTTTGCACACTAAACAGAATGTGCTGTAATCTGCAACTTTGCACACTAAACAGAATGTGCTCTAATCTGCAACTGTGCACACTAAACAGAATGTGCTCTAATCTGCAACTTTGCACACTAAACAGAATATATATATTTTTTTTTTTTTCCCCCACACAAAATAACCTGCTGCCCCCACACACAGTAGTCCTAAAAAGGACTTTTGGTTCTTTTTTTTCACAATTTTGCTTTTTTTCCTCCCTACACTGACTTTCCCTTCCTATCCTCAGCTCTCCCTGGCTAAGACTGAGCCGAACTCGCTGGTCAGGTGCTATACAGCACCCGACCACGGGTTCTGGCCAGCCAATCAGTGTAATGCCAGCAGCCAACATGGCTGCTGGCATTACACCGATGTCAGAGCCTCCCTGCACGTTTATTGGCTGCGCAGCAGCCGCAAAACGTGCCGGGAGGAGACCCGAACATGGCGGGCGAGCACATGCGGTACTCGTACGAGTACCGCCATGTGCCGAGCAGAGCGATGCTCGAGCCGATCCGAGCATCGGCCGAGCATGCTCGCTCATCACTAACAGTCATATAATATGTACTATGGCGGGAGGGAAACCCAGTGAGCAGTGACAGTCATATAGTAAGTACTCTGGCGGGAGGGAAACCCAGTGAGCAGTGACAGTCATATAGTAAGTACTGTGGGGGGAGGGAAACCCAGTGAGCAGTGACAGTCATATAGTAAGTACTCTGGTGGGAGGGAAACCCAGTGAGCAGTGACAGTCATATAGTATGTACTCTGGCAGGAGGGAAACCCAGTGAGTAGTGACAGTCATATAGTAAGTACTGTGGGGGGAGGGAAACCCAGTGAGCAGTGACAGTCATATAGTAAGTACTCTGGTGGGAGGGAAACCCAGTGAGCAGTGACAGTCATATAGTATGTACTCTGGTTGGAGGAAAACCCAATGAGCAGTGACAGTCATATAGTAAGTACTCTGGCAGGAGGGAAACCCAGTGAGCAGTGACAGTCATATAGTAAGTACTCTGGCGGGAGGGAAACCCAGTGAGCAGTGACAGTCATATAGTAAGTACTCTGGTAGGAGAAAACCCAGTGAGCAGTGACAGTCATATAGTAAGTACTCTGGTGGGAGGGAAACCCAGTGAGCAGTGACAGTCATATAGTAAGTACTCTGGCGGGAGGGAAACCCAGTGAGCAGTGACAGTCATATAGTAAGTACTCTGGCGGGAGGAAAACCCAATGAGCAGTGACAGTCATATAGTAAGTACTCTGGCGGGAGGGAAACCCAATGAGCAGTGACAGTCATATAGTAAGTACTCTGGCGGGAGGAAAACCCAGTGAGCAGTGACAGTCATATAGTAAGTACTCTGGCGGGAGGGAAACCCAATGAGCAGTGACAGTCATATAATATGTACTATGGCGGGAGGGAAACCCAGTGAGCAGTGACAGTCATATAGTAAGTACTGTGGGGGGAGGGAAACCCAGTGAGCAGTGACAGTCATATAGTAAGTACTCTGGCGGGAGGAAAACCCAGTGAGCAGTGACAGTCATATAGTAAGTACTCTGGTGGGAGGGAAACCTAGTGAGCAGTGACAGTCATATAATATGTACTATGGCGGGAGGGAAACCCAGTGAGCAGTGACAGTCATATAGTAAGTACTGTGGGGGGAGGGAAACCCAGTGAGCAGTGACAGTCATATAGTAAGTACTCTGGCGGGAGGAAAACCCAGTGAGCAGTGACAGTCATATAGTAAGTACTCTGGCGGGAGGGAAACCCAATGAGCAGTGACAGTCATATAATATGTACTATGGCGGGAGGGAAACCCAGTGAGCAGTGACAGTCATATAGTAAGTACTGTGGGGGGAGGGAAACCCAGTGAGCAGTGACAGTCATATAGTAAGTACTCTGGTGGGAGGGAAACCCAGTGAGTAGTGACAGTCATATAGTAAGTACTCTGGCGGGAGGAAAACCCAGTGAGCAGTGACAGTCATATAGTAAGTACTCTGGTGGGAGGGAAACCCAGTGAGTAGTGACAGTCATATAGTAAGTACTCTGGCGGGAGGGAAACCCAGTGAGTAGTGACAGTCATATAGTAAGTACTGTGGGGGGAGGGAAACCCAATGAGCAGTGACAGTCATATAGTAAGTACTCTGGTTGGAGGAAAACCCAATGAGCAGTGACAGTCATATAGTAAGTACTCTGGCGGGAGGGAAACCCAGTGAGCAGTGACAGTCATATAGTAAGTACTCTGGCAGGAGGGAAACCCAGTGAGCAGTGACAGTCATATAGTAAGTACTCTGGCGGGAGGGAAACCCAGTGAGCAGTGACAGTCATATAGTAAGTACTCTGGCGGGAGGGAAACCCAGTGAGCAGTGACAGTCATATAGTAAGTACTCTGGCGGGAGGAAAACCCAATGAGCAGTGACAGTCATATAGTAAGTACTCTGGCGGGAGGGAAACCCAATGAGCAGTGACAGTCATATAGTAAGTACTCTGGCAGGAGGGAAACCCAGTGAGCAGTGACAGTCATATAGTAAGTACTCTGGCAGGAGGGAAACCCAGTGAGCAGTGACAGTCATATAGTAAGTACTCTGGCGGGAGGGAAACCCAGTGAGTAGTGACAGTCATATAGTAAGTACTCTGGCAGGAGGAAACCCAGTGAGCAGTGACAGTCATATAGTAAGTACTCTGGCGGGAGGGAAACCCAGCGAGCAGTGACAGTCATATAGTAAGTACTCTGGCGGGAGGGAAACCCAGCGAGCAGTGACAGTCATATAGTAAGTACTCTGGCAGGAGGGAAACCCAGTGAACAGTGACAGTCATATAGTAAGTACTCTGGTTGGAGGAAAACCCAGTGAGCAGTGACAGTCATATAGTAAGTACTCTGGTTGGAGGAAAACCCAGTGAGCAGTGACAGTCATATAGTAAGTACTCTGGCAGGAGGAAACCCAGTGAGCAGTGACAGTCATATAGTAAGTACTCTGGCGGGAGGAAAACCCAATGAGCAGTGACAGTCATATAGTAAGTACTCTGGCGGGAGGAAAACCCAGTGAGCAGTGACAGTCATATAGTAAGTACTCTGGCAGGAGGGAAACCCAGTGAGTAGTGACAGTCATATAGTAAGTACTCTGGCAGGAGGGAAACCCAGTGAGCAGTGACAGTCATATAGTAAGTACTCTGGCAGGAGGGAAACCCAGTGAGCAGTGACAGTCATATAGTAAGTACTCTGGCGGGAGGGAAACCCAGTGAGCAGTGACAGTCATATAGTAAGTACTCTGGCGGGAGGGAAACCCAGTGAGCAGTGACAGTCATATAGTAAGTACTCTGGCGGGAGGGAAACCCAGCGAGCAGTGACAGTCATATAGTAAGTACTCTGGCGGGAGGGAAACCCAGCGAGCAGTGACAGTCATATAGTAAGTACTCTGGCGGGAGGGAAACCCAGTGAGCAGTGACAGTCATATAGTAAGTACTCTGGTAGGAGAGAAACCCAGTGAGCAGTGACAGTCATATAGTAAGTACTCTGGTAGGAGAGAAACCCATTGAGCAGTGACAGTCATATAGTCTGTACTCTGTCCACTTGTCCACATATCATTTGTCAGGTGAATTTTCTTGCTGTATAATCCTGGCACAGTCATCTTTGAAAAACAACTGTGGCTTGGGTTATGCCTGCTGGGTACAAGAAATGACTAGATTTCTATAAAACATCTACAAAAGAATATGGCAGCTGCTAACATTCTGACAAGTTTGCCATTCCATGGGCACACTTTGGAATTATCTCTGGGAAGTTTTTGGCAGTATATAGCAGAAGAACTGTGTAACTTTATGGCTTAATGAACATGAATTGTGGTGGCGCAGGTAGCAGTAGTTGTGGCAGCTGCATTTTTCATGGGCACTCTATAACCCATGTCATCCCCTCTAACAAACTCAATCATACTCCTTTGTGTTTGACATTTGAAGGACAGCAACAGGAGCCACAGGTGTTACTGTAAATGAAGGAAATATTTTCACACTGACAAATTACCAGCACATCTGTTATGTGCCCCAGAGCCCCAGGAACTGCTGTTCCTAATCATGACACCTTTTGTATGTTGATGGTGTGTCTTCCAATCAGAATTGTGGTTGTGCTTCAGGTGGGATCTCAGTGAGGATGTGCCTATGAGTGATCCTGCCTTCCCCTATTAACATGCTACTTACACATACAACAGTCTGTAACATGTTTAGCTTTTTTTATCATGAGTGAAGTAAATCTATACTGTAGACAATGCTCTTGATGACTGGTAGAATGTTTGTGTATTTTTAGGCATCTTTACTTGTCCAGAGTCAGACTTTCCAACTAATCTGTCAAACCATTTATAATCAGGCAGAGTGCTCTTTTTCAGTCTTGGAAGAGTGAGCCTTTTCCTTTTAGCTAATTTTGTGAAGAAGCATGGTCAGTTTTGTGCATCTGAGAGGTCAAGGTGAGGGCATTTAGTGCATGTTTGTGTGTGTGTGTGTGCTGACAGTAAAGTGATGTGAAAGCTGTTTATGAAGGTGAAGGGGCAGTTCATATTCTGTGTGTGATTGAGGCATGTGTGTTATTTCCTGTATTGATGTCAGCTGGCCATGTTTTTATTTTGTTTCAGTCAGAACTTGAGGGAGGGCCAACACCTTGCAGAGATTTTGACAGGAGTGTCCCATCAGAATCACACCCCCTATATCTCCAGGACTGGCAGTATTGAGGAGATTTGAATATCTCCTCATTATTGCCACCCCATGTGAGTGTGTGTGTGTGTGTGTGTGTGTGTGTGTGTGTACCAGACGCACAGGCTTCTTCTTTGTATATATATATTATATTATAGTTAACTCCCATCAGCAGTACTGCAGTATATTACTCTTTGACACAGGAGACTGAATTAGGGCTCTGATGGCTAAATTAATTTATTATGTATGCACTGGGACTCATGGTGTGACTATTTCTGTCACCATGAAAATGACAAAAGAAAGAAGTGTAAGCAGTCACAGTCACACAATTGGATCACAGTGCACACAAAGAAAATGCATTCAGCCATCTGAGAGCTAAGTCAGCATTCTATGACACAAAGTACACTGTATCCTGTAGAACACTGACTGCTGACGGGAGTATAGTATAATATTATATAATGTAGTGTATAATATACTTTAGCCTAGATCTGTTCCCTCTTGTAACTTTTTACATATCAGAAGGGATAAATGATAACAGTCAGGGGGATGGGAAGCATATAGAAAACTGTGGCACGATCCCCTATTTACCTGCCATCATCAGGGAGGCAAAAATGTGTTTATGTTAGCTCCAATAGCATCATCAGTTATTGGAGCTTATTGAATAGGGCTATCAGCATGCCCTGATACATTGTAAACATGGCAATGGCGTGGAGATGGGATGGTGTCAATTGTGTGATATGTAATCACAGGGATAAAATGGTGAAGGCATCTTAGTGCATAAAACAAAATGGTTTCAAGTCAAATTCACTACAGTGTCTCCAAACTGGTTCCTTAGTGATCTATAGGACATCTCTCCCCAGGAGTACCTGTTTGATCCTTAAATTGTTGCAAACACCTCCTTGCTTTATACCTTTAAGTGCCAGAGGGGTGCCTTTTGATGTGGGCGACATTCTGATGTCGCCATTTGATGCAGGCAACATTATGATGTCACCTTTGTGATGGTAACCAAATAGAGGGGGACATTTCAATAGTATACCCAGTGGGACGAGAGTATGATAATGATTCCTCTCTATATCAAGGTCTGCAATTCAGTGTCACCCTTTTTATTCAGGCAACATTATGATGACACCTTTGTGATGGGAGCCAAATAGAGGGCAACATTTCCATAGGGAACCCAGTGGGATGAGAGTACGATAATGATTCCTCTCAATATCAAGGGCTGCAATTCAGTTTTTGAATCAATGTCTGACTAGCATCAAGTTACTAAGCTACATATGGCAAAATTCCTCCCCTTAACAAGTAGAAGACAGTGAGGCTGTCTGTGGTCATTTCTGGATGTCCTTTCTTTTGCACCTTGTTTAACTCAATGTATTAAACAAGACATAGAGGAAATGTTCATTCATTGTTCCTTCAGACAGTATTGTCACTAACTAGACATTTCTTTGGAAGCAGATATCCAGTATAGCCAGTAAAAAGTATAGGCAGCTTGAACTGACATATTATGTACTTGCACAATGTAAAGTGAAAATAAAGGTCGCTATCACTTTAAAGTTTTAGTAATGTCCACAAAAAAGTTTTCTGCATTTAGAAGAGCTTAAAAAACTGAGCTAAATGCAAAAAAAAGTATCTCTCAAACTGCTATGGTTTAAGAGATACAGGAGTTTAAAGTTTGATCTCTCCTACTGACAGCTGTAAAGGTGTCGGCAGGAGATCCGTGTTAGCCGACACGGTGGCGCTTGAGAAGTGCAGCAATCTTGTTATTTACCACAAATCCCTTCACTGGAATGGTCTAAAACGTGT
The DNA here is from genome assembly GCA_037306005.1 of Rhinophrynus dorsalis. Lineage (NCBI taxonomy): Eukaryota > Metazoa > Chordata > Amphibia > Anura > Rhinophrynidae > Rhinophrynus > Rhinophrynus dorsalis. The sequence goes on from CM074722.1 coordinate 44,665,364, forward strand.
ACCTGATTTTCAAGCACTCATTTTAGACCATTCCAACGAAGGGATTTGTGGTTAATAACGAGATCGTGGCACTTCTCAAGCGCCACCGTGTCTGCTGACACAGATCTCCTGCTGACACCTTTACAGCTGTCAGTAGGAGAGATCAAACATTAAACACCTGTATCTCTTAAACCATAGTGGTTTGAGAGATACGTTTTTTTGCATTTAGCTCAGCTTTTTAAGCTCTTCTAAATGCAAAAAACTTTTTTGTGGACATTACTAACCCTTTAACAACGATACATTTTTTTGTCATTTAAACACGGCGCTTCATAGTCTAAGAATGTTCTGCCTTTCTTAGTAGAATATACCACATTCACAGTTAACACTGGGATTGATTAACCTACTGGATGCTTTAGTCTCCAACATATTTTCAAAATGCATTGGCAAACTCTTTAGCATTCAAGAGGTTAAACATTTGTACTTGAAACATCTGATTTACATTACTGACACGCACACACATATATCTGTAATATATATACATATATATATATATATATATATATATATATATATATGTAGTTCATAAACCATGAATCCTCTCTATCTAATGCAGAGACACTATATCACATTTCTACAGCATCCTGATTTACATGCGCTTCTCGCATTCCAATTCCTGTATCCTGTCGACCTGCTGCTGAAGGCAATTTTCACCCTGAGCCCCAGAGCAAATTCAGGGCTGTGAAGCAACACTCCATCCAATTAAAGTGTAAGGTTCGGGTTAGGAATAAGGAGTCTCCTGGGTGTCTGTGTTAATCTGTGAACAGCAGCATAGGAGAGAGTCGCTTCAGGGAAAAAGGGCCTGAGAAATAGTTGGGATTGACAAGGTTTCCTCATGCAGTACAGACTGAGAGGCTTATGCTTTCCTATAGTCTATTTAGATGGCAGGGAGGGTATAGAGCAGAACAGAAATCCATAACCTCCAGCAAAGCAATGCGTTCCGTACCCCTCAGGTACTCAAAGTGTTAACACCTTGAGGACCAGAGAGGTGCACAATGCATCGCTTTACAATGCATTGCAGACCCTCTGGCCCACGCGGAGTTAAAGGAGAACTAGCCTCTATTAATAATATACCAAAAACAATAGAGAGGGGAGAGATTCATAGCGTAACACAAACCAGCTGTATTAATGAGTTCCTTAAACAAAGGTAGATTTATTCACATATTCACAATGTCACCAAATGTGAATGATGACAAAAAACGCCTGTCATCATCCAGTTTAGGCAACCAACCAGGCGACCAAATTTGAAGGGAACCTCAGTTTATGCTGGTCACTACCATTGTGCTGAGTTGCTTGCTTGGCCAAAACAATCCCTCTCTCCCTTAATCAGACACTTGTTCCTGCTTAATGGAAACCAGTTTATTTGCCAGTCTGAACATTGCTGTAATGTTTATCTTACCTATGAAGATGGCCTGTTTATATACCTCTGTTCTGGTCATTTTATTTCAGGTACTAAATGTGTTTCTATTTTGAGAGAGTATTTTCTGTAATATGCCATGATGGATGGAGCAGGAGCATGGCAGCAGTGGGTGTAACTATAAGCAGGGCCCACTGCCCCTGTGGTGCTGAAGGAGTTGCAGTATGAGCAAACATTGAGCATGTGCTAGCATTTTAGCTTAAAGGGATAGTAATACTTCGTTTTATCTTTATTTTATTTTGTAGGCATTAAAAAAAACATGAAGAACGATATAAGTCTTATCTCTCAAACCTTTATGGTTTGAGAGATATTCACAAGCAAAGTTTCCCCTCCTGCCCCTTTTACCTAGTGTAAGCCATCTCTTCTCAGATGTGGAATGCAGTCCATAGACCAGACAGATAACAGCAGGGGACAATCTTCTTCCTATGAGAACAATGAAAGCCCTGCCCCCTTGACAAGTTTTTCAAGGTTTTTCCCTTATCTTAATTGAAGATTGTACCTCTCTGCAGTCTACCTGTGCACCTCCCTTCTGCTCTGACTGAATAGTGTTTCATCAGTAAAAGGGGCGGGAGGGGGATACTTTGTCATTGAATTACTCTTGAACTACAACTCTGACAGAATTGAAATAACACTCTCCAAAGTCCAAATACTATGATGATTAATTAGAGCCGCTTTTATTATGAAACATTACTATCCCTTTAAAGATTCCCCAAATAGTGTAACCATTTGAGTATAGGGTTGCCTCCCGGCCGGTATTTTACTGGCACAGCCAGTAATTGGGGCACTGGAGCTGGTGCCGGTATAACTACTATACCGGCAATTGAAAAGCAGGTATTTGTGTGTGACTGTGCGTCCAGAAGTAGATGGAGATGTGACGGTCACCTATCTACTTTACTTAGTAGTTGCACTTGCAATACAGTGTTAGTTTAATAAGTATATATATCTGTGTTGGTCCTTGTTTGAAGGCTGCTCCACTTCCTGTCCTGTGCTCTGCCCGGGGAGTCATGGAATGTCGTATCCATGGTGAGTACCAGAGTGGTATGCAACTCATTTCACTGCAATGCATTAGATACCTCCTTAGCATTAAAAGGGTTAAAGGTTAATTAAGATAACTGGAAAAATGTCTCCAGTGTGATAAACTGTACTCTATGGAGCCTACACAGTAAGATCTCTCAAGATGGAGATGTGTTAGTCCATTGGCTCCCATAGAGTAACATGCCTCCCAAGTGTCCCTCTTTAAGAGGAACAGTCCCTTTTTAGACCCAAATCTCTCTGTCCCTCTTTCCCACCCTGGTGTCCCTGTGTTTAGGAGATCAGACTGTGTGGTGTGTATATAAGTGTATCACCCCGGTGTCCCTGTGTTTAGGAAATCAGACTGTGTTGTATGTATATAAGTGTATCACCCTGGTGTCCCTGTGTTTAGGAGATCACACTGTGTGGTGTGTATATAAGTGTATCACCCTGGTGTCCCTGTGTTTAGGAGATCAGACTGTGTGGTGTGTATATAAAAGTGTAACACCCTGGTGTCCCTGTGTGTAGGAGATCAGACTGTGTGGTGTGTATATAAGTGTATCACCCTGGTGTCCCTGTGTTTAGGAGATTAGACTGTGTGGTGTGTGTATATAAGTGTATCACCCTGGTGTCCCTGTGTTTAGGAGATCAGACTGTATGGTGTGTATATAAGTGTATCACCCTGGTGTCCCTGTGTTTAGGAGATTAGACTGTGTGGTGTGTGTATATAAGTGTATCACCCTGGTGTCCCTGTGTTTAGGAGATCAGACTGTGTGGTGTGTATATCAGTGTATCACCCTGGTGTCCCTGTGTTTAGGCGATCAGACCATGTGGTGTGTGTATATAAGTGTATCACCCTGGTGTCCCTGTGCTTAGGCGATCAGACCATGTGGTGTGTATATAAGTGTATCATCCTGGTGTCCCTGTGTTTAGGAGATCAGACTTGTGGTGTGTATAGAAGTGTATCACCCTAGTGTCCCTGTGTTTAGGAGATCAGACTATGTGGTGTGTATATATAAGTGTATCACCCTGGTGTCCCTGTGTTTAGGAGATCAGACTGTGTGGTGTGTATATAAGTGTTTCACTCTGGTGTCCCTGTGTTTAGGAGATCAGACTGTGTGGTGTGTATATAAGTGTATCACCCTGGTGTCCCTTTGTTTAGGAGATCAGACTGTGTTGTGTGTATATAAGTGTATCACCCTGGTGTCCCTTTGTTTAGGAGATCAGACTGTGTGGTGTGTATATAAGTGTATCACCCTGGTGTCCCTGTGTTTAGGAGATCAGATGGTGTGATACTTGTATAAGTGTATCACATTGCTCCACAGCAATAAAACTCACATTAAAGGGATAGTAATACTTGAAAATAAGTTTATTTTATATTGTAGCACTTAAAAAAACATGAAAAATGATATAAGTCTTATCTCCCAAACCTTTATGGTTTGGGAGATATTCAGAAGTAAAGTTTCACCTGGAGTGATGTCATTGCTCCACTCTTCAGATTTGGAATCCGGTCCCGGGACCGGTTGTGCCTCTCCAGAAGTGCTGAGATCACCATCTTTAAAAAGAATTTCTTAATTGGAATGGTCTATAAAGTGTGCTTTCAAGCCAGGCACACTTTGTAGACAGTTCCAGTTAAGTAGCTCTTTTCAAAGATGTGATCTCGGCACTGCTAAAGAGCTGCCGGTTGCTCTGTGGACTGAATTCCAAATCTGTCCACTAGATGGCAGACTTGGCTGAAATAGCCAGGAAAAGAGAATTTTACTATATTTTACATGTGAATATCTCCCAAACCATAAAGGTTTGGGAGATAAGACTTATATCATTTTTCATGTTTTTTAAGGGCTACAATATAAAATACAATTATTTTCAAGTATTACTATCCCTTTAATGTTTGTTTAAAAGTCAGTAAATGTGTACTTGTTCTTGTTCTATATAATTTTTTCAGTTACACAAAGATGTGTCAATTTTATCATGAAATAACCTAAAAATTCTTGGTAATGCCCCGCTCACCAGCCACTCTTCTGCAACACTGCCTGAAACATCAGTCTCCCTCTTTGGCCATTTGAAATGTTGGTAGGTATGGAGTAACGCAGGAACTGGAGAGTTTATCTCCTCTTTATCACAGCTTAGTGCATAACCCCTGCTATGCAGAGGGTGCCCATGATGCATTAGGTGTTTGTTTATTTTATTTTGTATTATTCCTGTGCAACTTTATATGCATAGTCTGTTTATGCTGAATACACTGGTTCATAGCCAATGTTTTAAAATGTATAACCTATTAAATAGGGTTGCCACCTTTCCTTCAAAAAAATACCAGCCATGGCATTCTCTCCATAGACTTAACATTGGACAGAAGCCAAGATTTTACCGGCCTGCTGGTAAAATACCGGCTGGGTGGCAACCCTACTATTAAAACTGTTTTGCTGCTGAAGGGTAAGAACTGGGTTCTCTTACAGAGTGAAAAACACATGTTTGCACATATTAGGCCCTGTGCAGCAAATGCAATAGATGAGCAATTTGGAACATACCAATATCTCAGGGGAGGCTGGACTGGTATGTACGAGACAGCTGGGATGGAGCAGGTATGCTGGTGCTGCAAGTGAGACCCACGGCTGAGGCTCCCACCGGTGCTGACCATTTTTCTGAGGCTGACACAGAGTAAGACTTCCCACTGGTGGTCAGCACCGGCAGAAGCCTCAGCCACGGGACTAGGGTGACCACATGTCCCGGAATGGCAGAATGTAAATGTGGTCACCCTAGGTCACCCTAGTCCCGCGGCTGAGGCTCCCGCCGGCTCTGACCATCATTCTGAGGCTGACATAGTAAGAGTTCCCACTGGGGACTTTTACTCTGTGTCAGCCTCAGAAAGGTGGTCAGCGCCGGTGGGAGCCTCAGCCGAGGGTCTCACTTGCAGTGCCAGCATACCTGCTCCATCCCAGCTGTCTCACACGTACCAATCCAGCCAGCCAATGAAATGTATTTGCTATATGGTCTTAATTGGCTAGCTCAGTCAGCCAATGAGGACCATATAGCGAATACATTTCATTGGCTGGCTCAACTGTCTCGTGTTGCTCAATTCCAGGACTCTTTGTTGTCCCAGTGGGGGGTGACCTGGGACGTGGGACACAGACCCCCAATAAGGGACGGTCCCGGGCATTCCGGGACCTATGGTCACCCTACCTGAAAGAGAAAGTAATGCCTGCTAATAACAACTTATGACTTACTTTACTATGGCCAGAATTTCAAAACAGTCCCTCTGAACTTTTTCTTGTGCATTTATTCAAGAATAACATTGTCAATCAGTCTTGGATGTCATATGCAGGAGGACGACATGACAGTTACTAAGTGTGATCATGCACTCTTCCTGCATCAGACAAAAAACACAGCCTGAATCTGTCACTGTCCTGTCCACCTCTATGGATGTGACATCCAGGACTGACTGAAGAGGTGAGCTTTTGAATCAAGTAGCAAGGAAAATATTCAGAGTGGAAATTAAGATTTCCTGACCATGGTCAGGCAAGTGGAGGGGTAATTATTAATGTTACTTCACCTTTATATGGCAGACATCAAGGGACGGTAGCCTAGTAGGCAGGTGTGCTTCTCAGGGAGCAGATCTGGGGTCTTACAATAAAAGAAAAATACTTCTGGGGCAAAGCAGCTGGTCTATAGGGGAGTCATAACATTCCATATTGATCTAAATCTGTTCCCTTTGGTGGAGTTGTATATATGATCCAATGAGGTTATTATACAAAGAAGGAGAGGCATATTTCATTAAATCAACAGCATTGTAGCGGGGAGAGATAAAGCTTCCCACTGATTTAAATTTGTCTTTTAACCCCTTGTATGCTAGAGTGGTCACCAATGCACTTGAGGGGTTAAAAGACACATATTTAAATCACTGTGGTTTTCATTAGACTCCCATGATGCATTTTCTTATTGAAGATAGCCCAAATCCTTGTTATAATAATTGTTCATTATCATTGTTTCTTCTCTTGGCAGGAGGGAGGCAGGGTAAGCTTCCCGTAACGGCCTTTGAAGCCTTGGACCTAGAGATGAAGAGCTGGACTCGATATCCCAGCATCCCCAGCCGGCGTGCCTTTGCAAGCTGCACCATGACTGAGAACTGGTTCTTCAGCCTTGGTGGCTTGCAGCAGCCTGGACCCCACAATTTCTACTCCCGCCCTCATTTTGTCAATACTGTGGAGGTGTTTGACGCCGAGCAGGGTAAGATCTAGAGTCTCTATTTACTAAACATGCAATTCAATAAACTATAGAGGTGCGATTATGGCGTAAACTAACTAAACCATAGGGGAGAAATTAAAATTCCTATTGATTCAAATTACCTTTTAACTAATTTGAATGCTAGATATGTTGCTCCTCCATTTAAGGGGTTAAAAGCCCAATTTAAATCAATGGGCATTTGGAGAATTTCTGTCTCCTATGGTGTCATTGGTTTGCTCCAGAATGGTACCTCTTTAGCTTTCTGATTTGCACCTTCATTTTCAACTCTGAGCCAGTTTGCCTGCTCCAGCATCACAAGTAGTGTGACCACATTTCCTTTCTGCCACTCAGAGACACGGTGGAGGTGAGAGCAGCACAATATTTTGTCCTCAGCTTTAGGGCAGCTGTACGGGAGGGGTCATTATCCATCACTGGATATCATGGTGCAACCTGCTCTTCCTCCAGCTCACTACAGAGTTCTAACCACTAGAGGGAGAATTGCCCATTGACTGCTGAGACAGAAAGCAACGCCTGTAGTGGGCTACAAGAAAATGTACATCACACCCAAATCCTTAGACCAGCATTACACTACAACAAAATTGCAATGCAGCTCCTGTTTGATGTCAGGATCAAGGCTAGGGTTGCCACCTTTTCTTCAGAAAAATACCGGCCATGGCATTCCCTCCATAGACTTAACATTGGACAGAAGCCAATTTTTTACCAACCTGCCGGAAAAATACCGGCTGGGTGGCAACCCTAATCAAGGCTCAGGAATGTCTCCAGTGTTTAGAGCTCTGTCTGGAAGCCATTTTCCTGTAACCCATCAGCGGTATCATGCCTGTCACAGTAGGCAATGGAGATTTTTCCTTCTAGTGTTTATATCTCTGTGCTCTGGAGTCCTCATTCTGGGACTTTATATTGTCCCTGTAGGGAGCTGCCTGGGACATGGGACACACATTTAAAATCCGGGACTGTCCTGGACAGTCAGGGACATGTTGTCTCCCTGATCACCGAGATCTAAAATGCAATGTTACCAGCCAACACTGCCTCTTCAGTTATTGGTAGACACACTGGGGGTGTCCAGCCAATAGGAAACAGACAGGGAAGGTCACATGCTACCAGAATCAAGTCAAATGTACGAACATATACACAAAACACAGTGGAAGAAATCTGGAGCAAACCAATTGCACCATAAGGAACAAATACAAATTCCCCAAATTTTCTGTGATTTAAATGAGACTTTTAACTCCTTGAATGGGGTTAGAAAAATCCCTAATGACCTGGGACATTTTTTTGTCCTCTATAGTGCAGCTGCTTTGCTCCAGAATTGCACTTCTTTAGCTTTTACTGAAGTAAGAGTCTACATTTTAAATGCATTGCCCTACTCCTGCTAGGATTGTTCATACCTCCCAAGTGTGCCTCTTTAGGAGGGACAGTCCCTCTTTTAGACCCAAATCCCTCTGTCCCTCTTTCCCACCCGGATGTCCCTCTTTTTAGGAGATCAGACCGTGTAGTATGTATATAACTGTATCATATTGCTCTACAACAATAAAATGCACATTAATGCTTGTTTAAATGTCAATATATGTGTTTATAAATTAGCCTGTGTAAATAAAATACTTTGGTCTTGATAGAAGTCAATTATTAGGTTATTCAAGTAGGGCTGCAAAATCTAATCAATAAAATCGATAAAAATCGATAATGAGAACCGTTGCCAACGATAGTGGGAAAGTCACAGAGTAGTAATAGAGGAATGTAAAGGGTGAGAGACAGAGGGGGAGAAACTGGAGTGCAGGAAGCAAAAATGGCATGGAGTTTATATAAACTGGACATCCACCATATATCAAGAGCAGGTTACTGTTGCAGGGGGCTAGAAATGCACTGATCACACTTACACTAAAATGACCAGATAAAAAAAAAAATCAGAAAATGTTTTCAACAGAGGCAATTGGTAAAAATAATCATATGAGCATATTTTCCAGTGATTACACATGCATTGTTTATGGAGTGAATGTATTATATAAAAACTATTTCTCATATTCATAAAACACAGAAAAGATGCTTCTTGTATTTTTGGAGTATATGTCTGCTAGTGGAACAAGGCTGGGGAAGCAGACAATGCATGTGCAGCTCTGGGGCTGCCAGTGGAACAAGGCTGGGGAAGCAGACAATGCATGTGCAGCTCTGGGGCTGCCAGTGGAACAAGGCTGGGGAAGCAGACAATGCATGTGCAGTTCTGGGGCTGCCAGTGGAAAAAGGCTGGAGTGTTAGGCAGTGCATATTTGTTTGTGTATCTCCCAGTGTGATAATGGACTACAAGTGATAGGTGGAAAGAAGCTTTTGTGTCATACAGTGTAGGTGTGCTTCTGTGACTACCAGTGGACCTTGGAAGAAGGCCATAGTGCAAATGTATGTGTCATTCTGTGGCTAACTGTTGAACAAAGCTGGGGTATCAGACAGTGTATGTGTGGTTGTGTGACAGCCGGTGTGATTCTGTAACTACACGTGAACAGTGGAGCAAGGCTGGGCTATCACAAAGTGTATGTGTGATTATATGGCTACCTGTGAACAATGGAATATGACTGTAGTGCCGCACTGTGCATGTGTGATTGAGTGACTACCAGTGGACAGTGGAACAAGACTGGGCTGTCACACAGTGTATTTGTGATTCTATGGCTACCAGTGAACAGTGGAATATGGCTGCAGTGCCGCACAGTGCATGTGTGATTGAGTGACTACCAGTGGACAGTGGAACAGGGCTAGGCTGGCAGATAGTATGGTTCTGTGGCTGCCAATGGAACAAGGCTGGTGAAGCAGGCTGTGTATATATACACTTCTGTGGTTACCAGTGGACAGTGGAACAAAGCTGGGGACATCTACCTAGGTAGGTCAATCTGTTAAACAAATTAAGAGCCACTTATTCCTAGGCTACAGTTGCCCTATAAACATATTTAAAGGGGCAGTGCATCCTGGAAGAAACCTGAGCTATGTGCATCACTTCACTTTTTCACATCGTAAATGTTTTTGATTATTTAGCAAGCTTCCGTAACAATGAGCAGAGTACTTGCTCTCAATCCCAAACCCTCTTTTGATGTCAGTTGCTGAAATACTACGCAGCCCTTTCAGGTTGTGCTGCTCCTTACATTTACTTCAGTGGACTTGTCTGTGATGTCATCAGTGGAAGGTTTAACCCCTTAAGGACCAGAAAAGTGTGCAATGAATTGCTTCACAATTTCTTATGAACCCATTTAGTGCTTAAAGGGATAGTAATAGATGAATAAAAATGTAGCTCTGATTGATCCTCCTATAACGTTTGTCATGTAGCGCTGTATTTCAATATTTTACATTTGGTAGTCCAAGAGTAATTCAATGATAAAGGATCCCCCTTCTGCCCTGTAACATACACTTAGCCCTTCCTCTCAGATGTGGAATCAGTCCCGGGACCCAACAGAGTGCAGCGAGGGAGGATCTTCATCCACTGAGTATAAAAAAACCCTGCAACCATTGACGAAGGAGGGCAGGATTTTCCTTATGCTCAATGAACATTGTCCCTCTCTGCGCTTCATCCGGCCACTGAAAGAGGCAGCGTGACGTAGGTGAAAGGGGAGGGAGGGGTATCCTTTAGAATTGAAATACTCTTGAACTACCAAACGTAAAATATTGAAATACAGCCTTACATGACCATCGTTATAGGATGATCAATAGGAGCTGCATTTTTATTCATCTATTACTATCCCTTTAAAGGGTTCAAGGAAGAAAGGGTCAGGATTGAACAAGAGATCAGCTGAATTAACAGGACCCAGAGAAATTCAGGGAAGGATGTGTACATTTTAAGGTCTGCTTGAACACTTTCAAGTGTCAGGAATAAGCATAGCTGGGAACTTGCCGGGTTTCACCCAGAGACTCCGGACTTTGGGCAGTGTCTCCAGGTCTCTGGATGAAGCCCTAAGTTCTCCGGATTCCAAAGAACATTTTGTGCTCCTGCACAGTTTCTTCTTAAAAGGAGAAAAAAATACTCAAAGCCAGTTGGTTGGTTGCGTGAGACTGTCCAATGAAACACCAGCCCTGTCGCTCGTGGTGTTTCATTGGACAAGTCAGTAATGTGACTGGGTCACACAAATAGTGTGGACCCACCAGAAGGAGCAAAATCTCTGTGACCTCGCTCTGTCATATTGATAAGGTCTGAGGACCAGGAGCAGAGGAGGCAGACTGGACAACACAAACACGGTAGCTACGTTTATTTTTGGTAATCTCCAGGTGAGCTATTTATGAAAGTTCCCAGGTATGGGAATACGTTTCCAATGTTGTGTTTATTAACCCTTTGAGTGCCAGAGGGGTGCACAACACATTGCTTCGCAATGCTTTGCTTACCACTCTGGCACTCGAAGGGTTAAGAAAAGTAATTTTCTTATGACAAGCAGTCACTGCTCCTTTAAACTGGAGCAGAGTGCTTCATCCCCTTGGATGCTGGAGAACTCTCCACTGCAAACCAATTAATCTGACAACCTCTCTAGCTTTCAATGGGTTAACTGGATTTATTTAGATTGAAAACGGTTGTTATTGTTCTTGCAGGACACAGTTAACACACTTGCACACGTCCCCATAGCGTTATAATTTTTATTTTATGTGAGGTTTATACATTCGTTACCCAGGACAGCTATGAAATCAGCATGTAATTGTGTATTAGTACCATGAAAGGCTGATGCTTTCACTGCAATAATTCATTTTGAAAAGATCAATTCTCTGCACATCTCGCAGACTATAGTGTTTGCTTTAGGATACATGATGTCCTTCTCCACTGTATTAATAGTAACAGTCTTTCAGAATCAATTTTCAATCAGCATTGACATAATGCATTATTAGGACAACAAAGCAGTATCTCAGGTACTCTTGTATAACACACGTATGTCATTAACTGCCAGCTGGGTGAAGCCATACAGAGGCAACTTACACTTTTATTTAAGATATGTCCACGTGCCTGGACAGAAAGCTGATGCAGTTGGAGAATACACATTGTAGTGAGACAGTGCTTGACAACTGTTGGACATTCAGCTAGGGTGACCACTTGTCCCGTATTGTCTGGGACAGCCCCATTATTTAAATGTGTGCCCCTCTTGTACATTACAACCCCCTTCAAGGACAACACATAGTCATGGAATGAAGTCTACAGAATACAACATTTTATACACTGTATACAGTCAATGGACAATTATTCCTCTAGTGCCGGGCTGTCCAAGTTCAGTCCTCAAGGGCCACCAACAGGCCAGGATGTAAGCATTTCCCTGATTAAGCACAGGTGAGTTAATAAGTGGATCATTCATTGTGAATGGCCCACTTGTGCTTAATCAGGGAAATCCTTACATCCTGGCCTGTTGATGGCCCTTGAGGACTGAACTTGGACAGGCCTGCCCTAGAGAAAGAATCGTCCATTGGCTGCAGGTACAGAAAGTGACATCTATGATGGTCTACAAGCCTTAGCATAGTTTTCTACTACAAGAAAATAGTGCTGCCATTCCTTTTTGTCAAGAAGAAGAACTCACTTGTCCCTATATGGTTGTGAACTTGAAAAGGCCATTTTGTTGTAGCCCAACACAGGCACCACTCTCTCACACTTATTGAGCAGTTCTCTCAATAATGTACTGACGTCTTGAGAAAGCACAGGGTGTGTCACTGATATCCAATTAAATAAGCACAGCGGTGCACTGGAGTCAAGCAGAAATAATCTGCCACTGCCAGCTGTGTCCCTGAAAGGCAGTAAGCAATTTTAGAACAATCCAGCTATTCCATAAGGGTTAAATACACATTCCATTTGGTGTAAATGTGACTTTTAACCCTTTGAGCGCCAGAGGGGTACACAACGCATTGCAAAGCATTTTAGATCAAGGGGGTTAAAATCACCATCAATAGAAATGTATGGATTTTTATTTGTACTTTCTGGTCCAGCTGATTTGACCCAGAATTGATCCTGTTCATCTCAGTAAATCAGCCTCATGCTTTCTTATTAGTTGAATTCCCTTGATGAGCATTGTCCAGAACCAAACACATCATCAGCAGGAGCAGCCGAGGGGAGCGACATTTAGCGCAGCCACAGGTGTCTAGTAGCCTTTTACTCCTAGAAGGTGCTCAGAGAGACAATCCACTTACTAATTTATTGCCCATTTTCCACTTGCTTCTCTACTTTGAGAGATCGGGACAGCAGTTACTTGAATTTATATAGCAATAAGAGCTGAATATAACCTTTTTATTGAGGTGTCAGTTCATCTCCTGAACAGTTTACAGTATTTTGGTCTAGAAGCAAGACATTTTGAGCAATTCTGTGATAAAAATTCCCCAGATTGCCACTGATTTATATAAGGCTTTCGTTACCGCCTTGAATTCCCTAAACTCTAATTGATGTAAATGGTAATTTTTAACCCTTTGAATTCTAGAAAAAGCTGCAAATCATTGCATTGGGATATACTGGAGACCTTGCTAGAATTCAAGGGCTTAAAAGGCCAATTTAAATCAATAGGACTTTTTATTTTGTCACTTATGGTGCTCTTGGTTTATTCCAGAATTGCTTTACTTTTGTCCTTAAGCAAATGGCCTTAAAGGAGCAGTAAACTTTTGTTATGAAAACATATATATTGTAGGGTGTTTCCTGTTGAGTAAAATAAGTGTACACCCACTGCTGAGAGATGCATATTTCCAACATTATTACAGTTTAAACCTTGGTTGTTTTTTTTTACATTAGCAGTGCCCTCTAGTGGTCCCATTCCAGTTAGTTATTCTGTTACATTGTAATGGAGAGAAAAGTCAGTGACATACAGTTCTCCATAGAATGTGATAGAAACTGCTGAGTCACTTCCTGTCAGTTAGAACTATCAGGAAGTAAACACAGTAAATTCACTTCCTGATTATTTGAACGGTTATAAAATTTGAATAAAACAACTGACAGCAATGGGAGCGACCTTGTTTTACTCAGCATAGGTTTTCGTTAAAAAAATGTTACAAAGTCAGTTGTATATCGTTCAAGCCAGCCCCCTGGTATTTAACCCCTTAAGAACCGTGTGGTCTGGGGGTGGGGTGTGCTGGAGGACTAGCGAACATTTTTTTTATTTGCCTGGCCTGCCTAGTGATCACAGAGCACCGTATAGGCACACTGCGATCACGAAATTACATGACGTGCCAAGGTTGCCATCAGTCCTTAACGCCTGGACCTTTGTCCTGGCACGTCAATAGTCGTTAAGGGGTTAAAAGTTTAAAATACAGTACATTTTACTCATAGCCATATCATGTCGTCTCAGTCTTTTTTTGATTATCTGTTTTTTTACTTTTAACGAAGTATAATTGTTAATATTAGCTCTATCGTGCATTTTAGAAGAATATTACTAAGGGTTGGACAAAAAGACAAAAATATTTAAGAGCCAACTAGACATTTTATTAGCCATTGACACTGGGAGAATGTACAAATTCACCAGCACCCCTCTGATTGTAATGGTGGTGGTTGCACTACTGTAATACATACTGGTGGATGGCTTCCTCCAGCTTTAGGACTTTAAAGGGATAGTAATGTTTCACAAAAACAGCAGCTCCAATGAATCTTCATAGCATTTGGGCCATGGAGAGTGTTATTTCAATACTGTCAGAGTTGTAGTTCAAGAGTAATTGAATGATAAAATATCCCCCTCCAATCCCTTTTACTGATGTAACACTGCTCACCTCAGAGCAGCAAGATTGTCCGGATGGATCACAGAGAGGGACAACCTTCAGTGAGCATAAGGAAAAACCTGTCAATGGGGGCAGCGTTTTCCTTATGATCACAGTATGAAGATTGTCCCTTGCTGTGATTTGTCTGGTCCCAGGAGCAGATTCCACATCTGAGGGGAGGAGGCATACACTAGGTAAAAGGGTCAGGAGGGGGATATTTTATCATTCAGTTACTCTTGTACTACAGCTCTGATAGTGTTGAAATAACACTCTCCTTGGCCCAAATACTATGAAGATTAATTGGAGCTGCTTTTATTTTGAAACAATTAAAGGATTAAGCTGTAATATTTTTTTTAACAAAATAGTTCTCGGCATTGGGAATATACATGATTTACTCAGTGGGATAAACCCTCCAATATATATATTTTCTCCCATTAATAGTCCCATTCAGTTCATTGTGAGTTTTGAGAATATGTGTCTGGGTGGAGGTGGTTTGCCCAGTAATTGCTCTATTTCCCATTTGTATATGGGGCCCTAAAGCGAACAAGCCTAATATGTTAATCAGACACACCCCATATCCCCCTGTGGGCCCTATGATTTGTTTCCTCTACTCAAGTGATAACATATTCATACATTCCTGGATATTATGTTCACGGATGCTGACGTGACAGTTGTTGCCAGGACCACAGCACCTCAAACTGTTCTCACTGCACATGGTGATCTTTAATATAGAAAACAATGCATTGTGTTCTTCAAAGGGTCAAGTGGGCTCATATACTCTAACTACTTTACATAAAAAAAACTTCCAGCAAAGGTCATGTCCACCACCACGGATCTGACATCCAGGATCTCTTGAACAAAGTCCCAAAAGCAAAAATCACAAGGGCCATTAACATTTCCTGGTCATGATAAGGTAAGCGTGTGGGGGGTTATTATTATGAGGTGTTAATGCACCTTTAAACCCATGTTGTATATGTACCCAAACACACAGTGATGTGATTGCTTAAAAATGTGCATTCTGGGTGAAAATGGCCAGATTACACATTCTTATATCCATGTGTACGGGCTCAGCACTATCAGATCTTGGTATTTATCGTCCCAACCAACAAAATATCAGTGAGGCTGATCTGTTAAAAGAAATGTGCAATGCTGGTAAAAACCAACTGTACCACAGGGAACAAATAAAGTCTCAATGATTCAAATAGGGCTTTTAACTGTCTGAATGCCATCTTAAACATGTAGTTGGAGACCCCTCTTTCTTTCAAAAGTGAGTGAAACATCCCATTTAAAGCAGAACTTTCATGCATATTAAAATGCCCCCAAATCATTTTTAACATAGCGTTAAGCGTGAGTGAAACATTGCTCCACATTTTAATAGCGATATGGTTTACAACACAGTAATACTCATGTGGAGATCAAACCTACAAAGCTATAGATGTATTAAAAAACTACAACACACCATAAATGAATGGTTTGACAATTGGCACCACCGATTCTATGATGGTTACAACATACCTGCTGAATAACTATGTTATAGGCCAATATGATGACCCACATGCATGGTAGCTGAAAACCAATGTGTGTGTGGCCAGCACTGGTGCATACTGCAGTGGAAACCCTTAGTTTCCTACCAGAAAGCTTGCAGTCAGAGCAGGTTTTCAGTGCAGCTGAAATGACAATCAATGACAGTAGGATAAGTCTGTTCTCCAGCAGTGTCGGTAGACTTAATTTTTTTGATCTGAGTATCATGTATTAGGTGGTACGAAACACTAAAGTCAGATAAGCACATGTAGAAACAGAAGACCTGAGAAGGAAGAGGAGGGGTTTACTCAGTTGCTACTGTCTACAACAGATAGGACCACTGCTATAAACATTGATGGATGACTGACAAATAGTAATGCAAGGTAATATTGGAATCCAGTGGCGTAACAATAGGGGTCGCACCTGCGACCGGGCCCGTCACTCCAAGGGACCCGGCCGCCCCCTGCGAACCCATCGCCACTCGCCCACAGCCCTGCCTGCAGCAGCTCAACTAATCTCCCAGCGCTCTAGTAATGCAGAGCGCTGGGAGATTACATCATCTCCCAGCGCTCTGCATAACTGAGAACAGCGCGAGAGATAGAGGTAAGAGATGTGAATAGGGCAATGTGAAGATTGGGGGGGGGGCCCGGGCCCGGCGGCAATTTCTGCACCAGGGCCCGGTGGCTTCTAGTTATGCCACCGTTGGAATCATACAAGAACATCCACATAAATTGTCTAGCATTCCTTCCTACCCCTCCATCTCATCATCATCACCATATGTTATCATATGTTATTCACCACATTCCACATTGTCACTTTAAATGGAACTGTTTATTATTTTAATTATTTTTATTGTTGAACATGTTCAGATTATAATGTCATCACCGTTTAGATTTATGAACCTGTTTAAAAGTACACTACCAAGAGTAATAGCGCTATGCGTTTCAATTCAGATAGCAATACAGACTAGTCACACACAAATGACAAACACTGCTGGTAACATAAGAAAGGCATATGCAGAAAGGTTAGCCAGTGCCACCACAGCAGACTAACTGCTGGTTTACAGGCTATATAAACCATTTTAAAATTATATCAGTGGCTTACACCTTTGCAAAAATAATTATAATCACAAGTAAGACCTTCTAATAAATTGTAAGTGCAGCATAATGTTGCAAGTTAAGCCCTAGAAAAAATATTAGCTGGTCTACAGCAAGGCAAGATTGGAACATTTGGTTTCAGACTAGCAGCAAAGCAAGCCTTGAAAAACATAATTTCAGGCCTTTGGCCAGATAACCCACCACCAGGAATGTTATATGCAACCCACCATTGATATTATGATGTTTTTTTCCTAACTCAGTCATATCTCCTGTGTTGAGCATCAAATGTCACATCACAGGATCAGGCAGGTGTATTATCCAACATGCCCATAGGTAGCAGTAATTGTGGAGCTAGTGGTAGTGGTGGGGGTAGTGGGCATGGGACTAGGATCATCATCTCCACAAACTGTGATGATGGAACCAGCACTAGTGGTGGCATGACACAGATGGTGTTGATTCATTCTTATGAGCCCTAGTGATGCTGAGGCAAGTGCAGCACAACAAGTCAGCATTTCATGTGCATCTGGGAGGAGAAATTGTCACAATACTATTCTTCTCTCCAACATCCCCTAAAATCATGTTTTATTTTCCACTTAGGGGCAAAGAGGGACTGTGCAGTTCTCATCACCAACTGATTCCTGTGATGCAGTCAAGGAACATAGGACACTTGTACATCATTCTTACCTGTGTTTTTAGTGTGTTTTACTTGAGATTGCATTGTGTGTGTGTGTGTGTCTGTGTGTGTGTGTTGGTATGAAGTGAACTGGTGAGCGTGAGGGAGAATATGGTACTGTTTCCTGTCACAGGAAAAAAAAAATCCTTTGGGAAATCCGGCCCTGTGTGCAACACATCCTTGCTATTAACATTAGTATGAATACTTGCTTTGTTACTACTGATTTAAATTTATTGGCATGATAAGTTTCTTTACTCTCATATAAAGTAGGACAAACTGAAATGTGAGCCATCACCCATTTGCTCTAAGCGCTAACTTCATATGGGGGATCATGAATACTGATTCCTTTGTGGGAAGCAATGGTAACTAAAGATAATTAGACAGCACAGTAACTAACAGAAAGCTGGTTCCAGTTATTACTTTGTTACTAGTGTTACTTTGACCTCATTGTTGAAAGCGCTTGCAGTATAATGAATGGTTTAAACCACATCTCCTGGTAGACTGGAATAACAAGACAGTTCATACAAAAATCTCTTATTAGAACAGTGTCAATAACAGTGACTCATCCTGTGGATAAATAGTAATGGTTTCCCTTTGGCCCTTTTTTTTCCGTTGAGGGATAATTAAGATCTTTAGTTGGTTCTTGACGTGCCTGATGTTTGGAACTGATTTTACCTTTGCCTTGTTTTAGAAGGAAAAAAAATCAGCTAATAGGAGATATGAACATTGAATTGACTATTATTTATGTTATATATAATTGACCCTTTTGTGTCTATACCAGGGATGAGCAACATATGGCTCCCCAGCTCTCTGGACTACAACTACTATTATCATCAACCAGCCATCAGCCAGATGAGAACGATGAGGAGTCACAGGCTGGGGACAAATAGAAATTCCAAAATTGTCATTGATTTAAACTGAGATTTTAGCGCCTTCGGTTCTAGAAAGGTCTCCAAAGAATGGTTTTGCAGTGCATTGGAGACCCCTCTAGAGTAAAAGAAGGATAAATGCCCCATGTGAAGCAATATGGATTTTCATGTATTACCTATGGTGCAGTTGATTTACTCCTGAATTTCTCCAGGGCAGGCAAGGCACTAAGGAGTGATAAACAGGTGATAAAGTGGAGATAACTTCTCCAGTGATATCGCTTCTCCAGCTCCTATTTTATTCTATAAAGCCAATGCACTAAGATCTCTCCACTTTGGATATAGAAGCGATATCACTGGAGAAGTCATCTCCACTTTATCCCACTTTTATCAGTCCTTAACCCTTTAAGTGCCAGAAGAAAACTCAACGCAACGCAATGGACTTGTACAATAAACATTACTAATACCTAAACGCTACACTAAATTACATAAATAAGAAATAATAACATACAATGAAGCTTATACTCTATTTAATGTTTTATGACAAGTATCTAGAATGTGGGGTTGAGACTCAGTTTTAAAACAAGAAACAGAAAAGCGACAGCAAGATCTAGGGAGCCAGAACCAGGGATTTCCCTGGAAATAATGGAACAGTTGGCAGGTGTGGTCTATGCCAGTGGCGGGCATCGTGAAGATCTCAAACTGTTGCCAGACTACAACTCCCATCATAACCCTATGTCACTCAAAGGTTTAAGGGAATGATCATGTTTGTGGTGCTGAAAGGATCCTCTCCACTCCCCCTGATGACCAAGTGGAGAAGCAGAGAGAATGCTCTCAGACTTCAGGATTGTCGTACTGCTGGTGATGTCTAAGGGTGGGTCCCTCACACATCGCCATCAGTATGATTGACTGAGGGCTGTTACTGCATAGACAGCTACAGGGAGATCCCAGCATTACCAACCTCCAGTAGGCGATATTGGGACTGTGAACTCCGATAGCAGAGGAAGTTATCAGAACTTAGTGCACCTGGCGAACAGCCACATTAACATATAAACACACCCAAATGAATACAATAATGGCTAATTATCCTGCATTTCCATTTGGAAATAAGCCATTGTCGATGTGTTGAGTAAAAATTTTGTAAACCTGTTGAAAGTACAACAAATGGATGTTGATGTGGACAGATCATTGTCAGATTGACAGAGATATGATGTTGAAGACACATTAGTGCATACTGGCGATGTGCCTTCAACACATGTCCAACAGGATATCGCCATCCTGAGCCCACATCAACCTTTACTGCACCTCCCCCATTGCGTTTTAAGGTGTTGGATATCTCTGTGGCACTCAGAGATGTAACTGCTTGAATGAGTGAGAAATTTCTAAATCATTTAACTTTTTTTTTTTTTCTCTTGCTTTGGGAGTAGAATTTTACTCAGATGGTGTGTGCTGATATGTAGTATTGTCTGTCTATGTACCGGTATATACACATAGACGTAGATGTGCATTTAGCATGCTTTAACTCATTGAGTGCCAGTGGTGTGTTCAATGCATTGCAAGGCAATGGAGATACTGCGTAACCCCTTGGGATAATAGTATCTATCAAATGAGTTTGAATGCTTCAAACCCAAAGAAATTGGATAAGGCTGGTGCCAATTTCCCCTAGACCTAGATCCAAAATATATAAAGAAAATATAGGTTGCTTCTATCCTATAACCTGTTAGTGAGCAGGTTAAAACTGGATACAAACAAAAAAGAACACAAGGAGAGCTCCAATGTTCTCAGTATAAATGTATTGATACAGAATGACACAGACAACAATACGAATTGCTACCATAAGTACAAAGTTAAACAAAATATTAAAAGAGCAACATGAGAGTCCCACAATAAAGTGATATCACTAAAATAAAAGAATGGCCAAGCAAAAATATTGAGCAGAAGTCATATAGAGAGCTCACTTATCTATATCTGATGAAATGGATATGTTGTAGATATTCCACATATGTAAATATTCTAAGAATCTCCACTATACAGTGGCCAGGCACACCAAAGTGTACAATTCTTCTCCTCTCCAGTCAGTAAATCAATGCCTGGTAGATGTCCAGGATAGATGGTGCAGCAGGCAGATATACTTGTAATACAAGCTAATTCTCCCGTCACTCGCTCCAGTTGATATATTGTATGAGACTGATCTCTCTCAATGTTGACAGTCCTGGGTTCACCCCAATGGCGATAGTGGGCAGAGGGAAAAAATTAGATCCTGGTGAAAGCCTCCCATCCGATGGTATAGGTATAGTGGAGAATGAATAAAGTAAATGAAGATACGGAGCTTAATGTGGCTTTCCAACGTATTTCGTATCTCTAAGGATACTTCATCAGGGATCCACATATGTGGAATATCTACAACTAGTGTAAAAACCCGTGTACACGGGCCAAGGTCCGGGTAATGTTAACCCTTTGAGTGCCAGAGGGGTAGGCAACACATTACTTTGCAATGTGTTGCGTACCCCTCTGGCACTCAAAGGGTAAAGAGGCCTTTACCGCTACCTCGCTGCTCCATGTGATGTGCTGTAGAGACTGCCCAAACGCACAGAATGCTCCCAGCACAGAACTCCCAGCATTCCATGCTCCCAACATTCTGTGCGTTCGGGCAGTCTCTAGTGCGCATGGCGGCTTCTTACAAACATCCTAGCGAATTATTATATAGGATATATCCATTTCATCATATATAGAAAAGTGAGATCTATGTATGACTTTTACTCTATATTTTTGTTTTGCCAATCTTTCAGTTTAGTGATACCACTTTATAGTGGGACTCTCATGTTGTTCTTTTAATATTTGTTTTACATTTTTCTTATTGTAGCAATTTGTATCATTGTATCAGTACAATTATATTCTTTTATTGTTTAAGATTGAATGCTTATTGGTATTTGTAATTTAAAGGGACAGCATCTTCTATATAGAAAAAAATACTTTTATTTTTTTTTTCAAAGAGTTTAATGAAAAATGAATGCATTACAAAGAGAAGGAAGCGAAATGTACTTCTAGTAACAATACAAAGTGATCAATACGATACAGTAATAATTCGCAATCATGACCTATGCAGAGGCCTGCAATGGCTATCTTTTAACCATCTGAGTTTCTGAGTTTGAGAGCAGGATATCAGCTCAAAAGAGATGAGACCACAATAAAAAAAAAAAAGAAAAAAAAAGAAAGACAAGAGAAAGAGGGGACTGTAGTGGACCAAGGTATAGTGAAGAAAAAAGAGAAGGGAAGAACAAGAAAGGGAGAGAAATTAGGGAAGGAAATAGGGGAAAAGGGGATGAGGAGTTGAGCGCACGTCAAGTGGGGGAAGACCATAAAGCGTTTACAAAGAGGCTGAGCATATGGAGCCTAATCAGTCCCGGAATACACCGGAGACTATACCCCATGTGGAACATTGGAAATTTCAGAGAGCCATGGAGACCATACTTCTGCAAAGGAAGGACCACGACCGTAGAGGAAGTGCATTAATTTTTCAAACATCTATATATCAGACGCCTTCGTTCTCCACATATCAGGAGAAGGTGGTATATCTGATTTCCAACACATAGGGACACACATCCTAGCAGCAGTAAGAAGATGTGACAGTAACTGGCGAAGAGGCTTGGTAGAAGCCACTCCCGACAGATTAATGGAAAGTAAAAGAAGAGCAGGGTCAAGTTATAGAGAGAGGCCTAAAAGAGCAGAGATCTCCCCCTCGACCTGGCTCCAATAAGGTGCTATTTTTGGACAGTCCCACCAGATGTGACCAAAGGTGCCAACAGCTCCACCACAGTGCCAACAAAGAGGCAATACTTCTGGATAGTAACTATAGAGTACACTTGGAGAGCGGTACCACCTAGTCAGGAGCTTATAATTAGTTTCCATAGCAGCATTGTTATGGGAGGAAAACAAAGAATGTCAGATTGTAGTAATCCAAGCTTGTAAAGGAATCCCATAGGTCATGTTGAGCTTGAAAATCAGAAGGGGGTTCAGCTAGGAGAGAGTACAGATTAGCAATGGGTCATCTGAGGGGAGTAGAGACAGAGACGACCGCCGCAGAGGGAGGTCTATACATAGACTCAAAGGGAGTAAGATCCCTAAGGATATCTGACTTATATGGATGGGAGGATATAAAACGATGCAGTTGACGATACATCCAAAAATCACTGGCGTGAAGATCCCAGTGGGTCTGAAGGTCATCTAAGGATGCCAGGGATGCTCCTTCCATCACATCAAAGACTACCAGCCCATCGCCCCGGCCCCAACCACGAAAGGAGGAAGCACCAGGAGGGAAATCCGGATTGCAAAGGACTGAAAGGAAGGGAGAGTCAATGCCCAAGAGTTTCAGAGACACCGCATCCCAAGTTCACAAAATAGGTGATAATAGAGGGTGGTTAGTGAGAACTCTAGGTCTGGAAGTCTTACGCAACCAGGGTAATGCGGTAAGAGGGACAGGGGTGGAAATTGAATCCTGCAAAGCCACCCACGACTTAGAAGTGAATGACCTAAACCAATGGGGAATGAAGGGGAAAGAACAGCTCAATAGTATCTCGCTAGATGGGGAGCACCCAGACCTCCTTTGCGTTTCGGCTGAGTTATGGATGAAAAGCGAAGACGAGAAGGCTTGCTACTCCAAACGAATGATGTGAAGATGCGTTGTACATATTTTGAGGTATGTGCTAGGCAGAAAGATTGGGAGAGTCTGGAACATATACAGGACCTTGGGAAGAAAAACTGATTTAAGGAGATTGATCCATCCAGTCCAGGAGAACATCAAGGAGGAGCAACGTGCCAGCTCGGAAGACAGGGATTTTGATAGACTAAGGTAATTAAGGCTGTATAGATCAGAAAATGAAGAAGTAAGCTGGATTCCCAAGTAGGAGATTGATTTTTCCGCCCATCGAAAGGGAGCCAAAGTTTTGAGGTGGCGAAGGCAAAGAGGAGGTATATTAATATTAAGAACTTCAGATTTAGTCATATTATCCTTAAAGTTACTGACTCGTCCAAAGGCCTCCAGTTCAGTGAGTATAGCCAGCAGTAAAGTTTCAGGGGACGTAAGAGAAAAAATTACATCATCCGCAAAGAGGGAGATTTTGTACTCCTGTGACTCAACCCCAATGCCCAAAATAGCAGTGTTTAGCCGAACCCTCTGTGCCAAAGTCTCCATGACCATTATAAAAATAAATGGGGACATGGGATAACCCTGTCTCCTCCCATTATGCAAACGAAATGGATCAGATAGCAACCCATTAACCCTCACTCGGGCTGATGGGTTATGATATAGAGCCATCACTCTGGAAATGAATCCCGGACCTAAGCCAAAGCCTCGCAGGGTGACCAGCAGAAAACCCCAGTCCACCCTGTCGAAGGCCTTCTCCGCATCCACCAAGAGGAGGAGAGAGGCCTCGCTGTTACTTTTAGAGTGTTGTATCAAATGTAGGATCTTAATAGTTTTGTCTCTGGTCTCACGGCCAGGGACAAATCCAGCTTGGTCAAGATGGATAATCTCTGGCAAAATGGGACGTAAGAGATTCTCCAACACTTTGGCATATATCTTTAAATCAATGTTAAGTAGGGATATGGGTCTGTAGTTTACACAGGAGGTGGAATCTTTCCCAGGTTTTGCAATAAGAGCAATGTGTGCCTCAGATAAGAAAGGATGAGCATCGATTGATGTAGGAAGAGCATTATAGGCAAGCGTAAGAACAGGCGCCAATAGATCTAGAAATCGGCAACAGAAAATTAAGGGGTATCCATCGGGTGCAGGGGACTTGCCCACCGCCATCTGTCTGATAGCTTGTTCTACCTCTTCCTGCCTGATATCAAGATCCAAGTCTGCTACTTGGCTAGGGGTAAATTTGGGAAGAGATGATTTATTCACATATTCAGCCTGGAAAGAGGAAGGACCTGTCTCGGCCCCATCCTGCAAGCTATAAAGGGAAGAGTAGTAATTCCAAAATTCAGAGGCCATGGTAGGGAGGTCACGGACAACCATACCAGAAGTAGTCCTAATCGCGTGAATGGATTGAGTCATCAGAGGGTCTTTGTAGAGGTGAGAAAGCCAACGACCCCCTTTGTTGGAATGTTCATAATGATATCTCCTGGACCACAAATGTGACTTATCAACTTGGTCACGTAGAAGAGAAATGATTCGAGTGCTGTGTGAGAGCACCTCCTCCAAATCATGAGCATCCCCAGAACTCTGGTGTATCCTCATTGGCCAAGTCCCCCAAAGTCTCTAGCAAAGTCGAAAGCTCGGCCCTTGTTTTTCTCCTCTTCCGGGAAGTTAATTGGATACAATGACCCCTTATCACACTCTTCAAACCCTCCCAGATTATAACAGGTAGAGGGCCCGAGTTCATATTTTCATCAATATAATCATGTATACAGCGCCGAAGTGAAGCACATGAGTCAACGTCAGATAAAAGAGAAGGGTCCATTCACCACGAGCTAGCAAAGGATAGCTACATCAGAATGTGAACATCCAAGTCGATCGAGGCATGATCCGACCAAGTGATTTGATGGATGGAAGCTGAAGCTGCATAATGAAAGTGCGACTGTGAGATAAAAAGGAGATCAATCCTAGAATAGCAGGAGTGAGGCGAAGGAAAGAAAGAGTAAGAAGGAGATGAGGGGCTTAGAAATCTCCAGACATCTACCAGTGCATGATCAAGAAGAAGCTGTCGAAACTTAGCATAATGTGATCGAGAAAGGCTAGCAGTACCCTCTGAGCAGTCTAAAAACGGGTCGAGAACAGAATTAAAATCTCCCCCTCACAATCAAAAGACCATCTCAGAAAAGAAAGTTGTCGAGAGTTAGGTACGTATATGTTGGCAAAGGTCAATTGGAGAGAACTCGGCATTCCCTTCATAAAAATATATCAGCCATCCGGGTCACGGAGAAGATAAAGGACTTATGGAAGAAAATTCCAACACCAGATTTCTCGGTGGAAGCATTACTGAAATAAGAAATAGGATATTGCTTATTATGAAAAAAAAATACTTTTCTTAATAAATTGGCTATCCCTGGCACTTCTAAATGGCCTCAAACCAAAAAAAAGGTTCAGTTAGTTTTTTATATTTTCAATATTATCTCAAATTTTCTGGTGCCTCTAAATTTAGCTAGTTTTCTCGTTCTTCTGCCATTTCATATATTGAAATCTTCCACTGAGGATTAAAAAAACAACATGCTGAAGGAAATTTGAAGGATTAGGATGAGCCGGGAGGTCTGGATGGGAGCTGGGCAGCTAATATCACAAGATTAAAATTCATTGAGTGCAAAAGACTCACCCTGATGCCATAACAGCACAACTTTTTTATGGATATTTTAAGGTGAATAAATGATGTGTGGGCAAAAATATAAACAGATCTGATTTATTTTTTCCCCTTGCCATGCTACTGTACTTATGTTTATTTTGTTCAGGGAAGCTCTGCACCTTTAAGACTAAAGTATTAGGATAACATTTATCTAGTAAGAGAGAGGTACAGCACCAAGCACCGTGGACAGGTTTCCTCCTACAAAACAGTGATCCTCAATATTAGTCCTCAGGACACACCAACAGGTCACTTTCTCAATGGATCCCTGCTATAGGTGGGTAATCAATGGCCCAGTCATTTAGAAAGTGGTACCTGAGCTTAATTAGGGAGATACTTATAATGTGACCTGTTAGTGTGTCCCGAGAACCGAAGCTAAGAATTACTGCTGTTGACCACACTACATTATTTAGCAAGCTTAACTCTTTGAGTGCTGAAGAGATCACAAATGCATTTGGAAGCAATGTATTGAAGACCTTTCTGGCAATTAACCCTTTGAATGCCAGAATAGTATCGACTAACCCATTGCTTTGGGAGCAGTATAGGGTCAGATCAAGTTAATTTTAGGTAAAATGATAGCTTGTGCTGACAACAACAGTCAATGCTGTGTCTTCATTAACCCTTAAGGGCCCATGCCATGCCAGGACTGTCTCCCCAGTCTGGCACTAAAGGATGGTGACGGTCGTGGCATGTCATGGAACTCTGGGGTGGCAGCAATGCTGCACACTGCTCTGCCATCCCATAATACTATGTGCCAAAAATAATGCACCATGATCCTTAAAGGGAAACTAATGTTTCATAATAAAAGCAGCTCTGATTAATCTTCATAGTATTTGGGCCATGGAGAGTGTTATTTCAATACTATCAGAGTTGTAGTTCAAGAGTAATTGAATGATAAAGTATCCCCCTCCCATCCCTTTTACTGATATAACTGCTCAGCTCAGAGCAGCAGGGAGGTGCCCAGGTAGATTGCAGAGAGGAACATACCATTGGTATTGTCCCTGATGAAAGTCCTAGACAGGACTGAAACGCTGGACGCTTCACGACAGTATGCTTTTTAACTTTACAATAAAGTAACAGTTTTAACCTAAGGGACCTCGGCTTATTCTCGACATATCTACCATAAATAGAAACATTTTTGTTCAGTATAACAATAAAGGTGAAAACATTTTGCCTCTTGAACGTTTTGTTCGATATTTCTTGAAGTATTTTCTGCAGATTATTTTTTGTACAGCAAAATTGTTGTCTGGTTATAACAGATATAAGCTTTCAATGTTTTCTGTGTAATTTTGATGTTGGCAGACCCAGGGCATGGTAGAAAATGGCAATTATCTCTTTGATACACTGACTTCCGTTTGGAGGTCAATCATTGACAGCTACACCGCTCTCAGCAATACAGTATGTAGCTGAAGAAATAAAGGATAAAATAGTAAACATAATACCATAATTGCTAGTGTAGGATAGTCCCATGATGGAAGCAAATGAGGTAGGGATAAAATTAGATGAGGACAGATAATTTAAAGGGCAACTATCATGTTTTGGTGAGTCTGCTCTTACAGAACAATACCTGGTAAAGAACCAGAGACTGCATTATGCAGCCCCAAAACAGCATACCCTCACATATGTCCCTCTTTAGGAGATATTAGGGGTGACAACATTCCTCCTAAGTGTCTCTCTTTAGAAGGGACAGTCTCTCTTTGAAACCTAAATCCCACTGTCCCGCTTTCACACCCTGGTGCCCTCTGTTTATGATATCGACTGTGTGATGTGTATATAAGTGCATTACATTGCTCCACAGCAATAAAACTCACATTCATTTTTAATTAAAGGGATAGTAATGTTTCACAGTAGAAGCTGCTCCAATTAATCTTCATAGTATTTGGGCAATGGAGAGTGTTATTTCAATACTGTCGGAGTTGTAGTTCAAGAGTAATTGAATGATAAAGTATCCCCCTCCTGCCCCTTTTACTGATGTAACACTGATCACCTCAGAACAGAAAGATGGTGTCCAGATGGATCGCAGAGAGGGACAATCTTCAATTAGCATAAGGGAAAACCCTGAAAAACCTGTCAATGGGGGTAGGGTTTTCCTTGTTCTAACAGTAAGAAGATTGTCCCTCGCTGTGATCTGTCCGTTCTTAAGACCAGATTCCACATCAGAGGGGTGGTGGCTTACACTAGGTAAAAGGGGCGGGAGAGGGATACTTTATCATTCAATTACCCTTGAACTACAACTCTGACAGTACTGAAATAACACTCTTCATGGCCCAAATACTATGAAGATTATTGGACCTGATTTTATTTTGAAACATTACTATCCCTTTAAACTTCATTAAATGTATTTACAAATTAGTATGTGTAAATAAAATACTTTGATCTTGCTCTAAATAATTCATTCCATTAGATAAAGAGCTTTCAATATGTCATGAAATAACCTAAAAATTCTAGGTAATGCCCTGACCACCGGCTGCACCCCCAGCAACACCTCCTAAAAATAGTGTCCCTCTTTGTCCATTTCAAATGTTGAGAGGTATCTAATAGCTCCAGTCAGTATTTTAGGGGCTGGAGCAGAAGTAAGCCTATTAGACCCTAGGGCAAAATCTGAAGCTGAACCCCTAATCGCAAATGGTATGGAGTAAGTTTGAATCATGGACTGACAGACAAGAACCAATGTTCAGTTCACCATTAGAGGATCTTAGGTTTTTACATGATGGGAAAAGGCAGAGATGAAAATCATTCCTGACTCACATACTAAAAGTTAACCTTTTAGCGCAGGAAGGGTGTCCAACGCATTACTTTCTAATGAGTTGTACGACTCATTGATGTTTAAAGGGCTAACCCTTTGAGTGGCAGAGAGGTATCCAAACATAGCCAGGGGAAGGTTGGCAACTTGTAGCCTGGGGGGGGGGTGGCAAATCCAATCAAGTGGTCCAGTTCTACTATCATTCCATCCCACCTTCCCAGCCCACCCGTTTAGTTCATTTTAAAATTGGCATTAACGTTGTGAAGTAAGGCACGTGATGCCACGTAGCTTACAATTAAAATGGGGCTAGACTAGTGATTAGGGGTGGGCAAAAGTTGTCGCCGTGGTCCAGCAGGAAATTTTGTGAAAACCACGTTGTTATCCACTTTTTCGTGGGAAAATCCGCTTTAAAACTAGCAGTAAAAATTTTCTCATCTTTCGCTCATTGGCCAAAATCTTTCGCCATTATTTCAATGGCTAAAACGTTTTCGCCCATTGATTTACATTGTTTTTGCACTTCCGCTATAAAAAAAATGTGATGTTTTCGCTGAAGGCAGACACAATAGAAGCAGTTACAGAGCGAGATAGACGTGCTGTGCTGTTCTCTTGTGATATTTACAAGAATTGAGGCAGGAGAGGCTCATAGTGACTCCTATCATTATGAGCAGCAAAAAGAGGAACTGGAAGGACCCTTATTATGTGTCCACTGAGTCTGAGGAGGAGGAGGAAGTGACTAGCGGTACTGAACCAATGCTGTCCAGTCCTCCTAAATCACCCCAAGGGATCTTGGGGAATTTAGTAAGAAGGGAGGAAGAAAAGGGAATGGGAAAGAAGGGAGAAAAGGGAAGGAAGGGAGAAAAGGAAATGGGAAGGGATGGAGGAAAGGGAAGGAAGGGAGAAAAGGAAATGGGAAGGAAGGGAGAAAAGGTTAGTGAGAGCAGGACAGGTCAGTTGCCTGTGTCTGCTGCAAGACGTGCTGCCCCTGCTGCCAGTGCCACCATTTCTGATCCTGCAGCCACTAGTTTTGTACCTGTTGTCAGACATGCTGCCCCTGCTTCCAGTGCCATCATTGCTGTACCTGCAGCCACTAGTGTTGTACCTGTTGCCAGACGTGCTGCCCCTGCTTCCAGTGCCATCATTGCTGTACCTGCAGCCACTAGTGTTGTACCTGTTGCCAGACGTGCTGCCCCTACTGCCAGCGCCACCATTTCTGATCCTGCAGCCACTAGTGTTGTACCTGTAATCAGACATGCTGCTCCTGCTGCCAGTGCCACCATTTCTGATCCTGCAGCCACTAGTTTTGTACCTGTTGTCAGACATGCTGCCCCTGCTTCCAGTGCCATCATTGCTGTACCTGCAGCCACTAGTGTTGTACCTGTTGCCAGACGTGCTGCCCCTGCTGCCAGTGCCACCATTTCTGACCCTGCAGCCACTTGTGCTGCCCCTGCTGCCAGTGCCACCATTTCTGACCCTGCAGCCACTTGTGCTGCCCCTGCTGCCAGTGCCAACATTTCTGATCCTGCAGCCTCTAGTATTGTACCTGTTGCCAGACGTGTTGCCCCTGTTGCCAGTGCCATCATTTCTGTAATTGCAGTTGCTAGTACTGAATCTGCTGCCAGCGCTGAACCTGCTGCTAGTACTGAACCTGCTGCCACCAATACTTTGCCTGCTGCTAGTGTTTCTTGTAGTACTCGGGGGGGAGGAGAAAATTATGCCAAGTGTGACAGCAAGGGACCCTAAATCACACTTGCCATTCCCAAGCAGTCCTGCCAGTGCTAGTACTACTGCTACTAAGGTCCAGCAGCTTGTTAGCGTTAGGAGTGAAGGAGAGGGTAATCAACAATATCTTGATATTACTAGTGACTGTGAGACTGAGGTGGAAGACTCTGCGGCTGAACTTGATGTGGTTGGTGTTAGTAGTAGCAGTAATGGTGAAGCAGCCGGAGTGGTAGGAGAAACATTTTACAGCATGCAGACTATCGGTCAAGGAAGCCCACGCCATTCTCCTGACCCTGGGACTGGGAGACCTCCCCTTCTCTTCACTACAGTGTCAGGTGGAACATGAACCTGAAGAGGCCAGAACTGGTGTTTGGGGAGGAGAGCAGGCTGAAAATTAATGCCACCACCACCAGCAGGAGCACAGATCAGCTGCCTGTGCCTGCTGCTATTTCTGCTAGTTCTAGTCTGCCTTCTTCTTCAGGTCAAAAGGCAATGGCAAGTGTGACATTAGGGGACCCTCTGTCACATTGCTCATCACCTCCTCCAAGCAGCAGTGAGATGTCTGGAATAGAGCAGCTGCAGAAACAACAGCATGTAGGGACTAGTGGTGGTCGTGGTGATGATGCTGGAGAAGCTGGGGGTGGAAGAAACATTGATGGCCTTTTTTGCAGAAACTGAGAAGGAATGGGAGACAGGAATGAAGATGGGCATTACCACCACCACTAGCAAGGACATCTTGGAATTAGAGGAATTTGCAACTAATTCCTTCTGATGCTGAGATGCAAGGGCAGCAGGATGCGAGGGGCAGGTTAGTGTGCCACAGACCACCGTGGACACAGTGGGAATGGGGTCAACAAATCATGCGGGACTAGGACAGGTTCCACTTGCCAGCGGTAGCAATACTTCTGATCCTAGTTGCAGTGCTGACTCTGAGGCAGTAGCAACAACAGCAGCAACATCATCCACTGCCACAGACAATGAAGAGGAATGTGGAGGACAAGAAGAAAGAGGCCATTCTTCTCCACCTTTCCCCTTTCCTCTGAAGTCATCATGGGTGTGGGACTATTTTTCTGTTGGGACAGTCATCAGCAATGGCACTGTGCAGAATTTGTGACAAGTCAGTGAAAATAGGAAAGGAGGGAACACACCTTGGCACAAGTGCCCTCATATCACACATGAAACACAGACACCATGACATTTACTCCAAACATATTAAAGCCAAACACCCACCACAGAAATCAAGCACCGCTTTTACTGTCCCTGACTCACCAGAAAGGCAACAAGAGGTGAGGAGGAGATCAAAGAGGAGGAGGGTTAGAACAAACCAGGCAGAGACTGGAAGTTCCAGGACGAGTGAAACAACTAGCTTCCCATCACCTTCTAGGGTAACTACATCTTCTGCCAATCCTCCTCTTCATTACCTCCCCCGCCAAATGATAGCCACTCTGTTGATGTTAGGATGTGGTGGATTGTCTCTACCCATTTCACACTGTGTGGTGCACTGGCCACACATGTCAGTGTGGTGGAGGAGAATAGCAATCAGTGCATCAAGCGGCATATGAGGAGATTCCATCCTGCAGAATATGCTAAGATGGTGGCAGGGAGGGTTCATCACTACTATTAAACTGTCAGTAAGTTGTCATGTGGGTGTGGAAAAGGGGTACAATGACAGCGACAGTACTTGGTTTCGGGTGTCATGGTGTTTGGATACAGTTGTGCCCCCAGATGTTATTTACCACACACACACTGTGCACATTGCAGTTGCTGATAGGACCTGCTGTTCCTGCTCTCAAGGGAAAAAATATATTCTAATAACAACACAACCATGATGATTTTGGAGGAGGGGCAGGTGGAGAAGATTTAATGGCCAACTTGTCCCAGTAAACAACCCCCAAAAAATCATCCCCTGTTCAACTGATTCTTTCTCCACAAACCACCAACACAGGCATCCTCATGCCCCTTTTATACTGTGCCTTTGGGAAATAAAATATTAGTTGTAATGTGTTGTGTGTAACTTCTATGTTCTCATTGATGTCAATGGGCGAAAAAAGAGGAAAATCTGCACTTTTCGGGGGAAATTTTTCACCAAGCGGAAAGTGACATTTTTCGCCGATTTCAGTTTGAGGTGGAAAGTTTCTCCCATCCCTACTAGTGATACCACAGAGCTTACAATTAAAATGGGGCTACATTAGTGAAACCGCAGAGCTTACAACTGAAATGGGGCTACACTAGTGATACCACAGTGTCTACAATTAAGTAAAGGTACACTAATGATATCACAGCGCTTACATGGAAAATGTACTATCCTACTATTGTAGCTCCATTTAGGTTGTAGTTCTGTGGTATTACTTGCATAGTTCCTTTTCTGTTTTAAGATCTGTGGTATCACTAGTGTAGCCCATTTCAATTACAAGACATGTGGTATCTCTAGTGAATCATCATTTACTGCAGCAAGTGGGAAACTGAGTGAGGCAGTGACAAGACATATGTCCGGCCCAGGTGACAATTGCTCCCCTGCCCTTCAGCCCAGTCCTCCCCTGCATATGCCCCTCCTACAATTTTATGCTTTTCTGTGGCTGTGATCTTTTCCATAAAAATAATGGGGCAGGTCTGACTCCATCCATTTGCATCTCAAGACTTGACTTTTTTGTCTAACTTTCTTTACATGAGCCATCAAGTTCACCCAAAAAAGAACATTTTCTGGCCCAGAGACTGCTGTTAGAAGCCTCGTGTAGCCAGACAATGCAGCCTGTGGCTATTTGTTAATTCTGACCTAATAGAGACAGACTAGAAGGATAGTTTTCCATTAATATGACTGAAAATAACACAATAATTGACTTTTGAAACTTGATATCTCGTGACAAACAGCTGAAGTTTTAATATATTCTCCATGACTTTCCCTCTTCATTTTCCCTGTCAGCTTGCTTATCTTCTCTCTGCATAAACATATGGAAAGATTTCTTGTCCTATTACTTTCACTGACAGAAATTATCTCTATGCCACTCAAACGAATTTCCTGCTTTCTGCAACAGTGATGATCTGCTCTGATATCCTAATAATCCCACAGTATCAAAGCTCTGTCTCCTTTGCCTGAGGGAAGGCAGCCCCCAACCCTGCATTACAAATCTGCAGTGTACAACAAGGAAAGGAAGACCCATATTTATAAAAGCAAACTGGAGTCACTCTGAATTAAACCAACTGCACCATAGGTCACAAATACATTTACCTGTTAAATAAAATTGGTCTTTTACCCCCTTGAATGCTTCGCAATGCATTGGAGACGTCGCCAGCATTCAAGGGGTTAAAAAGCTCTATTCAAGTGTATGGGGATTTAGGAATTTTTATCTGCCTCCTTATGGTGCAGTTGGTTTACTCCAGAATGACTCCAGTTATTATAGATATGAGTTGGTAATCACTGTGTCCTATCAGGCATTTTCACAGATACTGCAACTGTCACACAGAGAATCAGCATGCTGCAACTTGACTTCAACGGTGTAATAACACAGCTACAAATCTGTCATTTTGATATCAAAGAAATCACATATATATTCCACAACTATCGCAGTTAGCTATGTTTTATCTGTAACATAGTTGACGAGGCTGAAAAAAGACATGCATCAATCAAGTCCAGCCCATGCCAAAACACTGCTGTTAATGCAGAGAAAGGCAAAGTGATTTATCACTTTTGTTTATATTGAGAGAATGGAATACTGTGAAAACCTTGCTACAATGTTGCATTAAAAAACCCTGCTTTCTCATTTGCAACAAAAAACGTGCGACAATGTCACCCGCTCGAAAGAGCCCTTACAATCTGTAATTATTTTAAACGAGCAGAAAAGCTTTGTCATACAAAGTTTTTAAAGGGATAGTAATACTTCGTTTTAACTTTATTTTATTTTGTATGCATTAAAAAAACATGAATAATGATATAAGTCTTATCTCCCAAACCTTTATGGTTTAAGAGATATTCACAAGCAAAGTGTCCCCCTCCCGCCCCTTTTACTGATGTAATACTGTTCAGCCAGGGCAGAAGGGAGATGCCCAGGTAGACTGCAGAGAGGGACAATCTTCAATTAAGATAACAGAAAAACCTGAAAAGCTTGTCAAGGGGGGCAGGGATTTCATTGTTTTCAAAGGAATAAGATTGTCCCCTGCTGTTATCTGTCTGGTCTGTGGACTGCATTCCACATCTGAGAAGAGATTGTTTACAGTAGGTAAAAGGGGCGGGAGGGGGAAACTTTGCTTGTGAATATCTCATAAACCATAAAGGTTTGAGAGATAAGACTTATATCATTCTTCATGTTTTTTTAATGCCTACAAAATAAAATAAAGTTAAAACGAAGTATTACTATCCCTTTAAATCAAGCTGTTAGCAACAGCCCCAACTTGTGTCCAAAAAGGTACTTCGTATTAGTAATGCACCCTGTACAAAGTGTGAGTCAACGATTGCTCCATAGTAAGTGAAAGGAAGAGCACAAAAAAAGTTTGTTTTACTCAGCAGGCAAAGTCCTTCAGTACACACACATATACATATATATGTGTGTGTGTATATATATATATATATATATATATATATATATATACACACACACACACACACATTCAAAAAGTTAAAGAGGATCTATCACTAGTGATGAGCGAGCACCCCAATGCTCGGGTGTTCGGGTGCTCTGACCGAGCACCCCCTGAGGCTCGAGTGCTCGGCCGAGCACCCGAGCCCCATTGAAGTCAATGGGAGGACTCGAGCATTACACCAGGCACCCCCTGCTCTGATGAGGGGAGGGTGCCTGGTCCATAGGAAAAGGGCAGAAAAGGATGGAAACACCACAGAAATGGTTCAGGGACAGCATAGTGAGGATGTCTGGATGCATCTTGGACTCCAACATCGCTGCTGGGACCGATCTTTCGCCCGTAGTACGCCATTTTTACAGACTGACCATAAAACACACAAAAAGGAAAATAAAAACGACTTTAGGCGAAAAATTGTTACCAAACAATATTTGCTGTATATTTACTTGTATATCATCTGCAAATTCTCCCAAAAATTTCCTTGATTTTCTGAAGTGAGGCCATGATTAAGAGGGAAACGTGCGCAGAAGCAAATTCTCCCAAAAATTTCCTTGATTTTCAGAACTGAGGCCATGATTAAGAGGGAAACGTGCGCAGAGGCAAATTCTCCCAAAAATTTCCTTGATTTTCAGAACTGAGGCCATGATTAAGAGGGAAACGTGCGCAGAGGCAAATTCTCCCAAAAATTTCCTTGATTTTCAGAACTGAGGCCATGATTAAGAGGGAAACGTGCGCAGAGGCAAATTCTCCCAAAAATTTCCTTGATTTTCAGAACTGAGGCCATGATTAAGAGGGAAACGTGCGCTGAGCTGACCATCTAAAACATTATGGGTGAGGGTCTGCTGCAGAGCTGACCATCCTAAACATTATATGCGAAGGCCCGCTAGTGAGCTGACGCTATAAAACATTATATGAGAGGGCCCGCTAGAGAGCTGACCCAATAAAACATTATATGAGAAGGCCCGCTGGTGAGCTGACCTATATAAAAATTGTCAAACAGGGCCCGCTGGTGAGCTGGCCCTATATAAAAATTATATCACAGGGCCCGCTGGTGAGCTGGCCCTATATAAAAATTATATCACAGGGCCCGCTGGTGAGCTGGCCCTATATAAAAATTATATCCCAGGGCATATGGAAGAGGAGGAGGAGGATGAGAAGATTAAGAGTCAACCATATACCCGTTTTTTGGGTGGAAGGGGTGAATGGGAATACAGAGTATTCACATCATTGTAAATAACATATATAAAGTGAGTTTATGTTCCCCCGCGGCTTTCCTCCAGTGGAGTGGAGAAGTCAGGGGAAATCCAGGCCTTGTTCATTTTTATAAGTGTCAACCTATCAGCATTGTCGGTGGAAAGGCGGATACGCTTATCTGTTATGATGCCACCAGCAGCACTAAATACCCGCTCAGACAGAACGCTGGCGGCAGGGCAGGCCAGCACCTCCAAGGCGTAGAGTGCCAGTTCGTACCACGTGTCCAGCTTGGATACCCAGTAGTTGTAAGGCACAGAGGGATCATTGAGGACGCTGACACGGTCTGCTACGTACTCCTTCACCATCTTCCAAAACTTTTCCCTCCTTGTGACACTAGGCTGCGCATCAGGGTGAGGGTGCTGGCGGGGTGTCATGAAGGTGTCCCACGCCTTGGAGAGTGTTGCCCTGCCTTTCTCGGAACTGCTGTGTGCTCCCCTTTTCTCCCCTTCTCGGTTGGCCAAGGTAGCACGTACTCTGCCGCCAGCGTTGTCAGATGGAAAATTTTGGAGCAATTTTTCAACAAGAACCTTCTGGTATTGCACCATTTTGCTTGTCCTCTCCACCGGAGGAATGAGAGATGAGAAATTCTCTTTGTAGCGGGGGTCCAGAAGGGTGAACACCCAGTAATCCGTGTTGTTTAAAATGCGTATAACGCGTGGGTCACGGGAAAGGCAGCCTAACATAAAGTCAGCCATGTGTGCCAGAGTACCAACAGTCAAGATTTCGCTGTCCTCACCAGGAGGATGACTCTCAATATCCTCATCCTCTTCCTCCTCTTCTGCCCACCCACGCTGAAGAGATGGAACTAAAGTTCCATGGCTACCCTCTGTAGCGGAGGCAACCGTGTCTTCCTCCTCCTCCTCCTCCTCCTCCTCCTCCGCCTCCTCCAATTGTCGCTGAGAAGACGAAGTGAGGGTGCTCTGGCTATCACCTTGTGTAAGCTCTTCCTCCCCCATTTCCACCTCTTCCACATGCAAAGCGTCGGTTTTAATTGTGAGCAGCGAGCGTTTCAGTAGACACAGAAGTGGGATGGTTACACTGATAATAGCGTTTTCGCCGCTCACCATCTGTGTCGATTCCTCAAAATTGCGTAAAACCTCGCAGAGGTCTGACATCCATTCCCACTCCTCACTTCTGATTACAGGAAGTTGAACGGAGAGGCGACGACCGTGTAACAGCTGGTACTCCACTACTGCCCTCTGCTGCTCACAAAGCCGGGCCAACATGTGGAAGGTGGAGTTCCAGCGCGTGCTCACATCACACAGCAGCCGGTGAGCTGGCAATTGTAAGAGCTGCTGCAGCTTCAACAGGCCGGCCGAAGCTGTAGATGACTTACGGAAATGTGCACACACGCGGCGCACCTTGGTCAAGAGATCATGCACATTGGGGTAGGTTTTTAGAAATCGCTGCACCACTAAATTAAATACATGCGCTAGGCATGGTACGTGTGTGAGCTTGCCGAGCTCCAAAGCCGCCACCAAGTTACGCCCATTATCACACACAACCATGCCTGGTTGCAGGTTGAGTGGCGAGAGCCACTGCTCGGTCTGGTGACTAATCCCCTGCAACAGCTCTGAGGCCGTGTGCTGTTTGTCCCCAAGGCAGATCAGCTTCAGCACGGCCTGTTGACGCTTCCCCACTGCAGTGCTACACTGCTTCCAGCTACTGGCTGATGGGGGAGTGGCGCTGCGTGTAGAGAATTCGGAGGTGGAAACGGAGGAGGAGG
Organism: Rhinophrynus dorsalis; assembly: GCA_037306005.1. Lineage (NCBI taxonomy): Eukaryota > Metazoa > Chordata > Amphibia > Anura > Rhinophrynidae > Rhinophrynus > Rhinophrynus dorsalis. The sequence continues at coordinate 44,703,243 of CM074722.1, forward strand.
AGCCAATAACGTAGGTGCTGGCGGAAACCCTGATGGAGGTAGGGCCCGCAATCCTCGGCGTGGGTAGCACCCGTGCCATCCCAGGGTCCGAGTCGCTCCCAGCCTCCACGACATTCACCCAGTGTGCCGTCAGGGAAATGTAGCGTCCCTGGCCACAAGCACTTGTCCATGTGTCAGTCGTTAAGTGGACCTTCCCAGTAACTGCGTTGGTCAGGGCACGGGTGATGTTACGGGACACATGGTGGTGTAATGCGGGGATGGCACACCGGGAAAAGTAGTGGCGGCTGGGGACCGCGTACCGAGGGACAGCTGCTGCCATCAGGCTGCGGAAGGACTCAGTGTCCACAAGCCTAAATGGCAGCATTTCGATGGCCAGTAATTTGGAAAGGTGTGAGGTTAGTGCTATGGCCTGTGGGTGGGTGGCTGGGTACTTTCTCTTGCGCTCAAATGCCTGGGGTAACGACATTTGGACGCTGTGCTGGGACAGGGAAGTGGATGTGGTCACTGATGGTGCTTCAGATGGTACAGGTGCAGGGCGGGAGGTATGCGGGCCTGCGCCTTCGACAGGCGATTGGCCGGCACCGAAAACAGGGGAAGAGGAGGCAGTGGTGTGGCCTGCAGACACAGATGGGCGATCCAGGCGTTCCTCCCACTTACTACGGTGCTTGGATGCCATGTGTCGGATCATGCTGGTGGTGGTGAGGTTTCTAGTGTTCATGCCTCGGCTCATTCTGGTGTGGCACAGGTTGCAAACTACAATTCTTTTGTCGTCCGCACTTTCCTTAAAAAAACGCCATACCGCGGAACACCTACCCTTTGGCAAGGGAGATTTACGCAAGGGGGTGCTCCGTGGAACATTTGCGGGCCGGTTTGGTGTGGTCCGCCTTCTTTCTGTAGCCACACCACTGCCTCTTCCAGCCTGTTGCGGTGCTGCAGATGGCTCACCCTCAGGACTGCTGTCATCGCTCGGCTCTACACCTTCCCAGGTGGGGTCAGTCACCTCATCGTCCACCAAGTCCTCCTCCACTTCCTCACTCTGATCATCCTCCTCAAGTCTTGATCCCACCACATACTCAGTCATTGACAACTGTATAACATTCTCCTCAACAAGGTCTTGAGACGGAAATAGTGGTTGATTTAATGGCAACTGTGTCTCATCATCATCATCATCATCCACTACTTCCTTTGACCTTAAATGCCGTTCACATCTGTCATCTTCTTGTGATTGGGTAGCCTCTAGAGGTTGTGAATCAGGGCACAAGATGTCATGTTCCTCTGCAAGCGTGCTTGGAGAGAGGGTCAAATGAAGGATTGGTGATGAGACGAGCTCCTCACTATATCCCAGTGTGGGATCACTTCTTTGACCAGACCGTGTATGGTGGGAGGAAGGATGATCAGAGTGAGGATTATGTTGACCAGACTCTTGGCTACTGAGAGTGGACTTGGTGGAAGACAGGGTGGTGCTTAACCGACTGGAAGCAGTATCAGCTGTCATCCAACCGACCACCTGTTCGCAGTGGTCGGACCTCGAGAGTGATGTCCTGCGACGCCCTGTAAAATTACACATGAAGCTAGGTATGGTGGATGTCTTTCTTTCTTGTGCTCTGGCACCAGGCACAGTTTCTCCGCGTCCTGACCCGCGCCCTGAACTATCAGGATCACGTCCACTTCCCCGTCCCTTTTTACCCGCCTTCTTCATCTTACACGGAATATGTGACTTTAATATTTGAGTTTGAAAACTTAACAGTATTTCTTACTATTCTGCAACTCTGCAGAGTACACAGAATAGGCTGCTAAACGGCGGTGACACACACTGAATGGAATAAGTGACTTTAATATTTGAGTTTGAAAACTTAACAGTATTTCTTACTATTCTGCAACTGTGCAGAGTACACAGAATAGGCTGCTAAACGGCGGTGACACACACTGAATGGAATATGTGACTTTAATATTTGAGTTTGAAAACTTAACAGTATTTCTTACTATTCTGCAACTGTGCAGAGTACACAGAATAGGCTGCTAAACTGCGTTGACGAACACAGAATGGAATATGTGACTTTAATATTTGAGTTTGAAAACTTAACAGTATTTCTTACTATTCTGCAACTCTGCAGAGTACACAGAATAGGCTGCTAAACGGCGGTGACACACACTGAATGGAATATGTGACTTTAATATTTGAGTTTGAAAACTTAACAGTATTTCTTACTATTCTGCAACTCTGCAGAGTACACAGAATAGGCTGCTAAACTGCGGTGACACACACTGAATGGAATATGTGACTTTAATATTTGAGTTTGAAAACTTAACAGTATTTCTTACTATTCTGCAACTCTGCAGAGTACACAGAATAGGCTGCTAAACGGCGGTGACACACACTGAATGGAATATGTGACTTTAATATTTGAGTTTGAAAACTTAACAGTATTTCTTACTATTCTGCAACTCTGCAGAGTACACAGAATAGGCTGCTAAACTGCGGTGACACACATTGAATGAAATAAGTGACTTTAATATTTGAGTTTGAAAACTTAACAGTATTTCTTACTATTCTGCAACTCTGCAGAGTACACAGAATAGGCTGCTAAACGGCGTTGACACACACTGAATGGAATATGTGACTTTAATATTTGAGTTTGAAAACTTAACAGTATTTCTTCCTATTCTGCAACTGTGCAGAGTACACAGAATGTGCTGCTAAACTGCGGCGAAGCACACTGAATGGAATATGTGACTTTGATATTTTAGTTTGAAGACTTAACAGTATTTCTTCCTATTCTGCAACTCTGCACAGTACACAGAATGTGCTGCTAAACTGCGGCGAAGCACACTGAATGGAATATGTGACTTTAATATTTGAGTTTGAAAACTTAACAGTATTTCTTACTATTCTGCAACTCTGCACACTACACAGAATGTGCTGCTAAACTGCGGCGAAGCACACTGAATGGAATATGTGACTTTGATATTTTAGTTTGAAGACTTAACAGTATTTCTTCCTATTCTGCAACTCTGCACAGTACACAGAATGTGCTGCTAAACTGCGGCGAAGCACACTGAATGGAATATGTGACTTTGATATTTTAGTTTGAAGACTTAACAGTATTTCTTCCTATTCTGCAACTCTGCACAGTACACAGAATGTGCTGCTAAACTGCGGCGACGCACACTGAATGGAATATGTGACTTTGATATTTTAGTTTGAAGACTTAACAGAATGTGCTCTAATCTGCAACTTTGCACACTAAACAGAATGTGCTCTAATCTGCAACTTTGCACACTAAACAGAATGTGCTCTAATCTGCAACTTTGCACACTAAACAGAATGTGCTCTAATCTGCAACTGTGCACACTAAACAGAATGTGCTCTAATCTGCAACTTTTCACACTAAACAGAATATTTTTTTTTTTTTTTTTTTTTGTTTTTTTCCCCCCACACAAAATAACCTGCTGCCCCCACACACAGTAGTCCTAAAAAGGACTTTTGGTTCTTTTTTTTCACAATTTTGGTTTTTTTCCTCCCTACACTGCCTTTCCCTTCCTATCCTCAGCTCTCCCTGGCTAAGACTGAGCCGAACTCGATGGTCAGGTGCTATACAGCACCCGACCACGGGTTCTGGCCAGCCAATCAGTGTAATGCCAGCAGCCAACATGGCTGCTGGCATTACACCGATGTCAGAGCCTCCCTGCACGTTTATTGGCTGCGCAGCAGCCGCAAAACGTGCGGGGAGGAGACCCGAACATGGCGGGCGAGCACATGCGGTACTCGTACGAGTACCGCCATGTGCCGAGCAGAGCGATGCTCGAGCCGATCCGAGCATCGGCCGAGCATGCTCGCTCAACACTATCTATCACCCCTTTACAACTTATGCTCATTAGTTAGAGCATTTAGAGAATACTTTAAAACTGTACTATTTTTTTTAAACAAAACGTTATTCGTGCAAAAATTAATGTTTGTAGAGTCCCCTGCAGCCTGCTCTTGCCACAGATTGCCGCACTGCCTCTGCTCCCGTCCCTCTACCCAGCATCGTCCAATGATGGGGGCTTTCTGTCTCAAAGCTGGAGCGGTCTCATTGGCAAGATATCGATCTCTGCCAATGAGATCGCTTTAGCTTAGAGACTAAAAGCCTCTGTCATTGGAGAATGATGGGTAGAGGGACAGGAGCAGAGGCAGTGTGGCAAGAGCAGTCAGACCTGAAGTAGGCTGCAGGGGACTCTATAAACATTAATTTTCGTGCAAATAATGTTTTGTTTTAAAAAATATAATAATGTTTTCAAAGTATTCTCTAAATGCTCTAACTAATGAGCATAAGTTGTAAAGGGGTGATATATCCTCTTTAACTTCTTGAATATTAGAGAAATGTGTTAAAAGACAACGATTTAAATCAATGAGAATTTGTCAGGGATGGATTTACATCCAAGGTGCCCCACGGCAAGACACTCTAGGTGCTCTTAGCCCCACCCATGGCCACACCCACACTCCTCACATAACTCCACCCTCGTTCCTATCCACTATTTCCTGACACAGAAGATACCCTTGGCCTATAACAAGCAAGAACAAAAAAATTAGCTTAAACCCTTGGTTGGAGATCACTCTAGTATCCAAGGGGTTAAATAAAAGCCTGTAAAGGCATATAAAACTCGTGTAGGGACATTAATGGCACCTCTCAAATTTGGATCTGTAGGCAGTTGCACACTCTGCCTGTTGGGCAATTCGGTCCTGGAATTTGCTCCTTATTGTGCTTTTGGCTTTGTCTTTCCTCAGAAGTGCTCCATGTGTGTCTTTGTGCATATGGTCCACTGTGTAATGTGCAGCAAGGCTGGTGTACTAAGGCAACATGGTGCAATTCTGAAAAAACACAACCGCATCATAGGGGACCAAGCAACATTTCTCACACCCTGATTGTGTTAAATGGGACTTTTTACACATTCAGTTTCACAGAGGTCTCCAGCACATTGATTTGAAATGTACTGGTGACCTCCCTAATCTTCAGGGGGTTAGAGTCCCTTTTAAATCAATAGGTATTTTTCATTTGTTCACTATGATGTAGCTGGGTTTCCCCAAACTATACAATTTTCCCTTACTACGTCCTCCTGTGTGTGTATGACAAGGTCTGCAGTCAGGGCCAGATTTCCCAATATGTAGAGTAGGCAACCGCCTAGAACTCCAAATTTTGGGGGCTGTCTCATCCGTACTGGCCACACCCACATTCAGAGGCGTAACTAGAAGCCACGGGGCCCTGGTGCAAGAATTGCCATGGGCCCCCTGACCACATTGGCCCCCCTCAACTACATTGGCCACCTCCATATTGCCCCTTCCACATTGGCCCTTTCACAATGCCCCTTCATCTCCACAATGCCCCTCATTCTCCATATTGCCCCTTCAACAATGCCCCCATCACAATGCCCCTCTTTCTCCACAATGCCCCTCATTCTCCATATTGCCCCTTCCACAATGCCCCCATCACAATGCCCCTCTTTCTCCACATTGCCCCTTCCACAATGCCCCCATCTCCACATTGCCCCTCAATCTCCATAATGCCCCTTCCACAATGCCCCTCATTCTCCACAATGCCCCCATCACAATGCCCCTCATTCTCCACAATGCCTCTTCCACAGTGCCCCTCATTCTCCACAATGCCCCTACTGACCTCCCCCCTCCTCCTACCTCGAGTCCCTGGTGGTCTAGCGGTGTGAGAGATGACAGATCTGTGCCTCATTCGGCACAGACCTCTGTCTGAAACGCAAGCTTCCGCGCGGTTCTTAGTAATGCAGAGCACTGGGAGATTGTCACCTCCCAGCACTCTGCATTACTAGAGCGACGGCCGCCAGGAGATCAGCTGTGCTGCGGGTGCGCGGCGAGGGTGTCACAGGGGGCAGCCGGGCCCTGAGAGTGACGGACCCGGTTGCAGGTGCGACCCCTGCGACCCCTATTGTTACGCCACTGCCCACATTCCAAATTGTGGGAGTAGCCTGACACTAGTCCTTATACACAAAGAAAGGAGCAATTCCTAAGCAGACCAGCTGCACTACCAGCAACACATAAAGCTTTCTATTGGTTACATTTGGGTTTTTAACTACTTGAATGCTAGAGGCCTCCAACACATTGTTTTGGCAATGTATCCTTGTCTCCAGTGGTGCAGTTGGTGTGCTCCAGAATTGCTCCACTATATTTGGTGCATGAAGGCCACTGTGTATTGTATATATAGTCTGTGACAGTGGCTGTATCCAGTGTTTCTCAGCCCTTCCTCAGAGACCACTAACAGGCCCTGTGTGTAGGATTATCTTGAGAACAGGGGAGTCAGTCAGATGCTCAGTCATCTTGATTTGCTCACCTGCACTAAGACAGGGAAACCCTAAAGACTTGGCCTGTAAATGGTCTGGAGTAGGTGAGATCCACACTGCTGTGTGAAGACAGTGATGTCATTCTGCTGCAAACCAAGTGCACCATGGGAATAAATATAAATGTAAAAAACTCAGTTGAATTAAATAGGGAGTCTAACTCATTGATTACTAGAGAGATCTCCATTGCATTAAGTTGCATTCAAGAGATTAAAGGCTCAATTTAAATCAATTGGATTTTTATTTCTCAGAATTGCAGAGATTTCTTAGTACACCAACCTCTCTGGTTCTGTGGAGAAAGTACAGGTTGCTCCCTGATGTCCAGTGATGTTAGGGTGGGGAGGGCACCATGAAGTCAACTGCCCCTGGACACCCAACTTCACTAGAGCAGAAAGGAAATGTTTTCACTCTGCAGCAGGCCCGGACTGGGACAAAAAATAGGCCCGGGCATTTAAGGCTGAGCAGTCCATTTTTATTTTTTGAACAGTCCATGGGTTCCCATCGTGGGCGGAGCTTATAATCATGTGCGGTGCGCCACACGTTGATTGCCCACCCACCTGGAAACTTGTAACGAGGTGGCCGTTTTTCAGAAAGTGAAAGACGGCCCAAACTCTTTTAATGATTAATTTTTTTAAATGCCCGGACCGGCCCACCGGGCAAATGCCGGTATGCCCGATGGCCAGTCCGGGCCTGCTCTGCAGTGTATCCACCCAGAGCCCTAGCTATACGGTGGCATACTACACTGGTGTTTTAGGGCACTGTTACTGGTTTTATCTGTCACTGAGAATTAGAAATATATGTGTGTGTGTATATTTAATATATCCAGTTAGCAAGATTCAAAAGCAAAAGAGACAGTTCAGTCAAAGGAAGAATTGTTTAGACCACCAACTGGAGTCTTAAATCACATGCCTTTTAATCTATTCTTTCGTATAAGGAATTAAACCTTGCTTAACAAAGACTAAACAGTGCCTAACATTCTAATTATAAAACATACATTTACAGAAAACACTGAACACCAATATATTTCTATATACAAGTACACTTTGTGATCAAAGTTATTATCCAGGTCATATTCTTGTCCTACATAGTACCATAGTAAATTAGGTTGAAAAAAGACACAAGTCCATCAAGTTCAACCTTCGCCTCATACCTCAGTAACTGAGAATTTTATAGCTTTCCTGCTACCAATTAAATTAGTCTTTATCAGACCTTCCTGATCAGCCTGCTGATAAACAGTATAACTCTGTATGTTCCCTTTTGAAAGAAATGTATCTAATCTTCTCTTAAATGTATCCATTGTATCTGCCATAACCACCTCCCTAGGCAATGAATTCCACAATTTGACAGACCTTACCGTAAAAAAAACCCTCCTTTGCTGAAGTTTAAACCTCCTTTCCTCTAATCTGAAGGGGTGTCCCCTGGTCACCTGATCAGGCCTTGGAATAAATAGCTCACCGCACAGATCCTTGTATTGACCTCCATATACTTGTACAATGTGATAAGGTCTCCTCTTAGTCATCTTTTCTCTAGAGTAAATAAACCAAGTTTGTTTAGTCGTTCCTCATATGTCAAGTCCTCCATTCCCTTAATTAATTTTGTTGCTCTCCACTGTACCCTCTCTAGTTCTAGTATATCCTTTTTCAGAACCGGTGCCCAAAATTGCACTGCATACTCAAGGTGAGGTCTTACCAATGATTTCTATAATGGCAAAATAATGTTATCCACTCTTGCTTCGACACCTCTTTTTATGCAAGACAGGACTTTGTTTGCCTTTGCTACTGCTGTATGACACTGGTCACTGTTTCCAAGTTTGTAGTTGACAAGGATACCCAGGTCTTTTTCTAGCAATGAGTCACCTAAAATTATTCCATTAAGTTTATAAGTAGCCTTGGGATTGTTTCCTCCCAAATGCATGGCTTTACACTTCCCCACATTAAACTTCATATTACACATGTTTGCCCAATCTGACATTGTATGTAAGTCCCTCTGTAGAGAGAAAATATCCTGTTCTGAATTAATGACTTTGCATAATTTAGTATCATCTGCAAATATTGATATTTTGCTTCTATATCTATTTCCAGGTCATTTATAAACATGTTAAAAAGCAGCGGACCTAATACTGAACCCTGGGGTACTCCACTCTCCACTTTAACTGTACTGGAGAATTTTCCATTTACAACCACACACTGTTCCCTATCCTTCAGCCAGTTTTGTATCCAATTGCAAAGGTTATCTCCTAGCCTCAATTTTATACACCAGCCTTCTGTGTGGCACTGTATCAAATGCCTTTGCAAAGTCTAGATATACTACATCTACTGCCTTGCTTCTATATCTATTTCCAGGTCATTTATAAACATGTTAAAAAGCAGCGGACCTAATACTGAACCCTGAGGTACTCCACTCTCCACTTTAACTGTACTGGAGAATTTTCCATTTACAACCACACACTGTTCCCTATCCTTCAGCCAGTTTTGTATCCAATTGCAAAGGTTATCTCCTAGCCTCAATTTTATACACCAGCCTTCTGTGTGGCACTGTATCAAATGCCTTTGCAAAGTCTAGATATACTACATCTACTGCCTTGCCATTGTCAAGGTTGCTGCTTACCTCCTCATAGAAGCTGAAAAGATTAGTTTGGCATGATCTATTCTTCATAAAACCATGTTGATTCGTGCTAATAATTTTATTTTTTGTGTTGTAATCCTGAATATAGTCCCTTATTATCCCTTCTAACAGTTTTCCCTCTACAGAGGTCAAACTCACTGGTCTATAATTCCCAGGTTCTGTTTTAGTTCCCTTCTTAAATAGAGGCACTATGTTAGCTCTTCGCCAATCCTGTGGCACTGAGCCTGTGTTAATAGAATCTTTAAGGAACAAATATAGGGGTTTTGCTAACACTGCACTAAGTTCCTGAAGAACCCCTTGGATGTATACCATCAGGACCCGGTGCTTTGTCGGTCTTAATTTTGTTCGGTCTTCCCATGACATCTCCTTGAGTTAACCCAATATCTATTAATTGTATTTAATTGTTCTTCCACTCCTTCTCTTCCACTTTTTCATCTATTCCTCTACTCCTCTCATAACTAATCTAAACTACTTTTTTTGTACAGTTCATTGTCTACAAAGTGAAGAGGCCTAAAATACACAACGGGGTCCTTTTGTGATAAGTATCCACCAGCAGGGGCATAGCTACAGATAGTGTAGTGAATGCAGATGGGCTGGGCCCAGCATCCAAGGAGGCTTTATTTTCTCCAGGGTCCAACAGGTTCTAGTTATGTCTGCATGGAAATATTTTTCTTGTGGGAGGCCCAAAAAATTGTTTGCAACGCGGCTCTCCAATGACTAGTTAAGCCACTATCCAGTCAGTGGGGTACTTAGTTTTGTTGGGAAAACCTATTTTGAAGACTCTCCTGAAAATAGCCACTTCTATAAAGGGTAATTAAGAAGCAAACGGTCAGCTCAATGAAAAAGCACCCACACAGGTAGAAATTTAGGCCTTGATCCAAATGTTGGAGACGGCTGATTTATCTGCCAACAGCATTTTTTCCAGCACAGTAAGCTAGTCAAATGTCTGTGCTGTGATAAAAATACTGGGAAAAAAAAGAGCTGTCGTGTGTTTAACTTAAGAGGTGTTTTCATCCATTGAAAAGGATGAAAACACCGTAAATAGCAATTCAAATGTCTGAGTTAGCCAAGGACAGGCGATAAGGGACTCAGGTTATCGCAGGAAAGTTAACACCTATTTTTTTTTTTTTAACTTGATTCCCTTATCGCCTGTTTAAACAGCCGACACAGACACTTGAAGTTAAAAAAAAAAAACCTAAGTCCTCAGTGGATGTCTTGATATGGGACTCTAAGCCTCAAATCAATACACCCAAAGGATAAAAATGTGTCAGACTTTAGTAGAATTAACCCTATGAGTGCCAGTGGGGTATAATTACCCTGCCGGCATTTATAGGGTTATCATGACTAAGTTAAAAAAAAAAATCACATTACAAGTAACACCATTAATCCTGATGTCAGCAAAGTCCTCAGCTTCCTGGTCATCTTCTACCCTTCTTTTCTATCTACTGTCTTCTTTCTTCTTCCTGTAAAAGAAAAAAAAAATAAATTTGAGTTGAAAGCATAGATACGTTAACCTCTTGAGTGCCAAAGGGATACGCAACGAGTTGTAAAGCAATGCGTTGCATACCTCTCTGGGGTCCAAAGGGTTAAAGTACATAGTAGTTTGCCAGTCTTCAAGTAAAATCCCCCGTATATGATAATACACATACTAGGAAATGTTTGCAATATATCATAATGCCATGGCATATCTATTGTCTATAAGTAAATAAAAAGTCAACTCAGTTAATCGTTGCTGTCTCCGCCGCCACCTCAGTGCCTCACACAGCTGTCACCGCTGCTTTGTGAGGAGCTGAGGAGGCGGCGGAGAATGAATAAGGTGGCACAGCCCTCCCCTCTTCTTCTTCACCGGGCCAATGCCCGCTCCGGTCTGAGGGAATTAGAACTGATTACTTCTAATTCCCTCACAGCCATTACAGCTTACACATCTCCCAGCCAATCAGCTTTGAGCGGCTGTGCTTTAAAATGATTGGCTGGGAGGTGCGTAATCATATCCCAGCCAATGGCTGTGAGGGAATTAGAAGTAAGGCTGCCCATATATAAGGGCAGCCTCAATTCTAATTCTCTCAGACTGGAGCGGGCATAGGCCCGTGAAGAAGAAGAGGGGAGGGTTATGCCACCTTATTCTGTCTCCGCCTCAACGCCTCACAAAGCAGCGGAGACAGCAATGATTTAAGCTGAGTTCGCTTTTTATTTACTTATAGACAATAGAGATACCATAGCATTACGATATATGGCAAACATTTCCTAACATATTTGAAGACTGGCACACTACTATGTACTTTAACCCTTTGGGCGTCTGAGAGGTACACAACGCATTGCTTTGCAATGCATTGCATAACCCTCTGGCACTCAAGAGGTTAACGTATCTATGCTTTCAACTCAAATTTCTTTAATCTTTCTGTAAAAGAAAAAAAAAATAAGAGCAGAAAGAAGATAGAAGATAGGAGACAGGAGACAGACAGTGGATGACAGGTAAGTTTAACACAGACCTTTTAAAGTTCGGTGCTTGCCAGTATGTCAGGAACCGTTCGTTAGTTTTTTTTTACTGTTAAGTTCCCAAAACTGGCGTTTTTAGCGTCGTTTTGGAAACTTAATACACAAAGTGGGCGTTTGGACACAACACCAGTTTTGTCTCCTAACGTCCATTGTGCTAAATTTCGGTAGGACATCTGAATACCAACCAAGACATTTTATTTTGTCGGTCGGTATCCATTTTTTCCTACCAACATTTTTCTACTCCAACATTTGGATCGAGCCCTTAAATCTGTACTGGTTGCCAGGACATTTATCTTATTTGTGAACAGATATTAACTGCTTTGCAGAGAAGGACACTAATTGAGGTAATTATATCTAAAATAAAAAGTCCTAAAGCTTGATGGTACATATTGTATTTATATATTTAGAGAATAAATAATAAGCGTTAGTTTGTATGAATGTACTACACAACTCTTCATCATCACATTCCATCAAGTCGACTTCAATTTTTGCTGATCCGATGGACTAAAGTTCTCCAATGCAGGGCCTGGGGGTGTTGTCTTTCAGCTCTTGCATTGCGAGTCCTGTAGCCACCTGAATTTCATCCCTCCATCTCATAAACGTCCTTTTCCCTTCTGCTTTATACTTTGTACATAAGAGACTTCGCCAGAGACTGAATCACATGTTCTGTATATTTCAGCTTGTAATACGAATTTGACTTTAGTTGTCTGTGAGACATCATGATCTTCTATGATTCTGGACAGTCTAGCCATAGCATATCTTGCAAGGGACAGTGTTCTTCCATTCTTTTCATCACAAAGAAGCAAAATACACAACTACTGAATGTTTTATTCCTTGACCATACCTCTGTGATTAGATAACGTAGGATAACACAGTTTTACCCAGTCTCCAATGACAAGTCTAGTCCTTAAAGGGATAGTAATACTTCGTTTTATCTGTATTTTATTTTGAAGGCATTAAAAAAACATGAAGAACGATATAAGTCTTATCTCTCAAACCTTTATGGTTTGAGAGATATTCACAAGCAAAGTTTCCCCTCCCGCCCCTTTTACCTAGTGTAAGCCATCTCTTCTCAGATGTGGAATCCAGTCCATAGACCAGACAGATAACAGCAGGGGACAATCTTCTTCCTATGAGAACAATGAAGGCCCTGCCCCCCTTGACAAGTTTTTCAGCTTTTTCCCTTATCTTAATTGAAAATGGTCTCTCTCTGCAGTCTACCTGGGCACCTCCCTTCTGCTCTGGCTGAGCAGTGTTACATCAGTAAAAGGGGCGGGAGGGGATACTTTGTCATTGAATTACTCATGAACTACAACTCTGACGGAATTGAAATAACACTCTCCAAAGTCCAAATACTATGATGATTAATTAGAGCTGCATTTATTATGAAACATTACTATCCCTTTAACATAATTATTTACTTCCTCCTCACTCCTTTTGAAGCATTCAACACAATACCAAATGATCAAGCCTCTGTCTTCTATAAATCAGTATTTATAGTTTTTTAACATGTGCATATCCCCATAACTTATATTTCCTGTAGTCCGTTGAAACCAGTTTCTTTCATACCTATACTGAATACATAGCCATATTTCTATATTTGCTTTATATCTTCTGTCTCCCTGTCTCTATAGGTTCTTCTGTGTTATTTATGCGAACAGTTTAAGTGTTTTGGGAACAAAACTGAATGTGATTTCTTTGAAAAGTCAACATTCTCTCAGTAACTTAAGAGAACAATTTTAAAGTAATGTCAAGTATTATCATTAAACAAAAATATGCCACAAAGTGACTATGCTAAGAAAAATATGACTCTTGAATAAATATCCTACCTGAAATAACCTACCCAAAATTCTGAACGTCTCCCAGTCTAAATTCCCTAAAAATAACTGCTTATTTGTATCTAAAAACAATATATAACTTTATATAATTTCTTATATTGCTTCTCTACTTCTTACTGTAAAAGCTATCCAGTGAATACATGAAAATAAGAGAAATCTCAATGTATTATTCCTGTTAAAAGATCTTCTAAATAAATAAATTAATTAATTAACAAATAAATAAATAAATAAAACTCCATATAGAAAGACAAGCAGTCCATCATCATCAATTTCCAGTCAAGGAAGTCTAGAAATGAGGTGCTAATGCTACAACAGGAATATGGGGAGTGCCATCCCGCATATACAATATATATTGAGTTCAGTATGTGACATTCATCATATAAGAAAGTATGTCTGCCTGTGCGGAGATTTCTCTCTTTAATGGCATCTCCTTTACATGGATACAGCTCTCCCTAGACTTCAGTTCAGCAAGCTGATCTTCTCATTTTTATTTTTTATTAAAAAATAGTTGAAGAGCCCATTACACGGGCCACAGTGCCGCTGCCAGCCGGTCGCAGGCAGCGCCGGATTTACCATAAGGCAGAATAGGCATCTGCCTACAGGCACACCCCACAGTGGGGTGCCTGTCATTGGGACCCTTTTTTTGAAAAAAAAAAAAAAAAAGTAGCGTCTCCACCCGCACTAACCCCCCACTGCCCAGTGAGGTCTGTGCCTCCTTCAGCACAGACCTGTAGCTGCTGCGCTCCCTTGTCAGCTTTTTAGTAATACAGAGCACTGGGGGATGACATCATCTCCCAGTGCTCTGCATTACTGAAGAGAAGACTGCACGGGAGCTTCAGCAACTACAGGTCTGTGCCAAAGGAGGCACAGACGACAGATCTCTCCTGCCGTTGGACCACCAGGGAAGAGGTAGGAAATGGACACTGGGGGGGCAATATGGAAATGATGGGGCAATGTGAGGGCAATATGGATCTGATGGGGGGGCAAGTTGAAGCTGATGGGGGACAATATAGAGATTATGGCAAAGTAGCAATGTGGAGATGTTGGGGGCAACGTGAGGGTAAGTTGGAGCTGATGGGCAGCGATATGGATATGATGGCAATGTGGAGATAATGGCAATATGGAGATGATGGGGGCAATGTGAGGGTAAGCTGGAGCTGATGGGGGCAATATGGAGATGATGGCAATGTGGAGATGATGGGGGCAATGTGAGGGTAAGTTGGAGCTGATGGGGGCAATATGAAGCTGATGAGGAGCAATATGGAGATGATGGCAATGTGGATATCATGAAGCAATGTGAGGGTAAGTTGGAGCTGATGGGGGGCAAGTTGGATCTGATGGGGGCAATGGGAGGGCAATATGGAGATGACGGGGGCAATGTGGAGAGGATGGGGGCAATGTGAGGACAAGTTGGAGCTTATGGGTGCAAGCTGTAGCTGATGGGGGCAATATGGAGATGATGGGGGGTAATGTGGAGATTTGGAGCATTGTGTAGGTGTTCAGTGGAGATGGCCAATGTGGGGGGCGCTTCAGATTACTGTGCCTACAGGCTCCTGAGATGTAAATCCGGCCCTGGTAGAGTGGCAGTCATACGCAGTAGAGACTGCCCGTAGCAGCTGATACAGAGCTGGACACTTATTCAGAACGTCCAGCTCTGTATCAGCCGTGGCACGGGCAGCCTCTACTGAGCATGACTGCAGCACGTGCAGCAGTCTCTACTGCACATGACTGCGTCGTTACACATGTTTTAGCGAATTATTATATAAGGATGTTATCATTCTCTGGTGTCATGTTAGTGAGTACTTTTTCATACTGTACAACATCTCTTTGATGCTTTCTCTTTATTTCATCGTTTGAGAATGTGACCCATTTATTCACAGTAGGTAAAATAGTCACTTGATCTTGTAGCTCATTTAAATGACCATTTAAATTGCTACTCACCTGATGACAAAGGTGAGTGTTTAAGATCTTGGGTTTGTAAGATAGATAATGTCTTGTAACATTGTATTTTGGTGGCCCCTGACCAAAGCTGACACGTCAGGGAATGAAGCTAGATTTTCTAGGGCCACTAATTAGCTGTCAGTGTTGTGAGTGTTGCAGGATTGTGTTAAAAGGGAAGATTCCTTATTCTGCAGAGCTTCTAGCCACTCTCTCATCTCAGTATCAAACAATATACGAGCAAAAAGGGCGCAATTCACATTCAAGTATTCATAAACATATGTTTATACTCACATCTCCAAACGAATACCGGTTAATAGAACTTCAACTGGTCATAGCGAACAGGGAATTAATTCCGCCCTGTTTTGGACAACACTCTAGACTGGAACCCCAAAAATAAAAACTGCAACCTCTGTTTATATAAATAATATTCTTATTTAATGAAAGAAATTGCAAAGCTAAAGCAGAATTCTTTGAGGGTCAACGCGTTTCAAAGCACAACACTTCTTCTTCAGGACCCAATTATTATCTCTAAGAATTATAACGATGCCCAAATATTCACTAAACAAGAGTTTAAAACATTAAAATAAAAAATGAATTAATCTCAGTATAACTGGATTAATCCTGTGTTATTCTTGTGTGTTTATGTTCAAGATTATTATGTGAAGTATCCGCTCCTCTGCTTTTGAAGGTGGGTTTGCCCCTGGGGGGTATGAACCTTCACCTGTGACGTGTTTATTTTCATCCTGAAAAGATGCAGTTTTCCATAATATTTTTCTTCTCTTTCACAAAATTGGCTATTTCTCTGTACAGTTTGAAAAGATCTAATGATTTTTTTTCATTGCTGTACTTCCCAGGGTCTATCATGTGTTCACATTTGATCTTTATTGAGGATTAGTGGATAGCAGATATTTGAACTCTTGTTCAGTTTTGTATTACTTAGTAGTGTGTTATGCTGTTCAGAACCTGTTTGCATATATAAGTGCATATATATAAGTGGATGTGCCATTTTATTTGGTACCATCAAACCATAGCTGAAGGTCTTATAAAGTTCAGCAGTTCCTGAACAGCCTCACCATAGCCTGACAGTTGTAACATTTTCACCTGATCAGCCAGATTCCTAAAATGTAGTAATTCATATTCCTGCTTAATATTAACTGTATCAGATGTAACATGTCCCTCTGAGTTATTCTGCCAATGAGGACAACTACTCCTTGAATTTTTTTAAAGTGTGGAAAACATATTCAGAGGCAACAGAGTGCATAGCTTCTCCCAATACTATTGAATGCTAGCAGAGTTTTATTGCTCTAGTCTAAATAGAAGGAAATGAAGCTTCGTTAAAGGGATAGTAATACTTCATTTTATCTTTCTTTTATTTTATAGGCATTAAAAAAACATGAAGAACGATATGTCTTATGTCTCAAACCTTTATGGTTTGAGAGATATTCACAAGCAAAGTTTCCCCTCCCGCCCCTTTTACCTAGTGTAAGCCATCTCTTCTCAGATGTGGAATGCAGTCCATAGACCAGACAGGTAACAGAAGGGGACAATCTTCTTCCTATGAGAACAATGAAAGCCCTGCCACCCTTGACAAGTTTTTCAGGTTTTTTTCCTTATCTTAATTGAAGATTGTCCCTCTCTGCAGTCTACCTGGGCACCTCCCTTCTGATCTGGCTGAGCAGTGTTACATCAGTAAAAGGGGCGGGAGGGGGATACTTTGTCATTGAATTCCTTTTGTACTACAACTCTGACAGAACTGAAATAACACTCTCCAAAGTCCAAATACTATAATGATTAATTAGAGCTGCTTTTATTATGAAACATTACTATCCCTTTAACAGATGGAGTTTTATCTGTTTGCATGCCTGCAGTGTCTTCATAAATACTGCCCCTGGTCCTACAGTTATGGAACATTCCCAGCTTGTTTGCTTTTTGACAACTCCCCCAGGAGCTAAGGGTAATTAAAGAGTCAGCCTAGTAGGATCATCTTCTTCCCAATTTCCAACTGAATCTCCCTCATATGCACATACCGGGCAGGAGCAGAGGCTCTGATTTTTAGCCTACAGCCACATGTCCCTTGTGAATAGAAATGTTTTGTAGCAGCTGTTTCCTTTTGTTTACAAGGGTTGCGTTCTACAGTTTTGCCTTTCTTCATTTCTGTGAGCTGAAATTGTATACGTATTTATAAAAGTATATGCACTTAAAGGGGAACATTCTCATCCCCAAAAGTTTTCACCATTGGTTTTAAAATATAAAGCAATATCAGCGCTGGCTTTATTAATTTTCTCCACTACCTAAGAGTGGAGATATTAATCTTTGAATTGTGCCACTTCTGGGCCTGCGGCACGGTGTATGTGCGGCACAGAGCTGAAGGACTTCCCACCTCCCTCCCAGCAGCCCCTGTGACACGCGTTCACGCTTCTCTTCTGAGCTGCATTTTTCTGGGCTAACGTGACGCCGAGCTCCATTTACCATGCTACTGAAGTTGTATACAGTTGTATTACAGGTTGCAACCTCAGTAGCATGATAAACGGAGCTCGGTGTCACATTAGCCCAGAAAAATGCAGCTCTGAAGAGAAGCGCGAACGCACGCCCCAGGGGCTGCTGGGAGGGAGGTGGGAAGTCCTGCCGCTCATACACAGTTCTCCAGAATGCGGAAGTGCCACATTTCAACGATTAATATCTCCACTCTTAGGTAGTGGAGAAAATTAATAAAGCCAGCGCTGATATTGTTTTATATTTTAAAAGCAGTACTGAAAATCTTTGGGGATGTGAATGTTCCCCTTTAAATTGTAATCATGCTCATTCTGTACTGACATCAGAGTTTTCTTACATTCTGCTCCCTCCTTTTGTGTCCTTTTATTTTTCTGTGCACGTGCCTCTTGTGAAGTTACCATTTGGTTTATAGTATTTAATGGGGTCAATTAGTTTTGCAATTCATCTATCTTTATTTTTAGTTATAAAGGGTTTCATTGCCCAGCGTGCTGCATAGATAGTTACTGCTGTCATGCCCTTAATGTTTTTACCTTTTCCATTTAATTGAGATTATACCTCTGTGTTAGATATCCTGGAAATAAATACAAAGATTTTACTTTAATTGAGCATCTCTATACTTGTACAGTTTGTGATGTAAGCTGCTACAATACTTTCATGCATTAGTCGAGCAATTTACTGCAGATCCACTGGCTGCTGACATAATAAATTGTAGATACGCAACATAAAATAGAATAAAGAGCATTCCACTAGGAGAATGGTAGTAAATTGGATAAATGGAACAGAACATAAAATAGAGGGTGTGCCATTAGGGGAATGTAAATAGGTTGGAGATAATACAGGATATCATAGTAATCCCTAGAGACAGGCGTGTATATCCGCACCCAAAAGGACAAACCAATGCATGATACTCCCTTCCTATCCCTGTTGATTTTTTTTTTCATCAGACTACCTGATATTGATTATCAGATTGTGATAGGTCATCAGTATTTGCTACAATAAAGGTGCTCACTGCCTTCCTTCCTTACCGCCTACACCCAGCATTCTCTGTGCATATGGGTTACTTTGGAGGATCTTGACTGGTCCCTCGTTTCACTGCCTTCAAGGTCTGCCACTCAACCAAGAATTTGTAGTCTTGTGCTTCAGGCACCCCATACAAGGAAGTTTTCTTGGAAGAGCAGTAGCTAGTGAATGCAGCAGGAAATTCCATAGTTTTCAAAACTGCCCTTAACTTTAAAGGCATGGGAATGTTAAAAAAAAAAATGCCTTTTTTTCATCTAGCGTCAATTTCTATGAGCACTTATACACACCAGATTAGGGGCAGAGGGGTAACTAAAAGCCTCCAGGCCCTGGTGCAAGAAGTGCCATGGGCCCCCTGACCACATTGGCCCCCCTCCTCATTGCCCCCAGTCTCCACAATGCACCTCAATCTCCACAATGCCCCCATCTCCTACCTCTCTGGTGGCCCAGTGGCATGGCAGGAGAGACCTCTATGCAGGTTGAGCTCCTGCGCGGTCCTCTTCAGTAATGCAGAGCGCTGGGAGATGATGTCATCTACCAGCACTCTGCATTACTAGAGTGCCGGAGGGAGATAGTGATGATGAGCAGGGGGTAGCCGGATCCCTGTGGTAACCCCTGTGACCCCTATAGTTATGCCACTGGTTAGGGGTAGAAAGTAGTGATGATCGAGCACCCCAATGCTCGGGTGTTCGGGTGCTATGACCGAGCGCCCCCGGAGGCTCGAGTGCTTGGCCGAGCACCCGAGCCCCATTGAAGTCAATGGGAGGACTCGAGCATTACACCAGGCACCCCCTGCTCTGATGAGGGGAGGGTGCCTGGTCCATAGGAAAAGGGCAGAAAATGATGGAAACACCACAGAAATGGTTCAGGGACAGCATAGGGAGGATGTCTGGATGCATCTTGGACTCCAACGTCGCTGCTGGGAACGATGTTTCGCCCGTAGTACGCCATTTTTACAGACTGACCGTAAAACACACAAAAAGGCAGATAAAAACGACTTTAGGCGAAAAATTGTTACCAAACAGTATTTGCTGTATATTTACTTGTATATCATCTGCAAATTCTGCAAAAAATGTCATCGATTTTTCGGAACTGGGGCCATGATTAAGAGGGAAACGTGCGCAAAGGCAAATTCTCCCAAACATTTCCTCGATTTTTCTGAACTGAGGCCATGATTAAGAGGGAAACGTGCGCAGAGGCAAATTCTCCCAAAAATTTCCTCGATTTTTCTGAACTGAGGCCATGATTAAGAGGGAAACGTGCGCAGAGGCAAATTCTCCCAAAAATTTCCTCGATTTTTCTGAACTGGGGCCATGATTAAGAGGGAAACGTGCGCTGAGCCGACCATCTAAAACATTATGGGTGAGGGTCTGCTGCGGAGCTGACCATCCTAAACATTATATGCGAAGGCCCGCTAGTGAGCTGACGCTATAAAACATTATATGAGAGGGCCCGCTAGAGAGCTGACCCAATAAAACATTATATGAGAAGGCCCGCTGGTGAGCTGACCTATACAAAAATTGTCAAACTGCGCCCGCTGGTGAGCTGGCCCTATATAAAAATTATATCACTGGGCCCGCTGGTGAGCTGGCCCTATATAAAAATTATATCACTGGGCATATGGAAGAGAGTCAACCATATACCCGTTTTTTGGGTGGAAGGGGTGAATGGGAATACAGAGTATTCCCATCATTGTAAATAACATATATAAAGTGACTTTATGTTCCCCCGGGGCTTTCCTCCAGTGGAGTGGAGAAGTCAGGGGAAATCCAGGCCTTGTTCATTTTTATAAGTGTCAACCTATCAGCATTTTCGGTGGAAAGGCGGATACGCTTATCTGTTATGATGCCACCAGCAGCACTAAATACCCGCTCAGACAGAACGCTGGCGGCAGGGCAGGCCAGCACCTCCAAGGCGTAGAGTGCCAGTTCATACCACGTGTCCAGCTTGGACACCCAGTAGTTGTAAGGCACAGAGGGATCATTGAGGACGCTGACACGGTCTGCTACGTACTCCTTCACCATCTTCCAAAACTTTTCCCTCCTTGTGACACTAGGCTGCGCATCAGGGTGAGGGTGCTGGCGGGGTGTCATGAGTGTTGCCCTGCCTTTGTCGGAACTGCTGTGTGCTCCCCTTTTCTCCCCTTCTCGGTTGGCCAAGGTAGCACGTACTCTGCCGCCAGCGTTGTCAGATGGAAAATTTTGGAGCAATTTTTCGACAAGAACCTTCTGGTATTGCACCATTTTGCTTGTCCTCTCCACCGGAGGAATGAGAGATGAGAAATTCTCTTTGTAGCGGGGGTCCAGAAGGGTGAACACCCAGTAATCCGTGTTGTCTAAAATGCGTATAACGCGTGGGTCACGGGAAAGGCAGCCTAACATAAAGTCAGCCATGTGTGCCAGAGTACCAACAGGCAAGATTTCGCTGTCCTCACCAGGAGGATGACTCTCAATCTCCTCATCCTCTTCCTCCTCTTCTGCCCACCCACGCTGAAGAGATGGAACTAAAGTTCCATGGCTACCCTCTGTAGCGGAGGCAACCGTGTCTTCCTCCTCCTCCTCCTCCTCCTCCGCCTCCTCCAATTGTCGCTGAGAAGACGAAGTGAGGGTGCTCTGGCTATCACCTTGTGTAAGCTCTTCCTCCCGCATTTCCACCTCTTCCACATGCAAAGCGTCGGTTTTAATTGTGAGCAGCGAGCGTTTCAGTAGACACAGAAGTGGGATGGTTACACTGATAATAGCGTTATCGCCGCTCACCATCTGTGTCGATTCCTCAAAATTGCGTAAAACCTCGCAGAGGTCTGACATCCATTCCCACTCCTCACTTCTGATTACAGGAAGTTGAACGGAGAGGCGACGACCGTGTAACAGCTGGTACTCCACTACTGCCCTCTGCTGCTCACAAAGCCGGGCCAACATGTGGAAGGTGGAGTTCCAGCGCGTGCTCACGTCACACAGCAGCCGGTGAGCTGGCAATTGTAAGCACTGCTGCAGCTTCAACAGGCCGGCTGAAGCTGTTGATGACTTACGGAAATGTGCACACACGCGGCGCACCTTGGTCAAGAGATCATGCAAATTGGGGTAGGTTTTTAGAAATTGCTGAACCACTAAATTAAATACATGCGCTAGGCATGGTACGTGTGTGAGCTTGCCGAGCTCCAAAGCCGCCACCAAGTTACGCCCATTATCACACACAACCATGCCTGGTTGCAGGTTGAGTGGCGAGAGCCACTGCTCGGTCTGGTGACTAATCCCCTGCAACAGCTCTGAGGCCGTGTGCTGTTTGTCCCCAAGGCAGATCAGCTTCAGCACGGCCTGTTGACGCTTCCCCACTGCAGTGCTACACTGCTTCCAGCTACCGGCTGATGGGTGAGTGGCGCTGCGCGCAGAGAATTCGGAGGTGGAAACGGAGGAGGAGGAGCCAATAACCTAGGTGCTGGCGGAAACCCTGATGGAGGTAGGGCCCGCAATCCTCGGCGTGGGTAGCACCTGTGCCATCCCAGGGTCCGAGTCACTCCCAGCCTCCACGACATTCACCCAGTGTGCCGTCAGGGAAATGTAGCGTCCCTGGCCACAAGCACTTGTCCATGTGTCAGTCGTGGACCTTCCCAGTTACTGCGTTGGTCAGGGCACGGGTGATGTTACGGGACACATGGTGGTGTAAGGCGGGGACGGCACACCGGGAAAAGTAGTGGCGGCTGGGGACTGCGTACCGAGGGACAGCTGCTGCCATCAGGCTGCGGAAGCACTCAGTCTCCACAAGCCTAAATGGCAGCATTTCGATGGCCAGTAATTTGGAAAGGTGTGAGGTTAGTGCTATGGCCTGTGGGTGGGTGGCTGGGTATTTTCGCTTGCGCTCAAATGCCTGGGGTAACGACATTTGGACGCTGTGCTGGGACAGGGAAGTGGATGTGGTCGCTGATGGTGCTTCAGATGGTACAGGTGCAGGGCGGGAGGTATGCGGGCCTGCGCCTTCGACAGGCGATTGGCCGGCACCGAAAACAGGGGAAGAGGAGGCAGTGGTGTGGCCTGCAGACACAGATTGGTGATCCAGGCGTTCCACACACTTATTACGGTGCTTGGATGCCATGTGTCGGATCATGCTGGTGGTGGTGAGGTTTCTAGTGTTCATGCCTCGGCTCATTCTGGTGTGGCACAGGTTGCAAACTACAATTCTTTTGTCGTCCGCACTTTCCTTAAAAAAACGCCATACCGCGGAACACCTACCCCTTGGCAAGGGAGATTTACGCAAGGGGGTGCTCCGTGGAACATTTGCGGGCCGGTTTGGTGCGGTCCGCCTTCTTTCTGTAGCCACACCACTGCCTCTTCCAGCCTGTTGCGGTGCTGCAGATGGCTCACCCTCAGGACTGCTGTCATCGCTCGGCTCTACACCTTCCCAGGTGGGGTCAGTCACCTCATCGTCCACCAAGTCCTCCTCCACTTCCTCACTGATCATCCTCCTCATGTCTTGATCCCACCACATACTCAGTCATTGACAACTGTATATCATCCTCCTCATCAAGGTCTTGAGACAGTAATAGTGGTTGATTTAATGGCAACTGTGTCTCATCATCATCATCATCCACTTCCTTTGACCTTAAATGCCGTTCCCCTCTGTCATCTTCTTGTGATTGGGTACCCTCTAGAGGTTGTGAATCAGGGCACAAGATGTCATGTTCCTCTGCAAGCGTGCTTGGAGAGAGGTTCAAATTAAGGATTGGTGATGAGACGAGCTCCTCACTATATCCCAGTGTGGGATCACTTCTTTGACCAGATCCTCTATGGTGGGAGGAAGGATGATCAGGGTGAGGATTATGTTGACCAGACTCTAGGCTACTGAGAGTGGACTTGGTGGAAGACAGGGTGGTGCTTAACCGACTGGAAGCAGTATCAGCTGAAATCCAACCGACCACCTGTTCGCAGTGGTCTGACCTCGAGAGTGATGTCCTGCGACGCCCTGTAAACTGAGACATGAAGCTAGGTATGGTGGATGTCTTTCTGTCTTGTGCTCTGGCACCAGGCACAGTTTCTACGCGTCCTGACCCGCGCCCTAAACTATCAGGATCACGTCCACTTCCCCGTCCCTTTTTACCCGCCTTCTTCATATTACACGGAATATGTGCTGCAAATCTGCAACTTTGCACAGTAAACAGAATGTTCTCCTAATATGCAACTTTGCACACTAAACAGAATGTGCTTCTTATCTGCAGCTACGCACAGTGAATGGAATATGTGACTTTGATATTTTACACTTTGCACAGTAAACAGAATGTTCTCCTAATACGCAACTTTGCACACTAAACAGAATGTGCTTCTTATCTGCGGCTAGGCACAGTGAATGGAATATGTGACTTTGATATTTTACAGTTTGCACAGTTAACAGAATGTTCTCCTAATATGCAACTTTGCACACTAAACAGAATGTGCTTCTTATCTGCGGCTACGCACAGTGAATGGAATATGTGACTTTGATATTTTACAGTTTGCACAGTTAACAGAATGTTCTCCTAATATGCAACTTTGCACACTAAACAGAATGTGCTTCTTATCTGCGGCTACGCACAGTGAATGGAATATGTGACTTTGATATTTTACACTTTGCACAGTGAACAGAATGTTCTCCTAATATGCAACTTTGCACACTAAACAGAATGTGCTTCTTATCTGCGGCTACGCACAGTGAATGGAATATGTGACTTTGATATTTTACAGTTTGCACAGTTAACAGAATGTTCTCCTAATATGCAACTTTGCACACTAAACAGAATGTGCTTCTTATCTGCGGCTACGCACAGTGAATGGAATATGTGACTTTGATATTTTACATTTTGCACAGTAAACAGAATGTTCTCCTAATACGCAACTTTGCACACTAAACAGAATGTGCTTCTTATCTGCGGCTACGCACAGTGAATGGAATATGTGACTTTGATATTTTACACTTTGCACACTAAACAGAATGTTCTGCTAATCTGAAACTTTGCACACTAAACAGAATGTGCTGCTAATCTGAAACTTTGCACACTAAAAAGAATGTGCTGCTAATCTGCAACTTTGCACACTGAACAGAATGTGCTCTAATCTGCAACTTTGCACACCAAAAAGAATGTGCTGCTAATCTGCAACTTTGCACACTGAACAGAATGTGCTCTAATCTGCAACTTTGCACACTAAACAGAATGTGCTGCTAATCTGCGGCTAGGCACAGTGAACGGAATATGTGAAGTTTTTTTTTTTATATCTCTGCCCCCCCAAACAAAATAAACTGCTGCCCCCACACACAGTAGTCCTAAAAAGGACTTTTGGGTCTTTTTTTTTTTTTTAATCGCTTTTCTTCTCCCTACACTGACTTTCCCTTCCTATCCTCATCTCTCCCTGGCTAAGACTGAGCCGAACTCGCTGGTCAGGTGCTATACAGCACCCGATCACGGGTTCTGGCCAGCCAATCAGTGTAATGCCAGCAGCCAACATGGCTGCTGGCATTACACTGATGTCAGAGCCTCCCTGCACGTTTATTGGCTGCGCAGCAGCCGCGAAACGTGCGGGGAGGAGACCCGAACATGGCGGGCGAGCACATGCGGTACTCTTACGAGTACCGCCATGTGCCGAGCAGAGCGATGCTCGAGCCGAACCGAGCTTCAGCCGAGCATGCTCGCTCATCACTAGTAGAAAGGCATAAAATGTCAATAAAAATGCATTTATGTGCTGTTAGCAATTGGAGACCCAAGGGAAAGATATGGGGGTGGGGGTGCTGGAAACTTTTGGCCCATTTTTGTTATTGCTTCAGCACACACCTTTTTGTTAATTTTAAACTTGCCATTAATGTTTTGAAGTAAAGCAAGTGATTCTAGAGTTATTATAGCTGAAATATAGCTATACTAGTGATACCTCAGAGCTTATGATTGGAAAGCAGCTACACTATATATTTTATGACAGAGCTTAATATGGAAATGGAGTTCCACCAGCAATATGACAGAGCTTACAATTGGAATTGAGTTACACTAGCGATACCACAGAGCTTACAATTTAAATGGAGCTAAACTTATCATAGCACAGTTTACATTTGAAATACTGCTTCACTAATGATACCACAGAGCTTACAATTGAAATGAAGCTACACGTGCCATGCCACAGCTTACATTTGAAATACTGCTTCACTAGTGAAACCAAAGAGCTTACAATTAAAATGGAACAACACTAGTGATACCACAAAATGTACAATTAAAAAGGAGGTACACTAGTGATACCACAGAATTCACAATTGAAATGGACCTACTGTAGTGATACAGAGCTTCCAGCTGAAATGGAACTACAGTTGTCATACATAGTGCTTACAAATGCAGGTGCAGAAGAAGAAGCATAACTGGCTAACTATTTCTCTCTCGATACACCTAGAGTGGTGTGGCAGGTTGTTGTGGTGTGAATGCTGCGTCAGTAACACTAGGGCTAATGGAAAGTAGAAGTATCATAGTACCACTGCCTGTCATATATCAGTGCTGCTGATGATCCCAGTCCCATGCAGCAGCCTAATCCTCCTGTTCAGAGGATTCAGTGGTAGCAATTACAGCAGTAACAAATTCCAGAATGTTACAAGTGGCATTGCCATCACACCATGTAGAATTGCAAGCAGTAGGCCAGTAGGGCATACAGTTTTTTATTTCAGGGTTTGTTTTTTTCAAGCCTGAGGCCTACATACAATTTTTCTCAGGGCTTGTCTTTGGGAAGCCTGAGGCCTACATACAGTTTTTTAGGGCTAACCTTGATTTAAGCCAGCACACACTCTATTGTTTCAAGTCTAGTCTTGCTGTAATATGTTGAAAGTTTACGTTTCTGTAAGCTACAAAATAAATATGTTTTCAGGCTTTTCTTTCTGCAAGCCTGCTGCTAAGCTTGCAGAGCGCTGACCATTATTTTTAAAGAGATAAAGAAACGCCCAAAAGTTACAACTTCCACTGAATGTGGCAGATGCATATGATTGTGGTGGATTGGGGTGGTGTGACTGATATACATATAGATCATCATGATTCAAATACCAATTATTTGCAATATAATAACTGAGTCTTGTTTAAGCTTGCATATTCTCAGATTATTAACAAACAATGATTAGTGGTCATAAATGTAGTCCCAAAAGTGGTAGATGCAGTATAACTTCCTTGTGTCTTGTTGCTGTGTCTTGCCATGTTGTATGACTTTTGACATTAAAATATATTCAGCAAACTCACCTTGTTAGCCAAGTTTGGCTGTTCCTCACTCAGTTTTATTCCTCCTACATAGCTGTATGAAGTTCCATATTAACATTTTTGTCAAACTTTTTTAAATAGCTTTTTATTGAATTTTTTTTTGTTAAATACAGCGTAGCAAGAAACATAATAATGCACAATTTGTAGATACGGTATAGTTTTGTAGACCATGCATACAAAATCATAAACCACTCCTACTTTTCCCACCTCTGCAGGGAAACACCCCTTCCCACTGCTCATGGAGATCAGTCTCCCCTTCCTCCAAGAGGCCTGATCTCCATGAGCAGAGGAAGGAAGGAAAAAGGAGCTCCCCACCTTATTGTGTTTCAAGAGGAAGCCGCCATCTGTAAATTTGCGCTATTCAACTGTGATCTATAGCCCAGGTGATAATAACAAGATAGTTACATGATTTTGGACATCAGTAGAAGTAGGTTCATTGGACAGTATAAAGTACGTAATGCATACCTCCCAACATTTCAAATGGCCAAAGAGGAACACTTTTGTTTTAGGGTGTGGTACTGGGGGCGTGGCTGGTGGGCGGGTCATTCAAAAGAATTTATAGATGATTTCATGACCTACTGACACCTCTTTGTGTAAGTTAATAAACGATCTAAAGCAACATCAAAGTATTTTATTTACACAGACTAATTTATAAACACATATGATGACGTTTATACAAACATTAATGTGAGTTTTATGGCTGTTGAGCAATGTGATACACTTATATATCCACCACACAGGGACATCAGGGTGAGAAAGAAAGACAGAGGGATTTGGGTCTCAAAGAGGGGCTGTCCCTCCTAAAGAGGGACACTTGGAAGGTATGCGTAATGGAGTAATTCTACATCAAACCAACCACACCATTTGGGACAAATAAACATTCCCATTTATATAAGTTGGGCTTTAAACCCCTTAAGGACCCTTGACGTACCAGGACCATCACGGTCCTTGAAATACTCAAGGACCGATGACGGTCATAGTACGTCACGTATTTTTTACTTACAGCGATCTACCGGGAGCGCTGTAAGTAAAAAATAGGGCCTGAAATTGACCGCTCCAAGATCGGAGCGATCTCTATCAGGCCTCATAATGACGCGCCGATACACGCGACAGGTCACGTGTACCAGCGCGTCCAAGTGCCCCTATGCGGTCATTATGGGACGGAAATGTCCCATGACCTCCGGTCCTTAAGGGGTTAAACCCTTGAATGTTAGAGAGGTGTACAATACAGTGTGAAGTGACTTACAAGGCCCATTTAAATCAATGAGAATTGGGGGAATACAAACTTACCCTCATAGTGTATTTACATATACCACAGTGTATAGCGTATTGTATTTAGTTTGCTCCAGAATTGCTCTTTTTTCTTTGTATATACAGCCATAGGTGCCAGACTTCAGATCAGTGGGTCCTGTTTTACTGAACAACGTAACATTGCAAGAGTTAAAGAGGAATGTTTATTATTAAAAATGCATTATACAGGGCTCCACTGGTAAACAAATACACCTTGCAACCCTGCACTTTTTAACCCATTGCATGCCAGAATGGCGAGTAACACATTGCTTTCCTACCCAGCTGGCATTCAAAGGGTTAAATTAGTTTTCTAACGCCTACAAATCTGGTTTGAACATATGGGGGAGCAGGAAACATTTGTAACATTCAAGATGTTAAAAGCCCTTTTACACCAATGGGAACATTTATATGTTTTCTCTATAGTGCATCTGGTTCACTTCAGAATTGTTCCCCTTTTTTTTCTTTATTTATATGATCCAACGAGACTGTCCAGATTACCATTGCCTTCCTTTCTGCACATACCTGGCCCAACCAGACACAGGTTAATGTTCTGGACCTGGGCATCAAGAAGAGGGAGGTGGTTTAGCCCAATGTTACCAGCTGGTACGGAGTAATTTCTACCATTACCATGACAACTGACAGCGAGATCTTATGGTCTGGAAGGCCAGGCAGATGAATGAATTGGACTCAGTGTAGACAACATCACAGCTGCCTTTGCACAGTATCTCCCGAGGGGCACTAGAGATAAGCACACACTGTTCTTAATGTTCATTGAATATCTATCTCCCTCTGTACTGCTTGTTGTCTGTCAGACTGGAACAGACTGATGCTTTAGCACTAAATGATTACAGCAGAGGCATTGCTCTGATAATGGCACTACATTCAACTGGGGTTAGAGCACGAATCCCACAGCACTGGGGCTGGCAAGCGTTTGGTGTAGGTTAGAATATCAAAGTCCTACAGTTCTCAAATTATCAAGCAAACGTTGCCAAAAGTAAGAAAATGCATCAACAAAGCCTTCATTAAAGTAGAACTGGTACCTCCTAATAATAACCCCCACCTATCTTTAATATGGCCAGAAAATCCTAATGCCCCCTTTAAATTGTGCCTTTGTTAAAGAGAAAAAAAATCTTCTGTCGATCCTGGAGGTCCTTCCCATGGAGGCAGACATGACAGTTGATAGCAGGGCCACAGGATCACTTACTCTGCCCAATACACATAGTAATCTCAAAGTGGGATTGTCATTTTAACCCTTTGAGTGCCAGGGGGTGCCCCTCTGGCATTCAAAGGGTTAAAACAAATAAGTGATTTTGAAAGTGCTTTCAGAGCAACCTATGTTTAATTTTGGAGATGTTTCAAAAATCAAAAAATAAGGGGGAACGGCGCAAGGAAGCACTACTAAGTATAGTCTTGTGGATTACAAATAAGATGTATTAATAACAGACACACAAAAATTATTTGATCCCTGCTGGAACAAAGAGCTGTCCAAGGATGTCAGGGACAAGACTTTAGACCTACACAAGGCTGGAATGGGCTACAAGACCATCGCCAAGCAGCTTGGTGAGAAGGTGACAACAGTTGGTGCGATTATTCCCAGATAGAAGAAACACAAAATAACTGTCAGTCTCCCTCAGTCTGTGGCTCCATGCAAGATCTCACCTCGTGGAGTTCCAATGATCATGAGAACAGTGAGGAATCGGCCCAGAGCTACACGGGAGGATCTTGTCAATGATCTCAAGGCAGCTGGGACCATAGTCACCAAGAAAACAATTGGTAACACACTACGCAGTGAAGGACTGAAATCCTGCAGCACCCGCACAGCCCCCCTGCTCAAGAAAGTACATGTACAGGCCGGTCTGAAGTTTGCCAATGAACATCTGAATGATTCAGAGGAGAACTGGGTGAAAGTGTTGTGGTCAGATGAGACCAAAATCGAGCTCTTTGGCATCAGTTCAACTCACCATGTTTGGAGGAGGAGGAATGCCGCCTATGACCCCGAGAACACCATCCCCACCGTCAAACATGGAGGTGGAAACATTATGCTTTGGGGGTGTTTTTCTGCTAAGGGGACAGGTCAACTTCACCGCATCAAAGGGACAATGGACGGGGCCATGTACTGTCAAATCTTGGGTGAGAACCTCCTTCCCTCAGCCAGGGCATTGAAAATGGGTCATGGATGGGTATTCCAGCATCACAATGACCCAAAACACTCGGCCAAGGCAACAAAAGAGTGGCTCAAGAAGAAGCACATTAAGGTCCTGGAGTGGCCTAGCCAATCTCCAGACCGTAATCCCATAGAAAATCTGTGAAGGTTCGAGTTGCCAAACGTCAGCCTCGAAACCTTAATAACTTGGAGAGGATCTGCAAAGAGGGGTGGGACAAAATCCTCCCAGAGATGTGTGCAAACCTGGTGGATAACTACAAGAAACGTCTGACCTTTGTGATTGCCAACAAGGGTTTTGCCACCAAGTACTAAGTCACGTTTTGCAAAGAGGTCAAATACTTATTTCACTCAGTAAAATGCAAATTAATTTAGAACTTTTTTGAAGTGTGTTTTTCTGGATTTTTTTGTTGTTATTTTGTCTCTCACTGTTCAAATAAACCTACCGTTAAAATTATAGACTGATCATTTCTTTGTCAGTGATCAAACGTACAATATCAGCAGGGGATCAAATAATTTTTTCCCTCATTGTAACTGATACAAAGTCTTTTTGCTCTTTTATAGCTGTTTTAAGAAAATCTGAGGCCCCCAATGGAATATTAACATACGTTAATATTAGGATCCACTAATGTTTAGTAGTAACCTCCCTTTGCATTTCTTCCTGTTTAAGAGAAAACGGCCACATTGGTGTTGGGCACTCAGAACAGACTTCCTGCTCCATGACCATTTGAACTTAGGATTAAACCGGTGCCTTTCTATAAAACTGTGACTGTTGGAAACTCAAGATGAGCCCCCTGAAACTGAAGGCCCCCAGCAAACATTGAGTGGAATGTTAGGATCTGGGGCTGGATTCTATTGCAGATTCTAATTTTAGCACTGCTTTTAATTCCAGGTTTTCCCATAGACTTTAATAGAAAAATGTTTGTTAAAGTGATAGTAATACTTGAAAATAATTTTATTTTATATTGTAGACCTTAAAAAAACATTAAAAATTATATAAGTCTTATCTCCCAAACCTTTATGGTTTGGGAGATATTAGCACGTAAAGTTTCCCCTAGAGTGACGTCACTGCTCAAGCCTTCAGATTTGGAATCCGGTCCGCAGACCAGCAGCGGCTCTTTTGCAGTGCCGAGATCACGGTCTTTAAAAATAATTTCTTCATTGGAATGGTCTACAAAGTGTGCTTGCAAGCCAGACACACTTTGTAGACAGTTCCAATGAAGTAGTTATTTTTAAAGATCGTGATCTCTGCTAAAGAGCTGCTGGCTGATCTGCGGACTGGATTCCAAATCTGTCCACTAGATGGCAGACTTGGCTAAAACAGCCAGGAAAAGGGAACTTTACTTGCTAATATCTCCCAAACCATAAAGGTTTGGGAGATAAGACTTATATCATTTTTAATGTTTTTTTAAGGGCTGCAATATAAAATAAAATTATTTTCAAGTATTACTATCCCTTTAAAACATGTATTAACATTTATCTCATGCAATAGAATCCAGCCCCTGATCCTAACATTCCACTCAATGTTTGCTGGGGGCCTTCGGTTGCAGGGGGCTCATCTTGAGCCTGCCAGTACTGTTTATAAACTCAAAAACTGTCTGAAGTACATTTGATTTTGAATGCACTGTCAAAATCATCTATTTGTGAAAGTGGAACTGAGACTTTGTATCATATATCTGATTTTGAAGGATCATTCAAAATCACCTTTATTTATACAAGTAATTTTTTATTTAAAACAATAGCTTATGAGATACTAGTGACACAATATGTATATTCAGGCTGCTACTGTCAACCCTCTTTTTCACTCACCCGGCAATTATGCCTCGCGGATCCGGTGCAGCTCCCATCAACCTCGGACAGGTTTCAGCAGACAAGAAGATACAGGATGGGGGCGCGTGCAGATCTGCTCCACAAACAACAGCCAATTTGAATCAAAATATTTATTGAAAAACTTTTTTTTTTTTTTTTTTTTTTTTTTTAAAGCAAAGATTCCACACAGAGACAGTTCTAATTAACATGAACGCATATCATAGCTTATGAGATAGTCAGCTTTATTAATTGACAGTTTATGCAAATTAGACAGTACTGACTAGCATTCCAGCCATATAAACTTTTCATACTGATTTCCATCCCAACTGCAATTCCTTGCTGGCCAGTACTGCCTAATTTACATAAACTGATAAATAAAACCGCTTATTCTCTCATAAATTATCATAAAGTTCAAGCGATAGTAATGTCACAATGTAAAGTTATTTTCAGTTATTCATTATACTTTTTATAATGCACAGTGCCATTGTAAATATCCATACCATTGTAGTCTTCTTGTAATTTTAGTTTAAAGTTTTTCCCTCCCGCCTCTTTTTCCTATGTTACTCTTGTTGCCTCAGATCTGAAAACCAGTCTCTTGACCAGACAGATCACAATGAGAGATAATATTGTGTGTGTGTCTGTATATTGACGAAGGGGAGCAGGGTTTTGCTTAGGCTGACACAATATTGTCCTTCATTGCGATCCGTCCAGACTGGCTTTCTGATCTGAGAAGATTATGAGTAACATAATAGGGGCAGGAGGGGGAAATTTTAAACTAAAATTACATGAAGACTACAATGATATGGACATTTACAACCGTACTGTGCATTATAAAACAGTGTAATGAATAATCGAAAATATCTGTACATTGTGATATTACTATCCCTTTAATTCTGAAAGTGCTATCAAAATCACCTGTTTGTTACAAAGTCATATGTGCACTTTAATTAGACTCCTAGGGGCTCGATTTAAAGCCAACCGTTAAACCAGCCGCTAAGTGAAAAAGGCACATCGCTCGCAAATAATACATGAGTTACGGCAGATTCAATAGCTACTCTACGAGAATAGCTATCGAGCGTAGGCACACAAAAAACACGTAACACAAAACCCGTTGTCGCTCATGTTAATGCACAACGGGCGGACAAATCACACGATAACTGAGCTCCAAACAACATGTAACATAACGGCTGCCGTTGTCAAGCAACCCTGATTGATGCCAAAACAAATTCAAACACACATCCAATCCCAAAGGCCCAATGTATCAAATAACTTCAAATACACCTATATATACCCAAAAATAACCGCCACACACTGTCTGTTATCGAGTTCTTCAGAGCCAGATATCAGGACCCAGGAGCGGAGGATAGTCATTAGAGAGAGGGAGAGAGGCGCGTTCATTGGAGGTAGAGGAGTTTTGCAGTTTGGAGAGAGGAGAGAGGTGCACTATATATACACATATCACACTTTTGCACATATTACATACACACATACAAACACAAACACATACACATACATACACATAGTCCTTTTATTTCATAACACCTTACACATATTACTTTTTATTTTGACAGTGTGAATCTGGGAGTGAAAGTGTGTGACAGAGAGTGACTGGATCGAGTGTGTCTGTGAGGGCCTGTGGGAGTGCCTGGGTGTGACTGGGTGAGTGATGTCAAGGAGAGGAGGACAGGAGAGAGGGATGGGGAGAGTAGTGGAGGAGGAGGAAGGTCAGGAGGGGATCCCTCAGCAGAGCAGGGGTGGGAGAGGGAGATCCGCAGGGCGGAGGGGGACCAGGCCCACCAGAGCAGGAACACGCAGGACAGGGACAGAACCTGCAGTGGGACGAGGGGTAGTTCCTGGGGAGCACCCCACACAGGCAGGGTCAGACCAGGCAGGGCACTCCGGCTCTGAATCCTCCCATGCCGGAGCTGATGAGGGCAGGATCAGGGATCCCAGATATAGTGAGGAGGAGAACACGGCTCTTGTGGAAGCTGTCCTGGAGAGGCAGAGTGTTCTCCACCCGACGGCAAAGGTCCCTGGCCTGGCAGCGCGGAGGAAGGCAGCCTGGAACCAGATCTGCAGCCGGGTGAACGCGGTGGCAACATGCAGGCGGGACGTGGAGTCTGTGAAGAAGAGATGGGGCGACTGCCGGAGGGTGGTCAAGAACAAGATGTCTGACATGGCCAAGCAAGCCCGAGGCACCGGAGGTGGCCCATCTGTGCCCATCACATTCTGCGGCTGGGAGGAGATGGTGCGGCAGAACATGTCCCCGACCATGATCGAGGGGGTCGTGGGAGGAACTGACACTGGGGATGAGAGGAGCCTCCACACTACCGGTAAGTGCAACACTACAGAACAACACACTACAGCAACCAACACCAGCTGCACACACACTCACACCTCAACACA
Organism: Rhinophrynus dorsalis; assembly: GCA_037306005.1. NCBI lineage: Eukaryota > Metazoa > Chordata > Amphibia > Anura > Rhinophrynidae > Rhinophrynus > Rhinophrynus dorsalis. Next base: position 44,737,900 of record CM074722.1, read on the forward strand.
TGGCCATCACTCAGCCATACAACTGCACCAACACAGCACCATGAGGGTTAAAAAAAGGACACAACACCTGGACAAATGGCAACGTCCAACTTGGGACAAACCTGTCAAAGTCCTACTTCAACCCTCCTGTCGCTGTGCTCATTACACACAATACACAAACCTTCATTTTCAAATTGTCGACTGTAATAGATCATCACTGTTCACACACAATGTCACCCATGTCCCCACCCCCACCCTAACCCCGTGAGTGCTAGAGGGATCATCAATGCATCGATCAACAATGCATTGGCAACCCCTCTGGGACTCAAGGGGTTAACCTGACAACAAACAAGTCAATAGGCCAACGATCACATGCTACACAGGGGACATTCACTAAGCGGTGACAAACACATGGTGGACACAAAGTAACCCTCACACACCCTCACTTCACCAGTACCAGTGTTAGTCCATGGAGAATATGCCAAAACAAGAATCAAGTTCATAGGGTCCCATTGTACAGACTCCATGGAAAACACTGGAAATGGGGAAAGGAGATCACTGGAGAAGTCACCATCATGTTCATGTCATCGGTTCAACATCACCGCTTACTGAATCACAAAAGGGGGCATCAGATCACACATCACAGTGTCACACAGAATAAATGCTTGTAGGTGCAACACACAGGCCGAAAACTATTTTACAGAATTCAAGCAGGAAAAAGTAGGCATTGGTGTTGTGGCTGCAATCATTTCTCTGACTTGAAATGACATATCCCATATCTGATTCCCACATGGATCCACAGGGGTGCTGATGCCATGGATCGATGGTACACCAGCATCTCTATGCAGGATACATATGGGAAACAAATAGCAAACATTGTACCTTGGTCACCAACAGGCCATGACTGATGGATATCTAGGACTGAGTACGGTTGCCTCACACAGAAGGATGGATGGGCTCATACACAGACAAAAAAACAGGCCTCAATCAAAGATATCCCTCACTACTGGCTGGATTGTTGCCCTTAGGATTCAAATGTTACTAAATATGTTCCAACATGATGTGAACACAGAGATCACTTCACTGGATGTGATTGCCTTACTGGCCAGATATGTGCACCCATCACATATCAACCTACATTGCTACCATCCAAATACACATACATAGTATATCACACCCTACGTAGATGGGATATACGAGGTATGTTCATATCCATCATATCAATACAATGTCTTGTTGGATGGGTGCACATATATAGCCAGTAAGGCAATCACACCTAATGAAATGCTCTCTGGCATCACATCTTGGAAGGATATTACTCCATCCATATGAAGGGTACATATCCACATACATATATGACCATTTCTACTTGTGTGTCACTGTAATGGGATAGCAATGGGTAATGTCATCATGATGTCATATCATTGCCATCGTTAACAGATGTGTCTTGATCTAAGTCCCATCCCTCCAACACTCATGGTTATACAGATATTGCTCCATGTGACAGGTGAAGATATCCATCATTTGACCACACGGAGGCTCTTCAGCAGAGCCAAAGTCACAACATATAGAGAGAAATACCTCTTTGGAATGGTCCACAGAGTGTGCTTGTAAATCATGCACACCCTGTACACCATTCCAATTAAGTATTGTTCTCTAAATGGGTTGATTTTGTCTCTGCTGAAAATCCCTCGTGTAGACAAATGACTGAAATCTACATCCGTCACATAGAGCATTATCTGAACAACCATGAGGGTAGGAAGGATAGGACTAACAGAGAACAACATCTGTTCCCACAATGTCTACAATCTGACATCAAGGTGGACTTAACCTTTGCCACCCCCCTGGAGGGATAGCCATCCCTACAAGTTGTGAAGACAAATATATGTTGTTGGATCTCCCCCCCCCCCGAGTTAAACAATGGTATTCGTACTGCTGAAAGGTGTGTTGATGCAAAAGGTATCACAGCTCAGACATGGATATGTCAGGGGCAATATCCTAGTGGCCTGATATTGTACAGTGGTGCTGTTACTACACAATCATATGGACAGCTCTGGTACAGGGACCAGATATCTACATGGGAGGGTGTAGCAACAGCCCCACTGTACTATTTCTGGCCACTGTGATATTGCACCTCAAAATGAAACCTTCACCCATAATAACTCAAACACCTTTCAGCAGTGGGAGTACCCTTGTTTACCCAGGGGGATTAACACAAACACATATATTTTTCTTCAACACATATCAAAGTAGAATTGTCTCCACAAACATATGGCAAAGGTCACTAATCACAACATCTTCTTCCTCCACACAGCTTACGGCCGTCAAGCCCAGCAGGAGACAGTGGAGGAGGCTATGTCACCCCCCAGTGAGGAGGACACAGAGGAGGGGACCAGCCGGTGGTCACCTTACCCACCATCACCATCCCCTCCAACACAGGCTGCACCACCCCTTCCAGCTGCACCACCACAGGCTGCACCACCCCTTCCAGCTGCACCACCACAGGCTGCACCACCCCTTCCAGCTGCACCACCACAGGCTGCACCACCCCTTCCAGCTGCACCACCACAGGCTGCACCACCCCTTCCAGCTGCACCACCACAGGCTGCACCACCCTTTCCAGCTGCACCTCCCCAGTACAGTGGCTGGATGCCACAGGAGGAGAGGTGGACACATCCATCCACCTCCACCAGCTACTACCCTCCATCAGCAGCACCACCACCGCCAGGGAGGCAATGGCTGCCAGGGACAGTGGCCAACACCCAATATGGGCCATATGCCTCCCAGATCAACCCACCCTCCTGGATGGCTCCACAGCATGCCCCAAGGTATGATCCAAGGTGGGGTCCCACCACCTATCAGTGGCCACCATATGACCCTTGGCCACTGGACTACACACACCTGGGCCTGATTGGTGAGCCCCAGCGCCCCCTACCCAGGGACATATTCACACCTCCACCAGCACACACATCTCTGGGCAGCTCTGCATCACTTGATGTGGTGGGCATATGCCCATCATCTGCACCAGCCACTCCAACAGCAGCCACAGCACCCTCAGCAGCAGCAGAGGATACAGCACCTCCAGCAGCAGAGGAAACAGCACCTCCAGCAGCAGAGGAAACAGCACCTCCAGCAGAGGAGGAAACAGCACCTCCAGCAGAGGAGGAAACAGCACCTCCAGCAGAGGAGGAAACAGCACCCTCAGCAGCAGAGGAAGAAACAGCACCCTCAGCAGCAGAGGAAGAAACAGCACCCTCAGCAGCAGAGGAAGAAACAGCACCCTCAGCAGCAGAGGAAGAAACAGCAGCACCAGGGACACCGGGCACATCCACCTCCAGCACCGCACGCCTCACAGGGATGGAGGCGGAGTGTATGGCCCTTCAGAGGAGACTACTCCGGTCGAGCAGGAGTACTGACAGCAATATCACCAGGAGCAGGAGGCAATCCAGGAGGAACATTGTCCAATTGGAGAGCAGGATCCAAGGTTTGGAGTCGGAGGTGTCCAGGGGGAATACACTACTCCAGCAGCTCAGGACTGGTGTGATGGACATGTTAACACAGGTCCTTGTGGAGCTGAGGGAGATAAACCGCAGGGAGAACCTGAGGATGGAGAGGGAGAACTTGCGTTCCACTGAGGGGTCTACTGCAACCACCACCCCCTCTAGTGTTACCCCTGAAGCAACACCTAGGGGGCAGAGGGTTACCAGGAGATCCACAAGGGCATCCACCTCTGGCACCCAGGCTAAGGCCCCCCACCCAAAGAAGAAAAAATGAAAGGCCCAACCTGTTAAGTTTCCCCTCAATAAAGAAAACATTTTTTTTTTAATTCCAGTCTGATCTGTTGTGTCTTCAGTTATGGATTGGGTGGCAGGGTTGTCTCCAATGCATTGCCATACAATGCAGTGAACACAACCTCTGCCTATGTGAAATGTTAGTGGGATGCTACAACATGGGTTCACACACACACCGTTGTACAAATTCAACTTGTAATACATCCCTGGAGCCATATTACACCACTGTGTTATATGGCGGTGTTGTGTGTTGAATTTGAACAACAAAACATACCCCTTAGCACAACAAATTGTACAACACTGAACATTTGTCTACATCATGTGCTGTGTTTAACCCTTTGAGTGCCAGAGTGGTAGACAACGCATTGTCAAGAAATGCGTTGGGGACCACTCTTGCACTCAGTGGGTTAATGGGATAACCAGACAAACAGCTCTGTGATTTAGCAGGGACATTATAAGCAGGATAGATAAATGGGACATGTATCCATGTTGTCTTGGATTCACACACTCATTGTGCAACTGACTTACTGAAGAAGCCAATGTTTTTAACCTAGGATTTCAACGTGTAGCACACACATTGATATCCTGGGCTGAGCATTGGGGTCTCCTGTAAGTTGAGTTGCTGTTTCCCTAAGGGTGTAACAGACTTCACCAGTGATAACACATGTCCACTTAGTCTGGTTGTTCGTTAGCCCATGTACTGAGATATGTCAAAGTGGAGCAAAATCTCCGAACATGGATTATACTGAGCAATACAGATACTGTGGACAGGTATTCACTGTGGAAGTATGTCCCCTGTATCACCTCTTCATCACTCCCACAACACATTGGTGCATCACTGCCACCATCATCTGTTTGCATTGATACATCACAGAGTCCAGTCACTGGCAAACAAGTGGTGGACTCCTGTGATGTGGGTGTTGCCTTTCCATGTATGGGGCATACTCTACCCTGGGTGTGGTAACACATTGACATATGTGTTCTCAAATATATCCTCCTACAGACACAGATAGAATGGTGATGGTTCATCTTTATTGTGTCTCAAAGTACATTAGAATGTACATGTGTTTTGTGTGTGTATTGCCTATATGCATTGAACACCTGTATGAGAACACTAAATGTACTTTGAAACTAAATTGTAATACTTCAGTAACACTGCTGCCCTGCTCATGTGTTGTCCATGAGGTTTGACAACTCTGTAGCTGAGCATCCTGACTGTACAGGTTACAACACTCAAGAATTAGTGTTTTCTGTGTCTCTATGAGAATGTTCCAGTAGAGGTTTGTGTGAACCTCAGGTCAAACTTTGCATCACCAACAACATCACCATAAACAGCAAGGGGTGATCTTCATGAAGGTGTTGTCAAGACATCAATCCAGTCACATGGAAGATCTTCAGTTCAAGGATGGATCATGTTACGGATGCCTGCGGGACAAGAGGACAGGATTTGGAGCAGTAGACCTGAACTGATCATCAAGCAACAACAATTTAGTCTTTTTCATCCCCTCAGTTTTCACAGTTACAGGTGAGTGCACAAACCATTGCTTGACAATGTGTTGTGTACTCATCTGTAACCAATTCTGTGGGGAACTAAGGACATGTGCATCAGTCCTAGGGATATGTGCCCCTGACATGTATACACACATTAACAAGTGTTCTGAGAGCTCCATGGAAGTAATGACATTGTGCTGCCACTGTGAAAGTGACAGTGGCAGCCCAATGTCATTTGTTCCATGGAACTGTTAGGACACATTTGTTGATGTGTGTATTCATGTCAGGGGCACATACGTCTGCACACTCACAGGTCTGCATGGAGTCCGTGGTAATCTGATCTACGTCTCATGACCTCTACATTGTGTGCCCATACCACTGTACATCCACCCCTGTGCTGCTCTTCTCAGCTGTAGCACAGTACAGGTCCCATATTGAGTCTGATGTCCCTTCTCATGCAAATCATTAGATAATACTCTTTCACTACTGGGCTAGCATGGTTGTTCAGGCTCTAATCATGGCATATCCAGTTAGTTGCTGTCAATCAAGCCGTGTAAGGTGATGAACATGGGTAATATGTTGTACCTTGTTTCTCCTGAGGGTGTGCGTGATATCCTTGGGGTCTGTATGTCAACGTGGAGAGTGGAATGGAGGATGGTTGCTGAGTCCACACACACAATTTTCCACGTCCACTGCCAGTGCAGTGCTGTGTCACTGTTCCTGTGGGGTGAGACAGAACAAAATGTGCAGTGTGGTTAGTGTCACAGGACTGCTGGGGGACTTGCATGGATTGTTTGCATGCCTGTGTTATACTCACAGGTGAAGTATTCCGTGATGAGCCTGTCTCTGATCTGTGCCCCTCTCATGGTCTCCTCCACATGCCCGATGTCCATGGGCACTTCCTGTATGGGGGGGTCCGGGATGTGCTCCAGCAGCCTGGTGTCCACTGCGATATTGTGCAGTATTGCGCACGCCACAATGATGTCACACACCTTAGCCGGTGCATACTGCAGTGCTCCCCCAGAGTGGTCCAGACATCGGAATCTTGACTTGAGGAGCCCAAATGTCCGCTCAATAGCATTCCTGGTTCTGGCATGAGCCTGGTTGTAGCTTTCCTGGGCATGTGTTTGGGGATTGGCCAGAGGGGTCAGTAGCCAGGACTTGCATCCATAGCCAGCATCACCTGTGTAATGTGAGTGACATGGTGAAACAGGGAGCACATGTTGTGTGAATGATGTTTTGTGTGGTGGACGTAGTAGGTGTGGGTCAGGTGCATGCTGAGCTGAGTGGTGTGTACGCCTGTGTATGTGGTGTGATTTTGTTTTGTGAACTCACCCAGTAGCCATCCCCCTGTAAAGGTTCCATTCTCAAAATCTCTGTGGACTGAGGAGTTTTGTAGAATGTATGCATCATGTGTGCTGCCAGGATATTTTGCACAGACATTCATGATCCTCATGTTGCTGTCACACACCATCTGCACGTTGATGGAGTGGAAGTTCTTCCTGTTGATGAATATCTGTGCGTCACGTGCTGGGGCCTTAATCCGGACATGGGTGCAATCTATAGCACCCATGACCCTGGGCATGCCTCCCTTTGCGTAAAAGGCCTGCTTGACGTGTATCCAGTCCATGTCGGTGGTGGGAAAATGTATATGGGTACTGGCCTTGATTTTGAGGGCTGGCAGGACCTGGGCCAGCACTCTGGAGAATGTGGCCTGGGACATGCCAGATGCGTAACCCTCAGTGGACTGGAAGGCCCCGCTTGCCATGAAGTGTATGGCACAGAGTAGTTTCTGCAGGCCAGTTAGGGCATGGTTGTGGATGTAGATGGGATCCACCTGCTCCTTGATGACCTCATACAAGGCAATGATGCTGTCAGGCCTCAACCTGTAGCGATCAATGACCTCGTCATCAGCCATTCCAAAGAGTGTGACCCTTGGGCGGTATACCCTGGGCCTTGGTGGTCGTCTATACATCCTGTGCCCTCCAGGTGGGGATGGACTCCTGTGTGGCTGCTGAGCCAGAGCCTCCTCACTTGCAACAGGTGGAGGCTGTTGATGAGGCGTGCTTGGGGTTTGCTGATGTTCCCTAGCTCTCTCCCTTGCACGCCTTCTCCGCAGTCTTCGCAACAATATGTAACCCAACATACTGTTTGCTCTATCTGTCTCTCTCTCTCTCTCTACCTCTCTCTCTCTAGCTCTCTCTCTCTAGCGCGCTCTCTCTCTCTCTCTCCCTCCCTGAGTGGAAAACAAGCCACAAGTGAGTGTGTTGAGTTGTCCCTTTAAGTACTTGCTAGGGCGTTGTGTAGGTGTGGTGATGAGGTGAGTGCTGACCAATGGAGAGTTGTTTGTGTCCAGGTAAGTGTTTGCAGGTGTGTGTGTGTGTTATAAGATGTGGTGTGTTGTGCTTGTTCTGTGTGTGCCATTTGCGGGCGTGCAGTTGTGGGGTGCAGGTCGCGTGTTGATGTTGCCCAGGTGAGCTTGTATTTGCAGGGTCCGCTTTGTGTGATGACCCCCATTGTTCCGTGCCATGTTGTGTTGTTGTTTTTTTGTGTGTCATTGTTCCTGTGGTGTTGGTTGTTGTTTTGTGTGTAGTGATTTGTGTTGTGTGTGCATGTTTTTGTGTTGTTTTGGCATTGCACGGGTTAATTTTCCCATTTACATGGTTGTGCGGTAAGCCTTTTGTGTGTTTTCCTCTGTAACGGGTGTTTAGTTTTGGCCGTTAAGTGTCTAACGTGTGTGAGAAGTGGGTCTTAACTTTTAGCCGTTAGGTGTGTCTTTTTTTCAGCCGTTATCAGTACCGCAAGCCTTTGAATAGCTCTGGGGTATGTTGTTCCATGTTGTTCCATGCGTCTGAATGCACGTAAGTGTAGCGGCCGTAGGAATTGTGCAACTGCCGTTAGCTGTTGTTTAGACGGATCTTTGAATTGCAACATGACACTTAACGCACCCGTTAGTGTTTTTTTTGGTTAACGGCTGCCTTTAAATCGAGCCCCTACTCTGCCTACTTAAGATGAAACACTACCAGCAACTGTCATGTCTACTTCCATAGACATGAAATGTAGGATTGACTGGAAATATTATCTCTTGAACACAAAATTCATAAGGACGTTAGGATTTTCTGGCCACGTTAAGTGGGGGTGAGGAATTTAGAAACATAGAAACATAAAAACATAGAATTTGATAGCCGATAAGAACTATTCGGCCCATCTAGTCTGCCCATTTTCCTACTGTAAAAACTCAAACCTTATTTGGTCCTTGGTCTTTTCTTATGTTAAAGCGGAATTACCACCCCACCTAAACTTGCCCCTAAAGAATTACCCATCTGGCGACTAGCTGCTCAATAGTGCCAGTCACCAGAATTCTTACCTCCTTTTAGAGAATTCCTACTGCTCCCGGGACTGACAGCCAGGAAAAAGCGCAGACATCTTTACATAGTGACATCTGTGCGTCTGCGCTGTCAGTCCCAGTCTGCTCTAGGCGCACAGACGTCATTATACAAAGATGTCTGCGCTGTTTCCTGGCTGTCAGTCCCCGGAGCAGTAGGCATTCTCTAAAAGGAGGTAATAATTCTGGCGACTAGTACTATTGAACAGCTAGTCCCCAGATGGGTAATTCTTTAGGGGTAAGTTTAAGCAGGGTGGTAGTTCCGCTTTAAGGACAGCCTTATGCCTATCCCATGCATGCTTAAATTCTGTCACTGTATTAACTTCTACCACTTCTGCTGGTTGACTATTCTACCTATCTACTACCCTCTCAGTGAAGTAAAACTTTCTTAAATTACATCTAAACCTGTGTCGCTCTAGTTTGAGATTATGGCCTCTTGTCCTAACATTTTTACTGCTTCGAAATGTACTTCCCTCGTCCACTTTGTTGAATCCCTTCATGTATTTGAATGTGTCTATCATATACCCTCTCTCTCTTCTGTCCTTCAAGCTATACATATTCAGATCCTTTAGTCTATCCTGATATATATTTTCCTGTAAACCAGACACAATTTTAGTAGCCCTTCTCTGAATTTTCTCTAGAGTATCTATATCCTCTGGAGATGGGGTCTCCAGTACTGTACACAATAGTCTAGGTGAGGTCTAACCAGAGATCTGTAGAGTGGCATGACCACTTCCCTTTTTCTGCTACTAATGCCCCTAGTTATACAACCCGGTACCCTGCTTGCATTCCCCACCGCTTTATTACATTGCCTGCCTACCTTTAAAGGGATAGTAATGTTTCATAATAAAAACAGCTCTAATTAATCATCATAGTATTTGGACTTTGGAGAGTGTTATTTCACTTCTGTCAGAGTTGTAGTTCAAGAGTAATTCAATGACAAAGTGTCCCCTTCCCACCCCTTTTACTGATGTAACACTGCTCAGCCAGAGCAGAAGGGAGGTGCCCAGGTAGATTGCAGAGAGGGACAATCTCCAATTAAGATAAGGGAAAAACCTGAAAAACTTGTCAAGGGGGGCAGGGCTTTCATTGTTCTCATAGGAAGAAGACTGTCCCCTTCTGTTATCTGTCTGGTCTATGGACTGCATTCCACATCTGAGAAGAGATAGCTTACACTAGGTAAAAGGGGCGGGAGGGGAAACTTTGTTTGTGAATATCTCTCAAACCATAAAGGTTTGAGAGATAAGACTTGTATCGTTCATCATGTTTTTTTAATGCCTACAAAATAAAACAAAGTTAAAACGAAGTATTACTGTCCCTTTAAGTCATTAGAAATAATTACTCCCAAATCCCATTCATCTGTTGTCTCTGACAGTACAGTACCCTTAATAGTATATTTTTCCTTTGGATTTTTATGTCTCAAGTGCATTATTTTACATTTATCAACATTAAACTGCATCTGCCACACTTTTCCATTATTATTATTATTATTATTATTATTATTATTATTATCAACTTTTAACATTTATTTATAGAACACATAGGTGACATCTGACTCCAAGACACTATAGGGCTCCCAACCCTATGTCTCTTCTACCTCTCTCCTATCCCCATCTCTTGTAATTCTCTCCTGTCTCTATACATTACTAATGACCTCATCATTGCCATCTCTCTTGACATCACCAAAACACTACTCTACCAATACTGTATATCAACACTAAACTACAACACTGCAACTCAAACACTGACCTACCACCATTGTAATTCATCAGCCTGCACCAACACTGCCCCAAAACCTCTGCTTAACAATCTCCAGCTGTCTTCAAGCAACACTGACAGTGAGCCAATAAACATTGGCACAGCATACTTACCAAGCACCCACGTGCACGAAATCACAGGCTTTAGATCAAAGGGGATTTTCATTTGTCCCTTAAGGTGCACTGGTTTCCCTCAGAATTTCTTTTTAATGAACGTATTTTACAATGAATGATACTTTGAGATTGTCTCTTGTTTTCACTCATGTCCTGGGTACATATTTTATTTATCTCAGAAGGATGTAAGGCTGAATTGACCTTGCTGGGACTAGAACCCGCCCTGATTCTACAGCTGGTGCATTAGCCAGCTGAGCTATCTTATCAGATCCAATTCTTCTTACTACACCAATCTCAGTTGGTAAGGGACAATCCACTGCCACAGAGTCTAATCCACTAAAAAGCACTGGGGAAATTCTGGCAGCTGCACAATACGGGAAAATAAAAATGCTTACTGATTATAATATCATTTTAAACACTTAAATAGTAGAGGTCTCCAATGCATTGAGAAACAGTTCAGGTTTTTGGTTGGCAGGATATGATGGGCGTTGTAGTCTGGCAATAGCTGGGGGGACACACATTGGCCACTTGTGAGGAGTGGAACGAGGCTAGGGGTAAGACCATATAAGGGTGGACTACAACTCATTTTGTCCCTTGCCAGCTGTTTGCTGGTAGAGAATGACGTGAATTGTAGGCTTGCAACAGCTCAAGTGCCCCTTGTTACCATACCCTACTGTAAAATCAATGGGTTGTGGAAGGAGTTTGGGATAGAAACAGTGTGTGTTTGGGAATATGAGCACAAGTGACCGTGTACCTAGATTACTTTATGGGCATAAATTGCCTCTTGCTGGTTCTATTGATCAAATTTACTAGCTTTAGAGAAAAAGGATGCAGTACACATCAGGTCCCTTCTCCTTGCTAATATGTATTCAATGAAACGTACAGGGATTGGAGGGGCTGTCAGTTCAACCTGGACTCCAAAATTTGGGGTAAAATAAAAATATCAACTACTGTTGAACCTTAATTTGAACTTAAATATGGAAGCCATATCTGGTTTCTATAATAAAGTTATTATATTGATATTTTTTACTCAAGATATTTTTTTTTTAAACTAAAACTACTAATTATAGTAGGTAGCTCAGATTTCTTATTTAGAAATAAAGAAAAAATGTAAAGGAGCAGTACTTTTTTTTATTTATTTTTTTCCTGCTGAGTAGAATAAGAGTCCTCAGACTGCTGGGAGATTTTTAAATCAAAAGTAATTGCAGCACAAACTTCTTTATCTACATTAAACTACAGGGTATGTTTGTCTTTTTTAAAATGTGGTGCTGTTCCTAACAATTACTCTGGAAAGCTGTAGTCTTTGACTTAAAGGGATAGTAATGTTTCATAATAAAAGCAGCTCTAATTAATCATCATAATATTTGCATTCTGGAGAGCTTTATTTCAATTCTGTCAGAGTTGTAGTTCAAGAGTAATTCAATGATAAAGTATCCCTCTCCCACCCCTTTTACTGATGTAACACTGCTCAGCCAGAGCAGAAGGGAGGTGCCCAGGTAGACTGCAGAGAGGGACAATCTTCAATTAAGATAAGGGAAAAAACTGAAAAACTTGTCAAGGGGGACAGGGTTTTCATTGTTCTGATAGGAAGAAGATTGTCCCCTTCTGTTATCTGTCTGGTCTATGGACTGCATGCCACATCTGAGAAGAGATTGCTTACATTAGGTAAAAGGGACAGGAGGGGAAACTTTGCTTGTGAATATCTCTCAAACCATAAAGGTTTGAGAAATAAGACTTACATCGTTCTTCATGGTTTTTTAATGGCTGCAAAATAAAATAAAGATAAAATGAAGTATTACTATCCCTTTAAGCTCTCCGATAAGGTGCATTATGTTAAAATATTGTCTTTTGGACACCAGTTGTTTGAGCTGAAATGAGGCTTAATGAAGCATCTCCCTGCAGTTAGAATACACTTGCTTTATTCAACAGGGAAATCCTACAATGTAAATTTTATCATAATAACATTTTACATATCCTTTAAAAGGATTGCAGAATATAAGGTACTGTTTCTGTGAAATGTTCATTTCTTTTTCAGGTATCTGGAGTAAGCCTGGGCGATCCATGAGGATGAAAGAGAAGAGAGCCGACTTTGTGACTGGTTCCTTGGGTGGAAGAGTGGTTGCTGCAGGAGGTCTAGGTATTGGGTCATTATATTATCTTACTAGTGTAAAAGTCCGTGTACACAGGCCAAGGTCCGGGTAATGTTAAGAGGCCACTACATCACTGCTCCACGCGATGCAGTCTTGCGTCGCCTCACTCACGAGATGCAATCATGCACAGTAGAGACTGTCCGAACGCGGGCAGTCTCTACTGCGCATGACTGCATCGTGACAAACGTCCTAGCGAATTATTATAGAAGGCTATTTAGGGATGGGTGAAAAGTTTTGCCTCAAGCCAAAATAGGCAGAAACTGCCACTTTTTGCCTGGTGAAATATTTACAGAGAAAAGTGGAGTTTTCCCTCTTTTTTTTGCCCTGCTCATTGCATTGAAATCAATGGGAAGCCTGAATTTCTGCCCACCACAGAGCAGTTTTCTCTTCTTTTCCTGCAGAAAAATAAAAGGGTGTCAGGCTCTCACAGCATGCCATTCTGTGTTTGTGAGAGGAGAATGCGTTGGAGACCTCTCTAGCACTTGAGCGGTTAACCCTTTGAGTGCCACTCAAAGGCTTAAAGTCCCAATTAAAACAACGGGCATGTGTAATTGTCCCCTTTGATGCAGTAGCATTGTCCACAAATTACACCAGTTCTGTTTGATACAATGCCCTCACTGAATTTTCCCATCTGTCTTCACACAATACTGAGTTCTCACACCTGGCTTCACACAGAGAGCAGACTTTATTGTATTTTCCAGCTCATCAGGCATAGGCAGATCGAGAGGTTCCAAACTGTTGTATAACAGGTTCTTTACTCTTTGACAGTAAGAGCCTCTTCAACCAGTGGCCCCCTTCTGTGGGGGGCCCTTCCACCAGTCGGGCCTGAACTGCTGCCCACTTTACCCTATTGTTACAAGGGTAGATGTGAAAAATAGAAATATATGTAGACTGCAGCTTGCTTGGTACACATATCCAGAACAGATTTAAACCTTGCACTGAAATCCCACCAATTATTCAGCAGCCCTACATCTCCTGGCTGGCAGAAATCTCTGCATTTACTAAATGACATAATGAATACTTGTCTAGCAGATAAAAATAACAGGGCATGAGATTTAATTCAAGAGATTATCTTTTAATTTATTTTGGGACTAGCGGTTTCCATTTTTAACTCGCTTGAAGCATTTAATGACTTTTATTAACCACATCTCCTGGTCTGGGCTTTTAATCTTAATGATGATTGTGTCTGCATCCCACAGCATGATTTTCCATTAGGCAAAGTAGGCAAATAGGAAACAGTTTAGACTGCCAAGTTCTATGGGAAGCTACAGCTGTGATGGACGTGCCCACATTCTGAGTTGTGGGTGTGGCCAGAAAACTTCAAGTGTTCTTTGTTTGTTATGTTAATTTATTTGATTACAGACCCCTTTACTGACAATAATTTAACCCTGTGGATGATAGAGAGGTTTCCAATGCATTGGTTCACAATGATTGTTAAAGGGTAAAAGTGTTTAATATTCCAGGAAATGGGGATAGAGGGTGAAGTCTTATGCGGAGGTGGATAGGGGCAAAAGTGGAGTAAAGGGCACCTTGGGTTCTTTTGTCTAAGAGAACCTCAGATGTAAATTCTTCTTGATGGGGTCAAGTTAGCGTTGTTATCGATTTTCATTGGTATGGTAAATTTGTTCATATTCATCATCAGACTGAAATTTTTGCTTTCCTGTGGTTCGCAAAATGCGTATGATTTGCTGGCAACCATGGATCATTGCTGTACTGTCTGATCTGCTTTTTTATCCAAGACTAGTTACAAAGTCTGTATACACGGGCTGATCCGGAGCGGGGAGCTCCGGATGGCTCACAGCCTGTCTGTGCTCCTGGCTCCGGGGCAGCAGCGGAGGTGCTGGGTGACAGTTTGTCACCCAGCCGCCTCCGCTGCTGCCCTGGAGCTGGGAGCACAAACAGGCTGTCAGCCTTCCAGAGCTCTCCGCTCCGGATCAGCATGTTCTGCGAGTCACTACGGCGCATGTGCGGTTACGCACACAGTGAATGACGCATTCTAGGACTTTATGTTATAGGATCAGCAAAAACTTGATATTATTTTATTTTCTCTGAGAACAGCTTCTTTGTAACATTATACACACAATGACACACATATGTGTGTGCCATTTAATTTCCACCATTTCTTTTTAGGTATTGTTTAGGTTTGACCCCTGTGCTCTTTGATCAACAGTTTGGGTTGTTCCTATCTGTTTTTTTTTTATAAATCTAGCAATCTTTATGCATTGGATCAATTGTAAAATTTTGTATAATGTTTGGAACTACATATGCTTGATCGATTTCCTGTACGATAATCAGCACTGTGCAGTCCTCTGGAAAGCAGACAGTTAACCATGAGCATATATTGATATAAATTAAACTTAAAAACAGAGTAGAAAGAAGATTGCATATTTATAGACAGAACCAGCATGGATAGATGATCAAGCTGCGATTAAATAAATTAGATGTATATATTCAGTATCTGGAACATCCTTGAGATGCCGACTTCCTCGTTTTGTGGATGCACTGAAAGCTGTTTGTGCAGGTGTTCAAAACAGGTCCTCTATCAATCACTATCACTAAATGGGCTTTGTTCTGTGAGTTAGGAGATAGAACAGGTTTGTGAAAACAGATGATAAAAAAAAAACTGTTTCAATCCATTTGTGGAAAATCAATTACCTTTTGTAGATTCTGAGCTAGGGAACAGGTGAAGATGTTTATAGCAAATCACAGGGGATGAAATGAGATCACTAGTTGGATAAGCCAAAAAAAAAAGAAAGCAACTCAAATCTTGTGATTAATAAACTCATAAATAAATGAATGCATTCATACACACAAAAATATGTACATACATATTTAACAAAACTAATTGCCAGGGCTGCTTACTATGTTTCCTTTTTTTTTACTAGAAAATTATAGGCAGGGATGGAAAAACCTCCTTTCATCTGGCTCCCAAATTATGATTTTTTTTATATACAGATAACAGAGGAGAGTTGGTACTGTGTTAGCTGTAGAAATACAGGAGGCAAATATAGTTGTTGATACCTTTATTGGCTAACTAAGCAGATTTAGAATGCAAGCTTTCAAGACCTTAGGTCTCTTCCTCAGGCATGTTATATAGATAAATATGAAAACATCTCTCTTAAATATCTGGATCTGGATTGAATTCTCTTATCTGATTTCCATGCTAAACAATGCAATGTGTACTTGTATTTAAGAAATATGTTTTCATATTTATCTGTATAACATGCCTGAGGAAGAGACCTAAGGTCTTGAAAGCTTGCATTCTAAATCGGCTTAGTTAGCCAATAAAAGGTATCAAAAACTATATTTGCCTCCTGCTTTTTATATACAGCACATCAATGTATATTCATACCTCCTTCAGCACCAAAACCCCTAATTGGCTCTTGTCTTGACCCTTTCTTGGCCCTTTCTAATGGATTCAGTTTCCCATAGCTTAACCCTTATAAGGAGCAAAGGGGAGTGAAACACATTGCTTTACAATGAGATGCACTCCTCTCTGTCCTCAGAGATTAAAATTCCATAATACCAATTTAGTCCCGCCGTGGAACTCCATGACCTGCGGGGCTGAGTGACATCTGCACTTCGCTGAAAGCTTCTGGTAGAGAGGATAGCAATTTCCAAGATGTATTAGTTCTCCAATTTATGGAAACTCTTTATACATGTAGGTTTTTACATTTAAATTGGCAATTACAGGGCTCAGAAAGATGCATGTGAAGTTTCTCAATTCCCTGTCGGTTTTCATACATGAACCTGCTCACACCTAGGGCAGTGCCAACACAAGCCACATGCCCTCTACCCTGGTTGTCTCACTTCCAAGCAACCACACCTGATTGGTCCTTAGGCGAGGCAGCAGAATACTTACTCAATAAAGGTCAACCCAGATCTCTGTCATCCACCTACCCCTCAACCAGTTAATAGTCCCAGTTGTGTGGTTTTCTATTTAACTTATGTGTATGTACTACACTGTATAGGGAACCATACATACTTGGGTGGGCTACATGCCACTCAGAGATCATAGCCCAGACAACATTCATTCTTCAAATACCGCCAAATCGGGAGGTACAAGAAGTCCTTTCAAGGAAACAGTAGGTCCCCCTGGTGGGCCTGATTGATTGCCTGGTC
Source organism: Rhinophrynus dorsalis (assembly GCA_037306005.1). Classification (NCBI taxonomy): domain Eukaryota; kingdom Metazoa; phylum Chordata; class Amphibia; order Anura; family Rhinophrynidae; genus Rhinophrynus; species Rhinophrynus dorsalis. The sequence goes on from CM074722.1 coordinate 44,754,689, forward strand.
TCAGGAGGGAGAGACCAACAGTGCCTCTTGGAAAATTGGGAAATTGTAAGTGGCCATTCCATTGGTTGCTTAAAGTCCCTGCATCCACCTTATTGGCTTGTGTGTATTCCACTGGTTGTTCATCCTCCGTAGCCCAGCAGGGATGATTATGAGTATAATGGCCAAGTTTGAGTTCCACTGGGCTATGGAAGTGGTGCTCAGACTAGTGCCAGATGTAAAGTTTTCAGTATGGTGTTGCAGGATGGAAAAATATTACAGTCAGGCTCCAACATCCAATTCCTGCTTGTTTTACAATAATCATCTTCTGTTGTGACCTTCAGACTAATACTAATATGCTTTCATTCATCCATCTTAAGGAACCAGTGAACCATTTATAAAATGTCCTTTGCAGCACAGGAATGTGCTGTCACTAGAGGAATCACATACTTAACACAACTGAAACACCTACTGTTTAATTATTTTTCCAGTAACCTGTATCTAATAACTCTTAAGCCACTGAGGAAAGTATATGAACCTTTGATTGTTCACCTGTCTCAACACTTCACCTATCCTTACAGTTCCTCCTGACCCAGAACATCATATCTCTCTTCCTCCTGTCCCTTGTTCTTAAGGCGACAAGGTTCCTTTAACTTGAACTTTGATGGAGACACTAAATGGACAATTCCCCTCTTTTTTGGGAAACATCGTTTCTGTTTGTTATCCGTTGTACCTTAGTAAACTGCTCTTCAGACTGTATGAAAATAATGTATGATCTATGTCTGTCATTGTTACACTCAGCTGTAGATTAGGTGGAGTATGTCCTGCTTATCTCTGTCCTGTGCTACCTATTAGTCAAAATGATTTTTATTTTGTTTTTTTGTTTTCCTGCTTTGCTAGTCTGCCTCTACACAACTAGCTAGCTAGCTAGTGTCAAAATCTCTTTCTCTGCCAAGGATTGCAGTGTTAGTTTTTTCAGTATAGGATACACCTGTGTTAGCTTCAGAATCTATACCAGCTTGCAATTAAATAATTAAGTGCCCAGCAGCTGGTGCAGAACCCACCACATCTCAGTATATGCTTGTCCTTTCTTGTTCTTGTGGATGATGTAGTGTGTTGGAGTAACACAGTATGCCATGTTGTACACCTTGCCTATTTTTCTTGTCTTGAATGTATGATGCATTGTTTGCCTGCATAATATCTATCTTCATAGATTCTCGCCCATACTTAGCCAGTTCCTGTAGGAAGGAACACCTGTCTGGCTGGGTTTGTTTTTTAAACTCTCCTTTATCCCTTAACACCTTGAGAACAACTGGCAAGTGGCTACCACCAACACTAGCTAGCATCAAAAATGAAGCCACTTTCTCTCTCTCCCATGCACAAACTGACACCATGCAGTACACAGTCACCCCTTTTATACGGCATGCAGGAACTTTTCACTTGGGAGCAATACATTTTAATCATTGATTTCAATGCAATGAAACAGGTGGAACAAAGTAGGAATTTAGCACTTTTTTCTGGAATTTTCCTGAACAGTGAGAATTCTGTTTTTCACATATCTCTTTTTAGGGTGAGACGTTTTGCCTTCCCTAAAAGTAATGTAAATCCGGCTGCAACTTTACTGTATTCTTGAATGAGAGCAGTGAAGTTAGAGCTTGCTGGACTGTGGTGCTTTCAAGCAAGGCAATAGTCACCCAGGTGAAAGGCACCAGAACCCAGCAGCTTACCTTTCAGCATGGTCAATATAACTAACACACCATCACTGCACTGGTGTCATCTGTGTGAAAGGGATCTTGGAATCATCAGGGACACACCAATATTCAATTCGATGCAACTGCAGGGTGAATAGATTGTCGAACATTTCTGACACCTTATGGAGTCCGTGCATCTATGATTGGAGTCTGTTCTGAGAGCCAAAAGTGCTGCTATTATGTTGATTTACCTAATAAACTGGGCACTAAGTGTATGCCCCTTTATTGTAGAGTAAATAGGCCCTATATCTGGCATCTGTTGCAAACCATAATTTGTAACACATTAGTGATCTTTACACTGATTTTATCACTTGCATTACCGAGTATAATGTAGACTTCTTTCACTGTGCACATCAGCTATCTGAGGTTGTACAGATGCCGTGGCAGGAGGCCAGGAGTGACTCATTTGTCTCCCCTCTGCATGATCCCAAGAACTCTTCCAAGAATAGGCTGTGCCTGTCAGTCAGTCAGCGGGAGAGATAGCCAGGTTCTGCATCAGAAGAGGGAGTAAGAGGTGACTTATTGACGTGTGCAGCTGCAGGTAGAAATGTGCAGGAGAAAAACAAAATAAACGACAAACCGTTGTGTCAATCTTTTCTTCAGAAGGGAAATAAATTGTCACAACCTGATTATTAAGCCCGTGGCATGTAGAAATACATTTAAAGTGATAGCAACTTTTTGTTATTACTGTACATTTCATTAAGTGCATAATATGTAAAGTCAAATTGCTTAACCCTTCAAATGCATTGGATAGCTCTTTGGCAGTCAAAGGGTTCATCTTTTTTCATTTTTCACCTTTTTTTTATACTTTTATGTTCCTGACGGGGAGCTTCATAGAGCTTTCTGGTCAGTGACTGTGAAAGCAGGTAGCTAGTGATACAATGTAACGCTATCCCTAGAGCACTGAGTGCCCTTTATACCCTATTTAAAGGAGCAGTAAACTTTTTTATGAAAACACATACTTTATAGAGCTTTTCCTGCTGAATAAAACAAAGTCACTCCCACTGCTGTCAGATTTTTTTTTCAAAATTTATATCAGTTCAGTTAATCAGGGAGTGAATTTACTGTATTTACTTCCTGATAGTTCTAACTGACAGGAAGTAACTCTGCAGTTTCTATCACATTCTATGGAGAACTGTATGTCTCTGACTTTCCTCTCCATTAGAATGTAACAGAATAACTAATTGGAATTTGACCACTAGAGGGCACTGCTAATGTAAAAAAAAAAAAACATCGGTTTAAACTGTAATAACTTTGGAAATATAAATCTCTCGGCAGTGGGAGTACCCTTATTTTACTCAACAGGAAAATCCCTACAATATATATATTTTTTAACCCTTTGAGTGCCAGAGAGGTATCCAATGCTGCAATGCGTTGGATACCTCTCTGACACTCAAAGGGTTAATAGACTTTCTGCATTCTTTTCTACATTGTATCGCTATCTTCTTTATATTGTATCTTTTTTTATATTGTATCTTGATTCCTGCTTTAACAGACCCTGACAGGAAGCTCACCATGAGTTTTATAAAAGTTATACATAATCACTTAACTGCTGCACTTATTGTATCCCCTTTATACTAAATGTAAACTGTAATGTGCTAAGTACCATACCTCCCAACATTTCAAATGGCCAAATAGGGACACTTGTGTTTCAGGGGGTGTTGCTGTGGGCATGGCTGGTGGGAGGGACATTACCAAGAATGTTTAGCTTATTTCATGACTTATTGACATCTATTTATGTAACTGAATAAATGATTTATCATAAGACCAAATATTTTATTTACACAGGTTGATTTATAAACACATATACTGATGTTCAAACAAACATTAATGTGCGGTTTATTGCTGTGGAACAATGTGATACACATATACACACCACACTGTCTGATCTCCTAAACACAGGGACAGCAGGGTGATACACACTTATATACACACCACACAGTCTGATCTCCTAAACAAAGGGACACCAGGGTGATACACTTATACACACCACACAGTCTGATCTCCTAAACACAGGGATACCAGGGTGATACACTTCTATACACACCACACAGTCTGATCTCCTAAACACAGGGACATCAGGGTGATACACTTATACACACCACACAGTCTGATCTCCTAAACACAGGGACACCAGGGTGATACACTTATACACACCACACAGTCTGATCTCCTAAACACAGGGATACCAGGGTGATACACTTCTATACACACCACACAGTCTGATCTCCTAAACACAGGGACACCAGGGTGATATACTTCTATACACACCACACAGTCTGATCTCCTAAACACAGGGACACCAGGGTGATACACTTATATACACAGAACACAGTCTGATCTCCTAAACACAGGGACACCAGGGTGATACACTTCTATACACAGCACATAGTCTGATCTCATAAACACAGGGACACCAGCGTGATACACTTCTATACACACCACACAGTCTGAACTCCTAAACACAGGGACACCAGGGTGATACACTTCTATACACACACCACACAGTCTGATCTCCTAAACACAGGGACACCAGGGTGATACACTTATATACACACCACACAGTCTGATCTCCTAAACACAGGGACACCAGGGTGATACACTTATATACACAGCACACAGTCTTATCTCCTAAACACAGGGACACCAGGCTGATACACTTATATACACAGCACACAGTCTGATCTAAACACAAGGACACCAGGGTGATACACTTCTATACACAGCACACAGTCTGATCTCCTAAACATAGGGACACCAGGGTGATACACTTATATACACACACCACACAGTCTGATCTCCTAAACACAGGGACACCAGGGTGATACACTTGTATACACATCACACAGTCTGATCTCCTAAACACAGGGACACCAGGGTGATACACTAATATACACATCACGCAGTCTGATCTCCTAAACACAGGGACACCAGGGTGATACACTTCTGTACACACCACACAGTCTGATCTCCTATACACAGGGACACCAGGGTGATACACTTATATACACACCACACAGTCTGATCTCCTAAACACAGGGGCACCAGGGTGATACACTTATATACACACCACACAGTCTGATCTCCTAAACACAGGGACACCAGGGTGATACACTTATATACACACCACACAGTCTGATCTCCTAAACACAGGGACACCAGGGTGATACACTTCTATACACACACCACAGACTGATCTCCTAAACACAGGGACACCAGGGTGATACACTTACATATACACCACACAGTCTGATGTCCTAAACACAGGGACACCAAGGTGATACACTTATATACACACCGCACAGTCTGATCTCCTAAACACAGGGACATCAGGGTGGGGGTAGAGAGGCAGAGGGATTTGAGTCTCAAAGAGGGACTGTCTCTCCTGAAGAGGGACACTTGGGAGGTATGAAGTACACCTTTTGGCACTATATAAATAAAAATATACATACATACATAAAAAAAATGTTACTTATTATGCTCTTGCAGAATATGTAAAGTAAAAATAAAGACTTCTGTCCCTTTAACCCTTTGAGAGTTCCCTGGCAAGTCAATTGGAACACTCAAAGGGTTAAGCCCTATTGACTGGAACGTTCTCAATGAAAAACATGGATAAAATTGGATTATTGAATAATAAGACCTGGCCCTATAGATTTCCATAGCAACTGTATGATTGTCTAGAAAGCTGCAGGAGGAGTATTGTGCATGTACGTTTTGAGAGGAGAGAGCCTTGGCTTTATACACTATGAGATGTGACCTTTTCTCCACAATGCAGATTTAGTTCTGATCAAAATTGTGGATACTTTCTTCCTGTTGAGTGCACATTGCCAAATGTCTCTCGGATATTATAGACATTATCTATTATTATTTGAAATGTCAGTCCTTTGAAACCATACAAGCTTTTTTTTTTTCTTTCAAATAGTTTTTTTTTTAATCCAGAATTCCAGAAAAATATATTGCTTGATATATGGGGGTAGATTTAAAGGCAGGTGTTCGCAAAAAAAAACTACCGTTGTGTGTTTTAACGTGCAGTAAGTGATTTAAAGGTCCGTCTTATGAACAGCTAACAGCAGTTCACTAATCTTTACGGCCAAGAACATTATGTGCATTGAGACGCATGGAACAAGATTCCCCAGAGCCATTCAAAGGAGTGCGGTACTCTTAATGGAAGAAAAAAAAGATATATTTAACTGGCAAAAGTTAAGATTCAGTTTTGTTAGCCGTAACACACATAACGGCAAAAAGAAACCATTGTTATACAAAACAAAACAGACAACAGCATACCGCACAAGCATACAAATAGAAATATTAACCCATGCAATGCCAAAATAACACAAAAACCAAGCCCATACACCACAAATCACTCTCACACACAACACAACAACCTGGCAACACCACAGGAACAAGGCTGTCAAAAAGCACACCAACACAACACATCACAACATTGCACAGAACAATTGGGGTTAACACAGAACGCGGACATCTCTCAATACAAAATAAGCTCCCCTGATCAAAATCACCACATGATAGAGACACAACCTGCACCCCACAACGTCACATTCGCAACTCACAGCTACACACCAATCAAAACAATTCAGATTTTAAAACACAAACACACCGGCAAATACTTACCTGCACAACAAACACCCTCCCACTGGTCATCACTCACCTCATGACCACACCTGGACAATGCCCCGACACACTCCTAAAGGGACAGCCTACCATACTCACATGTGGCTTGTTTCCACTCAGGGAGGGAGAGAGAACGAAATAGAGAGAGTGATAGAGTGAGATAGAGAGACAGAGATAGAGAGATACTCCAATAGGTATGTTCACATACCTATTTATGCAAAGACTGCAGAGAAGGCGTGCAAGGGCGAGCGCTAGGGAACTCCATCAACTCCCAAGCACACCTGATCAACAGCCTTCACCTGTTGCAAGTGAGGAGGCTCTGACTCAAGAGCTGCACAGGAGCCCATCACCATCTGGAGGACAACACCTGCCTGCAGAACCACAGCTGCTGCAACAGAATGATCCCCAGATACAGCAGCAAGATGCTCCCCAGCTGCTGCAGCAGGATGCTCCCCAGCTGCCACAGGGACCCCTGGAGCAGCAGAGGATGTACAGATGACCACAAAGGCCCATGGTATACCGCCCAAGGGTCACGCTCCTGGGAATGATGACGAGGTGGTAGATCACTACAGGTTGAGGCCACACCACATTATTGCCCTGTATGACGTCATCAAGTATGAGGTCGATTGAGTATACATCCACAACCATGCCCTAACTGGCTTGTAAAACTCATGTGTGCCATACATTTCATGGCAAGTGGAGCCTTTCAGTTGACAGGTTATGCATCTGGCATGTCAAAGGCTACATTCTCCTGAGTGCTGGCCCAGGTGTTTCCAGCCCTCAAAGGAAAGGCCAGTATTTCCCCACCACCTTCATGGAGTGGACACATTTGAAGCAGGGCTTTTACTCAAGGGGAGACATACTCAGGGTCATGGGTGCAATAGATTGCACCCATGTCCGTATCAAAGCTCCAGCACGTGAGGGTCAAATATTCATGAACCACAAGAACTTCCACTCCATGAAAGTGCAGATGCTGGGCACTGACTCTGCCTCCTCCATGGGCTCCTGCTGTGCTGGAGGCCGTAAGCTGTGTGGGTAAATGAGATGGTATGATTAGTAAATGTAGCAATGACAGGATTAAAGGGATAGTAATGGTTAATGTCACCATGATATAATATTGTAGGTATTATAAAAAGATGTGGATCGATGTCCTTTATGGTTTGAGAGATATCGCTTGGTAAGGTTAACTCTTCCTGTCTGTTTCAGTCAAGTAAGCTCTCTATGGGACAGCTGCAGATTCCAGTCATTTGACCAGATGGAGTCTCTTCAGCAGAGCCAAAATCATGCAATTTATAAATAAATACTACATTGGAATGGTCTACAAAGTGTGCTTGCAAACAAGGCACACTTTGTAGACCATTCCAATGTAGTATTTATTCATAAATTGGGCAATTTTGGCTCTGCTGAAGAGCCTCCGTCTGATCAAATGACTGGAATCTGCAACTGTCCCATAGAGCACTGACTTGACTAAAACAGACAGGAAGAGTTAACCTTACCAAGCGATATCTTTCAAACCATAAAGGTTTGAGAGATAGGACTTACATCGATACACATCTTTTTTTCATGCCTACAATATTTCATCAGGGTGAAATTAACCATTACTATCCCGTATAATGCAAGATTTTGAAGTAGTTGACATGTAACTCTCTGGTTGTCATTATGGTATCCTGGCATTGCGTTGCGATCCATGGGATACCACCCTGGCAATCACAGATTGATGAGCTTGACAGGATCCTGTCCATGAGGTCTGTCCAAGTTCAGTCTTGAAGGCCAACAATCAGGCCAGTAGTGACGGATATCTTTGATTAAGGCCTGTTGTTTTTCTGGATAAGCCGATCCATCCTTCTGAGTGAGGCAGCCGTACTCAATCAGAGATATCCATCATTCATGGCCTGTTGGTGAACAAACTGTCACCGACAGCTGAAGGGTAACCTTTTGGGGGCCAGGGAGGTATCTAATGCAATGCTTGTATACTACTCTGGCACACAAAGGGTCAATATGATACATCTTCTCGTGGTTACAAGAAGAAGTAGAGACAGTACCTGTGAGCAAAGAAGTCCCAGTTCAGAGGCAGAGGGATGGAGGCTCACTCAGCCCCTAAGATACACAAGAGGATAGAAAGACTGACTGAGAACATCCCACTACACGACAATGACCTTAGAATCTCATAGAAATAAACATGGCACAGTAAAGGATCCCGTGTCAGACAACTGGGTCCCGCATCTAAGAGCCCACTGTCAAGCAAAGGGTCCTATCGTGGTGAACACAGAGCCTGCACAAAACAATCTAACAGTGTACTACAGCATGTAAAGTGTCCTACACCAGAGACTGTACATCATAGCAAATATCTTACAAAGGTTCTACAGCAAAACTCTAGTCATACAGCACAGGCATCTACCCAACCTGCTTTAAATATATCAGGGACACTACAAAACCGGAAATTCACCAAATCAGGATCCATAAACAATCCACATACTCTACAGTATGGCTCTCACAGTGATCCCAACAGTACACATATATCAGGGTCCATGCAGTATATATTATAAATATTATGGGGACCCTGCAGTATAGATCCCACATCTGATCAGGGATTTTACAGCACACACCCCTCATGTATTAAGTACCTTACTTAGATATTACCCAAAATCGGGGATTTTAAAACATGCATACATTTGAGCCCTGTCTGGGGACAGGGGCAGCTGGAGCAGCCAAGTGTACAATGTAAAGAACATTATTGAATGGGTGGTGAGTGACAGAGGAGGGTGGGAGGAGAGTGAAGGGCAGGAAGGACAGTGTACTGCACCACTTGGTGAAGACACGTCCCCTCACATTGCCAGACACACTGTGTAATCTCGCAAGTCAAACGGGGTCACTGGCTTGATTATCTGCCCTATTATCCATGAATTATATTTCTGATTAGTTACCCCTTGATTTCTGGATTTACAGACACACATATTTTACTTCTATTCCTTTCATAAGGCTTGTGGTTTTTAGATCTTGTGCAACATTTGTGTCCCTTTTCACATCCTTGATTATGAACCACTCTGAGCATCATAGGGTGCATTTAAGGTAACTGTTTCGCTTCCTTTCTATGGGGAGTTTTTCTTTTAATCATTTCAGTGAATTTCAGTGCCACAAGGGTATGCAATGCACATCTCAAAAGCACTGAAAGGTTTTGTGGTGTTGAAGTCTGAGCACATTATCTCCACTCCCACACTGGGGAAGCAGGAAGACTCTTCTCAAACTTCAGGGTTGTTGAATTGCAGCCGATGTGTAACATAGGGCATCCCTTCCACGTCGCCAGCAATCTGACAACCCTGTATGCTAAAGAGGAACTTCTCCCCTCCCCTTGCAGCGCTAATTCTTAGAGCTAATGGTGATGTGCGTCTACATTGCAATGGTGATGTGCTCCCAACATATCGCCAAACACACATCACCACATCACTGAACCTTAGTGCATCTCCCCCACCAAGGTCTTTTACATGCCACTCAGACTCTACTGCACTCAGATACCATACAGTCTGTAAATGACCTCCATATCATCTAATTTGGAGGCACTTGAAGACCCTTCAGAGAAACAATAAGTCCTCCTGTAGCACTGGATTTGGTCACCTGGTCCTGGCAGGAGCTAAGCTAACTGTGGCTCTGGGACATTATAGGCAGCCATTCCATTGGTCATTTGTATTCCCAGCATCTTCCAGGTTGTATGCAGGCTTCGTATTGGTCACTCAACCTCCAGAGTCCAGCGTGGGGGGGGATGGAGGCTACTGTGTGCACGCTGGCAAAGCAGGAGTTCAAGAGGGCACTCCTCTACCTGTGTTAGGAGCTCCTTTATTGTCTGTTTTTCTAATAATTTGTCTCTCTTTTTTTTGTTCTGTGGAGATATATTTGCTATTTGCCAGCATTGGACTTAGACTGTGGGAGTCTGGTGCCCATGCTAGCGGATGGTGTTTCCTCTGAATCATCCACACTGGCTCATTGGTGTGCTTGTGCATGGTTACACAATCAGGACTGGGGCTGGGGATTCATGTATCTCCTTTTTCTAGACTCAGATATGGGGGACTGTGGGTGTGCTGGTACACTTGTGTGGTTGACAGGTTCTTTGGGATGTGTGGATAGGATCTCAAAGGCTTGGGCTTGATGTGGGTTGAAATATCAGACTACCACATAAGGACACATGGATGTATGTTTACATCTTAAGAAGGTCGGCCCAAGCCATTGTGCTGCCTGGGTCCAAGGATGATAAAATGACCCCCCCAAAAAACCACACCCACCAAAACACACCCACATGGCTGATCTATGCACATTTTACTCTTTGAGTGCCAGAGGGGTACACAACACATTGCTCTGCATTGCACTGTGTATCCTTTTGGCACTCAAATGGTTAACTCTTTGAGTGTCAGAGGGGTATGCAACGTATTGCTTTGCAATGCACTGTATGCCCCTCTGGCACTCTGCGGGTTAAGCTCCAGGTCTTTCAAAACCAATCAACTCCCCTGGTTATCTTCCCTGTGCAGTTAGTATAATGTAAAGACAAATGGAAGAATTGCACATTTAGATGCTATTTTATTACTGTCCATTTTTTACAATTGCAGTAGTGTTAGATAGCAATCTTTCACACAGGGCACCACTTTAACCCTTTCATAACCAGGGATTTCTGCTCCTGTACTCAAAGGGTTAGAATTTTCTGCTTCGGTACTCAAAAGGTTAGAAATTCTAACCCTTTGAGTAGAGGAGCAGACATCCCTGGTTATGAAAGGGTTAAAGGGGTGTCCTGTGTGAGAGATTGCTATCTAACACTGCTGCGAATGTAAAAAATGGACAGTAATAAAATATGATATAAAATTTTAGATGATACTTTATAAATGTCCATTTTTTACTTTTTGAACCGTACTAGATAGAAATCTTTCACACAGGACACCACTTTAACCCTTTCATAACCAGGGATGTCTGCTCCTGTACTCAAAGGATTAGAAAAAGAAAATGTAGAAAAATATATACATTTTTTAATCTTTATTGAATAGATACTAAAACTAATAATCTGGAGCAGATAAAAGAAAATTGATATTTATATTTTAAGTGAAAGACACAGATTTAAGGTTTGTAAAGCACAGCTGTCCTTTTATAATAGATGTGACGGAGCTTTTGTGGCAACCAATGACTTAAAGGCTACTGATAGTGATATTGTTTCTCCATTGATGGTTAGGGTGAGGTTTCCCACATTGCGTATAGCATAGTGGTGTGAGCTTTCAGTTAGGGATTGAAATACCTTAATTGAGACTGCAGGGATATATCAGAGGGGAAGGATTTGATTGGTGGTGTAATGGGGAGATATCAGAGGGGAAGGATTTGATTGGTGCTGTGGTGAGGAGATATCAGAGGGGAAGGATTTGATTGGTGCTGTGGTGAGGTGTTTTTGTGAAGTAGAAGCAGGTAACTTACTCATCTCAAGTTATCTAAAGTATTTTAAAGCCGTTGATCTGCACCGTATGATTCACTTACCCTTGAGGAAATGGCATCTGATATGAAAAAAACAGGGTCATATTTGAAGGATTTTACAGAATATTTTTTTTCTAAATAAAAGTAATTTAATATAGTACACTGTTGTGAGCTCCATTCTTACACTTTCTTGTTGGAGATTCTTCCCCTTTAGTCAAACGGTTCAGTTCAAGACCTGACCATCCATAGATCCCGCCGTGTTGAGGTGCCACCAGTCCGGGGTGTGAGCCACTTCTACTTATCTATGAAAGCGTCAATATTAGCACTTAACACTGACAGATTTGTGTGTTTTTTTGTAAAAGTATCACAGAACTTTATCCCATCAATACTATATATATATATGGTGACCACATTTCCATTCTGCCATTCCAGGACATGTGGTCACCCTAGTCCCATGGCTGAGGCTCCCGCCGGCGCTGACCATCTTTCTGAGGCTGACATACTAAGAGTTCCCAGTGGGAACAGCCTCAGAAAGATGGTCAGCTCCGGCGGGAGCCTCAGCCACGGGTCTCACTTGCAGCGCCAACATACATGCTCAGCCAGCCAATATAAGGACCATATATGGCTGGCTGGACTGGCGTGTGTTGTTGTTTCATTCCGGGACTCTTTGTTGTCCCAGTGGGGGGTGACCCATGACGCGGGACACAGACCACCAATAAGGGACCATCCCTTGATGTGTGGTCACCCTATACATATAGTGTGTGTGTGTGTGTGTTTTTTGTTCTAACGCCTGCTGTTTTGCAGTGAACTGGAGGTCAGCCAACTGGATGAGTTAACAGTACCACAGTGAGCAATTTATGCACAATTGTTATAATTATTTTGGACTTTAGTCGTAACAATATATTATACATACACTTTTTTAGTAAGTTTACTTTGAGTGCCTTTGGTCAGAGTTGTAACTAGAACGGTCCGAGACCTGGTGTAAGAAGTGCCATGGGCCCCCCCAACCCCCTAACACATTGGCCCCCGGGACCTCCTCAATGCCTCCATTTCCTACCTCACAATCCCTGGTGGTCTAGTGGAGTGGCAGGAGAGATGGACTAGCACAACGTGCTCCTGCACTGTCCTCTTCTGTAATGCAGAGCGCTGGGAGATGATGTCATCTCCCAGCTCTCTGCATTACTAGTGCGCCGGAGGGAGATTGCGGCGCCAGGAGGAGGGGGTCGCAGGGGACAGCCGGGCCTCTGGAGTGACGGGCCCGGTCGCGGTTGCGACCCAGCGACCCCTATAGTTACGCCACTGCCTTTGGTTCTTTTTACTTTTTTGTCCCTCCATTGACAATTTATACCATTTTGAAAAGGTTCTATTTATAACAACTCTCTGCATTTTATCATGTAACCAGTTTTCTAGCCATGCACAGATATCATCTCTGATGCCTTTCTATTTATGAGTTAACCTATTGTTATGAATAGTGTTAAATAGTATTAAGGGATAGTAATACTTTGTTTTATCTTTATTTTATTTTGTAGGCATTAAAAAAACATGAAGAACGATATGTCTTATCTCTCAAACCTTTATGGCTTGAGAGATATTCACAAGCAAAGTTTCCTCTCCCACCCCTTTTACAGATAACAGCAGGGGACAACCTTCTTCTTATGAGAACAATGAAAGCCCTGTCCCCCTTGACAAGTTTTTCAGGTTTTTCTCTTATCTTAATTGAAGATTGTCCCTCTCTGCAATCTACCTAGGCACCTCCCTTCTGATCTGGCTGAGCAGTGTTACATCAGTAAAAGGGGCGGGAGGGGGACACTTTGTCATTGAATTACTCTTGAACTACAACTCTGACAGAATTGAAATAACACTCTCCAAGGTCCAAATACTATGATGATTAATTAGAGCTGCTTTTATTATGAAACATTTCTATCCCTTTAAAGACTTTAGCACAGTCCAAATATACTATAACCACAGCAACACCCTTTTCCAAGTTACTACTTATTCTGCCAGTAAGATAGCTCGAGGTCATCTATTCTTTGTAAAACTATGTTTGACTCATACTAATGGTATTGTTATTTATCACATAATTCTAAATACTATTTGTTAGTAACCTTTCTAGTATCTTATAAACAAAAAAAAAGGGAAAATAAACACAAACAGCACAAAAACCCTCCTCTTTAATGGCGGTAATGGACTATTGTTGTCAATAGGCATATTAGATGACCCTCAGACATACTTTGGGGTAACAGAAAATAAAATGTAACTTTTGTTATATACATCTAAAAACAAGGACAAATATTAAAATCAAAAAATCTGCAAATTTATTGTTTTAGAATTATTTATCGGATAGAACTATATCAGAAGTATCATGTATCAGCCGTTATAGTGAGAGTATAAGTACATACAGATATGTTTATTACTTGGGAATCAGATACTGGGATAAACCTATTTAATCTTTAATTCCAGATAATACGTGTTTTATGTGTCTGTATGTTGGAGACACTATTAATTCTTAAATCCTCAACCAATTCTTAGTTCTTGGGTCCTCAATCACTAATATTTCATGGTTATGTAGTGGTTTCCACTGTGTTATGGACCACATTCACGCCATAAAGGGTTAACTTTGTTATCAATAGAGGATTCATCCACACACTGGAATTGCAGCTTGTCACATTTTAGCTCACTATTTCATTCCAATTTTGCTAATTCCTCAAACCATCACTTATTAAAGTTATATTAACCCTTCAATGAACCAGGGTGTGGATGAATCCTCTACTGATAACACAACCTTTTATGGTGTGAATGAGGCACAAAACACAGTGGAAACTTGAATATCCGTTTTACATATATCTGACCTGACAAGTGTCAGGTTTAAATACTATGAGGTCGATGTTACCACTACATAACCATGATATATTAGTGATTGAGGACCTGAGAACTAAGAATTGGTTGAGGATTTAAGAATTAATAGTGTCTTCAATATATAGACACATAAGACACATGTAATCTGAAACTAAAGATTATATAGGTTTATCCCAGTATCTGATTACCAAGTAATACTTATGAGAAGTGTTTCCATCAATGTATCTGTATGTACTTGTACTCTCACTATAACGGCTGATACATGATACTTCTGATATAGTTCTATCCGATAAATAATAGTACAACAATAAATGAGAAGACACCGGAGGAGGTGCTACAACGGAACCGCCGTGCTTCACCAGCCAAGAAAATCCAACCCGTTTTCTTGGCTGGTGAAGAACGGCGGTTCCGTTGTAGCATCTCCTCCGGTGTCTTCTCGTTTGCTGAAGTCCGTGTCCAGGACTCTGTGGGTAGCTCCAGATCCGCAGTGGCTGTTGCCGTGATGAGTAGTTCTGTACTGAGAAACACGTTCTCTATTGATGTATGACAGGCATTCAGTAGCTATCTCTTTTTTTCTATTGTGTTTCTACAACAATAAATGTGAGGATTTTTTATTTTAATATTTGTCCTTGTTTTTAGATGTATATAATAAAAGTTACATTTTACTTTCTTTGTTACCCCAGAATATGTTTGTGCGTCATCTAATATGCCTATTGGCCACAATAGTCCATTACTGCCATTAAAGAGGAGGGTTTTGGTGCTTTTTGTGTTTCTTTTCTCTTTTTTCTGTTCAGTCATTATCTTTAAAGGGATAGTAATGTTTCATAATAAAAGCTCTAATTAATCATCATAGTATTTGGACTTTGGAGAGTGTTATTTCAATTCTGTCAGATTTGTAGTTCAAGAGTAATTGAATGACAAAGTCTCCCCCTCCCGCCCCTTTTACTGATGTAACACTACTCAGCCAGATCAGAAGGGAGGTGCCCAGGTAGACTGCAGAGAGGGACAATGTTCAATTAAGATAAGGGAAAAACCTGAAAAACTTGTCAAGGGGGGGAAGGGCTTTCGTTGTTTTCATAGAAAGAAGATTGTCCCCTTCTGTTATCTGTCTGGTCTATGGACTGCATTCCACATCTGAGAAGAGATGGCTTACACTAGGTAAAAGGGGCGGGAGGGGAAACTTTGCTTGTGAATATCTCTCAAACCATAAAGGTTTGAGAGATAAGACTTAAATCGTTCTTCATGTTTTTTTAATGCCTACAAAATAAAATGAAGATAAAACGAAGTATTACTATCCCTTTAAACATGTTAGCACACTACCGAGTCAGATTTTTACACCTCTTAATACTTAAAGTGAGAAGTGCACTACAACTTCATTTACATACCTTCTAGTATCTTACCCACTATGGAAACCAACACAGGTCTATAACTACCAGGTTTAGATCATCCCCTCCCCCTTTCCTCCATTTGCAGGTTACTATGCATATTGAGAGTGAATCAATAACATTTAAGTATAATAATGTCAATATTACTAAACAAAGTTCTCTAAGTCCCCTCGGGGAGCTTTGTATGCTATCAAGTCCATATCTATGTCATAGGGCTTTACCAGATGCCCAAAACACAGGTACACAAACTATTGGGAAATATTCTATTCTAAAGTTATTAAAGCTCAAACATATTTTTTACTTTAAACTGCAGTTTTACTGTTGGTGCTATTACTCTAAAGTATTATGGAAAGTCATAGTCAATGACACAAGCTCTCCCACAGAGTTCATTATAAAACAAAATATTCCTGTTTTTTTAAATATCGTCTGCAAAAATTATTAATTGAATTGTTCAAAATACATTACACAATAAAATGCAAATTAATAATATAAATATGTGTGCCAAAGCTTATCATTCATTTTGTTAAAAGGGGATGAGGAATGGCATAAGGGTTTTTTGAAAACCTGAAGAGTGGTGTTTTGTCAAAATGTTTGGTAACTGCTGTTATAAAGTGATTTTATTGTTTGTTTGCCAGATGTAACAGAAGAGGTTTGTTTTCCTATTGCAGGAAATCAGCCTTCTCCCTTGAGTTCCGTAGAAGGTTTCAACATGGTAAAGAAGAAATGGGAAACATTGCCATCCATGCCAACCGGAAGATGTTCATGCTCAAGTCTCCAGTCGGACAACATGCTATTTGTGATTGGAGGAGTGGCACAGGGACCCAGCAGTGCAGTAGAGGCATTGCGTGTCCTAGAGGACGTTTGAAGGACATTTTGTTTTCCACTTTGGAGTGAAACGTAAATGATGTTGGCAGTGAAATAAGTGCCTGAGGATCTCTTGTTAAGCAGAACACAGGCCAACATGCTAGGGCACTTCTAGTACAACTTAACAAATCACTGATCTACACATGCTTTTTTGATGTGTATGAGGAAAGCACAATATCTGACTATTCCAGCATTCGTTGCTAATTGCTGTGAGATGGTTGAACTAACAAGGTTATTTCATGAATGTTGGAGACTTGCAGCTGTTAGCTCACTGATTCTATGAAGAACTAAAATCTCCTAATAATTGGAGAACTAAAATCTCCTAATAATAACGCCCACTTAATTTATTATCGCCTGAAAACCATAATGATCCCTATGAATTTTGCCCTTGGGTCTTTCTCCAGGATATAAAGGAGATGTACTAACGCATGATAAAGCAGTGATAAAGTGGAGATAACTTCTCCATTTATATCACTTTTCCAATTCCTGTGTTATTCTATGGAGCCTACATCCTAAGATCTCTGACTTAAAGGTATAGTAATACTTAAAATGGAGAAAAAATATATGCTGTAAGGTTTATCCCCCTGAGTAAAACAAGGGTACTCCCACTGCTGAGAGATATTTTATTAAAAATTATAACAGCCCAAACTTTAATTTTTTTGGTGCAATATCACAGTGGCCTAAAAATTTACAGTGGCGCTGTTGCTACACTATCCTATGGACTGCTCTGGTCCATAGACCATAAATCTCCATAGGATGGTGTAGCAACAGCCCCACTGTAAATTTTCAGGCCACTGTGATATTGCACCTAAAAAATTCAAGTTTGAGCTGTTATAATTTTTTTTAATAAAATATCTCTCAGCAGTGAGAATGCCCTTGTTTTACTCAGCAGGGTAAACCCTACAACATATATTTTTTTACATCTTAAGTATTACTATCCCTTTAAGAGATCTTAGTGCATAGGTTGTATACAATAACATATGAAGTGGAGAAGTGTTATCCCTGGAGACATTATCTCTACTTTATCTCCGCTTAATCACACCATAGTGCATTTCTAACAACATCTCCACCTAATCCTAGTGGACATGACAGTTGCTGACAGGAAGAATGCATGAATCTACTTAAATCTTGTAGGACCACAGGAGTGTGCAAAGCAAAGCAATCATATCACTTCTCACAGTGTGTTGCACAACCCGCTGGACCTTAACAGGTTGAGATTACCATGTTCTGTGATCAGAGTTTGAGGCCCTGTGGTTCTGCTAGCAGATGTCATGTCCAGGACAGATTGAGTGTGTTATCTCTTGAACCAAGAAACAAGGAAAAAATAATAGAGGCCCTTAGGATTTTCTGGATATATTAAGATTAGTGGGGGAATATTATTAGAAGGTGTTAATTCTGCTTTAAAGGGATAGTAATGTTTCACAAAAATAACAGCTCCCCCTGCCCCTTATACCTAGTGTAAGCTGCCTCCCCTCAGATGTGGAATCTGTTCTGGAGATCGGACAGCTCACAGCAAGGGACAATCTTCTTACTGTGAACTTAAGGAAAACCCTGCACCCCCCCTCCACGTGACATGTTTTTTGGGTTTTTCTTTATGCTTACTGAAGACTGTCCCTCTCTGTGATCCATCCGGACAGTCTTGCTGTTACATCAGTAAAAGGGGTGGAAGGGGGATAATATCATTCAATTACTCTTGAACTACAACTCTGACAGTCTTGAAATAACACTCTTCATTGCACAAATGCTATGAAGATTAATTGGAGCTGCTTTTATTGTGAAACATTACTATCCCTTTAAGGTCAGGTCTTTGTCAATAGAATTTGAGCGTTTGAGGCGAATCTAAAGTAGACTATTATGTACAAATCCACCTATGAATGTGCACTTTTGTTCAGAATAGTAAATTATACTAAAAAAGTTCCATTACATTCTACTTTCTTGTTCTAAAGTGACCCTATAACCAACCCAACAATTACATAATTTTAGTTACATTGAAAGTTACCTATGCCTTACACTAGTCTAAATGCTATAAAATATTTTAAAGATAAAGTTATTTAAGATGTTACTAATGATTTTTAGATCACTCGTTGGACCTCATCTAGTGTACTGTGTACAGATCTGGAGAACCTCTCTTCAGGACATAAAAACATTGGAGGCAGTGGTGTTGCTATGTACTGAGTATTGAGTGGGCTAAAGTCCTAAGTCTTATGCTCAAAGTCCTGGGTGTTGGTGCAGTCTTGTGCAAATGTCCCTATATGTCAGGGTGCAACTGGACACCTTAAATTATATTACAAAAAGATAATGTTGCCAAAAATCTGAAGATGGAAAAATAATCGGAAATATTTAATGACACGTGTGATAGTACATGGAAAAGTCTTCTGGTGGAATGGTGGGGGCTAAACAGTATATTATTTCAGGAACCCTTGGGATAGATATACGGTTATTCTAAAGGTTAAGTAAGTTTGAGCTTCTTAAACTGATAAGGCAGACTGGCAGACTAAATGGGTCAGTTGGTTATCTCCTGTCAAATTCTATGTTTTCATGCTTCCCTGCCCGCCTGGCACCCTGTCAAAGAAGCTTATTTACACAAAGAGCCAAGCAGAAGTGACATTAGTTCTAGGAGTGTGGGATCAACATAACAAATGTAGGATCTTATGTTCAGTAGTAAACTGCACTAATTCAGTGGCAAACCAACTGCGTCATAGAGGACCAATACAATTCCTACAATTACCATTGATGTAAATATTACTTTAAACCCCCAGAATGATAAAGGGGTCTCCAATCATGCCTGGTAACTCTCTGGATTGCCCCCCAAGACCCCGGTTTTTGTAGTTAATTACCAGGTCTCCAGGAACAGAGGCTGATTTTCCGGTGGTGGGGAGTTTCCTCCTTCCCGCCATGATCCTCCCAATTCCTGCCTACTTCTCCACCTTCCCCACCCTGTTCTGCCCACTTCCCACCCACTTTATTGAACATCCCGTTAAGCCTCGCCCCCACCCACAATAAAGCCCCATCCCTTTGTGACACAAATCTCATCATTTATATCCTCCCACCAGCACCATACGAGTTCCCTCTGTGGACTTTAAAAGAAAGATTTCCCAGGTTCGTCTCCAGTGCATTGTGAAGATACGCCCTGGAGAATTCTCAAACATTAAAAACAAGGTTTTTAAAACCCCATTAAAATGAACGGGAGTTTTCATCTCTGCCTTCTGGTGCAGCTGGCTTACTCCAGAATTAACCCAGATTTCTGTTGAACATAGAGTAGGGTAAAGGCCACTTCTAATGTAGATTCCAAATATGAAAAATATGTTTGTTTAATGAGGTGTTTTTAACCCTTGAGTGTTGACACCCCTCTAGCAGTCAAAGGGTTAATAAAAAAAATGAAGTAGGTGCAAAAGATAGATTATAAGGCTGATATCCTAAAAAATAACAAAAAATAATAATGGAGAACTGTACTATTGTACCCTTGGGAACAAATACAAATTCTCATTCATTTAAATGGGGCTTTTTAACCATGTAAATGCTACAGAGGTCTCCAGTATGTTTCTTTGCATTCAACATGTTGAAAGTTCCATTTAATGGGGGGTTTTGGGGAATTTGTATTCGTCCCCTATGGTGCTGTTGGTTTGTCCTATAATTACTCCAGTTCTTAGTACCGACCAGTTTGTAGATTTATGGCATTTATCCCATATGCCTTTTACTTAAGGAGTTGTACAGGTTTGATTTAACCCTTTCAGTGCCAGAGGGGTATCCAACGCATTGCGATACCCCTCTGGCACTCATAGGGTTAAAGGAGAATGAACAGCTCCTAATAATAACTGCCCCCCCCACTTACCTTACCATAGACATCAATTGTTCCTGGGTGTCATGTCCGTGGATGGACCATAGGGGTGTTAGAATGTATTGTAAAGACTACTACGTGCAGTGAGCAGGGTTCCGTGTCCTGTTATCCTGCTAATAGTAACTGTCATGTCCGCCTCCATGCCATACCGGACTGACTGAAGAGTTATCGCTGAAACAAGGATCAGTCAGGCTTTTCTTGCCATAGTAATGTAAGATGGGAGTTATTATTACGAGTGGTTAGTTCTCCTTTAAATGATTAAAATGTTCATCAACCTCCTTTTTTTACATTATATATTCTGTATCTGCATTATATGTAATGTCAGATTGCCTATATGTATTATTTTTTATGTTCATCTATTATTTTTATACTTTTACATCCCTGACCGAGAGCTCCCTGAATTTCGGTTTATAGAGAGGTTTCTGTCAGGGACTTTGAAAGCAGGAGAAGTAATACAATATAACACTAGCCGTGAAGCAGAAATACATCATTTGTATTACCTGTCAATTGCTTTGCCTTCAGTTCTCTGTGGGGAGCACACACAAATGAGATGGCCTCCCCCACCACAGGAAGGACAGGAAAAAAGGACCTCCCACCCTTACCGTCCAGTGTCTGAACAGAGGCAAACCAGACAGTAACATTCTGATGAGAAGCAAGAAGTCTGTGTGTAATTTTCAGAGACATGAAGGAAAAGGTATTAGCATTTAAAAAATTCTGTCTTTCCTTTAGATCTCCTTGGTAGCACACACAAATGACAGATAATAAAACTAAACAGAAAAGGGGAAGGAATTACAGAACTGCTTCTAGGGCTTTATGACCAAATGCAACTCCTCTTGGAACAATTCCAAGAAGCTGTCTGAGTGTGTGTGAATCTTGATTGAACAGAAGTTAAAGGGATAGTAATGTTTCATAATAAAAGCAGCTCTAATTAATCTTCATAGTATTTGGACCTTGGAGAGTGTTATTTCAATTCTGTCAGAGTTGTAGTCAAGAGTAATACAATGACAAAGTGTCCCCCTCCCGCCCCTTTTACTGATGTCACACTGTTCAGCCAGAGCAGAAGGGAGATGCCCAGGTAGACTGCAGAGAGGGACAATCTTCAATTAAGATAAGGGAAAAAGCTGAAAAACTTGTCAAGGGGGGCAGGGCTTTCATTGTTCTCATAGGAAGAAGATTTTCCCCTGCTGTTATCTGTCTGGTCTATGGACTGCATTCCACACCTGAGAAGAGATGGCTTACACTAGGTAAAAGGGACGGGAGGGGAAACTTTGCTTGTGAATATCTCTCAAACCATAAAGGTTTGAGAGATAAGACTTATAGCATTCTTCATGTTTTTTTAATGGCTACAAAATAAAATAAATATAAAACGAAGTATTACTATACCTTTAAGATACTGGTATTGAAATGGCCTGAAGCTTTTCCACTCTTCTATTTGATGTTAAAGCAGTTAACAGTAGAGTACTGAGAGATAACACCTTCAAGGTGCAGGACTCAATGGCTTCAAAAGAAGACTTCATCAGAACCTTTAGAAACTGAGTCCAGTTCTAAAGAGGAGCTAGTCCTAGGTCATATGGAGGAGACAGAACTGAGAATTCAGTTGATCAGATGATGTTCAACCCATAGCAGGATCAGGGTAAGAAGTAGAAGAGGAAAACTCCTTGTGCCATTTGCAGGACTAGGTAAGCAAATATAATAGTGTTGTCTGAATGAATTTTGATGCTGCTCCAATTATGTGGGGCAAAGGCATCTTCAGAGCTTTTGAAACTGATAAAAATCTGAGGTGATTCAAGTACATCCTGCTTTCCTCTGGGGGCATAATCCCTGAAATGACTGATCCTAGAATGCTGTTCCCAACCTTGCATGCTGTCATATGTTGTAAGAACAGCCCACTGGGGAATTGTCCAGTTTTTGACCAACACCACCAGCCAGGAGAAAGCTCCATATGGGAGTAATGTGGACTACAGAGCCATGGGGTCCCTGTTCTACTGGGATAGAATCATCTGCTGAAGGTGCCTCATATGTAACTCAAAATACTGCATGTATGGAGACCTTCATAAGTCCCTAAATAGATACCAGTTGTTTAAAGACAACTAACTAGATGTGTTGAGCCAACTGACCTGACAAAGTAGGGTATATATAGATGATATAGATGTTCCCTTCTGGCAAAAAAGTGTTTCCTACTGTAGAATCCATAAATGTCCTCCTACATTCTAGGAAAAGATTTGACATCCCCAAGTTGACTAGCAAACCCAGTCATCCAAGTAAACAATGACTGTAGGCTGCCACCACTTACATCACCTTGGTAAAAATCCTTGGTGCGAAGGAGAAACAGCAGGAGTGAGCCTCAGACTGCAGATGACAAATATTGGAGCCATCTTTTTTCACTACTCTGAGGTACTTTTGGCAGGCTGGGTGGATAGGCACATGCAGAGAAGTGTCTTGTAAATACATCCCCTTAGTGTGTGAAATTGACAGTTAACCTTAAGCTTTCCACTTTGAACTTCTTGGTGTAAATAAACTGATTTAGTAAGGTCAGGTTTACTGCCACCCAAAAATCGCCAGTGTGGTTTGGCACCAAGAAAACTGTAGCATAGTTGTCCTTCATGTTTGAGTCCTTCTGGTGTGGAAGTAAGACCCTCACCCTGGTATCAATCAGATCTTGAATAGTCACCAGAAAAACTTGCCTTTTTTTGCCTGTAGTAATTAACAAGTCATTATGAACTTGCTGAGAGAAAGTGATGAAAATCAGATTTTGTAGCCGCCTTGAATAATGCCTACCACCCAGAAATTTGTGGTTATATTTCTCCAGTGGTGCACAATGTGGTGTAATCTGCCTCTCACTTGAACCTGGAAGTAGAACAGAGGTGTCCCATGGGTCTCATGGCAAGTCCTCTTAGGAAACTTGCTACCTTTGGGAGTATATGCCTTTTTAAGTGGTTCATTTCCCCTGATGTTTCTCTTGAAGTTTCTGTAAGGTAGAAAAAGTGGCTTTTGGGAGTTATACTGCCTACCATGTGAAAGGAATATCTTTTCTTCAGACAAGGAATGAAACAGTGCATCTAGTTCCTTACCGAATAGAAATCTGCCTATGACACAAAGCTTAGCTTTAGAATAAAAATATTCTGCCAGCTGATGAAACAATAAGGCTCCACGATCTTCTGTAGATAAGTCTGTGGTTCTTGTAGCCATACCAGCACTTTTCACAGGCACATCTCAATCAAAATCCATAACTAAGAGAAGCATGGTAATAGGCTTTAATAACTCTTCCCTGGAGATTTGTTGATGACCTCTTTCTCTAGTTAAAAAAACAAAGTCTCATGGCCCTGGACACACATGTGGATGCCACAATGGGTCTAAAGGTAGCTACCTCTCTTATTGTCCATAGGGCCCTTAAAGCCAGATCAGTATTACATTGGAATGGTTGTCCTTTTTAACAGGTGATCCACATGGACGTCCACCTTGAGAAGACAGTCTGAAATGCCATGTCGTTTGGATCGAAAGGGAAAACGGTTTTAAATTTCTATGGGAAAGACAAGAGCTTTTCAAGTTTTGTCCATTCCTGCTGGATGGGTACCGAAATGACTTCATGCACAGAAAAGACTATTTCCTTCTTCTTGTAGCTGGGTCCTCATTTAAAATAAACAATCAGAAGTAAGGGACAAACCATGTCTAAACCTGGAAGTAAACACTGGTGGGAGGTGCTTTATTATGTTTCTTCCTACCTGTGGAGGTGGAGCACATCTCATTTTGTATGGGTTACCAAGTAGACCTGAAGGAAAAGCTGCCTCTACAACATCATACAGAGCACTTGGTGCTACTGGAATAATGCAACATTGTAGCACTATCCCTGTTTTCATAGTTCCTGATAGAAAAACTATCTGGGAATGGAAATTCAAGGAGCTCCCTTTCAGGGATATGAAGTTAAAAAGTTGAAGTTAAAAAAAAATGTATAAGCAATTTGATATTATATATAGCAGGGCTGTTCAAGTTCAATACTCAAGGGCCACCAACAGGCCAGGATGTAAGGATTTCCCTGATTAAGCACAGGTGAGTTCACCAGTGGCTCATTCATTTTGATTGGCCCATCTGTGCCAAAAGAGGGAAATCCTTAAATCCTGGCCCGTTGGTGGCCCTTGAGGACTGAACTTGGACAGCCCTGTTATATATTATTCATTTGCAGAATATGAAAAATCAAAAATAAGACTGTCATTTTAATCAGGTTAGACATAAACTGTCTTGTTTTTCATATAGATAAAGAAATATATATATATATTGATATTAATATACAGAGGGATCAGAGCTAGATAACAGAATGGGGGAGATGCATTAAGGAGTGATAGAGAGGTGATGAAGCAGAGATGACTTCTCCAGTGATATCACATCTCCAAGTCTCATGTTATTCTACAGAGTAAATGCACTAATCTTAGTGCAATGGCTCCATAGGATAACACTTGGAGATGTGATATCACAGGAGAACTCATATCGGCTCCATCACCTCTCTATCATGCCTTAATGCATCTCCCCAATATGTGCCGATTCCCTTTGTTCTTTACACTGCTATTCATGCTTTATTAATATACAATTCTGTTATAAAATAGAATGTCACATACAACAGTGTTGTATAAAGTTTTCTCAGGATTCCATTCTGTTCAGATATCAATTCTACTTTATGGCTTTGTATGGTACAGAGATTTCCAACATGTTATGGCACAGAAAATACCCTTAATGTCTAATACACAAACACAAAAGCATTCTTCATGGAACAGTGAACTTTTCTTTAAAAATATATATGATTTAAGGCTTTTCCTAGTGAAGAACGCAAGGGTGTTTCCACTGTTGAATGAGCTTTCATCAGCCTCATGGTATTACCCCATCTGTAGATTATACAAAATTCTGCAGTGTGTGATGTGGTCACTAGGTGGCCTCTTTCATTTGGGTTCTCTTACAATCAATGTTAATCAATGCATTGGAGACCTCTCTAGAAAATGCTCAAATTAATTAAATGGGAGTTTGGCAAAATCCTAGCTGTCCCCTATGGTGCTTGCATCTTAACTCTCTTCTAGTGTAGTGGTTCTCAACCCGTGCCTTCAGTGGCCACTTACAGACCAGGACTTAGGAATTTCCCTGCTATTGCACAGTTGTATTGATCACAGGACCATTCAAATTGCTTTCAATGCGTTGCGTACACCTCTGGCACTCAAAGGGTTAAGCCCTTTCAGACCAGAAGGGTGAGTAATGCATTGCAAAATAATACATTGTACTCCCCTCAACGGGTTAAAGCGGAACTTTTACCTGTAATAAACCCTGTCTCTTATTATTAGTGTAGTGTAATTGTTTCTAGACTGCAGGGTTTTTTTGTGAGTCCATAGTTAATGAGAAATTTGCTGTCAAAATTAGATTCCTGTACCCACTCCTGCATTCTGTGGCAGAGTAACAGAGGCACAGCGGAACAGGACTTCCCAGAATGAAGGGAGGCATGAACGAGCTCCCACCTCTACCAGGGAGCTTGTTAATGCTTCTCTTCGTTCTGATGTGCATCATTACAACAAGCACCATTTATCATTGTACTGCTTAGTATAATGATAAATGGAGCTTGCTGTAATGATAGACGTGATGCACACCATTATGAAGGGAATCATGAACGAGCTCCATGATAGAGGTGGGAGGAGAATTTCAAGACTGGGAAGTTCTGTTCCGCTGTGCCTCTGTAACCCTGTGCAGCAGAATGCAGGAGTGGGTATAGGAATCTAATTTTGACAGCGAATTTCTTATTAACTATGACCCTGCAGTCTAGAAACAATTACACTGCACTAATAATATGAGACAGGGTTTATTACAGGTGAAAGTTCCTCTTTAACATGCAGCCATTTACTTTTGTGTTTTGAGGCTAAAAGAGAAAGTCCCCCTTTATTTTACTTGATTCATTCTGTTAGGGTACAATACATAGGCAGATTGCCTGGATACAAATATATTTTTTACTTTGCTTTCTAATTTTGTACCCAGGGCCGGATTTACATCCCAGCGGCCACAAAGGAGGACACGGTAGATTCCCTTGGTTCCACCCATGGCCACACCCCTACTCCTCACTGGTTCCTGTCCCCAGTCCGATCCACTGTTTCCTAGCACATAATATATCCTTGGCCTATAACAAGCAAGAATAAATAAAAAAATAATCACTTAATTGCTAGAGAGATCTCCATCACATTGCTCCACATGTAATGGAGACCTGTAGCATGAAAATGGTTAAATACTAGCCTGTAAACATGTACATACCTTCATACGGGGACATTGAGATTGATCTGGCCACACCCACAATTCAGAATGTGGGTGTGGCCAGAACAGCTGAGCGTCCCCTCAAAATTTTTAGCTTTAGCCAGTTGCCTACTCTGCCTACTGGGTAATCTGGCCCTGTTTGTGCCTACACTAACTATACTACCAGGTTCTTATCCTTTCCCTTCTGCCTTAAAAGACTGGAGAGAATGAGCTAGCTTATCCCTGTTCCTCCAGTAACCCCTTATTTACAGAATACAGATCACTTAGCGCTTTGTCTCCTGTGTGTTCATATTTGGATACTAGTCTAGATGTCATCCCTAACTTCAAAAGGACCCCCCTGAATCTTCTGTATTCTACTCTGTGTAGCCCTACATATAGCTAGCTGATTCACATTTCTGTTATAGTACTGGTGGGTCTAGGAAAGACCCCAGTGGTATACTGAAAATGTAGGGAAATCCTCTAAATATTTGGCATAGGATCTAAATATGGACACACAGTATGCATGGGGGGCATTAGGGATCCAAATATGGACACATAGTATACAGAGCAATGAGTGAAATGAGAGCTCCATATACTCATTTCCTCAAAATGTTTTAGGCATCATGGGTAGTGGTATAATAACCACTATTCCTGCTTTCTGGTCACAGACTGGGTTCTCCCAGGAGGAGAACCTGCTAGTAAGGGATTGACAAAAGCTTTTCCTTGGAAAAAATGAATCTTCACAGAAATTCCCCAGATTAGTGAAAATGTTAGTGGAGTTTCTATTTGCAATTGCCAACACAATTCCTGTTAGAGTTTGACAATTTCTGCTCTTGAGAAAACCTGCTTGAATACTATAAAAAACCCAGAACTTCCAACTATTCTGTGAAGTTTCAGTCCTCTGTATGCTGTCTGTGGTTGTAGTCTGTACTCTGTGGTCAAGTGAAATATCCTGCTGTGTGATGTTTTCAGCCCTTTGCCCACTACAATCACCTGTTTCTACATCTCAGGCACAGCCATTCTTAAAAAATAACTGATTTGGGATCTGACTACGCAAAACCTCAGTACTTTAAAATGGTTTTCTACAAAAGAATAAGACAGAATGTCAGCCACCCACGTTGTGGCAAATTTGGTATTCCACAGGGGTAGTTTTGGTTATTTGTGTACCTTTTTTTACTTCTTTTTAAGAATTCTGTAAATATGGCCTGGCAACAATTAGAAGAACTACGTACTTTCATTGCTGCAATGTGACTAGTGGTGGTGGAGCTGATGTGGCACTTGTGGGGACTCTAAGACACTCTTGTCACCCCCAACTAACTCTGTCATCCTCCTCCATGCTTTGCAAAACAGCAATAGGAGACATGGTGTCATTGTAACTAAGGAGAATATTGTCTCACTTTCTAAAACAGCTACAACACTGCTACTATGCCCCTTCCCCCACCCCCAGCCCAGTGCAGTTTTAGGAGTGCTGCCACTGCTGCTGGTCATTGCATTTCTGATGTGCCGGAAGTGTGTCTCCCAATCAGATCTGTGGTTTTGCTTTACATGGGATCTTACTAAGAATGTCCCTAGATGTGATTCTGCTTTCCCACCCTTATCATATTTATTGCAAAGACAACAGATAATAACATGTTTAGCTTTTGGGTCTCATGTGAAGTATCTCCTCGCTCTACATTTCGTAGACTGAGGGGTTCCTGAGGGATTACTACTTGTCATGTCACTTCTACAGCCATCATACTCAGGAAGAAGAGGATCGTCCACATTTACTGCCCCAACTGCAGCAACCCTGGCCTCCGTTTTTGTTTAGTACAAATGAACCAAAAGCAAAAACACAAAGCCAAAAACTCTATAAAGAATAAACCAATCAGTAAAAAAGAATAAGGCCAATAACTAATGTATACAGTAAAATGTAGAACTATCGAAAACAAACAAATACGAGTACAAATAAGGTAGGTATTGCATTATCTATCAAGTGTTCATAACAAAATACATCTCCAAATATTAGCCCTAACACCAAACAGCAGCAGCATTAATATATGCTTGTCTTTTTTTTGTCTGAGTGTGGAGTGATGTCTTGGCTGATGTCATGTATCTGAAACATTTGATGTATGTCTCTGTCTCTAGTATCAGTTGCTGTCACTTCTTTAAAGGGATAGTAATGTTTCATTTTATCTTTAGTTAATTTTGTAGGCATTAAAAAAACATGAAGAACGATATAAGTCTTATCTCTTAAACCTTTATGGTTTGAGAGATATTCACAAGCAAAGTTTCCCCTCCCACCCCTTTTACCTAGTGTAAGCCATCTCTTCTCAGATGTGGAATGCAGTCCATAGACCAGACAGGTAACAGCAGGGGACAATCTTCTTCCTATGAGAACAATGAAAGCCCTGCCCCCCTTGACAAGTTTTTCAGGTTTTTCCCTTATCTTAATTGAAGATTGTCCCTCTCTGCAGTCTACCTGGGCACCTCCCTTCTGATCTGGCTGAGCAGTGTTACATCAGTAAAAGGGGTGGGAGGTGATACTTTGTCATTGAATTATTCTTGAACTACAACTCTGACAGAATTGAAATAACACTCTCCAAAGTCCAAATGCTATGATGATTAATTAGAGCTGCTTTTATTATGAAACCTTACTATCCCTTTAAATCTCAGCTCATGTAGCACTACCTGGCTGTTGTCACCTATCAGTTTATTTAAATAATTATTTGATTAATTGATTGAATCTGTCCCTATCGATGTCAGTGACCACTGTCTACTAATCACACCCACACTCCCTGTACCCCTCTTGTCCAGCGAACAGCAGGCTACCATCAATAATAGTTAAATCAAGCAGCTCCTGCTCCAGTCCCCCTCTTTGCCTGGCTGCCTCCATAAGCTTGTGGTTAGAAAAAGTTTGTTACCCCATTGATAAGTATGGAAATTATCTAGCTGTATCATGATAGCCTCTGTGAATCAAAACGAATCCTTGTCTAAATGTCCAGTAGGGTTAAAAATAACTAAGTTAATGTCTCTTGAAACAAAATTATGTATAATGTTGGCAAGCATTGAGTATATAAATGGTAGGGTATGTACAAAGTCAGTCAACCCCTTGTTCCATGAGACCAATTAATGGGAAAAATGAGAAGCAGTCATTTAAGTAATTAGATTAGGGTTGAAGGGATGAGTTTGGAAGACCCCCCCTTCCCTGTAAAAGGATCAGAACCTGTGTGAGCTTGCACTTCACTATACACTATATGGGTGTAAGGAATCATAGGACATACCTGAAGACTTCAAAATGCAGCTATTGCTGCTCATCTGTCTATAAAAGGGCTAGAAAATCATTGCTAAGGATTTGTTGCTCCATCCATCCACTGTCAGAGAGAGAGTCTGCAAATGTAGAAGTTTCAAGTCAACAGTCACAGTAACCAGGAATGGTAAGTCCTACCAAAATCTCCCCAAGAGCAACCTGGCAAATCATCCAGGGACCAGCAGCCCATTCTCATGTTGGTTATTGTGAGTGTCATGATTCATCAATCAGAAAAGACTGAACAAGAATGGTGGTTATGGAAGGATAGCAAGGAATAAACCACTGTTCTCTAAAAACAACATTGATGGCCGTCCTCCAGTTGCTTTACTTGTGGAATCTCTGTTCTGCCTCTTCAGCTTTCCTGTCGGTTAGATTTCATTATTATACCTGCTAATTTGGCAAGCAGGTGCTCGTTCTATGTGCCTTGTGCATATGTGACTGAGAAAATTCCCTGTGCCTCAATTTGCCCAGCTAGTTTTGACCTCCACGTCTGATTTAATTTGATTTGTTTCTGTTTGATCTTGCCATTTAACCCTCCTGAAATATGGACATCACCTTCTGCATGTGGCTGCTCCATTTTTTTTACTCCTGGTTCACTTCTGTGCCTATGGCTTACTTCTCCATCTGGTACTGCAATATCTCTGGCTCACCTGTTTTGACACCTGGCTTGTGTCTGTGACTATGCTAGCTTTTCCTCCAGTACTGTGATATATCTTTCTCACATATCTGGTTTTACTCCTGGCATATACCTGAATATGATTCCATCTACCTTGTATCCCAAAGCCGGCTCAGCTTCAGTCCGCTATGTCTTCTAATCACTCTCCCTCCTACTAAGCAGATCATCAGATTCATTGCCTCATTCAATTCTGTGGCCAGACCAGAAGTACTCTCCTGGTGCAGATTCTACCTACTTATATCTACAGCAATCTTCTCCTTAAAATAACAGCTTACATTTTATTTAAAGGGGCCTGAGTCTCTGGCTATTAGTCAGTTATACCTAGACCCTCCTCCTAGCTGAAAATTAGTTTGTGGAGCTGTTCTGTCTGCCATTTGGATCCATCATCCAGAGTTTCGTGTTTCAGTGCTGCAATATACAGTCATCAGTTGTGTTTATCCTGACATCAAGGGGAAGCTGCACTAAGGTGTGATAGGAAGGTGATGAAGTGGAGATGACTTCTCCAGTGATATCTCTTCTCTAATTCCTATGTTATTCTATGGAGCCAATACACTAAGATTTCTCCAACTTTGGAAATCTTAGTGCATAGGCTATATAAAATAACATAGCTACTCTCTACTTTATCATTCCTTAGTGCATACCCCCCTCCCCGGGCCTTGCAGGCAGCACCTTTAACCAGGGCACTGCTGCAGCTGTCTACACTCACAAGACCTGAAACCCTGATCATTGCTGCTTCTGACACCATCTGAAGATCACTAAAGGTGGCTTAATGATCTACAGGCCTTCTGGGATAATGTTCTATGGACAGTCAAGTTAAAGGCAGAAGATTTGTTCTCCGTGAAAAACATTCTATTTGATGGAAAAGAAATACTTAGTCTGAACAAAAGAACCCCATCCCAACCATCAAGCGTGGTAATGGTAGTGTGATGGTTTGGGGCTGCTGTGCTGCCTCAGGACCTGGAAGGCTTGTCATCATTAACATAACATGAATTCTGCAATGTATCAGTAGGTTCTAGAGGAGAATGTTAGGCCAGCCATCCTTGAACTGAAGTGGAACCAAAAGTGGGTATTGTAACAAGACAAGAATCCTAAGCATACAAGCAGATATAAAAATGAATGGCTGTGAAAGATGGCCTAGCCAAAGTCCAGACCTAAACCCCATCTAAATGTTGTGGCAGGACCTTAAGTGAACTGTCCATGCAAGGAATCATCTTGTCACAAAGTTGAAGCAGTACTGTAAGACAAAATAGGCCAAAATTCCCAGGACAGTTTGAAGAACTTCTAAAGCCCTCATCTTAATTGTACAAGGAGGGCCCACCACACACACACACATATATATATATATTCGAAGTGAAGGTTCTCGTCATTGAAATGGCACTGAAAATTCCACAAAAACGATATAAGAGACTGTCCAGCAGTTGCAGGAAATGCGTATTTGAGGTTACTGCTGTTCATGGGGTTGCCACTAAGTATAGAATCTAAAGGTTCATATACAGATATAGAATTTCAGCTGTGGATAAATAAATGTTGACTAAGCATCATGCTTGTGTGTCATTTGTTTAGTGAGGTTATCCTCATTTGTTATTAGGGCTTGCATTGCAAACTGATAACACTGTAGGTGTGACATTTGTCATAATCCTAAGGGCTTCACAAACTTTTCTAACCACTCTAGCTACCATCAATATTTCATCAGCTTTCTCTCTCCTAAGCACAAACAGACAACACGTGGTAAACTGACATCCTCTTTTATACTGGAGAGATAGCGTGGTCGGAACACTTGGGGGAACTCTTCACTATGATTGCGTTCTAAAAACAATATGTAACTGTACATACATTTTTGTATATATGTTTATGTATATGTCTGTGTAAATATTGTTTCTCTGTTTGTGTAAATATGTATCTTTTCACTGTAAAAACTGTCCAGGACATACTTGAAAACAAAAAATATCAATGTATTCTTCCTGGTAAAACATCCTATATAATAAAACGCTAGCGATGTTTGTCAGAAGCCTTCATGCGCAGTAGAGACTGCATCGCGTGAAGCAATGAGGCGGTGTCACTACGCAGAGCAGGACCGGAGCAGTGAGGCGGCATCAGTACACAGAGCAGGACCGGAGCAGTGAGGTAGTGACAGTACGCAGGGCAGGACCGGAGCAGTGAGGTAGCGGCAGTACGCAGAGCAGGACTGGAGCACTGAGGTAGTGACAGTACGCAGAGCAAGACCGGAGAAGTGAGGTAGCGACAGTACACAGAGCAGGACCGGAGCAGTGAGGTAGCGGCAGAACACAGAGCAGGACCGGAGCAGTGAGGTACTGACAGTACGCAGAGCAAGACCGGAGCAGTGAGGCGGCATCAGTACACAGAGCAGGACAGGAGCAGTGAGGTAGTGACAGTGCACAGAGCAGGACCGGAGCAGTGAGGTAGTGACAGTACGCAGGGCAGGACCGGAGCAGTGAGGTAGCGGCAGTACGCAGAGCAGTACTGGAGCACTGAGGTAGTGACAGTACGCAGAGCAAGACCGGAGAAGTGAGGTAGCGACAGTACACAGAGCAGGACCCGGAGCAGTGAGGTAGCGACAGTACACAGAGTAGGACCGGAGCAGTGAGGTAGCAGCAGAACACAGAGCAGGACCGGAGCAGTGAGGTAGTGACAGTACGCAGAGCAAGACCGGAGCAGTGAGGCGGCATCAGTACACAGAGCAGGACAGGAGCAGTGAGGTAGTGACAGTACACAGAGCAGGACCGGAGCAGTGAGGTAGTGACAGTACGCAGGGCAGGACCGGAGCAGTGAGGTAGCGGCAGTACGCAGAGCAGGACTGGAGCACTGAGGTAGTGACAGTACGCAGAGCAAGACCGGAGAAGTGAGGTAGCGACAGTACGCAGAGCAGGACCGGAGCAGTGAGGTAGTGACAGTACGCAGGGCAGGACCGGAGCAGTGAGGTAGCGGCAGTATGCAGAGCAGGACTGGAGCACTGAGGTAGTGACAGTACGCAGAGCAAGACCGGAGAAGTGAGGTAGCGACAGTACACAGAGCAGGACCCGGAGCAGTGAGGTAGCGACAGTACACAGAGCAGGACCGGAGCAGTGAGGTAGCGGCAGAACACAGAGCAGGACCGGAGCAGTGAGGTAGCGGCAGAACACAGAGCAGGACCGGAGCAGTGAGGTAGTGGCAGTAAGCAGAGCAGGAACGGACCAGTGAGGTAGTGACAGTACACAGAGCAGCAGGGACGTGCACAGACATTTTGGGGGGCAGTGGCTCAAATGAAAAAAAGGGCACTTCTCATAATTATTTATTCAAAATATATATTTAAAAAAAAGAAAATAATTTACATCTCAGGAGCCTGTAGGCACAGAAATCCGACCCCCCCCCCATTGGCCATCTCCACTGGACACCTCCACAATGCTCCTAATCTCCACATTGCCCCCCATCATCTCCATATTGCCCTTACATTGTCCCCTGTCAGCTCCATATTGCCTCCATCAGCTCCATATTGCCCCACATCAGCTCCATATTGCCCCCCATCAGCTCCATATTGCCCCCATCAGCTCCATATTGCCCCATCAGCTCCAACTTACCCTCACATTGCCCCTATCATCTCCATATTGCCCCCATCAGCTGCAACTTACCCTCACATTGCCCCCATCATCTCCATATTGCCCCATCAGCTCCAACTTACCCTCACATTATCATCTCCATATTGCCCCCATCAGCTCCAACTTACACTCACATTGCCCCCATCATCTCCATATTGCCCCATCAGCTCCAACTTACCCTCACTTTGCCCCCTTCATCTCCATATTGCCCCCATCAGCTCTATATTGCCATCAGCTCCAACTTACCCTCACATACATTGCCCCATCATCTCTACATTGCCATCATCTCCATCTTGCCCCCCATCAGATCCATATTGCCCCATCATTTCCACATTGCCCCCCAGTGTCCATTTCCTACTCTTCCCTGGTGGTCCAGCGGCAGGAGAGGTCTGTATGTGCCTCCTTTGGCACAGACCTTTAGTTGCTGGAGCTCCCGCGCGGTCTTCTCTTCATGCAGAGCGCTGGGAGATGATGTCATCTTCCAGTGCTCTGTAATACTAAAGAGCCGATGAAGGAGCGCAGCATCTACAGGTCTGTCCTGAAGGAGGCACAGACCTGACTGGGCGGTGGGGGGGTTAGTGTGGGCGGCGAGCCACGAGGGCACTTTGGACAAAAAGGGCAGGTGCTCAAGCCCCCCTTGGTGTCTATGTTTGCACATGCCTGCAGAGCAGGACCGGAGCAGTGAGGTAGCGACAGAACGCAGAGCAGGACCGGAGCAGTGAGGCGGCGTCAGTACGCAGAGCAGGACCAGAGCAGTGAGGTGGCATCAGTACACAGAGCAGGACCAAAGCAATGAGGTAGCGGCAGTAGACAGAGCAGGACCGGAGCAGTGAGGTAGCGGCAGTACACGGGCTTTTACACTAGTTTCTAAATATATAAACCAAAGAAAAATGGCAGTTTGTTCTGTAATTCCCATGGAAGGTGGGAAGCTCGTTTTTAGCAAGTTTCGCTAAACATTTTCCCAACCTTCTAGTATTGTAATTAGTGTAAGTACAAATAAGAAAAAATAATTAAACAATCATAAAATAAAAAGTACAGGCAATTTGACTTTTTGCTCCCCATGTAGAATAAATGAAGACAAAATAAATGGGGACGATCACTTTAAAACAGTACCCTTGACCATAATAATTTTGACCCTTTGAGTTCCAGAGGGATATCCAATATATGCATTGTGACATGCCTTTGGTACTCAAAGGGTTAAATGAAAATGTATGCTGCTAGCAGAAAAGGGTGAAAAAAAACAGTCTATTGTACAAACATCTGAAATATACTTTATTTTGGAAGCTTAAGGGATAAGCATAATGTGCAAATACCCATGAAAGTAGTTAATTAATCTTCTGGTAGAGACACAGTCCACTTGGCTGAAAACAGTATGTTGTGATTTTTTTTTTTCCTGTGAACTATTCATTACCGGGAGAAATAAAATATCAGCAGAAAATGTAATTTTTGTAGATTCCTGCAGATTTACTGCTCCTAAAACTATTCCATTTTTACAGGAAGATTAGAAAGAGCAAGTGACCCGCGTAGCAGAACAAATAATGTACAATGTGACACTACGTCTTGTTTTATTGCTGGTTTAAATCTTTGAGTGGCAGAGAGGTATCCAACACATTGTGTTGCAATGCGATGGATACCTTTCTGCTGCTCGATGGGTTAACCTTTCAAAAAAAGTAAATTGAGATGTCTGGTTGCTTCCTGCTTTTCCATAGTGATTCAATGATCCATGCTATCATTTTATTTTTAAGAAGGTTTACAGGAGAACTAACATCTACTTATAATAATCTCCCACTAACCTTACTGTGACCAGACAATCCTAATGACCTCTACAAATTTCGACCTTGCTCCTTGCTTTAAAAAATAACATCTTCAATTACTCCTTGATGACATATCCATGCAGATGGATATGTTAATTGTGAATCAGGATTACAGAACACGAAACTCGGCTCACTGCACATAGTAGTCTTATCACTTTAAAGGGATAGTAATACTTCGTTTTAACTTTATTTTATTTTGTAGGCATAAAAAAACATGAAGAATGATATAACTCTTATCTCTCAAACCTTTATGGTTTAAGAGATATTCACAAGCAAAGTTTCCCCTCCCGCCCCTTTTTCCTAGTGTAAACAATCTCTTCTCAGATGTGAATCTGGTTGTAAGACCAGATAGATAACAGAAGGGGACAATCTTCTTCATTGAGAACAATGAAAGCCCTGCCCCCCTTGACAAGCTTTTCAGGTTTTTCCCTTATCTTAATTGAAGATTGTCCCTCTCTGCAGTCTACCTGGGCACCTCCCTTCTGATCTGGTTGAACGGGGGGGGGGGGGTACTTTGCTTGTGAATATCTCTTAAACCATAAAGGTTTGAGAGATAAGTCTTGTATCGTTCTTCATGTTTTTTTAATGCCTACAAAATAAAATAAAGATAAAATGAAGTATTACTATCCCTTTAAGGACCAGAATGGTGTGCAATGTATTTTTCAGAATGTATCGTGCACCACTCTTGACTTTAAAGGGTTAAGTGGGTTACTAATGCGGCATGTATCAGTTTGAAAGAAAAAATGGCAGCAACTGTCATGTCTGTCATACAGGGCTAATTGAAGATATTATCTGAACAAAACTAGAGTAAAAATGATACCTTTATTGGATAACTGAGTGGTTCTAGGATGCATCCTAGAGCCACTCAGTTCACCATCCAAATGTCGCCCACTACTGGGCAACAAAGAAAACTGTGCATCAAACTTGTCACCGCCGTTGAAAGGGCAATATGAGAATTTCACCTGCATCAAAAGGGAGAGATTCTTATATCGTCGACTTAAGCGTAGCACATTTTAATTGTTAACTTTCAAAATGATCACCTATGCTCTGCAGACTTTATTGCAGCTTCCCGCACACAATAAAGAGGTGCATTTACAGAGTCTTCATCATATATGATACTGCGTCACACATTGTAATAGCTAACCTTTTAGGTAGCATTTTCAGGGCTGTGCATTTCATCGTTTTGTGTGGGAAGTTGCCAGTAAACTCTGCAGTGCGTAGGTGTTCGTTTTGAAGGTTAGCAATTAAAATGCCTGATGCTTGTTTAGGAGGCTGGATATCCCATGACGATGCCTCTCATATCCTATTCTCGGTAACCTTATTAATTTGTGGCACCTTCTCAGTTCTAGCAGAGGCGTAACTAGAACTGTCTGGGCCCTGGTGCAAGAAGTGCCATGGGCCCCCCCCAACCCCAGAACACATTGGCCCCTGGGCCCTCCACAATGCCTTCATTTCCTACCTCCCAATCCCTGGTGGTCCAGTGGAGTGGCAGGAGAGGCGGGCTGGTGCGATGTGCTCCCGCGCTGTCCTCTTCTGTAATGCAGAGCACTGGGAGATGATGTCATCTCCCAGCGGTCTGCATTACTAGAGCGCGGGAGGGAGCTTGTGGCACCAGGAGGTGGGGGTCGCAGGGGGCAGCCGGGCCTGGAGTGACGGGCCCGGTCGCGGTTGCGACCCCTGCAACCCCTATAGTTACGCCACTGAGTTCTAGTCACTCCCTAGCGCCCTTCCCATCCCCACTAATGTCCCTTACTGGTAACCCCAGCATTCCTCCGGGTCTCTGCCCTGCAGCTTTTTCTTCTTACTCCTTCAGGTGTAATGTCTTTCAAGGACCTTCAGGAGTCTTACACTCTCCCTTCAACAGAATGGTGGCATTATACTCAGGTTCATCATTTTCTTTGCCAACACTTCAGTAGGAGTCCTCCCCATGATTGTTACACTGGAATTGAGCGATTATTTGCAAAAGCCGGCTTTATATGCAAACCCATATCTAGGTTCTATACCATATTACATAGCCCCAAGAGATGAAAGGTTTGGCTTTCCAGTCATCTTGGAATAGCGAATTGGGAACTGTGGCCCATGAATCCGCATGGACAACATCTCTCTCTGTCACCTCCTCTTCCCTTACATGCACATCTCTTAAGGAAACTTACTATAAAGTATTAACCAGATGGTATCTAACCCCCCCATAGGCTAGCCTAAATATTCACCACTGCCTCGGGGTTGTGTTGGAGGCACCAGTCACATCAAGGTACGATGAGTCACGTCTGGTGGTCATGCCCTGGCTCAAATCATTTTTGACATGACATTTTTGTTGAATTGGCACAAAATTTTCCTTTTTGTCCCTCTCCTTCAACACAATTGGTTTTATTGAGCATGTTGCCTCCTATCACTCGGACTGCCAGGATGCCCAAATACCAATGGATTTTAGCTATAACTGTAGCGAAAGCCTGCATCCCTTGTCATTGGAATTCAACACAACCACCCTCGGTGGCTGAATGGAAGGGAAAACGTAAAGATTATTTCTTGACTGAACGCTACCATGAGTCTATTACAGGCAAAATTTGCTCATTTTCTGTCAGTTGGGTTAGGTGGTTGGTCTGGTTTCAAATTTGAAATCCTGCCTGACTTATCGGACCTGACTTATGAGTTGGAGGTGTCCCCTGTACATGTTTTCTACACATGACCCCAGACATGGCACTTGTTCTACATATTTATTGCTCAAGCTTGCTTTCTATGTCTCTTCTATTACTATAACAAGCCCTTTATGGACCCTTGCCTGACACCCACTGATATCAGCTTTTTCCCTTATCTTAACTGAAGATTGTCCCTCTCTGCAATCTACCTGGACACTCCCTGCTGCTCTTAGCTTAGCAGTGTTACATCAGTAAAATGGGCGGGAGGGGGATACTTTATCATTCAATTACTCTTGAACTACAACTCTGTCAGAACTGAAGTAACACTCTCCAAGGCCCAAATAC
Source organism: Rhinophrynus dorsalis (assembly GCA_037306005.1). Lineage (NCBI taxonomy): Eukaryota > Metazoa > Chordata > Amphibia > Anura > Rhinophrynidae > Rhinophrynus > Rhinophrynus dorsalis. The sequence goes on from CM074722.1 coordinate 44,794,032, forward strand.
AATGATGGTTAATTAGAGCTGCTTTTATTATGAAACATTACTATCCCTTTAAAGTGGATCTGTTACCTTGATTTTTTTTACATATTTGAAAATGTCATTCAAAACGAACCAAAAGTCCAGCAGATGGATAGTTTAGGAAATACTCACACATATTTCTGTGAAATGTGGAAGCGAAAGTCTCCTGGTGCAGCTCAGTGCATAACTGGCATATGAAACATAACCGGTAGCACACAAGTACCACAATTAGCAAACGATATCAAGTATGAATATCTCCTTAATATGACACATAGGCACTTTTAATCAAGGTCACAGGTTTACTTTAATTAACGTTATTCTGAAACCTGACCTATTGGTGTGTCCCGAGGACTGGAGTTGTGGATCACTGCCGTAACAACTTAGCAACCTAGGAACTGCTGGGTCATATACCAGGGTTGTAGTTCTAAGTCCTAACACAGGAGTCCTTTTTTAGACCCAGTTAAGCTGCCCTACTGATCCTCTGGGATTCACAATGCAGCCCCAGCTTCCTTAGCAGGCCTGGGGGGAGATTCACTAAGCAGTGAAGTGGTGATAACGTTGAGATGACTACTCCAGTGACATCACTTCTCCTGTTCCTATGTTATTCTATGGAACCTATGCATTAAGAGTTCTTCAACTTAGAATAACAAAGGAACTGAAGAAGTCATCTCCAGTTTATCACCTCTTTATCACCGCTTCACGAAAAGTCATCTCCAACTTATCACCTCTTTATCACTGCTTAGAGAACATCCCCCTGGTCCTTGAGGAGAATACCATCTGCTGTGGGCACTGTCATCTTGTCAGCTGCCCTGAAGTATTATCGAGTATTCCCTTTACTTATTGTTATTTATTTATTATGCCCCAACAGAATTTGCAGTACTGTGTAACAGGGAGGATTTTCTGCATATTTAAATCATTTGCAGAGTGATCATTACTGTAGTGGGAAAACCATTAGCTTCTTTAGATGTTGATCCATAAAAATAGTAATAATACAGGAACCAGAACTTATCACAGGGAGACTATCTGTAATTGGACCACATTCCTTCACACCAAAAGTCAATATTCTCAGTCTCTAAAAATTGTTGTTTATGTGCATTAAAGGGATAGTAATACTTTGTTTTATCTTTATTTTATTGTGTAGGCATTAAAAAAAGCATGAAGAACTATATAAGTCTTATCTCTCAAACCTTTATGGTTTATGAGATATTCACAAGCAAAGTTCCCCCTCCCGTCCCTTTTACCTAGTGTAAGCCATCTCTTCTCAGATGTGGAATCTAGTTGTAAGACCAGACAGATAACAGCAGGGGACAATCTTCTTCCTATGAGAACAATGAAAGCCCTGCCCCCCTTGACAAGATTTTCAGGTTTTTCCCTTATCTTAATTGAAGATTGTCCCTCTCTGCAGTCTACCTGGGCACCTCCCTTCTGCTCTGGCTGAACAGTGCTACATCAGTAAAAGGGGCGTGAGGGGGATACTTTGTCATTGAATTACTCTTGAACTACAACTCTGTCAGAATTGAAATAACTGCTTTTATTATGAAACATTACTATCCCTTTAAGTGAATAAACTCAAATCCAGAAATGCGTCTACGTGATTTGCAGGAAGTGACAAAATGTCTCTAGGAGCGAGGTCACAGCCCCCGAGCTCATACAAACAGCAAGATAAACCTGGAAAGCAAAGATTTATTTCAGCCTTACATAAATCGATCAGCAGTGGTAGATTTATCAAAACCACATATGGTGATAACTCACATATCCTGACAGCTAATCCTACTATTAGACAAATATTTTCTGCTATAAAAAAAAAGTAGAAGTATCAAATATCATTTAATTAAATCAAATAAAATAGGAGTGCAAAACCGTTAACCGTTTCAGTGCAAGAAGGGTATCCAACGCATTGCTTTGAAATGCGTTGGATACCCTTCTGGCGCTCAAAAGGGTTAAACAGATATGACCTAAAGAGATTTGAGGTGGTTTTAACCCTTTGAGTATCAGAGGGGTATGCAATGCATTGCAAAGCAATGCGTTGCGTACCCCTCTGATACTCAAATGGTTAAATGTGTGGGATGCACCAGTTCTAAATAAATGACACAATGGCCACATACTAGATGACTAATACAGATTAGGAATAATCTTACAAATACTACGGTAAATGTAATTTATGTTATGTTGCATCTATTAAGTGGGCAAAAATGTCAGTTGTTCAAAAGATCGGACCTATGATTAAAGGAGCAGTAAACTTTTATTAATGAAAACCCATATTTTATAGAGCATTTCCTGCTGAATAAAACAAGGTCACTCCCACTGCGGTCAGATGTTTTATTCAAAATTTATAACAGTTCAAATAATCAGGAAGTGAATTTACTGTGTTTACTTCCTGATAGTTCTACATGACAGGAAGTGACACACAATTTCTATCACATTCTATGGAGAACTGTAGAATTTGACCACTAGAGGGCACTGCTAAAGTAAAAAAACATGGGTTTAAACTGTAATAACTCTGAAAATATAAGTCTCTCAGCAGTGGGAGTACCCTTATATTACTCAATAGGAAAATCCCTACAATATATATATTTTCATAAAAAAAGTTTACTGCTCCTTTAAGTGCGGCAAGCATGAAACACGTTAGGTGGTTTATGCACAGATAGCATCTTGTAAGAGCTGTTTTTTCTATGCAATAGTTTTGCTTTTTTTTTTGTACAATAAAATGACTTTTTAACATAAGGATTTGCAGTTATGCTGGCTGTTTGGATTATCGCTGGTCCGTGACGCTCTGGCAACCTGTGTCGTCAAGTTTGTCAGAGCTCGTAGCCAGGGCTGTCGGGAGTAGCTCCAGACTGGCAAAACGGCATCAAGCCTGGTGAGTTTTCAATCCTTAAAACATACATTGTTTTGTATGAAACACGTTTATCAGCTGTTTATCGAATACATGTAGCAACTAGAAGTGGACGTTAAATACTTGGTGCGGTAGCAAAAATTTGAATGGATGAATATTGATGCAGCATTACCAAAAGCAAACTGAATGAAATTATGCTTCAAAAAGTGCTTGCTGGTCATAATTTTAAATCTAAAGCGGGGTTGGGCACCAGGCCCAGACTGGGACAAAAAATAGGCCCGGGCATTTAAGGCTGAGCAGCCCATTTTTATTTTTTGAGCAGCCCAATGGGGGGGCGGCGGCGGCTGGTGTTTGTTCGTTTGCAGGGTTGGGCTGTCGGCCGACGGTGATCATGGGTGGAGCTTATAATCACGTGCGGTTCGCTGTACGTCCTCACGTTGATTGCCCGCCCACCAGGAAACTTGTAACAAGGTGGCCGTCTTTCAGAAAGTGAAAGACGGCCCAAACTTATTTAATGATTAATTTTTTTTAAACACCCGGACCGGCCAACCGGGCAAATTCCTGGGCCTGTTGGGCACCCTTCTGCACGGCAACTGTTGGAGACGACAAATCCCATTGTCCCCATCCAGTCACTGGAGTGCCAAAGGCTGCCTAACCCTGACCTACAGACTGTACACTATATGCTAAGATGAGAGAATATATTGGGAGATTAAATACTCAAGAAATGCTAAGGGGACTTTAGAAACAAAATCCAGTTTAGTTTACTGTATACAGAAGATCAGAGTGTGGAAACATGTTTTTACTTGTTTTTAACTTCACAGCATCCTTTTTTCAAAGGGACATCACCATGATTTCCATTATGACAGATATCTAAAATCAATGCTGGAGGCGATAACAAATTCAAAAAAGTTGTTGGCATGACTCAGTAGAAGGTTCTGATAAAACTTTCCTTGGAGACTATAAGATCAGACTCCTATTTTTAAACAATGGAATACAAATGTTTTATCACTTCTTTTTCTATATCTTGAACCTCCTGAGGATTCAATTCATTGTAATGGGGTGACAAGGCACATGCAAATTGCTTGATTGTGGGACAATGGATACAGAGTGTTTACAATGAAGAATTAAATTGAGGTAGAAAGATAAGAGAGACTTGTCTCTGCATATGTGTAGATGTTGCTGTGGGGTCCAGCTACAGAGTCTGACCCAAATGACAAATGATAGAAGTTACTGAAAGGGCACCAACATGTTGATTGTGCTCTCTTGGAAGGTCTTCTCTTGAGGAGATCTGCCACTTAAGCTAGGGCTTAAAGGGATAGTAATACTTCGTTTTAACTTTATTTTATTTTGTAGGCATTAAAAAAACATGAATAATGATATAAGTCTTATCTCCCAAACCTTTATGGTTTAAGAGATATTCACAAGCAAAGTGTCCCCTCCCGCCCCTTTTACTGATGTAACACTTTTCAGCCAGGGCAGAAGGGAGCTGCCCAGGTAGACTGCAGAGAGGGACAATCTTCAATTAAGATAACAGAAAAACCTGAAAAGCTTGTCAACGGGGGCAGGGATTTCATTGTTTTCAAAGGAATAAGAGTGTCCCCTTCTGTTATCTGTCCAGTCTATGGACTGCATTCCACATCTGAGAAGAGACTGTTTACAGTAGGTAAAAGGGGCGGGAGGGGGAAACTTTGCTTGTGAATATCTCATAAACCATAAAGGTTTGAGAGATAAGACTTATATCATTCTTCATGTTTTTTTAATGCCTACAAAATAAAATAAAGTTAAAACGAAGTATTACTATCCCTTTAAAGGGATAGTAATACTTCAATTTATCTTTATTTTATTTTGTAGGCATTAAAATAACATACAGAACAATATAAGTCTTATCTCTCAAACCTTTATGGTTTGAGAGATATTCACAAGCAAAGTTTCCCCTCCTGCCCCTTTTACCTAGTGTAAGCCATCTCTTCTCAGATGTGGAATCAAATCCATAGACCAGATGGAAAACAGCAGGGGACAATCTTCTTCCTATGAGAACAATGAAAGCCCTGCCCCCCTTGACAAATTTTTCAGGTTTTTCCCAGAGGCGTAACTAGAAGCCACGGGGCCCTGGTGCAAGAATTGCCACGGGCCCCCCTCCGACCATATTGGCCCCCCTCAACCACATTGGCCACCTCCACATTGCCCCTTCCACAATGCCCCCATCACAATGCCCCTCATGCTCCACATTTCCCCCCAATCTCCACAATGCCCCTCATTCTCCACATTTCCCCCCAATCTCCACAATGCCCCCATCGCTACATTGCCCCAACTGACCCCCGTCCTCCTACCTCCTGGTGGTCTAGCGGTGTGTGTGACATGCTCCAGCGCGGTCCTTAGTAATGCAGAGCGCTGGGAGATTATGTCCTCTCCCAGCACTCTGCATTACTCGAGCCTGGCCGCCGGGACATCAGCTGTGCTGCGGGCGGGTGGCGAGGGGGTCGCAGGGGGCGGCTGGGCCCCTGAGAGTGACGGGTCCGGTCGCAGGTGCGACCCCTATTGTTACGCCACTGGTTTTTCCCTTATCTTAATTGAAGATTGTGCCTCTCTGCAGTCTACCTGGGCACCTCCCTTCTGATCTGGATGAGCAGTGTTACATCAGTAAAAGGGACGGGAGGGGGATACCATTGAATTACTCTACTACAACTATGACAGTATTGAAATAACACTGTCCAAAGTCCAGATACTATGATGATTAATTAGAGCTGCTTTTATTATGAAACATTACTATCCCTTTAATTGCGTTCCATAGCTGATCAGCCAGAGAGACAACTTGGGTTTAGAACAGTGGCACCCCCCCCCACACACACACACACACACACACACCACTTTCTGCCTAACATTGATTGAGAAAACTGATGAGGATTTTGAAGTCCCGCAGCCTGTCTAGAGGGTCTGCCAAAATTGGATTTTATAAACCTGAATATGGCACTCTGTAAAGGTTAATGTGTCTGTTTTAATGTGCTGACTGCTTGAAATTTCTGTGTATTACAGATTGGTTTGTTTCCATTATAATTTACACTTTATATGGTAAGTGAAATTGACTAGCACACTTTATCATAAGCCTTCTGTTTGTCTACACATTTACTGGTGCGCCAATATCCCAGAACTATTCCATCTTCCTTAGTCATTCATTGCTGACAGTGCAGAGCCTCCCAGATGTCATTGACCTGAGAAAGATATGTGATTTACAGGTACCCAGTCTGGGAGATTTATACCCTTTTTATACATGATTAGAACTGACTGCTCATGGAAACTGTATTAAAGGGATAGTATTACTTCAAAATTACTATCCCTCATATTGTAGCCCTTAATAACCTGAGTTAAATGACACCAGCGGCATCTCTCAGACCTTTATGGTTTAAGAGATAGCCGCTTTCAAAGTTTCCTCTCAGCATTCTGCTGCCAGCAGGAGAATCCGGTCTCTGAATCAAGAGGAGGCTCTTCAGCAGAGCCGATATCTTGTTATGGAAGGAAAAATGATTAATTGAAACAGTCTTCTATGTGTGCTTGGTAACCAAGCGCATGTAGAAGACTGTTTCAATGAATCCTTTTTCCTTCCATAACGAGATATCGGCTCTGTTTAAGAGCCTCCGCCTGTCCCGGGACCGGATTCTCCTGCTGGCAGCAGAACGCTGATATCAGGGGAGAGGAAACTTTGAAAGCAGCTATCTCTTGATCCATAAAGGTCTGAGAGATGCCGCTGGTGTCATTTAACTCAGTTTATTAAGGGCTACAATATGAGGGATAGTAATTTTGAAGTAATACTATCCCTTTAAGAGATGGTTACACACCTTTCACCAATCAAAATTGTTTTTGTCATTGTACATTCATAAGTAATATTTAATAAGAAACATTAGATTGCCATCTGTTGAACCTGGGCTGTTTCTAGTACTTCTGCATTTTAACATGTTATTGTAAATTGAACAGACTGCATAAAGAAAACTGGATGCACACAACACAAATACTGAAAAACTGAGGGCAATCTATTCTGGACTATGTATGGAATATACAAGTATAGCCTTAGCTTAAAGGAATAGTAATACTTCGTTTTATCGTTATTTTATTTTGTAGGCATTAAAATAACCTAAAGAACAATATATGTCTTATCTCTCAAACCTTTATGGTTTGAGAGATATTCACAAGCAAAGTTTCCCCTCCCGCCCCTTTTACCTAGTGTAAGCCATCTCTTCTCAGATGTGGAATCCAGTCCATAAACCAGACAGATAACAGAAGGGGACAATCTTCTTCCTATGAGAACAATGAAAGCCCTGCCCCCTTGACAAGTTTTTCAGCTTTTTCCCTTATCTTAATTGAAGATTGTCCCTCTCTGCAGTCTACCTGGGCACCTCCCTTCTGATCTGGCTGAACAGTGTTACCTCAGTAAAAGGGACAGGAGAGGGATACTTTGTCATTGAATTACTCTTGAATTGAAATAACACTCTCCAAAGTCCAAATACTATGATGATTAATTAGAGCTGCTTTTATTATGAAACATTACTATCCCTTTAAGGAGGGGGACCTGTTGCATTACAATTACTGGGTCTTGTTTTGCCCTCCACAGTACTATGATATCATTGTTCACCAACATATATAAATAACAGGGGTAGTTTACCCCTTTAGCTGGCATGGATCCCCTGCAGTGCTGGCAAAGTAAACTCTTGATGATCTCTGGTGCACAGTTGTCAGCAAAAACATGAAGAAGAAAAGAGGCCTTTCCCTTCCATTGACAAAGTCTGATATATAATATATATATTCACTTGACTTTCCATGTAGAACTCTCACTGGATTAGTCAGCTCATTGAGGGCACCTAGGGATACTTTGTAATACTGGACCCTTTCATATCAGTGTTCACTGTACTCTATGGGCATCTCTTTCGTATAGACACCCAGGCGGACCACATGAACTTGCTGGTGTGTCCTGCCTTACGAGAGAGCTCTCATATATATAACCCTTTCATGACTCCTGCCTCCATAAGCAGGATTAGGGGTTCTGAGGTCCCCGTTACACTTTGGCATCATTACAGACTCCCGCGGGAGATAGGGACTTCTCCTCATTTATTTTTTGCATTTTTCACACTTGTCAGTGATTAACTGTTATCTTTGTGCTGCGCGGTGCATGGGAGCAACTGATTGAGTGTTTTCAGCATACTTTGTGATGCGCTTGAGTACCAGGTTGCACACCAACGACTGGGAGCTTGGGACAGTCCCACTTCTCAACTGGGACTTAGTGCCCCTGAGTGGGCGGATGAGTGACCCGATCTCTTGGAGCATATGCAGGCATATAGAACAGTCGGTGGTTATGCTCCATAAGTTATGATTTAAGAATAAGTCATTTATGTCAATATTATTTATCCCTTTGCTGATTACACTACATATTACTTTTGGATCACAGTTTTATTACTCCGTTACTATTGGTTCACAAGTTGTCATTCAGATGCTCAAGTGATCCATGCAGTGAGTCTATTCACTAGTTACCAATCAGGTTGCTGTGAGTGATGACATCACCAGCCTCAGAAGCATCGCTGAGACAGTCTTGGCCTACATAAGGGAGGTAAGACTCCATTTTAAGTTGTCTTGACCTGTTATTTTGCTACTTCATCTTTGAAATAAATTTATTAATTAAGTCCCACGTGTGCTGCCCATTATGTTGGCAGTCCATGAGTTTCGCTAAAGGAGTACCCCAACAGTGCCTGAGCCCCCTAAAGCCCCCAATATCCTCAGAACGTTGACCAGATGACAGAGCAAGGGCAAACCCACAAAATGAGCCATCTCTGACCTTGCTACGTGGAGCAGTTGCAGAGATATGTCCCAAACTGTAAAGACCCATAGAAGCGAATGGAGCAATGGCGTCTATGCGGTAAACGCGTGCCTTAAAGTCGCAGAACATAAAGTTAACGAGGTGAATACCAAAACGTAAAACCACTCAAAAGCCCATTAGAATTAAACAGTAGACCCAATAAACACAGGTCCCAGTGGGGAAAGTGTCCAAAGCCTCCTCAAAACATGCTAACCATCAACAAAAGGGTTAAGTTACCACAGTAACTTGCTCCAAACACCTCACAGACATACAGAATAAACCCAGTGAGTGCATAAGTATGTCATAGGAACTCCAAATGAGACCTCTGTGCGGAGGGGAAGCATGGGACATGTGGACCTCAGCACTCAAAGGGTGCTCACTTTTTCAGCAGGTCTTCTGATTACCATATATCAAGAAGAAGCCTCAGCAACTCCTGGGGAAAGAACTTGCAGCCAAGATTTCCCCCCCAGGGCTTAGGTCCACAAAAAGCACCTGGTAAACTGAGCTATCCACATTTGGGTGATGGGAATTGTCAGTCATGGTAATCCGCCTAATGGTAATATTGCATACCTAACAGAAAAAAATAATAAAAATGCTAAAACTTTAGCAGGACTGTTCTCTTGCCTACTGTCTAGACCAAGGCTCAAATGTTATTGGTTGGGGATTGGCTAGCTGCAAGCTAAGGAGAGGAGGTAGGGTCCACCCAGAAGTCACGTCTCAGAATTGTCCCTGCCTATTAAAGGGGCTGATCGCCTACCCAAAGTTTCCAGTAACCTGTATTGGACGACAGAGAAAATAAATCTTGCTGAACCTATTGATCTTCAATAATACAGAAATGGTATACAACTTTCAGGCAAGGGGGTATAATGCTATTCTTCCCTCATATGTATTTAAGCCCTGAGCTGCTTGGTCTGGGAAAGCTTTTCTGCCCAAACAAAGCAGCCCTGCAAAGGCATCGTACTAGTATATAAGAGCAGAATGTCTGTTTGAATTGCTATTTAGAGCTGTTTTTGTATGTCTGGTCATTATATATATATATATATATATATATATATATACACACACTCAAGTCAGAATGTGTGACAGAAGTTGGAAAAAGGGTTTTCCTACAGTTTTCCATATGTCAAATTTGTAACACTGTGCACACATTACCTTCTTCTTTTTTGCGGGTGCTCGAGGCTTCAATAATATCATGTACCATTCATCTCCAAAATGGTGTGCCCGGCTTTTTTGGAGATTAATTTCCTACAGTTTTGCCAGAAATGTTTCCATTCTAGTGGAATGCAAATTGCCCAAAATATAAGGGGATCAACTTAAATTCAACATGGCTTAAAGAAGATGTTTGCATGTAAATGAGGAATAAGAAACAGGTATTTAAATGATCTAAGACAGTAGGGTCAGATGCATAATTTAAAAAATAAAAAGAATGGAATAGGATCTACAAACAAGTAATTAGGCAAGCTGAATTTGAAAATGAGAAACGTATCGCAAAAGAGATTAAGGAATATCCTAAATATTTCTACTAGTATATAAATGGCAAAAATGTTTTGGATTATATTAGCCTACGTAAAACTGAGACAGGTGAATTAATTATTGAGGTGCAACAATGGCTAAAACCTCATACAAATTCTTTTTTTTCTTCTGTATACACAAACAGAGCAACAATGGCAGCTTTTGGCAGACAGGAAGAATTTGCGGAATTTCCTCCAACATGAACATGGCTTACTGAGGACAAAGTCCAAAAGACTGGAAAATGTTATGGTAACTAAAGCACATAGCCTGACGCCATACATCCAAGGGTACTTAAAGGAATAGTAATACTTCGTTTTATCTTTACTTTATTTTGTAGGCATTAAAAAAAACATGAAGAACGATATAAGTCTTATCTCTCAAACCTTTATGGTTTGGGAGATATTAGCAAGTAAAGTTTCCCCTCCTGCCCCTCAGATGTGGAATACAGTCCATAGACCAGAGAGATAACAGCAGGGGACAATCTTCTTCCTATGGGAACAATGAAGGCCCTGCCCCCTTGAAAAGTTTTTCAGGTTTTTCCCTTATCTTAATTGAAGATTGTCCCTCTCTGCAGTCTACCTGGGCTCCTCCCTTCTGATCTGGCTGAGCAGTGTTACATCAGTAAAAGGGGCGGGAGGGGGATACTTTGTCATTGAATTACTCTTGAACTACAACTCTGACAGAATTGATATAACACTCTTCAAAGTCCAAATACTATGATAATTAATTAGAGCTGCTTTTATTATGAAACATTACTATCCCTTTAAGGAACTTAGTTCAGTAATAAAAAGACCATTATACTTAAAATGTATTGGTTCAGTCTCATCAGGCATAGTGCTCTGTGATTGTAGGGAAGCAGATGTACTACCATTATTAAAAAAGGGAGCAAGATCTAAACAGGGAAATTATAGACCTGTAACTTTGACATCCATAGTATCTAAGTTATTGAAAGGATTACTAACCGCTTGGCGAAAAAATTTCCCACGAAAAGTGAATTTTTTTTCCGCTTTTTTCACCTAGCTCATTGCATTGAAATCAATAGGTAAAAATATTTTTCTCCACATCACGAATGTTTTCTACAGCCATATAAAAGTCTGTGTTTGTGAGAGGAGAGAGTAACATGTTTTTGAGCTACAGAAGATTGTCAAATAGAGGGTAATTGAAGCTTAATTTTAGGGAATCATTTAGATAGGACATTTGTTCTCTCTAGTAGCGGAGTCTAGGGGGAACAATGGGATAAGAAAGGAGGAAGGAGGTTGACCCAAAATACCCCACAATTTGGTGTGACTGACTGGCAAGACACAGGCAGCTGGGGTCCAAATTGCTTGCTGATTTTACTTTTATTGTCTCTGTGCTGGGGAAGTCTGGGGAAAGAAGTAGTTGATTTTGTTTTTTAGTTATATATATTTTTTGGGACTGTGATAAGATATGGTGGACAACTTACAAATAAATAAATAAACATAATTAAACAAATAAATATATTACACAGCTGACTGGGAGCTCTGTGACTGAGGCAGACTTGATAGACAGCAGACGACATTGAGAATTTTGTTGAGGGACAAGGCAAGACATCACACGCCATCGCATATAATAAGCACCCTCCCCATATCACATAAGGTGAAGAGGGGTAAAATTGTGCATATTATACGCAAGATTTTACGGTATGTTAATAACAGGGCTTATAATTTTAAGTCCTTTGCTACTAGCCGGACCTGAAAAGTTACTCACCACTACAAGCCAAAACATACCCACCAGGGCTGAATTTCTACTCGTCAGGGCTAAATTTTCACTCGCCATTGGCTAGTGGCGAGTGGAAATTTTGAACCCTGTTAATAAGACAGTGAAAGAGTTAAAATTCACATTTGATTCCTGCTTATATTTGTGTCAGTTTCATTCCCTTGAATTGTTTCTATTCCTTCGTAAAGTAAAACATTTGTTCTAGGCAATTTGCCAGCATCCGCATAAGCAATAAGTATTTAGCCTTGTGTTCTGTTCGTGCCTTCCTAAGTTTTACTGACAATATCTTAATTTTCTGTATATAAGTAGCTACGCTACCACAATTTAGTTGAAGATGTGTTGATTCATATACTTCGTGTGTTTGAATCCATTTCTTCCCGAGTGCTCGTACCTACAGTGAATGGGAAACAAGGAGTGTCTGGTCTGTCTCCCCGGATTGAAAGCCACCTCTATAGCATACAAATCAATCAGTACTTCTGCCAAAGATAGAACAACTCCCTGGATTCAGACAATCAATGACGTCCCTGTCAGGAACATATAAGTGTTAAAAAATGGTGAAGATAGAAAAAAAAAAAGTATAACCAATTTGACCTTACATTTTTTGCTCTTGAAGATCATGTAAAGTAAAAATAAAAGATTACCCTTCCTTTAACTAGACAATAGGGGGCTGGATTCAAGTGCAGGAGATAAACATTACCTCCCTTTTTATCAAAAATGTTCCTATTGAAGTTTATTGGGAAACCTGGAGATAAAAGCAGAGATAACATTAGCACCTGACATCATCTGAACCACACCTGACATCATCTGAACCACACCTGACATCATCTGAACCACACCACACAGGGGGCTAGATTTAAAGGCAGCCATTAGCCAAAAAAAAAGACTAACGGGTGTCTTTACATGCAGTAGGCCATTCATTGGGCCATGTAATGAACTGCTAACGGCAGTTCATCCAGTGTACCGGCCGCTACACTAACGTGTGTTTTGGCCCACAGAAACAAAAAAAAAGCTCCACTTTGCCATTCAATAGCCTGCGTTAGCTGAAAAAGATCCAATGAGGGACTCACTTACCGCCTAAAATTTAAGACCCAGTTTGTTTGGCCGTAGAGTCCCTCATCGGATCTTTTCCCAGCTAACGCAGCTGTTAACTGGCAAAAAAAAAACAAAGTCCTCAGTGGATGTATTGATATGGGGCCCCAAGCCCCACATCAATACATCCAAAGTGCCTAAATTGTGTCAAAAGTTAGTAGAATTAACCCTATGAGTGCTATCAGGGTATAATTACCCCGCCGGCATTCATAGGGTAAATCTGACTAAGTGAAAAAACATCATCACATTACAAGCTACACTTACCATTAATCCTGATGTACAGTGGAGTCCTTGGCTTGCTGGTCCTTCTCTTCTGTCTTCTCATCCTTCTGTCTTCTTTCTTCAGTCTTCCGCCTTCTCCCTGTGAAATAAAAGAAATATATTAACATTCAGCATGAACAAATACATTCCAGAAACCTTTGAGTGGCAGAGGGGTACGCAACACATTGCAAAGCAATGCGTTGCATACCTCACTGTCACTCAAAGGGTGTAATTTTAGTGTCCCATAGATATAGCCACATATGCCTCCATGTAATGCCCCATAAAATACATGCCCATGAATAAAAAGGTCCATAAATACAGCAATCAATGTAATTCTCACATGCCCAATGTCACTTAGCTTATATCTGTTGTCTCCGCTGCTTGGAGAGGCTGCGAGGGCGGCGGCGGCGGCGGAGACAGAAATGTTCCACAACGATCCTCATTAGCTGTGTACGGGCCGATGCCCGTAACACACTGAGGGCATTTGAAGTGAGCCTGCCTTTATATATGGGCAGGCTCACTTCTATTGCCCTCACTGCCATTGGCTGGGATGTTCTTCACATCCCAGCCAACCAGATTCAAGAACAGCCTCTCGAATCTGGTTGGCTGGGATGTGAAGAACATCCCAGCCAATGGCAGTGAGGGCAATAGAAGTGAGCCTGCCCATATATAAAGGCAGGCTCACTTCAAATGCTCTCAGTGTGTTCAGGGCATTGGCCCATACACAGCTAATGAGGATCGTCGTGGGACATTTCTGTCTCTGCCGCCCTCGCGGCTGCTCCAAGCGGCAGAGACAACAGATATACTGTAAGCTAAGTGACATTGGGCATGTGTGAATTACATTGATTGCTATATCTATGGACCTTTTTATTCATGGGCATGTATTTTATGGGGCATTACATGGAGGCATATGTGGCTATATCTATGGGACACTAAAATTACACCCTTTGAGTGACAGTGAGGTACGCAATGCCACTCAAAGGTTTCTGCAATGTATTTGTTCATGCTTAATGCTAATATATTTCTTTTATTTCACAGAGAGAAGGCGAAAGACTGAAGAAAGAAGACAGAAGGACAGTGGATGACAGGTAAGTGTAACATGGATCTGTTAACGATCGGTGCTTGACAGTATGTCAAGTAGACATGTGCGAATTCATTCAGAGACATTGGATTTCGTCGAAAATGGGGTCATTCGGAGACATTCGGCCAATCCGAAACTCAAGGGTCATTCGGAAAAAATGATCCGACTCCGAACAGCCCAGGCCCGAAATTCGTCGAAACTTTCGGAAGTTTCGGCAATCGACACATTTCTGAAAGTTTTGACTACTTTTGACCAGGACTTTTTTGTACTTCCTGTGCACGCTCAATTACTTTCCCTCCATAATTTTCCCTCCATGTCTCTAGTCCAATTCCATTCTCCGTTTCATGCACTACTTCCCTCTTTTGTCTGTATTCGAATAGCCTTCTTCGTTTCATGATGGGGGTTGGACTAATGACACAGTCACACAGACAGACAGCCTGCATTTCCTCATTGCGTTGTTGGAGCTCAGAGAGAGAAGAGATTAGAGAGTGTACAGTTGTTGTGTAGGCAGGCAGGTAGCATTAGGCTAGGCATAGGTAGGCAGCCAGCATTAGTTCCAGTTATTGCCACTGCAAGAGCAAGTAATATTTGTTCCTGTGCAAAATATAAAAAAATATTAGGTATTTGTTCGAATACAGGGCCGGCCCTTACACGGGTCCCAGTGGGTCCATGGACCCAGGCGGCACTTTGACAGGGGCGGCAATTTGCCGTCCCATAGCATGTTTATTTTGTGCTCTTCCGCCAGTTCTGTGTTGCAGGGTGTCCCATCAGTGTGACTGTCAGCAGCCGGGCAGCCCTATGCTCACTCAGTGGCGATGCCTGTTGGCTGCTTCAGTGACGTGAATTATGTGATAGTGAAACATTATGCCTATTTTGTATTGTTTATCGCCCACCTAAAGTCAAGATTTGAGTAAATAGGTCTACCGTCCCAGATTTGCTAGAGAGGTTTTACAAATACAGGAGGGTGCCCCCTGTACGAAATGAGTCTAAACATTTGGGATCCCTAGTATGAGTGCACAACAGTGCATGATGTGTCCTGAACAGGATTGCTGTGAGGTGTCTCCACCCAGAAGGTGCTGTCCGGGCTGAGCTTCAACATTGTGACAAGTGACCAACTAAGAGCACCGTGCCAGACTTAATCTGCAGCCATAGCATCACCCCCTCCTACTCTCCGGGTCCCGCTGACTGGCAATAACAGGTGAGTCACTAAGAGATCTGAAGCCTTTCTGGAAGTCCTTTCACTTGGAAAGGGGCTAGGTATTACTTGGGGGAGTTGCCTCGTGTGTAAATCATTTCTAGGTGGGAGATGAAACTCCCATCATCCCCTGATTATGACGTTGGGAAATGCCCAGCAATTACCGTAGAGCCCTGTATTGCACACTCACGGAAAACGGTGATATTGCTATACTAAGACAATGCTGTGGACCCCTCTTCAGAATAGATGTCAAGCATTTTTTTTTTATTTCTCTCCTGTGTTGCAGATTGTTCACAACAGAATGTCTCAATTTTTCTTTTTAACACATTACATCTATCACATTACAATCATTGATGTTTATTCTTGATTCTTGTAGTATGAAACTCTACAATGTATATACACATAGAGTTATCTGATATGAGGGGAAATCAGGATAGGAAAACGAGACAGAGGAATTTGGGTTTTAAAAGGGACAGTAGGGTAGGAGGCTGGTACCAGAAAATGAAACCTTAATCTTTACCCATGTACTAACATAGAATGTGACATGTAGTTTGTCCATGTTCGAGTCGACCACTTATGTTGAGTAGGATGTGACAGGCATGGGTTTTCGATGTTCGAGCATATGCTATATTGAAGGACAGGCATGGGGTTTCGATGTTCGAACATATGCTATATTGAAGGACAGGCATGGGGTTTCGATGTTCGAACATGCTAAACTGAATGACAGGCATGGGTTCTCGATGTTCGACATTTGCATTGTGACTGGCATCCCATGCTGGAGTAGAGGTGACATGCACAGACTGGCAATGTACGACAATGTCCGTTTTTGGGATGGATCTTTTTCTAAATGCACACCCTGTCTGCAAAGAATGATAGCAGCGTGCACGGAGGCGCACTGCTATAATTTAACCCATGTTAAATTCGGCCGAATAATTCGGAATGGATCAGAATTTCGTCCAAATCGAATAGGCCCGGTCCGAAATTAGGATCATCCGAATTAGAAAAAAAATTCGTCCGAATTCGAATTTTACCGAATATTTTGCCCGTGCACAAGTCTAATGTCAAGCACCGATAGTTAATTGATTTTCACTGTTCAGTTCCCAATATCTCTGCTTTTAGAGGCATTTTGGGAGCTAAACGCGCCAAACAGACGTTCAGCCACAAGACTGTTTTTGTGGCTTAACGCCCTTTGGAGATCTAGCTGGTAGGGCCTTTAAATACCGCGTTAAACATTAGTTTAGTTTAACAGCCGGTATTCACTTTGGCCCTACCAGCTATGTTAACGGCTGGCTTTAAATCTAGCCCAGGATCTCTAAGCAAGGCCATACATAATAGAGGTCCCACCCAGGACAGGAAAGCCAGACATTGTAATTAATTTATATTCATCAATTAACCCCTTATGGGCCGGCCGCGCATATACGCGTCTGTCACTTAAGAACCACGGACCATTTTTTTTTCGTGCAGCCGTGCAGGGAGCTTAGAACTCAATGACTGTCCAGGACCATCATGGATCCTTAACCCCTTAACGACCAGCGGTCGCGGGGTGAGTGGTCCTTTAAGGACCAGATAGAGAGGGACTGAGGGACTGAAAGAGATCGCTCCGGTCTTGGAGCAATCAAATTCAGTCCCCGGTATTACTCACCGCGCTCCTGCAGGAGCGCGGTGAGTAATAGTAAGTGCCGGACCAGCGTGACGGTCCGGGTACGTCACCGGACTCTAAGGGGTTAAGGATCTAGGTACATAGTGGGATTTTATTTATTCAAAGTGTGGAATCTTATTTTTGAGAAGTTTTATTTTAACCCTTTGAGTGCCAGAGGGGTGCGCAACACATTGCAATGCCTTGCGTACCCCTCTGGCACACAAAGGGTTAAAGGGGGAATACCTAGTGCCCCATAAAACTTCTACTTACAAATATGAGGTTAACCCTTTAATGGGTCAAGGGGTGTGCAGTGCATTGCTCACTCCATCTGGGCCTTAAAAAGGTTAATACTATGTTTTAGCCCTTTTACTGTCAGACACTGAAGGGGTTAAGCCGACATGTTGTTCTTATTTATAAGCAGTTTTTTTTTTTACTTTATTAACTGAAAAAAAAACACAGAATAAAAGATTAGGTAACCAAAGCTTTCTCAATTTCAGCTTCAATAAAATATGAACAATTCTATTTATTGAGTGGATTCTTTTTAACCTTCTGAGTGCCAGTGGTGTTTCTTAAAAGAATAGTAATGTTTCACAATAAAAAGCAGCTCCAATTAATCTTCATAGTATTTGGATCATGGAGAGTGTTATTTCAATGCTGTCAGAGCTGTAGTTCAAGAGTAATTGAATGATAAATTATCCCCCTCTCATCCCTTTTACTGATGTAACACTGCTCACCTCAGAGCAGTAAGACTGTCTGGATGGATCGCAGAGAGGAACAATCTTCACTGAGCATAAGGGAAAAACCTGTCAAGGGGAGAAGGGTCATCCTTATGATCACAATAAGAAGACTGTCCCTTGCTGTGACCAGTCCAGTCAAGAGACCAGATTCCACATCTGAGAGGAGGTGGCTTACACTAGGTAAAAGGGGCGGAGGGAGGATATTTTATCATTCAATTACTCCTGAACTACAACTCAGACACTTTTGAAATAACACTCTCCGTGGCCCAAATACTATGAAGATTAATTGGAGTTATTGTGAAACATTATTATCTCTTTAACAATTGAGTTTCTATTGTCATATTACAAAGCTTATTGAACTGATCATAAGAGACAGCAACACCTTGAAATATGTATTTATATTCTAAGTATAAAAAAGGCAAAACTTGCAAACTGCACAACATGTGGATGATGGCTGTGAATATGACATATCCTTGCTTTTAAAAACAGACCTTTAAACAGCCCTCAGGGAGTTCATCGTGCTGTACACAAGGATTCTCAGTCCCACAGGTTTCCAGGAGTCAAGCAGAGTGTTTTCAAATGTCACAATCACACCAGAGCCAGCTGTCTGATGAAAGAGAATGTTAGAGATGCATCTTGCCAGTTCAGTTTATGGATTGGCTAGTGATGATGGGAATTGTAGTTTTCAACTGCTGGGGGGCCTCAGATTTCCCACCTTAATTAAGGTGACCACATATCCCTTTAATTCAGGAATCCATATGAAGATTTCATTCTGCAGTTCGGAACAAGAATCAGTGCAACTCTGGATTGTGTGTTTTTTATAAGTAGATATTAAAAACAAAAATTGTTTGCAAGGTGAGCAGGAACTCTCATAAAGTACATGTATCTTTGAATGTCAATTCACCTGTATGATAAGGCAACCCTTTCAGTGCCAGAGTTGACAGTAGTTACAAATGGTAGTAGAGATGGGAGAAGGTGGTTGTAGGAGGACAAATGTCTTGCAACTCCTGTGTTTACTTGAATCAGCTGATTTTCGGATAGCTGGCTCAGCTGTTCAGTGAATAGAGAAGATCAGAGAAGCTGTGATATCCAACTTCTCTCATTTTGAGACCATTTCAGTACCACAAGGTTATGCCAGCCACATCTTATGGCATTGAAAGGGTTAAAGGGGAACTATCACCCCCTGTACAAGTTTGGCTAATAAGTAAATAGAGCAAATACCTTGAAAAGTTGTTTGCTTTTTTTAAAAAAAAATATTGGTGGCATGGTCAAAATGAAAGGTGTAAAAATGATCCATGGCTTTACTTCCGGACAGACTGAGGGTATCCACAGTCTGTCCAGAAGTAAGACCACGGATCATTTCCTTATGCAAATGAGGCAGTGTCAATCACAATAGTAAACCTGTTGAAGGCACGGTGGATTCATGGTTATGTTGGAGGATTGTGGAAGATTGTTAGAAGGACCAAAGGGATATGATGGAGAAGACACCCCAGTGCATACTGTCAACATAAATTCACTACCATATCATCATCCCGGCCCTTATTGCCCATTAGTACTTCTCCCCTTTGTCTGCTTCACATCTGCTGCATCCACATTCTCTTAAAGGGATAGTAATGTTTCATAATAAAAGCAGCTCTAATTAATCATCATAGTATTTGGACCTTGGAGAGTGTTATTTCAATTCTGTCAGAGTTGTAGTTCAAGAGTAATTGAATGATAAAGTATCCCCCGCCCCTTTTACTGATGTCACACTGCTCAGACAGATCAGAAGTTAGGTGCCCAGGTAGAGTGCAGAGAGGGACATTCTTCAATTAAAATAAGGGAAAAACCTGAAAAACTTGTCAAGGGGGGCAGGGCTTTCATTGTTTTCATAGGAAGAAGATTGTCCCCTTCTGTTATCTGTCTGGTCTATGGACTGCATTCCACATCTGAGAAGAGATGTCTTACACTAGGTAAAAGGGGCGGGAGGGGAAACTTTGCTTGTGAATATCTCTTCATATTTTTTTAATGCCTACAAAATAAAATAAAGATAAAACGAAGTATTACTATCCCTTTAAAACCCGGCCTACTCACCCATTCCACTTAAATGACACGTATAGTTTTTGATGAATAAAAAAATAATAAATAAGGATACTACCACTGCTCGGAGATGTGCCATTCCACAGTTATTACAGTTTTAATTGATTGGGGTTTTTTTACATTAGCAATGCCACCTGATGTCCACACAGTTGAAGTTCACCTCTAGTTCACCTGGTATCCAGACTGGTATTACATTGCATTCTATGGAAAAGGTCAGTGATAATAACAGCTCCATCATCTTGTAACTGTTTGAACGGTTATAAGTTTTGAATGAAGCAAGTGACATATTTTAACGGTTACATCTTTTCATTAAACAAGTTTAATTCTTATTTAAGACCACCCCATTGTGATGCAGATTATGTCATTTGGACACTCCTATCCCAACACTAATTACTTGCCTGGGGCACCAGACTAAGATGCTCCCGGGTACGTAATAAAACAAGCCATATTAAACTGGCAGTGATTCCTAGGTCAAAACTGAGATTAGTAGAGTAACATAGTGACATAGTAATTTAGGTTGAAAAAAGACTTGCGTCCATCTAGTTCAACCCTTTTCCTATTCCTGTTTACCATCATTGAGCCAAAAGAAGGCCTTAGTATGTCAAGGGGAAAAAAATTAACTCAGGTTTGCGTTCTTATATTTTCTTCACATCTCTTATTCACATGAAAAGATAAGAATAAAAAGCTGAACAAGTTGCATGTGTTGCTATGGCAACATGGAGAGTCTGCTCTGAGGTCATCTGCTCAAACCGCACACAGCTCTCTCAGCTCATGCTGCTCCTTAACCCTTCAAGGACCAGAAGGGTGTACATTGCATTGCAAGTCAATGTTCAGCATATTTTTCTATTCCTTTACCCCTTAACAAGTGGTGATGTGTCAGGACAGTCAGCGTTTTGTTCCTGAAGGACCAGCGATGATCCTGGCACATTGTGTATTTTGTGCTGCGGGAGCGCTTTAAGCACTAGCAGGGTCTGAAATTGACCTTTCCAAGACCAGAGTGGTCTCTCTCAGAACCCCATTCAGCACACTGGTAAACATCATCAATCACCTGTACTGGCGCACCAACAAAGATCAAAGCGGTCTTTAAAGGGATAGTAATACTTCATTTTAACTTTATTTTATTTTGTAGGCATTAAAAAAACATGAAGAATGATATAAGTCTTATCTCTCAAAGCTTTATGGTTTAAGAGATATTCACAAACAAAGTATCCCCCCCTGTTCAGCCAGATCAGAAGGGAGGTGCCCAGGTAGACTGCAGAGAGGGACAATCTTCAATTAAGATAAGGGAAAAACCTGAAAACCTTGTCAAGGGGGGCAGGGCTTTCATTGTCTTCATACAAAGAAAATTGTCCCCTTCTGTTATCTGTCTGGTCATACAACCAGATTCACATCTGAGAAGAGATGGATTACACTAGGTAAAAGGGGCGGGAGGGGAAACTTTGCTTGTGAATATCTCATAAACCATAAAGGTTTGAGAGATAAGACTTATATCATTCTTCATGTTTTTTTAATGCCTACAAAATAAAATAAAGTTAAAACGAAGTATTACTATCCCTTTAAGGGAAGGTTACTTCCCTGGAGCTCTCGTCGATAAGGGGTTAAAGTGACAGTAATGTCCCACAAAAATATTTTTTTTGTTTTGTAGATTAAAGAAAAATAAATTCTGTGCAGCAAATCCTTTACGGTTTGAGAGATATTCGCCACTAAAGTTCTCTCTCTCCTGATGTCAGCTGTAAAGCTGACAGCAGGAGATCCGAGTCGGCTGACACGAGGAAGCTCTTCAGCAGAGCCGCAATAGTGCAATTTAAAAAGAAATACTTATTTGTAACGGTCTAAAAATGTGCTTGCAAACCAAACACACTTTGTAGACCGTTCCAATGAAGTATTTCGTTTAAAATCACGCTGCTGAAGAGCCGCCTGTCGGTCACCAGACCGGGAACTCTTGCTGTCGGCTTACAGCTGACGTCAGAAGAAGAGGACGGAGGGGGGAACTTTAGGACCAAATCTCTCTCAAACAGTAAAGGTTTGAGAGATGGGATTTGCTGCATAGAATTTATTTTTTTAGCCTACAAAACAAAAACACATTTTTATGGGATATTAGTGTCCCTTTAAGGAGTTAAGGTAGCCTTCAACAGTGTTGGCTTTGATAATTGGTGTGAAGATTAATGTAAATAAGAGGCAGAAGGAAACTGACTGACTTCAGAAGCTTCGGAGAAATTAAGCAAGAATAAAAAAAAAACACTGTCAATTTTTAAAGGGATAGTAATACTTACAATGTAAAAAAATATATGTTGTAGGGTTTATGTCCCCAAATAAAACAAGGGTACTCCCACTACTGATAGATATTTTACTAAAAAATTATAACAGCTCAAACTTGTATTTTTTAGGTGCAATATCACAGTGGCCTGAAAATTTACAGTGGCGCTGTTGCTACACCATTCTATGGAGATTGATGGTCTACAGACCAAAGCTGTACACAGGCTGGTGTAGCAACAGCGCCACTGTAAATTTTCAGGCCACTGTGATATTGCACCTAAAAAATCCAAGTTTAAGCTGTTATAATTTTTTAATAAAATATCTCTCAGCAGTGGTACTACCCTTATTTTACTCAGGGGGGATAAACCCTACAACATATTATTTTGCATTTTAAGTATTACTATCCCTTTAAGGATTGAGGCTAATTTGTAGTGTTAGGGTATAATTTTCACAATACTGTATTTGTTCAGCTAGGCGGCACGGCCCTTAGGAGATGGAAATCCTATGCACCAGTGCCCAATATTGCAGAAATGACACATAGTATAAATTGAGAACTGATTCAAATTTACTCTAGCCAAAGGAAAAATGTGATTGCTCTGTCTCATATTTATATGTAGAATGCAGCACAGAGATTTCTTTATCAGCCTTATAGACTATGGAGGAAACTGACACACCAGAACGAGATAAAAGCAATGTTTTGATGGTATATTAAAGGGAGGAAATGACTCGGGGATTCTAACCAAACTAGGCAACAAAATGAAAATCAAGTAACGATTTTAAAGGGACAGTAATACTTAAAATATAAAAAAAAAATGGGGTAGGGTTTATCCCCCTGAGTAAAACAAGGGTACTCCCTCTGCTGAAAGGTGTTTTATTCAAAGTTATTCCAGCTCAAAGTTGAATTTTTTTAGGTGCAATATCACAGTGGTCTGAAATTGTACAGTGGAGCTGTTGCTACACCATCCTATGGACTGCTCTGGTCCGTAGACCAAAAATCTCCATAGGATGGTGTAGCAACAGTGCCACTGTAAATTTTCAGGCAACTGTGATATTGTACCTAAAAAATTAAACTTTGAGCTGTAATAACCTTTGAATAAAACACATTTCAGCAGTGGGAATACCCTTGTTTTACTCAGGGGGATAAACCCTACAACATATATTTTTTTACATTTTAAATATTACTGTCCCTTTAACTCTCTGTGATCTATTTCATAAAACAGCACTATAACAGCTCAGTGCAAAATACCTGTTGCAAAATAATTTAAAAAAACAATATTTACTCCATGCGGATATTTGATTTTAAAGATGCAGAAACTGTTGTTCCTTATCAGCCAATCGTCTCTTTGGTTTATACTGGACCCGGTAAAACAATGAGATGGTTGGTTGAAGAGGTAAGAAGTCTGTTCGTTTGAGTGAATCTCAGATTCAGTCCTCAGGACACACCAAGAGGTCATATTTTTTACGTCTCTAAATAAACACAGTCACCTGAGATTAAGCAGCAATATCTTGAAAACTGACATGTTGGTGTGTTCCTGGGACCAACACTGAGAAATGTTGGTTAATATTTTATATGATAGAGCAAGAACAATGACTCTTTTAATCCTTATAGTTTTTATCCACATGTTTTAACCTGTAAAGTGCTAGGATCATACAATGCATGAGCTTGGACAGCTGCATCTGTGTGCCAAGCCTGTACACCGTACGATCGAAATGCAGTCACTGCATAAGCTGTTTACACCACCAAGCAGGACTGCATTAAAAAAATACACATGCAGACCTTGTTGGGGACATCAGGACACCTCCTGATACCCCCCTTGTTATTGATCTCCCAGCCAGTCTCACTGGATGATCAATATTTGCAGTGAAGGACAGCAGCATGCTCTCCTCTTTCACTCCTACCCCGAGCTTCCGGGTTGGAGAAGGTGGGATCTGAAAAATCTGCCTCCCTTCACAAGTGATGTGGAAAGGCTTTCACCAATCCCATTCACTCCTTCTGGCTGGAGTCAAGTAAGAGAGCATGCTTCTCTCCTGAGTCTCCAGTACTGATCAGCTGGGAGATAAATAACTTTGGGGGGGTCCAATGCTTTGCTTTGCATTGCACTGGGCACCTATGTGGCACACAGTGGGTCATTTTTTTATTATAATTTTTTATTCAGACCTTGTTGGAGGCTATCAGCAACAAGTTCTGAATAAAAAATAATGGGAAAATATATTTACACTGTGTGTTACACAGGGAGGTCAACACATTGCTTTACTATACATTGGACACCCCTGTTGTATGCACACAAACTGCATCCAATCCCCCACCCCATGTACCCTAAACCCCCTCCCCCAGCCTGGTTCCACAGCCCACTGGCAGTCCCGTTTCCCCAGCCTAGTTCCACAGCCCACTGGCAGTCCCATTTCCCCAGCCTGGTTCCACAGCCCTCTGGCAGTCCCATTTCCCCAGCCTAGTTCCACAGCCCACTGGCAGTCCCATTTCCCCAGCCTGGTTCCACAGCCCACTGGCAGTCCCATTTCCCCAGCCTGGTTCCACAGCCCACTGGCAGTCCCATTTCCCCAGCCTGGTTCCACAGCCCTCTGGCAGTCCCATTTCCCCAGCCTAGTTCCACAGCCCACTGGCAGTCCCATTTCCCCAGCCTGGTTCCACAGTCCTCTGGCAGTCCCATTTCCCCAGCCTGGTTCCACAGCCCACTGGCAGTCCCATTTCCCCAGCCTAGTTCCACAGCCCACTGGCAGTCCCATTTCCCCAGCCTGGTTCCACAGCCCTCTGGCAGTACCATTCCCCCAGCCTGGTTCCACAGCCCACTGACAGTCCCATTTCCTAAGCCTGGTTCCACAGCTCACTGGCAGTACCATTCCCCCAGCCTGGTTCCACAGTCCACTGGCAGTCCCATTTCCTAAGCCTGGTTCCACAGCCCACTGGCAGTCCCATTTCCTCAGCTTGGTTCCACAGCCCTCTGGCAGTACCATTCCCCCAGCCTGGTTCCACAGCCCACTGGCAGTACCATTCCCCCAGCCTAGTTCCACAGCCCACTGGCAGTACCATTCCCCCAGCCTGGTTCCACAGCCCCACTGGCAGTCCCATTTCCTCAGCTTGGTTCCACAGCTCACTGGCAGTACCATTCCCCCAGCCTGGTTCCACAGCCCACTGGCAGTACCATTCCCCCAGCCTAGTTCCACAGCTCACTGGCAGTACCATTCCCCCAGCCTGGTTCCACAGCCCACTGGCAGTACCATTCCCCCAGCCTAGTTCCACAGCGCACTGGCAGTACCATTCCCACAGCCTGGTTCCACAGCCCACTGGCAGTCCCATTTCCCCAGTGTGGTTCCACAGCCCACTGGCAGTACCATTCCCCCAGCTTGGTTCCATAGCCCACTGGCAGTACCATTCCCCCCAGCCTGGTTCCACAGCCCACTAGCAGTCCCATTTCCTAAGCCTGGTTCCACTTCTTTCTGATATATAAAGACATCAACTGTGCACTGGAATAAGTCTGGGAATAAAATAGTCTATGTGTGGCAGTATACGCAGAGTACACTGGTAGTCACACATTCCTGTATGCACTGTCTGACCCCTCCTCTAGCCTTGCTCCACTGCCCACTGGTAGACATAACCACATAAACTGCATGACACCCCTTCCCTACCTGGTTCCAGTGGTCGTCACAGGTCCACACATGCCCCTGCTGACCCCTAGCCTGTTTCAACTGGTAGTCATAGAGTCACCTATACACTGTTTGCTTCACCATCCTTACTCCACTGGCAGCCATGCTCCTGGCACCCAATAAGGTATATCAGTCTATACCAGCAGTGTACCATTTTTCTTAGGTTGTCAGGTCGTGCTGAATACACTAGGAAATACCATGGTGTTGAGCCATTTCAGTATCTGTGATGATGTGTGAAATAAACATGTTTCTTTAATGATAGCACCACATTCTGGAAATAGTTGTGTACGCTAACTTAGGGGTAGAAAGACAAGTGTATGCTTTACCTACCTTTTCTTCATTTCTTGTTGTTATAGGAGAGGCAAGCCATAGTTGAAAAATGTATAAAAAAAAGAGATTGTAGCTGGCGTAATTTTTTGCTTCTGGCGACCCCTACAGTATGTCAACTCATCTCAACAGGGTGGAATTTTTCTTGAAAGAGTAGTAGTTAATGATTACAGACGTAAATTCCATATATTTTCAAAGCTATCTGTACCTTTAAAGAGGCAGAAATGTAAAATAGTTCAATTGTTTCCTATAGCACCACTTTCTGGAAACAGCTGTGCACACCAGCCTAGGGGTCAAAAGGCATACCTTTCTTTCATAGCTCTAATTGTTATCACCATTTTAGTGCAGGCATCAAATTTCAAAAAGAAAAGTATCAGGTGTAGGTTATTGTTCCTGGCACCACCATATTGTAAATTAACCAACACAAATGGGGTACCATTTTTCTCAGGCTAGGAGCAGGTACAGAATACAATAGTAAATCCTATGGTTTTCAAAGATTTATCTCTGAAGTGGTAAACATTTTTTAAAAAAAAGCATGTATTTGTTCCTATAGTGCTACCTTTTTTAAATATTTTTGCACTTCATAATAGTGGTTGAAAGGCAAGTGACCCCTCATTGGATGTGGGTGAATGTCTACTTTCCAAAATGGTATACTTTGCATACCTTTATTTCATATTTCTAATAGTTATGACCATCTTAGTTCAGGCAGCCATTTTCAAAAACGAAAACAGATAAGAGTCATTTTGAGCTTTTGGCACCCCTCCCTACCGTATGTGAACTCAAATCAATAGGATGCCATTTTTCTCATAAGAGCAGTAGCTAATGTATACAGTTGAAAATTCCATGGTTTTAAAAGATTTCAGTACATTTGAAGCGAAGAAATGTAAATAATGCCATTTTTTTAATGCCACCTTCTGGAAACATTTGTGCACAGCAGGATAGTGGTAGAAAGGCAAGTGATCCCTAATTTGATGTAGGTTATCTTCTTTCCAAAATGGTATGCTTTGTCTACCTTTTCTTTATTTATATTGTTGTTAAAACCACTGTAGTATAAGTCATGTTTGAAAAATTGTAGGAAAAATAAGTTTTAGCAGGTGTAGATTTGAGCTTTTGGCACCACCTACAGTAAGCCAGCACATACCAGTTGGGTGCCATCTACTCTTAAGAGCAGTAACTTATGACTACATTTGGAAAATCCACAGTTTTCACAGATTTCAGTACATTTGAAGGGGTTGAAATGTAAAAATAAATGCCACTTTTTTCCTTTAACCCCAACTTCTGAGACATTTGTGCACCCTGGGCTAAGGTTAGGAAAGCAAATGATCCTTCCTTTGTGATTGGTTATCTTCTTTCCAAAACAGTATGCTTTGTCTACCTTTTCATAATTTATGTAGTTGTTTCAGCCATTTTAGTATAGACAAGTCATGTTTAAAAAATTTTAAGAAAAATGCGAGGTTGTAGTAGCCTGGCCCAGCCTGGTGTGCACAAATGCTTCCAGAATTTGGCACTAAAGAGAAAAATATTTTTTTTTACATTTCCACCCCTTCAGATGTACTGAAATCTGTGAAAACTATGGAATTTTCCAATTGTATTCATTAACTAGTGCTCTTAAGATTTGATATACCATAGGGGTGCATGTATGTGCTTCAGGCACCCCCTACGGTATATCAACTCAATATGTGATTTTAGCAAAATAAGTATTTTTAACATTTTTCAAATTATGACATCATATCTTTTCACACAATGCCATATTTAGTTCAAGCGAGGCACCATGAAAAATTTAAATTAGTTTTGAAAAATATGATATATCGTTTTCCATATGTAACTAGAAAGTTACAAGTGGAAATAAAGTCTAAACAGATGCATAGCAAAAATGCTGAAAGTGTGACTGGCCTACAGGATTCAGGAAATGGTCCAAGCAACTACTGACTAATATAATAAATCAAGCTTAACAGGTAATTTGAAGTGTGCTATTATAATGCTGGTGTATTAAATAGTTACCATAGAATGTCAAAATCTATGTTGCTATGAGTAGGTAAAGAAAGTAAATTGTGGTGCCCTCTGGCCATTCAAGGTTTACCACAACTTGACCCTTGCTTCTTAGCTGCTGATGATGATGGGTAGATGTAAGAAAATCAAGCCTGCTGAGGGGAAGATTATATCTACTGGTTGGGCCTACTCACCACGATCTGACCGCCAAATAGCTTGATGACTCTTCTACCCTCTCCTCCACACAGTGGGTGGACTCCCACTACACTACGCTGCATAGCCTGGACGAGCCAAGTCTGACCATGCCTGCAGCAGAACTTCGTCTAAAACTGGCCTTACAAATCTTGTTGCAGGTTTGGTCACTAAGGGATTCATGGTGGACATGAAACTGACCATGAGATCCGAGTTGGCAGTTGGCAGAGCTCAAGGCCGACTTGACCCAGATCGGTTAAGGTAATGAGTACTTGGAAGAGGAGAAGGAGCATTTGGATAATGTGGTTCAGATCCTGGCACAGCAGGAGGAAATGATCCACAAGCTTGTAGTATGGTTGGAATATCCGGATAATATGGTAGGAGGTCGAATATTAGGATTAAGAACTTCCCAGAACTGGTTCATGCAAATGATCTATATGCTTCATTATATGGCTTGTTTGCTTCTTTTTTGGGAGACCCTGCTGCTACACAGATTCTCCTGAAGAGAGCTCATTGGGTGCTGAGGCCCCGTGGTAGACCCAGAGATGCCACAGATGATGAAGTGGTATGCTTTCATAGGTTGAAATAAAGGAGCAAATTATAAGGAAGATGGGCACTGTTTAGTACGAGGGTGTGGATCTTCAGCTGTTTAATGATCTTTCCCTGTAGGCTTTGCAAACGCCGGCAAGATCTTAAGCCAATTACCAATAATCTAAGGAATATGCAGGTCCGATACCATTCCTCCTTCCCCTTCTCCCTTATGGCTACACATAATAATAATAATAATAGGATAACGGTGCTGACCCCCCCCCCCAGCAGACATAGACTCCTTCTCCTCGAATTTGGGTATTCCAGTCCTTATCCTGCCAACCCCCATGGCTGCTAGCTATGCACTTAGACTGGTGAAGATGCAGAGAGACCCAGATTAGACTATGTTTCTCCCACCATGGGTGAAGCAACAGCTCTGCTGGGAGGCAGAGGTGATGAACTGTTCATCCACTACCTCAACCTGTTACTGAGCAGCGGTGACCACTATGTTGGTGGTTGTGGTGAAGTTGTCAAGAGTCACGACTCCCGCTCTTTTGCACCTGTCTCAATTACATTCTTTATATGTTTAGGCCTTCCTGATTTATTTATGAGGAGAGTTTGTTGTAGTTGTGTTTTGGCCTTAGTTCCTTTTTCTCTTCATGGATAACACCTCAGCTCAATGAACAACGCTGTTGATTGTTTGGTACATTATATATGGCTTGCTTGCTTAGGCTGGCTACCCCACCTTCCCTGGCATGGGGAGGAGTAGTTGTTCTGCCTCTCTTTGAGGGGCTGGCTAGCGGCCTTCCAGCATGGTACTGGATGACTCTCTGCTGACTGACCCTTTAACTGCTCCTTCTGCCTAGAAGGCGATCAATGAATATTTTGAGTTCAATGCTTCCTCTAAAGTGTCAGACCTACTGCTTTGGGAAGCACATAATTGTGTTATACAGGGCCATTTTATTAAACTCAGCTCCAAGGAAATCGGGACAGTTGGGCACAAATTGAGGCATTAGTGATGAGCCAGGTCTCATATGTTGTACAAGTGTCATCACTACATTTCTGGCAACAAATATGAAAGGGATTTAGCCAGTTTGATCACGAACCAGTATAGAACACAGGCGGTACAGCAAGTTAAAAATAGACAGGCTCCCTATCTCAACATCCCCCTGACATAGCATGTATCTTCCTTTACTTCTATCATGACCTTTATAATCTTCCTCTGGGGAATACGGCTCTGACTACCATACCAGGGTCACCCAATTTCTTACCAACACTAGCATCCCCACTTTACCTAACTGTGTTTAGCTTAGGAACTAAAAGAGGCACTTAATTTTACCTCTTTAGGGAAATGTCGTGGGACTGATGGTTTCATGGTCCTTTATTATAAGACCTATGAGCAGATTCCTTTCCCTTTTTTCTTACGGTCTTTTAATGCTATTCTCCATGGTTCCCTCTTCCCTGCACAGTCATTGGAAGATCACATCTCAGTCATCCCAAGCCTAGCAAAGACCCATCACTTTGTAGTAACTACAAATCAATATCCCTACTAAATGTAGATGCCAAACTCTTTGCTAAACTCATTGTGAATCGATTGCACCCTCTTATGCCCTCTCTAGTACAATAATATAGGGTACTACTAAGTTAGTGGCATATGTAGACAATGCCCTTTATTTTCTCTCCTCTCCTTGCTCATCCCTCCCACAACTTGGGGGGATCTCTGGATGCCTATTGCTCCTTATCCCTGGCTAACATACTTTAGTCTAAGAGGGTAATTTTACAAGTTGGTATTTTGGATCCCTGGGTGACCTGTCTACGGCAGAGATCTCCATTTTGATGGGCCAACGCTTCACTGAAATATTTAGGGATAGAATTGCTGCAAATATTCCCCTTAATTTTACCCACTTCTCCAGTCTATAAAAGCCATGCTACACAAATGCCATCTCATTCTGATTTCCTGGATGGTGCTCATTAATCTGGTTAATATGATGATCATCACTCGATTTCTGTACCTATTCCAGACCCTTCCCATTCATTTTCCAGACCATTTCCTTTAACAGTTGCAATCAACAATCTCGGACTTTATCTGGACATATAAAAGACCCCTGCTTTAACTTTTCATGGAACCCAAAAAAGAAAATATATTTGTGAATGTGAGACTTGGTCTTTACTTTACACTCCATTAGGAGGATGTATGTTGAGTTGTTAGCATCTGTCTCATATATGCGATCTAGATATCTGGAAAACGAGGATCATCTGAATTGTTGATCCTGATGGGGTTAATGTTTTCAATTAAGGTTTCTTTTCTCCGATGAGTTGTTTTTCCTGGCCGTCTCCCCCTGGTCTCCACTTGGTGGTTGGAAGGGGTTGTATACCTTATACCCAGGTTTTGACTAAGACTGGAGGGGTCCACGTTACCTGGTGGACAAACTATCAGGTTCAGCATTAGATATTGACAACGATACACCTCCTTGCAAGAGCTGGACTATAAGCTACTCACCAGATAGTACAGAACCCCAGTATTGCTGGTTCGTTTTTTTCCCACTCACTTGGATTAGCTGTTGGAGTCGTTGTCAGGTGGCTGGCTCTTTGTTCCACATATGGTGATCTTGTCCTCTCATAGCTTTGTTCTGGGATGGGGTTCTTCATCAGATAGGTGCAACTTTAAAGGTTCTGCTATTTAAAGATCCTTGGTTTTGACTTTTCAGCTATGCTTCACATCAAAGACCTAAGCTATCAAACCTCATGCTAGAGCCTTATATTCCATGCTAAGCCTAATTTATGATTCCTATATTCTGGCACTCAGCATCCCCCCTCCTGTGGAAAAGTGGGCAGGTAGAGTGGACAACTTGGTGGTTCTGGAGAGGTATTATGCAGTGGCAAGCTCTTCCGTGCCACCTTTTCATGCCACTCGGGGCCCTGGAGTCCTGTCTTAACATGCCTTGTTCTCCTGTTTCTTCCATTTGAGGCTTCAGGATCAGGGTACAGAGATCTCTTTCTGAGGTATAGTTTGTACTTGTCCTTGAGGTTCTATTGCCTGTTGGTCTCTGATGTTCCCCAAGGGTCGGAGGGGTATTTCCTGCCCTTCGTTCTTCATAGTTATCCATTTTCACTGGCTTCTGATCCCCCCTCCTTCTTTTCTTCTCCCATTCTCCCTCTATCATCTTTTTCTGTATTTTTCTCCTCTTGTTCCCCTCTCCCCTGGCTCTCGGATTATACAGAGCGACCACTGGGTTTTTATGGGTCATATGTGTTCATGTATTAGGTCAGGTCATGTTGGATGTTACAATGTTTTGTGTTTTAAGCATCCTCTGCATTACACTGTTCTTTAGTGCACCTGAATTTTGTATACTCAATGAGCTCTGTAACTTTCTATTTGGAATTCAATAAACATTTTAAAGCAAAAACAAGCAAAGTAAGTTGTTATAATAAACCAAATGAGTATTAAGTGAAAATTAAAAAAAAAAGTCATTACATATATCAGTTTATATTAGAACAGATTTTGAGTGCTTTAATAATTATCACACCTTCAAAATTATACAGCAAGCAATTATCAGTAAGTAGAATAAGATACTTACTTCTAATTATCATTTCATTTTTAGAGCATTTTAACTATGCGTTGGAGGGCTCACTAGCATTCAAGGGGGCGATATTCCTAACTTAAAGAATTAGTACATTTTTTAATGAAAAAAATATACTGTAGGGATTTTCCTGATCAGTTAAACAATGGTGCTCCCAGTGCTGAGACATGAAGTTTAAATATTGTTTTTTAACATTTAACAGCGTCCTCTAGTGGTTATATTTCAGTTAGTTGTTCTGTTGCATGATGAGCCATTGGCAAATAGTTCTCCATACAATGTGATAGAAAGTACTGAGAACTGTTATCATTTTGAGTTTTCAGGAAGTTATCATGCTGTCACTCACTTCCTGATAATTTGAACTGTTGTAACACATGAATAAAAAAAAAACTGTATAACATATGATTATTCATTAAAAAAGTTTAAAGCTCCTTTAAATAAATTGGAATGTGGGTCATTTTTATGGTATAGTTTGTTTGTTTGAAAATTACTCAACACTTTTTGAAGGCCCTAATTAACTGTAAAATAGGATTTTAGTCTTACCTGTTAAATCCTTTTCACTTAGTCCATACAGATTACTAGTACACTGGGAGGCGATCCGCCCCTTTAAGTAGGAAGGAACATTCATCTAAATGTATGCAGGGGGCGGAGCCTCCCCTCCCTCTTAGGCTGCACCTCAGTCACAACAAGCCAGAATGATTTGAGACACTAACACTTACCAGAGATAGGAGAGAAGAAGAAGACCCCTGTGAGCATGCCCCAAGGACTCCCACAGCGTGCCACAGGAGAGCCAAGCATGGTCCCTTGACAGGGTGGGAGACCAGTAACCTGTATGGACTAAGTGAAAAGGATTTAACAGGTAAGACTAAAATCCTATTTTCACTGTCGTCCAATACAGGTTACTGGTACACTGGGATGTCCAAACATTGAGTTTTCCCAGAGGCGGGAAGGAGGCAAGGACCAGGCGCAAGGCCCCTAAAGTCACAGAACCTCTATGAACCAACCGGGCACATATCCCAACTAGCAGAAGTGTCAACGGACACCAACTAGGGGTAAGAACAAACCCCAAGAACAAAACACAGCACACTGAACCGAGCCAACAGGGCTCAACAGTAAGGAAGCACTGAGAATCTCAGAAGAAGAAGATCCTAGACAGGCAAAACTGCCTCCAGGACCTTCCTCCCAAAGCTGGCATCAGCCGAGGCCAGTACATACACACGGTAGTGCTTTGAGAACGTGTGCACAGAGGACCAAGTGGCGCCCGGCGCAGCTGATCAGTGGACGCTTGATTTTTATAGGCCCCAGAGGCCCCAATTGATCTGGTGGAATGAGCAGTGGCCCGAAAAGGCACATGTTTATTCCGCAATTAGTAAGCCTTACGAATAGTAGACTTTATCCAAGATGCAATGGTCACCTTGGATGCCTGTCTCCCTGCCCTAGGTCCCTCAGGAATAACAAACAGAGCGTCGGACTTCCTGATAGACTCAGTGTGATGAACATAAAATTTGAGACAACGCACTACATCCAACAAATGAAGATCCCTCTCCTTGTCAGAGGAAGGGTTAGGGCAGAAAGAGGGCACCACAATCTCCTGATTGATGTGAAATTCGGAGTCAACCTTAGGTAAGAATTCCTTGGAAGTGCGAAGCACAGCCTTATCCTTGTGGAACACCAGGTAAGGAGGTTTACAAGACAAGGCTTGTAACTCTGCCACCCGGCGAACTGAGACAATGGCCAAAAGGAAGGCCATTTTCCAAGTCAAAAGGCGTAAAGGAATAGTAGCTAAGGACTCAAATGGGGGACGCTGAAGGACCCCCAGAACCAGATTGAGGTCCCACTGAGGAGCTGGACTCCTGAAAGCGGGCCGAACATGAGCCACACCCTGGAAGAAAACTTTGACATCGGGGAGAATGGCAATGCGCTCCTGAAAAAAGACAGACAGAGCAGACGTCTGAACCTTGAGAGAACTAAGGCTGAGCCCTTTCTCTACACCGTCCTGTAGAAAGGCCAGGACAGTAGGAAGATGGAAGTCAAGTGATAGATCCCAGTCAGCACACCACGCAACAAAAGTTGACCAGACTCGATGATAAATCTTGGAAGACACTGGTTTGCGAGCTTTAAGCATCGTAGACACCACAGAAGAGGAAAACCCCTTTTTCTTCAGAATTGAGGATTCAACCTCCAGGCCATCAAATGAAGACGATGAACATCCTCCTTCCACAGGTACCCTTGTAGTAGGAGATCTGGACGAGCAGGAAGCAGAAAGGGTTCCGCTACAGACATTTCCATCAGGTCCGGATACCAGGACTGACTAGGCCAGTTTGGAGCGATGAGGATGACCGGACAACGCTCCACCTTCAGCTTCTGGATGACTCTGATCAGCAGAGGAAGAGGAGGAAAGATATAGGCTAGGGGGAAATCCCAAGGTATGGACAGGGCATCCACTGCCAGGGCCAGTGAATCCCTCCACCGGGAGCAGAACACTGACACCTTCCTGTTGTGCCTGGTAGCCATCAGATCCACTACAGGAACCCCCCACATTTGGGTTAGAAGGTGAAACACCTCTGGATGAAGAGCCCACTCTCAGCTGTCGACTGTGTGACGACTGAGGAAGTCTGCCATGACGTTGTCTACGCCTGGAATGTGTACCGACGAAATGACGGGAACATGTGCCTCTGCCCAAGATAAAATGGCCTTGACCTCTAACCAAGCGGCGAGACTTCTTGTTCCGCCTTGTCTGTTGATGTCGGCCACTGCAGTGGCGTTGTCGGACTCCAATCTGACTGGACAATCCTCCAGTTGAGACTCCCAATGTCTCAGGGCAAGGAAAATGGCACGTAGCTCCAGAACACTGATGGAGAGGAGAGACTCCTCCAATCCCCATTTCCCCTGAGCACTGAAACGACCCAACACTGCCCCCCATCCCAGGAGGCTGGCATCCGTCGTGACTGTGGTCCAATATGGAATCAGGAAGGATCTCCCTTTCAGGAGATGAGACAGGTCCAACCACCACTCCAAGCTCAGCTCGACATGAGGAGGCAGAGAGACTGACAGGTGCAGATGGTCTGGATGATTCCTGCACGTCTGGATCACAAACCTCTGAAGTTCCCTGGTGTGTGCCATGGCAAATGGCACCACCTCTATGGTGGAAATGAACTTCCCCACCAGAGATGTTAACTTCGGAACTGGAATCCGCTCGAGAGCCAAAATCCTTGATACTCGGAGAGCAATCTGATGAGCCACCTCTTCTGGGAGAAACACCATGCACTTCTGAGTGTCAAACAGGAGACCCAGGAAGAGTATCTGCTGAGATGGGACCAAGTCTGACTTGTCCAGATTCACAATCCACCCATGTAGAGTGAGTGTCTGAATGCAAGCCTGAACCTGCTGGTGAAGGATCTCCGCAGATAAAGCTTTCAAGAGTAAATCGTCCATGTAGGGAGTCACCTTGATGCCATCTTGATGGATCACCGCTATCAAAGCACCCAGGACTCTCTGAAAAACCTGCAGGGCTGTAGTCAGTCCAAAGGGAAGAGCCGAAAATTGAAAGTGACCTTTGTGGCAGGCAAACCTGAGATACCGCCTGCTCTCTAGATGGATAGGGATGTGCAGATAAGCATCCTGAAGATCCAGGGAGGCAAGGAACTCCCCCGGGGACATAGCAGCTATCACAGAGCGCAGGGATTCCTGGCGATAGTGGGTACTCACAACAAATGAATTGAGATCTTTGAGGTCCAAAATAGGACGAGCGCCACCGTCCTTTTTGGCTACCACGAACAGGTTGGAATAGAATCCTGAACCTGTGTCCTCTGTAGAAACTGGTTCCAGGACCTCTTTGTCCAAAAGATCCTGAATAGCGTCGTCGAAGAGACGCCTTTTTGTAGGTTCCTGAGAAGGACGAGTAAAATGGAACCGAAAAGGAGGGAGAGAGGAGAAAGGGATCCTGTATCCCTCTGACACCACCTGAAGAACCCAAGGGTCCGCCACTGACTCCTCCCAAGTCCAGCGAAAGATGTGAAGGCGCCCACCTACAGCCGGATGCGGACCCGGGTTCGGCGAGTCATGCCGAAGCAGTCTTGGAGGTCTTGGCCTTGGGGGCAACTTTGAGCTTCCAGGACTGTTTGGGCTTGGAGGAGGAGCGCGAAGCAGGCGGAACCGCCTGGGACGCAGAACGTGTCTCAGTTTGGAAGGAACGAAAGGACCGATTGCGTTTGGCTGGAAACTTCTTTTTAAATACTGAGGGTAGAAGAGTACTTTTACTTCCAGTAGCCTCGCTAATCAGCTCCTTTAATTCAGATCCAAAAAGGGAAGTCCCTTGAAATGGCAAAGAAAGCAAAACTTTCTTGGAAGCGGTGTCAGCAGACCAGATTTTTAGCCAAAGGGCGCGTCTAGCCACCACAGAGGAAGTGGAGGCCCTCACCATCATGCACACACAGTCAAAAGCAACGTCAGAAACATAATTCTGAGCTTCAGAAATGTTAGCAAGGAGTTGCAACTGCTCTGACACTGGTGCATCCTGGCGAACCGCCACAGTAAGCTGTTCAGTCCAGACCGCAATGGCCCGGTTAACCCATGCCACAGCAAAAGCTGGACACATGGCAGTACCAATGGAGGCAAAAATGGACTTAAGGCAAGTTTCTAACTTTTTGTCCGTCCAATCCTGTAAGGCAGAAGCATCAGATACAGCCAAAGCAGTAGACTTAGACAATCTAGACACTGGAGCATCCACCTTAGGAGGATGAACCCATTTAGCCAGTTCAGTCTCAGGAAAAGGATAAAGTTTAGCAAACTTTTTTGAGACTGAAGAGGACATCAGGATTTTTCCACGCATCAGAGACTAAGCGTTCAAGAGTAGGATTAGTAGGAAAACATGTAACAGCCTTAGAAGGTTTCTGAAACACGTCCGTTGGGTCAAGAGTGGATTCCTGACGCAAGGGAAGATTGAGGGTGGTCAAAACAGCCCTGATCAAACCCTCCGCAGAGAGTTCAGGATCACATTCATAAGGGTCCCCAATGGATCTGGTAGACTCAATAACAGTACCATCCTCATCATCAGAATCCTGCAACAATTCTTCCTCAGAAGAATCAGAGACGTCAGGGACTCCCTGTGGCTTGGGCAGGGAGGTCCTGACAGTGGAGGGGGTCTGCCATACTTGAAGAGCCCCCTGAACCTGAGAGGGAAAGAGCTGAAGAGTGGATCTGAGATCCCTAGTTGCATCCTTGAACTCTTTCACCCATGTTGGCTCAATAGCGTGACTGGAAAGCCCTGGGTTGCTGCCATGACCTTCCACACAAGTTGGGCACAGATGACCAGAAAATTCTCTAGGTAGCCCAGCGTGACAGGAGGAGCAAAACGCAATGGGAGAAACAGATACCCCAGCCTCCTTCGTCTTAGGTCTGGTCTCAGGCTCAAGTGGAGTAGACATGCTCACAGCGTCAGATATACCCCACAGACAGGAATCACCCGATTAAAGTGTGAAAGATTAAATATTCACCCCAGAAACGTTTAAAACTAAACTTATCTGGCAAGCGAAGGGTTAATCAGCAGAGGAGAGAGAGAAGGTCCAGTCCCTGTGTAGTATACTCGATGAGAAGAACTCACAAAATGGCTGCCACGACGGGAGCCAATCAGAAGGAGGGCGCGAACCGAGCGCTCATGGGAAACGTAGTTTTCCTCACAGAGTACCCCAAAACAGTGACCGAAGTCCCCCCAGTCCCCCAACACATTCAAACATACAACCGGATGATAGAGCAAGGGAAGACAATTAAAATGAGCCCACTCTGAAGTCGCTATGTGAAGCGGTTCCAGAGATATGTCCCACAGAGTGTAAGTCCATAGAGAGTAAAGGAGCAATGGCGTCTATGCGGGAAAAGCGCGCTTAAAGGTGCAGAACGTTATTCTAATAAATTTTACCCTTAAAGTAAAAGTTTCATAACATATAGCAAACAGATATACTATAACAGAAAACATTAACCAACAATGTAAATGCCCATAAAATAGACAAACCCAGCAGAGAGAGGGTTAAATCCCACATAAACTGCTCCAAAACTCAGACATACACCAATACTAGCATTAGTAAAGTATATAAAAACACCCAATGAGCTCTGGAGTGCACAATGAGAACTCCCAAACACAATCCCAATGAAGGGACACTGGGGGACAAGTGGACCTTCGGCACTCAAAGGGTGGCTCACCTTTCTGCAGGACTTCTGTCTTCAGGTTACCAAGATAGAAAGGAATCACCACAGAGGATAATTCCCCCCAGGGAAGTTACTTGAAATCAAGTTATTCCCTCTTCAGGGCAAAAGATCCACCAGAAGTACCCTGGAAGCTGTGCTATCCACTTTAAATAGGGCATTTGACAGCCTTGGTAACCCGCCTAATGGTGGTATTCCATATTTGTAAAAATAACAAAGAAACTAAAACTTGAAGAGAGCTGTTCTCTGCCTGGTGTGAACACACCGAGGAACAAATCATTCTA
Source organism: Rhinophrynus dorsalis (assembly GCA_037306005.1). Taxonomy (NCBI): domain Eukaryota; kingdom Metazoa; phylum Chordata; class Amphibia; order Anura; family Rhinophrynidae; genus Rhinophrynus; species Rhinophrynus dorsalis. The sequence continues at coordinate 44,833,067 of CM074722.1, forward strand.
GCTTGTTCTGACTGAGGTGCAGCCTAAGAGGGAGGGGAGGCTCCGCCCCCTGCATACATTTAGATGAATGTTCCTGCCTACTTAAAGGGGCGGATCGCCTCCCAGTGTACCAGTAACCTGTATTGGACGACAGTGAAATATATATTTTGGATAGGGCTTCTCAAACATTATTCTCAATTACTACTAACAGTTCAGGTTTTAAGGATAACTAGTGGAACTGTAATTTTTAGTAGTTTAACTGTGTTCAGGCTGTGAAATGCTTAAAGGGATAGTAATGTTTCATAATAAAAGCAGCTCTAATTAATCTTCATAGTATTTGGACTTTGGAGAGTGTTATTTCAATTCTGTCAGAGTTGAAGTTCAAGAGAAATTTAAGTATCCCCCTCCCGCCCCTTCTACTGATGTAACACTGCTCAGCTTAGAGCAGCAGGGAGTGTCCAGGTAGATTGCAGAGAGGGACAATCTTCAATTAAGATAAGGGAAAAAGCTGAAAAACCTGTCAAGGGGGGCAGGGCTTTCATTGTTCTCACAGTAGAATATTGACCCTTGATGTGAGCTGTCTGGTCTGTGGACTGTATTCCACATCTGAGGAGTGGGGGCTTACGCTAGGTAAAAGGGGTGGGAGGAGGAAACTTTATCATTCAATTACTCTTTAACTACAACGCTCACAGTAATGAAATAAAACTCCTTATGGCTCAAATACTATGAAGATTAATTGGAGCTGCTGTCTTTTGTGAAACATTACTATCACTTTAAAGTATCAGTGAAACATTATAAAAAAACATATGGTAGAGATTTTCCTGGTAAATTAAACAAGGGCACTACTGCTGCTGCAAGACTGTGCATTTAAAGATATCACAGCTGATTTTTTAAATTAAACTTCAATTTTCTATTTTGAACACATGGTGGCGCTGTTGTTATCATTCAGTATGGAGAGCCATATGACTCGAGCTCTCTATAAAGTGCATTATAAGAAAAGTATTGGTTGGACTCCATTTGGCACTGTTGATTAAAGGGACAGTATTAGCGGAATAAAAATGCAGCTCCAATAAATAGGGTCATATACAAAAAAGACAGTCCTGTGCTCCTCTATATACTGTGAACATAAGTGCCCTGTATTTAGCATATGTAATAACTCTTAGTAAATCTAAGTGAAAATAAGTGAGAATTTTGTCCCACAAATTGGCCAATCCGTGTGTAAGCTTACCACCACACCAAGGTATCTTACTTTGCGTAAGTCCTACTCTAATACACCTATAAAGACCCTATCTAAATTAAAAACGAAATTCTCACTTATTTTCACTTAGATTTACTACATTTTGTAGTTCACTTACGTCACACTGCTTTCTGAGCAGGCCGGATGATGCGCAGCAAGGGACAATCTTCATTGAACATAAGGAAAACCCTGCCCTCCGCCAATGGGTGCAGCCTTATACTCGGTGCGCGCTGTCCAGTCCAACAACCGGATTCCACATCTGAGGGGAGGTAACTAGGGGTAGTTAAAATGGGCAGGAGGGGTATACTTTAGAATTTAATTACTATCGAACTACAAAACTTAACCCTTTGAGTGGCAGAGGGGTATGCAACACATTGCTTTGCAATGTGTTGCGTACCCCTCTGGCACTCAAAGGGTTAAACTATTGAAATACAGCGCTAAATAGCTGTCGTTATATGAGGATCAATCGGAGCTGCATTTTATTAGACTATTATTATCCCTTTAAAAATAAGTTTGAGCTGTAATAACATTTGATTGGAAAATCTCCCAGCACTAGAAGAACCCTTCTTTTACTCTGCAGGAAAATTACTATAACATGTTTATTTTCATAAAATAAATGATTACTGCTCCTTTAAAGTCTACACTGTAAGGACTATTTGAGTGGTTGATAGACTAAAAAAAAAGATATCAATTGACATATCTTGTATCCATTCTGGATTCAAGATTTAAATCACTGTCGCTTCTACAAGCTCCCCTCTGGCACTCAAAGTGTTAAATAAATAAGAGGGAGGGCAAGCACAAAGTGCTGTACCATACTGCCTAATCTGCATAGTCCACAAACAATACAAAATCTTTAAAAACGTGTAATAAAAATATGGATATCATAACATGTAGCTGGTTTTAAAAGCTCTTCCAAAATCACTTATAAGTTACATTGCTTATAAAACTGATAGTTTAATTCTCATGGATGCCAATGTTGTCTCCACTGTATTGTTTTGTAATGTGCTGGACATGTCTCAAATATCCAGGAGAGTAAAGAAGGAAACACATTGAATGTTTCTCCACGCGTTTCTATTAAGATTTCTATTCTATTAAGATTTATTTTTGAAGCTATCCTCTTCTTTGTTTTCTGGGGTAGGCCAAACAAGGCAGTCTGATACCGTCAAACGTTTCTGAGGAGCTGACCAAGCTCGTTGTAGTCCAGTTGATGTTGACTGAAAATGGCCATAGTTATGAACATTAGACATATTGTTACTTTTTGGCTGCTGAGGGGTTTGGGTGTTAAAATTCTCGATGGTGATGCTCTGTCTAGGTGGCTGGATCCTCAGTAGGTTCCTGTGGGCTGTACTTCTTGGACAGGATGCAGATGACAGCCGATTCAGCCGAGGAACCAGAATCTGAGGAGTGTTCCTCTCCTTTCTATCATTTATTTCCCAGAAATCTGTCCTATAGGTGCTGAGCAGTGGCCGCTGTCTCTTTAATTCCTCTTCCAGAGGAGCCCAGTGGATAAAGTTGAAGGACTCCCTGGATTTAATGATTTTCCTCTTGCCCATATCCTTAATGAGGAGCAAACACATTGTTATATGATACATCCATTGTATTCTATATTTACAGTAAATGAACTACCCATAAGGGCTACAATGTGTCCCAGATTGCCTGACACCTGTATTTTAAATATGTGCCCCACCTACTGGGCTGCCCCTCATTCCAGCACATTGAACTCTCCTGAAATGAAGAATCTGGACCACAAAGATCTACATGCCAGTGGGAGTAGTGACAGAAAGCAACGCCTGTGCTAGGCTACAAGAAAATGGTTGCCAAGCCTTAGCTTAATCTTACCCTACAAGAAAGCTGCATTTCCTGTTTGAAATCAGGAAGTAAACCTTACTTCTCCCTCTAATGTTTAGAATTCTATGTAGAGGTCATTTTCTTGTAGCTCAGGTAGCACTTTCTGTCACAGCACTGGTCAGTTCTCCCTCTAGCATTTAGAACTCTGAGGTGCTCAGGAGAAATTGCAGGTTATACACTGATGTCAGAGTGTGGGCACATAACCTGCCCATGCCGTTGCACTAGAGCAGTAATGAAGTACATTGCTACTTTTGCCATCGCAGTGTTCCTGAATTGCAGAAATCTTCTCATATGTGAGAATACTGAGACTAATTTGCCAAAGGGAATTGGAGAAATTCTGGGATGAACCAACTAGTCCACAAGGGACATACAAGTGCTTATTGATTTAAATGGGTAAGCAAACAAAATCATGTGTGCTCAACTGTTGAATATCAGTGTTGCATGATGATAATGGGTGATATGATTACCATTTACAAATACATTCAATGTCAGTACAAAGAACTATCCAATTAATTATTTAAGCAAAGAGCTGAGCGAAGAACAAGAGGTCATCCATTAAGGCTAGTGGAAAGGAGCTTTTGACTAAAACAAAGGCATAGATTTTTTACAGTAAGGGTGGCAAAGCTATAGGATTCCTTGCCTAGGGATGTTGTACTTGCACATAATGCAACTGCTTTCAAAAAGCAATGGATTCCTATCTAGCACAGAACAATATGAAAATTATGACAGATGGCTTCAATGCAGATAGGTTGTCGATCCAGGGAACTATCTGACAGCCATTTGGACTCAGGAAGGATTTTTTTTACCCACTTGAGGCTAAATTGGAAATGGCTGCAGATGGCTTTTTTGTTTGCCTTCCTCTGGATCAACAGGGGTGTTTTTGGCATGGGCTGGAATTGATGGATGCATGTCTTTTTTCTGCCTCGTCATCTGTTACTATATATATGCTTATACTAACTCAGCTGTATGTATGAGTAATCAGGAACCAGGTCCAGCTCAGGTAAAGCAATGTCAAGTGAATCCTTTGGATAGCAAATAATGAAAAATGGATACATCTAAGGGAAGATTAGATGCAGTACTAGCAGTAGGGGACATACAGGGTTATACTATGAAGAAGTTCTGGTAAACAGACATACCTATTTTGGAGTGAGGAAGGCTTATATAATTCTCACTTTTGGGTTATACTGTGACAAAGATTGAACTTGATGTACTTATTTATTTTTTCAGCCTAATGTACTCTGCAATTACTATGTAACTAAAACATGATTTAGTAAAAAAAAAACGTTTTCTCTTTCAAAAATAAAATAATCTTAAAAATGAAGGGTTTGCTTGAGCTGGGAAACACATTGAGTTGATAGGGAATTATCCACCCTTAATTTTGATTTATATTTTACTTTTGTACAAGACATATTTTTATTAAACCATAGAGTTAAGTCAGCCTGTTCTTTTCATACTTTGCTCTTGTAGGGTTTCAGGCAACATTGATTTACCTGAGCAGAGCAGCACCGTGTTCCTGATTACTAATGCGTACTCATACTGATGCTATTAATCACCTGAGTGCCAGAGGGGTACTCTGAGCATTCAATACATTGTGTACCCTCCTGGAACTCAAAGTGTTAAAATACGCACCGGTAAAGTGAATACATGAGTTAATATAACCACATATACCACATAATATAACCACATATACATATGATTTACTACTGAAATAGCTCAGATGGTTAATGCACAAGCTGTAAAAATCTGTTTAAAGTCATAATAATGTTTAAAAAAAAAAGCAGCTCAGAGTAATCTTCATAACATTTGGGCCATGGAGAGCATTATTTTAATATTGTCCAAGTTGTAGTCCAAGAGTAACTGAATGATAAAGTATCCCTCTCCTGCCCCTTTTACTGATGTAACATTGCTCAAGACTGTCCGGATGGATCGCAAAGAGAGACAATCTTCAGTGAGCATAAGGAAAAACCTGTCAAGAGGGTCACGATTTTCCTTATGCTCACAGTAAGAATATGTCCCTTGCTGTGAGGTGTCCACTCAGGTGACCAGATTCCACTTCTGAGGGGAGGTGGCTTACACTAGGTAAAAGGGGTGGGAGGGGGATACTTTATCATTCAATTACTCTTGAACTACAACTCTGGCAGTATTGAAATAACACTCTCCACGGCTCAGATATTATGAAGATTAATCAGAGCTGTTTTTTTTTTTTTTTAAACATTACTATCCCTTTAAACATCAGGGTTTCATGTTCTAATCCCAGCAAAGTCAGCACTGCCTTTCACCTTTCTGAGGTAGATAAATACCCAGGACACACCTGAAATGAGAGACAATATATCCTTCCTGGTAATTTACAAACCAAAGCATTGATATCCAACAGTCGAGTTTGTTTGTTTGTCCATTATACGACACAAGGTTAACAGATAGCTGCCACTGATTGGACCATCATCTGTAAAAGGATTAAAAGGATAGTAATGCCTCAATAAAACTTTAGCTCCGATTATTCTTTACAGTGTTTTTAGCATGTTGTGCTATATATAGTGACTTACATATGTGTAGTTCAAACACTATTCATGAGGAAAGGATCCTCCTCCAACCTCTTCTGACTGCCTCCCCTTAGATCTGTGATCCAGTCCTGGGACTGGACGGATGCAGCGAGGGACAATCTTCAGTCAGTAAGCATAAGGAAAACCCTGCCCCCCTTGACAATGGAGGGCAGGATTTTCCTTTGGTTACTGAAGATTTTCCTTCGCTGCTCTCCATCCGGACCAGACAGACAGGCAGCATGACGTGGCCAGAAGGAACGAGAGGAGGATCTTTTCCTCTTGAATAGTGTATGAGCTACAAATGTGTAAGTCAATATATATAGCACAACATGTTAAATAAATTGTAAAGGTCTGGAGGATGTTAATCCTTTGAGTGCCAGAGGGTTAAGAGGCCTGCTCTGCGTCCTGCTGCCGACGCAGTCATGCACTGTAGAGACTGGCCGAAAGCACAGAATGCTCCCAGCACAGAAATCCCAGCATTCTGTGTTCCCAACACAGAACTCCCAACATTCTGTGCTCCCAGCATTCTGTGCGTTCGGGCAGTCTCTACTGCACATGACGGCTTCTGACAAACATCCTAGCGAATTATTATATAGGATTACTATCCCTTTAAACAGCTGAATGAAGGCAGAGGGATCCTGAGTTTTGTCACACTAATTGGTGACCAACTTATATGCAAGTAGGCATTTGGCTGATGATAAAAAAAAAAAACTGAATTATTCAACATAAAGATGCCCCCTCTATCTTTTTTTGTCTCATTGATTTAAATAGGGCTTTAACCCTTTGCGTGCCAAAGGGGCATCAAACGCATTGTTTTGCAATGCATTGGATACCCCACTGGCACTCAAATGGTTAAAGTGTTAGTAATGCCCATATTTAAGTTTATTCAATATTGTAGATGTTAAAAAAAATAAAGTACATGGAGAAAGTCCCATCTCTCAAACCTTTTTGGTTTGAGAGATATTCGCCGCTAAAGATCCCCCCTCCCTCAGGAGATTCGAGTCATGTGACTCGAGGAGGCTCTTCAGCAGAGCCAAAACAGCGATCTTTAAAAAGAACTACTTCATTGGAACGGTCTACAAAGTGTGCTTGCAAGCCAGGCACACTTTCTAGACCGTTCCAATGAAGTAATTCTTTTTAAAGATTGCTATTTCGGCTCTGCTGAAGAGGCGCAGGCTGGACACAGCCAAGACCGGGATCTCCTGCTGTCAGTAGAGCGCTGACATCAGGAGAAGGGGAGGGAGGGGGAGCTTTAGATGCGAATATCTCTCAAACCGTAAAGATTTGAGAGATAGGACTTTCTCCAGGTACTTTATTTTTTTAACATCTACAATATTGAATAAACTTAAATATGAGCATTACTGACCCTTTTAAACCCCTTGTGTCGTTTTGTAATGCATTAACTCTTTGAGTGCCAGAGCGGTATCCAACAGATTGCGCTGAGATGGATACCTCTCTAGCACTCAAAGGGTTAAAGATCTCTCTTGCATTCAATGGTTAAAATTCCCATTGAGATCAAGGGCAATTTGCGAAATTTTGGTCTCCTGTGGCGAAGCGGGATCACTCAGCACTGCGCTAGTTCTTCCTGTTAACCCTCTGAGTGCCAGAGTGGTCCGGAACGCATTGCTTTGCAATGCGTTCCGGACCACTCTGGCACTCAAAGAGTTAAATCAGGATCATTGTCATTAGACGCGTTCCTTTGTACTTTTTATATTTACAGTAAATGAACCACCCATGTGTGAAAATACTTTCTTTTCTGCACTATAATATAATCATTATAGTAATTATCATTTCATCTCATAAGTAATTTCCTTGGAACAACTCTTTCTTTTCCCCACAACCCTAATTATTTTCATGCCCAAACCATATGCAGTATACTTTAGAGCAATTTTTAAAACCTAATTATTATTTGCATGAGTTGGAGAAAGAAGAAAATCTTATTGTATTCACTCTAAAATTACACTAAGCCTTAAAAAAAGATATTGGGTTATATAATTTTAAATAGCATGAGTTTACAGCTAGCATCTGCAAAAATATATTTATTTATGTTCGAGGGAAAGTAATGTCCCATAAAAAAATTATTCTTGTTTTGTAGATGACAAAAAAAAAAATTATTTGCAGCAAATCCCATTTCTCAAACCGCTATGGTTAGAGAGATATTGGCATCAAAGTTCTCCCCTCCCTCCTCTTCTCCTGATATCAGCTGTAAAACTGACAGCAGGACATTCGAGTCGGCCGACTCGAGAAGGCTCTTCAGCAGAGCCGAAATAGCATTATTTAAAAATAATTACTTCATTGGAACGGTCTACAAAGTGTGCTTGCAAACCAGGCATACTTTGTAGACAATTCCATTAAAGTAATTATTTTCCAATATCTCTGTTTCGGCTCTGCTGCAGAGCCACCAGCCGGTCCCAGGACCGTGATCTCCTGCTGTCAGCAGAGCGCTGATGTCAGGAGAAGGGGAGGGAAAGGGGGGCTTTAGATACGAATATCTCTCAAACCATAAAGGTTTGTGAGATAGGATTTGTTCCACATAATTTTTTTTTCATCTACAAAATGAGTCATTTTTTATGGGACATTAGTGTCCCTTTAAAACCCTACAATGCAATCCTAAACATGCATTTTAATGCATAAGTAGATGGACCATATAGACACCATTCAGTTAATTTTGTTTGTACAGTTTCTAATGATGTAATGCATTTCATTTACTGACATTTATACCTGCTATTCTTGTATTCAAAAAGGCTGTTATCTTAAAGGGATAGTAATACTTCAAATGTAAAAAAAAATATGTTGTAGGGTTTATCCCCCTGAGTAAAGCAAGGGTACTTCCACTGCCGAAAGGTGTTTTATTCAAGTTATTACAGCTGAAACTTACATTTTTTAGGTGCAATATCGCATTGGACTGAAATTGTACAGTGGTGCTGTTGCTTCACCATCCTATGGAGAGTTATGTCCATAGAATGGTGTAGCAATATCGCCACTGTACAATTTCAGTTCACTGTGCTACTGCACCTAAAAAATGTAAGTTTGAGCTGTAATAACGTTTAAATAAAACATCTTTCAGCAGTGGGAGTACCCTTGTTTTACTCAGAGGAATAACCCCTACCACATATATTTTTTTTACATTTTAAGAATTACTATCCCTTTACCTTGTTCAGCATTATTATCTCTTTAAAGGGATAGTAATGTTTCATAATAAAAGCAGCTCTAATTAATCATCATAGTATGTGGACTTTGGAGAGTGTTATTTCAGTTCTGTCAGAGTTGTAGTTCAAGAGTAATTCAATGACAAGGTATTCCCCTCCCACCCCTTTTACTGATGTAACACTGCTCAGCCAGATCAGAAGGGAGGTGCCCAGGTAGACTGCAGAGAGGGACAATCTTCAATTAAGATAAGGGGAAAACCTGAAACACTTGTCAAGGGGGGCAGGACTTTCATTGTTCTCATAGGAAGAAGATTGTCCACTTCTGTTATCTGTCTGGTCTATGGATTGCATTCCACATGTGAGAAGAGATGGCTTACACTAGGTAAAAGGGACGGGAGGGGAAACTTTGCTTGTGAATATCTCTCAAACCATAAAGGTTTGAGAGATAAGACATATCGTTCTTCATATTTTTCAATGCCTACAAAATAAAATAAAGATAAAACAAAGTATTACTATCCCTTTAACTCGACCCATTTAACTAAATACATAATTACCACTTCTAAGACACATATCAACATTATAGTAATGAGATTCAGGGTGCCCTAGAAATGGCAAGAATGGTTGCTCCCACAGAGCATATGGAAGACTAGATTTTAGGCCCCAGTAAACAGAGAATTTTTACAGATACTAGTAGGAAATATAGTGAATTTATCGAAACATCTAAGAGGTGTAAATATATTGTGAGATAGTACTGAAAACCACTTAGATAATAAGTAAACTGTAAAGAATAAGACTCATCACCATAAACACAGGTGTCAAAGTAAGATCGGGCGCCATCCACACGTTTCTAACCCCAAGGAAATGAAACAGATGTAGTAGTACCCCAGTGTGTAACTAACAAGATCTACTGCAAAAGATTACAAATGCAGTTCTTTGTGCATCAAGTGGCCATTGATAGTATCATGGTACAGACAGAAGACAGACACAAACAGAGCTCCAAGCTAACATGTTTTGTACATGAGATGGCACTTAATCATTATTATTTACACTGTAGAGTGCTATTGAAAGAAGAATAAGCATCTCTTAACCCTTTCAGTGCCAGAAGGGTATAGAACACATGAGTTGTGTACCCCTCTGGCACTGAAAGGGTTAACTCTGAGTGCCAAGACAGTATCCATTGAATTGCAACACATCAGATACCTCCTTGGCACTTAAAGGCTTAAAAACCAAACCCCATTTACCTTACTATGGCCAGAAAATGATGTTGGCCCCAGTGGATTTTGCCCTTATACCTAACTTAATGGAATAGTGATACTTTATTATTAATGTCCCTCATATTGTAGGTATTTGCATAATAAGTTAATAGCCCCAGGTTCATCTCTCAAACCTTTATGGTTTGAGAGATAACCGAAGGCAAAGTTCAACCCTCCCTCCACCTTCCCTGAAGTCAGCGTTGTGCTGACTGCAGGGATATCCGGTCTGTCTTTCATCATGCGGCTCTGCAGCAGAGCCACGATCGCGTTAGTGTCAAAGTATTATCTTCTCCATGTGTTTGCAAACCAAGCACAAACCAAACACATGTAGAAGACCTTTTCAGTGAAATAATTCTTTGTCACTAACGGGATCTCGGCTCAGCTGCAGAGCCGCAAGCCTGTCGTACGATAGACTTCCCCTGTAGTCAGCACAACGGAGGGAGGGGGGGGGGAACTTTGCGGTTATCTCACAGACCATAAAGGTTTGAGAGATGAACCTGGGGGCTATTAAATTATTTTGCAAATATCTACATTATGAGGGATAGTAATAATAAAGTATTACTATCCCTTTAAGAGATAACGTTTTCACTCATTCGTGGATGTCATTTGTATGGAGAAGAGAAGAGGAATCACTTCCATTCTAAGGGCAGTGAACAGTGTGCTTTTTTGTCATGTACTTTGTTTTTTCCTGGACGGGTCTCCTCTTCTCATTGGTTCAGCCTTCTTATTTTGCTCCCCTTCCTCCATCTTTTCTGTAAGCTTTCTGGCAGCTGTTTGTTGGGACAGCTGCTTTCAGGTTTGACCAGGCTTGTTTCCTTGTTCCTGAAAGAACTCCACCAGCCCTGAATCTTTCATATCCAACTCTGACTTCCTCTCTTGTGATCTGGTACTTGCCCACAATCAGCTTGCTGATTGTTTGTTCATGATATTTCCTCTCTGACTGCTCGCCTGACTCGGGCCTGGGGTACCTGGTGGATGCTTCTTCCTTCAGCCTTCCCATCTCCACCTATCCAGTGGTTCTCCATTTCCAGTCTGGGATCCCCTTCACCACCCCTTGTGAACATCAACTGTGCTCCAATCTCATCAGCAGTTTAATTGCTTCTGGTTATCACCCCTCTGGTGGTTCACCAGACTCATGCCTGGTACACTGTCCACAGCAGACACAGCATCACCTTCAACCCTACCTGCAGTTCCTCCTCTAAGACTCCCTCTCTCCCAGGCCTTTCACCAGTCTCATTTTCTGTCTCTGCTTTAACTGAAAGCCAGTTGTTCCTGTTCCAAAGTCTGCATAGCGGATTGATTCAGCTCTTCTTCTCTCAGTCTGTAATCCCAATTCTCTCAACCTCTCAGTGCTCATTCTGGTCCATCACAGCTCAGCTGAGGTTTGAATTATCTGCCCTTGCTGCCAGCACCTTTAACTTCCAGTTTAGACCACAGCACGGACACATCTGAGGGTCGACATTGTTCCCCAGCATTGATCTGTAGCTTAAATATATTATTAGACTTGTGCACAGTCAAAAAATTAGTTACATCTGAATAATTAGGTAAAAAATGTTTACCCATTCAGATGAAAATAATTTTGTTTACCCCCTCCCCCATGGTTAGTCAGAATTTTAGTGAAGATTTTCATTTCCAAATGAAATTCTTTCACCGATATTCATACAATTAAGACCCCCCCCACAGTCATTACTTTGATCCCAGAAGCCCAGCTGTGTCCTCAATGACCTAGGCCTCCTGCATGTTATGCAAAAGACATGTTTAAAAACCCCTATAACCCTGCCCCCACTGTACCCCCATGACTACAAAATAACACTCCCCCTTAACCCTGTTTTGGTCATAGTGCAAACCAGAATAAGAAAAAATTGAACAGGGACTGGCTTTTTTTATGGCTATCCCTGTTCAAATTAATTCCTCTGCTGCCATTGGCTGGGATTGTGGGGTTAGCTGAAGGGGTGACATTGTGTACATCTTTGACCCTTCCAGCTAGCTGCTGATTGGCTGGGAGGTGAGGTTACAGCAGGGAATAGTACTGTGCCCTGCATAACCCAAAATTCCAGGGTTTAGGAATAGGTTGGGGTATTTTTTTAATGTTTATTTTTCCACACTACACGCAAGAGGCCCAGTTCGTTGAGGACACAGCTAGCTGGACTTGTGACATCAAGGTAAGTGTAATACGTGTTACGAATGGTATAAGCTCGTGAGTAAGCTTGTGAATGAACAAATTAATGAAATTAAGTGTTCAATTTGCTGTTCATGTTTCAGGAATTGCGTGTTCCGGGCCATTCATTTCTTATTTATATTTTGCATTTGTTCTGAAACAAATGCATGATATAAGATCAACAGATCAAGAGGAGACTTGTAGTAAAGAGGCCCCATGTTTGACATGTATAGATTACATTTATTCATAGTCATTGGCTAAGCATGATATATATGTGTAATATATACAAGGTGTGCCTTTGAGGGAGAGAATTGTTTTTCCATGATGCTTAATAAAGAATATATGTTAATCATGTAAAAATCGGACTATTCATTGTTCTTGGAATGGAGGTGATCCCTCATCTGTTTGAAATGAGTATGCACACTACTATTGGTTTCCGCTCCCAAGGGATAGCAATCAGCCTGCAATAATTAGACTTCCTTGAATAAATGTCTTATACCATTAATTCATCAAAATCTGAGCCATCTCAACAACATTTTATTCATGTACATTGATGTAGACATGATAATTGCTATAGGGACCATAGATACTCAGTCTCTGCTCAAGGCACATGAGCATCTTAACCCTTTAAGCACCAGAGTGGTGTGTGACTGATCGCTTAGCAATGCTTCGCTTACCACTTTGGTCCTTAAAAGTTTAATTAATTTGATTGATGTGATCTGCCTTCTTCAGTTTGCAAAAACTGCAGCAATTCTCATGTCTGCTTCCACGGACATGATATTAAGGATGACTGATGCTACCTATTAAACAAGGGCAAAATTCATAACAGCAACAGCCATTAACATTTTCTGTCCATAGTTAAGTAAGTGGGGAGAAATTATTAGTAGGTTTTACTTACTCTTTAAAGGGATAGCAATGTTTCAAAATAAAAGCAGCTCCAATTAATATAGTATTTGGGCCATGGAGAGTGTTATTTCAATACTGTCAGAGTTGTAGTTCAAAGTAGTTGACTGATAAAGTATCCCCCTCCTATTACCTAGTGTAAACCACCTCCCCTCAGATGTGGAATCTGGTCCTGGGACCGGACAGCTTGCAGCAAAGACAATCTTCTTACTGTGAGAACAATGAAAACCCTGTCCCTCTTGACAGGTTTTTTTTCTTCATTCTAATTGATGATTGTCCATCTCTGTAAGCCATCTGGACACCACCTTTCTGTTCTGAGGTGAGCAGTGTTACATCAGTAAAAGGGGCTGCCCTTTTACTAATATAACACTGCTCAGCTTAGAGCAGCAGGGAGTGTCCAGGTAGATTGCAGAGAGGGACAATCTTCAATTAAGACAAGGGAAAAAGCTGAAAAAACTGTCAAGGGGGGCAGGGTTTTCATTGTTCTCATAGTAAGAATATCGACCCTTGATGTGAGTTGTCTGGTCTATGGACTGGATTCCACATCTGGGGAGTGGGGGCTTACACTAGGTAAAAGTGGTGGGAGGGGAAACTTTATCATTCAATTATCCTTGAACTACAAAGCTCACAGTAATGAAATAACACTCTCTATGGCACAAATACTATGAAGATTAATTGGGGCTGATGTTTTTGTGAAACATTACTATCACTTTAAACTTCACCAGAAGAGCTGTGCATTTCCCAAAAGACCAGTGACAACCTTATACATTAGTAATTCACAATGCAGGCCAATAGCACAGTGTCTCTCAACTTTGAACTTTGGACACATGAACAGTACAGGTCTTCAAGGTTTCCCTGAGTGGTAGCAGGTGGGAAAGCAGTGTCAGGAATATCCTTAACACCTTAATGAACGGTGGCATGCCAGGACTGTCATGCCTGTCCAGACATTAACCCTTTGAGTTACGTTGCGTACCAATCAAATGTCTAAAGACAGCTGACAGTCATGGCATATCACGGAAGTTTGTGCCCTGGTCCTCCAGAGCACCCCACCCGCAGCCCGCTGTCCTTAACCCCTTAAGGACCGGGAAAATCTGAGGTGGATTTCACTTAAGGACCGGAGCAATTCTGACCTTTTTGACTATGTCTTTGTTCAACAGTGTTTTCCCTTTAAGTCTTTTATTCCACCCCCATAAATTATATGCTGTTTTTTTAAGCACAAATAGGGCTTTCATTTGATACCCTACGTATATGGATAACCCACCATTTACTTTATTAAAATTTAAAAAAAATGTAAAAAAAAGTTAAAAAAACCACAATTTTTGTTTTTTCTCTTGGGATCAATTGGGCACAAAGGGTTAAATTTTTATGGAGACTGCATGAAAGGTATGACCGGTCAGTCATACCTACAAAATACGCAGTTTAAAGTGGCCACTGTCCCCCCTGGATAAAAATCCCCATGTCCCTTTTTCCCACCCTATTTTGACAGTTTTTTTGTCCCTGGCATTTGGTGGTGTATATAAGTGTATTACATAGCTCCACAACAATCACACTTTCACTTTTGTTTAATTAGATTTTTTTTTTTTAAATAAAATATTTTTGTAAAAAAAAAAAGTGTGTTGTGTTTTAAAAAAAAAAAAAAAAAAAAAAAAAAAGTATTATTGCAGGTCAGAAATTGACCTGCATTTAGCAAGCCTTTGGCACCAGCAGTGAAGGGGTTAATACCCCTAGCTGCTGTATTTTCTTTCACCACTAGGTGTCTCCTGTCTACTTCTGTCTCCCTTACTTTCATAGCAACGGAGACAGGCAAAGACAGCATGCTTTCTCTGCTGCCTCTGTCTGTCACTATGCCGGTACATGTGATCGCTGGTACGGCGATCGCATGAACTGGCAAGGGCAAGAAGGGCTTAGACTGAACGTCCCAGTCTCGGATCGCTCAGTCTCAGCCTGCCATTAATGATAGCAGCGTGCACAGAGGCATGCTGCTATCATTTTAGCCATGACGGTCCTGGTACGTCATTGGTCCTTAACTCAAATCCAGGCATGACGTGCCAGGACCGGCAAGGGTCCTTAAGGGGTTAAGGGGTTAAAACCTGACCTGTTGTTGTGCCTGTGGATCGGAGCTGAGAATCATTGCAATCACATCATTACTAGCTGGAAGATTAGAACCATTATATGATAAAAGCTGGCAACAAGACCCAGGGATTTAAATTGGAGACCTGGGCATTTAGACTATTGAGCCAATCCCTAGCAACACTCCTGATCTTCACTTTTTAAAGCAAACTGAATTCTGTCCTTTCAGTGTGCATTACATAGAAAAGCAAGGAATGATTACATGTATTCAAAGATAATTGGGCGCTCTATTGCTGGAACAATCTAAATTTATTCCGCAGAGCGAAATGTCATAAAAATATGCTCTTAATGCATCTATAATGAAAGGCTTAGGCAGTGACTCATTTATTATTGTATCTGTTCGTAAGGAACGTATCTACATTTAAACACTCATTTCACATTATAGTTCAATGGAATTAAACGCCCCGCTTTAGTATTCAAACATAAAAACCTAATTATTCCCCTCCAGGGAAATTTTTTATAGACATTTCCAGTAACAAGATGTTCACGTGATAATTAAAGGGACATCTCTATTGTAAACTGACTGTCCATTTTATTATTTTGTGGGAGAAGAATAATCATTTTAAAAGTAAATGTGTTGAAATTACACTAAAGCAATATGAGTCATGAAATCCTTTGTAAATCAATTGTTTAGCAGGTACAAGCAAGAAAGTGTCATTTACTTATAAAGACTGTAAAAAAACACACAAAAAGGGGGCGCTCCTAGTGTGATATCGTCTAGTTGTCACCACTCCCTTAACCAGAAGATTTTCTACTCACACTTTTAATCGCTCAGTGAAACACTTCTGTGATTTTTGACTGCCCCAACAGTATGCAGAATATATTCAATTCGAATTCACAGATGAGATGGGCTGCTCCTTCCAATCATCCAATGTGTTGTATGGAAGTATAAAGGAGAAAAAACAAACAAAAGGGTGCCCCAATAGTGCCTGTTAACCAGGTGAATAAAGGCAAAACAGTAAGAAAATGGTACTCACAATCCATTTGGCTAGTAAATGACATATGCCAGAACCAACTTAAAGGGATAGTAATACTTCATTTTATCTTTATTTTATTTTGTAGGCATTAAAAAAACATGAAGAACGATATAAGTCTTATCTCTCAAACATTTATGGTTTGAGAGATTTTCACAAGCAACATTTCCCCCTCCCGCCCCTTTTACCTAGTGTAAGCCATCTCTTCTCAGATGTGGAATGCAGTCCATAGACCAGACAGATAACAGAAGGGAACAGTCTTCTTCCTATGAGAACAATGAAAGCCCTGCCCACCTTGACAAGTTTTTCAGGTTTTTCCCTTATCTTAATTGAAGATTGTCCCTCTCTGCAATCTACCTGGACATCTCCCTTCTGATCTGGCTGAACAGTGTTGCATCATTAAAAGGGGCGGGAGGGGGATACCTTATCATTCAATTACTATTGAGCTACAACTCTGACAGAACTGAAATGACACTCTCCAAAGTCCAACTACTATGATAATTAATTAGAGCTGCTTTTATTATGAAACATTACTATCCCTTTAAACACTTGCAGGGAGATTAAACCTGTCCCTGCTCAGAACCTCTGGTAAGATTCCTGTAAAAGGACTTTCAAGCCATCAGAAGAAATCCAAATTAAGCTGCTCAAATCTTGTCTCAATAAAAATGTATTCTTAATAGAAAAGTATATAAAAATAGCCAATTATAAGGCTTAAAATAACGTTTTGCAGCTCTCAAGACGCTTTCTCAAATTAATTGGCTATAAAGAAAAACAAAGACAAGGACAGAGCAGCTGAAAGCACATTTAAACACCCCTCCCCTCATGCCGATTGGATAACCTCATACGGGAAAGATATATAGACTTTTTCCTCTTCATTTTACCAGAATCTTAAAATAACCAAAAAATAG
Source organism: Rhinophrynus dorsalis (assembly GCA_037306005.1). Classification (NCBI taxonomy): domain Eukaryota; kingdom Metazoa; phylum Chordata; class Amphibia; order Anura; family Rhinophrynidae; genus Rhinophrynus; species Rhinophrynus dorsalis. Next base: position 44,850,146 of record CM074722.1, read on the forward strand.
GTCAGAGAACTTAATATTCTCTTTTGAAATATTTAAATAACTTATATTTATTAAGATCTAAACAAATATTCCTGACGTATCCTAACCCGGAAGTGAAAAACTCCTGGACTTTTAGTATTAATCAAACCTAACCCACTGATCTTATAATATGTTACAAACAAAAAAAATACTTTAGAATATTGGATAAATGGATAAATCTCATTCAACTGTAAATATTTGGGGAGATATAACCATAATGGATTGATTCATTCTTAAACTGTGACCCAGAATTAAAATATCTCCATGATCGCCCTGACCTAACTCATCTCAAACAAAAACTCTAATAAAACTATCCCTCCAATGGAACAAAAAATATATCATAGATCTCCATAGATATGGCCAAAGAGAATGGCTTCATAAGATAAAAATTTACTATTAACCTCCGATTCGATTAACCATAAGTTAAGATCGATTTCACCAGAAGTGACATCTGAGTTCCTACCCCTCCAATGGAACAAAGTATAGCTTAAAAATAGATATCCATAGATATGGCCAAAGAGAATGGCTCCATAAACTAAGCATATACTATTAACTTCCGATCCGATTAACCGGAAGTTAAAATATCTCGATCTCAACAGAAGTGACGTCTGCGTTCCTGCGGTAACGGGAGAGATACATCCAAACCTCAGTCTCATTAGGAGGATAACTAGATCCTCACAAAAATTATAAATAAAAACAACAGCATTGAGCTTATGAATGTACTCTCTACTCCCACTAGATCCTTACAAAAATTATAAATAAAAACATTAAGCCTATGAATGTACTCTCAACTCCCACCAATGCCCCACAGACGTCCCCTGACCACGATCTACACAATGCAACAAAATAAATGATCTCCAATTGATTCTATAATTAGGATCCCCCTATTAACCTGACCACATGGAAAAATATCTATCCTAGAAACCCTATATCTAGAAAATAAAAAAAATAATAATCATACTTAAATAATAACATACAGTAAACACAATATGACTGTATGATGCTCGTGACTAACCTACGTACTATAATGTATGGCTTGAAATTGAAACTAATATTAAATTGTGATCTAACATATTCTAAACAAATATTTATGTGATCATAAATAGAATAAGAATTTAATGTGTATATAGTTTAAATGACTCCTTGATATATTATATTGTGAAATAAACCCCTGTGCCCTAAGGAACAATAACTAATAATAATAATAATACTATATGAATAGATGTTTTACCATGCTATGTCACTGGCCTCCTTCAAACCCCACGGGAACATTGTATCTAACCAGAAAATCCAGTAGGATTCCACCATAATGAGTTTATTGAGAGAGTCTTGACCCCTTTTACTAGTAGCATGTTCAATGGGTAAAACTTTTAATTTACTAAGATCTTTATTATGGTGTTCTGCAAAGTGTCGTGATATATTGTGTAATTGATGGCCTCTGCTGATGTTATAACAATGTTGTCCAACCCTAGCTTTAAAGCTTTGGGTTGTTCTCCCAACGTATTGTAATTTGCAAGGGCACATTAACAAGTAAAATAACTGATTTAGTGTCACAATTTAAATATTAATACATTTTAAATCTTTCTCCTTTGAAGACTGAGTAAAATTCCATGGTTTTATTTTCAAGCATAGGGCATGTGAGGCATTGTTGTGACATACATCTGTAGGCTCCCCTAACTGAATCTAAACTAAGGCTCTCTTTAGGTCCCTTGATTATATCTGAACCTGAGGTAAAAATATTTTTTTTTATTTTAAGTTGACTAGGAGCCATAATATTTTTTAAAGTTTTCGAATGTCTAAAAGTAATTTTGGGTCTAGAGGGAACCACATTCTTCAATAAAAAATCTTCCTTTAGAATATCCCAATGTTTAGTTAAGATAGATCTGATTTGGCCACCCTTTGAGTTATAATTTGTAATGAATACGGGGAAATCCTAAAGCTGATTCTTATTGCTCTGTTTCTTAAAAGAGACTGAATGATCATTGATTATAACATGATCTCTCGCTTTTATATAAGATTCCTCTACTAGTTTTTTGGATAAGACTTCTCCTCAAATCTCTGTTTTAGAACTGTAGATTGTATTTCATAATCCTCCATATTGGAACAGTTTCACTTGATCCTGCGAAACTGTCCATACAGAACATTATTTAGCCAGACATTTATAATACAAAAACCTACTGGCATCCACTTTCTTAAAGTATGTGCATGTATCAACCTTCTGTTGGTTTCTACCTATCAGCTCCAAATCCAGAAATTGTATTCGATTTGTCTCTATAGTACTTGTAAATTCAGTCTGCCATGGATTATTATTCATATATTAAACAAACTTGCCTACAGATGCAGAGTCCCCCCTCCACACAATTAGAATTTCGTCAATGTAACACGATAGTGTACCAAGTTTGCATCAAATGGGCAATTGCCAAAAATCCTCAAATGTCCAAAGTAGCCCAAAAAGGGGTTGGCATAACTCAGAACTTGTTTCCCATTATGGTCCCCCTAATCTGGAGGAAAAGTTGATCATTAAACGAAAAATAATTGTGTGTGAGGGTAAAATAAATTGCCTTTAGCAAAAAATTAACCTGATCAACAGGCATCAATAGATCTCCTAATAAGAAAAACCTAGCAGCCTCTAAACCACCTGTATGAGGGATATTAGAGTAAAGGACATGACCCAAATAAAATCTTCCTCCCACTAAAAATCTTTCAACAAAGAAAGTAAATGACCAGTATCTTTTGGTGGTATTTCAATCCCACAACTAGTCTCTGAAAATGAAAGTCAATAAACTCCGATAAATTCACCGCACGCGAATAAATACCGGAGATACTAGGCCTGCCAGGAGGAACTGGAGAGAGACTTATGTATCTTAGGAAGATGATAGTAAATAGACATCTTTGGATTAACAAGATAAATAAAGTCTCTCTCCATTGCACCAAGCAGACCCAATTCCACAGCTTCATCTAAAACTTGTCTTAACTCCAACAGATATTCTGTAGTAGGGTCTTTGGGGAGAGGTTTATAATAGATCTCATCTGACAGAATACGATTGGCTTCCCTCAAATATTCACCAAGATCCTGGACTACTACATCCCCCTCCTTTATCTGCCTGTTCGATTATGATCTTTATGTTCTTCTTTAGTTAAATTACTATTGGGTTGTATCTTTTTATTACCATTTTTTCACCATTTTTCTGAAGTCTTCCATGACAACTGACGAGAACACATCAACATATTTGCCAATGGATTCTGTGGGAAAAAAACGAGACTTGGGATTTCTTGCGGAGCTCCGTAATCCAACTGAGTATCTCTGCCGGATTCCTCTTTCTCTACCTGGATCGATATAGCTTGTATCGCTGGCTCACCCAAACACTGGATGTCACTCAGTGAAGGGTGAATAAGAACTGACTTTATATTGGAACACACAGGGTATATATATACACACATAACGAGTTATCCACACACATTAGAATACAATAGCATACAGGTTACTGCAAGCCATATATGGGAAGTCAATGGAGCCAGTGGTGGAAGGGCACATAATACAAAGAGGCACAATGGGAACAATACCAAGTTATACAATGGGACAAAGGTTGACACACACAGCACTACAGCATACTGAATTACATTAACATTTTAATTATATTAACTACATCAGGGAGAGAGAGTATAATCACATTAACTGGAACACTACCCTGTCCCTCCCTGGATGCACATCCTGAAGGAAAAAGTTTGAAACAAGTGACAGTACTGTAATTCTGTCACAGGATTAAAATCCGTTGGTACTCGACCCTCTAGAATATAACTAGTAGCCTGACCAGCTATAGGTAATATCTCTCTACCTGTTGTATCAAAAAAAGGTTCATTCATAATAATCAGAATACAGCCTGGGTTCTTCTTCAAAGACTTATTGTCAAAATACTGTTTCAGAGAGAACTTTCATACATATCTATGGAGATCAACAAACAACTCAAATAAATATGGCATCATACAGTCATACTGTATTTACTGTATGTTATTATTAAGGTATTATTTTTTTATTTTCTAGATATAAGGTTTCTAGGATAGATGTTTTTCCATGTGGTCAGGTTAAAAGGGGGATCCTAATTATAGAATCAATTGGAGATTATATATTTTGTTGCATTGTGTAGATAATGGTCAGGGGACATCTGTGAGGCATAGGTGGGAGTTGAGAGTACATTCATAGGCTTAATGTTTTTATTTATAATTTTTGTGAGGATCTAGTGGGAGTTGAGAGTACATTCATAAGCTCAATGCTGTTGTTTTTATTTATAATTTTTGTGAGGATCTAGTTATCCTCCTTTTGAGACTGAGATTTGGATGTATCTCTCCCATTACCAATGGAACGCAGATGTCACTTCTGGTGAGATCGAGATATATTTTAACTTCCGGTTAATCGGATTGGAAGTTAATAGTATATTTTTAGTTTATGGAGCCATTCTCTTTGGCCATCTCTATGGATATCTATTTTTAAGCTATACTTTGTTCCATTGGAGGGGTAGTTTTTTAGAGTTTTTGTTTGAGACGAGTTAGGTCAGGGCGATCATGGAGATATTTTAATTCCGGGTCAGGATTTAAGAATAAAATCAATCCATTATGGTTGTATCCCCCAAATATTTAAAGTTGAATGAGATCTTGATAGTTCATACAATATTCTAAAGTTCTTTTTTGTAACTTATATTATAAGAACAATGGGTTAGGTTTGATTAATACTAAAAGATTTTCTCTTCCATTTAGGATAGGTCACTGATATTTGTTTATATCTCAATAAATATGAGTTATTTAAATATTCCGAAAGACCTATTTTTTGGTTATTTCAAGATTCTGGTTAAATGAAGAGGAAAAAAGTCTATATATCTTTCCTGTATTCGATTATCCAATCAGCATGAGGGAAGAGGTATTTAAATGTGCTTTCAGCTGCTCTGTCTTTATTTTTCTTTAAAGCCAATTAATTTAAGATGGTGGCTGAGAGCCTCTAAATGTTATTTTAAGTTTTATAATTGGCTATTTTTATATACTTTTCTATTAAAAATACATTTTTATTGAGACAAGATTTGAGCAGCTTCATTTTGATTTTTTCTGATGGCTTGAAAGTTCTTTTACAGGAATCTTACCAGAGGCACCTGAGCAGGCACAGGTTTAATTTCCCTGCAAGTGTTTAAGCTGGTTCTGGCATATGTCTTTTACCAGCCAACTGGATTGTACCGTTTTCTTGCAGTTTTATCTTTATTTACCGGTTAACAGGCACTATTGGGGCACCCTTTTGTTTGTTTTTTTTCTCTTACTTAAAAAGAAGGATGGAATTTCCTCCTCTATCTTCTAGCTACACAGCCTTGTTGCAGACTAGATAGTGAAGCAACTCTACTGGATCAATTCTGGGACAAAATAACCATACTATAAAAAAACACAACATTCCTAATTATATAACTATTGGAATGGGGATAGTAATAGATCGTTTTAATGAAATGTAATACTATAGATAGTAAAAAAATAAATAAATTGAGCCCAGTCTGATCTCTCAAACCTTTATGGTTTGAGAGATCAGACTGGGCTCAATTTATTTTTTTTTTTTTCATTAAAACCTTTATTTTTTTTCATTAAAACCTTTATGGTTTGAGAGATGTCAGATCACAAAGTTCCCCCTTCCCTCCCCTTGCACTGACGTCACTGTCTTGCTTACAGCAGGAGGTCCCGGTCTGCAGACCGTCTTGCGGGTTTTCAGCAGAGCCAAAATAGTGTGATTTAAAAATAAATACTTCATTTGAACGGTCTACAACATGTGCTTGCAAACCAGGCACACGTAGACCGTTCAATTGAAGTATTTATTGCTATATCATGCTATTTTGGCTCTGCTGAAGAGCCACAGGGCTGTCTGCGGACAGGGATCTCCTGCTGTAACATAGACAGTGACGTCAGTGCAAGGGGAGGGAAGGGGGAACTTTGCAAGCTTATATTTATGAAACCATAAAGGTCTGAGAGATCGGACTGGGCTCAATTCATTTATTTTTTAACCATCTACAGTATTACATTTCATTAAAACGATCTATTACAATCCCTTTAAATTTGGTAAGATGTACAGAGCAAGACGAGGAGGGGATATTCACTAAGGCATGATAAACAGGTGATAAAGCGGAGATAACTTCTCCAGTGATATCACTTCTCCAGTTCCTATGTTTTCTATGAAACCTATTCACTAAGATTTCTCCAGCTTTGGAGATCTTAGTGCATAGGCTCTATAGAATAACATAGGAACTGGAGAAGTGATAACAATGGAGAAGTTATCTCCATGTTACCATCTCTTTATCACGCTTTACTGCATGTTTCCTTCCAAAAGGATTTGGCTAAAATAATGGCTAAATACTGGATACGTGTCTGTAATCCTATATAATAATTTGATAAATTGTCAGAAGCCGTCATGCACAGTAGAGACGGCTGCATGCGCTGCAGTCATGTGCAGTACATACTGCCCACTCCCCGGTTGATACAGAGCTGGGCGCTCCAAATTCAGACCGTAATCCTCTCTGTGCACCGGTGTGATTTCAGAGTGCCCAGCTCCATATCAGCCGCAGCGTGGGCAGTCTCTACTGTGCATGACTGCACAGCGGTCGTTGCTGGGTGGCACTGTGGCCCGTGTATGTACACTGGCTCTTCAACTAGTCAATAATTATAAGGTTATTGTTTAAAAATTATAAGAATACAAAGTATACATCTAAATTGTTATTATGTTTGATTACTTTGAAGGTGATAAATGTTATTACTGAGTTTTATGGCACAGATTCCTGTTGAAGTCTGTGATTAAATTTGTAGAAAAAAAAAATCAGTGATAATATGAACTGCACTGTAATCTAGGACTTTGGTGGAGAAGGACTGGAGTTACTTGAAGGCTTTAAACTTATCAACACTGTTTAATGTGAGCAAGAAATCATGCATAAATAAATAAGGCATAATTTATGGGAGGAATAAAGACCTTAATTATGCATATGCCACACAGTTTCTGGAACTAGATCATTAAGGAGAAACATTTTTCAACCAGATACAGTTTATGGTGTAGGAAAAAACATTAACAAAGAAGATTAAATATTTTTATTTTGAAGAAAGAAGAGTTAGCAGAATTGAGGTTGTTTGCAACAATGTAATAAAGATTGCACCCTGGGTAGGACACTTTACCTATAGAGCCTGCTAAATTTTATAAAAGGCTTTTTACTAGCTGAACATCTCCAAGTTAGGTTTTATTGATTGTGGTATTTCCTATATTTTGATGGTAAAAAATGTTTTTAATTACCATATAACCGTAATTATGCAGTATTTAGCATGTGTAGGTGTGCTGTGGTATCAGGGTTTCTTTTCTTTGGTTCTGTCTTTTTTGTGTAACTTAATTTCCCTGAAGCACCCTACTGAGCAGACTGTGTTTATTAAAGGGTTTGGGTTATTTACTCAAAGAGTGCGTGGGTATTCTTTTTGTTCTGCCATTTTGGGCCTCATCAGTGAAGTGTACCTGATAACTCTATGCACTGTGAGCAAAGGTAGCAAGGAAATCCAGATTTGGACCCCTTGCTCACATTTCCTAGAGATATTAGATGCACTTCATTGATAAGACCCAGGAGGCCAAAATGTATGTCTGGGGTTGACTGTTCCTCTTGTTCAGAGATGAATTGCCTGGCACTTCATAGCCGAACTCCCATTTTAGCAGGTTAAGTATGATGTGTTTTAGGATATTTCCTTTCTGTGTAAGACACAAGTGACCTCATTATCTTTGGGATTGGTCACCCTAAGGGTAACAGGGAAATCCAGACATTGACCCTCAGGCAGGCACCCCTGGATTCCATGACATGCCAGGACCACCATGGGTCCTTAATGCACGTTTACCCATGATGGTCCTGGCATGTCATGCGTCCTTAAGGGGTTAACCCTTTCAGTGCCAGAAGGGTATGCAACGCATTGCTCTGCAATGCATGGTGTACCCCTCTGGCACTGAAAGGGTTAAACATGTGGTTTTTGTCTTATATGTATACGTACATAGAGAGACAGATAGAGAGATGGATAAGAGGATTTTAGTCTTACCTGTTAAATCCTTTTCTCTTAGTCCATATAGGTTACTGGTAACTTTGGGTAGGTGACTGCCCCTTTAAGTAGGCAGGAACAATTCTTGAAGAGAATGCTGGGTGGAGCCTACCTCCTCTCCTTAGTTGCATCTAGCCACTCTCCTCCAGTAAGATTTGAGACACTAACTAGTGACTAGGTAGTAAGAAGGGAAAAGAAGACTCCTGTGAGCATGAGCCCGAAATGACTCCCACGTTCGGTCGCAGGAGAACCAAGCATGGTCCCTTGACAGGGTGGGAGACCAGTAACCTGTATGGACTAAGAGAAAAGGATTTAACAGGTAAGACTAAAATCCTCTTTTCTCTGTCGTCCAATATGGGTTACTGGTAACTTTGGGATGTCCAGCTATTGAGTTTCCCAGAGGTGGGAAGTACGGCAAGGACCAGGCGCAGGCCCCCCAAAGTTACCAGAGCATAAATGAACCATCATATCATAGATAGCCCAACAATAGCAAAAAAGTGTCAATGGACACAAAACTGGGATAAAATCACACCAAGAACTGAAACACAGCACACAGAACTAGAGCCAACTGGGCTCAAAGGTTAAGGAGTACTGAAGAGATTAAAGAGATCCTAGACAGGCAATACTGCCTCCAGGATCTTCCTCCCAAAGCTAGCATCAGCTGATGCCAGCACATCAACATGGTAGTGTTTAGAGAAGGTGTGCACAGGTGAACAAGTGGCAGCCTTGCACAACTGATCAGCTGAGGCCTGATCGTTGCAAGCCCAAGATGCCCCAATGGATCTAGTGGAATGAGCCAAGACCCAGAATGGGACAGGCTTCTTCAACAATTCGTAACCCAAGATGCTATGGTCACCTTGAATGCCGGTCTCCCTGCCCTGGGACCTCAAGAATGATGAAAAGGGCGTCAGACTGGCGAACAGACTCAGTGAGATGTACATAGAACTTAAGGCATCGCACCACATCCAACAAGTGAAGATTTCTATCCTTGTCGGGTGTAGGGTCAGGACTGAAAGAGGGCAGCACGATCTCCTGATAGATGTGGAACTCAGAGATCACTCCTGACAAGTGCAAAGAACAGCCTTGTCTTTGTTAAACAGAAAAAAGGGTGGTGTACAAGACAAGGCATGCAACTCCACTACTCGGTCGAACAAACACAATCGCCAGGAGAAAAGCCATTTTCCAACTCAACATAAGCAGAGGAGTAGTAGCCAATGGATCAAATGGAGGACACTGAAGGATGCCCAAAACCAAGTGAAGATCCCACTGAGGAGCAGCATTCCTAAAAGCAGGGTGAGCATGACCGACGCCCTGAAAGAACACCTTGACATCTGGGAAGATAGCGATGCTTCTCTGAAAGAAAACAGATAGAGCAGAAGTTTGAACCTTAAAGGAACTCAAGCTGAGGCCCTTGTCCACGCCATCCTGTAGGAAGGACAGGACCGTTGGCACATCGAAGTCCTGGGAAAGATCCTTATCAGAGCACCAGGAGAGGAAGGAGGACTAGACACTATGGAACGCCTTAGAGGAAACAGGTTTGTGGGCACTAAGCATAGTGGCCACCACACCTGAAGAAAAACCTTTCTCCTCAGTATTGAGGATTCAATTTCCATGCCATCAAACCCAGCTGACTGACATCCTCCTTCCACAGGTACCCCTGTAGAAGAAGATTCGGACTGCAGGGAAGCCGAAAGGGTTCCTCCACTGAGAGATCCAGAAGCTCCGAAACCAAGCTTGCCGAGGTCAGTAAGAAGTGATCAGAATGACTGGAGAGCGTTCCAGAAGCAGCTTCTGCAGCACCCTGTGTAACATGGGAATGGGAGGAAAGATGTAAGCCAGAGGGAAGTGCTACCGAGTCGACATGGCATCCGCTGCTAGAGCTAGAGGGTCCCTCCAGCGGGAGCAGAACAACGGGACCTTCCGATTGTGCCTTGTCACAATCAGGTCGATGCAAAGAAGTCCCCACTTCAGCACTATGAGGTTGAACACCTCTTGATGCAGTTCCCATTCTCCGCTGTCCACTGTGTGTTGACTTAGCAAGTCTGCTAGAACGTTGTCTATGCCTGGAATATGAATTGCAGATATGGCAGGAACATGTTCTTCTGCCCAGGCTAAAATAGCTTTGACCTCCAACCAAGCTGCGGGACGTCTTGTACCACCTTGCTTGTTGATGTAGGCCGGTCATGACATTGTGGGATTGGACTCTGACTGGGCATCCTTCCAGCTGGTGAGTCCAGTAGCAGAGAGCATAAAATATCACCTGAAGCTCCAACGCGTTGACGGGGAGGAGAGATTCCTCTAGAGACCCCTGACCCTGGGCATTCATGTGACCCAGAACTGTTCCCCAGCTGGAGATGCTGGCATCCATTGTCACTGTAGTCCAGAAGGATATCAGGAATGGACTGCCCTTCAGCAGATTAGAGAGGTTGAGCCACCACAACAGACTTAGCTACACGTGAAGGGGATGAGACACTGACATCTTCAGTAGGTCCAGCTGATCCCTGCACACTTGGATCACACACACCTCTGGAGTTCCCTGGTGTGAGCCATGGCAAACAGGACCGCTTATATGGCGGAAATGAACTTCCTCACTAGAAAGGTTAACTTCTTGGCCAGAACTGGATCATAAGCCAGAACAGCAGACACCTTGTGGATGATCTGGTGGGCTACCTTCTCTGTGAGAAACACCATGCTATGCTTGGTGTCGAAGAGGAGACCCAGAAAGACTAGACTCTGAGATGGCACAAGGTCCGAATCATCCATGTTGAGGATCCATGCAAGATGGGTGAGTGCTTGAATGCAGTCCTTGACCTGCCGATGAAGGAATTCCGGAGAGGGGGCCTTCAGAAGCAAGTCGTCCATGTATGGAGTAACTCTGTTGCTGTCCTGGGGGAGGACGGATACTAAGGCACCCAGGACGCGATTGAAGACCTGGGGGGCTGACGTTAGACCAACGGGAAGAGCAGAAAACTGAAAATGCCCTTGGTCACAAGCAAACCGGAGATACAGTCAGCTCTCTGGATGGATAGTTATGTGCAGGTAGGCATCCTGAAGGTCCAGGGAGACATGGCCGCTATGACCGTCCTCAGAGACTTCTGGTGATAATCAGTCTTGACCACAAAGGAATGGAGATCCTTGAGGTCCAAAATCGGATGCCAGCCGCTGTCCTTCTTGGAAACCAGAAACAGATTGGAGTAAAATCCCGAACCCATTTCCAGCATGGGAACCGGTTTCAGAACCTCCTTGCCAAAAGGGTCTGGAACCTTTTGAAGTGTGAGAAGGAAGGAACCTGAAAGGAGGAAGAGAGGTCAAAGGGATCCTGTACCCCTCTGACACAACTTGCAAAACCCACGGATCCACCACGGTGTCTGAGGAAGTGGAGCATATGACCACCCACTGACGCGTGGGGACTGGGGTTCGGCAAGTCATGTCGAAGAAGGTTTGGTAGCCTTGGGCTTGGTGGAGGACTGCTTGGCCCTCCATTGTTGTTTGGGCTTGGAGAAGGAGTGCAGGGCCTGGGGAACTGCCTGGTTCGTGGTACATGCCTCAGCCTGAAAGGGGCGAAAAAAATGATTTCACTTCACTGGAGGCTTCTTCCTAGGAACTAAGGGCAGCAGGGTACTCTTACACGCTGTGGCCTCACTAATGAGGTCCTTAAGATCCTGCTCAAACAAGGACATTCCCTGAAAGGGTAATGAAAGCAAGGCTTTCTTGGAAGTAGTGTCCTCAGAACAGATTTTAAGCCAAAGGGCCCGTCTCACAACCACAGACATGGTAGAGACCCTAGCCACCAAGCGGATGGAGTCAAAGCGCAGAAACATGATGCTGAGCCTCAGATATGTTGGCAAGAAACCAAAACATGACAGCAGTAGGAGCGCCCTGACGGACAGCCACAGTCAGTTGTTCCGTCCAAACAGCAATGGCCCTGTTCACCCAAGCCACAGAGAACGCCAGACGCAACGAAGTGCCAGCCATAGCAAAGATGGCCTTCAGGGAGGACTCAAGCTTCCTGTCAGTCCAGTCCTTAAGGACAGAAGTGGTGGACTTAGAAAGTCTAGAAACTGGAGCGTCCACCTTGGGTAGATGAGCCCAAAGAGCTAAGGCCATGTCAGAAAAGGGATACAGCTTAGTAAACTTCTTAGATAAAGAAGGCTTCTTGTCAGGAGACTTCCACTCATCAGACACAAGACAGTCAAGAGTGGGGTTGGGTGAAAAGCAGGTACACTGTTTCTTAGGCTCCTGAAAGACATCAGAGGGATCCGTAGGAGCCTCAGGAACTAAAGGAATGTCAGGCGTGGTTAATACTGCCCTAATAAGGCCCTCAGCCAAGAGATCAGGGTCTGCTTCAAAGTGGTCCCCAAAGAATTGGGAGGACACCACTGCTGAACATTGCCCCTCGTCGGAATCCACCAGCAGTTCCTTCTCAGAGGAGTCAGAAATGTCCAGTACACCCTGCGATTTTGGCAGGGAAGACCTGATAGGAGTAGGGGGCTGCCAAGACTGGAAAACCCTCTGTAATTGGGATGGAAGGAGTTGTAAAGTAGACCTTAGGTCTCTAGTAGTGGCCTTAAACTCTTGCATCCACATTGGCTCTAGTGCATGGCCTGAGGTCCCTGGGGGAGACTCAGGGGCAGCAGTTCATGCTGGGCATAAATGACTTGAGAATTCTCTAGGCAACCCTGATTGACATGAGGAGCAATGCGCAATGGGGGACACATGTACCCCATTATCCTTAGTCTTAGGTCTAGCCCCAAGTTCCAGCGGAGTTGTCATTCTCACAGTGTCAAACGTCTAATAGTATAAGGAAAACAACCAAATACAGTGTGTAAGATAGATATTTCACCCCAGAAATCGCTAATTTGCACTTATCTGGCAGGCGAAGCATTAATCTGCTGAGGAGAGAAGGAGGGGCCAAGCCCTGTGTAGGATACTTGTGAAGGGAAGTCAGAAAATGGCGTCCGCAACGGGAGCCAATCAGAAACGAGAGCGCTTTCATGGGCATTGTAGTTTCCCCTTAAAAAGTACCCCAACAGTGCCCGAAGCCCCCTGAGCCCCCCAGAACACACAGAACATTGACTGGATGATTGAACAAGGGCAGACAATTAAAATGAGCCATCTCTGAAGTCGCTAAGTGGAGTGGTTGCAGAGATATGTCCCAAACTGTAAAGTCCCATAGAGGTGACTGGAGCAATGGCGTCTATGTGGTAAAGCGCGAACTCAAAAAACCCCAAAAGTTTACAAATAAGTTAAAATAGTAGAAAAAACATCAGAACACATTAAGAAAAACAAATAAACACTGTTCCCGGTAGGGAAAGTGCCAAAAAACAAACCAGAGTGCCCAAAACAGCAAACAAAGGGTTAAATTACCACAGAAACCCATTTGCTCCAAACCTGAAAAGACATACAGATAAACCCAATGAGTACAGGAGTATGCAATAGGAACTCCAAAGGAGATCCCTGTGCGGAGGGGAAGAATGGGACATGTGGACCTCAGCACTCAAAGGGTTGTTCAACTTTTAGCAGGTCTTCTGACTACCATTTGTCAAGAGGAAGCCTCAGTGGGCCACTTCTAAGGAAACTTGCTAAACAAGATTTTCCCCTCAGGGCTGACAGGTCCTCCACAGCGCCTGGAAACTGAGCTATCCACTAGGGAATGTCAGTAATGGTAATCCGCCTAATGGTGGTATTCCATATCTAACAGAAAACAAAAACCACTAAAATTATAGCAGAACTGTTTTCTTGCCTTGTCTTCATCAAGGAACAAATCTTACTGGAGGGGAGTAGCTAGATGCAGCTAGGAGAGGAGGTAGGCTCCACTCAGCATTCTCTTCAAGAATTATTACTGCCTACTTAAAGGGGCGGTCACCAACCAAAGTTACCAGTAACCTATACTGGATGACTGAGATAGATAGATAGATAGATAGATAGATAGATAGATAGATAGATAGATAGATAGATAGATAGACTTGAACATAGGGTTTGTTATTAGAAATATAAATATACCAATCAAAGTGCCCACAACAGTATCTCATCAAAATTACTTACGTTTTCAAAAGAAAAGACGGAGCTGGGAAATATCTGACGATTATCATGTTTTGAAAATATATGCTTCGTTGGATGTTCCTGAAATCGACAGAAACCATATCATATAATATTATCAGACAAGTATTATAGCATTCAATTGTATATGCAAACTTTAAAGTGGACCTATCACCTTGAATTTTCTTTACCTACATGAAACTGCCTATGTGTCATACTAACGAAAATTCTAGCAGGTGTATAGTTTAGGAGATATTAGGGATGCTATCCAGCCGGTAATTTACAGGCTGGCCGGTAAAAAATTGGCTTCTGTCCAATGTTAAGTCTATGGAGGGAATGCCTTGGCTGGTATTTTTTTGAAGAAAAGGTGGCAACCCTAGGAGATATTCATACTTTTATTTCTGGAAAAAGTGAAAATGTCCTGATACTGCACAGATCTTCATTATCATATGAAATGTGACTCAGACCTTCATTAGCATATGTCATGAGAGAGGAGTAGTGGGAGGCAAGTGGAAGAAACCAGGCCGGAAGAAGCAGAAGCAGGCAGCGTTTCATAAAAACCTCCCCAGCACCAGTGAATCAGTCCAAGGAGACCCAGTAATTCACTACAAAAACCAGAGTCTCCGGGGGAAAACCAGAGCGGTATGGATACCCCTTTGGTACTCAGAGAGTTAAGTGCATTGCAATAGGTGTCCCTCTGACACTAATAGGGTTAATCAAATACACACTGCCTTAGTACTGATAAATAATTATACAAGAATAATAAAATGTATTTTGTTTGAAACGTGGAAAAAAGATAGTACCGTGTTAGCCAGTAGAGTAGATAGGATTCAGTGCAGCAAAAAACTCACAAGAGTGATATAAAGGTGATACCTTTTAATGGCTACCTGAGGACATAGCAAGTGCAAGCTTTCAGGACACTAAGGCCCCTTCTTCACGCATGGGCTAATGACTGAAGAAGGGGCCTTAGTGTTCTGAAACCTTCCACTTGCTATGTCCTCCTATGTCATCTTTATTTCACTCGTGTTTTTTCTACACTGAATCCTATTTGAATTGTGAAAATATAAGGAAAAGGCAGTATGAGTAATGGGCTCTACCTGAAAATAGTATAAGCCAGGGATGGAGTCCTGCAGGAATGAGTGGGAATGGCATTCCTGTACATTTTATAGAGCAAGAACGCCTTTCCCGCTAGCAGGACTCCCCCTGTCCAGCACCACAACACAGTCAGGTCTGTGCCTTCATTGGCACAGACCTGTAGCTACTGAGCTCCCTCTTCTCCCTCGGCTCTTTAGTAATGCAGAAAGCGCTGGGAGATGACATCATCTCTCATCGCGCTCTGCATTACTGAAGAGAAGACCGCGCGGGAGCTCCAGCTGATACAGGCCTGTGCAAAAAGAGGCACAGACCTCTCCTGCCAGGCCGCTGGACCACAAGGGAGGCAGGAAATGAACACGGGGGGGAAGCTGGAGCTGATGAGGGACAAAGTGGAGCTGATGGGGGGGCAATATGGAGCTGAGGGGGGCAAAGTGGAGCTGGTGGGGGCAAGTTGGAGCTGGTGGGGGCATGTTGGAGCTGATGGGGGTTAAGCTGAAGCTGATGGGGGCAATGTGGAGGTCATGGGTCAAAGTGGAGCTGGTGGGGGCAAGGTGGAGCTGTTGGGGGCAAGTTGGAGTTGATGGGGGCAAGTTGGAGCTGGTGGGGTCAAGCTGGAGCTAATGGGAGGCAATATGGAGCTGATGGGGGCAATAAGGAGCTAAGGGGGTCAATATGGAGCTGGTGGGGACAAGTTGGAGCTGGTGGGGGCAAGTTGGAGCTGATGGGGGCAATGTGGAACTGATGGGAGGCAATATGGAGCTGAGGGGGGCAAAGTGGAGCTAGTGGGGGCAAGTTGGAGCTGGTGGGGGCATGTTGGAGCTGATGGGGGCAATGTGGAGCTGATGGGGCAAAGTGGAGCTGGTGGGAGCAAGCTAGAGCTAATGGGGGCAAGGTGGAGCTGTTGGGGGCAAGTTGGAGCTGACTGTGGCAAGGTGTAGCTGATGCGGCAAGGTGGAGCTGATGGGGCAAAGTGGAGCTGGTGGGGGCAAAGTGGAGTTGGTGGGGGCAAGTTGGAGCTGATGGAGGCAAAGTGGAGCTGATGGGGGCAAGTTGGAGCTGGTGGGGGCAAAGTGGAGCTGATGGGGGGCAAAGTGGAGCTGATGGGGGGCAAAGTGGAGCTGATAGGGGGCAACTTGGAGCTGATGGGGGGAAATGTGAGGGCAATGTGGAGATGATGGGGGGGCAATGTGAGGGCAATGTGGAGATGATGGGGGCAATGTGAGGGCAATGCAGAGATGATGGGGGCAATGTGGAGATGATGGGGTAATGTGAGGGCAATGGGGAGATGATGGGGGGAAATGTGTGTGCATGCAACATTAATAGAGACAAAGACACATGCAACAGACATACACACATATAGACACAGAAACTCCCACATGCATGCACTGACATACACAGAGTGAGATAGACACACTCATACATGCAATGATACACACACATGTATAGAGAGAAACACTTGACATGAGCCATATATATTTATTTTTGATGAGGGGATGGAGGAATCTTGGGTGAGTTCCCACACTTTTTTCCCAAGTACTTGACCCCTGGTAAAAGCCCTGCACTTCATCCCCCCAGCTAGGGTGACCACGTGTCCCTGATTGTCAGGGACAGTCCCTGATTTGAAATATATGTCCCATGTCCCTGGCATCCTCCTTCAGGGACAATACAAAGTCCCTAAATTTAGATTCCAGAGCACAGAGTTCTAATCACTAGGAGAACTGCCCATTGCCTACTGTGACAGAAAGTGATACTTCTGCTGGGCTACAAGGAAATGGCTTCCAGACAGAGCTCTAAACACTAGAGAGAGAACTGAGCCTTGATCCTGACATCAAACAGGAGCTGCAGTGCAATTTTGCTGCAGTGTAATGGTAGTCTAAGGCTTTGGGTGTGATGTAGCCTGCAACAGGCATCACTATTTCTCTTGTAGTCTGAAACAGGCATCACTTTCTGTCACAGCAGTTAATGGTCAGCCCTCCCTCTAGTGTTTAGAACTCTATGGGGTGCCTGAGAAACAGAGGTTTGTCCACCAGTGATGTATAGTGACCCCTCCCACATAGCTGCACTAGAGCCGAGGATAAGTACTCTACTGTTCTCATCTCTGCAGTGTCCCTGAATGGCAGAATGGAAATGTGGTCACCCTACCCCCCCACACACATATGTATTAATCTGCTGCCATAAGGAGCTGCCCAGTTTTCCATGTTCCTGGGCTTCCAACAGGAAATAGTGCTGTCATTAAATATGGCATGTCATAAAAATTGTTTATTTATAATTGATTCCAGTAATGACAGGAAAAAAACAGGCACGTGGGTGAAGTTCGTCTTAAATCGTACCTCTGGTTTTATCTTCCAGAAACAGTTTGAATCCAGACTCCTGTTGATGTCTATGGGGTAATTTGTAAATATAACCAGCGGTAAAACTGCAGTGGAACGTAGGGTTAAATTTTATCTGCCTGTCCTATCTGATTGCCAGGGATATACAGTATTTTATTATTGTATGGAGCTATGAATGTCTCAGTTTTACTTGCTTATTGCCTGTGGTTTTCTGAAATATGTTTTATCATTATTTCTTTGTATAAGTGTGAAATATATAAAGTTTCCCCTGCTTCTTACAATTGATTTCCTATGATATTCTTTATTATTGCCATGCAAAGGATTAACAAAACAATGATATTGTTACTCGGTGAAGAACGGTAGCAATTCTGGGGCAAACCTACTGTACCACAGAGGAGAAATAAAACATCCAAACATTCCCCCTGATTCAGACAAGTCTTTTAAAGGGATAGTAATGGATGATTTAAACAAAATGTAATGTTGTACATATTTAAAAAATAAATTAAAGGGATAGTAATACTTGCAAATTACTAATCCCCATATTGTAGCTTTGTTAAAAAGAAACTTATTGCCCCCTTATGGTTAGAGAGATGATAGCGCTCAAAGTTCTCCCCTCCCTCCCCCTTCCCTGACTGAACGCTGACTGCAGGGGAAGCTGTCGTACGACGGTCTTATGTGCATCAGGCGGCTCTGCAGCTGAGCCGAGATCGCGTTTATAAAAAATAATTATTTCACTGAAACGGTCTTCTACGTGTGCTTGGTTTGCAATCACACGTAGAATACCGTTTTAGTGAAAGATTTCTTTTTTATAAACGTGATCTCAGCAATGCTGCAGAGCCGCCTGATGCAAGTAATACCGGATATCCCTGCAGTCAGCATTCAGTCAGGGAAGGGGGGGGGGGGGCTTTGAGCGCTATCATCTCTCAAACCATAAGGGTTTGAGAGAAGACACTGGGGGCAATAAGTTTCTTTTTAACAAAGCTACAATATGGGGATTAGTAATTTGCAAGTATTACTATCACTTTAAACGATGTAAGTCCGGTCTCTCAAACATGTATAGTTTGAGAGATATGCGCGTCTAAAGTTCCCCCATCCCTCCCCTTTCACAGATGTCAGCGCTCTAGCTGACAGAAGGAGATTCTGGTCCCAGGACTGGCCAGCAGCTCCTCAGCAGAGCCAAAATAAAGTCATCTAGAAAGAAATACTTCATTGGAACGGTCTACAAAGTGTGCCTGGTTTGAAGCACACTTTGTACACCATTCCAATTAAGTATTCCTTTTTAGATAGAACTATTTCGGCTCTGCTGAAGAGCTGCCAGCTGGTCCCGGGAACAGGATCTCATGCTGCCAGCTAGAGCGCTGACATCTATGAAAGGGGAGGGAGGAGGGGAATTTAGAAGCATATATCTCTCAAACTATACACGTTTGAGAGACCAGACTTGCATCAGTTAGTTTCTTTTTTTTTTAATATCTACAATATTACATTTTAAGATCAGCCATTACTATCCCTTTAACCCTTTGAGTGCCAGAGGGGTATGCAACACATTGCAGAGCAATGTGTTGAATACCCCACTAGCACTTAAAGTTTGAATGCTACAGTGGTCTCCTACAAATTGCAAACTAAAACATTTGTGACCTCTTTAGCATTCAAGTAATTAAAGGGATAGTAACACATAAGATGTAAAAAAAAATATATTGTAGAGTTTGTTGTCCAGAGCAAAACACAGGTACTCCCACTGCTGAGGGGTGTTTTATTCAAACGTATAGCAGCTCAAACATAATTTTTTTAGGTGCAGTATCTAGGTGGCCTGAAAAGTTGCAGTGGTGCTGTTGCTAGACCATCCTATGGAGGTTTATGGTCAAATTACCAGAGCTGTCTATAGGATAGCGTAGCAATAGCTCCACTGTACAATTTCAGGCCATTGAGTTCCTGGGATACTCTAATAATATTGAATAAAACACCTCTCAGCAGTGAGATAACCTTGTTTTACTCAGGAGGATAAACCCTACAATATATACATATTTGCTTTTTAAGTGTTATTATCTCTTTAAAAGGCCCTTTTAATCCTTTGATTGCTGGAGGTTTGGGGAATTTTGTCCTCTGTGGAGGCCAGGCACATCTTCAACATTTTAGCCAGTGAGATAGCTCAATTGGTTAAAGGGATAGTAATGTTTCATAATAAAAGCAGCTCTAATTAATCATCATAGTATTTGGACTTTGGAGAGTGTTATTTCAACTCTGTCAGAGTTGTAGTTCAAGAGTAATTCAATGACAAAGTATCCCCCTCCCGCCCCTTTTACTGATGTAACACTGCTCAGCCAGATCAGAAGGGAAGTGCCCAGGTAGACTGCAGAGAGGAACAATCTTCAATTAAGATAAGGGAAAAAACTGAAAAACTTGTCAAGGGGGACAGGGCTTTCATTGTTCTCATAGGAAGAAGATTGTCCCCTTCTGTTATCTGTCTGGTCTATGGACTGCATTCCACATCTGAGGAGAGATGTCTTACACTAGGAAAAAGGGGAGGGAGGGGAAACTTTGCTTGTGATTATCTCTCAAACCATAAAGGTTTGAGAGATAATACTTATATCGTTCTTCATGTATTTTTAATGCCTACAAAATAAAATAAAGATAAAACGAAGTATTACTATTCCTTTAAGGCACCAGCTGTAGAATCTGTTCAGTCCACAAGGTTGCAGGTTCTAGTCCCGGCAAAGTGAGCTCAGCTTTTCTCCCCTTTGAGGTAGATACAATGAGTCCAGGACTTACTTGAAAACTATAGATAATCTCAATGTATTCTTCCTGGTAAAATACTTTCACAAATGTTGCTGTCCATTTGTTTAGGAATGATTATGGTATATGGAAAACTATATATTGGGTTGTTTTTTTTTTTCAAAACAAATGCAGCTTTCTCATAGTGCCTCACATGAAGCAAATTTTACATCACGCAACAAGCTATGATGTCAAAAATAAAACAAGAATGTAAAAAAAAATACTTATTTTACTAAAAACATGCTATATATCAAAAACATTTTTCTTGGTTGTGTATTTCAATCAATTTTTTAAATTCCCTGAGCCCCTTAAGTGCAAAAATACCAAATATGTATAGTTTGGCCTACATGAGTGGCGTGTGCGAGGCCCATAAGACGCCTCGTCGGCTGGGCCTCGGTGCTCAGTTATTGAGTTCTCCCCGTGGCGTTTAGTCGCTTCTTCTTTTCTCTGCCCCCAGTGTTTTCCTCTGTGAAACAGT
Source organism: Rhinophrynus dorsalis (assembly GCA_037306005.1). NCBI lineage: Eukaryota > Metazoa > Chordata > Amphibia > Anura > Rhinophrynidae > Rhinophrynus > Rhinophrynus dorsalis. The sequence goes on from CM074722.1 coordinate 44,870,951, forward strand.
CCTCAGCTAGTCTCCCAGTCCTTGCTCCTGTGCAGCCTGCCTAGACCTCGGATTTGTTCCTTCTTTTGCCTAGCCCCTTTTTGTTCTCAGGCGTTCTCGGTTTTCTTTGGGGAGTGTGTAGTTTTATCTCCAGCTTGCCTCCTCTGATTCAGCTGGTTTATTGTCATCTTCATCTATTTTCTATATTACCTCTTAGCGCCCTGCCAACCTCTGTGCTCCTCATTTGCGCGGAATAGTTTTCAGGGTGCTTACACTCTCTCTATTTTACAGGGGTGACACATGCATGCTTACATTCCTTCACGGTATTCCAGGCTATTCCACTTATCTACTACCGTCTTAGTGAAGTAAAACTTTCTTACATTACATCTAAACCTGTATCTCTCTAGTTTTACATTATGGCCTCTTGTCTTAACACTTTTAATCCTTTGAAATGTACTTCCCTCCTGCACTTAGTTGAATCCCTTCATGTACTTGAATGTTTCTATCATATCCCCTCTCTCTCTTCTCTCCTCCAAGCTATACATATTCAGATCCTTTAGTCTATCCTGATAAATCAGTCACCATTTTAGTAGCTCTTCTCTGAATTCTCTCTAGAGTATCTATATCCTTCTGTAAATGAGGTCTCCAGTACTGTACACAATAATCTAGGTGAGGTCTAATGAGGGATCTGTAGAGTAGCATGATCACTTCCCTTTTTCTGCTATTAATGCCCCTAGCTATACAACCCCACACCCTGCTTGCATTCCCTACTGCTTTGTTATAGCCATCATTAGGGCCAAAATGAGTTCCAGCTGGTACACACATCGTTGGTCGCAAGATTATGTTTTGAACAAATGCTGTACAACATCTCATGCAAGTTTAGAGTAAGAAGCCCAAAAAATATTAAATATAAATGCCGCATATCTTCTGAGCACACTGATACACAATATGTATAGGTGTACAAATGTATATCTTTCCCTGGGGCCCCAAATTGGTGATGGCTTTTAACAGAATTTCTGCTGACCTTTTCATGCAGATAACCAGGAAGCACTCCAAATAAACTATAGCATTTACTACCGTATTCAATAACTACTGCTTTTCCAAGAAAAATGGCACTCTTTTGGTATGAGCTGACCTATTGTAGAGGGTGCCAGAAGTACGAGACTACACCATCGTAAATCTCTTATTTTTATTAGACAATTTAAATGTGACTTACTGTACTAAAATAGATGTAACAACTATGATGAAAAGGTAGACAAAATATACCGTTTTGGAAAGAAGACAACCCGCTGCATAAAATGAGGGATCATTCACCATTCTACCCCTAGCTTTATGTGCACAAATGTTTCCAGAAGGTGGCACTAAAAGAAAAATAGTAATTTTTTTGTATTTCCGCCACTTAAAACACATTGATATATTTGAAGACTGTGGGATTTCTTACTGTGTACATTAGTTACTGTTCACCTAATAAAAATACCACATATTAGTGGAACAAGGCTGGTCAAAATATGGTGTCAAAATATGTGTATGTGTGGTTCTGTGGAAGTATGGTTCTATGGCTACCAACAGCACAGTGAAACAAAAATTGGGTATCAGATAGTGTATGTGTCAGATAGCGTATGTGGAGTTCCTTGGCTAGCAAAAGGAGAAGTGATGCATTGAAGAGCTCTCTAGCATTCATAGAGTTAAAGTGGTAGTAATGTTTCAAAATAAAAGCAGTTCCAATTAATTTTAATAGTATAGCCATGGAGAGTGTTGTTTCAATACTGTCAGAGTTATAGTTCAAGACTAAATGAATGATAAAGTATCCCCCTCCTGACTCTTTTACTGATGTAACACTGCTCACCTCAGAGCATCAAGACTGTCCGGATGGATCGCAGAGAGGGACAATCTTCAGTGATCCTATGAAAAATCCTGAAAAACCTGTCAAGGGAGGCAGGGTTTCCTAATACACACAGTGAGAAGATTGCCCCTTGCTGTGAGCTGTCTGGTCTGTGGACCAGATTCCACATCTGATGGGAGGTGGCTTACACTAGGTAAAAGGGGCGGAAGGGAGATACTTCATCATTCAATTACTCTTGAACTACAATTCTGACAGTACTGAAATAACACTCTCCAAAGTCCAAATACTATGAAGATTAATTGGAGCTGCTTTTATTTTGAAACATTACTATTCCTTTAAAAACTCTATTTAAAGTAATGGGGATTTGGGAATTTTGTATTTGAGTCCTATGAAACATTTGGTTTGTTCCACAGTTGCATTTGTTTTGATTCATTAGTAAGGTCCTTAGAGTTCTGGGGAGTTGTGCCTGTACATTCGTGATAATGTTTACTGTAAAAAATTGAGTTGTAAGATGCCAGGGTGCTCTGAGGTGCTGCCCTGTTGCTGTTTTTCTGGCTAACAATAATAGGAGGCTAGTAAAAGAACTAAAGTCACAAACATCAAAAGCTTTCCCATCGTGCTGTGATCAAAACACAGGCAGAAGTAGTATTTAAGGGTTGTCATTCAGGTGCAGTGTATTATGGGGTATTCTATTTCAGTCGCCTGGCAGCAAATAAGATGTGAACTTACTTTGAGATTTTTGAAGGGACTGAAGCCCTCAAACCAGTTTATACCCTGAGCTGACAAGACTGAAGTCCAGGCCTCATAATGAAACGCATCTCCATGACAGTCTCTTGCCTGTGCTATGATCAAAGAAAGGAGAAAGACAATGCCAACAGCAGAGCAGCAAAACAACTCACAGACTTGACTGTCTTGGGAACTGGGTGCAATTGCTATGGACTTCTGGTTTGTATCTGATATCAAAATATGTTTCTAAAGCATACTGATAACCGAACTTAACCCTTTGCGTGCCAGAAAGGAACACTGCGTTGTGGAGGTACGCTTTGCACAACCCTCTGGCACTCAGAAGGGTTAAAGGATGAGTAAACCCTTATTATGTAATTCTTTCAGAGCTTAAATTCAAGATTTCTTGCTACCAGGGTGCATTGCTGCTGTTACTGCCCATGAAAAATGTCACAGACACAAGCTTTCCCCTGGCAGACAACACCTTTACCCCAAGCTATAAGGAATGATCTCCTGGAATATGGCAAAAATGGGACACTCATTAACTGAGATTACCAAAAAAGTGCTATGCCTGGGTGCTACTTGATATTGAATTAATATAAAACAAGAAATGGTACAGGGATTATGGTGAAAACAGCACTCTCAGGACTTGCTTAGAAAATTATGTTTATTGTAAGCGTTTCGACCCCCTAGAGGGCTTTCCTCAAGAATTCTCAGATGTGGACCATTTTTCCCTATACCCTGGTTTATTGATGTTGCAGCACACGTTGTGACATCATGGACACTAAGGGGATGTTTTGGCGTTTTATTTGCACTCATACACTGTATATAAGGTCACTTAAGAGTATGTTCATTTTTCCTTGAGGAGGGCCCTCCAGGGGATAGAAATGTTGACAATAAACATCATTTTCTAAGCAAGTCCTGACAGTGCTCTTTTCACTATGATCACTGTACCATTTCTTGTTTTTATGTATATATAGATATAATAAACACTCGCTCTGATGTGCAATACATGCCCAGGTACACAATCCCAAAGGGAAGATGTACAAATATAGAAAAAAGGGGCAGCACTCGTTGGTCTTGCAAAAAGAGTATTTTAGTCTTACCTGTTAAATCCTTTTCTCTTAGTCCATACAGGTTACTGGACTACCGAACGGACACAGTCACCAGGAGAAAGGCCATTTTCCATGTCAACAGGCATAGAGGAATAGTAGCCAAAGACTCAAATGAAGGGCGCTGAAGAACGCCCAAAACCAAGTTAAGATCCCTCGGAGGAGCGGGATTCTTGATTGCAGGACGAGTATCAGCAACGGCCTGCAAGAAAACCTTGACATCAGGATGGCAATGCGCCTCTGAAAGAAAACAGAGAGAGCAGAACTCTGAACCTTAAAAGAACTCAAGCTGAGACCCTTATCCACACCATCCTGCAAGAAGGCCAGGCCCGTAGGCAGATCAAATTCCTGAGAAAGGTCCTTGTCAGCACACCAAGATAGAAAGGTCGACCAGACACGATGGTAGATCTTGGAAGAAACAGGTTTGCGGGCACTGTTTCAATTTCCAAGCTGTCAAAGTTAGCCGATGAACATCCTCCTTCCACAGGTAACCCTGTAGAAGAAGATCCGGACAGTAAGGAAGTCGGAATGGCTCCGCCACTGACAGATCCAGAAGCTCCAGAAACCAAGCTTGGCGAGGCCAGTACGGAGCAATCAGAATGACTGGACAGCGTTCCAGTCCCAATTTCCATAACATCCTGTGCAACATTGGGAGGGGAGGAAAGATGGCCAGAGGAAATAACCAAGGAATGGACATTGCATCCACCACCAGGGCTAGAGGGACCCTCCAACAAGAGCAGAACCTCAGAACCTTTCTTTTTTGTCTTGTCGATGTAAGGAAGACCCCACTTCTGAACAATGAGGGTGAACACCTCTGGGTGCAGCTCCCACTCTCCACTGTCCACTACGTGACGACTGAGGAGGTCCGCCATGACGTTGTCAATGCCAGGAATGTGCACTGCGGATATGGCAGGAATGTGTTCTTCTGCCCAGGGCAAAATAGCCTTGACCTCTAACCAAGCTGCGAGACTTCTTGTTCTGCCCTGCTTGTTGATGTAAGCCATGGCCGTGGCGTTGTCAGACTGTACCCGGACTGGACAGTCTTCCAGCTGAGATGTTCAATGATGAAAGGCATGAAATATCGCCTGAAGCTCCGACACGATGATGTGAAGGAGATATTCCTCCGGAGACCACCGACCCTGAGCACTCAGGTGACCCAGTACCGCTCCCCAGCTGAAGAGGCTGGCATCCATCGTCACCGGGGTCCAGAAGGATACCAGGAAGGACTTGCCTTTCAGCACGAAGAGGGAGGAACACTGAAATCTTCAGAAGGTACGGCTGACCCCTGCACACCTAGATCACAAACCTCTGGAGTTCCCTGGTGTGCGCCATGGCAAACGGGACCACTTCTATGGTGGAGATGAAGTTCCCCACCAGGGAGGACAGCTTCTTGGCTGGAACTGGATCTTGAGCCAGAACCGCAGAAACCCAATCTGGTGAGCTACCTCATCTGTGAGAAACACCATGCTCTTCTGAGTGTCGAAGAGAAGGCCCAGGAAGACCAGACACTGGGATGGGGCAAGATCTGAATTGTCCATGTTGATGACCCACCCATGATGGGTGAGAGCCTGAATGAACTGCTGAACTTGCTGATGAAGAAGTTCCACAGAGGGGGCTTTCAGAAGCAGGTCGTCCATGTACGGAGTAACTCTGATGCCATCCCGGTGGAGTACTGACACTAAGGCTTCCAGGACATGGTTGAAAACTTGAGTACCTGTAGTCAGACCAAAGAGAAGAGCTGAAAATGCCCTTGGTCACAGGCAAATTTGAGATACTGCCGGCTCTCTGGATGAATGGCGATGTGTAAGTACGCGTCCTGAAGATCCAGCGATGCAAGGAATTCCCCCTGGGACATAGCAGCAATCACCGTCCGTAGAGATTCCTGGCGATAATGAGTCCGGATCACAAAGGAATTGAGATCCTTCAAATCCAAAATGGGGCGACAACCGCAGTCCTTTTTGGAGACCACAAAGATGTTTGAGTAAAAACCCACTGAACTGGAACCAGCTCGAGGACATCCTTGTCCAGAAGAGCCTGAATAGCGCCGGTGAACAGTCGGCGTTTCTCCGCACCCTGAAGCGTATGAGAAGGAAAGAAGAGAAAGGGAGGACCATGCGGCCGGTCGTTAAGGGGTTAATTGAGACCAGCTGGACAATGCACCTGTACATGATACCAAATAAACATTTCCAAAATTCCCATTCATTTAAATGACCTTTTAATCCTTGATTGTTGCACTTTCTCTTCGTACATCAATCTGACTCTTTAGCTGTAACTCCAGACTCTATGACACATCCGTATATTTAACCCTTTGAGTGCCAGAGAGGTGTTCAACGCATTGCTGCGCAATACTTTGTGTGCTGCTCTGGCACTCAGATGGTTAAAAGGAATATAGACATTTGTGATTGATTTATTTAATACTGTATACATAGGGTGCCTTAACTGTGAACACATGCATTGTTCTCTGGCCAGTTCTCATTGTTTTCTAATAACTGCAGTGCACTAAGACACATTCATCATAGGATTCTAATTACGTAATCTGGAAGAAAAATAATACATTAGACTAGGTTTAGAAATGTATTAATATACAGTTTCGATGTATATTATCCATGCAAAAAATAAATGTACTTATATCTTTACTACGTTATTTTCAAAAATCATCAAAGGTGAAATATACACAATAAGTGGCACTTGTTTCCCAGATTTATTTATTTAAGTAGGTGCCCTTTATCCAGCAGTCTGGTACAGATAAGTACTTATTAACGCATTATGTCTGCAGTTTCCTGTACATAGTGATCTCTGCTGAACAGAGCCAGATCATCCATTATGGAAACTTAGGCTACTGACTAGGGCCCATTGCAATATGAGGGCCTCTGGTCAGTAAGTGATGGGTCACAAACTGAGAGTCTGACGCTGCTAACATCATGTGTCAGATGCCCTTTTTGTTGAAAGACCAGCATCATCCCCAAATTGGTAGCTAGCCTAGAGCCCTGTGGAGCCATAATCCATCTCTGCTATTGAAGTATATCTCTAACTCACATTTATACAGCACCTTTCTTCCAGTGGGACTCAAAGTGCTTTTAGCGCATGCTCTTAGAATTATCCCAGTCAGCAGCTGAATAATAGATATTATCCAATCAACTGGTACTTATTTATTGACCTCAGAAGGTTGAAGGGCTGAGCTGACCCTGCCAGGAATTGAACCTACATCCTTATAGTTTGAGTAGATTCTGCAGTCAGGGAATTTACCACTGAGCTATCTCAAAAACCTGCAGTAGATGTGAATAGGCTTCAGTAGACCTGAATGACTCAGAAAGGACACAAGGGGGCAGATGCACTAAGGCATGATAAAGAGGTGATAAAGTGATATCAGTGATATCACTTCTCCAGTTCCTGTTATTCTATGGAGCCAGTCCATAGTGGGAGAGGTCTTAGTGCATGAGCTCCATAGACAAACATAGGAACTGGAGAAATGATATCACACTGGAGAAGTCATGTTATCTTTATCACCCCTTAGAGCATAACCCCCAGTATATCAGATTGTAAACAGAAACAATTAGCAGTGAACTAAAACATAATACATACACATTAATGAATGCAGTTCGAAGGCCGCTTCACCAGAACCATCAGTACTGTCCTTGCCTAAAGGACAAGTGACGGTCATGGCACGGCACATATTTTTTACTAACAGCGCTCCTGTTAAAGGGACAGCTCACCACACTCACTTGTGGCTTGTTTTCCACTCAGGGAGAGAGAGAGAGAGAAAACAATAAGTATGTTGGGATACTTATTGATGCGAAGACTTTGTGGAAGGCATGCATGGGAGAGAGCTAGGGAACACCAGCAAGCCCCAGGCACATATGATCAACAGCCTTCACCTGTTGCAAGTGAGAAGGCTCTGGCTCAAGAGCCACACATGAGCCCATCCCCACATGGAGGACAGCACCTGCCTGCAGATGCACAGCTGCAGTAACAGGATGCTCCACAGCAACAGGATGCTCCCCAGCTGCCACAGGGACCCCTGCAGCAGTGGAGGATGTATAGACGACCACCAAGGCCCAGGGTATAGCTCCCAAGGATCACTCTCTTTGGAACGACCGATGACGAGGTGATTGATCGCTACAGGTTGAGGCCACATAGCATCATTGCCCTGTATGAGGTCATCAAGGATCAGGTGGATCCGATTTACATCCACAACTATGCCCTCTCTGGCCTGCGAAAACTCCTGTGTGCCATACACTTCATGGCAAGTGGCGCCTTCCAGTCGACTGAAGGTTGGCATGAGGCATCTGGCATGTCACAGGCCACATTCTCTAGAGTGCTGGCCCAGGTCTTGCCAGCCCTCAAAAGCAAGGCCAGTACCTATATACATTTCCCCCCCACCAACATGGAGTGGATATATCTGAAGCAGGGCAAGGGGAGGCATGCCCGAGGTCATGGGTGTATCAAAGCTCCAGTACGTAACGCACATATCTTCATTAACTGCAAAAACTTCCACTCCATGAGCGTGCAGATGGTGTGTGAAGGCAACTTGAGAATCATGAATGTCTGTGAAAAATATCCCAGGAGCTGTCATGATTCATATATACTCAGAAACTCATCTGTACAGAGAGACTTCGAAAATGGAACTTATACAAGGGGATGGCTACTGGGTGAGTTAACAATACAAGATCACACCACATTCACACGTGCACACACAACACTGCTCAGCATGTCCACCTCATAAGACATCATTCACACAACATGTGCTTCCTGTCTAACCATGTCACTCATTGTCCACAGGTGATGCGGGCTATGTCTGCAGATCATGGCTAATGACCCTGGTGGTGAATCCCCAAACAAATGCCCAGGAGTGATACAACCAGGCTCACAGCAGAACAAGGAATGCTACTGAGCGAACTTTTGGGCTCCTAAAATCCCGCTTCAGGTGTCTGGATTACTCGGGGGAGCACTGCAGTATGCACCAGGCAAAGTCTGTGACATCATTATGGCATGCGCGATCTTACACAACATCGTGGTGGACACCAGACTTGTTGACAATGACCAGCCCCCACCCATACCTGAAAACCCTCTGGACATTGTCAAGGGTGAAGAAGGCCTAAGAGGGATGCGAATAAGAGACACATTGAACCGGGAACACTTCATCTGTGAATATAATACATGTATGCACACATCCATGTATACACACTCAACACAACACACATGTTCTGTTCTACTCCACAGGATCAGTGACACAGCTCTGACACTGGCTGCAGTATGTACCACCGATCAGTTGGAGGGTGCTGTTTCAAATCCTGTCCTCTTGTCCCACAGGCATCCATAGCATGATCTGTCCTTGAACAGAAGAGTTTCCATGTGACTGGACTGAAGTCTTGACAACACTTCCATGAAGCTCAGCCCTTTTTGTTTCAAGTGATTGTGTTGGTGATGCAATGTTTGACCTGATGTTCACAGCAACCTGTACTGGAACATTCTCATATAGACACAGAAAACACAAATTCATGTGTGTACTAACATCCAGGTATCAAACCTGTACAGTTAGAATGCTCATCTGCTGAGTTGCCAAACATTGTGGACAACACATGAGCAGTACAGTAGTGTTTATAAAATGTTCATATTTAGTTTATATGTACATTTAGCGTGCTCATACAATTGTTTAATGCATATAGGCAATATACCCAGAAAACACATGTATGTTTTAATGTAGTTTGAGACACAGTAAAGAAGATCAATCACTATTCAATCTGTGTCTGTATGAATAAATATTGGATTGCACATGTGTCAATGCAGATCCACACTCAAGGCTAGAGTATCACTCATAAATAGGAAGGCATAACCTACATCACAGGAGTCCACCAGTTGTTTGACCATGAGTGGACTTTGTGATGTACTCATGTAATGAGAAGATGGCACTGATAAACCAATGTGTGTTGTGAGTGATAAAGAGGTGATACAGGGGACATTACTTGCACAGTGATGTCATGTCCACTGTTTACATGTTGATCAATATAACCAACTTTCTGAGATTGCTTTGGTTTGACATATCTCTGTACATAGGCTACATTACCAAACAAACAGACTAAGTGGACAAGTGATATCACTGGTGATGTCTGTTACAACCTTGGTAAAACATCAAGACAACTTACAAGATAACACAATGCTCATCCTAAGGTTTCAATATGTGTGTGCTACACATTGAAATCTCAGGACAATCATTGGGTTGTCCAGGAAGTTAGTCTTGATTCTAATTCTTATTATGAAACAGACTTACTGGATAACCCAATGCTTCCCCTAGGATTCCAATCTGTAGCACACACATTGAAATCCTAGGGTTACCATTGGGTTCTCCAGTAAGTCAGTTTCACAATAACAGTTAGAATCACACATATTTGGCTGCATGTTCCATCATCTATCCTGCTTGTTAGTTCTCAGCTAAGTCAAATAGCTGTTTGGTTAACCACTTAAACCACAACAATTGATGCAGATGAATGTTCACAGTGTTACACCAGTTGTTCTGATAAGGGGTGGGTATCTGTTGTTCATATTCCACACACAACATGACCATATAACTCTGTCATGTTATATGGCTCCAGGGATGGATTGCCAGTTTAATTTGTACAACAGTGTGTGTGTGAACCCATGTTGTAACATACCACAAACATGTTACCTAGGCAGAAGTTGTGTTCACTGCATTGCTTGCCAATGCATTGGAGACAACTCTGCCACACAACCTATCACTAAACACAAAGCATATCAGACAGGATTCCAAAGCACAGTTATTTTATTTAGGGGGAAAATAACAACTTGGGCCGTTTATTTCTTTTTCTTGGGGGGGACCTTTGACTGGGTGCCAGATGTTGATGCCCTGGCTGACTGCCTGGTCACCCTTTGCACCCTAGGTGTGGCTTCAGGGGTCACACTGGAGGGAGTGGTGGGTGCAGTGGACCCCTTTGTCGAACGCAGCTCCCTCTCTACACGCAGGTTCTCCCTGCGGTTGTGGTCTCTCAACTCCACCAGCACCTGCCCTATCATGTCAATCATCCCTGTATGGTACTGATGGAGTTGTGGGTTCAATCTTGTGTGCTCCAACTTCAGGGCATGTATCCTTGCCTCTATTCTTGAGGTGTTGCTCCGGGATTCCCTTCTGCTCCTTGTTATGTTTTCGTGTGGCATGCCCGTAGTAGCCTCCTCTGTAGCACCAGGCACTACACCTCCATCCCTGTGATGCGTGCAATGATGGAGGTGGATGTGCCTGGTGAGTCTACTGGTGGGGTTGCTGCTGAGTCTGCTGCTGCTGAGTCTGCTGCTGCTGTGGCTGCTGGTGGTGCTGTGTTTGCTAGTGGAGTGGCTGCTGTAGATGATGTGTGTGTGCCCACCACATCCAGGGACTCCGAGCTGCCCCACAATCTCTGTGCTGGTGGTGGTGGAGTATTGTCTTCCCTCGGTAGCGGGTGCTGGGGCTCCCCAATCAGGCACAGGTGATGGTAGTCCAGTGGCCAAGGGTCATACCTTGGCCACTGGTAGGAGCTTTGCCCCCACCTGGGATCATACCTCGGGCCATGCTGAGGAGCCATCTAGGAGGGTAGGTCCATCTGCTCTGAATATGGCTCATATTGGGTGGTGGCCACTGTCCCAGGCAGCCATTGTCTCCCTAGTGGTGGTGCTGGAGGGTAGTAGCTCGTGGAGGTGGTGGGATACATCCACCTCTCCTCCTGTTGCATCCAGGTACTGTATTAGGGTGGTGCAGACAGTGGTGGAGCAGCCTGTGTTAGAGCAGACAGTAGTGGAGGAGATGTGGATGGTGGGTAGGGTGACCACCGGCTGGTCCCCTCCTCTGTATACTCCTCACTGGCTACTGATTCTGCCTCCTCCACGGGCTCCTGCTGTGCTGGAGGCCCGTAAGCTGCGTGGATAAATGAGATGATGTGATTAGTAAATGTAGCAATGATAGAATTAATGGGATAGCAATAGTTAATTTCACCTTGATGTAATATTGTAGGCATTTGAAAAAGATATGAGTCGATGTAAGTCCTATCCCTCAAACCCTCAAGGTTCGACAGATATTGCTCTATGTGACAGCTGGAGATTTCAGTCGTTTGACCACAAGGAGGCTCTTCAGCAGAGCCAAAATTGCACCATTTAGAGATGAAAACTTAATTGGAATGGTCTACAGAGTCTGCTTGCAAACCAGGCACACTTTGTAGACCATTCCAATGAAGTATTTATCTCTAAATGGGGCAATTTTGACTCTGCTGAAGAGCCTCTGTGTGGTCAAATGACTGAAATCTCCAGCTGTCACATGTACCTTTCATATGGATACAAATATATTATCACGGTGCCCGTGATTGCTGCAGTTCCTTGTCTGTCACCAGTAGGGGGCTTCTATTGGCTGTTTGCAGATAGCCCGCCTCTTATTGCCTATTTAAACCTGGATTGGGCACCCTTTGAGTGCCCTTTCGTGTTGTTTCTGACCTTCTTGCTATCACTATGCCAGTGATAGCTGGGCCTCTGTTCCAGTGTTCCTGTCCTCATTTGTTCCTGAGTTCCTGCTCGCTACTGTTCCAGTGTTTCCTGCATGCTGAGTTGTTCCAGTCCTGGTTCCGGCCTAGTCTCTGGTGTTGCAGTTCCTGCTGAACTTCTTCTCTGCTGTTTCCTGACCTGACTGATCGTTGCTGGTTCCTGTCACCTCATCGCCTGTCTCCAGTATCCTGGCGACCTTCTGCCTGGTCGCATTGTCGACTTGCTTGTTACACCAGTGTGCGGTCACTGGTTTGCTCCATTGCCTCTCAGCTATACATTTCAGTGTTGGTCCCAGCGTGCGGACGCTGGTTTGCTCCTAAGCCTCGCGGCTATACAAACTCGCTTGTTACACCAGTGTGCGGTCACTGGTTTGCTCCAAAGCCTATCGGCTATACAATTCTGTGTTGGTCCCAGCGTGCGGCCGCTGGTTTGCTCCTAAGCCTCGCGGCCATACAAACTTGCTTGTTACACCAATGTGCGGTCACTGGTTTGCTCCAAAGCCTCTTGGCTATACATTTCAGTGTTGGTCCCAGCGTGCGGATGCTGGTTTGCTCCTAAGCCTCTCGGCTATACGAACTCGCTTGTTACACCAGTGTGCGGTCACTGGTTTGCTCCAAAGCCTATCGGCTATACAAATTCTGTGTTGGTCCCAGCGTGCGGACGCTGGTTTGCTCCTAAGCCTCGCGGCCATACAAACTTGCTTGTTACACCAGTGTGCGGTCACTGGTTTGCTCCAAAGCCTCTCGGCTATACATTTCAGTGTTGGTCCCAGCGTGCGGATGCTGGTTTGCTCCTAAGCCTCTCGGCTATACGAACTCGCTTGTTACACCAGTGTGCGGTCACTGGTTTGCTCCTAAGCCTCTCGGCTATACATTTCAGTGTTGGTCCCAGCGTGCGGACGCTGGTTTGCTCCTAAGCCTCTCGGCTATACGAACTCGCTTGTTACACCAGTGTGCGGTCACTGGTTTGCTCCAAAGCCTATCGGCTATACAATTCTGTGTTGGTCCCAGGATGCGGACGCTGGTTTGCTCCTAAGCCTTGCGGCCATACAAACTTGCTTGTTACACCAGTGTGCGGTCACTGGTTTGCTCCAAAGCCTCTCGGCTATACATTTCAGTGTTGGTCCCAGCGTGCGGATGCTGGTTTGCTCCTAAGCCTCTCGGCTATACGAACTCGCTTGTTACACCAGTGTGCGGTCACTGGTTTGCTCCAAAGCCTATCGGCTATACAAATTCTGTGTTGGTCCCAGCGTGCGGACGCTGGTTTGCTCCTAAGCCTCGCGGCTATACATACTTGCTTGTTACACCAGTGTCCGGTCACTGGTTTGCTCCAAAGCCTCTCGGCTATACATTTCAGTGTTGGTCCCAGCGTGCGGACGCTGGTTTGATTCTAAGCCTCGCGGCTATACAAACTTGCTTGTTACACCAGTGTGCGGTCACTGGTTTGCTCCAAAGCCTCTCGGCTATACATTTCAGTGTTGGTCCCAGCATGCGGACGCTGGTTTGCTCCTAAGCCTTGCGGCTATACAAACTCGCTGTTTACTCCGGTGTGCGGACACTGGTTTGCTCCCAAAGCCTAACGGCTATACTATCCAGTGTTGGTCCCAGCGTGTGGACGTTGGTTTGCTCCAAAGCCTTGCCGCTTAACAATTCTGTCAATTTGACATTTTCATTTGACTGGTGCTACTGTCTCTGGGCTGCCCTGCCCGGTATTGGTAAGGCCGGTAGAACCTTTTTGCCACATTCCATCTTAGGTTGCCTTACCCGGTATTGGCAGGGCCGGTAGAGCCTACATTGTGTATCTATTGTGGCTGCCTTGCCCGGTAATTTGGTAAGGCCGGTAGAACCGTTATGCTATCCCATCTGCAGGTTGCCTTACCCGGTATTGGCAAGGCCGGTAGAGCCTAACATTCTATTTCCTCAGACTGTCCTGTCCGGTATATTGACAGGACCGGTAGAGTCTGCCTTCTGTCTGTGCTATGTCCTGTATATATATATATGTATGTGTTGACCATCCTAAGTTATCAATTTATTATTTCAATAAAATTGATTTTTACCTAAAACTTGTGTCTGAGAGTCATAATAAACCGTGACATATATCCTAACAAGATATGAACCCAGAGATTAGTTAAGTACGTGTGATTGCCTTACTGGTTATATATGTGCACCCATCAAAACCTAACTTTTTTTGATATCATCAATAAAAACATACCTCATATATCCCATCTAAGTAAAGCGGGATATACTAGGTATGTCTTTATTGATGATATCACTAAAAGTTAGTTTTTGATGGGTGCACATAACTACGTAGATATCAGACCATTTTTCTTTGTGTACATATCTTTTTTTAACAGATCTGCAGTACGATTCAACTGTTATTTATCCCTATCTTATTAGTTTATCCCATACAATGCAAGATGTTGAAGTAGTTCACATGTGAATCTCTGGTTGTCATGATGATATCCCATGCATTGCATGCATGGGATACCACCCTGGCAATCACAGACTAATGAACTTGGATCCCGTTCATGAGGTCTGTTCCAGTTCAATCCTGAAGGGCAACAATCAAGCTAGTAGTGAAGGATATAGTTGATTGAGGCCTGTTGTTTTTCTGGAAAAGCCCATCCATCCTTCTGAGTGAGGCAGCCGTACTCACTCAGAGATATCCATCATTCATGGCCTGTTGGTGAACAAACTACAATTGTTCATATTTGGTTTCCATGTGCATCCTGCAAATAGTGGCTGGTGTAACATCCATCCATGGCGTCAGCACTCCTGAGGATCCATGTGAATCAAATGTGAGATATGTCATTTCAAGTCAGAGTAAATGATTGCATACACAACACCAAGGCCTACTTTTTTTCTCCTTTAATTCCAGTGAATTATTTTAGGCCTGTGTGTTGTACATACACCCAGTTATTCTCAGTGGCACTGTGATGTGTGACTTGATCCATCCTTTTCGAGATTCAGTAAGCAGTGATGAAGACCTGATAAAATGAACATGATGATGACTTCTCGAGTGATCTCATTTCCCCATTTGCAATGTTTTCTATACAATGTGACCTTAGCAACTTGATTCATGTTATTAAATAGTCTCTATAGACTAACATGGGGATTGGTGAAATGAATGTCCCCTGTGTAGCATGCAATCCTATTGACTTGTGTTTGTTTTCTGGTAAACCCTTTGAGTACCGGAGGGGTTGCCAAAGCATTTTTGAGCGATGCATTGATAATCCCTCTAGCACTCAAGGGGTTATGTGCTGGGTTCCCTGTGGGGACATGTGTGACATTGTGTAGAAGAAGTTATGTTGTTTAACATACAACACTTTTATGAGCTTGGTTGTGTGGATTGTGTGTGAGCAGCACAGAAATATGAGGGTTAACCGGGGACTTGGACAGGTTTGGGCCTGGTTGAACCTTAAAATTTGTCCTTGTATTGTGTCCTGTTTTAACCCTCAGGGTGCTGTGTTGGTGCAGTTGTGTAGAAGAATGATGGCATATGTTGGGATGTGACTGTGTTTGTGTGTAATGGTTGTGTGGGTTGATGTGATGTGTGTGGTTATGTGATGATGCACTTACCGGTAGTGTAGAAGCTTCTCTCTTCCCCAGTGTCTGATCCTCCAGGGACCCCCTCAATGAGTGTGGAGGATATGGTCTGCTGCAGCATCTCCTCCCACCGGTTGTAGGTGATGTCTACCGGTGGACCACCTCCGGTGCCTATGGTGTACAAGGTGGCATCCCCCATTTTCTTCTTCACTTGCCTCTTGCAGTCGCCCCATCTCTTTTTGATGGAGTCCACGTGCCATCTGCAGCTGGACACTGCATTCACCTGGCTGCAGATCTGGTTCCAGGCAGCCTTCCTCCTCGCAGCCAGGCCAGGGACCCTCTCCCTCGGGAAGAGGACACTCTCCCTCTCCAAAACAGCCTGCACGAGGGCCCTATTCTCTTCCTCCTTATAGCGAGGATCCCTGATTCTCTCCTCCTCAGCTCCGGCCTGCGTGGAGTCAGAACCAGAATGTCCTGCCTGTGTGTGGTGGTCCCCAGCAGGTACCCCTCATCCCACTGCAGCTTCTGTCCCTGGCCTCCATGTGCCTGCTCCTCGGGGCAGGGTCCCCTTCCGCCCTTCGAATTTCCTTCTGCCACCCCTACTCTGTGCAGGGATGGCCTCCTGACCTTCCTCCTCCTCCTCCACTACACTCCCAAATCCCTCTCTCCTGTCCTCCTCTCATGGCCATCATTCACCCACTCACACCCAGGCACTCCTACAGGCCCTCACAGACACACTCGATCCCACTCACTCTCTGTCACTCACAGATTCACACTGTAAAAATAAAGTTTAAAAAATGTGTAAAGTGTCTAAAAAAAAATAAGACTATGTGTATGTATGTGTATGTGTTTGTATGGGTGTAAGTAATATGTGCAAAAGTGTGATATGTGTCAAATTAGTGTACCTCTCTCCAAACTCCAAAAACTCCTTCTACCTCAAGTGTATGCGCCTCTCTTTCTCTCTCTCTCTCTCCCTCTCTCCATCACTAGCCTCTGCTTCTGGGTCCTGTGCTCTATCTCGCCAAAACTCCAAACACAGACAAGGTGGGACCTTTATTTTGGGGTATATATAGGTTTATTTGAACATTTTTGATACTTTGGAGACTTCGGACTGGCTGTAGGTTTGAATTTTGCTTGTGCATCTATCAGAGTTGCTAGACAACTCCCGCCGTTATGTTACATTTTGACTTAACTTGTGTTTTAACGGGTGATTTGGACGCACAGTGATGCGAAAAAAAGGTGCGACGCAGGTTTTTGTGTTACGTGTTTTTGTTGTGCCTACGCCCTTTAGCTATTCTTGTAGACTTACTTTTAAATCCGCCGTAAATCATGTGTTATTTGAGCCCGATGTGCCTTTTTAACTTAGCAACTGTTTTAACGCCTGCCTTTAAATCTACCCCTGAGAATCTCAGGACAAATGGGCACTGAATGTGTTTAAATTAGTTATGCATTTGACAACTACATTTTTAGTTAACCCCCCCAAGGAAGAGAAGTGGTATGCAATGCATTGGCAAGCAATGGATTGTACACCACTCAAGTTCTCAATGGGTTAATGCACTCAAAAACGAGCATAGCTTCTAACAAATGCATTATATCCATGTGGAAATATATGTAGCTTTTGATGCCTTCAGGCATTTTATTAGCAATGCAAATTTTCTATAATCAATGCTAATTTTTCAATAATTATATTATGAAATATGACAAACTCAATTATTATATGTTATTTTTTTTGCATTAATAAAGTGAAATGTTGTTAAATTTACCTTATAATATCTTACACCAAGGGTCATATGTATCATAGAGCACAAATAACATTTCTCATGGATTTAACATAGCGTTTAACTTCTTACCACTTTGAGTGCCAAAGTGGTATGCAACACATTGCTTTGCAATGTGTTGGGTACCCCTCTGGCATTCAGAGGGTTAAATGCTAGAGTGGTATTCAATGCAAGGATTCCTTACCAGACTCTTGAGGGAATGAAGGTATGACAATGGTGCACATGCTCCCTACCTATGGAACTCCATACCCGTCTCCCTACGCCTAGAACAATCCCCCTCTGTCTTTCTACCCTGATACCTTATCTTTTGGAGCACTAGGACCATGCACTACCTTTGGCCAAACTCAGCACTTGACATCCTCATACCCTGTTGTCTGTCTCCTATTATGCATTTAGACTGCAAGCTCCTTGGAGCAGTGACCTCTCTCCTATTGTTTTTATGAATGTGACACTTATTTTACCCCCTATTATTAATTGTAACATGCTTCTGTTGTAAGGCTCTGCGTACACTGTGTGGCTCCATATAAATAAAGATATACATACATACATGAAGGTTCACCTAGGGTTCCAAGCACCCTTGCTTCAGTCTTGTCTGGATACAGCAAACATCTACTTGGCTCCCTTTGTATAAGTCTTTGTTCATGTGTGCGATAAGACTATGCTACATTTTAATGGAGGTCAAGCAGCCCATATTTACTTATCTCTGATCTCCAGCATTCCTTCACTGATCCCTTCTTATGGCAGAGGTGTGATGGATTTCCAGTCCATATGGGTGTCTTTTATATTTGACTGACTGATTCAGGCTGCAGAACCTTACATTTCGACCATGTGAATGATCTGCAAGGAAGCCCCATAGGCCATTCTGCAGATCAGGGGGATTATGCATTAAGCTGTGATAAAGAGGTGATAAAGCAGAGATGACTTCTTCAGTGATATCACTTTTCCAGTTCTCATGTTATTCTATAAAGCATATGAACTAAAATCTCTAAAGTTGAAGAAAGCTTAGTGCATTGGCTCCATAGATTAACATAGGACTTGGAGAAGTGATATCACTGGAGAAGTCATCTTCACTTTATCACCTCTTTATCAAGCCTTAGCGCATACCCCCCCCCCACACACACACACACACAATCTGCAGAGGCCTATGGTATGTGCTTGATGCATAAATGCATCCAAGTTGCAGAATACCTGGGTGGTGAGTAATTTATGTGTGTCTCCCCACTGTGTGATTCACCTGAAGTTGTCTATTGAAGATTAATCATCTTTTATATAGTTACATTGTTCCTGACAAAACAGAGGTTGAAGGATGGAATAGATCCGAGCCATGTACAATCAATGATATATTGTTAATACACAGACGTCAAGGAGTTCTCCAAGAAATAATATTTTTTTTCTACACATTATTGACATATTTATACATTTGGTATATACACTTTTTATATGTTTTCAGTCCTGGTACTAGGTGAAGCAGTATGAATTGTCTTTCCTATCCTATATAATAATTCGCTAAAACGTGTGTAACGATGCAGTCATGCGCAGTAGAGACTGCTACACGTGCTGCAGTCATGCACAGAGCTGGACTCTGTATCAGCCGCGGCGCGAGCAGTCTCTACTGTGCATGACTGCCCTGCGACCGGCTGGCAGTGGCACTGTGGCCCATGTAACAGACTCTTCAACTAGTAATATTGATTCACATAGAAGGAATTGTTATAGATTCTTTAAGATTGGTGTAAAATTTTGGGCCTGGTGACATACCTCTGTATTAACTACTGGATTGATATTGAAATCCATTGTGAGATAATATGTATCTACCAGTTTAGATGAAGTAGGTTAAGCACACAGACATATTTGAACCTTTCCTTTATATGTAAGGGGGATATTCTTTAGAGGATTATTTAATGTTTAGTCACGGGTTGGGTTGTTTGTACCCTTGCCATCTTATTTTGATTATTTGTATGTAAAATTATTTAGTTTTTAAATCACAGGTTGGATGGTTTGTACCCTTGCCATCCTGTTTTGTTGATATTTGGACACTACGAGTCAGGTGGCTGGTACCTTTTCTGTGTGATCTATATAGGTCTGGAATTTTTTATATTGATTGGGTAATTGAACTTGAACTTTTAACAAATGTTTATTTTAACCCTTTGAGTGCCAGAGGGGTACGGAATGCATTGCAAAGCAATGCATTTCGTACCCCTCTGGCACTCAAAGGGTTAAAACTTGGAGAACTGATACAGCCAAAGCGTGAGTGTGTCTATATATATATATATATATATATATATATATATATATATATATATATATATATATATATAAGGTTTAAAAGTAATAGACCGCACTCACAGGAACTTGAAGCAAAGGAATTAAGTGGTGTTTATGGAAATCGACGTAATGTAGCTATGTAGGCTATGTAATATAGCCGAAACATCGATTTCCATAAACACCACTTAATTCCTTTGCTTCAAGTTCCTGTGAGTGCGGTCTATTACTTTTAAACCTTGGATTTAACTCTTCGCGTGATCTGCACCCAGGCATCAACGTGATCTTTAACAGTGAGTGCCACCGATCTGTATCTGTTTTGTATATATATATATATATATATATATATATATATATATATATATATAGTCATATTAGGTCTTTGTATTACATTTTTTAACGTGTATATATATATATATATATTTAGGTTAAACATGCTGCTTCATTTGATTTTAAATAAATGTTGATTGTTTTTATATGTTTTAGTCCGTTTTTCTTTTAGACTTACCAAGTGAATGCAAGAGCACAGATTTGCAAAATATTTCTATGTATATTTTTTCCTTTGGAGTGGAGGAATTTTTTTAGCAGCTGCTGAGCTTGGTCTGTCTATTTGTCTGTACTAAGACGACTACATATAGCAGTTCCCTTTGTCTACAAGTTGCAAAATGCTGTGGTATTGTGCATTAGTCTAGGAGTGAACAGCCAATGTAAAGTTCTTGAAGTACAGCACTAATAATGCTGTGGTAAAATTACCTTACTATTTAGTATTTAACTGTAGCAGACAAACTTGTATTGAAACACATACCTAATTAATGATCAATGAGTTAAAGCGGAACTACCACCCTTAAAAAATGTTGTATCAAATAATCCCCCAT
Source organism: Rhinophrynus dorsalis (assembly GCA_037306005.1). Classification (NCBI taxonomy): domain Eukaryota; kingdom Metazoa; phylum Chordata; class Amphibia; order Anura; family Rhinophrynidae; genus Rhinophrynus; species Rhinophrynus dorsalis. The sequence continues at coordinate 44,891,582 of CM074722.1, forward strand.
CTGGCGACAAGCTGCTTAGTAACGCTAGTAACCAGAATTCTTACCCGTTCGTGAGACTGAGCCTCTACTCCGGGACTGACAGGCAGAACGGAGAGCAGACATCTTTCCATAGTGACGTCTGCGCACCTGCTGTCAGTCTCAGCCAGCTCGGCTCCAAAAGGGACTGACAGTGCAGGCTCGTGGACGTTACTAGGGAAATATGCCCGCGCTCCGTCCTGCCTGTCAGTCCCTGAGTAGAGGCTCATTCTCATGAACGGGTAAGAATTCTGGCGACTAGCGCTACTGAGCAGCTAGTCGCCAGATGGGGGATTATTTGAGACAGCCACATAAGCAGCTTGCTGTAGAGGTTATCTGTGTCTCTGCACTGTCAATCCCTTCTTGTACCTTAAGGTACAATGCAAAGCCTCCTAGAGGAGACCGGAACGTACAGCGCATTGCACAGTTATCTCTTTGGCAAGGTGTCTGCACTGATGCCTGCATGACCGCCTTAGAACAAGTTGGATTTATCAATAACACTGGGCTTATTCCGGATAATATTAGTATGGATGTGCTTATCGTTATGTGCATAATTATTAGTGGGTAACTTTAATTAGGGTCATAGTTCCGCTTTAACCCTTTGAGTGCCAGAGCGGCATTGAACACATTGCAGAGCAATGCGTTCCATACCCCTCTGGCACTCAAAGGATTAAAACATATTTTATTTTCTGTTTTGTGTTAGTTGGCCTTTAATTTATAATCTCTACTAGTAAACTGATTATTATTATTACTCTGTTTTCCTGCCAGTTGTTCTGTGCTATAATATATGCAGTTTAAATAATTAAATGACATCATAACCCGTGGATGCTACAGGGAATGCATTGGAGACATCTCTAGCATCCAAGGGGTCAATATGTGTATAATTATCCTTCATCTTAATATATGAATGCCATTTAATTTTTCAGCAGAATAAATGAATTAAAAAGAAAACAAAACAGCATGAAATCCCTTGAGAAATCGAAGTATGAAGGGATTCTATCTTTAGCAGTTATTTTTCAGCATGATGAAAAAAATATTCATTTCAATCCCTGGGAACAATGTTGTTCCAGAAAAATCCAGTTTGAAAACTTAATCTTCTTTCTCTTCTCTTCTGAGACCTTTATATCTTGTATCTCTTGCATTTTTATCTCTGTCTTTAGAGAACTAAGACAATATAATAATAACATTCTGCTTAGACAGACAATCCTAGTGGACCAATGAATGTTGCCCTTGTGTCTGAGGTGTAACTACAGCATACCATTTGTTTTTCCAAGCATGACTTGAATGTGGTTGTACCAACTACAGAAATTAAGGAAATACAGACAAACGACACCAGTTTGGAAAGAAGATAGCCCGCATTAATTGAGGGGTCACACACCTTTCTATCCCAAACCTGGTTTACACAAATGTTTCCAGAATCAGGCACTAAAGCTAGAAATTGGCATTTTGTTTACATTTCTACCCCTAAAATGCACTAAACTCATTAAAAATATAGCATGTCTTACTGCATTCATGAAGTACTGCTAGTCCAAGAAAAATGGAAAACCATTGGGAAGAGTGAGCAGGATAGTCAGGTTACGAACGGGACGTAACTGAGAGTGGAAGTCTGGCAAACAAGGATGAAATCAAAGAATACCGGTGAGAGCGTTCTATTCTATCTTATTCTCTTTATGTGAGAATTTAAAGAGCTCTATTTATTTATAATATTGTAAGAGCTGGTGAAAGCGTTCACCTGTAGTTCTAACATACGAGCCAGTGAAAAAAACTCTGTATGTCCGTAAAATTCTCTATATCCCCTTAAAGGGATAGTAATGTTTCATAATAAAAGCAGCTCTAATTAATCATCATAGTATTTGGACTTTGGAGAGTGTTATTTCAATACTGTCAGAGTGGTAGTTCAAGAGTAATTCAATGACAAAGTGTCCCCCTCCCACCCCTTTTACTGATGTAACACTGTTCAGCCAGATCAGAAGGAAGGTGCCCAGGTAGACTGCAGAGAGGGACAATCTTCAATTAAGATAAGGGAAAAACCTGAAAAACTTGTCAAGGAGGGGCAGGGCTTTCATTGTTCTCATAGGAAGAAGATTGTCCCCTTCTGTTATCTGTCTGGTCTATGGACTGGATTCCACATCTGAGAAGAGATGGCTTACACTAGGTAAAAGGGGCGGGAGGGGAAATTTTGCTTGTGAATATCTCTCAAACCATAAAGGTTTGAGAGATAAGACTTATATTATTCTTCGTGTTTTTTTAATGCCTACAAAATAAAATAAAGTTAAACCGAAGTATTACTATCCCTTTAAAGGCAGTGTTTGCAAGATGAGGATACAGAGACACATTTACAATATAATCGTGCTGAAAGAAAGTGATCCATATCATCAAGTGATACATTTGAAGGTGTCCAAACAAAGAGGATACTGAGTGTCTGGTGACTTTGGGATATTAAGAATTTACCAATTGGGAGAATTACTCTGAATACTCTGATATATTTTTAATTTTTTATTTTTTTGACGATCGATCGTTTAGAATAAGGTTAGGGACAAAGGGTATAGAGGTAGCATAGGAAGTTGTATATGAAAGGTGTGTATGTGGTCTGGGATATAGAGTTACCACAGCTCACTTTTAAATTGTTGTATGTATAGTTAAAGGGATAGTAATACTTGAAAATAAGTTAATTTTATATTGTAGCCCTTAAAAAAAACTTGAAAAATGATCTAAGTCTTATCTCCCAAACCTTTATGGTTTGGGAGATATTCAGAAGTAAAGTTTCCCCTGGAGTGACGTCATTGCTCCACCCATAAGATTTGGAATCCGGTCCGGGACCGGCTGTGCATCTCCAGAAGTGCTGAGATCACCATCTTTAAAAATAATTTCTTAATTGGAATGGTCTACAACGTGTGCTTTCAAGCCAGGCACACTTTGTAGATAGTTCCAATTAAGCAGTTCTTTTCAAAGATCGTGATCTCGGCACTGCTAAAGAGCTGCCGGTTGCTCTGTGGACCGAATTCCAAATCTGTCCACTAGATGGCAGACTTGGCTGAAACAGCCAGGAAAAGAGCATTTTACTATGTTTTACATGTGAATAAGACATATCATTTTTCATGTTTTTTTAAGGGCTACAATATAAAATACAATTATTTTCAAGTATTACTATCCCTTTAAGTACAGTTTTTATGCTTGCTGTTGTCCCACAATGAGCATGAAGCGGGTCTCATGCACTGAATGGGAAAAATAAAGTAAAATTTGGGAATATACTATCAGTTTCCTCAACTTATTAGTGGTTTGGAACTGTGAATAAGATTGTTAGTACCCAAAAAAATGTTTTAAGGAATTACTCATTTAATTGTATACAAGAATATTGGATTTATATGTAAAAACTTTTTACAAGTATGCAATTTTGAAATAAATAAGTATATTTCTTTGGATATTGGTGGATATTTTGTGGTTTGTACATATTGTTTATATCCAGTGCTTATGCGCCAGACCAGAAAGAGTATATTGACATTTTTGCTACGTTTATTTGAAATAATGTGTTGGAGACTCAAGGCCTCTGCCAAATCTGTATCTCGTTATAGTATAAGCCAATATTTGCCCAAAATGTTCATTATCCCTTTCAGTGCCAGAGGGGTACGCAACGCATAGCTTTGCAATGCGTTGTATGCTCCTCTGGCACTGAAAGGGTTAAAGATTTATGTTGCGAGATGTATGTTTCAAATAATCTAATCTGTTTTTTCACATCCTCTTTAGATGGATGATTCAAAAGTTCTTCACTATTCAATGAGGGCTCTATTATAGACCATTATTAAAACTTCCTTATCAATACAAACACTACTTGCTTCTGATGCCCTCCCAATTTCCAATACAATGGGATGTCCTGGAGATTGTGTCAGATCTTTGTTGATCTTTGGAATGGTGTAAAAAGTTGCTACCATGGGATTTTTTTTCTAACAAATACATTTTAGCAATCAATTTATTTTAGAAATACAGAGAAAAGAAGGCGCCTCTCGTGCAATATCCTCTATTCAATGGAACACCAAACCACCACCAATGGACTGATACTCACTTAAAGGGATAGTAATACTTTAATATTACTAATCCCCATAGTGTAGAGCTTTAAAAAATAATTAAATTGCTCGCAGGTTCACCGTAAGCAAAGTTCCCCCCTCCCTCCCCCTTCCCTGAAGTCAGCGTTGTACTGACTGCAGGGATATCCGGTTTTATTTTTCATCAGGCGGCTCTGCAGCAGAGCCGAGATCGCATTCGTAAAAAAAATTATTTCACTGAAACAGTCTTCTACATGTGTTTGCAAACCATGAGGATTAGTAATATTAAAGTACTACTATCCCTTTAAATAATGGCTGGAACTATACATACATACAAACCAGTGAAATAGGCTTGGGGACTGTTAGCTTCTCCCCTATACAGAGTCTTGAATGTCACGGGACAAAGTGTAGACTGCTCACCCCAGCCTCACTCACAAAACATACAAAAAACAAAGAGAACAAGGGGGGAGCCAGTAGTGCCTAGTTATTGAGAATATCAATGTATAAAAGACATTAAAATGGATCTACTCACATTTTAGCATATGCTGTGTAGTAGACATATGTTACACACAGCTGCATTGGCATGCAGAGATAATATTACCGTCTCTGTTCGGTATCTGTCGGGTCTCCTCCTGTTCCTCTACCAAGACACAGACTCCAGACAATCCAACGGAAAAGGCAACACCACTGCATATTCTAATAATACACAGTGGTGTTATACTGTGTTTTAATAAAATAATCTGGGAGATACTTTTAAGCTTGCCTGTTCATTTGGATTGTCTGGAGTCTGTGTTTTGGTGGAGGAGCAGGAGAAGACCCGACAGCTGCTTTTATTTTGAAACATTACTGTCCATTTAATGTGTGTTTCTCTTTCCAATTAAGATTTTCCTCTTTACCCTCCATGTAAGTTAATGTTGCCAGATTTTGTAACTTTTTAGTAACACATTCAAGGCACACAAGGTACCTGGGGTGATGAATTTCTTGTAGGGGTATAACTCCAATTATTTTTTAGACCTGTAGAAGGACCACCAAATGTTTGTCTTGTGATCTCATTATCTTGTAAAAGGGACATACATGTATCAAAATTGTCTCTATCACATCTAGTGGGCTTCCCTAAATGTTATTGTTGTTTAACATATTTATGTAGCAACAATTTCCTTTCAAATAGGTTGATGTCATTCACTCATTGGAAAAGATTAATATTTTGTGAAGGAGTCAAATCTTATAATATGTCTCAGTCAACTGAAGTTTAGAAAGACTGATGATATGAAGCCTTGATCTCTCAACTCTGGTGGAATTCTTTGAATTTCTCATTTTGGGGTCTGATTCAATCCACAAAATGTTTATTTTTTTTATTCTTGTTCTTTCTGGTATTCCTCTTTTTCAAAAATGTATTCTGTTCAGTCTGTGATGTTAGTTTCGGATTCTGACTAGTATTGATTAATATATTTTGTTTTAATGGTCTTCTATATATTTTTCCTGGAACTATCAGATTTATATCCTGAACCAGGATGAATGATAGGGTCTTTGGCCTAGTGATATAGGTAGGACTGAATGGGGAGATTCAATAAGCGCAGATAAAGATGTGATAAAGTGGTGATGACTTTTCCAGTTTATCACTTCTCCAATTCCTATGTTATTCTATGGAGCTTATGCACTAAGATGTCTTCAACGTTGGAGATCTTATTGAATAGGCTCCATAGAATAACATAGGAACTGGAGAAGTGATATCACTGAAGAAGTCATCTCCACTTTAGCACCTCTTTATCACTGCTTAGTGAATCTCCCCAATATCTTTAAGCTACTGTCTTTTGGCTGCCCTGACATACCATCTATCTATTTTCTTATCTGGTTGCCTGGGGTTTTCATAGGTTTTCTGGATCAGTTATACAGACAGTATTCATTATCTGTAACTTTCTGTTCTTCTGACTGCTCAGACCTACCACCACACTTTTCTTTCCTCTGGTGTATGTATTCTTAGGTGCTAGGTTAGATATTTAGATTATTTCTGGGACAGTAATCTAGACAAAACCTCTCTTGTTCTCCTAGCTGTTCAGATTTTCCCACAACAGTATTTATTACTTGCATTTTAGTATCGAAAAACCTTATTCCAGTTCATGTCAATACACACTAGTGAGCTACGGCCTGTATCAGTGGTCTACAACAAGCAGCTTGTGAGATCCCGCTAGCTCAGTGAGTAGCTTTCTCCAGTCCAATTGGGTATCATGTTATGTGGCCTGCCAGAGACAGGTCCAGCGCTTTCCATAGCTTTCATTTGTGGAACTCATAAATGGCCAAGCAAAAAGTTGATAGTAGTGCAGAGAAAGTGCCTCACCACATTTTTATGGTTTTCTTGTGCCACTGCCATAATAGCTGAGTACAGATTATTTTGCATGCTTTGTAAAGATAACTTATATAGTATGTATTGTGTGAAATATGTGGTATCAAAGTGGGTAAGAGCCATAGTTTGACTCTATATTCCCTCACCTATTGTAACAACAGTTACCAGCTTTCTGTTATATTCGTTAAATGTTTTAATAAACCACTCTAATAACTTTAACACGCATTGTAATATGGACTGTTTTTAAGGATGGGGAAAGCACTATCAATCATAACACACTGTGGATCACTGGAGAGCTACAGGCTTTGTCTTATATAGTGAATATAGATTTTTTTTTCTGCTAAAAAATATGTCTTGTAGCAGAATGTTCTTACCTTGAGCTGTGAAGAAGGTAATTTGTTTTATGTGCAGCACTTTGTTACTGGAAGTGATGGGAAGGACCAAAGAGCTGCTTTGGAGATGGTTTAAAGTTTACTGTTATACATATTAAATCTGCTGTTTTATAAAAACCATACAGTAGATCATCCTGTTATCATTTAAGATATATTTTAAAAAAGTATTTGAATAAATATTTTATATTTACTTAGTGGCGATGTGGGACAGCTTCTACAGTCCAAGAAAACACCTGAGCAGATGCAGGCCTTCTATCCGTGACTGTTAATATCACTTGGAGGATGGCATATGACACTTTCAACCATTGAATCAAGTGAGTGCACACTGATTTCCATTCTACATTATATTTAATGAATGATAAGGCAACACTGGCTACTTGGTGTCATCCCATACAATGTTCTTGGTGGTGCTAACACAAAACTCCTTTTCTGTACAATTTTTAAAAAATGCATAGAGAGCAGGATGATTTCTCTGCCAAAAGGTTTGTATAAACTAAGTGAATGGGTGGAAAGTGGCAGATGAGACAGATGAGGGCAAGGCAACCAAGATACTGGGACTGTAGATAATGAGGCTCTACCAGCCTTGCCAATATACAGGGCAAGGCAGCCAAGATACTGGGACTGTAGATAATGAGGCTCTACCGGCCTTGCCAATACGGGGTAAGGCAACCCCTTAAAGGAATAGACACAACCAGGTTCTACTGGCCTTACCAATACCGGGCAAGGCAGCCCACTGCTGAAAATGAGGGCAGCAAAGGTGGCCGAGGTAACTGGCTAGGTGGAGACAACCAGTCACCAATGATGACAAGCGAGGCCACAAGATATAAAGATTGCACAGGACTGCCACTCATAAAAGGTTGGAATAATAATGAGCAGTGTATCACAGTCACCACCGGTGTAGACTGGAAGAGCAACTAGTCACCGGTTAGCCGAGGAGCAAACCAGTACCCGCGTACTGGGAGAAACCAGGTCACCGGGAGTACAGGCACCCGGTAGATGATGAAAACAGGAACCAGCAGAGTATGAAGAGGATCAGGACTGCAGATGGTCAACCGGATCTGGAACGGCAGCAGGAACCAACGACAGGAACAGCAACTCCAACCGGATCAGGAATAGATGCAGGAACCAGGCGACTAGGAGGCAGGAACAGGATACCACTGGCAATCAGGAACAGCGACAAGGCCCAGGAAGCACTGGAACTCAATGCAGGAACAGCAGCATACAGACAACACGAAAGGGCAACCAAAGGGTGCCCAAGCTCAGTTTAAATAGGCAGTGCAAGGCGGGCTGAAGGCAAGCAGCCAATGGAGAGCCCCCTACAGGTAACTGACAAGTAAAGGCAGCAATCACAGGCACCGTGATTCCTGACCCAGGGGAGTTGAGAGTGCTGTGTAATATTCAGTTTGTTTTATCACCTTGCAGTGACATCGCACCAAGATGGACAGCCAATAAGAATGAGGAAGTGCCTGGCAGCTTCAGCACTTACAGGAGGTGGGACAAAAATCTTGGCATAGAGCTGTACAACTAGAGAAGAATCTTGATAATACTGTTATTTCTAGTGGTGACAGTGACAGTGATTAACTAGATAACTAAAAAAAGACAGCAACTTTTTTTTATCTTTAAAAAAAGGGATGTGAATGAACATCCCATTTTAGAAGAGTTGTCATTTGTTTTCGCTTTCTCTTCATAAGATGGGCTTTAAAACTACCAATTATAATACTAAACACAGTGGCTATACCATATGTTACTTTGTTTTCTTTTCAGGTACTTATGGGAAAAGCACCAAAGATGTTAATGGTCATGTCTGGAACCTTATTATGAGATCTTTTTCGTTGTACACAGTAAACTCCAGACAGGGTAGACAAATGAGGTGTACACAAAGAACTCTTCCCTTGAAGACTGCTATTTTAACAAACAAACCTGCCTTCTATGGACAGTGGGTTAAAGAATGACAGCAGAGATGTCTGTTTATACAAACGGCCCTAGAGAGCAGTCTTCTAAAAAAAAAAAAAAAGATGTTGCTTTTACATGTGGTTTTAATCAGCAATAGAAATGGAGCAGAAATGACAAAGGCTTGATGTAGCTGACAGATCCTTCAATGTCTTTATTTGCACAAAATACAGGTGCTAATGTCATAACCCACTTGCATTCATGTATAATTAATATCAATACGCTGTAAGTGGCATTGAAGCTTTCAGAGTTCAGCCTTTCAGCCCAGCATAGATTCACTGGCATTGGCCTCCAACACTAGCAGCTGCATAAGGGTATGTACTAATGCCAGTATGCCCATCTCGTCAGCCCCACAGCATGCACCAGTTTACTCTAAGCCTTGTCAGTACATCATGTTCAACAAGAAGCAAAGAAACAGAATGCCCCAAAAAGCCTAAAAATTTCCCCACATGCATCCCTCCCTTTGGCACAAGCAGCGTTAAAGGGATAGTAATGTCTTTTACAAAAGTTTTTTGCCGAGTCTTCTTCATATTAAAAGTAACAGATAGCACTATATGTAAGAGCTTACTTGTGTGTAGTTCAAAAAAAGTTATTATGTGATAAAGATCCCCCACCCACCCCTTCTGGTCACCTCCCACTGAATCTGAAATCTGGTTGTGGGACCAGATGGCTGCAGTGAGGACAAACTTCAGTCAGTAAGTATAAGGAAAACTCTAGCCCCCTTGATGAAGGAGAGTAGGATTTCCCTTTGCTTACTGAAGATTGTCCCTCGCTGCAGCCGTCCTGACCAGACTGCAGCTTCTGCTTGACCTGGACAGAAGGGGAGGGTGGGGGATCTTTATAAAGAAGACTCTGAGAACTATTTTTATAAGAGACATTAGTATCCCATTAAGGAGACAATCTTAGAGGTAAGTAGCTAAGTAAATTGGGGTTAGGCAGATGTAGTGCAAGAAAACTGATTCCAGAATTGAAACTCTTTAACTTGATAAAGAAGGCCCTTTGTAGGCTGAATGACTCTATGCCAATGCCAATGTATAAAGCGCTATCCATATATAAATAGCCTCTTTGTGCCACATGCTGCAAGTTACAGGGTTTCAGGGCATGCCATTCCCTGTGCCTAGGCTATGTAAGAACTGGGCACAGAGAAAATAAGAGCAAAGTTCCTTCTTTGCATTCCTTTTGCTTCAGGAGTGGCATTACAGTGGACCTATTATCCTAAGATCATGTTATGCTAGCTATTCTCCTGTAAAATAAGTATTTATTGAGAAATTAGCCTCAACACTTTGGTGGCACAATTTGACACTTTATGTTAATTCCCTCAACAGTATAAAAATTAGTTATGTTTGAGGTCACTCACTGTGCTATTAGAAATGTGCTCCATATGTTGGCTCTGCCTAGATTTATTGCTGACGAGGCCCAACAAGGCCGAAGCATACGTCGGGGGTTAGTTGGTGTTCCCGTGCAGGGGGGACTTGCCCGCCCTTTTGGGCGGGATTAGTCGAATATGTACATGGAAATTTCTCCTCTGTAATGGCACTAGAAAGCTAAAACGTGATGCTTCTGGGCGGTGACTAGCTGTAGGACAGGCCCTTGTGCTGTTGTTCGTTCTCAGAAGCCTCTCACATTTTGTATGTTGTAGATTTATTAAGAGCACAATGTGTGGTAATATTGACTAGTATGTCACATTGCCATCAATGAACGTTAAACTCTTAAAAACTACTTATATTACAAATTGCTAGAATCTTAACCCTTTGAGTGCCAGAGGGGTATGCATCGCATTGCAAAGCAAAGTGTTGTGTACCCATCTGGAACTCAAAGGCTTAAGGAGATAGGTCCTGTTCTGTTAGTTGATGTGTGCTGGAGGAACTGCGCAGCACTTTGTACTAAGGTGTATGTACATAAGCACATGCACAGGGGTATGTTTAGCAAGATTATATAAACAAGTGGTTCCCAAACTTTCACATCCCGCCTTTTGGTTTTCATTAAACCTTGATGCCTCCCAACCCACTTTTTATTAAAATAAATGTATTACTGCAAATATTTTTTTATCTTGCAATCTACGTATTTTATAACCTATTTTGAAGAAACTAGCGCATTTTACCTTATTCCTGAATGAAGATTTGAGTTGGGAAAATAGAGCTCCAGGAATCGGGTTCTGTACTTTGGACAAGGGAGGCATTGAGTGGCGGGCTTTCCTTATGATATACCACTGCCATTGTATAGACATGTCCATTCCTGGAGGATGGGTTAGCCTTACAATAAGATAAGGGTGTCTCATTTTTGCTTTTATGATTTTAAAATAGGTTATACCATGAAATGCCTGTTTGTTTTAATCCAGTTCATTTGATAGCCTTGTCTTTGCCACAAATCTTTCTATCAGGGACGGACTGGGAATAAAAACCAGCCCTGGAAAAAAATTGCTTACCAGCCCCATGCCTGTGCTGGAAACACTTGACTCTGTGTCTGCTCCCGCTCTCACTCAGACTCAGCTCTCATTGCTTAAGGTGCGGGTGGTGCGCAGACACAGTGCTCTTCTTCACGCTGCGTCACTGGGTCTAGACCCGGCCTGCCTCCACTCTTCTGTGCATTGTCAGTGTGCATGCACGAAATGCGGCTGGCGTGGCGGTCCTTCAAATCTAGCGGCCGCGGTCCTGTCACCTTGCGGCTGCAGATTGCTTCAGGATTTTAAAGCAGCCCCAGGGAAGTCCAGTGCAGGTGGCATACAGGGAATTTTCCCAGTATCCCTGTAGGCCAGTCCGGCCCTGCTTTCTACAAACCGTTATTTATAGGCTCCCTGTCAAATGTATGCGTAACACAAGTACCATTACCGCAGACTGTGCAGTTTGAACTAGCCTTTGCCAAATATATCACCACAATGAGTTTCGACAATATGGATACATTTATGTTGCACAGGAAAGAGGATATTCGGGGTTGATGCAAAGCCTCCCTCCCTGCTCCATTCTTCCTTCCCAGGTAGGCATGCTCCCTCAGTATGGCAATCACTGATACAGGGGCATATGTCATGCACTTTCATATAACCATCTCAGACTAGGAGCAGACAAACATTCACACAAATTGCCAACCAAGTACAAGTATTACGCAGTACATGCACTTCAACAGTCTTTTAAAATCCACAAACCCCATCACAGCTGTATATTTTTCTTTTTTGTATGGAGATGCTACTGTCGCCTTATATATTTCCTAAGCATTTACCTTATGGCTCCATTCAATCTCCTAGCAGCTCAGCTGGATGTTTGTTCTTTCAGTAGTAAGAAAAAAATCAGCTAGGAACACTAACACCTCACTGACTTTGCTATCTCCAGAAACCCATTATTGTTGCAGATAATCTTCGTAGTGTGCAATGGTTTGGAAGAAATCTTGTTGCAGTTGTCAGCATTGACATGTTCATAGAGGCAGACCTGACTCCTGTTTGCTGGGCTCCCAGAAACAAATATATGAAGAGTACATCTGTGAGCAATTTTTGTCCTCACAAACCTGCTACCCTGCATTATTAGTTCCCATCTCCGTGTCTATGAAATAAAGGTTGTGAAAACGATCTATCGGGCGTATAAGGACAATAATGATGGCTGCACACAAAGTGTTTTTTGTTTTCTTTGCTTTTATGAAGAAAGATGCAGTTCTAATCTAGCATGCTCTTCTGCTGATGGCGGTGGCAGTGGAGTTACAGTGAGGCCTCTCACTGGCCCACAAAGCCCGATCGGTCATAAGGGTTTTCTACATATAATAGGCTAATAAGAAATTTCTAGGGTTGTTCTTTTCTTAATCCTAATTATATCCCTGCACTTCTTGTTCTGTCAGTGTAAGAGCTTGTTCACATGAGTAACATAAGCACAATGCTAAACCTGAACTAATATCCACAAAATAGAACATGTCATTCTATCAGGCTGTTTATAAATGGGAATATGGCTTTTTGCAGTATGCTGCAATTTTCCTGCTTTCAACCTGCATGGTGGCCTACAGGACTGCACAGGGTCAGTTTTAAATCACAGGTTCACCTGGGCAATGAACTTAGCTCCACCCATGGCCACACCCCCATTACTCACATGTCCCACCCCCCTCCCAGTCATATCCATTATTTCCTGCGCAGCAAATTTCCTGAAAGAAAGGACACAAAAAAAACTTCAGCACCTTGGTTTCTTCTCAAAGTGTTTGATACCTCTCTAACATCCAAGGAGTTAAATAATCCTATATAATAATTCACTAGGATGTTTGTCACAATGCTGTCATGAGCAGTACAGACTGCCCGTGTTCAGGCAGTCTCTACTGAGCATGATTGCATCGCGTGAGTGAGCAACGCAAGACTGCATCGCGTGGAGCAGTGAGGTAGCAGAAGCTTAACCCTTTGAGTGCCACAGGGGTTTGCAATGCGTTGCGTACCCCTCTGGCAAAGGGTTAAAATTACCCGGACCTTGGCCCGTGTACACGGGCTTTTACACTAGTAGACTATAAATGGGTAGAAAAGTGGTGGAGGGACATAGAGATTGCTCTGTCTACACCTACAATTCAGAATATGGGTGTAGCCTGCCAGCACAGTTGAAACACCACTCAAAATATGGAGCTCTAGGTAGCTGCCTCTGCCAATTGGGAAACCCAGTCCCGGGCCTACCATTCAAATCTTTCCTACGGACAACGTTGGAGGCTGCAATGTTCACAAACACCAATGAATGGCTGGTAACACAGACTGGCCATCAGTCTAGATCAACCCCTTCCCAGGGATGATACTGCCGTTTTATTTGGAGCAGGAAACATAGCTGCTCCATTCAGTTCACCTGAGCATATGCTCAGCTGGACATCATGGTGCCAAAAAAAAGGTATTACAGGAGGCAAATATAGTTTCTGATACCTTTTATTGGCTAACTAAGCAGATTTAGAATGCAAGCTTCTAAATCTCCTTAGTTAGCCAATAAAAGGTATCAAAAACTATATTTGCCTCCTGTAATACCTGTATTTCTACGGCTAACACGGTACCAACTCTCATCTGTTATAAAAAAAAGGTATTCACACAGTGAGGCTGATTTATTACACTGAGAAAATAAACATTCTTTAAATTCCGGATTAAAATGGAGATTTTAAAGGGATAGTAATACTTTGTTATATCTTTATTTTATTTTGTAGCCATTAAAAAACATGAAGAACGATATAAGTCTTATCTCTCAAACCTTTATGGTTTGAGAGATATTCACAAGCAAAGTTTCCCCTCCCGCCCCTTTTACCTAGTGTAAGCCATCTCTTCTCAGATGTGGAATGCAGTCCATAGACCAGACAGATAACAGAAGGGGACAATCTTCTTCCTATGAGAACAATGGAAGCCCTGCCCCCCTTGACAAGTTTTTCAGGTTTTTCCCTTATCTTAATTGAAGATTGTCCCTCTCTGCAGTCTACCTGGGCACATCCCTTCTGATCTGGCTGAGCAGTGTTACATCAGTAAAAGGGGCAGGAGGGGGACACTTTGTCATTGAATTACTCTTGAACTACAACTCTGACAGAATTGAAATAACACTCTCCATGACCCAAATACTATGAAGATTAATTAGAGCTGCTTTTATTATGAAACATTACTATCCCTTTAAAGGTATGTTATCACCTATATTTGCATGATTTAGCAGTACTTATTGTTAATCATACTGTGTATTTTTTCCACTCCATGTTAGCTGTGTATTTTTATACAGAATATATGTCTGTGCTTTTGATTTGAGCAGATGTTCAGCATTCAGCAGTATTTCTCTGTAATCCTATAGAGTGTAGTCTTCAGCCATATGTATAGTTATTATTATTATTCTTTATTTATATAGCACCCACTAATTCCGCAGCGCTGTACAACAGTTATAATCCATCTTCACTTATAGAGAAGCAGAGAGGCCCAGGCCTCAACCCCAGTCCTGTAGTACTCTTCTGCACCTCAGAATGTAGGTGATTGTCCCTGACTGCTCTCCTCCCAAACAACAGTGCACAGCAACATCCCAGCCCCAAGCACCCAGAGACCACTGGAGATCTCTCTCACATTCAAGGGCTTAATGGGACAGTAATATATGTTGTAGCTTTTATCAAGGGTACTCCCACTATTGAAAGATGTTTTATCCAAAAGATATTACAGCTCAAATTAGATTTTTTTAGGTATCTCAGTAGCCTAAAATTGTACAGTGGCGCTGTTACACCATTCTATGGACAGCTCTGGTCAGTTAATCAGAAATCTCCATAGGATGGTGTAGCAACAGCGCCACTGTACAATTTCAGGCCACTGTGATATTGCACCTAAAAAGATTTAGGTTTGAGCTGTAATAACTTTTGAACAAACACCTTTAGCAGTGGGAGTACCCTTGTTTTAATCAGGGGAATAAACGCTACAACATATTTTTTTTTACATACTAAGTATTACGACCCCTTTAAAAGCCCTAGAGGAAAGCATGAATTAAAGTTATATATACTAAGTAAAGATATAATCTGGAAATAGATAAAGAAATACCTCTGGGACAGAAGTTGTATCAAGAATGATATAAATGCAGGGTAATGGAAATATTTAAAGAGAATTATCACCTCCTAAAAGTAATGCCACTTACCTTACTATGCACCCTATTCATTTCTTACTTTCTTCTTTGTTCAAGTGGGAATATTTTCAGTCAGGCCTGGCTGTTGCTAATAGAACCACAGGACACCCACGCTACATGGCAATCTTAACCCTTTGAAGGGATAGTAATGTTTCAAGCTTTTTTCTAACTGAAGCAGCGCATGGGCCTACAGAACCCATTAAAGACTAGAATGTTGCACAACACGTTGTGAAGCAATGCATTGCCCTTTCCTCTGGTCCTTAAAGGGATAGTAATATTTCATGTAACATGTAGCTTAGAATGTTCAGCATATATAATAGTACTGCTGTGCGATGCTGTCACTCTTCAAAACTTGGTAGTTACATTGTAATAATATGTTGAAGTTGATTCCACTCACCCATTTTCCCAACTAAAGTATTTCGGTCCCAGATCCGACAGAGGATCACAATTAGGGACAATCTTCACGCGGTATTTGGAAAAACCTGCCTTTCTCCATCAAGGAGGGCAGGGTTTTCCTTGTACTGAATGAGGGAAAATTGGCCCTAGTTGTGATCTCTCCAGTCCCAGGACCGGCTTTCAGATCTATGGGGAGGTGGCTTACACTGAGAAAAAGGGGCGGGAGGGATCAACTTCAACATATTATTATAGTGTAATTAGCATGTTTTAAAGAGTAAGAGCATTGCATAGCACTATTACATATGATGAATGTTCTGAACTACATGTAACATGAAAGATTACTATCCCTTTAAGGAACAGAGGAAAGGGCAATGCATTGCTTCACGATGTGTTGTGCAGCCTTCTAATCTTTAATGGGTTCTGTAGGCCCATGAACTGCTTCACTTAGAGGAAAAACTGGTAGCAAACTGTAAGGTCTGCTTCCATGGACATGACAATCAGGTCTGACTGGTGATGTTATCTATAGAACAAAGGCACAAGGGAAAAATTCTCTGGGGCAATTAGGATGTTATGACCATAGTAAGGTAAGTCAAGGGGGGTATTAATGAGATGTGTTAGTTCTTTAACAATGGCATAAACTCAGGGTAATTAAAATAGTCAAATATTTGATTTTCTTGTGAACTGACTTTCATCCTTTGCAGAAATGCTTGTGGAGGTTCGGGTCTGGCTTGTTTGCGGAATTCCTGATGGACGTCATTGCGCACATGGCTTCTAAAGTGTCCATGGAATCCAGTGGGGAACTGTAAAGAGACAGAGAGGAAAGTCCAGAATCCTGTTGTTTAGATGAACATATGCTCGGAATGAAACACAGTAATGAATGCTACTGTAAACTGATTTGCAAGACACACGAGAGAATGTTATCAAGAAAATGATCTTCTGAAATTACTCAGAACCCAGAATGCTCAAATAGATCTTATCCCCACAAGTGACCCTTCAATGAGGCAAGTTTACAACATCCCGAGTTTCAGGGTGTTCTGTTACTCTGCACTTGGTTTTTGCACTGTACTAACAAGGCTCAGAAGATTTTGTATAAATTTGTATAAAAATCTTCCACTTTCCTGGACATGGTATAGGGGTGGCCTTCGTGATTGTTTGCATAAAAGTCTTAGCACTGGCAGAGTCTGAGTGCTAGCTCATTAGAGTTGGTACCGTGTTAGCCATAGAAATACAAGAGGCAAATATAGTCAAGTTGATAGCTTTATTGGCTAACTAAGCAGATTTAGGATGTAAGCTTTCAAGGCCTCTTAGGTCTCTTCCATGCCACAACATACCTTAGGAAGAGACCTAAGAGGTCTTGAAAGCTTGCATCCTAAATCTGCTTAGTTAGCCAATAAAGGTATCAACTTGAATATATTTGCCTACTGAGTGCTTGCATGCACAAAATCGTTGGTACATACTCATAAGGAGAAGGTATATGATTTTTAAGCTAAGGTATGAGCACAGAATATGGACTGCTTTGGTGGATTAGTTCGATTGACTATTTTGGAGGCTACTTGCCTTAAATATTTAGTTTTTCTTAACAAACATGTTTATATTTCTCACCACAAATGAAGATGCTTTTGTGAGCATCCCTTTGTGCAATTTACTGTTAATCTAAGGCTGAGGCAAACAGCTTGAAGCCTCTGGGCAACAACTGTTCATTAACGCTTTACAAAAGTATTATTAGAAATCTGTATCATCTAATTCATTAACTTAATTCAAAAGGAGATTAAAATTAATAATTCATGGAGTAGATTTGATGGTTCAAGGTTAACTGAAGCATAGCACTCAAACTGGAGAAAAAAATACTATTGTGCTGATGCAAATGCTTAACCCCTGGTTTGCTGAAAATGTCTCCAAACTATTGCTACTTAGACCGCCAATAAAAAGGAAAAATAATGGAAATGATGTAGTTTTGCTGTGTAATAACTTTTGAATGAAGCATGAGCACCCTTGTTTTACCCAGCAGGGAAATAACTACTATGTATACAGTTTTCATATTAAGTAATACTTTTTCTTTTAACAAGCTGTTATTATCGTTCTTGGTTGGTGATCAGAGAATGTTACAGAGCTTTAAAAACTGAAGTTGTTCTTGTGATTATTAACTGGAGGTAATCATATTGCTGTGTCACAGACAGAACAAGAAGAAAGGAAATAGGGAGGAGGACAATGGCCATTATTTGTTTAATGGATCAGTTGAAGAATCTAGAACAAATCTGGATCCGTACAAATTTGATCAGCAAAGAATCACAGAGGGACAGAAGGAAGGTGGCACAAGATGAAGGATGGACAGGAGGGTGCAGTAAAAGGAGTGCAGGACTGCAGGGGGTGGGGGCGTGAGGGGGCTGAAGAAGAGGAATGAGTAGAGAACAAGGAGTAAGCAAAGGGGAGAGGAAAAGGGAATTATGACAAAGTGAAGTACTCTAAAGAGATGGGAGTGTAGGGTGACCAGACATCCCTGGTTTCCAGGGACAGTCTCCGGATGGAGGGCACTGTCCCCGGCTAGAATGTGCCCCTGGATCTGTCCCTGAACTAACTAATGCAGCCACATCGATAGGAAGACACAGAAGGCATTACATAAGCAGTATCTGCTGTCCAGTGCCTTACCAACAAGTTGAAATGGCAACCAATGAGAGAGGAGAGTTTTGCCAGGATACTCCTCTCTCATTGGCTGTAGTGCATAGGACAGTGATGCGGAACTCAGAGGAAGCAGAGCAGGAATGCAGGCAGCAGCAGGGCACCTCTCCAGCATGACCTCTCAAACTCAACTTGAAGTGAGTTCCTATTTAAAAATTATACAAACTTGAGGCACACCAAAATGGGGAGAGTTAAATAAAAAACAATTTACTTCAAAGCTGCCCTAAATTTCTACTCCCACCACAAGAGTACCACAAAAGATTACAATTATACAAAAAAAGTATAGGGTGCTGAGTATGTAAACTGTGACCAGGGGAACTGATGTTATGGATCTTAATAATGGAAAAAGGATGACAACTTTATAATATGTCAGTACAATGCTCGATATTTATTAAAAACATTCAGATTCTATTGTTCTAAAATCACATATAATGTTCACCATATATGTCCAATATAGTAGTTATGGAATAATACCAGATATAACCACCATTACTCGACCTATAGCGTCAAAATGACAAACCTATATCCCCTTTCCCCGGGCTTGATACTCTCACTGTGAAAACAAATGTTGATTACCGTGTGTAGACTTGGACTGGCTATCGCCTATATCCGCGTATATGCTCCGACCATCTACTAGAAATTGAATCCACAAATCAGTGTTCAGTCCAACCTCATTGGAATTAAATATGTATGTCTCCTCCCCCTCAATCATCAACAAATGGTGTATTTCAATGAAAATTTCCGGAATGTGTGCCGCTCTAATAACTGTCCTCCACTTAATAAGTATCGCTATTTGTTGATCAATAGAGCAACACACAGTCCAAAAATCAATCGAAATGAACAATACTTAATACATCTTCTTGTAAACAATCCCACTAGATAGTATGGATATTTCGGAGTGTGTATCGCTTTGATATATGGCCACCAGTGGGGTTAATCCCACTATGTATTCGAATAGCGGAGTGCAACACAGTCCACCTCTCCTTCACTGAATAATTAACACATAATCTACAGCAAATAATAAAATGAAATAAAACACGTTATGATCGTAAAAAGATACTGATGTCTAACTAACATGGAGGAACCAATAAAGTATATTCACCAATATGGTCACTGCAGTCGACCCTATTATTGGTGTTAATGTCCACACAGTTATGTATATAATTTGCTTGAACTTGTGCACTTCAACAGTCCATGGACTTTTAACCACGTTGTGACTCTTCATTTAACTCCTGGGTGCAGGTTTACATATAATGTATGAATCGATTGTTGTTATATGGAAGTATTCCTGCTTCCCTGGTACTTTTAAAGAGCCATCAAGATGATATAGATATCAAAATATTGCCACTAATCTATATATCGTATAGTTCCACAGTTTATGCATAAAGATGAATGCCATCCTCCGTATTGGATATTGTTACCTTGTGTCTGTAAATGTCTTAGCTTTATACCTCGATCATTGCGGCCCTGTTCTTTCCGCTTAACAAGGCTTATACGCCATACCTTGTATCAAGGTTCCATTTTCCCGGCACCCTTTCCTTTTTGTTCATAAGGGCCCGTTTCTCCTCGGAAAGATAGTTTCTGCATTCACCGTTCCAACAGGATTTCTTTCATGGTAGCGGCTTGTTTTTCTTCTTCTTTTTTAGGGCTCTTGTATATGTACCTCAGTAGATATATTACACTGTGTAGACATTTCAAAATCCTCGCTGATTTCTTTTTCAAGGGTCAAACACAAACTAAATGCCTCCATCTTAGTTCTTTCATCTACCTTCCATTGGCTCCTCCTTATCTTTACCTATAATGCACCTTGTGAAAAAAGTGATTTAACCCTTATGTCCTATGTGAACCTAACATATGATCTAATGCTATATATACAAGAAGTTATAACTTTCTAACAAAACAATCACAATATTAAACGTGAAAATGTTATTACCTATTTAAATTATATAAATAGATCTCTCATTATGGTATTAAAATATATCCCTAATATCTCAGGATATTGTATTTAGATAACACCAGCAAGAAAAAGGGATTGGCTTAGCTAAGGATCTTAAACTTATATGTAAGAATAACTGTATTTGTGCACTGCAGATCTACGATTCATATATTATATATATATATATTGCGGTAGACAATGTGGGCATTGTGGAGGTGGGCAATGTGGAGGTGGACAGTTTGTGGAGGAGAATGGGGTGGGCAGTGTAGAGGTGGGCAGTGTGGACAGTGTGTGTGGAGGTGGGCAGTGTGGAGGTGGACAGTGTGGGCAGTTTGTGGAGGAGGATGGAGTGGCCAGTGTGGAGGCGGGCAGTGTGGACGGTGTGTGTGTGTGTGTGGAGGTGGGCAATGTGGACAGGGTGGAGGTGGGCAGTGTGGACATGGACAGTGTGGGCAGTATGCACGTGGACAGGGTGGGCAGTGTGTGGAGGAGGACAGGGTGGACAGTTTGTGGAGGAGGATGGGGTGGGCAGTGTGGAGGTGGGCATTGTGGACGATGTGTGTGGAGGTAAACAGTGTTGGCAATGTGGAGGTGGACATTGTGCAGGTGGGCAATGTGGAGGTGGAAGGTGTGTGGGAGGGGTAGTGTTGAGGTGGACAATGTCGACAGGATGGGCAGTGTGTGGAGGAGGAGAGGATGGACAGTTTGTGGAGGAGGTTGGGGGTGGGCAGTGTAGAGGTGGGCAGTTTGGGGAGGAGGATAGGGTGTGGAGGAGGACAGGGTGGGCAGTGTGTGGGTGAGGACAGTGTTAAGGTGGGTAGTGTGGGGGTGGACAGTGCGGGCAATGTGGGGTGGACAGTGTGTGGGGGGCAGTGTTGAGGTGGACAGAGTGTGGACAGGGTGTGAGTGTGGACACAGTGTGGGCAGTGTGTGGACAGCGTGTGGAGGTGGATAGGATGTGGAGAAAAAATGTCCCCGGACTTCCTTTTAAAAATCTGTTCACCTTATGGGAGTAGAGTGTGCCATTGATATGGAAGAGAGGGGAATTTTCCAAGGACTCGGAAGGGGTGGAGCATGCAAAGGACTTGGAAGGGAGGGAAGAGTGCCAAGGCAATGGAAGGGAAGAGATAGTGTAAAGGACAAAAAAGGGAGGGGAGTGGGCAAGGAATATGGAATGTAATTGACATGGCCAAGGACATGGAAGGAAGAGCAGTGTATCAAGGACTTGGAATGGAAGTGAGAGTACCAAGGACATGGAAGTGAAAAGGAGAATGCAGAGGACATGGTAGAGGAGGGGAGCATTGCAAGTATATGGTAAGGAGAAGAACATGCCAAGGACATTGAAGGGGAGGGAGTGGGTAAGAATATGGAATGTAGGGAACAAAGCCAGGGACATGGAAGGAAGAGCGGTGTGCAAAGGACTTGAAAGGGAGGTAAGAGTACCAAGGACATGGAAGGGAAAGGGAAAATGCCAAGGACCTGGTAGAGAGGGGAACATGCCAAAGACATGGTAAGGAGAAGAACATGCCAAGAACATGGAAAGGAAGGGAGTGAGTAAGAATATGGAATGTAGGGAACAAGGCCAAGGACACGGAAGGAAGAGAGGTGTGAAAATGACTTGGAAGGGAGATAAGTGTATCAAGGACATGGAAGAGAAAGGGAGAATCACAAGGACATGGTAGAGAAGGGAACATGCCAAGGACATGGTAGAGAAGGGAACATCCCAAAGACATGGTAGGGAGGTTAACATGCCAATGACATGGAAAAGAGGAGAACATTCCAAGGACATGGAAGCGAGGGGATCTGGCTGCGAAGATGGAAAGGACAAGGACAAGGAAGGAAAAGGAGCAGTTGGTGGAGATGGAATTGATGGGAGAAGGTGTGGAATATGGAAGGATGAGAAGCGCCAAAAGAGTGGGAAGGGGAACAAAACCTGAGGTAAGGAGAGAGACACTGCTAATTGGGCAGATGGGAAAAACAGCAGGGTGGGGTTTCTACCTTTCTCAGATGAATGGACAGGCTTGTACTGTGATTGTGAATCATGTCTAAAGGTAAGTGAAACTCTGTGTATCTGGAAAAAATCCAGAGAGGGGGATCCAACATCATCGGTGTCAGAGACCTTAAGGGTCTCCAGCACTGCCTTGATGAGCTCCTCAGTCAAGGGGACCAGATCAGCCTCATAGGTATCACCATAAGAATAGGAAGAATCCATATCCTCATATTCCTCATTATCCTCATTAGACCAATTCTTCCTCAGAGGATACCCCAATAGGCACAGTATGACCCTTGAAGCTCCTGAATATGTTGTCTAGGATTTCGCTATATGCCCTTAGTGTCAGACATGTCACTGAGAAAATGCCCAGAACAGAGATAATATACCCAGAAATGCACTTATCTGGTATGTGAAGGGCTAGTCTGGAGAAGGAGAGCAAGGGGAGTCAGCCTCTGCATAGGATAAGCAAGAGAGAAGTGAAATGGCCACAAGACAGTAACAGCCAATAGGAAGAAAGTCAGCAAAATGGCATTCTGGGTATTGTAGTCTTCTCTGTTGCCTAGTAACTCCTATGACTCCAGCCTCAGACAGCAGCATGCTCCCTGAACAAACAGAAAGTGGACTGGACGATAGGGCATGAGGAGACAAGTATATAGAGCCCTCTCTGACTGTTGTAGCCCAAACAGTTGCAGAGATAGAAGTCAATGGAGCAAAGATGGCAGCAGGCATGCTCACGTTTTTAAAGGGACCATAGCTCAAAAAAATCAATCTACACAGTAAAGTTTTGTAAAAACGCAAAACCCCAGGTACACCTGGGTTGAGTATAAAAACTAAGATCCAAGTAGTAGCCAAAATAAGCACCCAAAAACACACAATATACCACAAAACCCAAATGAGAGTAACAAAGGTTAACTAAATAAAGTAACAGTGAAACAGCAGCCATTCTCACTCCACAATCCCCTTAAGAATAATAAAGAGACCCATAAAGAGTGACAAAGCACAACCATGCTCACATCAGCCTCTCTAGAAAGAGGCAACACAAACTGGGACAGAAAGTGGGCCAAGGTAATCAAAGGGTTACTTACCAGACTTCTGTCTTCAGGTTACCACTGTAGGAGAGGGCAGAATCCCAAGAGACTCAGCCATGAGGGAAGAACTTAAGCCACCCTTCATAGGGCAAGGGGTCCACAGAGCACCTGTGAACTAGGCAATCCAACTCCAGGGAAGCCCAATAATGGTAACCCGCCTAATGGGGGACTATACAGCCCCATCTCTTATAAGAAAATAATAATAATAATAATAATAATAATAATAAAAAAATCCCCAAGAAAAACTACGAGGATGGCTTTGCTCATCCAGCTGCTTTGCTGGACACATTCATTCTGGGAAATTGTAGGTGGAGTGGGGGTTTGAGCTGGATAAGGAGGAGGGAGTCTCCACTCCCAAAGACCCTGTCTTTGGTGATGTGCCCTGTTCTCTAGGAGGAATGACTCAACACCATGGTACCTGTGTTCCATATTAGACTTAAGTGAAAAGAAACAACAGTTTCACTTCATATTGAAAGTCCTGTGAGAGCTTCGATATCCTGTACTATACAGAAAAATATATATCTATATATGTATAAAAGGCAAAGTCACATACTGTGATCCTGAATCCTTCACGAAAGAAACTCTTCTCTTCCCAGGACCTCAAAGACTAGGTGTTACGGTTTTCAAGACACTCAGACCAGTTGATAAAGTAAAACACAGTTTTATTGAAAAAAAAAGAAATAAAAAGAAACGCCCTCTATAGGCGATAATAGATATAGCGAGCACAATCAGAGTAGATATACAGGTAAGCAGTTGAGTACAATGAACACTATAGCATATCACAGTGTGGGACACAGTAGCAAAAGACAGTCTCAATTGTGGCACGCCCAAGGTGATGAAGCTGTAGATGTCAGAGCACAGAAGGCTAAATACACAGTCAGTACTGCCTTGAATTATCACGGTGCATAGCCCCAACGGGCGTAGCAATGAACCCCACAATATCTGCAAGTGCTTGAATCGGTAGCCCTCACGGGCGTAGAAATGACGGCCACAACATCTGCCAGTGCTTGAGTCGGTAGCCCCCACGGGCGTCACACTGAGACTGCTAGCATGCAAGAGCTCTCCTTTAGCCCCCACGGGCGTTAGGAACGATAACCAGCGATACGGTGAATTGAGCCTCTAGTCCCACGGGCGTATACCGGAGAAACCTGCAAGAGCTTAGCCAATAGCCCCCACGGGCGTAATTCAGAGACTGCTGTAACCGTAGAGATGGTCAATAGCCCCGCGGGCGTACACCGGAGACCACTCAGAACTGTATGCGAGGTGAGCCAATAGCCCCCACGGGCGTATACAGGAGACAATGCTAGAGACAATGGTGCCACACCGGGCACGGTGGATATTACCGACTACTCTGCTAGATGGATGTTTGAGCTGTCATCCAAAGCAAACATACAAGCGGCCAGCTCGGCAGAAGTAGCAGTGGACAGGAGTAGGCTCACAAGGGAAACACCAGCACAGAACGGGTTAAGCAGCTCGTACACCAAGGCTTAGCGATAACAGTGCAATGCTCAGCAAGTAACAGGAAGGTTCAGAACGATAACACAGCTCAGCAATCAGTAACAGAGACTCAGCACAGGAAGCACTACACAGAGGAAGCACTATGGCAGTAGACAATCAGTCCGGTGCTCGGCCTCGGCGGAAGTCAGAATGTCGCCACGGCGACAATAGCACAGGAAGCCATCCGCGAAGGTCACCGGAACAAGCCGGTTCGGGTCACGGAGAAGGAAGTCAGCCAGGCCGGATCGGTACAAGGAGGTGGTTCTTAGACAAGCCGGGTCAGTCACAAGCAGGAACGTCAGCCAGGTCGGGTCGGTACACGGAGGTGATTCTCAGACAAGCCAGATCAGTCACAAGCAAGAATGTCAGCCAGGCCGGGTCGGTACACGGAGCAGGAACACAGGAGCATAGTCTGGACAGGCCAATTCGGTACACAGGACTCAGGATCAACTGAAGACAGCAACACTGGCTCAGGAACACCACGAAAGGGCAAGTGACAGGTGTCAAAGGCTGAGTATAAAAAGGTCAAACCTGCTCAGCCAATCAGGGAGCACCACAAGCAAGAGTGACAGAAAAGGGATCATGGGCACCGTGATACTAGGAAGTATGTGTGTATGTGTAGGTACATATATATATATATATATATATATATATATATATATATATATATATATTCCAAAAAGACTAAAGGAGAGCGCTAGACCAATATTCAATATTAAAAAGTAAATATACTGCAATACTCTTCAATATATATGTTATCAATAAAACAATATTTATACATACTAACAGAGATATCACTCCTATTACAAGAGCTCAAAACATGTTAAAAAGCTAGAAAAAATATTTAAAAAATGAAATTAAAAATTTCATAATCTCCATAGATCATTTGCTGAAAATGTGATACAGACCCAATGACCCGTTGTATGTGGGCAGGTACCAGTCAAGTAACTGTTGATTCCAAGATGTTTAGGCATTACCTGAGCCCTATATGGTATTCACCATTCCCACTTCTGATTTTCAAATTTGATGTTTCTGTTGGTATTGATGAGCCTTTTAGCGGGCAAAGCTTATTTCCAGCTAATCCAGCACCATGTAGCCGATCAGTATTGAAACAATGTCTCTCCCGACTTTGTGTCCAGGCTCTCTGTGTCACCACAGGCTCCGTGCTAATAATATTTTGTACACCGTATAAACTTCGTACCTCCTGTCCGTCTTTAGGTGGGTCTGATCAGTATCACAAATATCCAATGTACTCAATATTCATCCAACGCGTTTCGTACCTAATAAGGCACTTCTTCATGGATATGCAATAATTGTGAAAGTAACGGCATAAGCGTGTTTTATCTGCACGCCAAACAATTAGCACACCTGTTATTCCAATTTCACTATAGGGTATCCGGAAAACGCACAACTCTTAATAGTCTACATAGTAATGGAGACATATTTTAAAGGTATATGGACCTATATTTTTCACTTGATACAATATACCCAATGATACATCTTGAAATAACCTAAAACGTAACTCTATAAATTAGATCACACATTGACATTCTTCACCCACATAAATTGGGTTTGTTGTGTCCTATTGTGATCATCTGCCCTAATCTAAACTAAATCTAGATGGAAGTACACAATAAATTATTATCTACAAATACATAATATAATACTGAACCATCTGTCTCAGCGACACCAAGCAGACTAAGAAACTAACAGGAAATTAAATGAATGTGTGCACATCAGTCTTCTCATTCAAACCATTAGGGGCAAGGGAGTCCATATTGTATATCCACAGAGTTTCCCTCAATACACACAATACTTGGAACCTATTCCCCCCCTAATAGCAGGAATGTGTTGTAAAGCCATAATAGATGTACCCTCCATTTTACTATCATGATAATCAATATAATGTTGTACGATGGGGCATTTTTTATCCCGTGTTAATATGGCCGTCTATGCTCCAAAAACCTCTCTTTCATCTTACGCTTAGGACGTGTTATGTAAACTTTGTGACATGGACATGTAATACAATATATAATATATGTTGTGGTACAATTAATATGATCTTCTATACTGTGTAAATTGCCCTTATGATCCCTAAAATTTACAGTATTGTATTTAATAAAATGACATTCCACATTTAAATATTTCCCTTTTATCCAAAAATGAATTCTATTGTTTTTATATTTTCCCTCGTTTGGTTTTCTTTTAGATAAAATATTTTTTTAAATTTTTATTTTTTGTATTTTCGGTTTTTCCAATATACATTCTTTCAATAAGTCATCCTGTCTTAATATAAACCAGTGCTTATTAATAACCCTCTGAATGTTCCTATGGGCCTCATTGTATATAGTAATAAATTTCACCATATGATTGTTGCTGACCTTGTCCAATCCATTTTTATCCTTTGATGTAAATAATGCCCTCCTATCTCTGCATGTAATGTCCCTATATGTGTCCATAACTAGATTCCTAGGATATCCTCTTGATATGAATTTCTGTTGTAACTCCACCGACTGAGACACAAAATCCTCCTCACGGGAACAATTTCGACGGAATCTCTGAAATTGTCCCTTAGGGATATTATTTTTCCAAGTATGTTGGTGACAACTATTAAAATGAAGGTCATTTTTGGTACTAATGGGCTTAATATATGTCTTGGTGATAACTTTTCCCCTGCTATGTCCCAATGTAAGGTCCAAAAAATTAACCTCTTCTGTACTAATGTAGTGTGTAAACCTAATGTCCCTGTCATTAACATTCAATGTATAAATAAGATGTTCTAATGATTGAATGTCACCCTGCCAGACAAGCAGTAGATCATCCGTAAATCTGCCATAATATACAAGCCTCGCCCCCATCCCAGCACCCCACACATGTTCTAACTCCCAACTACCTATTTATAGGTTTGCATAGCTGGGAGAGAAGCTTGCACCCAAGGCAACACCACAAGTTTGCAAATAATAAGAAGACATATTGAAAATAATTGTTATTAAGAATGAATCCTATACTCTCCAATATAAATGATCTCTTGTCATCTGGAAGGGCATCATATGTAGTCCTCACTCCACCTAAAATCCTCAAATATCTGCAACACATGTTGTGTGTCTTTAATATACGAGGGTAGCTTGCTGACATATCGTTGGAGAAAGGACTCTACATACTTAGAGAGACGTTACGTGACCCCCTCAACACCTGCTATGATAGGTCGTTCTGGTGGCTTATATAGGCTCTTATGTATCTTAGGGACTATGTAGAAGTATGGAATTTTAGGATTCTTATTAACAACATATGCATATTCCTGACTATTAAGAATTCCTTTGGAATGTGCTCTAGTTGCATTTACCTGCAACTGATTCAAGATTTTGTCAGTGGGGTCTTCATCCAATAGTTTGTAAGTCCCTCCCTCCGACAACAATCTAGATACCTCCTCCTCATAGTCTTCAGTATTCAAAATTACCGTAGCCCCCCTTTATCCGCCTCTGTAATATGCATATATGGAGTCTTCATTCAGGGTCTTTCTATTGTCCCTGAAGGGGGCTGCCTGGGACAAGGGACACACACTTATAATCCGGGACTGTCCCGGGCAATCCGGGACATGTGGTCACCGAAATATGTGTGTTTGTATGTATGTATGTGTATATGTGTGTGCCTGTGTTTGTGTATGTTTGTGTGTCTGTGTGTATATGTGTGTGTGTGTGTATTACTGCTTTGGAGCCACACACAAATTCCAATTGTAAATGTGGTCCTTGGGCTGAAACTAAGATTTGCCCAACCCTGTGGAAAGTGTTCGGACTGAAAAGGAATTTAGGAGAGTCATTCTTGCTGCACCAGATACCAGACAAGTGTGGGGATGAGGATTGTCCTCCATTTTTCAGGTTCTTAATCCTTTAAGGACCTGATTAAAGGGTTATGCTTTTCTTTAACCCTATTATCACTCTCTTTCTTTTTTTAGACCACTCTTCCCCCCCACCGCCCCTCCATCTGCTGGACTACGACTTTGTTGGCTGAAAATAAAATATGTTTTAGTGCAACAGCAGCTAGAGGACCACAGGTTGCAAACACACAAACATACATACCTCCCAACATTTCAAAAGCCCAAAGAGGGACACTTATTTTAGATGGTTTACGTGAGGGCGTGGCTGGTGGGTGGGGCATTACCGAGAATTATTAGGCTATTCCATGACCTATTGACACCTATGTGTGTAACCTAATAAATGATTTATAACAAGACCAAAGTATTTTATTTACACGTATAATGATGTTTAAACAAACAATATGAGTTTTATTGCTGTATAACAACATTATACACTTATATACACACTACAAAGTCTGCTTTCCTAAAAAGAGGAACATCAGGGTGGGAAAGACTGACAGAGGGATTTGGGTCTAAAAGAAGGACTATCCCTCCTGAAGAGGGACACTTGGGAGGTCTGAATTTACTTGAAAAGACACACAAACACATAAACAGGTACACAAAGACACATATACACACATCTTTCTAAACACAGAAATACACACAAATGCAAAGGTACACACACACACATTAATGCATGCGTGCATACATACGAACACAAACACACATATCCAGTGTAACGCTAGGCAATTTCTGCATACGAGCAAACACACAAACGCAAAAACACATACACAAAGATGTCCACATTCATATAAAACTACTAACTTCAATAGTACATAACATTATGTTTCTGTAAGTAAAAAATATTGAAACAAGAGCATCTTAATATTAACCCTTTACTTGCTAGAGAAATCTCCAAGGTATTCAAGCGGTTAACCCTTAGAGTGCCAGAGCAATGCTTTCCCTACCCCTCTGGCACTCAAAGGGTTAAAGGGCATGTGACTAAAGTCACTTAACTATTTGAATGCCAGAGGGGTTCACCCCTCTGGCACTCAAAGGGTTAATATAAACTCTAATTAATAACAGAGCTTTTCCTAAGCCACAACTGAAAGAGTATTTGGGTTTTTACATGATGGCACACAGTCCTTACCCAGGATCCAGTAACTGCCTGAGGCATCACTCAGAGTAGAACCCAATTACAGTCCTTTTATTATCAGGTATAGATCTTGGTGCTGGGGCTATTGCCTGTGCATTTGGGGCTTTTTTTCACATTTGTGCTCTGTTGCCAAAGTGCTGTTGACTTGGTTGCTAGGTTACCAGGACAGGAGGCGTGGGCTCTGTAAGCTTTCACCTAGACATGACTAGACAGCTTTACTTGTAACAAAGGTAATAAATGACTTCTGTGCTGTGAACTGACTTTCCATACTAAGGGGGGTTATAGTTAAAAGAAAGTGTTGTCATTCTGGGGCAAACCAACTGCATCAAAAGGGAGAGGTCTTCAGCATTTAAGGAGTTAAAAGTCCCTCAATAAATCAATAGACATTTTGTGAAGAGTTATTTTCCCCCTATGTCACAGTTGATTTACTTCAGAATTTCCCCACTTTCCATGGGAACACACTAAGTCCTGCAGGGCCTGATTTCAGCAAGATTATGCTAGGCCGATGATGACCTTTCCATACTGTCCAAGTGTCTCTCTTTAGGAGGGACAGTCGCTCTTTGAGACTCAAATCCCTCTTCCCCACCCTGGTGTCCCTGTGTTTAGGAGCTCAGACTGTGTGGTGTGTATATAGGGTTGCCATCTTTTCTTCAGAAAAATACCGGCATGGCATTCCCTACATAGACTTAACATTGGACAGAAGCCAATTTTTTCCCGGCCTGCCAGTAAAATACCGGCTGGGTGGCAACTCTATGTGTATATAAGTGTATCACTCTGGTGTCCCTGTGTTTAGGAGACCAGACTGTGTGATGTGTATATAAGTGTATCACCCTGGTGTCCCTGTGTTTAGGAGATCAGACTGTGTGATGTGTATATAAGTGTATCACTCTGGTGTCCCTGTGTTTAGGAGACCAGACTGTGTGATGTGTATATAAGTGTATCACCCTGGTGTCCCTGTGTTTAGGAGATCAGACTGTGTAGTGTGTATATAAGTGTATCACTCTGGTGTCCCTGTGTTTAGGAGATCAGACTGTGTGGTGTGTATATAAGTGTATCACCCTGGTGTTCCTGTGTTTAGGAAATCACACTGTGTGGTGTGTATAGAAGTGTATCACCCTGGTGTCCCTGTGTTTAGGAGATCAGACCATGTGGTGTGTTTATAAGTGTATCACCCTGGTGTCCCTGTGTTTAGGAGATCAGACTGTGTGGTGTGTATATAAGTGTATCACCCTGGTGCCCCTGTGTTTAGGAGATCAGACTGTGTGGTATGTGTATATAAGTGTATCATCTGGGTGTCCCTGTGTTTAGGAGATCAGACTGTGTGGTGTGTATATAAGTATATCACCCTGATGTCCCTGTATTTAGGAGATCAGACTGTGTGGTGTGTATAGAAGTGTATCACCCTGGTGTCCCTGTGTTTAGGAAATCAGACCATGTGGTGTGTTTATAAGTGTATCACCCTGGTGTCCCTGTGTTTAGGAGATCAGACTGTGTGGTGTGTATATAAGTGTATCACCCTGGTGTCCCTGTGTTTAGGAGATCAGACTGTGTGGTATGTGTATATAAGTGTATCATCTGGGTGTCCCTGTGTTTAGGAGATCAGACTGTGTGGTGTGTATATAAGTATATCACCCTGATGTCCCTGTATTTAGGAGATCAGACTGTGTGGTGTGTATAGAAGTGTATCACCCTGGTGTACCTGTGTTTAGGAGATCAGACTGTGCTGTGTGTATATAAGTGTATCACCCTGGTGTCCCTGTGTTTAGGAGATCAGACTGTGTGGTGTGTATATAAGTGTATCACCCTGGTGTCCCTGTGTTTAGGAGACCAGACTGTGTGATGTGTATATAAGTGTATCACCCTGGTGTCCCTGTGTTTAGGCGATCAGACCATGTGGTGTGTTTATAAGTGTGTCACATTGCTCCACAACACTAAAAGTCACATTAAGGTTTGTTTAGACGTCAGTATGTGTGTTTAAACTAATTTGTGTAAAGCAAATACTTTGGTCTTAATCTAAATCATTTATTCAGTTACACAAAGAGGTGTCAATAGGTCATGAAATAACCTAAAAATTCTCAGTAATGCCCTGCCCACCATCCATGACCCCAGCAACACCTCCTAAAACACAAGTGTCCCTCTTTAACCATTTGAATTGTTTGGAGGTATGCCTTTCTATTTGGTTTTACATGAGACCAACAGACTGATACACAATTACATGCCCCCAGCAAACATTATTCCTTCTAAGGCATGGTGTTAAAACCTTTCATCAAGGGCCTTGCACAAGCCGTGATTTAACCCTTTAAGAACCAGAGGGGTATGCAACAAATTCCTTCGCAATGCATTACATACACATCTGGTCCTTTAGGATATCATACCTCCCATCACTTCAAATGACCAAAGAGGGGCACTTTTGTTTCAGGTGGTGTTGCTGGGGTGTGGCTGTTGGATGGGGCATTACCAAGAATTTTTAGGCTATTTCATGACCTATTGACATTTGTATAACTGAATAAATTATTTATAACAAGACCAAAGTATTTTATTTACACCAACTAATCTATATAGATGTATACTGACGTTTAAATAAACATGAATGCAAGTTTTAATGCTGTGGGACAATATGATAAACACCACATAATCTGATCTCCTAAAAAGAGGGACATCAGGATGGGAAAGAGGGACAGAGGGATTTGAGTCTAAAAGAGGGACTACCCCTCCTAAAGAGAAACATTTGGGAGGTATATGATATCACTGATTAAGGACAGAAGAGTTAATAAGTAGCTCATTCATTTGGATTGGGGCTATGTTTACATGGGCAACATCATGGCTGTACTCTGTTTTAGTGCATGCCAAGCAGCATATGCCTACATACCGCCTGTGTTAATGCAGATATTTTATAGCATTGGGGGGCATGGCACAATTGTCACACAAGGCCATACCACATGAGTGTCAGCCATACATTACTGGCTTATTCCAACAAGGTTTCACCAGTTACTGAAGGATGTGAATGACATGGCATGCACCGGTATCACCCATGTAAACAATCTACAAAACAGCTCATAGGACATTGTGCAGATCAGCATGCTGCATCCAGGATGTGATCAAAACATGAGTGCCTCCAACCTGCAGCACCATGTATTCTGGTGTATTATGTGAGGCAGACATCTCCAATGGGAATAGCACCACTGGATGCAGCTGTTTAGCACAGTGCTGATAATGCTGCACTAAAGTTGCCCAAGTGAACATGGCCTTACCTACCTGTGCTCAGGAAAAGATGTCTCTAAATCCCATAAGGAGGGGTGTCTCTGGTCTTTAAGGGTTAAAGGAGTGGTTACAACTGGGAAGTGCTGCATGGTGCATCTGTTATTCTACCAGGTGGAGTGTCAAAGGCTGCCTACACCTGCTTGAAAGGGAATACTGCCAGAGGCCTTACATCATCATGACATACCTTCCAAGTGTCCCTTTTTAGGAGGGACAGTCCCTCTTTTAGACCCAAATCCCTCTGTCCCTCTTTCCCACCCTGATGTCCCTCATTTTTATAAGATCAGACTGTGTGGTGTGTATATAAATGTATCACATTGCTCTACAGCAATAAAACTCACATTACTGTTTGTATAAATGTTAGTATATGTGTTTATAAATTAGTCTATGTAAATAAAATTTATTAGGTTACACAAGTAGGTGTCAATAGGTCATGAAATAGCCTAAAAATTCTTGGTAATGCCCTGCCCAATAGCGACTCCCTCAACAACACCCCCTAAAACACAAGTGTCGCTCTTTGGCAATTTGAAATGTTGGGAGGTATGCATCATCGCAGAATAAGGTGACCTGGTACCTCCCTCTAGAATATCACCCCTAAAAAGACTGGATTCCATTTCAGATAATATCGTGCAAGGGCAAACTGCGGTGGGGGCGGTGGTGGGTCCCAGTTGCCAAGAAACCACCTTCTGCTATTTGGCCCTTATCAGTTCAGATAAAGATTTAGCACCCCAGCAATGGCAAATGCTTGCTACTGCTGTGTGTACACATGTACCAGGGTGGGCAACCTGTAACCTTCCTCCAGTCATATGATTACAATTCCCATGATCCCAAGATGGCTTCCAGCTGTCACTGGACTACAATTTAAATAATCCTCAATTGAGGATTATGGGAACTGTAGTTAGGGTTGCCACCCAGCCGGTATTTTACCGGCTGGCCGGTAAAAAATTGGCTTCTTTCCAGCGTTAAGTCTATGGAGGGAATGCCTTGGCCGGTATTTTTTTTAAGAAAAGGTGGCAACCCTAACTGTAGTGTGACAGCATCTGTTGGAGAACCACAGACTGTGAATACAGAAGTGCACATAACAAGTTCTAGGTAATGGTATTGCATACTTATTTTATTTATTTTGGGAACCCCTCCCCTGTTTGGTTTGTTACTGACTTTGTGTACAAATTCCTCCACATACTTCCGCATACCTCCCAAGTATCCCTCTTTGAGACCTAGATCCTGCTGTCCCTCTTTTCTACCCTGATGTCCCTCTTTTTAGGACATAGGAATGAGCAATGTGTATATTAGTCTATCACATTGCTCTACAGCAGTAAAACTCATATAAATGTTTAGCTGATCTTCAGTTTATGTGTTTATAAATTAGTCTGTGTAAATGAAATATATTGGTCTCGACCTAAATAATTTATTCAGTAAAATAAAGTTTTTTCAATAGGTCACAAAGTAACCTAAAAATTTGGAGTACTGCAATGCTCCTGCCCACTAGACACGCCCCCAGAAACACTATCTAAAAAAAAGTGTCCCTCTTTACCCTTTTGAAATGTTGGGAGGTATGCTTCTGCAAGGATTCTACTGCAGCTGAAAACAGTATAAAGGGTTTTATATAGAACGTTCTCCACAGACTTCAGTGGGAATCTGTTAGATAAAACCCTGTCTTATGCATGGGGTAATGATTCAAGAAAGATACAAACAGTTCATTATGGGTTTAACTCAGGCCACAGCTTTAAATTACATAATAATCTTTAAAAAAAAAACACCAACTTTAAGCACTTCCCAATCCCTTAATTTGGATAGACCAAAACCTGCCTACCCCCTTTTTAGCCTTAGGCTCATCTCAGTCTTGTTCCACCTTACAGTGCCCCATTAGCTGGTCAACGCAGCTAACGGGAGTCAATTGCCTTTAGGCCACTGGTCTACCATTTCCATGTAATCATAACCAATTTAATGACCTTCTCCCCATTGGCAAGGGCCCAAAGCGCCAAAAAGCCATGACAAAATCAAGCAAATAAAATTCCATTCCTGAGACCCCAAACCCAAAATTCCCATTAACAACTATAAACTAACAGAAGGGAGGGACGCTGTAAATTTGCACTGAAAAGGAAGTGCCCCTTCTATTTATAACACTTCCTATACCTTACCCTGTACCTTTCTTGTCACCCTTAGCTCAGACATGCCTAGGGTTACCACCCAGCCGGTATTTTACCAGCAGGCCGGTAAAAAATTGGCTTCTGTCCAATGTTAAGTCTATGGACGGAATGCCATGTCCGGTATTTTTTGGAAGAAAAGGTGGCAACCCTAGACATGCCTCCCCTTCTTAATTTTCATGTGGAGTTCTTTTATAACAGACAGCTTATACATTATAGGTCTTTTCCTTCTGAGTAAAACAAGAGTATTCCCACTACTGTCAGTCATCTTATTCAAATGTTAAAATGATTCAGCTTATCAGGGAATGAATTACAGCATGTTTACTTACTGAAAGTTCTGTCAGTCTGACTCAGCAGTGTCTATCACATTCTGTGGAAAATTTTTTGTCAGTGACTCTCCTCCCTAGAAGCAGAATAACTAATTGGAAGGTGACCATTAGTGGGCACTGTTAATGTAAAAAAACAAGAGTTTAAACTTTCTCTCAAATTAAAGTGCCCCCCAAATCATTATGCACATAGCGATATGCATATCAATACTTGTATTATCCTGAACTAGTTTAAAAGCCCGTGTACATGGGCCACAGTGCCACCCAGCAGCCTAGACTGGTGTCCGGAGCCTCTCTGCTCACCAAGAGGTCCCAGGAAGGTGCGCAGAGAGGACTCCAGTCCGAATTCGGAGAGCTCCGCTCCGTATCAGCCTTGGCGCATTTGGCCAGTGTGAACTGCGTGTGACTGCAGCCCAGGCAGTCTGTACTGAGCATGATGGCAGCGTGTGCTGTCTCTACTGTGCATGATGGCTTCTGACAAACATTGTAGCATTTTATTATATAGGATAAGTGTTATTGAGAACTTCAACTTGATCCAAGACTCACAGGCAGGCATCAGTGCAGACATCTTGTTACATTGTACTTTAAGGTACATGAAGGGACTGACGTACAGGCTCATAAATTCCGCTACAGCAAGATGCCTGCCTGTGCGTCTCGGAACAAGTTGGATTTCTCAATAACACTGGACTTATTCAGGATAATACTAGTATTGATATGTGCATTGCTATGTGCATAATGATTTGGGGGTAAAGTTTACTGAAAATATGCATATCACAGCAGTAGGTGTATCCTAAAATCCCTACAATATATTGTATATTGTTTTTTCATACCAAAGGATTACTGCAC
Organism: Rhinophrynus dorsalis; assembly: GCA_037306005.1. NCBI lineage: Eukaryota > Metazoa > Chordata > Amphibia > Anura > Rhinophrynidae > Rhinophrynus > Rhinophrynus dorsalis. The sequence goes on from CM074722.1 coordinate 44,928,058, forward strand.
ATTTAAACCGTTTGAATGCTACAAAGGTCTCCAATTAATTGTTGTGCTATAAAAGCCCATTCCTAATCAAATGTGAATAGGGTTGCCACCCGGCCGGTATTTTACCTGCACAGCCGGTAATTAGCACTGCTGAGCCGGTGCCAGTATAACCTCTATACTGGCAATTGAAAAGCCGGTATTACTGCACATGAACTCCTTTGCTCCGCTTGAGCCACTTCCCACTATGCCCAGGCCACTCTGGTCACTGGCTCACTGTCACTCTAAGCCCTCCCTCCCTCACTCAGCCGTGTCTAGTGGTGAGATGCCCTCATGTCCATCATCATCATGCTGTAGTACTGCGCATACGCGTTGCACACTTTATATGCGCACTCATGCTGTACTTCACTGTTGCCTGGTAACAACTTACAAGTGCCTCCAGTCCAATGCGTACAGTCCAGCGGTGTGTGGGCGACGCGAGTGTGTGCCTCCAGTGACAATCCAGACCCGACTGATGAGACTCGTCCCAAGTAAATGTCAGTGCTCATTTTGTGTTTAACTTTATCTGCCTAAATTGCCTATATCACCTTGTGAGTATGGCATAACCCCATTGTTATTTATGTACTGTGTGTGAGTGGGTCATGCAACATTGAGTGGTTCTTCCCGTTTTGTGGCTCCTTCCTTTTGTGGCTCCGCCCTCACCGACCCACAAGTATGGCCGGTATTTTTTTGAGGAAAAGGTGGAAACCCTAAATGTGAATGTTTATTTGTATAGTGTAGTGCCATTGGTTTGCCCCATAATTGCTACAGGTCTTAATACAGCATCCTAAATCTCTCACCGTTAGACTGTGTCTGAAGGGTTAAATTCTTTGATTGACAGAGTTGGACATAGAGTCTTCCAGATGAGTAGATTTTTCTTTATTACATGATGACAGGATCAGATGACAGCATTTTACATAATCTTATATTTTATTACAGCATTGCAATGGTTAATGAAGTTTCCATGTTGATCTTTTTGGTATGGCAGACAGCATTATGGTCAGGCTGTCAAATCTCTTAACCTACTAGGCCCAATGACTGAACATATATACCTTCAAGAGCCGTTAAACATGGTCAGTAGAACAAGAATAGTCATCTGTTTGTATATGTTTAAACATGGATATACTGTAGGCTTCACGAATATGTACTTTATCTAAATTATCCACTTTCTATGCTTACATATACATTTCATTGATTGGAACAGATGCTAGGCCATGAAGTCACTAGTGTGCTGGTGCCTGGATGGCTATTCTCAACTTAACCTTGAGAGCAAGGTGACTGCTGACTGTATATCACAAATGATCATAATTAATATAATTTCTTTTAGATTTAACACTCACTGAAGCTGATGTACAAAGATGAACTGGACTAATTCTGTGCCAAACCAAATGCACCTTGGGAAAAAATACAAATTCCCTAAATACTCATTGATTTAACACAGAAGGGTGCACAGTGAATTGCTTCACAATGCATTGCTCACCCCTCTGGTCAAGTGTTACGGCTGGCAAGCAAAACCAGGAGTCGGACGGTATAGTTAATAGAACCTTTATTATGAGAATAATAACAGTCATGCAATATAAATATATACACACAGTGGGTGATCAAAAAGGCGAGTACTGTATCAGGAATAGCAGTCTCCCAATATCACCACCTCACTGTCCGAGACTAGGCCTCAGCCTGCTGGAGTCTCGCAGTAAGGTAACGCCCAAGAGTGATACTGACTCAGCCTGCAGTCAGTAGCTGGGAGTCTGCTAGCCCCAGGTCAATACTAGGAAGGATGTCTGAATAACGGAACCAACCCTAGGAGCAAACAGACAGGGCCTTCTAGTAAACACCAGATAGGATAGTCAGACAAGCCAAAGTCATACACGGAGCGGGTAGTCAGCCAGAGCCACGGGTTTGCACCAGATAGGATATCCACTGAAGCGATTGAATGCTGGATGCGCAGTGGATAAAGCCCTAGGTCAACACCAGAGTGGGTAGTCAGACAAGCCTAGGTCATACACGGAGCGGGCAGTCAGCCAGAGCCACGGGTTTGCACCAGATAGGATATCCACTGAAGCGATGGAATGCTGGATGCGCAGTGGATAGAGCCCCAGGTCAACACCAAAGTGGGTAGTCAGACAAGCCTAGGTCATACACAGAGTGGGTAGTCAGCCAGAGCCACGGGTTTGCACCAGATAGTATATCTGAGCCAAATCGGAACGTACAAGGAGAATAGTCAGACATCGCCACGGGTCAACACCAGAATGGATGGACAGACATGCCAGATCATACACAGGAATACTAGATAATGAACTGCTCAGAACACCAACGTAAGGGTGACTGAGTCAGGACTTAGTCTGCCCTTTAAACCCCTCCACAGGAAATAGATAGGCGGAGCAGCTAGAGGGAGGAAGTTGGCAGGAGGAGACTACAGGAAACAAACACACATAAAACAGAGGCCTGCAGCATGCTTGAAGCCTCTGCCTGCAGATGACGCGTGGAAAGACGCCGAGCGTCGCTGAAGAGGCAGCGCTGGAAACAAGGTACTGTGACATCTAGAGATAAATTATGTTTTAACCAGTTGAAAGCAATTCATTTTGGCCCTCTCTATTATTTGCAGGGTTAAATGCTCCATTAACCTAAAAAAATTATTTTAATTTGTACCGTATGGTGGTCAGTTTGTTCCGGAATTGCTTCAGTCCTGCTTCATATATAAACCACAATAACTCAGTAACTCCCTCTGGCTAAGATGAAACCCCTATTGTGACAATACAGTGAGGGAAAAAAATATTTGATCCCTTGCTGATTTTGTACATTTGCCCACTGACAAAGAAATGATCAGTCTAGAATTTTAATTGTAGGTTTATTTGAACAGTGAAAGACAGAATAACCACAAAAAAATCCTGAATAACTAATTTAAAAAAAGTTATAAATTGATTTGCATTTCACTCAGTGAAATAAGTATTTGACCCCCTATCAATCAGCAAGATTTCTGGCTCCCAGGTGTCTTTTATACAGGTAACAAGCTGAGATTAGGATCACTCTCTTAAAGGGAGCGCTTCTAATCTCAGCTTGTTACATGTATAAACGACACCTTTCCACAGAAGCAATCAATCAGATTCCAAACTCTCCACCATGGCCAAGATCAAAGAGCTGTACAAGGATGTCAGGGACAAGATTGTAGACCTACACAAGGCTGGAATGGGCTACAAGACCACCGCCAAGCAGCTTGGTGAGAAGGTGACAACAGTTGGTGCGATTTTTCGTAAATGGAAGAAACAAAATATAACTGTCAATCTCCCTTGGTCTGGTGTTCCATGCAAGATCTCACCTCGTGGAGTTTCAATGATCATGAGAACGGTGAGGAATCAGCCCAGAACTACACGAGAGGATCTTGTCAGTGATCTCAAGGCAGCTGGGACCATAGTCACCAAGAAAACAACTGGTTGCACACTACGCCATGAAGGACTGAAATCCTGCAGCACCTGCAAGGTTCCCACTGCTCAAGAAAGCACATGTATAGGCCCGTCTGAAGTTTGCCAATGAACATCTGAATGATTCAGAGGAGAACTGGGTGAAAGCGTTGTGGTCAGATGAGACCAAAATCGAGCTCTTTGGCATCAGCTCAACTCACCGTGTTTGGAGGAGGAGGAATGCTGCCTATGACCACAAGAACATCAACCCACCGTCAAACATGGAGGTGGAAACATTATGTTTTGGGGGTGTTTTTCTGCTAAGGGGCAGGACAACATCACCACATCAAAGGGACAATGGACGGGGCCATGTACCCTCAAATTTTGGGTGAGAACCTCCTTCCCTCAGCCAGGGCATTGAAAATGGGTCGTGGATGGGTATTCCAGCATGACAATGACCCAATACACATGGTCAAGGCATCAAAGAAGTGGCTCAAGAAGAAGCACATTAAGGTCCTGGAGTGGCCTAGCCACTCTCCAAACCTTAATCCCATAGAAAACCTGTGGAGGGAGCTGAAGGTTCAAGTTGCCAAACGTCAGCCTCGAAACCTTAATGACTTGGAGAGGATCTGCAAAGAGGAGTGGGGCAAAATCCTTCCAGAGATGTGTCAAACCTGGTGGCCAACTACAAGAAACGTCTGACCTCTGTGATTGCCAACAAGGGTTTTGCCACCAAGTACTGAGTCATGTTTTGCAAAGGGGTCAAATACTTATTTCACTCAGGAAAATGCAAATCAATTTATAACTTTTTTGAAATGTTTTTTTTAAGATTTTTTTGATGTTATTCTGTCTCTCACTGTTCAAATAAACCTACCATTGAAATTATAGACTGATCATTTCTTTGTCAGTGGGCAAAAGTACAAAATCAGCAGGGGATCAAATAATTTTTTCCCTCACTCTATATGTATAACTATATAGAGCACAGCTGAATGATGGAATATACAATGTTAATACTATGCATAAGCTCAGTACAGCCAAAAACTGATAAATACAAAACATAGTTGTTATGTGAATAATTTATAGACGTATAATCATCCTAAAATAATGTACATCCAACAATAGATTATGCAAATCATATACAGCACATTGAAGTTTGTCATTACAGTAGTTGATATCACTTAGCCTTTTGTGTGCCAGAGAGGTATCTACTGCATTGCAGCACAATGCATTGGATAACTTTCTGGCACTCAAAGGGTTAAAGCATTGGTTTTAAATCTGCCTTCATGGACCAAAGGCTCAGTCATATTCACTTTCTCTCCTGTACTCAAGCAGTGAAATCCTAAAGCCTTGTTGGGGGTTATGCACTAAGGTATGATAAACAGGTGATAAAGTGGACATGACTTCTCCAATGATATCACTTCTCCAATTCCTATGTTATTCTATGGAGCCAATGCACTTAGACCTCCAAAGCTGGAGACATGTTAGTGCATTGGCTCCATAGAGTAACATAGGAATTGGTGAAATTATAAAATAGGGTGACCATATGTCCCGGATTGCCCAGGACAGTCCCGGATTTTAAATGTTTGTCCCTTGTCTCGGACAGCCCCCTTCTGGGACAGTACAATGTCCTGGAATGAAGGCTCCAGAACTCAGAGGTCTAAATGCTATAAGAAGAATGGCCCATATACTACTGTCACAAAGTGATGTCTCTTCTGGGCTACAGATAAATGGCTTCTGGACATAGCTCTTAACACTAGAGACAGAACTGAGCCTTGATACTGATATCAATCAGGACCTGCAGTGCAATTTTGTTGTAGTGTAATGCTAATCTACGGCTTTGGGCTTGATGTACATTATCTTGTAGACCACCAAAGGCACCACTTTTTATCACAGCAGTTAATGGGCAGTGTCCCGGAATGGCAGAAGTGAAATATGGTCACCCTATGATAAACTTCTGATTAACCCCTTAAGGACCAGTGACTATTCAAAACCATCACCGCTTTCCTTCCTAAATGACTGGTGACGGTCCTGGCACGTCACGTATTTGTTACTCACATTGCTCCTGCAGGGATAGTAGGGTAGTAGCGGGGTCTGAAATCGAACGCACCAAAACCAGAGAGGTCACTATCAGACCCCCGTTCGGTGCAAGGGCACTCATGATCAGTCAGCCAAATGTCCTCACTCTGGTCCTTAATGGGACTTCACCCCTAGGACCGCTGGTCCGTAAGGGGTTAATAAAGCATGAATGTTTGTTATAGAGGAACAATGTTTATAGATCAATCAAATGCTGAAACAGCAGAAATCTGATGCAGCTGTAAATGGAAATCCACTTTCAGGAAGTAAGCCATCTGCACCATAGCGGAACAAAGAAAATTCCCATGCAATGTGTGGAGACCTCTCTAGTATGTAACCGTTTAAAAGCCACATTAACACTTTGATTGCCAGAAGTGCAATGCATTGGCAATTCAAGCGTTAAATCAATTAGGCGTTTCATATGTTCGCTATGAGGCAGTTGGTCTGCTCTTTTTCTCTCTTAGGTCTGTATTGTATTGAAGGTGATACATTTATCTCAATACACTTCAATGGAAATCTGTTTAATATAACCAGTGATAACACTTAATAACTGCAATGTAATCTAGGCCTTAGATGGAATGATGTATAAAAAGGTTATCACAATGGATGCATATATTTATGCACTCTTATTTTCAGAGAAATATGGGTAAAGGGTGGTCCAGTTTTAGCCACAGAAAAAGCAGGATACTGATAGAGTAAAATGATACCTTTATTGGCTAACTGGGTGGCAGTAGGATCCAGCTTTCAAGACAACCAGGTTTCTTCTTCAGGCATAATAATAATAATGAATTTTCATTTATCTGTTGCTGAATCTTTATTGATGAGAAGAACACATGCAACATTTCAATGGGTCAATGTCACCCTTCTCTTTCTTGAAAAAGAGTGGCATTGAGCCCCCAAAATGTTGCATGTGTTCTCATCAATAAAGATTCAGCGATTGTTAATACTTGTTTACACTTTGTTGTGTGTTCTCCCTTCTACATACCTGTTCATTTGTGGTCAAACAGGAGACCACAGGAATTTCTGCACCTGGATGAATATAAGTGCAGGCCTTGAGCTTCTGGAGTGTGCATCCACTCCTTGCACCTTGTGTGCTATGATACCACAACCACATGCATAGCTTGTAAGAATGAGGCAGTCACTGGAAGCTTTAACTCTTGGAAAAGGTGGGACAAAAAGCTGTAGACAGACCTGTACAATCAGGGTTGCATGTTTGTTAATCTTCTATGCCCAAAGGAGGGAATGGCAGCACTTAAAAAACTGAGCTATAACATATATGCAACACCTTTGACCCCAACATCTGAGTGTTAATGCATTTGATGCCACAGCCTAGCTCAGTCAGGGGAGATGCTGCCTTGATCAGGCTCCCTTACCATTAATTGCTCCTAGGAAGTATTCTGTATCATGGCCTTAAATGAGGATGGTTTGTGTGTAACAGTTAACACTTGGAATTCCAGAGAGGTATTCAGCGCATTGCAACGCAATGTGTTGGATACCTTTCTGGAACTTAAAGGAGTAATGAACAACTGGGCACCATGAATTTTGAACACATTGCAAATGAGAACATAAAAAAATAACATTTATATCAAAGTCTGTCTGGGGATAATGTAGACTGTAGTCTTGAAAAGCTGGAGGACCGCAGGTTGCACACTCCTGCTTTATCCTATCTGCTGCTCTGCATCTCCAGCCTAAGATCCCAATTCCGTCCGCCCCATGCCTGTAAGAAAGGTTGATAGTTCTCTGCTCCAGGTAGTCTAGTAAGGCTCCTTGAGAGGAGACAATCATCTGCCTCCATTGGTGGCTGCAGCCAGAGAGGGTCTTTCCTTCCCTGACCAACCTGATCCATTTCCGCCTGGAGCTGAACTGAATCTGAACTAAGATAAAACTGACTGCTAGGACCTTCTTATTCATATGCCCTCAGCATTACTGTCTAGTGAGAAAAATAATCTGATAATAATCTGATAAAGGTAAACTTATCAGGGGTAACTCTGCTACATATATTTATTCATGATAATTGCGCTTTAACCCCTTAATGACCAGGTAAGTCGTCTGTCACTAAGGGGTTAAAGGAACAGTAAATTCAGTAAAAATGTGCTCAGCCATAACAGCATATTGCCTGAGCACAGAGATGTAGGTTTTAGGGAGCAATGATCAAATATACTTGGTAGCAGAGTTTGTAGGTAATTATTCTGGAAAAGTATTTAAACCTTGGTGCTTAAAGTGATAGTATTGTTTCAGGTTTTTCCTTATGCTCACTGAAGGTTGTCCCTTTCTGCAATACATCCGGATTGCAGTGGTGAGCAGTGTTACATCAGTAAAAGGGGCAGGAAAGGGATACTTTATCATTCAATTACTCTTGAACTACAACTCTGACAGTACTGAAATAACACTCTCCATGACCCAAATACTATGAAGATTAATTGGTCCTGCTGTTTTTGGGAAACCTTACTATCCCTTTAACTAAATGACAGTCTAATACATAGTGCTAATTAAACATTTCCCTTCCACAGTTCTGTTTCACCATTTAAGAATCAGAGAGGTATGAAAAGCATTGAGAAGAAATGTGTTGCATACCCCTTTGATCTTTAAAGGGTTAAAAGTATAATGGAGCCTCATGCGTGCAGTGCCTACCCCCCTGTGACTCTCGCACTTCACTTGTGGCTGGCGTGTCTACACCCCAGTGCCCAGCCACATCTGAAATATCTCTTACTCTGCTCTGTGTTGCGGTTGGTGGAAGCGACGTCAAATGACGCCAGGTCGTCATGTGACGTTGATGTTGTGTACTACGGTGCCTTTAGCGCGGGCTGGCTAAGGGGGCGGCACAGACCCAGCTATGCACAGTCTGTGCTTAAAATTTGCAGTGTGCTTAGCTGGGTGTTGCCTGTGCCTGTACAGGAGTGTGGCAGTGACACGAGGGCAGCAAGGCATAGGAGAAAAGCAGCTGCAGAGCCAGAGAATCATATCAGAGACTCAGGCATGTGTATATAAATGTATTTATATATGTCATTCACTGCTGCTTCCGCCGCCAATGCCATTTTGCACAGCTGACCTAACCAGAAGGGAATGAGAGTCACTCCACATAGAAGCTGGTCAATCTAATGAGGCACACAACCCATATACAAAATTATTAAATCTTTATTCAAAAAATTGTATGAAAAATACATAAAAAAGCATATAAATGTGACTCTTAAAAACATACATCTGAGGGGCAGACATCTAAAGTAAGACCGTACATATCTCTAAAGACATGAATGTGCAAATATACAGCAGCAATGGTAATAACAAGCATCGCTAGGATATGTAACCATAATAGGCTGCTCCTCGACTCTGGAATGTCCTCCCCATCACCATTCGCCAGTCATCCACACTCATCACTTTCAAGCATCTCCTCAGAACCCACCTGCTCAGGGAGGCATCTCAATAGCAATATCCTCCTCTTGCACACTGACAGTCACATCAGAATCCTTCTGCACTTTTTTCACCACACCTTGTGCCTGCACTTAGAATCTTCCTCCTACTGTCTCTATTTGTCATTATGAATTCAACTTAGATTGTAAGGTCCTTGAGACAGGGTCCCTTTCCCAGTCTAGGATTCCCTTGCTGCATTTTCCCCCACAAATAATGAAATGATGCACTTAAGCTTAAAGGGATAGTAATACTTCATTTTATCTTTATTTTGTTTTGTAGGCATTAAAAAAACATGAAGAATGATAAGTCTTATCTCTCAAACCTTTATGGTTTGAGAGATATTCACAAGCATATTTTCCCCTCCTGCCCCTTTCACCTAGTGTAAGCCATCTCTTCTCAGATGTGGAATGCAGTCCATAGACCAGACAGATAACAGAAGGGGACAATCTTCTTCCTATGAGAACAATGAAAGCCCTGCCCCCCCCCCCTTGACAAGTTTTTCAGGTTTTCCCTTATCTTAATTGAAGATTGTCCCTCTCTGCAGTCTACCTGGGCACCTCCCTTCTGATCTGGCTGAACAGTGTTACATCAGTAAAAGGGGCGGGAGGGGGATACTTTGTCATTGAATTACTCTTGAACTACAACTCTGACAGAATTGAAATAACACTCTCCAAAGTCCAAATACTATAATGATTAATTAGAGCTGCTTTTATTATGAAACATTACTATCCCTTTAATGCTCTTAGCCCAGTTCTGTAGTTTTGTATTATATTATTTCAACTTTTGTTGAGCGCTGTGTACATGTATGGCGCTATATAAATAAAGATACATACATACATACACATAGGCTAGACTTCTATACCAAAATACAGACCAAGTAAAAGAATTACAAGTAGTAGACGTTATTCACAAGTAAATAACACCCAGGTCTAACTAACCAGGAACAATCAAATGAGATGCATAGGCACAACGCGTTGGGATGGATGTAAATAGAGATTCCACGTTTCTTACATTCCCCCTATATGTCATAGTACCAGAGCTTGACTAAATTGCAGTCTCATAGATAGTGCTAACGAAACATTTCTCACACAGTACTGTTTTACCGCTTTAAGAATCAGGGGTATGAAAAGCATTGAGAAGAAATGTGTTGCATACCCCTATGATCTTTAAAGGGATAGTAATACTTCGTTTTATCTTTATTTTATTTTGTAGGCATTACAAAAACATGAAGAACGATATAAGTCTTATCTCTCAAACCTTTATGGTTTGAGAGATACTCACAAGCAAAGTTTCCCCTCCCGCCCCTTTTACCTAGTGTAAGCCATCTCTTCTCAGATGTGGAATCTGGTTATAAGACCAGACAGATAACAGAAGGGGACAATCTTCTTCCTATGAGAACAATGAAACCCTGTCCCCCTTGACAAGTTTTTCAGGTTTTTCCCTTATCTTAACTGAAGATTGTCCCTCTCTGCAGTCTACCTGGGCACCTCCCTTCTGATCTGGCTGAGCAGTGTTACATCAGTAAAAGGGGTGGGAGGGGGATACTTTATCACTGAATTACTCTTGAACTACAACTCTGACAGAATTGAAATAACACTCTCCAAAGTCTAAATAATATGATGATTTATTAGAGCTGCTTTTATTATGAAACATTACTATCCCTTTAAAGGGTTAAAAGTAAAATGAGGTAAAGTGAAATGAGGTAAAGTCATTATAATGTTCGCATTCCTCTGAGGAGTAGCTTTCATCTGTGACATTTAGAAAGCTGATTACATGCATTAGTGACTGCTTTTAGTTTGATTTTAATGTTTTCCAACATTTGTACACATAAAAGAAAATATAGATAAACTGTCAGAAATGAAAATAACCATAGACAAGGTTTTCAGAAAGAAAGCAATTGAAAAATAAATTCTCATTTTAACACTGAAAACAAAATCAGTTTGAATTCTAGAAAATCAATATGAGAGAAAGGGAACTGAAAACTAAAAGTCAGCTTTTTAAAGGGACAGTAATGTCTCATAAAACTTGTTATGTAGAGGACGGAAAAATAAGCTTAATGGCACAAACCCTGTCTCTCAAACCGCTATGTTTTGAGAGATAATGGCATTGAAAGTTCCCCCCTCCCTCCCCTTCTCCTGATGTCAGCATCTAGCTGACAGCAGGAGATCCCGGTCTGGGGATTAGCCTGCGGCTCTGCAGCAAAGCAGAAATCGTGTTATTGCAAAATAATTACTTCATTGGAAAGGTCTACAAAGTGTGCCTGGTTTGCAAGCACACTTTGTAGACCATTCCAATGAAGTAATTATTTTGCAATAATGTGATTTCGGCTCTGCTGCAGAGCCTCATCGAGTCAGCCGACATGGATCTCCTGCTTTCAGCTTTACAGCTGACATCAGGAGAAGGGAGTGGAGGGGGGAACTTTCAATGCCTATATCTCTCAAATCATAGCGGTTTGAGAGATAGGGTTTCTGCCATTAAGCTGATTTTTTGTCCTCTATGGGACAAATGGGACATTACTAACACTTTAAGGAATTAGATTTTGCTTTCATACAATCCACAATTAAAGTAATAGTAATACATAAAATTTTAAAAAATATATGTTGTGGGGTTTATCCCCCTGAGTAAAACAGGGGTACTCTCACTGCTGAAAGGTGTTTTATTCAACAGTTATTACAACTGAAACTTCCTAAAAGGAATTAGTTTTACCTGTAATAACTTTTGAAAAAACACCTGTCATGGTAGGCAATAATGACAACACAACGAAGTACAGTACAATGAACACCACCTTTATTGGGGAGCAGACCCTGTGTGGATAAAGTCCCAGCTAGAGTATCAGAGCAAGTGGTCAGACCTAGCCTACGGTCTGAACCGGAGTAAGTAGTAGAAAAGACCCAGAGTGAACAGGGGCTGGAAACCAGCTAAGGCCTAAAGGGCCAGAGCCACAAGTCAGACCCAATAGGTTAGTCAGCCCAAGCCAGGGGTCAATGCCAGAGCGGGTAATCAGCCAGAGCCACAGGTCAGACCCAATAGTTTAATCAGCCAATGCCAGGGGTCAATACCAGAGCAGGTAGTCAGCCAGAGCCACAGATCAGTACCAAATCAGACAATACCAGGGGTCAATATCAGAATGGGTAGTCAGCCAGAGCCACAGGTCAGTACCAAATCAGACAATACCAAGGGTCAATATCAGAGCGGGTAGTCAGCCAGAGCCACAGGTCAGTACCAAGCGGGTAGTCAGACAATAGCCATAAAACTGGACACAGGAGAGCACAGAAGCCAAGCCAAGGGTCATACGCAAAACACAGGGCCAAGAGGAGCATACTGCACTGGAACACCATGTAAGGGCGACTGAGCAGGGTGTCCAGGCAGCTTATAACCCCTAGGACTGGGAGGTGGAGCATTAAACAAGCCCCAAGGAGCATTTAAAATCGGAGAGCGATGTCACTGGAGGACTGCCAGATGACACACGTCCGCTTGTGAGAGTAAACTAATGCAGAAGTCTCCCGCATATGGAAAAACGGCATACCCGTAGTGAGAGGATGCCCGTAGGGGGAGGATCGGCTCATCCGATGCTGGCCGCAAAAGTAAGGCACGGACTGTGACAACACCTTTCAGCAGTGGGAGTACCATTGTTTTACTTAAGGGCTAAATTCTACGACATATATTTTTTACATTTTAAGTATTACTATCCCTTTAAAATAAAATAGTATAGTAATCTATAAATAAATATATATATATATATATATATATATATATATATATATATATATAAAAGAGAAAGCCTCATTGTATAATTTATGTCTCTCAGGAGACACACACATATAACAGAATGCCTCATTACATAATTTATGTCTCCTCAGTAGACACACATACCCAGGGGTGGCAGTAAGGAGGGGATATAGAAATCTCCTCACTAATAGCAATGCTGGAGATACAATGCTGGCGACTCCTGTTAAAATCTATGCAAGGAGTTTGCCCTCCCTCGACTTCTGAGTGAAAGAAAAGAAAAACATGGCCGACACATGCACACCGCCCTCACCCCAACCTCTCATACACACAAAACCTGCTCCTTCTCCACACACTCATGCACTGCCCTGACCCCAACCTCTCATACACCCAAAACCTGTTCCTTCTCCACACACAAAAAATCCCCCAAACCACCGCCTCTTTCACGTAGGCTGCGCTGCAACGCACTGGTGTCCTGACAGCTACCTCATAGTAGTGAGTATCACATGTACTCTACTTATGGCCTTTACTAATTTGCTGTTAAATATTGTCTGCAAAGTCCTTGGAACGGCTATTTGTTTGTATCCTCTGTAATGGGTTAAAAAATAATACAACATGACACAGTTGTTCCAAATTATAGATTGGTTATTATTTAAAAGAAATTCAATAATAACAGCAACACAGGATAAAAACAGTAAGTAATATACATACGTACTTACAAGCAATTTTGTATAATGAGCGCCCCCCTCCCTCTCTAGAGTCCCCTTCTTGTACCCTCTAAAGGGTAATCCACCCTAGTTGTTGCCCAATCAGCGGTCTTGGCATATAGGTTGTTATCTTCTCCAGACAGATGTATGTCCTTGAGTGCTCGCACAGGCCTCTTTTGTGTATTGTAGCAAAAAGCTTGTTTCACAACCAAGATGACCTTGCAAAATAACTCTATTCTTTATTAATTCAATTATTAACTGTATAAAAAGATCACACAACTAAACATATTTTGCTATAGTTTGATTAATACTGGCATCAAAAGAGATAGTGCTTTAGTACATGAATGTTGTCACATATCTGGATGTATTTAGATGTTGTTAACCCCTGTATGTTACCAGTGGAGCAAAAACACTCATGCATATGTACTGCTTTTAAAGGTACATTACACTTATTAGAAAAAGACTATAGGATATAGCTTTTTCCTTAACACCTCCCTACTTGCTGCTCTCCCACACTCCATTTATGTGTGCTTCGCAGTGCACTGGAGTCCTGCACTACCTTTCAATCATGCATCTTTTTGATGCAATTACCGTTAATTATATCCTCCATCAGCACCAGAGGACTCTGCTCCAGAAAAGAAACTTCTCAGGTATGGACGTCACTCAAGGGGTTAAGACGTAGGTCAAAAATTTAAAACATCAACAAGATGATCACAGAAACTATCCAAAATACAAATAAACTAGACATTTATCTGGTTTCAAAATATAAATTATAAGAAAAAGACACACTGTATCCCAGGGTATAGGTGACGGCTGCCATCTGACCCTGGCAAGTCACGGAAGAGATTTATATCAGTAAGTCTCAGAGGACAATTAGCTCAGTCACTTAGGGCTCGATCCAAATTTTGGAGTGGAAAAATGTCGGTAGGACAAAATGGATACTGACCGACAAAATAAAATGTCTTGGTTGGAATTCAAATGCCCTACCGACATTTAGCACAACGGACGTTAGGACACAAAACTGGTGTCCAAACGTCCGTTTTGTGCGTTAAGTTCCCAAAACGCTGCTAAATAACTCCAGTTTTGGGAACTTAACAGTAAAAAAACTAACGATCAGTGTCTGATATACTGTCAAGCACTGATCGTTAAAAAGTCTGTGTTACACTTACCTGTCGTCCACTGTCTGTCTCCTTCTGTCTCCATTCTTTCTTCTATTTTCTCTTGTATCTTCTGTCTTCTCTTCTTTCTTCTTCCTGTAAAAGAAAAAAATAAGTTTGATTTGAAAGCATAGATACATTAACCCCTTGAGTGACAGAGTGGTACGCAACGCATTGCAAAGCAACACGTTGCGTACCCCTCTGGGGCCCAAAGGGTTAAAGTACATAGTAGCGTGCCAGTCGTCAAATAAATATCGCCCAAACAGAATAATAATAATAATAAACATGTTAGGAAATGTTTGCAATATATCTTAATGCCAAGGTATTTTTATTGTCTATAAGTAACTAAAAATCCAACTCAGCTTAATTCGTTGCCTTCTCCGCAGTTGTGTGAGGCACTGAGGTGGCGGCGGAGCCAGAATAAGGTGGCACAGTCCTCCCCTCTTCTTCTTCACGGGCCAATGCCCACTCCGGTCTGAGGGAATTAGAATTGAGGCTGCCCTTATATATGGGTAGCCTTACTTCTAATTCCCTCACAGCCATTGGCTGGGATATGTTTACGTACCTCCCAGCCAAACAGTTTAAAGCACAGACCCTCAAAGCTGATTGGCTGGGAGATGCATAAATGTTACTTGTAATGTGATTTTTTTTTTTTAACTTAGTCGGGTTAACCCTATGAATGCCGGTGGATTAATTATACCCCACTGGCACTCATAGGGTTAATCCTACTAACGTCTGACACATTTTTATTCTTTGGGTGTATTGATTTGAGGCTTAAAGCCCCATATCAATACATCCATGAGGACTTTTTTTTTTAACTTCAAGTGTCTGTGTCGACTGTTTAAACAGGCGATAAGGGAATCAAGTTAAAAAAAATAGGTGTTAACTTTCCTGCGATAACCTTAGTCCCTTGTCGCCTGTTCTTGGCTAACTCAGACAATTGAATTGCAATATATGGTGTTTTCATGCTTTTCAATTGATGAAAAGACCTCTTAAGTTTAACTCACGACAGCTTTTTTTTTTTGCCTGTATTTTTTCACAGCATAGACATTTGAATAGCCCAGTGCTGTTCTGCTTTGCACCAGGACGACACGCACTCTAACAGTGTCCATCACTAAAACTACTTCCTCCTCTCCACATGGATTCTGTTACACTGAGTCTACTCCTGGTGTAAAGCACGGACAATTTACTTCACACTGTGCTATTTCTACAGACACCAGTGTGTATATATATCTATATCTCTATACACACACAGGGCCACATTCCTTACATAACATGACAGGCAACGCCATTCCACATTGCTAGTAAAGTATATTTTCTGTAGTCTCAATATTATACACGTTTCTCTTGAAAATATAGGACATATGAACAAAGAGAGTGAAACATTTTTGGAAAAACCAACTGTACCACAGGAAACTATTTGGGATTTTTTTATTAGAATAGTGGTTTTTAACCCTTTGAGTGACAGAGAGGTACCCAACGCGTTGCAATGTGTTGGATACCTATCTGGCACTGAAATGGTTAAATCCTTGGCCGCTAGAGAGGCCTCCAGCTCCCATACTTTCCATTGATTTGGAGACCTCTTTAGCAATCAAGGGGTTGCAAACTCAGTCTAAATCACTTTTACTTTGTGTGTATGTTCACAGTGCAGTGAAGACCTTTCTAGAAATTGACAGAAAGGGGAACTAAACATAGGCCTCTAAGAAAACATATGTCCATGTTTGCCTGTCAGTCCCGGGAACAGCAGAATTTCTCTATAAGGAGGTAATAATTCTGGCAACTAGTACTATTGAGCAGCTAGTCGCCAGATGGGTAATTCTTTGGGGGAAACTTTAGGTGAGGTGGTAGTTCCGCTTTAAAGGGTGTGAGGATGATGGGGAATATGATATGGATTCTTCCTCCTCCTTTGGAGATTCCTATGAGGCTGATCCTTTCCCCTCACCTGAGGGACTCATTAGGATGGTCTTGTAGACCCTACCTCTATGGATGTCTTCCAGAGGTGTAAATAGCCTTCTCCTTTCTTCCCTCCTAATGTCACTCTTGATCAGATTCTCCTGGATGAGTGGAAGACTCCTGATAAAAGGTACTGTTTGTTTGGTCATTAAAACTGTGAATAACAGCAATCTCAAAACATTGTTATGACAGTATTCCCTATATGTTCTTAATGTCTGTGCAGTGGTATATATTGTAGCAGATGATATTTCCAGAGATATATTTTATTCAAACACTACTAGAACATTTCTTTCATTTTTTTTTACCAGTATAACTGAAAAATACTTTGACTAAGTCAAATAAACAAAATAAATGGGAAATGGTTAACCTATTCCACTCAGCACACCCTGATGTCTTTGAAAATGTGTAACACTGATTTGTTTTTCGCTTAGGCTTAAAAATGAATGTCAATGTTTGGAACATCAAAGACATGTTCAGCATTCCTCCAGGAGCCAGGTGAGGAGTTTTCTGTATTTATAATGCAATGTATTTTTTCTCTGTCATTGCAAGCTTATGCATCAGCAATACTTCCTGAAAAACTAATGGTCTGAAAGAGTTTTACATTTTTCATTTTGAACCATAAGAAAGAGGGTTTAAATTTGTGACTTTTGGAACACATGAATGGATTTATTTATAAATCAGAATGCAGAGGCTTATGTGTATGATACACATTGGAGGGAGAACTATTACAATTATATATTAAAATAGGTGCTGGCACTGCTGGGACCAATTATTATTTTTTTGTATGTGTGTGCAGTTCCTGCCTAAAGCCTATTTACTACAATGAAAATTGTCCCTTTACTCTGTTTGTAACAACAGAAGGGTAGTCTGGGAGCAATTGGGCATTTCAGGCATTTTTATTGATTTCTGCCTTGTTTATTGTACTAAAAAGGAGCAGAGCAGACTGTCATATAGATTTTTGTGCATGCTTTAAAGAAGGCTTTTGTAGCTTGGTTGCTTTAAAATCAATCTTTATTATGGCAGTGCTTATATGTGTCTCTGTTTGCATTACGAGATCGTACATACCCTGAGGTGCAGAAACATGGTTTCTCTAGTGTCATTGAAGAATGCAGAGACTATGGGATGTAGAGCTCCTCCTTTGTAACGGTTTTATGGACACTCAGACACAGTAGGTTTAGATAAAACACAGTTTTATTGAAAAAACACAGAAAAAAAATAACCCTTGCGGGTCCAGTAATATATGTACACAATATAGTACTGACACAGGTCAGATTACAGTAATCAATACCCACACGGGTCCAGTGAAACGGTTACCATTAGACCAGAAAGACTGACAGGCCCTAATAGCCCTACAGGACACTCACTACGCAGAGAGTGACACAATAGCGAGTAAGGCCACAGGAGAAAACGGTGGCCTTGGAAAAGCGGTAGACTGCCATAGCAGTAGTGGAGCACTGCACCTGTAGGCACCCAACGGAGACTGCAATGACTGTGACCCGATGTAATATGGCACCAACCCCCAAGGGGTTAACAAACGATCAGATCTGGAGTCGACTGCCAGATAGTGAGGAATAG
Source organism: Rhinophrynus dorsalis (assembly GCA_037306005.1). Taxonomy (NCBI): domain Eukaryota; kingdom Metazoa; phylum Chordata; class Amphibia; order Anura; family Rhinophrynidae; genus Rhinophrynus; species Rhinophrynus dorsalis. The sequence goes on from CM074722.1 coordinate 44,946,070, forward strand.
ACCAACCTCAGCTTGCGGCAGTACTAGGTCAAGCGTACCGTGGTGCAACCAGATGGATCTACCACATTGGGGTTTCGAATCACGCAACACAATAGGTGACCGGGTCACAGTAACGAGGCTGCCTGAGCAGCAACAAGGCAACAGAGGATCTGTCCGTAGACAGAGAGGACACCGGATGACAGCCCTTAGCCGGATACCGGATGGAGCAGCAGGCCGGACCTGAGCGATTCACGAAGCACGAACCACCAAAATCGGTTTGGTACATGGAGCTGGAACGTCAGCCGGACCAGGTCAGTACACAGAGCAAGAACGTCAGCAAATCCGGGTCGGTACACAGAGCAGGAATGTCAGCCAGGCCGGGTCGGTACACAGAGCAGGAACGTCAGCCAATCTGGGTCGGTACACAGAGCAGGAACGTCAGCCAGGCCGGGTCGGTACACAGAGCAGGAACGTCAGCCAATCCGGATCGGTACACAGAGCAGGAACGTCAGCCAGGCCGGGTCGGTACACAGAGCAGGAACGTATGTAGCAGAGTAGTCAGGCAGTCCGGGTCATACACAGGAATCACACGAAATACTGGAGCAAGCGCATAGCAACAGGAATACCACAAAAGGGCACCGGAGAAGTGACAGGGCTCAGTATTTAAGGACTAATACTGGGCGGAGCAAAGCCACACCAACCAATAAAAGGCACCAGGAAGTAGCACTGACAGAATGTCGCCAGCAAAAGCACAGGCACCGTGATATTCTTAGAGGCAGGGCACTCTAAACTCAAACTCCTTCCACTCCCTGCCCTCTCTACCCATCTACCCACTAGCTAGAGATTAGTGTTTTGAGTGACCTGCAGAATTCAGAGCCATTCCCTTGAGAGGAAATATTACTTCATTTATTTTGCATTGTTTTAATTTATGTTCTCCTGTTATTTCTATTGGTAGCCCTGACATGGTTGGGAGAGCTCTGGAAGACCAACCTGTATCTCTGCTGCTCAGGCTCTTGGAGTCTGAGAGAGTAGAAGACTCAATGATGTGGACCTCCCTTCTCCTTGGGAGTGGAGATGCTTCTTGGGCATTGAGTATTGAAATTGTTTTGTGTTTGTTTCTTTATCTCATGTCTGCCTCATCTTGAGGATATTCTCTTTGGACCTGGGCTGTAAAATTTTCAGTCAGGCCAGAAAAAGTACTTCAGTTCCTCAAAATAAACTGTGCATGTTTGATTTTAAGAGCAGAGGTACAAAATTTTGTCCTAATAGAGCTATAGAAGCTCTCCTCGTTGATCAGGATCAACAACCTCTGGGTCTTCCTTTAGCTCTGCAGGTAAGTCCAAAGCCACATGGCCTCAGAAGAAATCTCCTTCCAAGCCTGCCTCAGCCTAGAGGGAAGACTCCAACATTACATCTTTCAGTGGAGAAATTCCATCTCTGATGACTGGATGCTTCAGATCATCTATGGGGGATACAGGATGTCTTCATTATCCTCCCTACACCCCGAGTCTTCATCATCAAGAGTTTCAACAGACATACAGCTCCTAGTAGATTTCAAGGGCTTTTATACCAAACAATTCATCCTGCCCAAAAAGATTGAGGTTTTCTTCCTGTTCTAGACCTAGAAGCCCCGAATAAGTGTCTTCATGTACCCAAGATCAAGATGGAGTCCATCCAATGCTTGATAGCTACTATGGAATTGGAAGAATTCATGACTTTTCTTGACATCAAAGATACTTACTTGCATATTTCCTTCTGGCCACACCATTAACATTTCTCTAGTTTGCTTTCCAAAATGACTACTACTAGTTTGTAGCTATATTCTTTGGCCTGTCTATGGCCCCATGGGTCCTCACAAAAGTAATAGCCCCTCTGGTTTCTGTGAGTGAATGTGACCCTTTAACTGGATGACCTTTTGCTGAGGTGTATACAAAAATGTGTGAATGTCCACACTGGGTAAGAAAAGGTTAATAATTATAAGGATTTATTAAGTATGCTGTGAACAAGTGATTAGCAATTCTAGTTCAGGTCACCGTTCTGAACTAGGCATGGAGTAGCACAACTTTTTGTGCATAGAATTGACCGGAAACGAACCTTCATGAGACAAAGAAACGTATGTATAAGATAACCGTGAACGCATATGGAAGTGAGATATCTGTGAAAAATACTATTCAATAGTGCAAAGTAAATGAATCCAAAGAATGTTACTCACAAAGTAGATTATCAGAACTAATTTTGACTATAACAGCAGGTGGAGATATTCACCTGTCTCCACTCGGGTAGCCAGGGTCCTGGAGTATCTTAGTTGTTATCCTAGGTTGTTAACAATCCTCCCACAGATGGTAACCAGGAATAGTTCTTCAAAAGTGGATTATATGTCTCTAAAAATAACAAAGTAAAAGAAAATAGAAAAGGAAAACAAAAAAAGCGGCTCCAAAAAATAGAAACTATTTAGTAAAAATATTATTCGTATTGCTATATATATATATATATATATATATATATATATATATATATATATATAGTTAAAAACACGTCTAATGCATTTCTCAGTGTGCCCAATGCTTCATCAGACACAATACAATCAAAAAGGTTTTGATTCCCTTTATGTGAATACAAAATAATTCTAGGAGAGAAAGCACAGAAACCTCTGTGGACTAAAAACCTCCATTAAACAAAGCTGAACTCCCTTTTCCCACATCAGAACCTCAGAAGAACATGGCCAAAGGAGCTTAATGAGAATCACTGAGAAAACCACAACCCCTCGTGATGGCTGGCTCTCATCCTAACCTCGACATGGGAAGGGGGGCTTATAACGTGACATCATTGACGAGATCTGCATCTGCCCTCTAAAACGTGGCTGAGTAGTGTAATAAGAGGACTGCTTCTCCATATGGAGTCACAACCTTAAAGCAGCAGTAAACTTTTTTTATGAAAAAATATATATTGTAGGGATTTTCCTATTGAGTAAAATAAGGGTACTCCCACTGCCGAGAGATTTATATTTCCAGAGTTATTACAGTTTAAACCCATGTTTTTTTACATTAGCAGTGCCCTCTAGTGGTCAAATTCTAATTAGATTTCCTGTTAGATTCTAATGGAAAGGAAAGTCAGAGACATACAGTTCTCCATAGAATGTGATAGAAACTGCCTGTCACTTCCTGTCAGTTAGAACGATCAGGAAGTAAACACAGTAAATTCACTTCCTGATTATTTAACCTGCTATAATTTTTTAATAAAACATCTGACAGTAATGGGAGTGACATTGTTTTATTCAGGAGGAAATGCTCTGTAAAATATGGTTTTCATAAAAAAAGTTTACTGCTCCTTTAAAGAAACAATGCCTTTCTAAGTAAAAATCTCAGTGCACCATCTTGTATTTCACCGCATTTATCTTTCATAAGTTGTTCTAAGAACTGTTCCAGAGCTCCATCTAGAGTAATTTCTGCTTTTCGCATAAAACCTAGAAGTGGTTCTCCCTTCATTGTGTCCTAATCCATCTAATTCTAAAGAGAAAAGTACTTCATATTTGGGATTGCGTTGGTATGTCCCCATGGTTCCTGCGTCCTTCAATGATGCTAGAGATAATGGGATTGTTTACTTACCAATAAATCCATTTCTCTTAGTCCATTGAGGTATATAAGGCTTCCCTTCCACAGAAAACTTGTTTTTGGCAAATCTGTTTTACTTTCCGCTCCTTACCTATGGAACGCCATACCTCTCTCCCTACGTCTACAATATCCCCCCAGTCTTTAAGTCTACCCTGAAATTCTATCGTCTGGAGCACTAGGACCATGCACTGTCTTTTGGCAAACTAAGTACTTGAACTCACACAGCACTTGACACCGCCATACCCTTTTGTCTGTCTCCTATTACCCATTTAGACTGCAAGCTCCTTGGTGCAGGGACTTCTCATCTATTGTTTCTACAACTGCACTTATTTTATCCCCATTTATTTATTTATTGTAACATACTACTATTGTAAGGCAATGTGTACGCAGTGTGGCACCATATAAATCAAGATATACATACCTAAATGAAACAGCTTAATTGCCATTTGTGTGTTTATCTGATTGGCGGCCAATCAGCGGATGCATGTAAGCAAAAGACTTTGCTACACTCCGTAAAGCAAATGGAATGACTTGTAAAGTGTACCAGTCTTCTGTTTACAAGAATCATTGGCTCAGTGGATAGTCTGCTGTGGACGTGAAACAGCTGATTATGTAAACACAGAACGGGCAGAGCAGCTGTTACATGTTGACCACAAACTATCCACCGTGGCTCCATAAAACTGAGAAGACCCCAACTTTACCATCTCAGCTTTGCAAATTTGGGACTGTGAACTCCAACAGCATAGTCGGCTATCAGAGCTTAGTCCTTATGCTGAATAGCCACATTAACATATAACCCCCCCACACACATACACAGGAATACGACAATGGTTTATTAAGCTGCAATGTGCAAACTATTGCAAAGGAGCCTGTTCCTGCCTTTGGGGTGTGAGACCTGTGCAATTGCACAGGGTGCCACCCACAGGAATGATAGTTTATGCCCCTGGGTGCTTAAAGGAGCTGTATATATATATGTATATATATGTTATAGGAATCTTCCTGATGAGTGAAAATTAAGATAATCTCACTTATTTTATTCAAAAATTACAACCATTCAAACTGGCAAGGAGTAACAAATTCATTGCTTCCTAAAAGTCTAAACTGACAAGAAGTGATAAAGTTGTTTCTATAACATGCTATGGAAAACTGTTGTCAATGACTTATAGCTCCCATAGAATGCAGCAAAATAATTGTCTGAAATCTGGCCACTACAAGATGCTGTTAATGTAAAACCCCAAAGTTTAAACTGTAATAACTCTGGGGAGATGCATCAAATATAATATGTTTTTCCATAAAAATATGTACTGGTGTCTTAACCCTTTCAGTGCTAGAGTTGGGAGCACTGCATTGCAAGACATGAAACCCAACAAGGAAGCAAATTCACAACACAGCAAGTTTGAATTCGCAGAACCACAAGGATCTCTCTTTCAACTCCTCAAAATGTTATGCAGCAAAACTCAATAGAGAGAGGACGTGAGATGAGTTTAAAGACAGCAGTATGAGTTTCTCTGTGTTTTCCTCTACATGGAGCTCATCATCACTGCATTCTTCAGCTCTGTGACTGGTTACACTGAACACTTAGAACAGCACTACAAAAAATAGTGAGTTCTATTCACTCAGCATAGGTATATAACCCTTCCCGGCATTAATGGTTTTGCTCTAAATAGGACTTTAAACTGTTTTAATCCTAGATAGAGATGTAACACAATGCATGTGTTGTTGACCTCGCTACTGTTTAAAAGGTTAAAACCTAATGTAAATAAATGGGATGTTTTTGTTTTACCAGTGGAGTATATAATTGTCTTTTCATATGTGTATTCGGCAAAGAAACCACTTTTCTACGTAAAATTTTCAGTACTGGCACTTTGACTTCTCAAACCTAGATTCCAGTAGAAAACTGAATGTTCAGGCCCAAACATCTTCAATATCACTGCCATAGGGTATTACCATGTATAACTGGAGGAGATTCCACCAGCCGTGGGTGTTATAAATCAGTGCTTGTCTGCACCCCAAGAGGCTTGGTGAGCATCATAGATATGTGAGTAAGATTTCAATCAGTGCTCGTGGATGTTAATCATCATAAAATAATATAAAAGGCCAGATGTATGTTTGTCCGAAGCAGTCATGCACAGCAGAGACTGCCTGATGCAGTCATGCACAGCAGAGACTGCCCGATGCAGTCATGCGCAGTAGAGACTGCCCGAATGCACAGAGCACACAGAAGCAGTCATTCTCAGTACAGAGTCTGCCCGAACACACAGAAGCAGTCATGCACAGTAGAGACTGCCGAAATGCACAGAATGCTGGGAGGTGTAGTTCTGCTGTAGTACACCTGCCGTATAGCGTTCTGTGCATTCGGGCAGACTACTGCGCATGACTGCATCGGGCAGTCTCTACTGTGAATGACTGCATCGGGCAGTCTCTACTGCGCATGACTGCATCGGACAGTCTCTACTGCGCATGACTGCATCGGGCAGTCTCTACTGCGCATGACTGCATCGGACAACTTTGCATGACTGCATCACAGCACTATTATATATGTTGCCACACCATGCCAAATGTTTAATACCTTTCCAAAAGATTTAGACACCCATAAGTCAGACATTTAGATTTTTCAACCTTGTGTGACAACTTAAAAATGTATGTGGAAAAGCTTAAAGAAAGTCTGGGAACCACTGAGCTAAATATTTCAGAAATATATTTATATTATTTTATGATGATTAATAAGTTTTTACGCACTTTGGCTCGTGTACGTGGACTTTTACACTAGTAAAAATATAATTGGATATTGCACTTGGAGAGACTTTCTTGCACTGTTCACTTTTTTATACAGGACCCTCACTAAATCTGCTCATGAGGATGCCAGTAACAGCATTGTGGAGATCCTTTAACCCTCCAGCTGCTGCTGGAATACAGCTCCTGATCTAGCCTGACTGAGGATGATGGGAGTTGTTGCAATGTGCCCCCATCTGCTGTTAGACTAGAAATCATGTCATCCTCAGCCTAATATTGTTTGGACCTTTGCTCATTAGTTATACCACTGCTCATGCACATGGATCATTAGACTGCAAGCACTAATGTGTCATGTGCGTCACTAGTATGCAAGCTTTGATATGTCAAGGGGGTCACTAGACTACAAGCTTTGATGTGTAATGGGTCACTGGATTTCAAGCTCTGTGGTGTTATGGTAAGTAGACAAGAAAATCTTGTCTTGGGTGACTATATTGCAAGATTTAAAATGATAGTCTTCCTCCTTTTTGACATTAGATATTCTGCAAGTACGTGATATGTAAAGTCAAATTGCCTATACGTTGTTTTTCTTTCATCTTTACCTATGTTTTTAAATATTTATGTCCCTGACAGGGAGCTCATTGAATTTCTGTTTCCAGAGAACTTCCTGTGAGGGAACTGAAAGCAAGGATAGTGATAAAATTTATATACATGGCAATAAATACTGGAAGTGGCACACTACAAACTACTTCAAATGCAAAAACATAAAATACATATAGGTGCACGTCCCATAAAGTTTATATAGAATGTACTCGGCCTGAGCTGTAGAGAAGAGACAGCACACTGGAATCTCGATGGGTGAAATTTAATCAATCAATGCTCCCTCAGCACATTATGGATTCATATTTGAGATAAGGGTTGTTAGGGGGTTAATGTTGGTCGCTAGATTGTAGGCTCTTGATGTTTACTATAGAGTGCAATTTCTTATGTGTCATGTGGGTCACTGTAGATTGCAAGCGCTGTTTCATCCCGGGCAGGATATAAAAACATAACTATCTGCAAACATATCAACAGAACCAGAGAAACAGAACTTACAATCCGTAATGACACAGGAAGCAGTTTACAAGTGTAGTGATCCACATGGAACCAAAGAGACTATAATTGATAATGAACTACATGAAACAGTAACAACCTTTATTATTATTGTTATTAATATTATTATTAATAGCTATAATGAAAAAATATTTAATGTGGATTAAGCATTTTTGTTTTTGTGCATGTTATCTTGTGAACAAATGGGGGGCAGAGTTGGTGTGCTAGTTGGGGTGTCTCACGGAGAGAAGGAATATGCTGGAGACTTCGTTAGCATTCAAGGTGTTAATAGCCCCATTCAAATAATTAGGAATTTGGGAAATGTTTAATTGTCTAGTAGGAATTTTTATTTTTTCTATGTCTAAAGCGGAACACAGGCATCATAAGGTAAAGTTTCCCTCCTCTGGAGGGCAGGGCACATCAGAAAAGGCAGGGCCACTGAGGTGGAGACTCCCCTCTTCCCTCCAGCTTTACCCCGCCTCCTATCTATCTCCCATTCCTTCTCAGTTTGGGCTAAAAAGGCCATTCATTTCTCTTCCACCCCATCGTCTCATCATCATTATCACCACCACCACCAGTCCCTCCGTGCTGCTGCTGCTGCTCTGTTAGAGTCATCTCACTGCTGGTTGGTGACGAACAATGTGACAGATGGTCCCCTAATATCACACTTGCCATTTCTTATTGACCTGAATAAGGCAAACTGGCATCACTAGCAGCAGGAACAGGCAGCTGATCTGTGCTCCTGGTGGGGGTAGTATTATTGCTGCTAGGCAACAATTTTGCCTTCTTCAGGATCATGTTCCACCTGGACAATGCCATGGGGGGGGGATGGAACTCCCAGGGTTAGGGGAATGGTGTGGGCTCCATGACCACGAGTCTGGACACTCTGCATTGCTTCCCCTACCACTCCCCTAAAGCTAGTCCCACCAGCTGCTTCACCATCACTGTTACTACCACTAACACCAACCACATCAATTTCAGCCCCTGAGTCTTACTCCTCACAGTCGGTAGTAATATGATAATCACTCCCTCCTTTACTCCTAACCCTAACAAGCTGCTGAACCGTCTTAGTAGTAGTAGTACTAGCACTGGAGTTACTGCTTGGAGATGGCAAGTGTGACTTAGGGTCCCCTGCTGTCACACTTGGCATCATATTCTCCTTCCCCCCTCCTGAGAATTACAAGACATACTGGCAGCAGGTTCAGCACTGGCAGCAGGTTCAGTGCTGACAGCAGGTCCAGTACTGGCAGCAGGCACAACAATGGTGGGAGCAGGAGCAGCACATCTGGCAGCAGGCATAGGCAGCTGTCCTGTCATGCTCTCACTACTACCCCTTTCTTCTTCCCTTGAAATTAATTTCCCAAAGATCCCTAGGGGTGATTTAGGGGAACTGACCAGCATTGGGTCTGTAGTGGTCACCTCGTCCCCCTCCTCAGACTCCAGCTCCTCCTTTTATTGGTTGTAAACTTAGATTTAGTTAGCTGACCAATCTTCAAAGAGATCTTTGGTATCCCTGCCTTTTATGAGCAAGCATCTCTTTGGACCCAGGTCATAAGTGATGCCACTGGAGGCAAGAGCACACTCTTGTCTCAGATTTCCACAAAGCATAACAGGAAGACGTGTGGATTTTGTTCCCTCAGCCAGTCTGGGGCTCATAGGGTTCAAACTCCCGCCCCCCAGGCCTCCTAGGCCGGACCTGCCCCAAAGTTCAAGCAAACATGGCAGAACAAGAATCTGCACCAAAGCCTAAGGCTGACAAGCCAACCTCCTCATGGGTTTCTGGTCCATCCCTGTCCATAGGGGGTTGTCTCTATCTTTTTCAAAAGGCTTGAAAGTCTTCTGTGACAGACCAATGGGTTTTTGGGTCATTTCGGAAGTGCACTGCCTAGCGGTCAAGTCCCTTCAGCCTCACCATTTAATTTTGTCTAGAGTTCTTAAGGACCGAGATCAGGCACATCAGTTAATATGTACGGTGTCATCTCTGTTGGAAAAGCAAATATGGGTTCCACTTCCTGCCCAGGTATGTTTTTCAAGATTTTACTACAATCTTTCTGTGGTTCCGAGGAAGGACTGCACCTGCCGTCCTATTTTGGATCTGAAATTTTTCACTCATTATATAGAAGCTCCCTGATTCAAGATGAAACACCTGTGGTCTGTCATTGTGCAAGTGTTGTTTGGAGAGTTCCAAGCATCTCTAGATTTTCAGGACACTTATCTCCACGTCCAGATTCATCCAGTCCATCAGCACCTCCTTCGAGTTCAGTAACTGCCAGTTCACTGCCCTCACATTTGGGCTAGTGTCAGCTCCATGGATCTTCATGTAAGTTATGTCTGCCCTGGCAGCTTATGTCCATTCTCAAGGGATATCCTTAAACCCTTACTTAGATCACCTTTTGATAAAGGTTCCTTCAGAGGCTACTGTGACCTCACATATTTAAGAAAATGTTCACATCCTGGAGCATCATGAAGCCCTCTTCTGTGCCTTCTCAGACTCTGTACTCCTTAGGCATGAGATTTTATAGCCTTCAAGGGAGTGTTTCTGTCAGAAAACTAGATCCAGACTCTATTCCAGGACATGTCTCAAGCACTGTCCTGGCCATCAGCAATGATAATGGACTACATGAGAGTCGTGGAATGCCTAATCTCTGCTTTGGGAGAGGTCCCTTATGCACAGTTTCACAATAGGTAGCTTCAGTTGGACATTTTCAGGAGCTGAGTCAGGCAGCGTTCCCATCTGACTCATACCATGTCTCTGTCCTCTCGGATGTGCTAAAGGCTTCCCCACCCATATCTCACATTGGGACACCCTTTTGTACAACCATTTTGAACAGTGGTCACCACTGACACCAACCTGAGAAGCTGAGGAGCAACTCTGGGTCACCTAACAGCTCAAGGCCACTGGACAGGGGAGGAGAGTCTCTTTTCAATCAACACCTGGTGCTTCTTCATTGGTTTCAGGTAATGATAGGAACTCCAGTGATGATCCAGTCAGACAATGTGATGGTAGACTCATACAGCAACCATTAATGAGGAACCTGAAGTGAATCAGCCTGGACAGAGGTTAGGTAACTCCTTTAAATGTCCACCTGTGGGGTCTTTCATCAGTGCACCTCGTAGCATCCAGCAAGAACTGGTAGGTTCCGCTGTTCTACACCAAGAGTGCCCTGTCCTCTGGAGGATGGGAGCTTCACCCCATGGTTCCTTTTTTCCATATTGACTAAGAGGAAAGAATTTAAAGGTAAGTATCACTAAAATTCTATTTTGAGCCTGACGTGGAGAAGGTCCTTAGTGAAGTTAGTGGAGGCAAAAGCACGCTGTTGCCTCAAATTAAATCTAAGCTTGCCTTTTTTCCAAAGAAGATGTTTGGTTTTTATTACCCCCACCAGTCTGGCACACCTATGTTTTAACTCCCTCGGGCCTTTCAGGCCCACCCAATCCAAAACCCAAACAGGCTTGGCAGAACAAGAAGTCTGCTCAGAAGCCTAAGGATGACAAGATTTCCTCAGCATGTCTTGCCCACCTGGGGTCTCTTCCATTTTTTTCAAGACACATGGAAATCTTCAGTGATGGACCAGTGGGTTTTGCTGGGCATTTTGGAAGTGTACTGCATAGATCTCACGTTCCTTCCACCTCACCATTTCTTTTGTCCGGATTTCGTGGGACCCTGTTTCGGAATGCCAGTTAATAGCTACAGTATCCTCCCTACCAGAAAAGCAAATTTTGGTCCCCATGTCAGCCAAGGAACATTTCATCGGCTTTTACGCCAATCTTTTTGTTCCTAAGAATGATGGCAGCTGCTGCCTTGTTCTGGACTTGAAGTTTCTTAACCATTATGTGATTGCTAAATACTTCAAATGGAGTCTCTGGAGTCTGTGGCCATGTGTCCTCGGGAAGTTCTTCCCTCCCTGGACCTCTAGGATGCTTACCATCATGTCCCAAATCATCTGGACCATCAACAATTTCTACATTTTGCCTTAGAGGTCAGTCATTACCAGTTCACTGCCATTCCCTTTGGTCTAGCATCTGCTCCAAGGATCTTTACAAAAGTCCTGTCTGCTTTGGGAGCTCCCATCTGCACACAAGGAATATCCTTGATGCCTTACCTAAATTACTTTTTACAAAACGCTGCTTCGGAGGCTGTTCTACAATCACAGATTCAACACTGTGTTCACAGTTGGGTAATCAGTTTCAAGGTCTTTTCTGTTGCCTTCCCAAGACCTGTATTTTTTAGGCATAAGATTTGATACCTTATATATGAGTGCTAGGTCACCTGGTCTCAGATTTGGATGCTGTTCCCTACACTTAGTTTCACATGAGAGAGTTGCAATTTGACATTCTTAGGAGTTGGTCAAGACAACACTTTCACCTATCCTATGCTATTTCACTGTCTCCATGGATAAAGGAAGATCCTGAATTTCTAAGTTGTCAATATTTGGATCCTGGGAATTTGGAACTCAACCATATCATCCACCCCTGTGTGCTTCCATTAGTGGATCTTATTGCTTCCCATGATAACCAAAAGATCCCTCTGTTGCTTACCACCAGAACAGGCAGTTCTTCATACTCCCAGAGGCCTTCTGCCTAAGGTCACTTCGGATTTTCAAATCAATCATGAAATTGGTCTTCCTTCCTTCTGCCCTGATCTTTCAAGCAAGCAGGAGCAGGAGCTTTATCTGTTGGATGTGATACACTGTCTAAAGTACGACATTTATTGCAAACAATGTTATAGGAGATCTGATTCCCTTTTTGTCATTCCTGAGGGCCCCCTCAAGGACCAGGCTGAGTCCAAGGTTACCATTGCTTCCTCAATCATGACGGGCTTATGTGGTCAGAAAGAAATCTGCTCCTTTCCAACTCAAAGCACACATTCATCAAACATTACCATGTCCTGGCCAATGCAGAGTTTTGACCAAAAGGTCCTTCTGACAGTAGTATCTGTTTAAGAACATTGGTTCTTGTTCCTTATCGGGTTGTCTGGTGTGCAAGTTTGGCGTCTGTGGACATATGAGGTTTATACTGTACCAGTCAGAATACTTGTCTACAGTGGACGGTTTATGGTGTTTCTCCCTCCCAGGAATCATAGTGGATGCTTTTTTTTCCCATGGTTCCTGTATTCCACACTGGATGTAAGAGAAAAGAGGATTTCAGTGAACTTAACATTAAATTATTTTCTGGGTCACCTAACAGCTCAAGGCCACTTTCACTACCCAGGCAGAGGAGTCCTCTTGGAGACTCTATTCAATGAATTTCCTTGTTTTATCTCGCTTGCTATTTGTTGAAACTGAGAAGGCGTGGGGGGGGGCATAGCTGGAGTGAAAAGGGGAGTCTCAACCTCAGAGAACCTCTCTTTCTTTAATTTTCTAAGTTCCCTGACTTCCAGAACTTGATCCCATGGTTCTTTTGTTCCACATTGATTAAGAGAAAAGGATTTAACAGTAAATTCACTAAAATACTCTCTTGTCCACTATAGTGCAGTTGGTTTTCACCAAATGACTCGAGTTTCTTAGCATATTAGCCTCATGTATGTCTTAAAAAAATAAAAATATTTACTTATTTTCATATGTTTCTCTTGCAGCACAAACCGAACTTCAGCCCGGAATACCTCTTCCAGTGACTACTCAAGCCTCACAGATTCACAGTTTTTGTTCAGTTCACAGTTTTGCCCAGATATTTCACAACCAGCATCCCAGGAATTCAACATGCATTCCAAAGATCAAAACATTTCACAGGTTAACTCTCAGGATGTAAGTTTTATAAATGTATTGGCTCTATATCTATATATATCTAAAATGCTTAGGTACGTTTCCGTTCCCAGTGTGCTGATTGGCTGCTTAGGAAAAATACCCCTACAATCATAGCTCTCTGTTAGTTGTTTTATTCAAAACTTATAACAGTTGTAATAATCAGGAAGTGAATTTAGTGTATATTTACTTCTTGAAAGTTCTGACAGAAAATGACTCAGCAGTTTCTATCACAGTCTATGGAGAACTGTATGTCACTGACTTTCCTCTCCATTTGAAAGTAACAGAAAAATCTTCTATATATCCTATATAATAATTCGCTAGGATGTTTGTCATGATGCAGTCATGCGCAGTAGAGACTGCCTGCATTCGGGCAGTCTCTACTGTGCATGACTGCATCGCGTGAGTGAGGCAACACAAGACTGCATCATGTGGAGCAGTGAGGTAGCGGCCTCTTAACCCTTAACCAAAGCAATGCATTGCATACCCTTCTCGCACTCAAAGCGTATAGCAAAGCATTCTGGGACATGTAGTCAGCACTCGCAAAACACTGCTTGAATCCCAAGCGTATAGCATACCATTCACTCAGTGTCACACACACTCAGGGTCATACACTCGTTCACTCAGGGTCACACACATAAACCTCTGTTTTTAAAACTGTTACTCGCAGTGGAGTAACGTTTCTCTTAACGTTTGAAAGTGCAGTAGGTGTCAACCACCAGTTGAGCACAGAGTGTGTTACACACACTCATAGTCACACAGTCATTCACTCAGGGTCATATACTCATTGACTCGGGGTCACATACACAGCAGGGCTCGAGTCCTGCAGGAACGCATGGCACCGGCATTCCTGTATATTTTCTAGCAGGTGCTTCGTTTGGATGCCTCCAGTCGGTAGCTTGCCCTTTTATACTTTTGTGAGTAGATAATCGGAGGCATGGAGCGAGGGCACCAGGGTCGCAACGTGATGCCTCCCGGCTCCAATTGCCATTTGTAATACAGTGGAGCAGTTTCATTGGCTCCCTGAGTTCCCTCGTCATCAGCCTTGCAAACCAGAAGTATTACTGAAGGAGCCCGCGGAACTACCGCATTGATTGAGCACTTGAGCAGCTCCAACACATAGCGTCCCAGAATATAATGCATCTTCCCTCATCGGGTCAATCATCCCATAAGTCCGCTGATGCTCCAGTAACCAGTTTATTTGTAAGGACAGGCGACAGGTAAGGTTTTTTTTTTTGCCACTCAAAAACTTTTGGGGGCAATATGGAGATGATGGGGCAATGTAAGGGCAATATGGAGATGATGGGGGGCAAGTTGGAGCTGATGGGGGCAATATAGATATGATTAGGCAATGTGGAGATGATGGGGGCAATGTGGAATGATGGGGGCAATGTGAAGATGATGGGGGGCAATGTGTGTGTGTACAACAGTGATAGAGACAAAGACACATGCAACAGACATACATACATGTAGACAAAGAAACTCCCACACATATGCACTGACATACATATGTACAGTGAGACAGACATACTCATATATGCAATGATACACACACACATGTATAGGGAGAGACACACTTGAAGTGAGCCATACATATTGGCCGGGGGGAATCTTGGATGAGTTCCCACACTTTTTTCCCCATGACTTGACCCCTGCACACACACACTCATTCATTCAGGGTCACACACACACTCAGGGTCATACACATTCACTCAAGGTCACACACACATACTCATTCACTCAGGGTCACACACATAAACCTCTGTTTTTAAAAACATTACTTGCAGTGGAGTAAAGTTTCTCTAAACGTTTGAAAGTGCAGTAGTGGTCAACCACCAGTTGAGCACAGAGAGTGTTACACACATTCACTCAGGGTCGCACACACTCATTCACTCAGGGTCACATACACTCAAGGTCATACACTCATTCCCTCAGGGTCACACACATAAACCTCAGTTTTTAAAACTGTTACTCGAGTTATTAATTTAAAACTTTTAAAATCTGCTATAACGGAGTATGTTACGCCAGGTACAGCTAGTTATTTATTATTATTTGATGGGGGTTATTTAAAGATGCAGAAATATATACATGTAATTAAAAATACAAATGCAGATGATGATTTCTATAGTTTCACTAAAAATATATTATTTTGGATTAATCTATATATTATAGCCCTGAAATACATTTCAGATCAAATATGCTGTCTTTGTTCATATAAATTATAAGCAAATACAGTTGCTCCAACAAATAGGAATGTATTATGGTAGATGTCAATTTTATAATGGTCCTGACTAAAAAATTATATTTTATCTCCTTATTTAGCTGTATAGCACCATCTTCAGTTTGCAGATTTCTTTTTTTGCATTCACCAAATATTTTGGGCTTTATCTTCAGAAGAAAACTGAAGTAATTCTGGGTCAAACCTGCCACAGCGTAGGGAATAAATTAAAATTCCTCTTGGTTTAAATTGGGCTTTCAAGCCCTTGAACTTTAGACATCTCCAAGTGTTTGATTTGCAACGTTAAAGGGATAGTAATATTCCACAAAAACAGAGGCTCCAATTAATCTTTATAGTATTTGAGCCATAGAGAGTGTTATTTCAATAATGTCTGAGTTGTAGTTCAAGAGTAATTGCATGATAAAGTATCCCCCTTCCGCCCCTTTTATCCAGTTTAAGCCACCACCCCTCAGATGTGGAATCTGGTCCATACACCAGACAGATCACAGAAAGGGACAATCTTCTTACTGTGAGAACAATGAAAGCCCTGCTCCCATTGACAGGTCTTTCAGGTTTTTCCCTTATGTTAACTGAAGATTCTCCCTCTCTGGGATCCATCTGGACAGTCTTGCTGCACTGTGGTGAGCAGTGTTACATCAGTAAAAGGGGCAGGAGGGGGATATTTTATCATTCAATTACTCTTGAACTACAACTCTGACAGTATTGAAATAACACTCTCCATGGCCCAAATACTGCTTTTATTATGAAAAATTACCATCCCTTTAAAAAACAAACAAACTGTGCACATATACTGTAATGCACTTATAACCCATTGTTGCTAGAGATGTGTCCAATACATTGCTTCACAGTTCTTTGGAGATGTCTTTAGAAATCAGTAGGTTACTGTGGTGTACA
The DNA here is from genome assembly GCA_037306005.1 of Rhinophrynus dorsalis. Lineage (NCBI taxonomy): Eukaryota > Metazoa > Chordata > Amphibia > Anura > Rhinophrynidae > Rhinophrynus > Rhinophrynus dorsalis. The sequence goes on from CM074722.1 coordinate 44,962,356, forward strand.
TAATTCCGTAAAATCTAAGGTATAATAAGCCGGTGTAAATTATACCCAAATTGTAGGGGAAAACAAAAGTGCCTGTGTATAATATTCACCCTTGTTTTCCCACCCTCTACCCACCAAAAATAAAATTAATTTGAGGACCATATAGCAAATACATTTCATTGGCTGGCTGGACTGGTGCATGCGAGACAGCTGGGATGGAGCAGGTATGCTGGCGCTGTGAGTGAGTCTCGCGGCTGAGGCTCACGCCAGCGCTGACCATCTTTCTGAGGCTGATACAGAGTAAGAGTTCCCACTGGGGAATTCTTACTCTGTGTCAGCCTCAAAAAGATGGTCAGTGCCGGATGGAGCCTCAGCCATGGGACTCACTAGGATGACCACATGTCCCGGAATGGCAGATTGGAAAGGTGGTCACCCTGCTCCAGAGGGATGTGGAGGGAGGGGAATGTGGGAGCATATTGTGGTGGAGAGAGAGAGGAGGGAAGTAGACATGAGAATATATAGATTTTTTTCTCCCATGTATAATATGCACCTCCCACTTCATATAAAGTGAAAAGGACAAAATTATGAGTATTATACGCAAGAATTTACAGTTTTTGAATCAGCATTTGTCAAAACAATAAACTTTAAATGTTTCTTTCCCCAAACAACAGAGTGGTCCTAGTTTTCTCCAGAAATATCAGTCTAAGCCCTATTTGTATAACAATGACAGGGGATCATTACAGCCATTCAATTCAGGAAAAGCCAAAGGTCTCTTGGATGAATTTGAAGAAAGCAAGAAAAAGGCAAAGGAAAAATTTGATAAGTATGCATCTCCCAAGAGATTCTTCAAACCAACAATTATCTAGGCAGCTAACTGAGATTGCTATACTAAGATTAATTATGGAGTAATTCTGGGGCACACCTGCTACACTTTGGAATTAGTAAACATTCTCATTCATTTAAAGGGATAGTAATTCTTCATTTTATCTTTATTTTATGTTGTAGGCATTAAAAGCATGAAGAATGATATAAGTCTTATCTCTCAAACCTTTATGGTTTGAGAGATATTCACAAGCAAAGTTTCCTCTCCCGTCCCTTTTACCTAGTGTAAGCCATCTCTTCTCAGATGTGGAATCCAGTCCATAGATCAGACAGATAACAGAAGGGGACAATCTTCTTCCTATGAGAACAATGAAAGCCCTGCCCCCCTTGAGAAGTTTTTCAGGTTTTTCCTTATCATTATTGAAGATTTTCCCTCTCTGCAGTTTACCTGGGCACCTCCCTTCTGATCTGGCTGAGCAGTGTTACATCAGTAAAAGGGGCAGGAGGGGGATACTTTGTCATTGAATTACTCTTGAACTACAACTCTTGAAAGTCCAAATACTATGATGATTTATTAGAGCTGCTTTTATTATGAAACATTACTATCCCTTTAAATGTGGCTTTTAACAAGGCTATAGAGGTATCTAATACTTTGCGAAGCAATGTGTCGAGACGGCTAGTATTCAAGATGTTAAAAGACTCATTTAAATTAATTGTAATTTTCATTTGTCCCCTAAGGTACTGTTGGTTTGTCCCAGAATTTCAGTTCTTTAGCTTTTTTAATATGGAGCGGAGTAGAGCCGGTTGTTTTTTGTTAGGCATGTCCATATTGCTAATTTCAAGGGTATTTTCAAGTAGTTACAATTGTTACTTTCAAATAGTACTAGTGCAGATAAATGGAAAAAATATATATATTAAAGCTTTAATTGTGCATTGTTTTTTTATGCAGTGAACAGTTAAAAAGTTTGATTTCCAAAATTCAAGTAAACATTGAAGAGGTAAGTTACACGTGGAACAAAAGTACATTTTAAAAAGTTATCTAAAAACAACTGGGAGAATATGCATAGATATACTAGTACTATACAGAATAAGTCCAACATTATTAAGAAATTCATCTTGATCGGAGACGAACATGCAGACATCAGCGCAGACATCTTGCCTTAGAGACAGGCACGTGCACACATAGACACCAAGGGGGGCTTGAACACCTGCCCTTTTTGTCCAAAGTGCCCTTGTGCCCTTTTTTAAATATATATTTTGAATAAATAATTATGAGAAGTGCCCTTTTTTTCATTTGAGCCCCTGCCCCCCAAAATGTCTGTGCACGTCCCTGCTTAGAGACATCTGTGCGCCTGCGCTGTCTGTCCCGGTCTCCTCCAGGATTGATGAGGGGGAGTTGCATTGTACCTTAAAAGAGAAGTAAACTTTTTTTTATGAAAAAATATATATTGTAGGGATTTTCCTATTGAGTAAAATAAGGATACTTCCACTGCCGAGAGATTTATATTTCCAGAGTTATTACAGTTTAAACCCATGTTTTTTTACATTAGCAGTGCTCTCTAGTGGTCAAATTCTAATTAGTTTTTCCTGTTACATTCTAATGGAGAGGAAAGTCAGAAAAGTCAGAGACATACAGTTCTCCATAGAATGTGATAGAAACTGCCTGTCACTTCCTGTCAGTTAGATCTATCAAGAAGTAAACACAGTAAATTAACTTCCTGATTATTTAAACTGCTATAATTTTTTAATAAAACATCTGACAGCGATGGGAGTGACCTTATTTTATTCAGCAGGAAATGCTCTGTAAAATATGTGTTTTCATAAAGAAAAGTTTACTGCTCCTTTAAGATACAGGAAGTGAATGACAGAGCAGGTGCACAGATGCCTCTACAGCAAGAAGCCTGCCTGTCGGTCTTGGATCAAGTAGGATTTCTTAATAACGCTGGACTTATTCTGGATAATACAATATACTATAATTCTATTCTTATCGATCTATGAATAATTACTTGGGGACACTTTATTTGGAGGGATAGTTCCGCTTTAAAGAGGTGATAATGAGGAGATAAGGTGGGAGATTCACTATGCGGTGATAAACAGGTGATAACGAGGTGATAGTGGAGATGACTTCTCCAGTGATATCACTTCTATGGAGCCTGTTCACTAAGATTTCTTCAGCTTTGGAGATCTTAGTACATTGGCTCCATAGAATAACATAGGAACTGGAGAAGTGATAAACTGGAGACGTCATCTCCACTTCATCACCTCTTTATCACCTGTTTATCACCACTTAGTCTCCCCAATGTCTCCAGTGTGATCAACTTGACAATTTCTATGTCATTCTTTGAATATATTGCTTTATGTTATGTGTTATACTGTGTTTTGTTGTGTTATTTTATTAATATACTGACATATGTACTATATACTGTCATCTCTCCAAATGACAAATCCTTAGGCTCCATAGAATAACATAGTAATGGCAGCTTTTATCACACTGGAGAAATTCTCCTTTCACTGTCGTCCAATACAGGTCACTGGTACCATGGGATGTGTAGTCCCCTTTAATAGGCAGGAACAATTATGCAAATAATTTGCAAGGGGCGGAGCCTCCCCTCTTACTTAAGCCACCTTCTGGCCAGAGCCACCCATATTGATTTGTTCCTGGTGTGCTTGCACACCAGGCAGAGAACAGCTATGCTTCTTAGAGTTTTATTATTTTTTTCTTCAAATATGGAATACCACCATTAGGAGGGTGACCATGGCTGTGAATGCCCTCACCCGAAGTGGCTAGTGCAGCTTCCAGGGATTTCTGTGGACCTATACCTGATGAGGGGACAACTTGTGTTAAGTAGCTCCCCTGTTGGGGAAATTACCTCTGGTTCTTTCCCTCCCTATCATGGTCACCTGAAGACAGAAGTCTGCGAGAAAGGTGAGTCACCCATTGAGTGCTGAAGGTCCACTTGTCCCCACAGTGTCCCTTTGATGGGCTTGTATTTGGGAGTTTTAATACACTCCAGCACTCATAGGGTGTTTTTATTGCATTATCTCTATTTATGCAATTTCTGTGTTATTCTCTGAGTTTTGGAGCATTGGGTATTCATTTTTTTATGTTTCTCATGTATTTCATGCTTGTTTGGGCACTTTTTAATGTTTTACTAAACTTTATTAAAAATGGTGTTCCGCGCCTTTAAGCGCGGCTTTTTCCCGCTCAGCAGCAGAGCTCCTTTACTCTCTATGGGAATTCACAGTTTGGGACATATCTCTGAAACCGCTTGTCACAGCAACTTCAGAGTGGGCTCATTTTAATGCTAGGCTCCTGCTCTATCATCCGGTTGGTGTTTTATTAATGTAGGGGGTTCAGGGGGGCTTCGGGCACTGTTTGGGGTACTTGCATGGGAAAACTACATTTCCCATGAGCGCTTAGCTCGCGCTCGTTTCTGATTGGCTGTCATGACGGCCGCCATTTTGTGGTACTTTTCCAAGGCGAGTACACTACGCAGGGACCGAGCCTTCTCTCTCCTCACCAGATTAACCCTTCGCTGGCCAGATAAGTCCGTTTTTAGACCTTTTCTGGGGTGAAACTTTAATCTTTAACACTTTTCTGGGTGATAGTGTTTTTTGTGGGGTATATTGACGCTGTGAGCATGTCTACTTCACTGGAGCTAGGGGCTAGACCCAAGACTAAGGAGGCTGGGGGGTCTTCTACCCCCATGGCGTTTTGCTCCTCTTGCCACATTGGGCTGGATTGCGATAATGTGGGGGATCTATGCCCTAATTGTACTGATAAAGATAGCAACCCTGGGCTTCCCAGCCACGCTATTGAGCCATCTTGGGTGAGGGAGTTTAAAGCTGCCACTAGGGATCTCAGATCCACGCTTCAACTCTTTCCCTCTCAGGTACAGGGGGCTCTCCAGGTCTGGCAGACCCCCTCTACTATCAGGACCTCCCTGCCTAAGCCACAGGGAGCTCCTGATATCACTGATTCTTCTGAAGAAGAACTTTTACAGGATTCTGATGCTGAGGAACGTACTGTTATTGAATCTAACAGGTCCATTGGGGACCCCTATGAGTGTGACCCTGAAGTTTCGGCTGAGGGTCTGATCAGAGCGGTTCTGAATACGCTCAACCTTCCTCTGACTCAGGAATCCACTTATGATCCTACTGATGTTTTTCAGAAAAAGCCATCTAAACCTGTTGTTTGTTTTCCAACTAACCCTACTCTTGCCCGTCTGGTTTCTGAGGCATGGAAGAATCCTGATAGATCTTCCTCTGTCTCCAAAAAGTTTGCCAAACTTTACCCTTTTCCCGAAGCGGAGCTGGCAAAATGGGTTCATCCTCCCAAGGTGGATGCTCCTGTGTCTAGACTATCCAAATCTACTGCTTTGGCTGTCTCAGATGCCTCTGCCTTGCAGGACTGGACGGATAAGAAATTAGAGCTCTCTCTTAAATCTATTTTTGCCTCAATTGGCACTGCCATGCGCCCCACCTTTGCTGTGGCATGGGTTAATAGGGCTATTGCAGCCTGGACTGAACGACTGACTGAAGCGGTTCGCCAGGATGCGCCTGTATCTGAACAGTTGCAGCTTCTTGCTAATATCACTGAAGCTCAGAACTATGTTGCTGATGCTGCTTTTGATGCTGTGCGCATGATGGCGAGGGCCTCCACTTCTTCTGTGGTGGCTAGACGCGCTCTTTGGCTGAAAATTTGGTCTGCTGATACAGCCTCTAAGAAAGCCTTGCTTTCCTTGCCCTTTCAGGGGAATTTGCTCTTTGGCTCTGAGCTCAAAGAAATGATCAGTGAGGCTACTGGCGGTAAAAGTACTCTTCTACCCTCAGTCTTTAAGAAAAAGTTTCCAGCCAAACGCAATCGGTCCTTTCGTTCCTTTCAGACTGAGACACGCTCCTCGGCCCAAACGGGTCCTCCCACTACGCGCTCCTCCTCCAAGCCCAAACAGTCCTGGAGGCCCAAAGTCGCCTCCAAGGCCAAGACCTCCAAGACTGCTTCGGCATGACTCGCCGAACCCGGGTCCGCATCCGGCTGTGGGCGGTCGTCTCCGCATCTTTCGCCGGACTTGGGAGGAGTCAGTGGCGGACCCATGGGTTCTTCAGGTGGTGTCAGAGGGATACAGGATCCCTTTCTCTTCCCTTCCTCCTTTTCGGTTCCATTTTACTCGTCCTTCTCAGGAACCCTCAAAAAGGCGTCTGTTCGACGACGCTATTCAGGATCTCTTGGACAAAGAGGTCCTGGAGGCGGTTCCGCAGGGGGACACAGGTTCAGGATTTTATTCCAACCTGTTTGTGGTAGCCAAAAAGGACGGAGGAGCCCGTCCCATCTTGGATCTCAAAGATCTCAATGCCTATGTGGTGACTTCCCACTTCCGCCAGGAGTCCCTGCGCTCTGTGATTGCAGCAATGTCTCCAGGGGAGTTTCTTGCCTCCCTGGACCTTCAGGATGCTTATCTTCACATCCCTATTCATCCAGAGAGCAGGAAGTATCTCAGGATTGCCTGCCACAGGGGACACTTTCAATTTACAGCGCTCCCCTTTGGACTGACTACAGCTCCTCAAGTCTTCCAGCGGGTGCTGGGCTCCTTGATAGCGGTGCTCCATCAGGATGGGATCAGAGTGACACCCTACATGGACGATCTCCTACTGAAGGCCTCCTCAGCGGAGCTTCTCCACCAGCAGTTGCAGAGGTGCATGCACACCCTGAACCGTCACGGATGGATCCTGAATCTGGACAAGTCGGACTTGATTCCTTCTCAGAGGCTTCTGTTCCTGGGTCTCCTGTTCGACACTCGCCAATGCATGGTGTTTCTTCCAGAGGACGTGGCTCACCAGATAGCCGTCAGAGTGGCTGGGATTCTGGACATGGACGAAATTCCAGTTCCGAAGTTGTCGTCCTTAGTGGGGAAGTTCATTTCCACGATCGAAGCAGTGCCATTTGCCATGGCCCACTCCAGGGATCTTCAGAGATTTGTGATCCAGACGTGCAGGAATCATCCAGATCATCAACATCTGTCTGTTTCTCTTCCTCCTCATGTCGAGTCGAGTCTGCACTGGTGGTTAGATCTCTCTCATCTCTTGAAAGGGAAATCCTTTCTAGTTCCTCATTGGACCACAGTCACAACGGATGCCAGCCTTCGGGGCTGGGGTGCAGTCTGGGGTCGCTTCAGTGCTCAGGGGAAATGGGGTCTGGAGGAATCCATGCTCTCCATCAATGTTCTGGAACTTCGAGCTGTCCGGCTGGCCCTGAGGCACTGGGAGTCTCAATTGACCGGTCTTCCAGTCAGAGTAGAGTCCGACAACGCCACGGCGGTGGCTTACATCAACAGACAAGGCGGCACGAGAAGCGGTTCCGCCTGGTGGGAAGTCAAGGATATTTTGTCTTGGGCAGAAGATCACGTGCCTGTCATCTCTGCAGTTCATATTCCAGGCGTGGACAACGTCATGGCAGACTTCCTCAGTCGTCACACCGTCGACAGCGGAGAATGGGCTCTTCACCCAGAGGTGTTTCACATGCTCACTCAACGGTGGGGGATGCCAGCGGTGGATCTGATGGCTACCAGACACAACAGGAAGGTTCCGGTGTTTTGCTCCCGTCTGAGGGACTCCCTTGCTCTAGCAGTGGATGCCTTGTCGATCCCTTGGGACTTCTCCCTGGCTTACATCTTCCCCCCTCTTCCTCTATTGATCAGAGTTATTCAGAAGTTGAAGAGAGAACGTTGTCCTGTCATCCTGATTGCTCCAAACTGGCCTCGCCAGTCCTGGTTTCCGGAATTGATGGCCATGTCAGTGAAGGATCCAATCCCACTTCCAGCCCGTCCGGACCTGCTTCTTCAGGGGTATCTGTGGAAAGAGGATGTTCACTCTCTCCGTTTGATGGCATGGCGGTTGAATCCTCGATTCTAGCTAAGAAAGGCATTTCTCTTTCTGTGGTGTCGACGATGCTCAGTGCTCGTAAGCCTGTGTCTTCCAAGATCTATCATCGCATTTGGTCAACTTTCGTGACATGGTGCTCTGTCAAGCAGTTGTCTCTTGACTTCCATCTTCCCACTGTCCTGGCCTTCTGCAGGACGGTGTGGACAAGGGACTCAGTCTGAGTTCCCTCAAAGTTCAGACCTCTGCCTTGTCTGTGTTTTTCCAGGAACGGATTGCCATCCTTCCTGATGTGAAAGTCTTCTTCCAAGGTGTGACTCATGTTCGACCTGCCTTCAAGAGTCCTGCTCCCCAGTGGGATCTCAATTTGGTGCTGGGAGTTCTTCAGCGACCACCGTTTGAATCCTTGGCTTCCATTCCATTACGTCTTGTGACTTGGAAGATGGCCTTCCTTTTGGCTATTGTGTCAGTACGCCGGGTGGCAGAGTTACAGGCATTGTCTTGTAAACCTCCTTACCTGGTGTTCCACAAGGATAAGGCTGTGCTTCGCACTACCAAGGAATTCTTACCCAAGGTTGTGTCTGAGTTTCACATCAATCAGGAGATTGTGGTTCCCTCTTTCTGCCCTAATCCTTCATCTGACAAGGAAAGAGATCTCCATTTGTTGGATGTGGTGCGTTGCCTCAAGTTTTATGTTCACCGCACCGAATCTATCAGGAAGTCTGACGCTCTATTCGTCATTCCTGAGGGGCCTAGGGCAGGAAGACCGGCTTCCAAAGTTACCATTGCCTCTTGGATTAAGGCTACCATCCGTGAAGCCTATAAGTTGAGGAATAAGCATGTTCCCTTCAGGGTGACTGCCCATTCCACCAGATCTATTGGGGCCTCCTGGGCCTACAAGAATCAAGCTTCTGCTGATCAACTGTGCAGAGCGGCCACTTGGTCCTCTGTGCACACTTTTTCTAAGCACTACCGAGTTGATGTACTGGCATCGGCTGATGCCAGCTTTGGAAGGAAGGTCCTGGAGGCAGTCTTGCCTGTGTAGGTCTTCCGCTCTGTGATCCTTAGTGCTTCCTTACTGTTGAGCCCGGTTGGCTCGTGTTCCGTGTGCTGTGTTAAGTTCAGGGATTGTTCCCTTGGTTGGTGTCCGTTGACACTTACAGTTTGGGCTATGTTATCAACTGGTTAACAGTTCTAGTGACTTGGGCCTTGCGCCTGGTCCTTGCCTTACTTCCCGCCTCTGGATCAGCTCAATGTTTGTACATCCCATGGTACCAGTGACCTGTATTGGACGACAGTGAAAATAGGATTTTAGTCTTACCTGTTAAATCCTTTTCACTTAGTCCATACAGGTCACTGGTCTCCCACCCTGTCAAGGGACCAGTCTTGGCTCTCCTGTGGCATTCAGTGGGAGACCGTTCGGGCATGCTCACAGGAGTCTTTCTTTTTGCTTACCTGGGGTCAGTTTAGGGTCTCAAATCAATATGGGTGGCTCTGGCCAGAAGGTGGCTTAAGTAAGAGGGGAGGCTCCGCCCCTTGCAAATTATTTGCATAATTGTTCCTGCCTATTAAAGGGGACTACACATCCCATGGTACCAGTGACCTGTATGGACTAAGTGAAAAGGATTTAACAGGTAAGACTAAAATCCTATTTTATCACATATTAGTGCATCTTCATTTTCAAAATGCTGAAGCGTTGTATTAACCATTTTTTTTTATTTAGAAAATTTGTTTTTTTTTCCTTTTTAGTAGTCTTTATTGAATGAAATAATGCTGTACAATAGGACATACCAATAGAAATCTGCAGTACATTACAATGGCATTATACTGGAGTAAGCAAAGCATTGCAAATTTCGGACATACAATAAACAGTAACACCGAGAGATAAAATCAAGGAATAGTCCTAGAATATAAAGGATAATCTTACTGGTGAAGGATTAGACAGAAAAATCTGAAGGAGAAGAGTTAGAAGAGGAGCGAGAGTAGAGAAAGACGATAGCTGACAAAGAAAAGGGGAGAAGGAAAGGGATACAGAAGCAGAACTCAAAGGATAAGAACGCAAAAGATAAAATAAGACAAGACAAGACAGGTGATCCACGCAGAGCAGGGGCAACTCAGCAGAACCAGAGTTCAAGTGTCTACAAATGTCAGCAAGCTTTTATATTTGTCATGGAAAAGCATTGAAGTATCTATAGAATCAAAATATAATTTTTCAAAGCTCAGAAAGGAGCGGATACACACTTTCCGATCCTGAATAGTAGGAGGAACAAAAGACTTCCAGAGAGCAGGAATGTATGCCCTAGCAACAGTGACTAAAATGAGCCAGGGTTTGTCATAGTGCGGCGGTTGCCGTGCCGACTGCAAACTTACCCGACTGATCCAGCCTCAGCTGTGTCGGGCAAATCTGCCTCTGGGGTTCTTGGGCAGCGGCATTCTGCTGCCCAGCAGCTCAGCCACAACTCCTTCCGGCGGTCCCACGCTGAGTCTTGGCGTGCGTCCAGGGTAGACGCGCATCAGATTTAAAGTTACAGGCACATATGTTGGGACTTCCTGGATATTTGGGTTATACACTTCCTGGACAACACTCTCAGTTGCCCTTTCGTGGTGTCCAGTGCAGTTACCTTGAGTTGTGCCTGATTAACCTTGGATTGTCTGACTACCCGCTCTGTGTATGACCTCGGCCTGTCTGACAATTCCCTTTGGTGTGGACCTGCGGCTCTGATAGACTACCCTCTCCATGTATGACCCTTGGCTTGGCTGACTATTCGCATTGGTGCTGACCTGGCTTTGTCTGACTAACCGTTCTGGTGCCAACCTTGGACTGTCTGACTACCCGCTTAGTGTATGACCCCGGCTTGTCTGACTAATCCCTCTGGTATGGACCTGCAGCTCTGGTAGACTACCTTCCTTGTGTATGACCCTTGGCCTGGCTGACTATCCGTTCTGGTTTAGACCTGCGGTTGAGTTGTGTTTCGCTCTCCCCTATTTCCGTTTGTCTGACTATACACCTTGGTATACCTGCGGTCGTCCACTGCGCACCCAGAATACAAACGCTCCAGTGGAGAGTTGGAGGGTATCTTGGTGGCTCTGGCAGTCTTCTCTTACTGCGGTGTTCAGGTGTGGACCTGTAGAGCGGTACCTACCTCTGATACTTGGCCTGTGCAGGTGCGGACCTGTAATTACCTCTGATACTTGGCCTGTTCAGGTGCGGACCTGTAGTAGAAATTCAGATGTGGACCTGAGTCGGGTTTCTCTGAGCTACTTAAGGGACTCTGTTCGTTCATTTACAGAAGAACGTTCCTTCCGGACATCTGCCTATTATGTGTTGCTCTTGATTACTATTGTTCTGTACGTGTTCTCAATAAACATTGTGTTACCTATTGTACTGGTCCTAGTCTCGTTTCTGAGAGTCTGTGACAGGGTGTCAAAGAAGAAATGGGTGGAGAAAACTATTTTTTTATGGATGATGCTAATTAAGGCATACCATGCAGACAAAACTTATTTTAGCCCTACATTATCTCCCCTTTCACTGACACTTAACACTTTCTGGGTAGATGCACAATGCATTGCTGAACAGTTTCACTGAGTGGGGAAGGTAATGTAGGGCTAAGACAAGAAGCTTCTGCACAGAACACCTTAATTAACATCATCTATACATCTACTCAAAAACTCGTTTTCTAAACAAAACATAACTATATAACATGTTAGTGATTTAAAAAAAAATATTCAAAAATCACCAAAGTTGTTTTTTGGTGATATGTTCAATTTGGATGTTAGTTGGGTTTGAAATACATTGAAACAATGGAGGAGATGCATTAATAAGTGATAAAGTGGAGATAAACCGGAGATGACTTCTCTAGTTTATCACTTCTCTAATTCCTATGTTATTCTATGGAGCTCAGGCACGTGCACACATAGACACCAAGGGGGGCTTGAGCACCTGCATTTTTTGTCCAAAGTGCCCTCGTGCCCTTTTAACAAAAAAAAAATAATTATGAGAAGTGCCCTTTTTTTCATTTGAGCCCCTGCCCCCCAAAATGTCTGTGCACGTCCCAGATGGAGCTTATGCACTACGATTTCTTGATCTTAGTGCATAGGTTCCATAGAATAACACAGCAAGTGGAGAAGTGATATCACTAGAGAAGTCATCTCTGCTTTATCACCTCTTTATCACAGCTTAGTGCATAACCCCTTTTGCACTGCAATGAACAAATACGGCATGTTTTAGATTTATTTAAATATTTTCACAGTTGAGTTATTTTGTATTATATTAACATGCTGCATTTGTAATTTATTATTTATTTATAGCAACTCTATTAAGTTAATTATTTATATTTTTGTAGCTGAAAATGACAGTCTGTCAGGTTGAAGAGAATTCAAATTTGAAATCCAAGTCAATACTGGACTCTGTGGAAGCTGCATCTAATGCATGTAAGTGTAATTACTGCTGTCTGCCAGCAGAGGGCATCTGGAAACTGATGTTGTGTTTGGAGTATATTGTACACAAATAATTTATGATATATGGAAAGGTGCCATCAAAACTTTGTCCACATGCTCAGTGAAACTCCTGAATCTGCATTTCCAAAATAATTTGCAAGTATATTTTCAGGTTCTAAAACTTCACCAGAAGCTTCCAAAACCGGGTCTAAAAGTAGATATGTTTTGTACACAGCTTAGTATCATTAAATATATCAACTTATATTGACTATAACTTGTACTTTCTGTTTTAAAATGATTAATAGTTTTAGAGATCAAGTGGCCCATTTCCCCTTTATCCATCCCCCTAACTCATATCCAGGAAGCAGTTTTTCAGAAGATGTTCCAATTGGCTGCATGTTTGTATTTGCCACCTGCTTCCTTGCTTGTCGTAGTGGTTTCTCAGGACCTGTCTTTCAATGAGCAGACTCACAAATACCACACAACTACTCCACTAAGACAGCCCTAACAAAATTTACTAATGACCTACACACAGCAAAGGACAGTACAGTACACTAATTCTACTAGATCTATCTGCTGCCTTTGACACTGTTAACCATGCACTCCGACTGGACACACTGCACACCCTTGGCATCCGGGACACACCTCCAGAATGGATTTCTCCCTATCTCTCAAAGTATTTTCAGTGTTGCTTTTGCTAACGCTTTCTCATCTCCCCATGACCTCTCAGTAGGTGTACCTCAGGGATCAGTCCTGGGACCACTTCTCTTTTCACTCTACACACTCTCACTTGGTGACTTCATCTCATCTCTTGGCTTTAATCACCATCTGTGTGCAGATGACACACTAATCTAGCTCTCTTTTCCTGACCTCACTCCAGCTGTGCAGTCTCAGATCACTCAATGTATCTCAGCCATTTCATCATGGATGGCCCACCCCCATCTTAAAATTAATATGGCTAAGACAAAGCTGGTTGTGTTTCCTCCTAAAATCCCATCCACCAACACTCTTCTCCATCAGAATTGACAACTCTGCCATTCACTCAGTATCCAAAGCACGCTACCTTGGGGTCATACTCGAATCTAAATTAACTTTCTCTCCCCATATCCAAGCTGTCACCAGAACATGTTGCTTCTTCCTGAAACATATTGCCAAAATACATCCCTTCCTCTGCATATCAACTGCAAAAACTCTATCTCAGGCACTCATTCTCTCTAGACTTGACTACTGCAACATTCTACTCTCTGGTCTTCCTGTTTCTCATCTTTCTCCACTTCAATCTGTTATCAATTCAGCCTCAAGAATCACCACATTTGCTCACAGATACCTTCCCTCTCTTCTCCTCCTGAAATCCCTCAACTGGCTACCTATAAAGTATCGTGTATCTTACAAGATTCTCTTCCTCTCCTTAAGTCTCTTTGTTCTTCAGCACCCTCTTCCATTTCTGCTCTTATCTCCCACTACACCCTTTCCCATATGGTCTTCTCAAGGAATCTTCCTGTCCTCTCTCTACACAACTCGAGCCATCTCTTGGCTACCATCATTTTCACTGGCTGCCCCTCGACTTTGGAATGTCCTCCCTATCACAATTTGCTAATCACCCACACTCATCACTTTCACGCATCTCCTCAATACCCACCTGCTAAAGGAGGCATCTCAGTAACAATATCCTCCTTTTGCACACCGATAGACTCTTTCTGCACTTCCTTCACCATGCCTTGTACTTGCACTTATAATCCTCCTCCTACTCTCTCTGTATGTCATCATGAATTCTTATTAGATTGTAAGCTCCTTGGGACAGGGTCCCTTTCCCATTGTATGATTCCCTTGCTGCATTTCCCCACACAAATAATGCAATAATCGCACTTTAGCTTAATGTTCTTAACCCAGTTCTGTATTTTTGTATTGCACTTTCAACTTCTGTTAAGCGCTGTCTACATGTATGGTGCTATATAAATAAAGATACATACATACATACAAATATACATGCTGGTTTTGAGTCTGCTTATTGAAAGACAGAACCCAAAAGGTCATGGTAAAGTAAGAAAGAAAGTCGGTGGCAAATTAAAACATGACACCCACTGGACACATCCTGAAAGTGCTGGACCAGCCAAGCACAAGTACACCTCCTGCTGCTTTACAGCAGCAAGCAGGAGATGGAGTGAGGCGTCGGGGAACCAGCCATACCTGGGAACCTGGGAACTTTCAGAACAAGGTGACCCTGAAATTTTACAGAATGTACCACTACTAGCACATCTCATAGTGCCACACCCCCCAATAAAAAAATATTATTTGTGTTATGCTAATTATTTTCTGATGTATAAAATGTTACATTTCCTCACAGAACAGGAAAAGGGCTTTGCACTGAAAAAAATTAAATGAAATGTGAAGCACTTGAGCATGCATAATTCCTATTACAAGTAACAGTCATGTCAGGCAGCTGACAGACTCTGTGAAAAGAACAACTGTTCCAAGTCAGCCATGAAGCTTCACCCATGGGGCAGTTTCACAAAACTAATATGATCGTCACTAAATCAAAATTTCCCTTGCAACCCTACATTAATCATTCTCTTTGATTAGCTTTGACTTGTTCCTGTAGTTAGCGCACAGATTGGGGTAATACCCTTTAAATTCTCCCCAAGCGATATAGAAAAGACTCTAGTATCCACTTTAGTATTTAAATTAATACTAATGCTACTTTTTAGAAATTCAAACCTTTGAGTGCCAGAGGGGTAGACAATGCATTGCAAAGCAAAGCATTGTGTTCAATGTGTTGTGTACCTCTCTGGAACGCAAAGGGATATATTATATAGCTATTCTTGCTGAGAAAACCAAAGTATTCCCATTGTTATGGGATTCAATCATTATCCAGATGTTCTAACAAATCAAAGTAATGGTCCATATGTATTAAAGAAAAACTACCTTTGAAATTAATTAGTTTTTCCATTCATATATATGATTTAATGCTTCCCATTTTCAGAGCTTTACAGCTGATCGACAGAAATTCTTCTTAGTGATTTATGAAATACCACCACCTAGTGATAATTTTTATAATTTTTTTTATTAAAGAATAAAACAAAAAAAATATCCCAGCCAGAGGAAGCCCAATAATATATATATAATTTTTCATAATTAAACGTTACTATAAAGGAAAATTGTCTAGTGGAACATTAAATTATTGTATCATCCAGAAACAAACAGGATATAACTTGTTGTGAGACTGGATTTCGCAAAAGGCAGAATAGGCAACTGCCTTGAACTCCAAATTTTCAGTGGGGGGGGCGCAACTGTGTTGGTCACACTCGCATTCTGAGTTGTGGGTGTGGCCAGTGATATTTCAATGTCCTTTCTCCAGTTTTATTCCCCTTTACAGGATATTATTTAACCCCTCAGATGCTAGAGAGATCTCCAGAGAGGTTGCTAGGAAGTAAGGGGTTAAAGCTTTTTTTTTTTTTTTTATCCCTGCTTGTTATAGACCAAAGGTATTTTCTGTGCCAAGAAATAGTGAATGGGGCTGGGTGGCGGTGACATGTGAGGAATGGAGGTATGACTATGGGTAGAGCAAAAGGCAGCTAGAATTCCTTGCCATGGGGCACCTGGGAAGTACACACGGCCCTGCTTTCCATCCAACATAATAACAAGGGAATGTATGCGGTAGAATATATAATTAGTAAGGTAGATGATTTGAGGCTGTATGAATGACTGAATGACTTACAGTGCCATTATGACTGAATAATAGCATTGTAGTTGTACTGTAGTTAACCTTTAGATTGCTCCTCAAGCCCTGATTTATGCAAGTCTCAGGATGTCATATAAAACATATTGCATGGATCTCTATTAGTGCCATCTGCCACTTCAGGAGGCAGTTTAGCTGGAGCGTGAGCGCTAATATAAGCTGACAGCAAGAAGTAAGCTGTTAATTGTGAGAAGACAGTGTATTAATATTTTTGAACAGCCAGCTGAAAAGGAGACCAAAACAATTTTAACCATTATCATGTGTGCTCCTTGCTGCTACATGCATTTCCTATTACTGCTTTCCTAGCTAATTAATAGTGGTGTGTGCGTGATGTGAATGAAGGCTTGCTGATGCACTTGGTTCATTGCTCACATATCATGCAGAAAGACATTTTGGGCTAGATTTAAAGGCTCACGTTAAACCAGCCACTAAGTGAAAAAGGCACATTGCTCGCAAATAATAAATGAGTTACGGCAGATTCAATAGGTACTCTACGAGAATAGCTATCGAGTGTAAGCACAGCCAAAACACGTAACACAAAACCCGTTGTCGCTCATGTTAATGCACAACGTGTGGCCAAATCACCCGATAACATAGCTCAAAACAACTTGTAACATAACGCCTGCCTTTGGCTAGCAACCCTGATTGATGCAACAACAAATTCAAACACACAGCCAATCCCAAAGCCCCAAAGTATTCAAAAGCTTCAAATAAACCTATATATCCAAAAATAACCGTCACACACTGTCTGTTATCGAGTTCTTGAGAGCTAGATATCAGGACCCAGAAGCGGAGGATAGTGATCAGAGAGAGGGAGACAGGAGCATACATTGGAGGTAGAGGAGTTTTTGAGTTTGGAGTTTGGAGGGCATTGCACATAATTCGACACATATCACACCATTGCACATATTACATACACATACACATACATACACATAGTCATTTTTTTATAACACCTTACACATTTTAAATTTTATTTTCACAGTCTAAGTGACCGAATCAAAGATGAGATAGCTGCCCGTGAATTGACCGATACCTTTGTAATTTATATAGTTTGTGAACCTTATTGATACACGTATCAGAGAGCGGACGCAAAATACAGACCGCAAACCAAGGTCCTCCACAGGGCAGTGGCACAAAAATGAACTCCCACCCTTGCCTCCCTCTACTCCCGCACCTCCAGGGCATGCTGAACCTATGAAGGTGGGATTTACTAGGTTAACAAGGGAGGAACGGTCTTTTCACCGCAAAAACGGGTTGCACCTTTACTGTGGTAAAGGAGGACACCTGCTGCGGAATTGTCTGGTACGGATGGAAAACGCACGCACCTAGGTTTCCGTAGGGGACAGGTCCTAGGTGGTGTTCAGCAGTCCCCAGACGGTGTTCCTTCCAAACCGGTGGTTGATGTGGTGATTTCATGCTCCAGCTCCTCCTTTACTACATCAGCTCTGATAGATTCTGCAGTAGCAGGATACTTTATGGACAAGGAGTTTGCCGCACTACACAATATTCCTTTGGCCGAGTTGGTCAATCTGATGCAAATTGAAGCTATCGATGGGCGACCCTTGGTGCCTCCCACGAGACATGCCCGCTTTCTGTGCAGATTGGAGCATTACATTTTGAGACTTTGTTGTTTCAAATCATACAGTGGCCACATTATGCGGTCATTTTGGGCTTTCCATGGCTGCAGACACATAATCCAAGAATTAATTGGGGTTCATGTGAGATATTGGCCTGGTCTGAGCATTGTATGTGTCATTGTCTACGACAGCCTACTAGGATTTTGTGTACCTCTGCCTCCCTACCACATGAATACCAGTCTTTCAGCGATGTGTTCAGTAAGGGAGAGGCCAGCACTTTGCCACGGCATCGGGCTTATGACTGTGCTATTGATATTGCGCCTGGTGCTGTGCCTCCGAGAGGCAGAACTTACCCCCTCTCCTGTGAGATGAATTGTGCTATGGAAGAATATATTGCTGATGCATTGGAACTTGGCATCATCCGCAGATCATGTTCGCCCGCGGAGGCTGGATTCTTCTTTGTTAAAAAGAAATCTAGAGAACTAAGGCCATGTATTGATTATCGAGGTCTCAACAAGCGGATGATCAAAAGTGCCTACCCGATTCCACTCATCACCGAGCTGTTTGACCGTCTTATGGGTGCCACCATTTTTACTAAACTGGATTTGAGAGCTGCATATAATCTCATCCGTATTAAAGAAGGTGATGAGTAGAAAACCACTTTTAATACTCGCACTGGGCACTACCAATACCTGGAAATACCAATCGGGCTGTGCAATGCCACAGCGGTGTTTCAAGAACTGATTAACAACGTGCTCCGAGATTTGTTGCAGTCCTGTGTAGACGATATTTTAATTTATTCTCCTGATTTTGATACACATCGTATTCATGTGGCAACAGTACTTCAGAGACTCAGGGAGAATAAATTGTTCTGTAAAATCGAAAAATGTGAATTTCACGAATCCATGGTACCCTTCCTGGGGTACGTCATTTCCAAGCAGGGCATTGCCATGGATAAAGAGAAGTTGTCAGCTGTGTTACATTGGCCATGTCCCAACGGCCTCAAAGCCATTCAAAGGTTTCTTGGCTTTGCCAGTTATTATCGAAAGTTCATTCGTGACTTTTCTAGAATTGTTAAGCCTCTCACGGATCTGACACATAAGGCTTCCGAATGGTCGGAGGAGGCTGAAGAGGCCTTCGAGGCACTAAAAGCTGCATTTGCCTTCACACCGGTTCTGACCCACCCCAAAACAGACCTACCCTATACTCTGGAAGTGGATGCGCCTGACACGGGTGTGAGGGCTGTACTATCACAAAGGTCTGGTCCTGGTCAGGTACTTAAGCCTTGTGGGGGGTTTTCGAAAAAACTGACCAAAGCGCAATCTGTGTACGAGATTGGTGATCGTGAATTGTTGGCCATCATCCTTGCGTTACGTGAATGGCGTCACCTGTTGGAGGGCACTAGGGCGCCGATTCTTATTCTAACCGATCACAAAAATTTATTGTACTTGTTGGAAGCTAAGAGATTGTCGCCAAGATAAGCGAGATAGGCTCTCTTTCTTTCAATTTTATAGTGTCCTATTTGCCTGGTTCCAAGAATGTTCGTGCTGATGCACTGTCCAGTCAGCACGGGCCGGAATTGGAATCTGACGTGCAGCCGGTACCAATTATTCCCCAAGATCGCATCCTGGCTACATTGCGGACTAGCATCACTTCTCCTCTCGGGCAGGAGATCTTGGCAACTCAGGTTGAGTCTCCCCTGAAAAGCCCATGGGTAAATGTTTTGTGGCTGAACCTTTTCAGACCAGATTACTTGAGACCTATCATGCTTCTTGGGCTGCAGGTCATGTGGGCAGAGATCAATTATTCTGGTCGTTGTCTCAAATTTTCTGGTGGCCTGCTCTAAGAACTGATTGCGCTAACTTCACTGCCTCCTGTACTGTGTGTGCTCGTTCTAAGTCACCAAGGCATCTGCCTGTGGGTCTTCTGCAGCCTGTTCCAAATGGCGACCAACCATGGTCTCATGTATCAATTGATTTTTTGGGTGAATTACCTGTCTTGAGGGGCTACACGTATATCTTGATGGTGGTGGACAGGTCGCCAAAGAGGTATTCAAACTCCATGGTGTACCCAAGGTGCTTGTATCGGACCGTGGCAGTCAATTCATATCCAGATTTTGGAGGGCTTTCTGCAATCAGATGGGCATTCAGTTATGATACTCGTCTGCTTATCACCCACAGACGAATGGGGCCGCGGAGTGCTCTAACCAAGGGCTTGAACAATTCATTTGTTGCTTTGTGTCCAACCACCATGATAACTGGGCTGAGTTGTTACCTTGGGCGGAATTCACCAGAAACTGTGCCTTCAATACCTCATCCGGGAGCTCACCCTTTCTTGTCAACTATGGGTTTCAACCATCTTTGCTCCCGGATTAATTTCAGGTGCAGCAGATGCCAGCCCTTGACGAACATATCCGGCAGCTCCACTCCACGTGGGCGCAAGTGCAAACCTCACTACGTGAGTCCTTCCAACGTTATCAATGGCATGCCAATAACAGGAGGTTGCCGGCTCCTGTTTTTCAAGCTGGGGACCGTTTGTGGCTTTCTTCTAGAAACCTGAATCTGCAAACCTCGTGCAACAAATTTGCCCCACGTTTTGTTGGACCATTCAAAGTCCTCCAGCGGGTCAATCCTGTTTCCTATGCTTTGGAAATTCCCGCAAGCATGCAAATTCACAATGTCTTTCACGTATCTCTACTCAAACCTCTGGTTTGTAACCACTATACCTCTGCTCCAGTGGTTCCTGGTCCTGTCCGTATTCAGAACCATGATGAGTATGAGGTTCAAAGTATTTTAGACTCACGCAGTGTTCGTGGTCAACTCCAGTACCTGGTTCATTGGAAGGGCTATGAGCCAGAGCAGTGTTTCTCAGCTCCAGTCCTCGGGGCACACCAACAGGTCATGTTTTCAAGATATCCCTAATTAATCACAGGTGAATCAATCACAATGACTGAGCCACTAATTACTCACCTGTGACTGAGCAGGAACAACCTGAAAACCTACACTGTTGGTGTGCCCCGAGGACTAACGTTGAGAAACACTGAGTCAGAGGACCGTTCTTGGGTCAAGCATTCTGATATTCATGCACCATTATTGTTGCGTCGATTCCACACTAAGTTCCCCTCTAAGCCTGGTCCTCCTCCACGGGGAGGGGGTCATTGAGGGGGGTACGTCCATTGTCGGGAAGGGGTTAAGGCACTAACGTTACCCAGCTGTGTAGATCTCTGTGATCTGTGCAGCAAACTGAGAGATCTGTGAGATGTGATCAATGGGGGCTCTGTTACCATAGCTCTGAGAACACAGCCATGGATTTAAAAGCATATTTTATTGACACTATACAATCTCTTTAACACAATGGTCTGGAAACCTCTCTATCATTCAAAGGTTTAAAAACTCCATTTAAAACAATGCAAATGTTTTTGTCCTCTGTGGTAAGATTGGTTCCCACAGAATTGCTCCACTTTAGTTTGCTCATAAAACCCTTTGTTTTCAAATCAATAAATATTATTTTAATGGAATCATTTTAAAAACTATTAATCAAAGTTTATACTACAAGCAACCAGAAGAAAACTGCTTTATATTGATGCAGAATAAGTGCATATTAGCAGATGATTTTATTTCTTTTTTCCCTAGTGCAGGACAAGGTTGCATCACACCATGAATCAATACTAAACGCATTGCCAGCTAAAAGTAATGTTGAACAAGTGTTATTGGATCTAAACAGACAAATTAATACAGTAAGTTTAGAATTTTCTTTTAGCAATAAAAAAGGGTAAATGGTTAGTTGGCTGAAAACTGTTAGCAGTTGATAATGGTATTGGTTAACCCCTTCACTGCCATAAGTGAATACTAGTCTGCAATGAGCTGAATATATCTATGCACTTTAAATGTAATCCGTTTAGAATGTTCAACCATCTCACTATGATTAAATGAGATTAACACAGAACGCGTTAGGAGGTTCATGTGATGTTTACCATTTACATCTACAATGTTAATTTTTATGCAACATGACGCTGTTTTTAATTTTGTACCAATAAAAATCACTTTTATGGAAAGATCTGGGATTGAGTTGGCTGCTGGAAAATAGTGGGGCTGTTGTACCACTCCCTTCCTGTGTCGTCAACTTTGTCGGAGCCTGTGGCCGAAGCTGTAGGGGGTAGCTCCAGACCAGCACAGACCTTACAGCAGTGGTTCTCAACTCTGATCCTCAGGATCAACTAAAAGGCCAGGATTTGATGATTTCCTTGTTAGAGCACAGGTGAGTTAATCAATGTGAATGAGCCTCTGATCACATGATTTCCTTGTTAGAGCACAGGTGAGTTAATCAATGTGAATGAGCCTCTGATCACATGATTTCCTTGTTAGAGCACAGGTGAGTTAATCAATGTGAATGAGCATCTGATCACCACACCTGTGCTCTAGCAGAGAAATGCCTAAGTCCTGGCCTGTTAGTGGGTCCTGAGGGCAGGAGCTGAGAAACACTGCCTTACAGCCTTGGTAAATTGGGAATATTTTCCTTGAACTAAATGGATATATATCAATTGTAGCAAACTTGTTATTTTTGTAACTGCTTCCACAACCGAATTTTACTATGCACTTTAAAGGTTAACTCTTAAAATGTAATCCCTTTAGGATGTTCAACCATCTCAAATTCTGCATTCATTAAATATAGCACATTTATCATAACTAGAGTTATTTATACACTTACTGTAACTAGGTTCCTGTTTTGTTCCAGTCTCCTGTTCTCAATGAGCATCCGCTGTTTCTTGGGTTGTCACCAGGGTGCGGGCCAGCTCCTCCAGTTGGCAGTAATCTGGCCTTGCAGCCAGCATCTGTAGTTTAGTCTAGGCCGCAGCAAGGCAACTTGAGCAGCCACTGCCTTCCAGCCACACTCCCTAGCAAGCACTCACCATCATCTGGCTCACTGAGGCTTACCTAGCAGTATCCTCTATATGCTAATTGTTGTTTCACCTATATTTATATTAATAGAAGTCTGTCACCTATTTGTGTAGCTCTCACTTTACAAAGCTATAGTCAGGCAGCTTACACTGGGCCCTCACCTTATCTGTCAGATCATCATACTGTCTTAGCCATATTGAATTTCAGATGGTGGTGGGCTGTCCATGAGGTTGCTATAAGACACTGAGAGCCTTTAAACTGTACAGCCAGTGAGGTCATTGGAAGGACCTGTGTATCATCTGTGTAGACATAGTAGTTAAAGCCAAGAGATGAAATGAGGTTACCAAGTGAAAGGGTATAGAGAGAAATGAGAAGTGGTCCCAGGGTTGATCCCTGGAGTCCACCCACTGTGAGACCATGAGGACAGGAGGAGGTATTAGCAAAAGAAACACTGAAAGTATGATTTGAGAGATAGGAGGCAATCCATTCTAGAGCTATGTAGTGGATGCCAAGGGTGTGTAGTGTGTCCAGTACGATTCATGATCCAGTGTCAAAAGCAGCAGAAAGGTCTAGTAGGATTAGTACACTGTATTGTCCTTGCCCTTTGCTCTGTGTCGGTAAGTAGTAACATTTTAGTAGTGCTGTTTCTGTGGAGTAATTGGAATGGAAACCTGACTGTAATGGGTAAAGGAGAGAGTTGGAATTGAGGAAAAATATTGTGTGAGAAGACAAGGCATTCCAGGATCTTAGATGCAATGGGTAGGAGAGAAACTGGTGGCAATTTGAAAGACAGGTGGAGTCAAAGGAGATTTTTTTGAGGGAGGCTAAAGGACTTTATTGGCAGTATATATCATGTTATACAGAAAAAGCAGCTAATTCTGGGATCTTGAGCTCTTCCTGCCATCTAGTGGCAAAAAGACTGAACTGCACTTTTCCTGCTCCTATATATATCCTTGCCTTGGGAAACTAGATTTTTTCCCTTCAAGCTCCTGTTCTTTCTCCTACCTCTGAGTGGCTGCTCTCAGGTGATGTATAGTGTACCCATCCCATCAACTAGCTTTATGGCCAGTACTTCTAATCATGGCCTATGCCGCAGCAAGGGTACTCTAGTTCACTACTACAGTTTCCAGCATAGCACTCAGTCCTTCTCATTATAGCAACTGGGTGGCTCACTCAGGAGGTTTTCCTATATTTCCAACATTACAGTATGAAAATGAAAGGGATAGTTATACTTTGATTAAAATTTATCTCTCAGTCTTCCTTATAATTTTTTTTCTCTGTCGTCTAATATAGCTTACAGGTGCCATGGGGAGGTGACAGCTCTTCCTACTAGGTTGGAACAATTCTTCAATAAGTGCAGGGTGGAGCCTCCTCCTCCTCCTTAGCAGGCTAGCTAGCCACTCCCCCTCTCCAGATAAGATTTGTTCCATCACCGATACGCTTTACCGCAACGCTGCAATGCTCCATTGATCTCAATGGGACAGGCTGCTTGAGGACATAGCTCTGCAACCTCTCCATGCACCGAGTTGAGATATGGGTCATTCTTCTTGTCTGCCCTTGCCTTACACTCTTTTTACCATCCTCAGTGTCTTGGGGGTCCCTGGGGGTGTCCGAATTCTGCATTTGATACTCTTTGAGGAAAACTACATTTGCTATAAATACCCATTTTAGCTGATTGGCTCTGATCTGGTTTCCATTTCATTTCTTTCTTTTACACGAGTATCCTATACAGGGCTTGGATTCCTTTACTCTCTTCCACAGATTAACGATTCGCTTGCCAAATAAGTACTGTTTAGGTTTCAGGGGTGAACCTTTTAATCTGGGTGAAAGTATTTGGGTTAACTACTACTGTAGGCACTATTCTCCTGTTAGGATGTCGTATCATAAGGAATATGGGGCTAGACCTAAGGCTAAGGATTCAGGGGAATCATTAACCCCTCTTGCTCAATGTTCCTCATGCCACTGCTTCCCAGAGACTACTGAGGTCACTTATGCCTCTCATACTCTGTGGCCCCTGCTTCTCTGCCTGGGCCCTCCAGCCATGGACAAGAGCCACATTGGGTCAAAGACTTAAATTCCTCTATGGCACAGTTTCCTCTTTCTCTTCAAGGGGCCCTCCAATCTTGGAAACCCCTCACTTCCTTCAGGTTGTGGCCCCTAAGGCCCCTGGCATTCCTTATTTATCTGATTCTTCTATGAGGAATCTCTTGAAGAGTCTGAGGATGGTGTTTGTTCAGAAGGGGCTTCTTTCCAGTTTCATGGCGCCCTTTGAGGCTGACCCTGAACCCTTTTCTGAGGGTCTCATTAAGACAGTTTTATCTACCCTTAACATTCCTGTTAACCCTGTAGAGCCACAGTCTACTTCTGATGTCTTTTCAAGACAAAGAAGTCCAGTACTGTCTTTCTGCCTAATCCCACTACTGATCAAACTATTCTGGATGGGTGGAAGATTCCTGAGAAGTGTCTCACTATTTCCAAGAAGGTTTCTAAGCTGTATGCCTTTGTTGATTCAGCTTTGGCTCAGTGGTCTACACCACCTCAGTTGGATTCCCCTATTTCTAGTCTACTGCCTTGCCTGTTGCAGATGCCTTGGCACTCAAAGATCTGACTGATAGGAAACTGGAAGCTATCCTCAAAGCTATCTTTTCTGCAATAGGTGCGCCCTTGAGGCCCACCTTAGCGTCCGCATGGGTTAATAGGGCTATTGCTATTTGTACTGAACAGCTGACTGACGCTGTCCTTAAAGGTGCCCCTAAGGAGGACCTTTTGCCCATTTTGGCTAATATTTCTGAGGCTCAGCATTATATTACTGATGCCTTGTTTGATGCCATTAGGCTTGAGGCTAAGACTTCCGCCTTCTCTGTAGCTGCCAGGCGCACGCTGTGGCTTAAGATTTGGTCTGCTGACTTGGGGCTCGATTCTATTACCCGCGCTATAACCGGCGTTACAAGAAAAACAAGTAGCGCAAATTTTGCAAACATGTGTTACGCAGAACCACAGTAAAACAAAACTGGCGTAGACAGCACTTTTCAGAGTAGTAACAAAACTGGCGCTGTCTGCTTTTTTCCGACTACCGCCTACAAAAAACACGCAAAATGTTAAAGTCCAAGGAAATAGGCGTACATTTGACGACAGAAAGATCAAGTTCAGTGTTAGATGTGTTCTCCACATAACAAAATCTGACAGAGTGCCTCCCTCGACATATTAACCCCCCCTTTTAAAAGTCGACTTACAGTGCTTTCTTTCACCATATTAATTTGACAAATATTGTTCATAGTCGACAATTAACCCTTCCCCTTCCAAATCCGACTTACAGTGCTTTCTTTCACCATATTAATTCGACGAATATTGTACATCAGACATTTTAACCCCCCCTCCCCTTTGAAAAGACGACTACGGCGCTCCCATGACTTTCTTTCACTATTTTTATCAGACATTTTTCTTCTCCTATTATATTTGACATGCCCTCATATTTTGTATTGCAGGATTAACCCTATGAGTACCAGAGAGGTATTGTAATGTGTTTGCTACCCCTCTGGTACTCATAGGGTTAATAGGCAACCTGTATATGTATAAAAAAAAGATTTTTGTTTTTATTATATATGTAAATTGTGTGAGAATGTAATTAAATATTTAATTTATGTGTGACAATGATGTTCTTTTTTTAAATTATATATGTAATTTGTATTAAGAAAGTACTTCAGACCTCAAGAGGGGTATCATGACCCCTCGTGACACATGGGGGCGACAATTGCCCCCTTTTGTTAATTAAAGAGCATATAACCTATGTGAAACATAGGTTATATGCTCTTTAATAAAGGGGGCAATTGTCGCCCTCATGCTAATAAAAATAAATGTTGAAAGAAAGTCATGGGAGCACTGTAGTCAACTTTTCAGGGGGGGGTTAAAATGACGGATGTACAATATTCATTGAATTAATATGGCGAAAGAAAGCACTGTAAGGGGAGGGGTTAATTGTCGACTATGAACAATATTTGTTGGATTAATGTGGTGTAAGAAAGCACTGTAAGTCAGATTTAGAAGGGGAAGAGTTAATTGTCGACTTTGAACAATGTTTGTTGGATTAATGTGGTGGAAGAAAGCACTGTAAGTCAACTTTTAGAAGGGGGAGTTAATATGTCGAGAGGGGGAACTTTATGTCGGATTTCTATGCTGTATACTGTATTATACACTGCTTTTGTTCGAACAACGATGGTTTTGAAACTGTCGTTATGGTTTCTGACTTAAATGTAACCACAAAACAGGCGGTAATACTGAGTGTGGGTAATAGGATACTGATTGCACATTGTTTTTAGTTGCTTCCTATGGGCTTTTATTAGACTGGTGGTAAGTATAATTACCACTGATTTTGCTTTCACAAGTCGGGTAATAGGATAGCAAAAACTGACTTTAAAAAAAATGCCTGTTTTATTTTTAGCGCTGGTAATAGAATCGAGCCTCAAATCTCTAAAAAATCACTGGTCTCTCTTCCCTTTCAGGGTACATCCCTATTTGGCCCTGAATTGAAGAACATCATCAGTGAAGCCACTGGGGGAAAGAGCACTTTGTTGCCTCACAGTCAGAAGTACCTCAGGTTCTCTTGCAGCCTAGGGCACTTCCAGTTCACCACCCGGCCCTTTGGGGTCACCACGGCTCCTCAGGTGTTTGAACGGGTTTAGGGGCAGTGACTGCCTTCCTACACACCAAAGGAATTCACGTGACTCCATACATGGATAACCTTCTGTTGAAGGCTCCTTCCAGTGATCTCCTGAATCTGCAACATGGACAAGTCTGCTCCAGTTCCTGCTCAGGACCTGATCTTCCTGAGTCTTCGCTTGGACAATCGTCAGAACTTGGTGTTCTTGATTGAAAACTTTGTTCAGCAGATAAAGTCCAAGGTGTCTCACTCCCTGGAGTGTTCATCTGCTCAAGCGAGGAAATTCTCATCTCTGGTATGCAAGATGGTATCTACCATGGAAACAGTTCCATTCTCCATGGCTCACACCAGAGACCTTCAGAAGTTTTTGATCCGTGTGTGCTGGGGGGATAAGGCCCTTCTGGATCACTCTGTATCCCTTTCTCCCTGACGTGAGGCTAGCCGTCCTCTGGTGGTTGGAGTGCTCCAGCCTAAGGAAAGGGAGGCCATTTGTGATTCCGTATTGAACCATGCTTACTACAGATGCCAGCCTGTTTGGCTGGAGAGCTGTTGTGGGTCATCTGCATGTTCAGGGTCATTGGTCGGCGGAGAAAACCCTCCTTCCCATAAACATTTTGGAACTCAGAGTGATTCTCCATGCTCTGAAGTACTGGACCTCTCATCTGGCAGGATGCCCAGTCTGTGTCCAGTCACACAACGTGACAGCCGTCACCTATGTATATCAACAAGCAAGGAGGCACCAGAAGCTCAGCTGCTTGGTTGGAGGTAAAGGCTAATTTAGCCTGGACAGAGGCACATGATCCTGCCATCTCCACCATGCACATTATAAGCGTAGAAAAGTCCTGGCAGATTTTCTCAGTCGCCAGACTGTAGATCCCAGGGAGTGAGAAATCCATCTGGAGGTTTTCACCCTGTTGGTGCAGAAGTGGGGCCTTCTCTGGATAGAACTGATGGCCACCAGGGAAAACTGGAAGGTTCAGTTCTTTTGCTCTCGCTGGAGGGATCCTGGCGTTCACGGTGGATGCTCTGTCTGTTTCGTGGCAATTTCATCTGGCTTACATCTTTCCTCCACTTCCTCTCCTTCCCAGGATGCTGAGGAAGAGTTAGATGGATGGTGCATCAGTTATTCTGATTGCACCTTATTGGACCAAACAGCCTTGGTTTCTGGAATTACTGGCTCTGGCTGCTCAGGATCAGTTTCCTCTGTCACGCAGACCGGATCTTCTTCTCCAGGATTACCTCTGGGAGGATGTGGACAGTCTGGGCCTTAGCCTTAGTTCCTTGAAGGTCCAGACCACAGCTCTTTTGGTCTTTTATCAGAGACGTATTGCCATGATGCAGGGTGTCAAGGTTCATGCTTTCCCTGCTTACGAGGCTCCCACCCGTCAGCGGGACCTTAATCATGTCTTCGGAGTATTGCAGCTGCCTCCTTTTGAGTCCTTGGCTACCAACCCTTTATGTCTTGTGACGTGGAAGTGGGCCTTTCTTTTGGCTGTGGTCTCTGTCAGCAGAGTTGCTGAACTTCAGGCCTTGTGCTGCAAACCACTTTTTCTGTTCTCTGTACCTCCCAGGAATTACTTCCTAAGGTGGTCTCTGAGTTCCACATCACTCAGGGGATTGTTGTGCCTTCATTCTGTCCTGACCCTAAATCTGACAAGGCGAGGGATCTCAACTTGTTGGATGTAGTGCGTTGCCTCAACCTCTATGTGCACCGTATTCCATACTTCGTAAAATGGATGCTCTGATTGTCATCCCTGAGGGTCCCAGGGCTGGTCTGGCTGTATCCAAAGTGACCATTGCATCCTGGATCAAGTCTACCTTTCACAAGGCTTATGAGCTCAGAGGGAAACCTGTTCCCTTTCGCATTACAGCACATTCCACCAGGTCTGTTGGGGCCTCCTGGGCCTACAAGAATCAGGCCTTTGCCGATCAGTTGTGCAAGGCGGCCACTTGGTCTTCTGTGCACACCTTTACAAAACACTACCGGGTTGAGAGCACTATTATGGTATTCATGCTCCCTCTATATGTCCTATTCACATAGACACCACTATTATGTAATATATGTGTACTATAAATGTCTCATTATCATGATTGGCACTGTTGTGCTATATTTGTGTTTGTTTGTGACTGCACTATTTTGTTATACATAGAAACATAGAATTTGATGGCAGATAAGAACCATTCGACCCATCTAGTCTGCCCATTTTTCCTACTGTAAAAACCTCAAACCTTATTTTGTCATTGGTATTGTCTTATGTTCAGGACAGCCTTATGCCTATCCCATGCATGTTTAACAGTTAAGAGCATTAAATACTATTATCAAAGGCCTTTAAAAATCTGCTCAGTTTCTAGTCCGTACACATCTTCCCATAGATGGACAGCTATTCAAAAAACTATCAAACTTGATCCATGACAATCCCATTGACCCATTGAACATCATACCAACACCATCCTCCTAAGCACCATTTACATAGCCTATTTCTGATTCTTTAGTCCTGGTGAATTCTCAGTTTCTAAGAATCATAGCCCATTGCTCAGAAAGTCAGATCTCACCAGACATCAATTTCACTTCTTCCTACACTTAGCCCAGTCTAAAACTGATCTTCATTCAGGAGTCAATATCCCCTTCTACCCTACTTTTGATGCCTGGTGCCCAGTCAACAGCTTAGACTGAGCTGTCTTCTGTCAGGCTTTCCCAACTCTAGCCCCCTTCTCTTCATGGACGACGGCCCTCTAAAAACCTCTTCAATCATGAAACACATCAGAATTTTTACACCTACGATTGCAACTGACCCCCGAACTCTATTCTGAACACTCATTCAGAATAGCAGCAGCCTCCTCAGTATCTAAAAATGCAGTCCCAGCACACATTATTTAAAAACTAAGATGCTGGCAATCCCTTGCTTCACAAAACGCATTTACAATCCACAACACAAAATATGTTTAGCACTCTCTTCCCTCACGCATTAGTCTGCTTTCACCATTCAGCCTTTCTTTTAGCCTCTAAACAGGCCCACAGTCACTCGCTCAAGTCTGGGTTCTCTCACCCAGGTGTCTGACACACCTCTTCACCCTTGCTTTGCATTCTCATTTCCTTCCTCTACCCGACTGAAAGTCCAAACCATGCTGTGTTTGTGGGTGGGGCCAAATGCCTATTTAATCCCTTTAGGCCAGCCCTTCTCTGTTCTCAAGCAGAATCCCACCCACCCACTAAGCAGACCCACTGTCACTCGCTCGAGCCTGGATTCTCTCACACAGGTGTCTGCCACACAACATCACCCTTGCTCTGCACGCTCACTTCGTTCCCGACTGAAGGCCCTGACCACAATACATATTATGTAATTGCAAGTATATATAATTCATTTAAGTATCTGTATAGCCAGATCTCCTTCATAACATATTGTCTTGTCTTCTGCTCATAGTTTTACAAGTTCTGCAAGATTTATGTGCTTTCTTCTGTGGACATCAGCTTTGCATGCAAGATTTTGCAACCCACAGTTTTTTTCTCTCCCTTCCTGTGTTTTTAGGATTGTTTTGGATGTCCCGGTGGTCTGTATGGATGCAAGAAGAACTGATTCTTGTACTTATTGATAAATCCTTTTCTCTTAGTCCATTGGGGCACAAAGCATACTCCACCTGAGAACAATCTTACTCTCTGATGGTTTTGGGTTGCCCTGTTCTGTCTCTCCTTCTCTGTGTCAGTGATTTTACCTTTCTATATTTTGCTATATGTAAACTGGCCACTAGGTGGAGTTTGGAGGGTAAAAGTACAACAGAAGAGAGGAAGGAAGTACTGTTTTACTTTGAGATAACAGTTAAAATGCTGTGTCTTTTTTTACCCCTATGCTCCCTGTGTCTATTAACAGAAAACCATTTATCGGTAAGTACAAAAAATGCCCTTTTCTCAACTACACCTAATAGTGCAAGTTTTCTGGATCTCCCTCTCTGAGCACAGGTGTAAATTGTAGATCTTTCAGTATGATTAGTTCACCTATACTATGTAAGAGAAAGCCCCAAAACCTGCCCTGGTAGGGGTACTTGAGGACCATAGTTGAGAAACTCTGATGTAATACAAGGAGCAAAGGAGACAAATGCCCCAAATAGCCCATACACTCCCATTCTGCCTGTCCTACATAGCAAAGAGGACATTCTAGCACTAAGGCGATAGGCAGGCACAGCACACAACACATGCCCCTTACACCTATTTCAGTGAGAAATTGCATCTCTCTATATATAAATAAATACATTTATTTTAAGCCCTTAAAGGCAAATGATGTGCCAGGACCGTCACAACTATCTCTGATGGTCCAGGCAGATCATTAGTTTTTTATCAAAGTGCTCATGTTGGCGCATGATCACGATGGGAATCTAAGACTGACTGCATCAAGACTGGAGCAGTCAGTTTCAGCCTCTCCCACAACAAGCTGGGACATTTGATTGTGTGTACTTAACGGCTCTGCAAACAAAATGGCCTTGGTCCTTAAGTGCACAAAACCCCCTGGTCCTTAAGGGGTTAAAACCTGTATGCATTTTAATACAGTAAAAAATAGCTTCACTCCTCTGTGTCTGTCAGAACAAGAGGTTATGGTCTAATTAAAATCCTCACTGTCACATACTTCTCAGGGTAGACTTTTGTTTATCCCAGGCATTTTCTGCTGTAAGCCTGTTAGACAAGTCTATCTCCGTTTCTGTAAAGTGCTACTCATTCACATTCCTTCTGAGTTATCCACCCTCTAACTTTTGATCATAACCTCTTGTTCTAATATTCTTATTTATCTGAAAATGTTTCCCTCCTGAACTATATTAAATCCATTAACACCTTAACGACAAAGGACGTACATGTATATCATGGGTGGATGTCCCTAAAGGACCCATGACGTACATGTACATCCTCGATTTCAGGGCTCCCCGCGTGGCTGCAAGCCGTTCGGGGAGCCCCGAATTGGATAAAATAAATAAAAAATGCACTGTGGTCCTTAAGTGCAGTCTGCGTGCGTGCACGACAGTCCTTAAGGGGTTAAATGTGAAATTTTCTTTCATTTCAACATTATTCTTCCTCTCTTCCAAACTATACATATTAACCCTTTGAGTACCAGAGGAGTAAGGAATGCATTGCAAAGCAATATGTCCCGTACCCCTCTGGCACTCAAAGGGTTAAAGAAGCATCAAACTTTTTTTTATGAAAACCTATATAGTATAGAATTTTTCCTACAGAGTAAAATAAGGTCACTCTCACCACTGTCAGTTTTTTTATTCAAACTTTATAACAGTTCAAATAACCAGGAAGTGAATTTACTGTGTTTACTTCCTGATTGTTCTAACTGACAGGAAGTGAGTGTGCAGTTTCTGTCACATTCTATGGAGAACTCTAAGCCACTGACTTTCCTCTCAGTAGAATGTAACAAAATAAATAACTGGAATTTGACCACTAGAGGTCACTGCTAACGTAAAAAACACAGATTTAAACAGTATGGAAATATGCATCTCTCAGCAGTGGGAGTATGCTTATTTTACTCAAGAGGAAATGTGCTACAATATCAGAGGCGTAACTAGAAGCCACCGGGCCCTGGTGCAAGAATTGCCATGGGCCCCCCCCCGCCCACATAGCCCCCCCGCCCACATTGGCCCCCTCATCCACATTGCCCCTTCCACAATGCCCCCTTCATCTCCACATTGCCCCCTTCATCTCCACAATGCCCCCTTCATCTCATCTCCACAATGCCCCCTTCATCTCATCTCCACAATGCCCCTTCCATCTCCACAATGCCCCCCTTCATCTCCACAATGCCCCCTTCCACAATGTCCCCTTCATCTCCACAATGCCCCTTCCGCAATGCCCCCTTCCATCTCCACAATGCCCCCTTCATCTCCATAATGCCCCCATCTTCACATTTCCCCTACCTCCAGTCCCTGGTGGTCTAGCGGAGTGTCTTTTCAGATCTGTGCCTCCTTCAGCACAGATCTCTGCAACCGGAGCTCCCGCGCGCTGCTGTAGTAATGCAGAGGCCGGGAGATGATGTCATCTCCCAGCACTCTGTATTACTACAACGGCGCGCCGAGTGGGAGATCAGGTAAGTGACTGCTGCGGGCGAGGGGGTCGCAGGCGGTGGCCGGGCCCCTGGAGTGATGGGCCCGGTCACAGGTGCGACCGCTGCGATCCCTATTGTTACGCCACTGTACAATATATAGTTTTTCATAAAAAGGTTTACTGTTCCTTTAAGTTCTTTGAGTCTATCCTGGTACCATGTGTCATGTCGACCCTGCACCATTTTAGGTGTCCATATAAAAACTGATGTGGTACATGAATTTATGACCTGCCCTCTCTTCCTTTTTTTTGCCTGAATGAACTATTTGGATGGTAAGTACTTTCCAAACGTATTGTGAAGCCATGCATCTGAGATGTCTTTAGCACACAACTGGGGAAAAACTGAAATAACTACTGTTGGAGCCAAACCACCATACAAAGTATTAATAGATTAAATAATTTCAGGTTCTCTATATGAAAGTACTCTTCGTGCTTCTGATGGTAGACATGACTATATATTTTGCTTCCTGTACAGACTGCAATTTTAGATTGAACTTACTGCTTAATGTAATTAAACTCCTTTTCCACAGAAAGATGAAGAGTTGACAGACCTAAAATCAAAGGTGCAGTTGCTTTTGACGTGTATGGACGTATTAAAGTCACAGCAGGGCGAGCAGCATGTGGAACTGTCAGAAAAAATAACAAAGTTATCAGATTACATGAAGTCACTGGAAAATAAAATACTAGTTGAGCTCCAGAAGATTAATGTGGTTCCTGAGCTTGCACTTACCTTGAAAGACAACACTACACAGACTTCTCCAAATACTCTTCAAGATATTGCAGATAATATCAAATCACAGGTTAAAACAATGAATATGTGTGCAGATGATTCACCTGTGTCTCAAGCTAATGTTCTTAGCATACCTGATAGAACTGGTCATGGATTTTCATCAGAACTGACAGGAAGTCTCTGTGTAAAGGAACTTGTGGGGACGCTAAAAGCATGTAATATAGCATGTTTAAATTGTGTTAAAATTCCCTCAAATTGTTTTGAATCTAAGATTTTTCAGATATGTCCTGAGCAATCAAACCCTATTTCATTTATTCAGTCTCAAAGAACGTCTTTTGAAGAGCCATCCACTTTAGTGAAGGTACCTGTAAAATCTGCACACACTTTGAATTGTAGTAATTTACAACAAAATGATAAACCTACAGATCCATCCGAAGACAATGAATATCAGCCACATAATGTATCAGAAAGAAACACTAAACATCTAAAAAGGAAAAAAGCCACCAAGCATAAAAAATATGGAAAGAAAAAGAGAACCCATTTTCCTCTGAAAAATAATACTGATACCGTTTCTACAACTAAAAGTTCACAAGATAACACTGAAAAGACGTCTTTAGAATGGGATAACTCTGCCACGTGCTCACAAAATGATTTTTTTCCAAATTCTGAGAGATGTGCACCTTCATTACCTGTCATTCTTGCACCAGTGAGGAAGGTTCAGCAAAGAAACGCACTTCTTTCCTCCAAAAAAGGAAGAGAACAACCTTTGTGCACAAAGGAAGACATTTATGAAGGCGAGAGAGTTGGACTCTGTGCACAAAAGTGTGTACGTTGGGATTTTTCCTCTGAAGAAAGCCATAACCTTCATTACAGCATGGAAAGGGAAAACCTCATGTACTGGGATTCTCCTGTAACCCCTCTGTCCAATAATAGCTCAAACGATTCTATTCTACAAGCAGAGCAGAAGAGTTGTTTATCTCTGTTTTTTGATAGTAGTGATGATTCTGGTTAAATGGAAATATTTCCATTCTCATCAGATTTTGGACGGAATTTAGAAAAAAGAATGATATGTTACTCCCTTGGGCTCTGAATTGTTAAGCGAAGAGAAAATTGTCAATGAGAACTTAACTCCAAATCATATTTTAAATCAATCAGTATCTTTAGAGTTAAAGGATCAGTAAACCTGTTTTTATTAAAACATATGCTATAGAGCTTTTCCTGTTGAGTAAAACAAGGGCACTATCAATGCTGTCAGTTGTTATTATCACAATTTATAACAGTTCAAATAATGAGGAAGTGAATTTACTGTCTGTTTACTTCCTGGAAGTTCTAACTGACAGGAAGTGACTCAGCAGTTTTGTCACATTCTGTCACTGACTTTCCCTCTCCATTAGAATGGACCAGATTATCTCATTGGAATTTGATCACTAGAGGGCACTGCAAATGTAAAAAAATACATGTTTATACTGGAATAACCCTGGAAATATGCATCTCTCAGCAGTGGGAGTACTCTTATGTAACTTAACTGGAAAAGCCCTTCAATACATAAAAAAATAAAAAAAAAATACTGCTCCTTTAAATAGGACTGAGTGCTCTGGAGACTTTTTTCTCAACACTTGATAAATCTTGGCCAATATTTTTCTTAGTTTGTCATTCTACATTTCATAGTGGCAAATGTTAACCTAATGAGTGCCAGAAGATTGTCGCTACCCCTCTGGCGCTCAAAGGTTCAACCCTTTGAGTGCCAAAGGGATACACAACGCATTGATAGAGGGGTATCCCTGGCACTCAAAGGGATAACACTGAGTGAAGCTGGCATACAATGAAGAACTAATTCTCTGGCAAACCAAGTGCACCATAGTGGACAAATGAAAATTTCCAAAATGCACATTGGTTTACATTTGACTTTTTAACTCCTTAAGGACCCATGACTTGCCCAGGCCATCATGGGTAAACGTGTGTTAAGGACTCATGAGGGTCCTGGCGCATCATGGAATTCAGGGGTCCCCACGCAGCTGCACATCGCTCGGGAACCCCTGAATCCATTGTGCGAATAAAAAAAAATGTCTGTGGTCCTTCACTGCCGGCCATGCCGCTGGTCATTAAGGGGTTAACCTCTTCAATGCTAGAGAGGTCTCACACTGCATTGTTTACACTCTAGCATTCTGGGTGTTAAACGCCACATTTAAATGATTGGGATTATTTTTGTTCCACGTGGTGCAGTTGGTTTGCCTAGAATTGCTCATTCTTCTTAAAGGGATAGTAATACTTAAAATGTAAAAAACAATATGTTGTAGGGTTTATCCCTCTGAGTCAAACAAGACTACTCCCACTGCTGAAAGGTGTTTCATTCAAAAGTTATTAATTTTCAAAGTTGAATTTTTTAGGTGCAATATCACAGTGGCCTGAAATGGTACAGTGGCGCTGTTGCTACACCATCATATGAAGATTTATGGTCCCGGGACCAGAGCTGTCCATAGGATCGTGTAGCAACAGCGCCACTGTACAATTTCAGGCCACTGTGATATTGCACCTAAAAAATTCAACTTTGAAAATTAATAACTTTTGAATGAAAGACCTCTCAGCAGTGGGAGTAATCTTGTTTTACTCAGGGGGATAAACCCTACAACATATTTTTTTTTACATATTAAGTATTACTATCCCTTTAATACATCAGCTGCAATATTCGTTAAAAACAGATGTACATTTCCTTAAATGTAAATGCATTAAAGAGTCATAATTTTACTTAAATGTTTCACTATTTTCATTATTTATTTTCTAAATGTAGCCCTAGGTGTGTAATGCTGACAGTGTTATCTACAGTTCTCAGTATAAGCTGTTTAAAGTGTTTCGTGTTGTGCTCTGTCCGTGCTCTAGTCATCCAAATGGAACCTCAAGTTGGTTAATCACCTGTAATTATACTGAAAGGAGACAATTAAAATGTCAGTGTTATTAAACTACATTCTAAAATTATACATTTGTATTGATTTATTTAATTATACGTTCGTTATGACATGTAGGGCCATATGTGTAAAGCAAATGTACAGCAATTCTGGGGCAAATCAACTGCACCATAGGGAACAAATAAACATACTCATGAATTTAAGCGTTTTTTTTTTAACTCATTGGGGGTTATGTACTAAGGTGTGATAAAGAGGTGATAAAGTGGAGATGACATCTCAAATTATATCACTTCTCCAGTTCCTATGTTATTCCATGGAGCCAATGCACTAATGTCCCTTCCACTTGACAAATTTTAGAGCATTGGCTCCATAGAATAACATAGGAACTGGAGAAATTATATCACTGGAGAAGTCATCTCCACTTTATCACCTCTTTATCACACCTTAGTACATAACCCCCTTGCATTTTAGAGAGGAACTGCTTTTCCTTGCATTGAATCTGATGTGCTAAGAAGAAATGAAGCAATTAGTGAAGTTGCTTTGTCTCAGACTTGCTCCTGGGAGAAGATGTACTAAAGGACGATAAGGGCCCGGATGTCGATATGGAGGCGAATTCATGCAAATGGCATATCAAAAGCATGCATGACTTTGCCATCATATCCTTTTGAATTCTCTACCAATCAGCCACAATCTGCCGACATTACCATGAGTCCGCCAGGCCTTCAACAGGTTTAGGATTTTGTCTGCCCAACTGAGCAGATGTGAGCAGATGCCAGTGGTGAAGCTTGGTGAAGTCACATCCAGTCAAATCTTGTATAGAAGGAACCGCTGCACACGATCACCATGTATTCAAGGTGCTCAAGGCCCAAACAACATATTGTAACAATCCATAGAAGTAAGCCAAGCACCCCCTTCATTATTTAACTCATTTAAAAATGTGAAAATGCCAGTACTGGTCCAACGTTTCAGTCCCGTGTTGGTACTTTCATCAGGGATTACGTTACAGAACGCCGGCTCCATTGTGTTATTTAAACACATCCCTCATTGAATTTGGTGCCGGAATCAACCATAGAGATCGGTCCATTGTCAAAACAATGATCACCAAATCATTACAGAATAGAATATTGGAATATGATATATAACACAATACCACCTGCTGCATACCACTC
This sequence comes from Rhinophrynus dorsalis, assembly GCA_037306005.1. Taxonomy (NCBI): domain Eukaryota; kingdom Metazoa; phylum Chordata; class Amphibia; order Anura; family Rhinophrynidae; genus Rhinophrynus; species Rhinophrynus dorsalis. The sequence continues at coordinate 45,000,228 of CM074722.1, forward strand.
ATTAAACCTAAATATAATTAATTAAACTAAATTGCTTGTTAAGCCAGTTCAGTGATAGAGTCCGTAATGTGTAGATCCAGCACATCTCTTTTTTAAAGAGTCTGGTCTCTTTAACCCCCCCCCCCCATCCCCCAGGATTCTGTTTAATCACTTGAAATGGAAACCATCTCAGATCCTTAACACAGTGTTTCATAGCTACAAAATGTCTAGACACTGGGGATATTTTCAACTGTTGTTCGTTAAGGGTATTATTCAGTCCTCTCGTGATTCAAGAACGATGATCTCTTAAGTGCTCCTTGAATGGTCTACTTGTTTTGCCTACGTAACATATCTCACATGGGCATAAGAGTCAATATATTACAAATGACGTAGAACAAGTAATATAATCTTTAACCTTAATCTCATAATTCTACTTGGGAACCGTAAACATTGATCCCATTATCATATGGCTGCATGTCACGCAACCTGCAGACTTACTTACTAGATATTTTGGGTGTCATGTATTTATCAATGGGATACGAGCACACTAATTCATCACGTATGCTTCTCCCCCGTTTGTATCCAAAGAGTGGGGGTTGAGAAAACATGCCCAATTTTGGGATCCTTCTCTAACAGCGCCCAATGTTTCAAGGTAGTCTCATCCATGGATGTAATACTGAGAAGTCTTTCTACTGGACATCCCATTATTTCTTCTAGACCACTGTTTTCAAACCATTCAACATTACCCAAATATTTGAGGAATTAATGTCTTTACATACAGGACTTCTAATGAACCCACACTGAAATTGGTAACAAGAATATCAAAGCATTGGAAGCGTGCATATAGATGTCACCAGGTTTATGAAGGTGTACTTGTCTAGAATGTTCCATGCATGTAATGATAATAAGGGTCCACTGATTATTACATTTAAAGGGGAACATTCACCAAAAAAAAAAATTTGAGCGAGCATTTTACCCCATAAAGGAAGGTTAGCTCTGGGTTTTGATTTTTTTTTTTACTTATCTACCAGTGGAGATAAAGTCTTCTAAACGGGCACTTCCACCTTGTGCGGCTCACAGTATGTGTGGATCGGCAGAGCAGTACTTCCCACCTCCCTCCCAGCTGCCCCAAGGAGCGCATTCATGTTTCCCTTCCCAGCTGTATTTCTGTGGGCTAACATTACAGCAAGCTCCATTTACCATGCTACTGAGCTTGCAATCTCAGTAACATGGTAAGCGAAGCTTGCTGTAACATTAGCCCACAGAAATACAGCTAAGAAAGGAAGCATGAACGCGCTCCCTGGGGCAGCATGGAAGGAGGTGGGAAGTCCTGAGGAGGCATGCCGCATACACTGTGTGCCGCACATTGCGGAAGGGCCCGTTTAGAAGACTTAATATCTCCACTGGTAGGTAAAAAAAAACAAAAAACAACAAAACCCAGCGCTAACCTTCCTTTATGGGTTAAAAGCCTTGCTTAAATTTTTTTTTTAGGTGAATGTTCCCCTTTAAGTCCTACTCAGTTAATTTACCATTGCTGTAGCATGTATTCGTACTGTGTGTTGGTGCCATTGGTTTGGAGTGGGTGCCAGCTGGTGTATGCTCTCATCTGTTGGCCAATCAGAATACAGGATGGTGTTGCCTATTGATAATGGAGACCTCTATATGGTATTGTAGGACTATATACATGTAAAGTTTTAAAGAACAGATACAGACATTTAAAATTTAACTTGATCATAACACAATTTTTACCCAGCCATAAATTCTTAACTCTTTAAATACTGCAGGGGTATACAATGCACATCCCAATTGCATTTAAAGAGTTAGGGATTGATGCTGAAGTCTGAGTTGTCTCCACTCCTCCAGTGGAAATTTGGGGAGCAGAGAGAATACAATGACTTCATGGTTGTCAAACTGCTGACGATGAGTAAGGGAGGTCATCCCTTACAAGTTGCCATCAGTAAAGCAACCCTGCATGCTAATGAAGATATCCCCTCCTCTTGCATCCCTAATTCTTAGTGCATATGGAGATGTGTGTCTACATTGCCAAGGCCATATGCTCATCACATATGGCCATAATTGAATGACTATATTTATATAGTGCCACAAATTTGCACCAGAGCTTTACAATTTAAAGGTTTGGAAAATACAGGGTGGCAAGTGGACAGATTGACAAGATTTGCAAATCAGACCAGACGGGGCCAGAAGGGAACAATTAGGATGACCAGAGCCTTCTTTATCTTGGTCTTCCTTATTACCCTGTGGATCAGAGAAAGTGGAGGAAACACATAGGAAAGAAGGCCAAGGGATCCTTTACCTTTGTTCAGAGCAGGGAGACTTTCCAGTTCTTGTAAAAGTCTATCAGATCCAAATATGGGAAGCCCTAGTGGACTAACTGTTTAACACTTACTAGTTTAGTTCCCTGTTGACTTCATCCAGATCTTAATAATACCCCCGGGATGTGGTTTGCCAAGATAGCTGAAACATTTGTTTCTGCCAAATGAAGAAGTTCTGGCACCCCCGTCCAGGCTAACTCGCTTATATTTCCTTCTTGGTGATTGATATAAGCTACTGCTTTGATTTGTCAGACTAAATTTGTAGTGTTGTTCCAGTCAGTACTTGAGACCAATGAAGAAGTGCCCGGCAGATGGCATGAATCTCCAGGATGTTGACTGAGCAGTCAGGGGACCTTGGGTTGCTTCCCAGCTACTCAGGCTGGCGTATGTCGTGACCAGGTTCCATTCAGGTATTACAAAGGGATATTCCTAAGTCAGATGAGGACAATGTAACCACCAACATACGTCATCACCTCATCTGGTTGGAAAATGTTACAGAGTGAGACAGGTGAGAGCACTGTCTGGATCAGCTTCTGAGAATATTCAGACGGAGTTCCTCATGTGGAAATAGGTATAAGGAACTGCTTCCAGGGCTGATACCATTAATCCCAGGATCCTCATGTAATCCCTTATTGTTGCTTAGGGCCATATCTTGGTTTCAAGATACATGCTGAAATTGGATCTGAATCTTGTCCTCCAGTGAGAACACTCACCTTTGAAGGGTGTCAATTTTCATTCCCAGGAAGAACAGGGTATGGGATTGAATCAGAGAGGACTTCTTGAGATTGAGGACATGGACTGCCAGAATTTCTTCTAAAGGTGCTTTTATCAAAAGATCATCCAGATATGGAGTCAGGGAGATTCCCTGTGAATGGATGTATCTGACCAAAACTGCCATTTTCTTTGTTGAAGATTCTTGGTGATGATTGGCCAAAGAGCAGTGTAGTGAACTGGAAGTGACTACATGAGAAGGCAAAACTAAGTAAATGTTGGTGGTCTGGTTGAATAGGGACATGCATTTAAGCATACTGAAGATCTAGAGAGGCTAGAAATTCACCTGGTCACATCGCTGAGATGATAGCACACAAGACTCTGTCTTGCGAGTAGTAACCACTAGGGATAGGTGACACTTTTTTTGCCTCAAAACAGAAACAGGAGAAAAATGTAATGTTTCTCCAAGCTGTACATTTTTCACAAAAAGTGTTTTCTTTGCCTAGCTCATTGCATCGAAATCACTGAAAACTGAATTTCTCCCCACCACGTGCACTATAGAAGACAGGCTAATAAAGCGGAGTTGAAGTTTAATTTAGGAGGTTTTATAGGCAGGAAATCTGTGCTTTGTATTAAGGAAACCTGGGAGACTCTAAGGGACAGAAAGGGAGAAAAAAAAGTTGACCAGAAATACCCAAAACTCTTTGTGACTGACAGGGAACATACAGGCAAAAGTGATATAAGTTTCTTCCTGATCTTACTGTTATCTGTGTGATAGGGAAGCCAGGGAGCGTGAGGAGGGAGCAAAATGATGTTTACCCCAAGTACCCCAAACTTTTGTGTGATTGAGTAGACACAGGCAGCTGTCATTTGAGTTCCTTCCTGATGTGGCTGTTACCTCTGTGCTAGGGGCATCTTGGGGTTTGATAAGGGAGCAAAAGGAGGTATACCCCACATTTTTTGTCTGACCAAGTATACACTGTGATTCAAGTTTGTTCTTGATCTCACTTTTATCTCTTGTCAAGGTAGATTGAGGGAGTGAGAAGGAGCAAAGGTGGCTTACCCCAAATACTCCAAAATGTTGTGTGACTGAGTAGACATGGGCAGCTGTGATACAATTTCCTTCGTGATCTGGCTGTTATTTCAGTGTCAGGGGAGTCTGAGGATGTGAAAAGGGAGCAAAGGAAAATTACCTCAAATGTCCCAACCTTCTGTGTGAGTGACTGGGAACACACAAGCAGAGGTCATTCAAGTTCCTTCCTGATCTGGTTGGTATGTCTATGCAAGGGTAGTCTGGGGGAAAGAAGCAGTTGAACATGGAGTGTTTTGCTTTTTGTTGACAGTGATAGAGGGGACAGTTAATAAAAAATAAATGATAGGTGACTGAGACAGGCTGATACTTGATGAGATTGAGTATTTTTTAGAGGGCCAAAGCAAGACATCACATTCTATCAGTTCTATTGTGTACTTTACAGTAAAAACACACACACAGTATTTGAGCAATGTCCAGCAAACTCACAAGGGATGGGGGGAGGGGTGAAGGAGTAGGAGCAGTAACGTGCGTGTGTGTGTGTGTGTGTGTGTGTGTGTGTAAAGTGCTAGCCCAAAAACTGACTGCAGCCATGGTTGCAGAGTGTGCAGTAACTGATATTAATCCCTCTCCTCCCAAGGAAGATGTAGTTTGTCAAAGTCCCACCAAAAGTTCCATCAGTACCAGCACCAGTACTATTTATAAAACATCTAAAAACACTGAAGACGACAAAAAGTTGTTTTCATCTCCCCTCCACTTCTACCTCAGTTTTCTGTCCCCCTCAGACATTGACAGATTTTAACAGCCCCTTTAAGAATGGGAGCCTGCCTACCGCCATCTTTGCTCCATTGTCCTCTATGGGTAAAGCTTCTATGGGACATATCTCTGCAACCGTTTAAGCTACAAGGGCCGGAGAGGGCTCTTTCTTCTTGTCTCTTCATGTCCTATTATCCTGTCCACTGAGTGTTCAGGGGGCTTGTGGTGATTCCACGAATGGATTTATAAGCATTGCTACGCAACAGCAATATAGAAGACTACGTTTCCCATAATGCCCATTTTGTGGGCTTTCTTAGATTGTCAGTTGTGCAGGAGCCATTTTACTTCTCTGTAGCTTATCCTATACAGAGGCAGACTCTCCTTGCTCTCTCCTTCTCCAGATTAACCATTCACTTGTGAGATAAGTGTCTTTTCTGGGTTTTAAGGGTGATTTATTATTCTGAAATTGAATGTATCCCTATACTTTGCTCCCCAATCCAAAAAGGCAGCTATACGAACTATATTCCCGCGATAGAATATAAAAAAACAAATAATATATGTACAAAAAAGGATGTATATAAAATTTACATGTATATAAAATTAAAATAATATATAGATATAAAATGTATGAACAAAAATATCAATATATTATTTTAATTGTATATAAGCTTTTGCATCCAATAAATATATTTGTGGACAGCTTAAGGTTTACTTTTTTTTGTTTTTTTTATTCTGGGAATATTTCAAGAATTTAATGCTTGTGTGGGACACTTTATTGGAACGTATGTCACACTCTAAGGAGTACGGGGGTAAATCCATGGCAAAGGACTCAGGGGCGTCCATTACCCCCCTCACATATTGTTCCTCATGACAAACGGGGCTTCACAGAGAATACTCAGGATCACTCTGCCCCTCTTGCACTGTAACCCCCACTACTCCACAGGGGCCCTCCAGCACTGATCGAGAGCCAGCTTGGGTCAAGACAAAACTGTCTTCAGTAGCCCAAATCCCATTTTCTTTACAAGTATGACAATTACTACCACAGAGCTTAGATCTGAAATGGAGCTACAGCAGTGATACCACAGAGATTCCAATTGAAATGGAGCTATATAATTGATACCAAAGAACTTACATTTGAAAAAAAGCTACATCACTCATACCACAGAACTTAGAATTAAAATATAGGTGCATAGATCTACTGTTAATTCTTAAGCCCCCTGATCTGAGAGAAGCATTGCAAAGCAATGTGTTGAAGATGTCTCTAGGATCCAAGGGGTTTCTATTCCTGTGATAAAATGTTATACCATTTGCCCATATAAGTACACACAAGCAATATCTCTTATACACATATAGTACATTTTCTGGGATTATTTTATTTCAGGTATGGTGCCCACGGATTGGCGTAAAGCAGATGTGGTGCCCATATTTAAAAAGGGATCAAAATCCCAGCCAGGAAATTACAGACCTGTAAGCCTGACATCTGTGGTAGGGAAGCTGTTTGAAGGGTTGCTAAGGGAATATATTCAAGAATTCAGCTTGAACAGGAATATCATTAGCAGAAGCCAACATGGCTTTGTGAAAGACAGGTCTTGTCAAACTAACTTGATTGCATTTTATGAAAAAGTGAGTAAAAATATAGATGTGGGAGAGGCGGCTGATGTGATCTATTTAGACTTTGCCAAGGCATTTGATACGGTTCCACACAAGAGGTTACTGTACAAAATGAATTAAATAGGCTTAGGGGAAAATGTTTGTGTGTGGATTGGAAATTATTGGCTGAAAGATATAATGCAAAGAGTGGTCGTAAATGGGAAGTTCTCCAATTCGATAAACGTGATAAGTGGAGTACCTCAGGGATCTGTCCTGGGTCCTTTTCTTTTTAATTTGTTTATTAATGACCTCTCAGAGGGCATAGGGAGCCATGTATCAGAGTTTGCCAATGACACAAAATTAAGTAAGGTAATAAAGTCTGAACTGGATGTGTCTTCATTACAAGAGGATTTTGACAATTTGAGTAACTGGGCAGGCAAATGGCATATGCGATTCAATATAGACAAGTTTAAAGTTATGCATTTTGGGTATAATAATAAAAATGCAACATATAGTTTAAATGGTGTTTCTCTGGGGAAATCTACTAATGAAAAGGATTTGGGAGTAATGGTAGACAATAGACTTAGCAGTAGAGTGTAGTGCCAGCTGGCAGCTGCAAAGGCCAATAAGATATTGACATATATTAAAAGGGGTATTGACTCAAGGGAGGAAGATATTATTATGCCTCTTTACAGGTCCATGGTAAGACCCCACCTAGAATATGCTGTTCAATTCTGGCACCCTTTCTGAAAAGGACATTATGGAACTAGAGAGATTGCAGAGGAGGGCTACAAAACTAGTAAGGGGAATGGAAAGTTTTAGTTATGAAGAAAGGCTAGAAAAGTTGTACACACTAGAGAAATGGCATCTTAGATGGGATATGATAACACTATATAAATATGTTCAGGGCCCATACAAAGGCTCTCAAAAGACCTGTTCATTAACAGAACAAAGGACAAGGGGCCACCCGCTTAGACTTGAGGAAAGGAGATTTCATGTACAAAAACGGAAGGGTTTCCTTACGGTAAGGACAATAAAGGTATGGAATTCACTGCCTAAAGAGGTGGTGCTATTGAATACATTAGATGCCTTTAAAAAGGGCCTGGATACCTATTTATAAGAGCAGAACATAGAGGGCTATGTACATTAGTATTGGGATTAATATTTAGTTAGTGCTTGTTGATCCAAGGAGAAATCTGATTGCTATTTGGAATCAAGAAGGAATCCCCCCCCCCCATTCAAGGCAGAATTTGAAATTGCTGTATTGAGGAGGGTTTTTTTTGCCTTCTTTTGGATCAACGATGGAAAACAGGAATAGGAAAAGGATTGAACTGGATGGATGCAAGTCTTTTTTCAACCTAAATTACTATGTTACATATACACTCATGCAAGTATGTATGTGTCACCTAAACTTTCTCACACAGATTTGATTGCACAAACTTCCTAACACAAGCTCAATCATTTAAACACAAATGTCTGCTCTTCATTGACCAAGTCTGCTCTAGCCTTGGCATGAGGAATGCTGGGGACAGAAACAGTCACCCCTCTTTAACCAACTGTGTTGCATTTGTACTGTTAAAGTGTTAGTAATGTCCAACAAAATGTTTTTTGCATTTAGAAGAGCTTAAAAAGCTGAGCTAAATGCAAAAAACGTATCTCTCAAACCGCTATGGTTTAATAGATAAAGGTGTTTAAAGTTCTTCGACACGGAGTCGCTTGAGAAGTGCCGAGATCTCGTAACTTACAAGGAATCCCTTCTTTGGAATGGTCTAAAACGCGTGCCTGGTGTTCAAGCACAGGTTTTAGACCATTCCAATGAAGGGATTCTTTGTAATTAACAAGATCGCGGCACTTCTCAAGCGCCTCCGTGTCGACCGACACAGATCTCCTGCTGGCAGCTTTACAGCTGTCAGTAGGAGACAGCGAGCTTTAAACGCCTGTATTCTTAAACCATAGCGGTTTGAGAGATACAGTTTTTTGCATTTATCTCAGCTTTTTAAGCTCTTCTAAATGCAAAAAACTTTTTGTTGGACATTACTAACACTTTAAAAACCACAATAAAGAGGACAACAACTACAATGTCAGTGGGATTACAGAGTATGCTCCATTAAAGGGGAACTATCACTGCTATTAAAGTTTGCCTCTATGTAATTTTCCTATAGTGTTAACAGAATTTCAGTTTAAATCAATTGTCATTTTTATTAGTTCTCTTTGGTGCAGTTGTTTGCTCCAAGAATTGTACCATTTTGTACATGGGCCCCACATACTATGATGCAGCTTCTATTGAAGAAGGCAGCTGTTTTGTTAATACAACACAATCATCTAGTAGACTGAAGGAGAGGCTGACTGAAAAGCCACTAGCCAAAATGCACTCTTCAGACACTCCCCATCTAAATTATGAGGCCTTAAGTAATACCATTGCCTGCCTTCCCAGGCCGCCCATCTGAATATCAGTCCTCCCTGACTCCCCATGATGACAGCATACATCAAGCTTAAGACTCCCCCCAGAGTTTCCTTTCAGCTGGCCTTATGCCAGCTGCACGTTGCCCCCTGGTATTTCCGTCTTGTGGATAGGTCACATGGGAAATACTTTATTCACAATGTGCTTCCTGTCAGATTTGGAGAATAGGAGGAAGAGCAAAAGAAAAAGCATTTCTGCGCTAATCCATATAGATTGCCTCAAAATTATAAACCCTTTGTAGTATATGTTTTATAACTATGTGTATATTCATTTCAAACAAATGAGGGTTTTGTAGCATAGTTGGCCAAAGTATGTCCAAGCTCTCTTACCATGCCAAGGTAGGTTGCCAATGCAGCAGCATGCGCCCATGAGTCTGAGAAGGCCCGTCACCTGCATGTTCATTGTTTTCTTGAAATCCCAAACAAGCAAATAAATAATCTTCTTGTTACATTGCATTTTATACTGTATGTTGTGCAATTTTTTTCACTAGTGGGATTGTAGGGGGAGCACACTAGCATGAGTGTTGCCAAGGTCCCATCAGTGTTTTAAAGAGCCCTGGTCATATATAGTTTATTTTTGGCAGACCCTACTCTTTCAAAAAAATACCATTATGTTGTGGGTACCCCTAACACTTGAAATTCAAATAAACTGCTGCCCCCTTTTCTACGAGGCTTCACTTGAATTCCCAAAAAGCCCCAGTTTACTCAACAAGGAACTAATTTAATACTGATGTTGAGTGGTCAAGAAGGGGGTGAGGCTTTTCTGGGTGCAAAACCCAGTGCAATTGAAAAGCTTTCCCCACAGATATTAATGGTTTTAAGGAAGGCTAGCGATAACAGGATACTAAATGTATTACTATATTTGGGGGCTTCCACCATAATATGCTAGGAGCTTTTCTTAAAGCAGTCTTGACTTCATAAAACATTATAAGGGATTCTCCCCTTTCCAGTGAGAGTTCTCCAACTCAAAATTGTTAGTATTGTAACTTGTTTTACCTATTTATGTTAGGTGATATGGGGAAGCAAAAGAAATACCATGGTGGGTACTATGACTGGAAAGGGGAGACAATCATCTTTTTAATGATAGTACCCCCATTATAATCTGATGCAGGAGGGATTAAATGAAGTCACTGCTAGAGCCCCACCAAGCTCCTAATTTCACATTTTACTTAAATTTTCTGCAATGAATCCCTACTTGGCCTGGCCTGAATACCCACATGTTGGGTATCATTGAAAAGGCAGCAGGACAAACATACAGGCGCCGCTATGGAGCACCCCCTGTCGCAAAATTTATCCTTATACCCCTGATGTTCCAGTGAAAGTCTTAGCCCCTAGTGACATGATCACACAAGACTGTGGTGATACCACAGCCAAGTGCTCCATCAAAGGACTACCCAGTGGTGTGAAGGGCACACATATAGGTAAGTCCTGCGTGCCTTTTTTAAGCAAAACTTTCATCCGCTATAAAGTCACCCTGCTATAATTAAGCAGGTAGCGACTAGCTTCTCAATATATATTTTACCTTTTAAAAGTAGCCCGATGTAAAGAAATCCATCATTGAAGGAGGCCGGAACAGAGGCTACAGCTCAGACATCTTGTCTGCACGCCTGCGCCGTCAGTCCCAGTCTCCACTGTGTAGACTGCAGTGTACCATATGGTTACCGGAAGGGACTGATGGCGCAGGCGTGGAGACTGCGCTAACCTGGCTGTCAGTCTCCTTCAATTATGGGTTTCTTTACATCGGGCTACTTGTGAAAGGTAAAATATATATTGAGAAGCTAGTTGCTACCTGCTTAATTATAGTAGGGCCACTTTATAGTGGATGAAAGTTCTGCTTTAAAAAAGCTCTACAGTCATAGGTGAAATGTGATACCCTTCAGCAAGTCTGCTTTTAACCACTTAGCAGCTAAGGACCTCTGGGAATCATATTCATCATACTCCCCCGTCCCCACCAAAACTGCTATGGATGTCACCCAAACCTACTCAGGGGGAGCTGAAATGCACACTAAAGCAGAACTTTCATCCATTATAAAATTGCCCAGCTATAATTAAGCAGGTAGCGACTAGCTTCTGAATATATAGTTTACCTTTCACAAGTAGTCTGTAGGACTGACAGCGCAGGCCTGCAGACAAGATGTCTGCTCTGTAGCCTGTGTTCCGTTCTCCTTCAGTGATGGATTTCTTTACATCGGGCTACTTTTAAAAGGTAAAATATATATTGAGAAGCTAGTTGCTACCTGCTTAATTATAGCAGGATGAAAGTTCAGCTTTAAGGGAAAAAAATCAAACTGCAAGTAAAAATAAACATCTATTTTTATAAATTTTAAGGGGCAAAAGAATGTGCTTGGTAACTGTTTAGAAAATGTGGTATCTGTGGTTTATTTTTATATTATGCTCCCTATTTGGAAGAACATTTTAGTCTACATTTTTAGAAGTACTACATTTCATAGCTTAGATAAATTGTTATCGTTAATTCTTTTTTGCATTTCATATTCAGTTCACTTCACTAGAAGCAACATTCCCACTGCACAACCAAACAGAGGACTCTATCTGTACATTTCCATATTCTTGCTTAAAGCATAAGTCGCCAAGCATTCATTAAGCATATGGTGAGTAGCTTGAAAAGTCTTATCTATAAAAAGTGGCAGATTCTAAACAAATCTTTACTCTTTGGGGACTGACGGGCAGGTTAATAAAGTCTGCACGCCTGCGCAGTCAGTCCCTTCCAATTACCATGTGGCACGCTGCAGTGCTTTACAGGAGAACGCGACTGAAGGTGCAGGCGCGCAGACAAGATGTTTGCGCTGTTACCTGGCTTCTGGTCTCCAATGGGTAAAGATTTCTTTAGAATCTGCCACTTTTTATAGTTAAGACATGTATTTTCAAGCTAGTCGCCATATGCTTAATGAATGCATGGTGACTTATTAATAAGTGAAAGTTCCTCTTTAAAGGGATAGTAATACCTAAAATGTAAAAAAATATATGTTGTAGGGTTTATCCCCCTGAGTAAAACAAGAGTACTCCCACTGCTGAAAGGTGTTTCATTCAAAAGTTATTAATTTTCAAAGTTGAATTTTTTAGGTGCAATATCACAGTGGCCTGAAATTTTACAGTGGAGCTGTTGCTACACCATCCTATGGAGATTTATGGTCCTGAGACCAGAGCTGTCCATAGGATCGTGTAGCAACAGCGCCACTGTACAATTTCAGGCCACTGTGATATTGCACCTAAAAAATTCAACTTTGAAAATTAATAACTTTTGAATGAAACACCTTTCAGCAGTGGGAGTACTCTTGTTTTACTCAGGGGGATAAACCCTACAACACATATTTTTTTACATTTTAGGTATTACTATCCCTTTAATATTTTTACTTAGTCTAAAAATAGTGTAGTCTGTTTTCCTTTCTTTTACTAGGCTGCTGTATTTCCACTTGGGCCTAGATTACATTGTAGTCAGATGCCTCATCAGGAGAAGAATCCCTGTAAAAGGTGTTTCAGGAACTTTTTTCACCTTTGAGCTATTACAATGATGAAATGTTAACCCTTTGAGTGTCAGAGGGGTATGCAACACATTTCTTGTGTTTTTGGGAACAAACTTTGGAGAACTTCAGGAGACATTAAAATGCCAAGCACTAACATCACTACCAGTCTAAATCTACAACTGGACAATTTCAGCGACAGCATGTTAAAGGAACGTTAACACCTACGAATAATTAATTACTCTCACTTTTTAAAAGGGTGGATAGTTCATCCTACATATTGAATTTGACACATTTCTCAAGTGAACAAATAAATAACCTGTTCTGTATTGCAATTTAAATTATTTAAAAAAGATAGAAATGAAACTTTTAGATGAGGTAAATATCAAATTCAACTAGCCTCATCCTTAGTTCCTAGCAATACAAACAGCATATCCTCAATATACCTCCCATACCACAAAACAGAATCATGATAAGCCTTCCCATCTACAAAGATGTGGGTAATTTCCCACAAAGCCATAGAAAGGTTCATGAGGTAAGGGGCAAGATGTGCACTCATCTCAATCCCACACCCCATCAAATAAAAAGGAATTGTGGTACAGGAGGTACTTGACAGGAGGTACTTGACAAAAAGGAAATGAGCTCTGTTGAATAATGGGAATGGTGTTCCAAGTAAAAGTGTGTGGCCTCTAAACCCAAAGAATGTGGTATATATGAATAAAGGGCAGATTAATACAGAATTAAACAGGAAGACAAGAATGCCACCTCATTCTCATTAATTGTTGAAGGACATGCTTACTGTCCCTAATAGAACCAGGCGACCCACTAACAAGAGGATGTAAGCAGATATCACAAATTTTGAGAGAAGCCCATTAAGTGAGCCAATGCCAGAAACAATTGGTCTACAAGGAGGAGACACCAAGGTCCTATGGACCTTGGGTAGATGATGTAAAATAGGGATGACTGGATTCGAAAGCAGCGTTCCTATCTGTAAGGACCCCCAACCTGAGTTCAGATTGAAACAAATGGGTTAAGATAGATTTCTTGGACAAAACAGGATTAAAGCTCTAAGTGGTATATGTATTATGGTTGTCAAGTTGTCGCAATGCCTCAAGCACAACCACTAAGCCACCCTTGTCCAAAGCTTTAATGATAATATTCTTATTTTCCTTCAACTGCTGTAAAGCTACTTTTTCAAAGATGCTGAGATTATGAGAAGACTGAGATGAACAATTGTTATGCAGCTTCACCAGAAGTGTCTTCTGGAAAATGTCAAGCTGGTTTCCCTTGACGAGGATAAGAAAAAAAATGAGACTTGGGTCTCAGTTCTGTCTCTGTAGTTGAAATGTTAGAGTTCCCATCAGTTGATGCTGATTCTCTTTATACGAATTGTAGAGTAGGCAGATCACATAAATCCTTGAATATAAGTTGTCATGTCAGATCTATTATCAGAACATTTCAAACCCATAGAGGATGGCAACTTCATGTTATCAGCCCCTCAAGGTGTAATGGAGGACTAATAAGCCTCAGATGATGTTATATCATGTTCTTGAGAATGAAAAAAATTTGTTACAAATCTGTTTACATCCAATAAAGTGTTGAAAAGATAGACATTTTTAGCAGGGACAAAATTCAAACCCTTGCTTAGAACATATTTCTGGACTGATGTCAAAGTAACACAAGAAATGTCAACATATTCCCAAGCTCTTAGGACTATGGATGATCTGTCGATACCTGAAGTGGAGAACGAAGAACCTGACTCCCATGTTGTGTCCATCCAGTTAAAAGTCGTGCCTGAATTTGTAGGAAGGGCTTAAGGCTTTATTACTCATCCAAACCAGCCCCTTCTTGTGTACGTCATCTTCATGTTTTCTATGTTTGTTTGACATTTGTTTGCTGATCTTCATAGCAGTGGTTTGATTTGCTTCTCCCTTTTTCCACCTTTGCCTTGTTCACCCCTCTAACTTACCTTTATTTCAGTGTTTTCCTCAGATGGATCTGGAGCCACATGGTTGTTATTCACCTTTCATATTGTTCCCCTCCCCTTCCACCTCTTCCCCGCACAGATCGCTCCACTTGCCCCTTATACAGTGCGGTAATCAACACCTCCATTTCTGTACGCCCGTATCCTCATCATCCTTCCACCGCACCGTCTTTCCTTCACCTCTCACTCGGTGCTTCAGGTGGAAACAGAGCCCTTCTCTCCCCTTCGCACACCTCTCCTCTACAGAGTCAGCTACGCATGTCAGAGATTCCATTCTGGCCTTCGATCGGAATTATCCCGACATCAGCTCTAAGTTTTTTTTCTAACCTTGTTAAAAGCACATCCAGTTGCCTCAGGTATTTTATATTTTCAAGTATCACTTATTTGAATTGCATGGAGTCATATCCTCCTCCATTTAGTTACCCCACTACACTCTTCTTGCTCCAGTAGATAAATAGGGATGCCCCTTCCATTTCTTAGGGAAATCTCCTATTTGTAATAATTTTAATGATAAGTGTTGTTTTTTCGCTGCTTGTCGCCTACTTCATATCTGTTCCTTATGCCGAAAGGCCCATTCCAAGAACATCTGCCTGAAACGTTATCATAATAAATTACTATCTCCAGTACACTTTCCCCATCTATTATTACTCCTCCAGCAGTAACATTCACATCAGCTAGTACAATTCCTGTCTCATAGCTTCTCAGAAGGTTTACACACAGGTATTGCATCATTCCTCACTACCTCATTTGAATGTCCCAATTTACTATCCTCTTCAAATGACCCTGACAGTGTCTTTACACTACTATCCCGGGAGGTAGAGTTAGGGTCTTTTATAGGCCCAATGTCTCCCCCCTACCCTTTCCAACATGGCGAGTCAGCCCAATCGGCATTGTCATTCAGAAATTTCTCTGCACCTCATTCCTCACCCATCCAGAGCCTCAGTTCACTAACCCTTTCCACATAATTCACCATGCATTATTCTATCAACTACGCCATTAAGGTCATCATCTACTCTGGAAGAGGAGCATGGCTCTCAAAGTCTGATATAGCGAATGCATTCAATCTCATTCAAATCCACTTAGCCCTCTGGCATTTACACGGGATATAATGGAAAGACATCTACTATTTCACCACCAGGCTCACCTTTGGCTTGAAGAGTAGTCCAAAGGTTTTCAACATCTTCTCTGAGACCCTTTGCTGGCTCCTTCTTAACTTATCTAAATGCCCTTCTGTTAGTCACTATTTAGATGACTTTCTCCTCATTGAAAATCTACAAGTCTCCCCATCTAGCCTCACAAAACTGCAATCAGAACTCAATATTCCTCTAGTGTAAGATAAATCAAGTGAGCCAGCCTCCTCCATTACCTTTCTAGGGTTTCATATAGGCTCTGTCATGATGAAAACAAGCCATCCTCCAGAAAAACTCTCATCCCAACTTTTTCAGCTAAATCATCCTGCAGCAGAGAAGAACTCCAATCACTACTTGGCTATCTAATTTTTTCTATGCAAATCATCCCTCAAGGTAGATCCGCTGTATCTCACCTTCTCACTTTGCTTCAGTCCACTCCAGATTCTTTCAACATTATTCAGTTATATTTAGCAACTAAATCAGAACTGAGAATATGGGCAACTTTTTCACAAATTGGAATGATCTCTCTATCTTTCCTGCAATCCCAAGTCTCCTCTCCTCACATTTTTTCTTATGCCTTACCATCCTATGATTTTCCAGCAGTCCAAGGGGATGAATGGTTTGCCGAGAAATGGCAAGTTGAAATGTCAAACATTCCTCTTTTTTCTAACACTTCATCTCTGTTTGAAATCATTACCATAGTCGCAGCAGATGGTTTACGGGGGCCATCATAGTCCGGACTTCCTGATACAGTCTACACCAACAACGTAGCCCCACACGGCATCATTCTCAAAACTAGGTCATCCTATTCTCAAATAATGAAGTTCACAAGAAAACTTACTTGTTGTTCATATATTATACATTATTAATTTACTATTCATTTGTTCCTGGCCAGTTGAACACCCTTTCAGTTTCCAATTTCAGAAATTCTTCCAGTTATGCCCTTCAGCAAAGCGTCAGCCAGCTCATCTCCCTCCACTCACCAAACTGATCCTGCCCTGACCGATCATCTCAAATACTCTCAACATATCATCTCAAGAGCTTTGGACTCCAACACTCAGTAGTCATACAATACAGCCTGTTAGAGGGTTGTTCAGACTATCAATAATACTAAACTCTATGTAACTTTAAGTTTTTGTATGGTTTTAGCATTCACTGTCCCGCAGGAGTTCTGGTGCCTTGTGTGTTGCCTTCTGTGTTATCCTCGTTGTTGAACTCAGTCATTAAACTCTTGCAGGCACTTTAGAAATAGGCACTTAGGAAAGAGGCACCAAAGCTGTTTGTTAAGGAACTTGGCAGATAGATTGTTCCAAACATCTTAGAGAACTAACCACAGTTTTTGGATTTAGGCAGCCTCAGTTGCTTCTCTTTCTTCATGTAATCCCAGACAGACTTGATGATGTTAAGATCAGGGCTCTGTGAGGGGCCATATCATCACTTCCAGGACTCCTTGTTCTTCTTGGTGATGCGGTATAACTACCTTGTGTCTTGATGCTGTGCTCAGTGTTAACGTGATGTATGACTTTTGGCATTCGACTGTCTCAGCAACGTCAGCTTGTTAGCTGAATTTGGCTGTTTCTCACCCAGATTTATTCCTCCTACACAGCTGTTTCTGTTAATGATTGTGTTTCAACCTAGATATTAAATTGATGATCATTAGCACTTGTTTGGTATAATTATTTAATCATACACCTGACTATTTGCCTACAAAATCCCTGACTGTGTGCAAGTGTACCTAGAAGAATTGATGCTGTTTTGAAGGCAAAGGGTTGTCTCACCAAATATTGATTTGATTTAGATTTTTCTTCTGTTCACTCACTCTGCATTTTGTTAACTGATAAAAATAAACTATTAACTTGTCTATTTTTGAAAGCATTCTTTCACACCTGCCTAAGACTTTTGCACAGTATTGTATATTGTAGGTTTTTTAAGTTAAAGAAGGATATCAATCAAAAAGTTAATACAGTTTAAAATCATATGAAGTGGTGGAACTATTACTATTGTATTCTATTCTCACAACAGTGGGGGTACCCTTGTTTTACTCTATAGCCCTATGTTAAAGGCTAAAGTTTTAGCCTGGAACATCAGTAACATTCAGCCACCAAAAATGTGTTACTCTTTATTAAACTGTCCGTTATCCTATATTATAATTTGCTAAGGATGTTTGTCAGAAGCTGTCATGCGCAGTAGAGATGTCTGCGCTCGCTGCAGTCATGCGTGGTAGAGACTGCTCGCGCCATGGCTGATATAGAGTGGGGTGCTCCAAATTTAGACCAGCGTCCTCTCTGCGCTTCATGGGACCAAGCGGTCCCAGGAAGGTGGACAGAGAGGACTACGGTCTGAATTTGGAGCACCCAGCTCTGTATCAGCCGTGGCACATTCGGCAGTCAGTCATTTCTGCAGCGCCGCCAGTCTTGGCCCGTGTACACGGGCTTTAAAACTAATATCTATATACTAGTTGAACAGCCGGTTACACGGGCCACAGTGCCTCTGGCAGCCGGTCGCGGGGCTCCTTTGGAGCGGCCAGCTCTGTATCAGCTGCGGCGTGGGCAGTCTCTACTGCGCATGTCGGGCGTTACACACGATTTAGCAAATTATTATATAGGATGTATCTATCCATCTATGTATCGCTGTCTATCTATTATCTATCTATCGATCTATCCTGTCATCTCTCCATCTAGCCACACACGCATTTTTCTTAATTAAACTGTACTACTCCTTTAAGTTCAACCCCACCTTTATATCCCTGCTTATCTCCACATTTGTAATTTGCTCCATCACACTGTGCCGCAATACTTTGTATGATGTATTGAGCATCCAATGAGTTAAGAGAAAAAAGTAAATATACTTATTTGGATTTGATGAAACTTTTAAATCCTTGACAAATAAATCAGACATAGGCTTTTTATTATTACAGTTTTTTTTAGATAATAGTCTAGAAGAACAACAGTAAAATGAACGTTAATAGATCAGTCATTTTATTTTTGAAGACTCATGTGAGTTACCATGTGACTGATAAAAATAAACAAATCGTAATCATTAATACATCTTTAGTAGTCAAATTATTTGTCAAACATAAGCATTTGAGTATAAAAATGGCAGCAGTTTCCACTTCCTACGAAATCTTTAATTTCACAAATAAATATAACCTGGCAGAAGCATTTTATGACTCAACAGTTTCCATAAACAAGCAATAAATACTAATTTTATACTACTAACTATAGTATTTCCAATTTAGACATAAAATAAATTACTTGGGACAGACAGGCTAATTAGAGTGCTGATATTTTTAATTAACTCATTTTTTTTAAACAAGCAGTACAATTTTAATATGAAAAATACATAATATATGGTTTTTCTTTCTTAATAAAACAACGGAGATGCTTTATTCAAAGGGTGTGATGAAGAGGTTATAAATGGTACCTAACACTCGAAGTCCTATGGTATTCTATGAAGTCTGTGTACTAAGATGTCTCACGTTGGAGAGATGTTATTGCTTTTTGCTCCATAGAATGTCAGAGGTTTATCACAATTCAGAATGTCTCTCCTCTTTAAAGGAGCAGTAAACTTTTTTTATGAAAAAATGTATATTGTAGGGATTTTCCTATTGAGTAAAATAAGGGTACTCCCACTGCTGAGAGATTTATATTTCCAGAGTTATTACAGTTTAAACCCATGTTTTTTACATTAGCCGTGCCCTCTAGTGGTCAAATTCTAATTAGATTTCCTGTTAGATTCTAATGGAGAGGAAAGTCAGTGACATACAATTCTCCATAGAATGTGATAGAAACTGCCAGTCACTTCCTGTCAGTTAGAACTATCAGGAAGTAAACACAGTAAATTCACTTTCTTATTTAAACTGCTATAATTTTTGATTAAAACGTCTGACAGCGATGGGAGTGACCTTGTTTTATTCAGCAGGAAATGCTCTGTAAAATATGTGTTTTCATAAAAAAAGTTTACTGCAGCTAACAGAGCATGTCCTTAGGATATGCAAACCTGATAACAGGTAGATCCATTTGTACTCAAGCACAAATATCCTGATAACTAGCACTATTAATTGCACTTATGGGCTGGCGTTGCTTACCTCTTCCTTACTATATACCCCTCCCTCCCCAGTTCCCCATAAAAGTGCCACCTGGTGACCATAATAGAAAATTACAGTTCAGTTTAAAAAAGTTTGAGCTGTAATACATTTTGAGTGAAGAATCTCCCATGATATACACTTGTTTTACTCAGCAAGAAAAGTATTACACAATATATATATATATATTTTTAAATTAAACATTACTTTTTCCTCTAAAGGGTGCTAATGCTTAACCCTAAAAAGTTGTATGTGTCCCCAGTTGCTCATATTAACCTATATGATGCGAAGGCCATACGCTGTATGGGTGGACCTTCTGTGTCAAGCCTGTACAACATACTGCCTCACTGCAGCCACCGCATAAGCCGGTACTTCCAGCATGTTGTGGTTGCCCAGTAAAAAAAAAAAACAGCCCCATGTGCAAACTTCCCCCACTCTTTGAATCATAAACATTTGAGGACATCAGGACCCGTCCTGGTGCCTCCCAGATATTGCTCTCCCAACCACTAGGCTGGCAGATCAACAGCGACAGCTGTGAGAGCAAGGTGGCTCTCCAACTTTAAAACTATTACATTTTAATGTATTTAATGACATGTCAATGGTGATGCTGTAACTCTCCTCAATGCCTTCTGCAGTCACCACTATTGATCTCCCAGCCCTGTCAACTGAGTTATCAATACCTGGTGGCTATCAGAAGGGGTCTGACTCCTAAAGCCACCCTAACAAGTTCTGATTAAATACATTTAAATTAAAAATTAAAAGTTGGAGAGCTATATTGCTCGCCACAGTTGTTGGCTGGGAGATCTATAGCTTGGTGCATCAGCAGGGGTCCTCATGATGCCTACTGCGAGGTCTGATATAAAAAAAATATGATTTGTGCCACAGGGGTGCCCAATTACTTTGGTTTCCTTAATTTCACTAGTTGTTACAACCATTGTGGTACAGGCATGTCATCTTTGGTGTAGTACTGTACTTCTCGCACTCCCTACAGTATGTCAACTCATACCATTCGGGTGCCATTTTCCTCCTAGTAGCAGTAGCTAATGGATTTAGTAGGAGATTCCATAATTTTCAAATATTTCACTCAATTTAAAGGGGTGAAAATGTAAAAAAAATGCAATTTGTGTCCTTAAACACCACCCTCTGGAAACATCTGTGCACACCAAGCTAGGGATAGAAAGGTATTACCCCTCATTTTGATGCAGTGGATCTTCAGTTTCAGGAAATATATCCTTTTTATATATTTATAGAGCTAATTTAGGGTAGTTTTAGTATGTAATCAATGAAATGTGTATTTTTAGTTCCTAACAGTTGAAAATACCATATTAATGGAAATGTTAACAATCGAAATATATGTTTCTGATATATATATATATATATTTATTATGACGCTGGCAAAATAAGTAATTTTTTATATTTGTTTGTATTGATGACATAACAGCTTGTTGCACAATGCAAAATGTACTTCTTGTGAGGTACCCTGAAAATGATGAATTTGTTCTGACTAAAAAGCTACCAATGGGAATCATGTCTAAAGAGATTGACAGCAAAAATGCTGAAAATGTGACTGGCCAGGAGGGTACAAATAAATTCCCGAAGCCTCTGGCACTGAAAGGGTTAAAGAATCCATTTTACCAATAACAGAAGTGTGAAAATAATTTTGTCTGTATTTCTTAATTTGATGTTCTCTCTAGCTGGAAAGAAACTAGAGAAATGCACAAATGTTATACCCATCTTTTAAAGTTAAAGGGATAGTAATGTTTCATAATAAAAGCAGCTCTAATTAATCATCATAGTATTTGGGCCTTTGGAGAGTGTTATTTCACTTCTGTCAGAGTTGTAGTTCAAGAGTAATTCAATGACAAAGTATCCCCCTCCCACCCCTTTTACTGATGTAACACTGCTCAGCCAGAGCAGAAGGGAGGTGCCGAGGTAGACTGCAGAGAGGGACAATCTTCAATTAAGATAAGGGAAAAACCTGAAAAACTTGTCCAGGAGGACAGGGCCTTCATTGTTTTCATAGGAAGAAGATTGTCCCCTTCTGTTATCTGTCTGGTCTATGGACTGCATTCCACATCTGAGAAGAGATGGCTTACACTAGTTAAAAGGGGCGGGAAGGGAAACTTTGCTTGTGAATATCTCTTAAACCATAAATGTTTAAAGCATCCCTTCAAACATTTTTAAGCATGTTAGTGTTATTTAAAGGAGATCTATCACCCCTATACAAGTTAGTCTTAATAGGTAGGTTATATAGCGAATCTGTGTAATATTCTAGTATTTTCTTTTTTTTTTAAATCGCTGTTTGGCTGAAATCTAACGAGTAAAGATTGCCCTGTGCCCTACTTCCGAACAGACTGTGGTTACCAGATCTGTAGCACAGTCTGTCACTCTGCCTCTGCTCCCCTCCCTCCCAATGACGAAGGATTTCTGCCTGTAAGCTGGAGCTCTCTCACTGGCCAGAGAGTGCTCCAGCTTACAGACAGAAAGCCTCTGTCATTGGAGGAAGCTGGATAGAGGGAGGGGAGCAGAGCAAGAGTGACAGACTGCGGTACAGAGCTGGTAACCATAGTCTGTCCGGAAGTAGGGTGCAGGGCAATATTTACTCATTAGATTTCAGGCAAACAGCGATTTAAAGGGGAACTTTCATCCGCTGTAAAGTTGCCCTGCTATAATTAAGCAGGTAGCGACTAGCTTCTGAATATGTAGTTTACCTTTCACAAGTAGCCCGATCTGAAGAAATCCATCCAGGCTACAGAGCAGACATCTTGTCTGCACGCCTGCACCATCAGTCCCGGTCTCCATTGTGTAGACTGTAGTGCACCATATGGTTACCGGGAGGGACTGACGGCACAGGCGTGCAGACTGCGCTAACTCGGCCGTCAGTCTCCTTCAATGATGGATTTCTTCAGATCGGGCTACTTGTGAAAGGTAAACTATATATTCAGAAGCTATTCTCTACTTGCTTAATTATAGCTGGGCGACTTTATAGCGGATGAAAGTTCCACCTTAAAAAAAGAAAATACAACAATATTACAAAGATTCGCTATATAACCTACCTATTAAGAATAACTTGTATAAGGGTGATAGATCCCCTTTAAGGACCAGAGGGGAGTGCTGTACATTGCTTTGCAATGTGTTGTGTCCCTCTCTGGTCCATAAAGGGTTACTAACCAGAGTTACAGCAGACTCTTTATACTGCTGTATGCAGGTTATCTTATAACCACCTTTGGGTAATTACATACCTTCCAAGTGTCCATCTTTAGGAGGGACAGTCCCCCTTTGAGACCCAAATCCCTCTGTCCCTCTTTTCTACCCTGTTGTCCCTCTTTTTAGGACATCAGAATGAGTGGTGTGTATATTAGTCTATCACATTGCTCCACAGCAATGAAATTCACATAAATGTTTAGTTAATCTTCAGTATATGTGTTTGTTATTGAATCTGTGTAAATAAAATACTTTGGTCTTGCGATAAATCATTTATTCAGTTACACAAAGAGGTGTCAGTAGGTGACAAAGTAACCTAAAAATTCCCCACCTACCAGCCACGCCCCTAGAAACACCACCTAAAACACAAGTGTCCCTCTTTGGCCATTTGAAATGTTGGGAGGTATGTAATTATCAATGATCGAGCTGAAAACAGGAAACACTTTGCTTGGAGTATCCTCTCTACGTATGTGCCTATGCAAAAGTGTATGCACATGTGTTGGCTCAGTTCCTGTGACGTCACTGGGTTACAACAGCCAGAATACGGCTTACTTAAATGTGTATCTTTTTTTTACTCGTTAATTGATTGACGTGTACAAATCCACTGACAAAATCTGCAAATTAAAATATACAAGGAAACAAGAGACTATTTCCTTAGACTTTTATTCTTCATATGTTGATAAATGTACCCTTTTGTGTCTTGAAAACAAACTTTGGATATCACAAACCACATGGAACAACATGGAAAGCATAGCTTTTAACCCTTTGAGTGCCAGAGGGGTACACAGCGGATTGCAAAGTAATGCGTTGCGTACCCTTCTGGCACTCAAAGGGTTAATCATGATTCTGTCTTAGCATACAGTTTACATTAGGCCCCAAAATCTGGTTCTAGGGTTTTCAGATGGAAAAAATGTCTTCTCATGGTGACCCAGGCCGTTACAATCACACTAGCCTGTGGATCAACATGATCCTTGCCCATCCAGGTTCAGATTCAGGATGAAAAAAATATTCAATCAAAATTATTTTTCTAACTAAACTATCAAGATTTTCACCTTCAAAAGGCTTGTAAAACAGACATAGAAGGTGTAGATATTTCTTACATAAATAACTATTTTCTTAAGAAACCATTTAGCAAAATAGTTTCTGCGTTCTATTATTAATCTGCATCAGCTTTTCAAAATTAACCAGCGTTGAATAGGTCTTATTAGTAAGGCAAGACATTTTCACATTAAAGGGATAGTAAAGTCAGAAAAAAAGTATTAACTATATGGTAGATAAAATTAAAAGAGAGTATTTGCCCTAATTTGTATCTCTCAAACCGAACGGTTTGAGAGATATAGGAAAATAAAGTTCCCTACTCCCACCCTTTCTGCTTGACGAGCTGTAAAGCTGTCAGAAGCAGATTCTGGTCACTTGACCAGATGTGGCTCTTCAGCAGCGCCAATATAACAATATCTAAAGACAACTACTTCATTGGAATGGTTTACAACGTGTGCTTGCAAACCAGGTACACGTCGTAGACCGTTCCGATGGAGTATTTATTTTTACTTATCGCCATGTCGGTGCTGATAAAGAGCCACTGTCTGGTCCAGAAATCAGGATCTCATGCTGTCAGGTATACAGCTGATGTATGAAAAAGGGGAGGGAGCGGAGAACTTTATTTTGTATATATCTCTCAACCCATAATGGTTTGAGAGATACGAATAAGCGCAAATACTCTCTTTTAATTGTATCTACCATATAGTTAATACTTTTTTCTGACATTACTATCCCTTTAAAGGTGCAGTAAACTTTTTTTTATGAAAACACATATTTCCTGCTGAATAAAACAAGGGCACTCCCACTGCTGTCACATGTTTTATTCAAAAACTATAACAGGTCAAATAATCAGGAAGTGAATTTACTGTGTTTACTTCCTGATTGTTCTGACAGGAAGTGACTAGCAGTTTCTATCAGATTCTATGGAGAACTGTATATCACTGACTTTCCTCTCCATTAGAATCTAACAGAAAAACTAATTAGAATTTGACCACTAGAGGGCACTGCTAATGTAAAAAAAACATGGGTTTAAACTGTAATAACTCTGGAAATATAAATCTCTATGCAGTGGGAGTACCCTTATTTTACTCAATAGGAAAATCCCTACAACATATATTTTTTCATTAAAAACATTTACTGCTCCTTTAAAGGGATAGTAATACTTAAAATGTAAAAAAAAATATGTTGTAGGGTTTATCCCCCTGAGTAAAACAAGAGTACTCCCACTGCTGAAAGGTGTTTCATTCAAAAGTTATAAATTTTCAAAGTTGAATTTTTTAGGTGCACTATCACAGTGGCCTGAAATTGTACAGTGGCGCTGTTGCTACACGATCCTATGGACAGCTCTGGTCCCGGGACCATAAATCTCCATAGGATGGTGTAGCAACAGCGCCACTGTGCAATTTCAGGCCACTGTGATATTGCACCTAAAAAATTCAACTTTGAAAATCAATAACTTTTGAATGAAACACCTTTCAGCAGTGGGAGTACCCTTGTTTTACCCAGGGGGATAAACCCTACAACATATTTTTTTTTACATTTTAAGTATTACTATCCCTTTAATGAACCGTGTACATACAATGCCATATGCACTAAGAGAACAGACCAAATATGGAGCAATTCAGCTTCCCCATAAGAATCAAATACAAATCCCCCAAATTTTAATTTATTTAAATATGGCTTTTAATCCTCAGAATGCTAAAGAGGTCTGCAACACATTGCTATGCAATGCAATGAAGTACTTTCAAGCAGTCAATGGATTTAAAGGCCCATACAATTCAGTTAGATTTTTTTAGTCCCCTGTGGTACAACTGGTTTTTTTGTGCATACAGCCTACAGGTCTCTGGAGTACTGCGCAAAGCACAGACGGCGGCTGAATATTATTTTTTTAATAAGACAAGAATTACTTATGCAAGTAAATATTTAGCAGCATGACTCAGATTTGGTGGGGATTATAGACCTCACAGGATTGTTTTTTTAGCATAAAGAAGATTCCAGCGGGAGATTCACTAAGCAGTGATAAAGAGGTGATAAAGCGGAGATGACTACTCCATTTTATCACTTCTCCAGTTCTTATGTTATTCTATAAAGCTTATGCACTAAGATCTCCAAAGCTGAAGAAATCTTAGTGCATAGGCTTCATAGAATAACACAGGAACTGGAGAAGTGATATCATTGGAGAAGTTATCTCCACTTTATCACCTCTTTATCTCACCTTAGTGAATCTCCCTGCTTGTGTTTTATTTCATGCAGTCCAATTTAAACTTTTGAGTGACCAGGGGGGAGATTCACTAAGGCGCGATAAAGAGGTGATAAAGTGGAGATGACTTCTCCAGTGATATCACTTATCCAGTTCCTATGTTATTCTATAGAGCCAATGCACTAAGATTTCTCCAACTTTGGAGAGCTTAGTGCATTGGCTCCAAAGACTAACAGGAACTGGAGAGGTGATATCACTGGAGAAGTCATCTCCACTTTATCACCTCTTTATCATACCTTAATGCATAACCCCCAATGTGTTGGACACCCCTCAGGAGCTTAAGCAGGGGTTGTCAAATGTATGTCCAGCTGTGGAAACTAAACTCTCATCATCCCCAAGTAGCCAAGGAGGTTACAATGATTGACGTGTGGTCATATTTGTTTTTTTATTTAAAAAAATAATTACACAGACAGAGTGAAGCTCCAAAAATCACTGCTGCTGTCATATCAGTGTCACTTATTACAGAGAGAGATACGGCTGTGGGCAAAATTAGACATCTCAGCAGCACAGGAAATGATCGTGGCCAGTCATATCCGCCTCCTGATACATACAGTAGCATATAAGGAGGAGACATGAGAATCTCGCCATGCACTAAAAGCGCCCTTTTAAACAAAGCAACATGCTGAAGGTGCCCTTTCGTATGACATGACATGACTTTTCAGTGCAACCTTTTAAAAGGATCCCCCATTAATCTTGGCTTCATGCCCTGTTTTCTTCGTAAGTTACAAATACATGAGTGCCATGACTTGTTAGCTCATACACATTGTGGGAGATTCACTAAGGGGTGATAAAGTGGTGATAACTTCTGCAGTTTATCACTTCTCCAGTTCCTATGTTATTCTGTTGAGCCTATTCACTAAGATCTCCAGAGCTGAAGAAATCTTAGTGCATAGGCTCCATAGAAAAACACAGGAATTGGAGAAGTCATAAACTGGAGAAGTTATCACTACTTTATCTCCTGAATCTCCCCCAGTCTGGGATAACAAGAAATCTCAACCACCTCCATGCAGTAGTCTCAGTAAACAACAAAGTACTCTGAAAAAAAGTGAATCATTCAGACAGAGACCACTTAATCATAGGGAAATAACTTTTAGCAATTAGTTCTGCTTAGAACTATAGTCATCCGATTAATCTAAATACAGAACAAAGCAATTCTAACTGTTTATATTTCTCTCTTCCATGGAATGCACTGGCATTTCCATATTTTGTTAGCGTTTCCTTTGGCTTGGGAATAAAATGTACCACTCTATCCGCAAGCATCAATATTAGTGTAGAAACTATGTATGGCACGGCTGCATTGTAGTTAAATGTGCACACAAGTTGTGTCTATTAATTGAACTTTGCATGACTGAGATTCCACAGCAATTATTTGGAAAATGCTTTAACACAATACTGTGACATGGATATCTTTACCAAGTAGAAATGTAACTGGTTTTTAAACCTATTTCCCAGCAGGCACCTCACTGCACATTTATATGTCACTGCACCAAGGTGAGTGTGTCAAACCTTTCCAAATATTTTCGTTAACCCCTTCAGGACCAGAGAAATGCTCAGTGCATATTACACATTTCTCTGTTCTTCATTGAGCTGTTATATTTTTTTGTGCACACGTTACAGAAACTTGCATTTTTTCAACTGCATTTGTCATAACTTAACCCTTTGAGTGCCAGACGGGTATGCAAGGCATTGCTCTGCGTTGCATACCCCTCTGGCACACAAAGGGTTAAACAACTCGGTGTGACAAATTGAAAATGGCTGGGAAGATCAGGTCTCCCTCATCCTAGGATCTCAAATCTTGAACAAATGTGAAACTGTGTATGTTCTTATACCTTTTAAACTCCTGGATTCTAAAGATTTTTCCAGCACATTGCTTCTCAATGAAGTGGAGACATACCTTACACCCTGGGCTGGATTTCCATTCCAGGTGCCCCCTAGGCAAGGCATTCTAGGCACCATTGTCTCTGCCCATGGCCACACCCCACTCCTCACATGACTCCACCCCCAGTCCCATCCACTGTTTCCCGGTAAGGAAAATAACCTTTGCCTGTAAAGTAAACTGGTGCCAGGACACTGAGTTTGCTCTGGCCACCCCCACAAATCTGGCTGTGTCCATCATAACTGAGACACCTCTCAAAATCTTGAGCTCTAAGCAGTTGCCTACTCTGCCTATTGGGAAATCCCACCCTGCTTACACCCTGGAGTTAATGACTTGATATGTGACAGACAATACTTATTCAGTGGGCAGATTACATGGGCCAGTTGGTTCCTATCTGCTGCCAACAGAGGCGTAACTAGAACGGTCCGGGCCCTGGTGCAAGAAGTGCCATGGGCCCCCCCAACCCCCGAACACATTGGCCCCCGGGCCCTCCACAATGCCTCCATTTCCTACCTCCCAATCCCTGGTGGTCCAGTGGAGTGGCAGGAGAGGCGGGCTGGTGCGCTGTGCTCCCGCGCGGTACTCTTCTGTAATGCAGGGCGCTGGGAGATGATGTCATTTCCCAGCGCTCTGCATTACTAGAGCTCGTGCGGCACCAGGAGGAGGGGGTCGCAGGGGGCAGCCGGGCCCTGCAACCCCTATAGTTACGCCACTGGTTGCCACATTGTATGTGTCTACGTATAAGCTTAGAGAATACACAGCATACCCCTGTGTTCTCAGCAGCTAAAATGCAGAATCTTTTCAAAGGGAGATATATCCAAGAATGGTTACAGATATATTACAAAGGGGGCATCTACACTAAATAACTAATGTGGAGGAATACGTACTGAGAAAAACTGGGGAGAGATTCACTAAGCAAGGATAAAGAGGTGATAAAGTGGAGATGACTTCTCAGTGTATCACTTCTCCACTTCCTATGTTATTCTATGGAGCCTATTCACTAAGATCTCCAAAGT
Organism: Rhinophrynus dorsalis; assembly: GCA_037306005.1. NCBI lineage: Eukaryota > Metazoa > Chordata > Amphibia > Anura > Rhinophrynidae > Rhinophrynus > Rhinophrynus dorsalis. The sequence goes on from CM074722.1 coordinate 45,029,158, forward strand.
TAAAAAAATCTTAGTGCATTGGCTCCATAGAATAACATAGGAACTGGAGAAGTGATATCACTGGAGAAGTCATCACCACTTTATCACCTCTTTATCACCGCTTAGTGACTCTCCCCCTGGTGTTATTCTGCTGTAAAGCAACTGCACCACAGGAAACAAATATAAATTCAGAAAGTTTCCTTGAATTCAAACATGTTTTTTATCTCATGAATGTTAGTGTGGTCTCCAATGGATTGATTCACAATGTGCTCTGGTCTTCAAGTGATTAAGAGTCTTCTTTAAAGGGGATGTATCACCTTAAAACTATTTTTGACCATAGGTTTTGTTATTAAAGTATTATTAGGGAAGCTGTTTATTTTTTGTAATATGACTACTTTTGGAGATATTCTATTTTTAAGTCAAATAGAGCTGTGCCGAAGAATCAGTGTACTGCATTATGCTGACCGGCACAGCTCTATCTGCCTAATTCTCCTCCCACCTCCCTCCCAGCTGACCCAGGGAGCGAGTTCACACTTCCCTTCAGTGTAGTGTGAATGGCTTCTATTGTTATATCAAGCTCCGGTTATCATTATACTGAGGTTGCAACATCAGTATAATGCTTACCGGACCTTGCTATACCAATAGAAGACATTCACAGCACACTGAAGGGAAGCGTGAACACGCTCCCTGGGGCAGCTGGGAGGGAGTTCGGAGGAGAAGACAAGCTGCGCTGTGCAAATTATGTGAAAGTGCACAGCACAAAACATTACATATCTGCAAAAGTAGTTACATTACAAAAAAAAACAGCTTTCCTAATAATACTTTAATAAAAAAACCTATGGTCAAAACGTTTTTGAAGGTGATACATCCCCTTTAAAACAATGAAACATTTTGTTTGCGGTGGTGCAAATGATTTAACCCATAATTGCACCACTTTTCCTTAAAGCATCAGTCTCACTGACACAGAGATAAGCCATGGCTTGGGCTTTTTATAACAAAATACATTTCTAAAACCCTCACAAGTCTACTGTATTTTATGACCAATACAATTACTTTTAGCCTGGGCTTATTAATATGGATAGTCACTTTTTAATTTTCTTGAAAAAAAACCTTAGCTTTATACATAGTTCTTGAAAAAAAAAGAGGCATTTATTAAGCCTTTAAGGACACCGTCTGGTCCTTAAGGGGTTACGGAAATCAGTCTTTATCATTAATAGTCTTAAAGGGAAAGACCTCCCATGAGCTTGCTTGATAATGGATCTTCTTCTTCAGAACTGTAAACAATGTTCTGGGGACTGTAAGGAAAAAACTGATTCTTTGTCTCAGAAGTCATGTCAACCAGGTCAAAAGAATCGCTCGAGAGAAAACTGTCATCACTAATAACACTTGATGGCCGACTTGGGCTTTTTGGAGAACTTCCATTAGGAAGGTTCAGATCTTCCAAGGAGACTGAAAGACTGAGAGTTGAGTAGTCGACTGGCAGGTCCAAACTGGTTGCAAATCTCCCATTCCGTTTAAGAATGCCCTTCTTTCTCTTTATATTTTTCTCCAAACCTACTTTGTCTTCGTTTATCTTGAGAGAGTTTTTCTGGCATTCTGATGACATGATCCTTTCTGGAGAAGATGAGTAGCCAGATTCTCTTTCATATGTTTTTTTGAGTATTCCTTTCACTGGCATCTTGAAAGTGCATTCAGTAGTTATGGATTTGTCTGGGGTGTAGGGAGAAGCTGTTTGTGCTTCACTGTTTAACTCAAAGCAGTTCGGAGATAGGTTTTTAGAGAAGGCTGAAGAATTTAAATAAGCATTGTCAAAACTGCTCCTTTTTTTAAGGATTCCCTTCGGTTTTGTGCTACTAACATTAAAGTTTGATTCTTGTTGGGACTGATTTATGTCATTTTCTTTTTTGGACTTCCTCAGGCATGCTTCAAATTCTTCTTCTTCCCTAAGTTCATTTTGTCTTTGTTCCTTCTTTGTGACTTTGAAACCAGGTGTGTTCTGCCACTCTATATATCTTGCTAATAGTGGGGAGTGGCAATCTGGTACCAGGTCACAATCGCACACCACAGTGTCGTATCCCCAGTTGACCCACCAGTGATTAGCAATATCTTCTATTGTAGCTCTTCTTGCCGTATTTACAGTGAGCATCCAATCAATCAGTCCACAGGCACCTACACAAACAAAATACAAATCTTTCATGAATACGAGACATTATATGTCACCAATTCATTTGTGATTTATTTTATATACCTCCAATTTTATATCTAATATACATTATTACTTTATTTTATTTCACCATTCCTTTCCTTTTCTTTCCCACTTGGCTTTTAAGAACAAGGCTTTTTTGGCCTGTTCCAGTGTGTATACCCCTTTTCTGTTTGGTATCAACCATTTCTCACATGACTTGTGAGGAAGGATATAAATGGAACACAGTTCGCTATGTAATCACTTCATTAATGCAGACCCACATGGGACCCACAAGTCCTTCATCTACACCTTTTTATTTTATTGTATGTCTGCTGGTTTTAATTGGACTACACTGGGACCCACAAATAATAATAAAAACATTAAAATATCATTTAAAGGGTCCCCTCCAACGCGTTTCAAAATAACATCTTTCTTCGGGGATTTTTACTTTAGATAGTATTTGTAGGTGTATTAGAGTAGGACTTACCATAAAGTGAGATACCTTGGCGTGGTTGGTAAACTTACACACGGATTGGCCAATCTGTGGGACTGAATTCTCACTTGTTTCACTTAGATTTACTAAGGATTATTATATATGCCCATTACAGGGCACACATTATTCACAGTATATAGAGGAGCGTAGGTCTGTTTGTTTGTATGTGTTTTCACTTTTGGGTCTAGGCCTAATGTCAGGGGGACTGGAGAACCCTCTCATTCCTTGCTGCTATCTATATCTTTCCTTTATATACTTATGTTTAATTTATATTTATTATATGGATATTTTATGATGAGTTAGCGCTGCAAGCTTTCTTCCTTTTTTCTGTTGTTGCACATATATATTTATATATATATATATATATATATATATATATATATATATACTTCACAAAAGAGTGGCACTCAACAGGAACCTTTGTAATAAATTTATTTAGCTGCAATATATAAATGTTTTGGCTCTAACATATTAGAGCTGAAACGTTGATATATTGCTGCTAAATAAATTTGTTACAAAAGTTCCTGTTGAGTGACAATTCTTTGTGAACTACTAATTATATGACTATATATATATATATATATATATATATATACATCGACATGACTGTACGACAAACAGAAAACAGAAGGCCATATACTACTAAATAATGTAATAGCACCAAAACACAAGATTACACAAATATTATATGCAATGCATAGCTAGGCTAATATGATACCTTACTATGTTAATATATCTACTAAGCATTACATGTCTGCCAAATTAGTAAGATCGGGTAATGATTTATATGTTTTGTTGCATGTCACATTTCTATTATTTAATAAAATTTGAATGCAGGGCCTGTTTGGCCATACCTGAGGGCTGCAAAAGGCCCCAAGGCCTTAATAATGAAAATATCAACCTATCATCTGTTTCTGTGCTGGGCCAATATTACCACACACTGTGCTACAAATTAATCTATGCAGAGCCACCACATGGAGGCATCTCTGATAGCACAGTGTGTGCTACTTTTGGCCTCTAACAAAGCTTATTAGCATACTGTATTGAATTAGCATAAAATGCCACACTGTGCCATAAAAATATAAAGGTTGATTTCCAAAAAACAATTTATTTTGCAGAAAATGGGTAGTTCAATATACAGGCAGATATAAATTATCTGTAAAACAAACTAAATTAGTCTTTAGGTCCACTTTAACTCTTTGAATGCCAGGGGGTTTGTAACATATCAGAATTATATAAGGTTATCTTTGTGTGAGCCTCTTTAAGTGATAGAACTGCAAGGTTATCTTTATGATTTTATTTATCAAAGGGATAGCAATACTTCATTATTACTATACCCCATGTTGTAGCCCTTAAAATCCTGAATTCAACGATATGGTTTGAGAGATATCCGCTTTCAAAGTTCTTTCTGTTTGGTTTTTCCCCTGACGTCAGCGTTCTAGCTGAGAGCAGGGGAATCCGGTCAGTGAGCAGGCGGCGGCTCTGCAGGAGTCCTGAGATCACATTATAGAAACAGAAATCCTTCACTAAAATGGTCTTCTACGTGTGCTTGGTTTGCAAGCACACGTAGAAGACCATTTTAGTGAAGGATTTCTATTTCTATAGCAAGATCTCAGCACTGCTGCAAAGCCGCCGCCGGTCCCAGATTCCCCTGCTGTCAGATAGAATGCTGATGTCAGGGGAGAGGTAACTTTGAAAGCGGATATCTCTCAAACCATAAAGGTTTGAGAGATGCCGCTGGTATCATTGAATTCAGAATTGTAAGGGCTACAACATGGGGATAGTAATAATGAAGTATTACTATCCCTTTAAACATAGCCCTGTTGTAGTGATAAGCAAGCAAATAAAGTCACCTGAGAGATGAGGAGGCTGCCTGTACTGGCCACTGCTGATCTGATCTGCGAGTGTCTTATAGTTGCTGTTGTCAAATGGCATAATTCCATACACCAGTGCGTAAAGTAGAACACCCAGAGCCCAGCAGTCAACCTGCAGACAAGATAAAATATCATGACAAGAACACCTGCTGTTTGTAGCTGAGAGACTTGACAGAAGCTTATACACCATTTTATAATTATGTTACTCTAGAATGACTTTATTGTAACCACCTGGTCCATGGTCTCCTCAATTGTCTGCACTGGTGCTATTTCAATGGCATTCTATTTGCAACGTGTGCCTTTCTGTGGCTTTTTCATCAGTTGCACTATATTTTTACTTGTGCAAAAGAGGTTTTTCCCTTGTCAGTTTCACTATCTGAGTGGACTGTCTGGCTTGTCTTGACCTCAGTCCTGTACTGCTTGTCTGGATCATTGGATATAATGGTGACTATACTCTAGAGCTGCCTACCCTGACTACTTCACAGGGACGTGCACAGACATTTTGGGGGGCAGGGGCTCAAATGAAAAAAAGGGCGCTTCTCATAACTATTATTGTTATTATTTTTTTGTTAAAAGGGCTCAAGCCCCCTTTGGTGTCTATGTGTGCACATGCCTGCCACTTCAGTTGGGTTTGGATATCTGACCTTGCAGTCGGCATCTTTATCTTTGGCCTACAGTCACTGCAAGGTCTCACCAACCACTGATCACTTCCTGGCATCACTCCCTGGCTTTAAACCCCTGCTGCTTCAGGTAACATCACAACCCTCTGTTCAGTGTGCATTTCACATTTTCATCAGGACATTTCACGTTTTTGTCCTGAAATGAAATGTGAAATGCACACTGAAATGTTGTCACTTGTTCAGTAATGTTTGATTTAAGTGCATGCCAACTCATCGCTTTGTCTTTTGCTGGTTGTGTGATACCCATGAACTGTATGCACCCAGACAATCACACTACTGTATCATATCCTATATAATAATTCGCTAGGATGTTTGTCACGATGCAGTCATGTGCAGTAGAGACTGCCCGCGTTCAGGCAGTCTCTACTGGGCATGACTGCATTGCGAGAGTGAGGTGACAGAAGACTGCTTCGCATGGAGCAGTGAGGTAGCGACCTCTTAACATTACCTGGCCCTTGGCCCATGTACACGGGCTTTTACACCGGTATTTAATAGATACTGAAAGGGGAAAAAAAGTGTTCACTTACTTCTGGTCCTTGGTATGGAAGACCATTAACTATCTCCGGAGATGCATACAGAGGACTGCCACAGTATGTTTCCAACACTTTGTCCTTTTTATAGAGGTTTGATAGTCCAAAATCTGCAAGCTTAATGTAAAACAGAGCCGTAATTATTTAATTCTGTTAATCTGAATTACACAGCTTCATCAGTACCCATATCCAGTATTCTAGTTAAAAAAAATATATATGATGTTCTTAGTGTTTAAAACTGACTGGAAAACCTCAATTAGGAACTGGCACCCAAAAACTGCTGCTATATATATATATATATAATTTTCTTATTTACACACTACCGTTCAATAGTTTGGGATCACTTAGAAATTTCCTTGTTTCTGTTATGGTAGCAGCCTGACCGTAAGAAATGCCCATCAAGCCAATCCAAATTTTGGGTGGTGCTTCAGGAAGCATGGGGTGAACTCTCTTCACATTACGGTAGTGTATATCATCTGAAGGACACATTCACGACAAAATGAAGTTACAGCCTGGGTGCTGCAAATCGAAAATCATAATACTGTGTAAATCAGCACTCACAGGAAATTTTTAGATACAGCAAAAGGAGTTTAATTGTGGATCAACGTTTTGATCCCATCAGGGATCTTTATCAAGATGGATCTAAAAGTTTCCTGTGAGTTCTGATCTACACAGTATATATATATATTACACACTAGTGTAAAAGCCCTATAACATAGAGGGCCAGTGTAGTAGAGACTGGCCGAACGCAGAACTGCACAGTAGAGACTGGCCAAATGCAGCACTTCACCTCCCAGAATTCTGTGCATTCAGGCAGTGTCTACTGCGCATGACTGCATGGCCTGCATTCGGGCAGTCTCTACTGCGCATGACCGCATCGGACAAACATACATCTGGTCTTTTATATTATAGGATATATATATCTATATATATATATATATATATAATTGTACAAAAGGATGGGGCAGTACCTGTGGGACTTTTTAGTAATGCTATTTATTAAATAACAAGAACAACAATAATGGTCCAATAATGGTGACCACTAAAAAGTCCCATGGGTGCTGCCCCATCCTTCTCTACAATTTGTACATACCTATAGGGATTGTGCACCTGGGCATGTAGATTATTTGGAGAGAGTGCTTTCAAATTTTGACATATATATATATATATATATATATATATATATATATTTTTTTTTTTTTTTTTTTTTGAAACATTATATTTGGGGGAAAGCAGGTAAGGATGCCTGTACTGATATCTTCATAAAATTCTAAAACTTAGGGCTGTATTTCAAAAGAAAAGTGGACACGTTGTGGGGCAAACCACTTACACTACAAAGAGAACTAAAACTTCTCAATTATTTAAATGAAAATTTTAACCCCTTGAATGCTAGAGTGGTCCCCAACGCATTGTTCTCTTTAACCCCTCTCTAGCATTCAAGGGGTGAAAATGCCCATTTAACCCCTTAGTGACAGCCGCGTGCATACGCCACTGTCACCTTAACGCCCGTGGAACTTTTTTTTTTCAAACAAGTCCGGAGTCTCCGAGCGGCGTGCAGCCGCACGGAGACCCGGACTTACCAGGTACGTCCTCTGTCACTAAGTGACACTTTCTGCGTGACGTACCTGGCAAGTCATTTGTCATTAAGGGGTTAAATCAATGGGAAGCTTTTGGAATTTTTAGCTCTCTCCTATAGTGCAAATGGTTTTCCCCAGAACGCCTCCACTTTTCTTTTGAACATACAGCCATTAGCAGCAGATTTTGGGAGACACCGCTCCCCACAATTTCAAGACAATACGAACGTGAAAATACACAGAGGAATTGTTTCTTAGAAGAAATGTAAGGAATGCTAATGTATCCTGCCATTTGCCGGGAATTCAATGTATTGCAGGAGAAATATCCAATTAAAGAAAAGTGGGGTTTTTTTTCTGTGATACCAAAACACAGACATTCCCGGCATTCCTCTGCACAATGTCAAACCTGTGGCACCTTCCTTAAAAGGCAAAAGGAACAGCAGGACGCTGATCAATCAAGGCTTCTTGTTATTTTTAGACGTTCTATGCATCTTACTGCTATTTCTGCCTCGTTGCACTTGAGCCAGTGGGTACAAGAAAATACGTTAACTGTTGGCTTTGGTGTGGTTAAGCTGTTCCCACAGTTTATCACTGCTGAAAAAGCACATGCTCATTATGTGCTGGTGGGGTGTCGACCTGAAAATCCATTAGCATTCCTGCTTGCTGCAAGCGACAGGCCAGTCTGAAAGACTGGAGATAGCACATTTTTTGGCACAGGCGTTTGCCTGAGCTGGATACACAGCAGAGTAGTGACTGATTTTCATTTCCAAAACTAACACTGAAGATGTGGTTCTCACACTCTAAATCAGTGGTTCTCAATCTTTTTTTGTTCGGGGCAACCCTAACACATAATCTAGAACATTTGGGGCACCCTAACATATTTAATATACTTTATCAATGGCATAAGAGGGGTACAATACATAAATATACAGTTGTTATTATTATGTTTTATAATCATAATAACAAAACTAAATATATTGTGCATAACAATTTCTATAAACCTTTATTTAAAAGTCCATTTTTGTTAGTCTTCATAGAAAACTTGGGGCACCCTGGTTGAGAATCACTGCTCTAAAATGTAAGAAGCTCCAGAAAAAAAATGTCAGTATGGCCTGATCCGCTTTAGTGAGAGTGCGCTTCTCAATCTAAGCCATGTTTAGCTTGTTTTACAGAAAATCACCCTGCTTAATGACCAGTGGAGTAAGCAAGGAATTGCTTTGCAATGCGTTTCACACCCCTTTGGTCTTTAAGGTGTTAAAATCTGCCTATATCTTGTCCTAGCCATTTTTTCTGTAACTCTAAACGTTTTTGTCAAATTAATTTTTAGATTTTGATGGGACAGTGCGGCACTTTATGCTAATTTCCTGCAACATATGTAAATTAGCTGTGCTGTTAGACTCCAGTGTGTGTGGGCTAGATTCATTCATAGCAAAGTGTGTTGTAAAATTGGCCCAGCACAAAACCAAATTAGCATAAAGTGCCACACTGTGAACTTTACACAAAGATTACTTTCTCAAATTGCTAGTAGAAAATATAGGTAATTTGTAATTGTTTTAAAATTAAGTTTACCTTAAGGTGATAGGCCCACTATAAGTAGCAAATACCAAGCAACATTCAAATGCATTTGACGTATGACGTTAACTCCCTGGATTATCAAGAGGTCTCGGACACCTCTAGTTTCCAAAAGGTTTAATGGTTTCATTGTTATGCTTCAATAGAGATTTTAAAGAATCCCACCACAGCAATAAGCTTGAACTGTAGTCAGTGACTCAAGCTCCCACATATGGTTAACCCTTCAAGTGCCAGAGGGATACGCAACGCATTGCTTTGAAATGTGCTGCATAGCCCTCTGCCACTCAAAGGGTTAATCATAAAATTTTAAAAGAAGGTCAACCCATTGAGTGCCAGAGGGGTATGCAACACATTGCTAAGCAAATGGTTAACAACTGCTATTTAACCCTTGAATGCATTGTGAAGCAATGTGTTGGAGAGATCTTTAGCATTCAATGGTTTAGGCCCATTTTATTCAATGGGAATTTGCAGAGTATACCCCCCACCCCATGAAGCAGCTGGTTTGCTCAAAAATTGCACCTATTTAGCTTCATGAATACAACCTACTGATTTTTTCTAGTATTTAGCACTGCTTACCTTTACATTCAAGTTGTCGTCTAACAGGATATTTTCCAGCTTAATATCTCGATGAACAATTCCATTCTGTAAAGAAAGACATGCAAATCTCAGAGCTGATCTCTACTGTTCATGTGACACAATTAGAAACACATGCAGGGTATTGTATATACACTCAGTGACTATAAAGTGAAACAGGAGGCAAATATAGTTGTTGATACCTTTATTGGCTAATGAAACACATCTGTTTAGTTAGCCAATAAAGGTATCAACAGCTATATTTGCCTCCTGTATTTCTACAGCTAACACGGTACCAACTCTCATCTGTTATGAAGTGAAACAGAAAGAGGTCAGCGAGCTGACTCAGGTCACAGGCAGAACAATATTTAAAGAAACTGTGGAAAATGACCTATGGCTGTCCCTACAACCACAGACATACAGGGAGATGAGATACAGAAAATAAATTAGACTTAATTAACGTTTAGTCTATAATGGACCAAAGGGGTATCAAAAACATTCCACAGAAATGCGGTGGACACCCCTGTGGTACTTAAAGGGATAGTAATGTTTCACAAAAGCAGCAGCTCCAATTAATCGTCATAGTATTTGGGCCATAGAGAGTGTTATTTTACTGCTGTCAGAGTTGTATTTCAAAAGTAATTGAATGATAAAGTTTATCTCTCCCGCCCCTTTTACCTGGTGTAAGTCACCTCCACTCAGATGTGGAATCTGGTCACTTGACCAGACAGATCACATAAAGGGACAATCTTCTTACTGTGAACATAAGGAAAACCCTGCCCTCCTTGACAGGTTTTTCCTTATCATCACTGAAGATTGTCCCTCTCTGTGATCCATCCGGACAGTCTTTCTGCTCTGAGGTGAGAGTGTTACATCAGTAAAAGGGGCGGGAGGAGGATACTTTATCATTCAATTACTCTTGAACTACAACTCTGACAGTACTGAAATAACACTGTCCATGACCCAAATACTATGAAAGTTAATTGGAGCTGCTTTTATTGTGAAACATTATTATCCCTTTAAAGTGTTAAAAAAAGTCTACTTTTTCTTATTCCTTTTGGTGTTTGAATTGTGATCTTCAAACTTTGATAAACTAAATCTGTAAAAGTTTAGTTCACACGGTATTGTGAGTGCAGCATTTTCCACTCTGAGATAAATGCACTAATTTGCACCCCACTGCTACATTTCGGTCTGCCCACATGGATGACTGCCTTGTATCACACAGCCCAAAATCCTGCATTCAGCACAGAGCCGTTCTGGATGACAGCCTATGGAGGCACCATGCAGATAGATCACATGGACGATTTTATTGTTAAGTTGCTCACAGTAATGATTCTGTTAATGTCTGTCCACATCAGTGTCAGTCAATAAAGTTTGGTTGACACCTCCCCAGTTTGGTTTACCCCAGAATTGCTCCAGTTCTACTTTCTGAATCAGCCTCTGTGTTCTCAGTGCCTATACTGAATTGGTCTTTCATCACTGATTACCAGACTTTGGCAAGTTCCACCTGTTATCCAACTGTTGCAAAGCACTGGATACCTCCCTGGCACTCAAAGGGTAAAAGGCAAACATATCACAAAGGAGACATATAAATAGATTCATGTGATCTCACTCTTTACATCAGAGAAGCATTTTAAAGGTCAAAATGGCCGCCTCCTGAAATTCACTTATGAATAATAAAATTGTGGCATTGTAGTTCTGCAACTCACTAAGTATGGACGCAGTAAAGACTGCGATGCTGATGTACTAAGAACTTCAGTGCCCGGTATTACTCACTGCGCTCCTACAGGAGCGCGGTGAGTAAAAGTATGTGACGTGCCAGGACTTTAAGTGCCGGACCAGCGTGACGGTCCTGCCACGTCAACGTTCCTTAAGGGGTTAAAGGAAAATGATCACAACAATGAATTATGCTTAGGTAGAAAAGGAGACATTCTAGGGAAAATCAATTGTACCATAAGGAAAAATAAACATTCCCATTAAGTTAAATGGCATTTTGAATGTAATGATCTCATTTGCATTCAAGGGGTTAACCCTTTGAGTGGCAGAGGGTACCCAATGCATTGTGAAGTAATGCGCATACCTGGGAGCTCTCCGGATCTGCTCCAGAGACTCCGATTTTTAGAGTTATTAACTGGGTCTCCTGGAACAGAGGATGATCTTCCGGTGGGAATGAGTTTCTTCTGAAACTCTGCCCACTTCTCCTCATTACCACTCTGTTCTTCCCACTTCCCACCCATTTCTCGCCTTTACCACCCTGTTCCTCCCACTTCCCTTCCTTCCCACCCTGTTCCACACACTTCCAGCCCACTTCTCCTCCTTCCCACCCTGTTCCACCCACTTCCAGCCCACTTCTCCTCCTTCCCACCCTGTTCCTCCCTCTTCCCACCCACTCTCCTCCTTCCCACTCTGTTCCTCCCTATCCTCACCCACTTCTCCTCCTTCCCACTCTGTTCCTCCCTCTTCCCACCCACTTCTCCTCCTTCCCCCATTCCTCCATCTTCCCACGGACTTATCCTCCTTCCCACGCTGTTTCTCCACTTCCAGCCCACTTCTCCTTCTCACCCTGTTCTGCCAACTACCCCCACACATCTCCTCCTTCCCACCCTGTTCTGTCCACTTTCCACCCACTTCTCCTTCCCACCCTGTTCCACCCCCTTCCAGCCCACTTTTCCTCCTTCCCACCTTGATCCTCCCACTTTCGCCCACTTCTCCTCCTTCCCACCCTGTTCCACCCACTTCCAGCCCACTTCTCCTCCTTCCCACCCTGTTCCTCCCTCTTCCCACCCACTCTCCTCCTTCCCACTCTGTTCCTCCCTATTCTCACCCACTTCTCCTCCTTCCCACTCTGTTCCTCCCTCTTCCCACCCACTTCTCCTCCTTCCCCCATTCCTCCATCTTCCCACGGACTTATCCTCCTTCCCACGCTGTTTCTCCACTTCCAGCCCACTTCTCCTTCTCACCCTGTTCTGCCAACTACCCCCACACATCTCCTCCTTCCCACCCTGTTCTGTCCACTTCCCACCCACTTCTCCTTCCCACCCTGTTCCACCCCCTTCCAGCCCACTTTTCCTCCTTCCCACCTTGATCCTCCCACTTTTGCCCACTTCTCCTCCTTCCCACCTTGATCCTCCCACTTCCGCCCACTTCTCCTCCTTCCCACCTTGATCCTCCCACTTCCGCCCACTTCTCCACCTTCCCACCCTGTTCCTCCCACTTCCCATCCATTTCTCCTCCTTCCCACCTTGTTCTGCCCACTTCCCATCCACATTATGAGACAAGAAAGATAAGTCATGCCCACCCAATTAATCCACACCCCCTTTATCAACTCAACCATGTAATTTACATCTCCCTGGTCGGCAACACATGAGCCCTCTGTGGGGGGCTCAAGGGGAGGAAGTTCCCAGATATGGCAATGCATTGAATACCCCCTGTCACTCAAAGGATAAATACTTCTTTTATATCAATGGTCATTTGTATTTGTCCCTTATTGAACAGTTAGTTGGCAGCAAAATAACTCCAGTTCATTTTACATAATCAGCCTCTACATATTACTTTAAGTTAATTAAGCATAACTTATTTTTGTGATAGTTTTCCTATAAGTTGTGGATAATGGGAAGTTTATTTATTACATTTATAAGCAATAAACAGCTGTGCAAGCTAGAATGCTGTTCATGCATCAAACAATGTTAAACTATTTACATTCAGCTAGAGAATATCAGATTCCGATTGGCGTGTGGGTTGTATTCTGACCTTTTTTCTCACATGAACCCTAATGCAGTATACTTGTGCCTAATCTCCATGGGAACAGGTGGCTGGGCCACAAGCTATGTTGACACAAGAATAAGAGTCTAGAATCTTGTCTCCCAAACTCTCTATACAAAAGATCAGGCACAATTAGTTATTCCCAGTGGCATTTGAGCAATTTCTTTCTCACCCCCCCTCACATTTTGGGATTTGAGGAAAAAAAAGGAGGATTCTGTATTATGACGTATTCTAAAAACACATATTGTGCATTACTAATTTAACCCTTTAACACATTATAATTCAACTAGTTTTAACACTGGTGGCGCTGCAGTCACACGCAGTACTGACTGCCCGCTCCGCGGCTGATACGGACTGGAGCGCTCCGAATTCAGACCACAGTCCACTGACTACGGTCTGAATCCAGAGTGCCCAGCTCCGTATCAGCCGCGGAGCGATCAGTCAATACTGCGCATGACTGCAGCGTGCGCAGCTGTCTCTGCTGTGCATGATGGCTTCTGACAAACATACTTGGCGAATATATAGGATTACTCTGGAACTACACATAGAGAATGGTAATACCGCTCTATATGGCCTGAAAACTATAAAGAGTAATTGGAGCTGCATTTATTTTAAAACATTACTATCCCTTTAAAGTAAATAGGTAAGTAGGCAGACTAGATGGGTTTAATTGATTCTTATCATCCATCAAATTTTGTGTAGTAAAAAGAGATGGATCAATTCTGCTCAACAGCATAAAAATAAAAATCCCCATTAATTTAAAAGGGATTTTTTTAACTCCTTGCAATGTCTTGGATACCTCTCTATCATTTAAGTTTAAATCAGTGGAAATTAAGGTGGCGGTCAGGGGGGTAGAGTTATGTGTCCGCTATGGTGCAGCTGGCATGCTCCAGAATTGCTCCATTTTTTTTGTTCAAAAAACCCATAAAGCTGCAAAACAGTAAATCTGAGGGTTAGACAATTCCTGGACTTCTAGCTGAACGTCCATTGGTGATGATGGGAGTTGTTGTCCCCAACAAACTGATTATTATTGTTTTGCAACGTTTTCAGAAGGGTAATGTGTGTAACTTGTCAGTGTAATAAAATGGCAGCAATGAATGTAATGGGTCATCTCCCCATTTAGTCAATGAGAGTGTATTTTTATTTCCAGTAATTCCTGACAGGAATAACAGTGTATGACTGAAAGAAGAGGAAGCTAAACCATGAAGTGTCTCAACACAGACATAAACACACACATACTGTACACCGAAAGTTACCCAGGAAACCAACATAATGTTTCTGTAGACAGCAACACGCCGGTCCCCTAGACTGGAGGCCTGCAAAGACTCAACCTTTACGGATATGGCATAAATTTAGTACTAATAAGTACAAGGTACTAACTATGGGAGCCAAGTAAAATATCCCATACAACTGATATAAAACTGTCTGCGTAACACAAATATATATTTTAAGCATTTTCTTTTTATTTCTTTATATAGTTATTATTATTAGTCTTCATCTGTTTGTTATGAGTTAAAGGTTGAACTTGATGGACTTGTGTCTTTTTTCAATCTTATTTATTATGTTAAGAATTTATGTTACTTAAAGGATAGTGAAGGGAAGGGACCTTCTAACTATAGGTCGAGGCCTCAGACCTATGGCAAACAAATTGCCATAGCTTAAAACACTATCATTATCTCCCCAATTGCCCTGCAGATCTTGGTGAACTGAAGGGCTGTATGAAACCAGCTCTTCACTTAAAACTTATGGGAGCAGACATAACATTACTATCCTGTCCACTGAAGTGCAGTTCAGCAAATTCATCAACAACTGGCTTTAACGGAGGGCACGAGTGTAACTACAGGGGTTGCAGAGGATGTTGTTGTGAATGGGCAAAGTGTCCAAGAGGGCCCATTGGCTCTGCAGTAGATTGTGTCCCCTTATGATCAGACCAAATTCCTTTCTTGGTTGGCAGTGTCTGACATAATCCCACATGCCAGCTGCCATAGTAAGATAAGAATAACAGGGTAACCCCTTCCCTTTTCTCATTAACCTTTTGAGCACCAGAGATGTGTCTAATGAATTGGAAATGTGTAGGTCTCTAATGACGTCTGACTAGGTCATGCATTGTCACAGCAAACAATGAGCATCAGCAGATGGGAATAGCTCATATTTATCATCTTTATCAGACCGTAACCCATAACGAACTGGCCATAGACTACAACATAGACATCATGTGGATAAACCCTGTCTATCTGTAGTTAACTACACCTCATAAGGCCTGCCTGTGGGGGGTGTGTGTGTGGAAATTTTACCTATAGGAGGAGCTGGTGGATTCGCAGTCCTCTTGGATCGGTATGTTATATCTGCAAAAGATGTCTACTTTGATGAGTCAAACATGTTGATTATATTTTGTTAAGGAAAACTATTCCATTATTTCTTTTTAATGTCCAACTGTTTATTTGTTCTATGCTTTATTTTCAGAGTACATTGAGACATTAACCCTTTGAGTGCCAGAGGGGAACTGAATGCGTTCCGTACACCTCTGGCACTCAAAGTATTAAACTGTGTAACTATCTGACATCTGGAAGGATGGGGGTGTTGTACAACTTATATCCTTATATTATAATTCGATAAGGATGTTTGTCAGAAACCGTCATGCGCAGTAGAGATGACTGTGCGCGCTGCAGTCATGTGAAGTACTGACTGCCCGCACAGAGGCTGATACGGAGTGGGGTACTCCGAATTTAGACCGGAGTCCTCTTTTCGCACCTACCTGGGACTGCTTGGTCCCAGGAAGGTGTGCAGAGAGGTCTCCGGTCTGAATTTGGATCACCCCACTTTACTGGCTAACTGAGTAGTTCCGGGATGCAAACTTTCAAGACATTAAGGCCCATATGTATAAATACACTGCACTGTAGGGGACAAATAAGGATTCTCAAATTACCATTCATTCGACTAAAGCTTTTTAACTCCTTGAATGCTAGAGAGGTTTCCAATGTATCGCAGTATACTCAAGACCTCTCTATCATTCAAGGGTTTCAAAGCCCAATTTAATTTAACAGGACTTTTTATTTGTCTCCTATGGTAGAGTCAATTTAAACCTTTGAATGCCAGAGGGTAAGCAACTCTCCCTCTGGCACTCAAAGTGTTGATTCAGAATAACTCCAGTTTGATTTTATAAATATGGGCCTAAGTCTCTTTTTCAGGCACCTTTAGAATTAAGATGCCTGAAGAAGGAACCTAGAGCTTGATTCTATTAGCGCCGTTCATGCAACAAAACTAACAGAGGTAGTTTTAAAGGGATAGTATTGCTTAAATTTAACCAATTTAAATATTACAGAGATTAAAAATATGATTAGAATGAGGTATGTCCCATCTCTCAAATGTGTATACTTTGAGAGATTGAAGCATCTAAAGTTCCTGTTTCATAAGGATTCTGCCATCTAGCTGAGAGAAGCAGATTCTGGTCCCAGGACCATCCAGAGGCTCTTCAGCAGGGCCAAAATATGGCGATATAGAAATAAATACTTAATTGGAACGGTCTACAAAATGTGCCTGGTTTGCAAGGGCAGAGTCGCAGGACGGTCCCGGGACCAAAATCTGTTTCTCTCAGCTAGATGGCAGACTTCTTGTGAAACAGGAACTTTAGAATCTTTGATCTCTCAAACTATACAAGTTTGAGAGATGGGACATACCTCATTCCATTCATATTTTTAATCTCTACAATCTTACATTTAGTTAAATTTAAAGGGATAGTAATACTTAAGTATTACTAATCCCTATAGTAAAGTCCTATTAAAATAAAAAAATATATTGCCCCCAGTGTCATCTCTCAAACCTTAATGGTTTGAGAGATGATCGCTCCTAAAGTTGCCCTCTCCCTCCCCCGAAGTCATAGTATTTGGGCCATAGAGAGTGTTATTTCAATACTGTCAGAGTTTTAGGTCAAGAGTAATTGAATGAAAAAGTATCCTTCTCCCGCCCCTTTTACCTAGTGTAAGCCACCGCCTCTCAGATGCGGAATCTGTTCTTAAGACCACACAGATCACAGTAAGGGGCAATCTTCTTACTGTCATCATAAGGAAAACCCTGCGCCCCCCCGACAGGTTTTTCCATTATGCTAATTGAAGACTGTCCCTCTCAGCAAGCCATCTGGACACCACCTTGCTGTTCTGAGGTGAGCAGTGTTACATCAGTAAAAGGGGGCGCAGGGTTTTCCTTATGATCAATTTATATTATCTTTAATTGCAGGTGAAGATGCAGGAGGACCAATGTGAAGAAAACACCGTTGGATCTCTGACTTGTATATATGTATGTCTATGCAGGTGTACTTTACAGTTTACATTTTGTATAGAGTGCGGTACAATAAGGGCAGTAATTAAGTCGTTATATAGACAATCATAAGGGTCCCAGGTGAGCATACATTAAGATAGGAAGTCCCTGCCCCATACATCTGCTTACAGTCTTCAATGTAAGCGATTGTTAAGCTGTGGGGAATGGGCTATAGGATTTATTTAACTTTATTGGTAATATTAAGTGTAGTGGAGGGTTAGGGGGTATTTTTAGGGTTATTGTTGGGGAGGGTAACTGAGTAACTAGCTCAAGGTCGATTCACCGTTCTCACTACACATGATGGATTTAGCACACCTAAAAGTATCGCGCCTCTAGTTTTTTGAAAGTTTGCATCCTAGAGCCAGTCAGCCACTAAAGGTATTACTTTTACCAGTCTCCTGCAAATATGTAGACAAATCTGACTAATGTATCAAAGACAACTACCTTGGAAAAGCCTTCTGTTAAACAGATTAACAGACACATTCCTAGTTTCCCTTTAATCTATATTTAGTTTTATTTTCCTACAATTATAAAAACATCATCTTTATTGCATGATTTTATGTTGACATTTGTCTTTACTGTGGTCAACATTCCTTAAAAATATTTATGGGTCATAAATGTAGCAGTATGCCAAATTATATGCCAGCACATTTTGTTGGAAAAGTAAATATTCATCTTTTGTGGCATTGTAGAACTTATTGGGATACCTAGGACCAAGATTTAATTCAGTATTTGGGTCAAATTGTGTTTTTTGCATCTTTCAGCAGAATCCTAATGCAGTACAGTGATGCCTCATCTTTATGGCACGCTTCACTATCTGGGGTCTGATGGACGAATCTGGGTTTGGAAGATGCAGGAGAATGCTCCCTACCAGAATGCATAGTGCTTACTATAAAGTTTGGTGGAGGAGCGATAATGGTCTGAGGCTGTTTTTCAGGGTTTGGGCTAGGATTAATAGTTCCAGTGAAGGGTAATGTTAAAGTGGCTGTATCACCTATAAAGAATGTAGGTTAAATAGTTAGGTTATATAGCGAATATTATTAAAAGTGTCTTTAATTTTTTTTAAGTTATTTTGCCGAAATTCAAGTTATAAACTGTGCCCAGTACCTACTTCCGCATAGACTGCGGTTACAGAGCCTCTGCCTCCGATGATGGAGGCTTTCTGTCTGTAAGCTGGAGCGCCCTCATTGGCTAGATATCGATCTCTGCCAATGAGAGCGCTCCAGCTTACAGGTAGAAAGCCTCTGTCATTGGAGGAGGCTGGATAGAGGGAGGGGAGCAGAAACAGAGTGACAGACTGTGGTTACAGAGCAGGTAATCACAGTCTATGTGGAAGTAAGTACTGGGCACAGTTTATAACTTGAATTTCGCCAAAATAATGCTTTAAAAAAATTAAAGACACTTTTAATAATATTTGCTATATAACCTAACATCTATACATCCACTTTAACATGAACCTTCTTTGCAGGCAGGCAACAGGTGGGATGTTGCTGTAGGTGCTCCCTTCGCTGTCAGTCCCTTCTGGTGCCTTTTGGCACAAAGGTATTCAACTCACCAGTGGTGGAATTGAATGGGACGGACAGCGCAGACGCAGAGATACCAGCTCTGCAAGATGTCTGCGCTGTTCCCTGGTGCCTGCCTGCATAGAAGGTTCTATATTTGTTTAATGCCGCAGTTATTCTTGAAAATAAAGCTAGGTATGTGCACATCTCTAATGTAATTATCATATAAGGCTCTAATGTTAACTGATGAAAGTTCAGCTTTAAATAAACTCATTAAGCACAATTTGCTTAACCCTTATGGATCAAAGGGATGAGCAGCTTATTGCTTCACAATGCCTCACACACCACTCTCTTCCCCGAAGGGTTAAACTATAACATGCCAGATCTCTTAAAGCCACTTGTTATGTTTTCCAAAGCAAAATTAATTGAGAGCTTACTGGTGCTTATCCCTGTGTTAGGTTGATCATCATTTTATTAATACATCTATTTATCTCTCCCATTTTAAGTTGTGTCCGAGGTCTGTGTTGATCGTTGTGGAGACAGCCAGTTCCAACACTCACTGATGCTATGGGCATGGTATCTGTCCTAAAGCGATCCCACAATTATAGTCATGCGTGTTAGATATCAGGAGCAAAGCACTGGTACATTCTTATTCCACTGAATCACTGTTCAGTATTTACTTTCAACGTCATCCAATGACAGACAGCAGTCACAAAATATCAACTGCCTGGAAAACACAGACCGGCTGCTCGCTTAAAGTGGAGCTGTCATCTGTACATGTTCTCACCCCAGTGAGCACATCCATTATTGGTGTGACTGTCAAGTAGGTCTGTTTCTGTAAATTAGCTAGTCCTGGGTGCTAGGGAGGACTGTGTAGAATATTAGTATCTGGTAAGCATGCCAGCCACTAAGGTTTAAATTGTATAAACTGACAAACAAAAAAGTGATTAACTTATAAACCATTGTTTTAGATAACATATGGCTAATATAACCATAGGTAATTTTGAAAGGTCTTTCAAATGCAGCTATTAGTTAACCATACGAACAGTCTCACCTTAAACACCTTATAGAAAGAAATCATATACTGTACATATACCTGTTGAGTAAAACAAGAGTACTCTTACTGGGGCATTTGCTTAATTGTTAGGTTAATTAATCATCATAGTATTTGGACTTTGGAGAGTGTTATTTCAATTCTGTCAGAGTTGTAGTTCAAGAGTAATTCAATGACAAAGTATCCCCCTCTTGCCCCTTTTACTGATGTAACACTGCTCAGCCAGATCAGAAGGGAGGTGCCTAGGTAGACTGCAGAGAGGGGCAATCTTCAATTAAGATAAGGGAAAAACCTGAAAAACTTGTAAAGGGGGGCAGGGCTTCCATTGTTCTCATAGGAAGAAGATTGTCCCCTGCTGTTATCTATCTGGTCTATGGACTGCATTCCACATCTGAGAAGAGATGGCTTACACTAGGTAAAAGGGGCGGGAGGGGAAACTTTGCTTGTGAATATCTCTCAAACCGTAAAGGTTTGAGAGATAAGACTTATATCATTCTTCATGGGTTTTTTTAATGCCTACAAAATAAAATAAAGATAAAACCAAGTATTACTATCCCTTTAATAAATCTAAGAATTTGAAACAAACTAAAAACTGGTTGTGTTTTCTTTTGTGTTCTAATTTGCCCTTCATTAATGGTCTTCTTTCCCTCTCCAGTGTACATTTCTGCTGAATACTTAGGCACTTTATAAATAGTATTACTTCCAAGTAGTACTTATCAGAGACAGTAATTCATTTCCAGTCTTGTTTATTTATCTCAAACATAGTTCTCTTCTGCCACTGGTAAGAAATAGCTGAACCATTTTGGCATTACAAAAACAGATAGAATATAATTAGCTTATATGTGTGCGTCTGTCTGTCTTGGACAGAGACTATATGGATGTGTCCTTACATGGCTTCTTGCTAACATGTGGTTATTTAATAATATAAATATACATATTTAATGACAGCATGGCAATTCAGCACGGTCAATGTTTCATAACTTGCACATGTTGGAGTAGAATACTCTTTGTATGTTCAAAAGAAAAATGGAGGCGCTCTGGGGAAAACCATTTACATGGGGGGAAACTAAAAATGCCTACTCATTTAAATTGTGCTTTTAACCCCTTGAATGCTAGAGAGGTCTCCAATGCATTGTGAAGCAATGTGGTGGAGACCTCTCTAGCATTCCAGGGGTTAAATGACCCATTTAAATCAATGGGAGTTCTTAAAATTTTTAGTTCTCCCCTATAGAGCAAATGGTTTCCCCCCAGAACTCCTCTTTTCTTTTGAACATACCACCGTTAGAGGCTGATTTAAAGTGGACCTGTCACACTAAAATATATTAGCTTGTTTTATAAAGTTATAAGGTGACACTGTGTTGTACAATCTATTGAGATTAGATGAAAAGAGGTTTCACTTCAGCAGAGGAAGGGGTTTTTTTACAACCTAATTTACTGTGTTACTATAAATAGTTTATGAGAAATTAACATTCAAATTTGATGCAGTGTGTGGCTCTTTGTGCTATACCCTGCACATGGTTTTTATTAGTTACATTTGAGGTCAAATACATTGCTCTCGGTGCTGTTAGAAATTACAGCAGTGTGAACTCTATCTAAATTAATTCATAGCACAATATATGGTAATATTGGACCAGCACAGAAGCAAATTAGTATAAAGTAGCATGCTGTGTTACCAACAAATAAACATTAATTTCTCAAATACTATTTCTGTTTCAAACAAATGGCTTAAACAACACATAGGCCATTTTTACGTCTCTTTGAACTGTCATTTTGCAACACATAGGTGATTTTGAGATAGATTTCAAAATCATTTTTTATTTAAAAAAATAGATTTTGAGCTCTTCAGCTGTATTTATTTGTCGGTTAATGCAAATCTGGCAGGCATTCCACACTGCTCTACATTACCAACTGCCGCTTCCTACCAGGAAGTACAAGCTCAGCTGCATAAAGTGACAAATAAAAAAACCTAAATATCTCATAAACAATTGCCTGAAATAAAAAAATGACCAACATATTCTGTATAAGCGATTTTGAAAGCTCTTTCATAATCACCTATTTGTTACGAAGCTACAGTTCCACTTTAACTAAACTTATCCTAGGCTGACAGGTCTACTTTAAACTTTAAAAGGCCAGAATGATGTGCAACACATTGCAATGCATTGTTCAGCCGTCTGATTTTTTTTAAAGGTTAATAAGAAGCTCTTGATTAATTCTGGAGCAAAACAAGTGCACAACAGGGAATAGCTTTTAACCCCATGAATGCTTAAGTGGTCTCCAAAGCATTGCACAGCATTTAAGGGGTTAACATCCTTATTTTAATCACTTCCAGATGCAAAACTAGAAGGCTCTGGGTTCTGGTACAAGAAGTGCCACGGGCCCCCCTCCCACCACACTGGCCCCACTGACCACATTGACCTACCTGGCCCCCATCTCCTACCTGGAGCTCCCACGTGGTCCTCTTAGTAATGCAAAGTGCTGGGAGATGATGTCATCTCCCAGCGCTCTGCATTACTAGAGCGACGGCAGGAGATTGTGGGCGCCAGGAGGAAGGGTCGCAGGGGGAGGCCGGGCCCTTGGAGTGAATGGGCCTGGTCACAGGTGCGACCCCTATAGTTAGTTACGCCACTTATCACTTCTAATTGATACTTGTTTCCTATAGTGCAGCTAATTTGCCTCAGAATTGCTCCATCTCTTATTAATCCTTTGAGTGTCAGAGGGGTACGCAATGCATTGCTCTACAATGCGTTGCGTACCCCTCTGGCACTCAAAGGGTTGACACCTTGATTCCACTGCAGATGATAACTTTCTCAGTGGATTTATCTAAAAATTCTCCATAGACTTCAATGGGAATCAATGGAAGTCTGTTAGACTCTGCAATCCCATGGAAACATTTCTGTGGACGTCCCTGATGTAACCTAGGCCTAAATCAGACTCTGTGTTGTTTCATTTGTTTATATGATTTTTACTTTGTATAGTCCAAATGCTCAACTTAAAACACAGTATTATTTTTATATACATTGTCTATAATATAAACAACAAGATTGGTCCTTTTACAAAAATAAGAACTGTTGGGTTAGCTTCACTAAGTCCCCATCTGGTGACTAGCTGCTTAGTAGCGCTAGTAGCCAGAATAATTACCTTATTTAATAGATTTCTGCTCTCTTCTATGGCTGACAGTACCACGGAGAGTGGACATCTTGCCATTGTGACGTCCGCGCACCTGAGCTGTCAGTACCAGCCGGAGCCAAATGGATCCTAGCAACGCCTACTAGACCCAGCTGGGACTGACAGCGCAGGCGCGTGGACGTCACAATGGCAAGATGTCCGCGCTCCGTCCTGCCTGTCAGCCGGGGAAGACAGCAGAAATCTGTTAAAGTGTTAGTAATGTCTGAAAAAAACTTTTTTGCATTTAGAAGAGCTTAAAAAGCTGATCTACATGCAAAAAAAGTATCTCTCAAACCGCTATGGTTTAAGAGATACGGGCGTTTAAAGTTTGATTTCTCCTACTGACAGCTGTAAAGCTGTCAGCAGGAGATCCGTGTCGGTCGACACGCTGGCGCTTGAGAAGTGCCGAGATCTCGTTATTTACAAGGAATCCCTTCATTGGAATGGTCTAAAACGTGTGACTGAACACTAGGCACACGTTTTAGACCATTCCAATGAAGGGATTCCGTGTAAGTAACAAGATCTCGGCACTTCTCAAGCGCCAGCGTGTCGACCAACACGGATCTCCTGCTGACAGCTTTACAGCTGTCAGTAGGAGAAATCAAACTTTAAACGCCCGTATCTCGTAACCATAGCGGTTTGAGAGATACGTGTTTTTGCATTTAGATCAGCTTTTTAAGCTCTTCTAAATGCAAAAAAGTTTTTTTCAGACATTACTAACGCTTTAAATCAGGTAATTATTCTGGCGGCTAGTGCTACTAAGCAGCTAGTCACCAGATGGGGACTTAGTGAAGCTAAAGATTGTGTCGGGTGGTAGTTTTGCTTTAATTGTAGGACTTACAGCTAAGGTTACCCTAAGCAAAGTCACCCTAGGCTCTGCCAACCTTCCAGTTGCCACCCCCCTCAATCCACAGATGAACCCATACATTTATACATGTAAAAGGAGATACCTAAGGTGTGTATGCACAAAGAAAGAAAACTCGGTTAATGCATAGGATGTAAAACTGTTTACCTGTAAGTGAATGATGGGCGGGCTGTCATGGAAACTGCTCTATCAAGTGGGGTAGTTTAGATGACAAGGTCTCTGTAACACCTTTCAGTTTATTAGAAAATAAATATTAAAGGGACCCTGCCATCTAAAATGATGATTTAGAAAACAGTTTCCAAAACCACCTATTTTCTTGTTTATTTAGAAAAGTATTTTTTTAGATTCTTAGATATATAACTTATGCTATTTAACCCTGTATTGCGTACCCCCTCTGGCACTTAAAGGGTTAAGGCATTTCATGCAGGCACCTCCTCCATATTATCATAATCCTTTCATTGCTAGGGGAGCTGGGAAATAAACTTGATTGTGTCAACGAATCGAGTTGGTAATTGGACTAAGACAGGAAGTACCTGCGTTGCATGTATTAATTAGCTCAAAATCACCATATTTTTAGGTGAAAATGTCCTTTTAATGCACTTCCTTCTCTTGAAGCTATTCTATCGACAACCAATACACCTTTAAACCTTTAAATACAGGCTTATACAACATAAAACTGTATTTTTCTTTGTAACCCCCTGAGTGCCATTATATGGGGTGGTGAGAAGAAGTAATACCATACCGAACAATGCAATGCAGATCCCATTAGCTTTCAGTGAGTTAAGAGGTAAAATTATACAAACTGATTGTTTATAAAAGTTTGCCTAATGGATTTAACAAGTTGCAGGCATTAATTATGAAAGCAAATAAGCATTACCATGCTACGGAAATGATTAAGACGGTAAGAGGTTGGTAGACTCATTTACCTTGTGGCAATAGTGAATGGCGGAAACAATTTGTCTGAAGAATCTCCTTGCCTCGGTTTCCGGAATCTGTTGCTTGTTGTTTATGAAATCGTACAGCTCTCCATTGCTGGCGTACTCCATCACAATGATTATTTTATCTCTGCTCTCAAAAACTGCAGGAGAAAGGTGAGAATAGTTATTAGAGTATTGTTTTAACCCATCAAAGACCATTACTTCACAATGCTCTGCTCCTTCCTCTAGTCGACAAAAGATTAAAGGGATAGTAATACTTCGTTTTATCTTTATTTTATTTTGTAGGCATTAAAAAATAATGAAGAACGATATAAGTCTTATCTCTCAAACCTTTATGGTTTGAGATATATTCACAAGCAAAGTTTCCCCTCCCGCCCCTTTTACCTAGTGTAAGCCATCTCTTCTCAGATGTGGAATCCAGTCCATAAACCAGACAGATAACAGAAGGGGACAATCTTTTTCCTATGAAAACAATGAAAACCCTGCCCCCCTTGACAAGTTTTTCAGGTTTTTCCCTTATCTTAATTGAAGATTGTCCCTCTCTCAGTCTACCTGGGCACTTCCTTTCTGATCTGGCTGAGCAGTGTTACATCAGTAAAAGGGACGGGAGGGGGATACTTTGTCATTGAATTACTCTTGAACTACAACTCCGACAGAATTGAAATAACACTCTCCAAAGTCCAAATACTATGATGATTAATTAGAGCTGCTTTTATTATGAAACATTACTATCCCTTTAAAGGGATTGTAATGTTGAAAAAAAATAGCTTGCAGAATCTTCTTTATAATATAAGAAACACATTGTGCTATTTCAAACCACTTACTTATTTGTAGTTCAAAACTTATGAAGTGGAGAAGGATCCCCCGTCTGCCCCTTCTGGCCATGTCACTCAGCAGCTCTCTCTGGGCTGGACGGAGCACGGTGAGGGACAAACTGTATGCAAAGGAAAATCCTGCTCTCCTCCGTCAAAGGGGGCAGGATTTTCTTTATACTCACTGCATGAAGATTGTCCCTCTCTGCATCCATCAGGTAACACACCACCATCAGAGATCCAGGGGGAGGCGGCCAGAAGGGGCGGGCGGGGAATCCTACTCCATTTCATAACTTTTGAACTACAAACAAGTACATGGTTTGAAATAGTGCAATAGGTTTCTTATCTTATAAAGAAGATTCGGCGAGCTATTTTTTTTTCCACCATTACAATCCATTTAAATGGATGCTAACATTAGAAAATGAAAAAAAGAAAAAAAAAAGGCAGCGGCTGCCACTCTTAGTTCTGGAAGTAGTGACATTATAAACTTACAGCTCTCCAATAAAAGCAGCTCTAATTAATCATCATAGTATTTGGACTTTGGAGAGTGTTATTTCAATTCTGTCAGAGTTGTAGTTCAAGAGTAATTCAATGACAAAGTGTCCCCCTCCCGCCCCTTATATTGATGTAACACTGCTCAGCCAGATCAGAAGGGTGGTGCCCAGGTAGACTGCAGAGAGGGACAATCTTCAATTAAGATAAGGGAAAAACCTGAAAAACTTGTCAAGGTGGGCAGGACTTTCATTGTTCTCATAGGAAGAAGATTGTCCCCTGCTGTTATCTGTCTGGTCTATGGACTGGATTCCACATCTGAGAAGAGATGGCTTACACTAGGTAAAAGGGGCAGGAGGGGAAACTTTGCTTGTGAATATCTCTCAAACCATAAAGGTTTGAGAGATAAGACTTATATCGTTCTTCATGCTTTTTTAATGCCTACAAAATAAATTAAAGATAAAACGAAGTATTACTATCCCTTTAAACTGAAATTCATAGAGTTGAGAGAAAAAAAACAGAGTATCAATAGCCCATGATCAATAATGGATACATTTGGGTATTCATAAAGATCCATAATTTCCCTGGCTTGTGTATGTGAAGCAAGTACATATGACACACAAATGAAGTAATTAGCTTAATACCAAAGATTCACACACACACATACGCATGCAGTGTATGTGTAGTATACCTGGAGACTCTCCAGATCTGCCCTGGTGAATCTGGTTACTGCAGCTTATTACCGGGTCTCCATGGATAGAACACTGATTCTCTTGCAGTGGGGAGTTTTATAAGAAGCTCTGCCTACTTCTCCTCCTTCCCACCCTGTTCCTCCCATTTCTTGCCCAATTCTCTTCCTTCCTCACCCAGTTCCTCCCACTTCCCATCCACTTTTATGACACATCATTAAGCACTGCCCTACTCGTGTGTAAGCCATGCCCCTTTTAAGAAGCGAATTGCATGATTTATATCCCCCAGCGGCACCACAGGAATCTCCGGAAGGGACTCCAGAAGACAAAGAGCCCAGGTACCCATGTAAGTGTGTGGTCAAACCCAAAATTAAATTCAACAGGATCCTCCAGTTTGAAGCTGATGGATTGAACTGGCAGATCTATCAGGTCATTACTGATGACTAAGCAAAGCAATGACCACAGGCACAGCTATTGCAGAATAGGCAAATGGCCAATGTGCAAGGGAATCCTCTGATTTCCTTGTGCACTGAGCCATTCGCAACCTGATATATTTTAGTAAAAGCGATAAGCCCTGCAAAAACATCTTTTTTTTAATTAATTTTATTAAAATTAAACTTTTAGTTAAAACATTTTAGTTTGTGCTTTTATACCTTGTATGGTATGTTTAGCTTATTTTAAGTTTTCACACATACTTAGTGGGCTTTAATGATGTAATTAGGCAACTTTTCATTTAATTCTCACTAATAAAACTAGGCCTACAACATCCATTTCCGTTCTTCCCTTGGGTATAAGCAGCATTAGTTTTGCTTATGTAGGTTAGTAAATTGACATTAGGCAGGCATGGGGTTTTCAAATGAATTGTAGTGCCTGATTCAGTGTGGATAAGCCGTTGTACATATAGAAACTGCTGAAAGAACATTTAAGCAGCTCTGGAGCTACCGGGACCTCTTGTAGTTCTACCACAGTGTCCTTCCAAACAGATAGCAGGAAACGTGCCAGATAGAAAAATGACCCTCCCAGGTCCTCACAATAGAACACTTATCCACAAAATCTACCGCACAATGTTGAACACTCCCGTTGTAGTTAAAAACATGAATATTTTATTACAAATTATAAAACAAGTCCTTATCCATATCTGTGACTCAAATTACTTGATCTCCTCAGTTATCCGGAGGGGCTTAAACATCAACGCGTTTTGCGTATTTCCACTTAATCATTAAGCAGTAATACGCGAAACGCGTTGATGTTTAAGTCCCTCCGGATAACTGAGGAGATCAAGTAATTTGAGTCACAGATATGGATAAGTACTTTTTTAATAATTTGTAATAAAATATTCATGTTTTTAACTACAATGGGAGTATTCAACATTGTGCGGTAGATTTTATGGATAAGTGAGCCTTTGTACATCCCACTGAAGCTGATGTACTAATGAATATTTATGCATTTCTGGGGCAAACCAACTGCACCACAGTGAACAAATAAACATTATCAAAATTCCAGTTTTTGGATTTTTTTTCATAAAAAAGTTTATTGATTCTTTAAATATCTTATTTGTTTGGCATTGTGGTAAACAAGTGCAGCAAACAAGTGACATGACATAGTATAAAATATAGTGTAACAAACTCTCCTATTAACCACAGCAGCTTATGATTACCTTATAAACAATCAAGTGAGTGTGATGAAGTTTGCTCTGTCCCTGATATGATACCTGTTCTTTTGACAATTTTTTTTTTGTGATTTGGCAGCAAATGGTGTCGACAGAATAAGACAAAGTGGTGCGATTCTGTAGCAAACCATCTGCTCCACAGGAGACAGCTAAAAAATCAGCTTGAATTGGGACTTTTTAACCCATTTGAATGTTTCAGAGGCCTCCAAAACATTGCGTAGAAATGAGTTGGAGACCTCTTTAGCATTCACGGGGTTAAGAGTTCCAGTGAAAGCAAATGGGATTTTTATTTGTCTCATAGTGTGAAGCTGCTTTACCGCAGAGTTACTCATCTTTAACACCGTAACCCTTTCAGTGCCAGAGGGGTACGGAATGCATAATGCATTCTGTACCCCTCTGGCGCTCAAAGAGTTAACGAAGTGCACGGACAGCCATTAAGGATCACGGGGTATTTTTTTGCTGTGGATTCTGGGATGCAGCTGCGCGGTGATCCCAGAATTCCATGACGTGCCAGGACCGTCCCCAGTCCTTAAGTGCCAACCAGGCATGACGGTCCTGGAACATCAAGAGTTGTTAACCCCTTAAGGACCCATGATGTGCCAGGACCATCAGGGGAGGAGTTTCCTTAATGCACCAGTAACGGCACATCATGGAATTCAGGGGTCCCCACGTGGCTGCACTATGTTCGGGGTGCCCTGATTTCGATCATGAAAAAAAAAAAATTGTCCCATGGTCCTTAAGTGCCAGTCCTGCGACTGGCCCTTAACGGGTTAATACATATGGCTCAATAAGTATAAACATGATGGGTCATATTCATCAGGCATTAAAGGAGCAATTCCAGGCCAAACCAACTGCACCGTAAAGGTGAAATTAGAATTACCGGTGATTTAAATGAGGCCTGTAACCCTTTGAATAATAGAGATCTCAAAATTGTTGCTTTGCAATGGGTTAGAGACATCTCTAGCATTCAAGGCGTTAAAAGACCCATTTCACCTTTGCGTGCCAGAGGGGAATGCAGCGCACTGCTCTGTCCACGAAAGTGGACAGAGTTTTATTAAAAACTCCCCACATTCGGATAATCAGCCTCTGCCCCAGACACCCGGCAATTAGAAGACAAAACCGGGGTCTCCGGGGCAAATCTAGATGGTTCCCAGCTATTACTATAGCCCAAAGAGTCATTGAAAGGTTGTGTGTGTTTTTCTTTTAATTCAAAATAAGAGGCTCCTTACATTTACCAGTTGTACTTTCTACCCTTTTTCCTGACTCAAGTGACTGTCAATCAGAATGAGGACTGCATTGAAGTAATGTTGTGTTAGACAATATTCTCAGAACACTGAGGAATCTTGGATGTCCAGGGAATTGGCTAGCTTTGACATGCTATGTGACATTTGCCTCGGGCTGTAAACTGACCTTCAAAGACCTGAATAACGTGCTCATGTTCCAGCAATGCTGTTATCTCAATCTCTCTCTGGAGATGAACTCTGTCCAGCTCATCTGTGATCCTGTCTTTCTGAATGGACTTTACTGCAACCTAGAGAAAAAATAATCAGATTATTTTTGTAGGTTCTTTTGTGCATTATAATGATATTAATCATTTATTACTAAACAGAATAACAAAAAAGAACAGGTAACAGCAAGGCCGTTTAAGAACTTCTCAGGCCCCTGGCATATTGTGAAAAGAAAAGCAAAGTATGGAATATTTTGGGGATCCCTTTAAAGGGATAGTAATGTTTCATAATAAAAGCAGCTCTAATTAATCATCATAGTATTTGGACTTTGGAGAGTGTTATTTCATTTCTGTCAGAGCTGTAGTACAAGAATAATTCAATGACAAAGTATCCCCCTCCCGTCCCTTTTACTGATGTAACACTGCTCAGCCAGATCAGAAGGGAGGTGCCCAGGTAGACTGCAGAGAGGGACAATCTTCAATTAAGATAAGGGAAAAAGCTGAAAAACTTGTCAAGGGGGGGCAGGGCTTTCATTGTTCTCATAGGAAGAAGATTGTCCCCTGCTGTTATCTGTCTGGTCTATGGACTGCATTCCACATCTGAGAAGAGATGTCTTACACTAGGTAAAAGGGGCGGGAGGGGGAACTTTGCTTGTGATTATCTCTCAAACCATAAAGGTTTCAGAGATAAGACTTATATCGTTCATGTTTTTTTCATGCCTACAAAATAAAATAAAGATAAAACGAAGTATTATCTTTAAAGGTACAGTAATGAGAGATTTTATACGTGTAAAAAGTACTTGTCATCGATTGGAATCAAGTGCCTATAACTTAACCCTTTGTGTGCCAGAGGGGTACACAACGCATTTCAAAGCAATGAGTTGTGTACCTCTCTGGCCTTAAAGGGTTAAAGGGATAGTAATATCTCTATTAAAGTTTAACTCTGAGTCATCTTTATGCTTTTTATAACACTTAGCACTATGTTTAATGACTTGCAGTTCTGTAGTTCAAAAGCTATTCAAGCTAAAATGATCCCCCTTCCACCGCTTTCCCTCCATCACGCTGCCTCCCTGTCTAGTCCGGATGGAGTGAGGCGAGGGACAATCTTCAGTAAGAAAAAGGAAAATCCTGCCCTACTTCATCAAGAGGGGCAGGGTTTTCTTTAAACTTAACCCTTTGAGTGCCAGAGGGGTACGCAATGCATTTCTTTGCAATACATTGCGTACCCCCCGGCACTCAAAGGGTTCAGGACTGAAGATTGTCCCTCACTGCATCCGTCCAGTCCCACGACCAGATTCCAGATCTAAGGGGAGGCGGCCAGAAGGGGCGGGAGGGGGATCCTTTTAGCTTTACTATCCCTATAAAAAGACATTACTATCCCTATAAAAACCTGCAATACTCTCCTCGTTCCCCCTGCATATCTACTTGGAGATCTTTATCCTCTGTATTGAGGATTCAAAGACACACGTTAAATGGATAGGATACCAATATTGCCTCCTCTCCAATAAGCTCTGAGTTTAACTCTGCCACCTGCCCCAGAGATCACAGAGACCTGCAGGGGAAACAATGAGAGTTTTGCACGCTATTAAGCTCTGGGAGCTTCATTCCCATCGCTGTCAGGTGACACCTTCACCAGACATTTTACTGCACCTATAATCCCCTGGATTCTAGGGAGGTATTCATGACATTGCTATGCAATGTGCTGGAGACATCTCTTATCCCAAGAATAAAATTGAGCAGGGTACTTCTTTAGGCCATTTAACCCTTTGGGTGAGCAAGGGGTATGCAATGCATTGCAAAGTCATGCTTTGGGTACCCCTGTGGCACTCAAAGGGTTAATACTCATAGATAAAACAATCTCGGTGATAAGCTGGGCAGCTAGAACACAACTGCTCCACCCCTTCTGACCACACAATTAAAGGGGAACTACCACCCCGCAATAACTTAAGCTTGATTGATTCTTCATCTGGCGACTAGCTGCTTAGTAGCGCTAGTCGCCAGAAATATTACCCGGTTCTGAAGATTTCGGCATTTTAGGGATGCTCACAGGAGCAGGAAGCACGGACATCTCATCACAGTGACATCCGTGCGCCTGCGCTGTCAGTCCCTTTTGAGCCGGCCGGCGCTACTAAGCAGCTAGTCGCCAGATGAAGAATCAATCAAGCTTAAGTTATAGCGGGGTGGTAGTTCCCCTTTAAATTGGTTCCTTGCAGAAAAACTGGAACCTGGAACACTGTCCCCAGTCAATGCTGGATATGCATATGCTTTAAAATGCCCCCTGGGTAACACTGAAGTTTCAACCACATCAACACTTTTCATGCTGAAAATACTTAATTTTCCCCAAAATAAGGAAATCTGATAGCTACTGTATTCTGAGGTTATGAAGGAAAGCATCTCCACATTGAAGCTGATTTGATGGAAATGGCTTAAGTCTGGCTTTTATTTGCTTCCCCTAGTTTAACAAAGAGGAGGTCTGGCAAAGGTTGAATATGTTAGACTCACGTCTGTTCTCAGCCTCAGAATCAATATAAAGGAAATTCAGCGCTTGCACTCCAGCCAGGAATTTTGGCTAATGAAATGTAAATGAGGAAACTCAATATGATGTTTTTTTGCTTCTACTCACTGTAAACAAGTAGATGAAAAACACTGCATTTTTAATAGATTTTACAAAAACCTGCCTGAGAGAATACAAGTAAATTTCTGAGCCTAATACAACTTGGCATGCAACACCAGGTATTATTAGACCCGTATGTTGTTCTACTGAAAGGTATCACAATACACAAATTATGTTGCTAAAGGCAGAGGGAGATAAAACAAAGCAGAAATATAACAAGGACCTGTAAATCCAGCAGTGCACAAATGATGCATGTTAGAGCAGACTTAGTAAAACTTGGTAATTGCCCTTTTAAGTGGAATGAACACTTTACTTACATAAGTGATTTTCATAGACTAAGCTATTGTTAAGGTCAGCATTATAACTGTTATAATGCCATCGATAGTATGGAAATTGCTGTTAACCCCTTAAGGACCAGGAAAATCTGAGGTGGGTCGCACTTAAAGGGGTAGTAATGTCCCAGAATTTTTTTTTTTGCATTATATAGGGATTAAAAAATTAACTTGAATGCAAAAAACCCTATCTGCATTCAAAGCTTGACATTTCCTGCTGTCAACTGTAAAGCTGTCAGTGGGAGATCCGTGTCGGCCGACACAGAGGCTCTGCAGCAGAGCCGCAATCGTGTTTTGTAAAAAGAATGATTGCATTGGAATGGTCTGCAAAGTGTGCTTGGTGAAAATGCCAGTACATGTGATCGCTCCTGGAGCGATCACGTGGACCAACAGAAGAGAGAAGTACTGAAACTGAACGCTACGGCCATGGAACGTTCAGTTTCAGCATCTGCAGATCGACAGCAGCGTGCACTGAGGCGCGTTGCTACCATTTAACCCATTAAATGCCAGGACTGTCATGGGTCCTTAGGGGAATTTTACCCATGACAGCCCTGGCATGTCATGGGTAGTTAAGGGGTTAAAGTTAAGAGACCTTTAATTCTGCAACCCTTTATGATTTGCTCTTATTGAACAATGTATATATTAAGTATTATATAACCAACAATGTGTACAGGGGGTCACAGACAGGGAAGGCTTTTCTATTAGGTAAAGTAGGAAACTGCTTAGAGCGGTGCCTCCACCCCTTGGATACACATTGCTTTGTAGATCTCTCAAGCAACAAGGTTAAAACATTTTTCTTGCTTGTTATAGGTAAAGGGTATTTTCTGTGCCAAGAAACAACGGATGGGACTGAGGGTCATTTGAGGATTGTGGGTGTGGTCATGGGTGGAGCTAAGGGCATCTACAATGCCTTGCCGAGGGGGGGGGGCTCGGTTGTAAATCCCGCCCTGGTGAGGTCACAGAGCTAAAGTTCTTTTCATACTTTAATGACTTAATTGAAAACTATAATGCAGGCTTCAACTTTATTTATTATGATTACATTTCATCTTTAATAAATTTTGAGTGAAAAATTGAATACCATTGCATTACTCAGCAGGAAAAGAGTTCCAATTAGGGTTGCCACCCAGCCGGCAGGTCGGTAAAAAATTGGCTTCTGTCCAATGTTAAGTCTATGGAGGGAGTGCCATGCCATGAAGAAAAGGTGGCAACCATATATTTTTTTATTTCTTTTGTTTCTTTTACATATTTTTGAGATATGGAAACATTTCATATACAGAGTATATATTGCAATCCTACAGCTTGCTCTATGATGGCTTAGTAAGTTATATTTCAGCACTATGGTCTAAATGTATCTGTTCCTGTAACAGCCTTTTCAGTGTGTGAATCCACCGAATAACATAGAATTAGAGATATTTGAGAGAATTCTTTCTTACCACCTGATAATGGAGAGATATTTGTTGTGTTATCTATGCAGTGCTTGATATAGACTTTTGTCATTACTGGAAGCTCTGTTACCAGCTGTCATTTCATGCTTCCTGACAGCTTAACCACATCCTGCCACCCCTCAGCATGTGTCTGAGAGATAACAGGGTGCAAATAGTAAAGAGGGGGGTGTCTGACTCACTATCAGTACAGGGAAACAGAGTACGATTACTGGAATTATGTGCAGAACATTCCTGATTACTTACAATTGTACTTTTTGTTTCAATTTGTTGTTTATAAGACTAGTACTAGGTGATTAACCCCTTAACGACCCTTGACGGTCATAGTACGTCATAGGTAAATCTGACTGAATGACCCATGACGTACTATGACCGTCATGGAATTCAGGGCTCCCCGCGCGGCCACATGCCATTTGGGGAGTCCGGAATCGGATTCTTAAAAAAAAAAAAAAAAAAAAAAAACTACCACTATCGAGAGTCAGGTTGGATGACAGCGTGACTCCCATGACGTGGCAGTTAGGGTCGTAAGACTTACTTGTCATTGGCAAGTAAGTAAGAGACAGGCAGAGAAGAGTTAAGTTGGCCAAGACTCCTCATCTGCTGGGCCCCAGTTCAACATGATCCAGGGTCACTACTTTAACCACGTTCACTGTAGTTTAGGGAAGGGAAACTTCCAGATCTTCAGCTGTTGATGGGTTAAAATTTCCATCATCTTCAGCCATCCTGAGGCTGTTTTAGGACTACAGTTTTCTGTCATCCCACTGGTCCTCACGTTATGATGGGAGCTGTAGTCCAACAACAGTTGCAGAGCAGAGGTTTGCCAACCTTGTTTCGAAGTTGTAATCCTATAACATAAAGTGGTAGAATGCGCTGCTCACTGTGAGCCGTAACCGCACATGCGCGGTAGAGAGTCTCTAACGTGAATGTGTGGTTTCGCACACAGGGAGCTTCGCTGTGAGCCGTCTGGAGCTCCCCGCTAAGGATCAGTGCGTTTGGTGAGTCTCTACTGTACAGTAAAGACTCGCCAAATGAGCTGCCCCGCTCCGGACGGCTCACGTCCTGTCTCTGCTCCCGGCGCCGGGGCAGCTGGGTGCACTTTAGCCCGTGTATACGGGCTTTCAAACTAGCGATTCCTATGTGTCTCTATGGTATGTATCACTCGTAAGAGACCAGCGATAAAGTGATGACGTAGAAACCGTAACTTACCCTTTTGAGTGGGTACACGACGCATTACAAAGCAATGTGTTGCGTACCCCTCTGGCACTCAAAGGATTAACTTCATCCCCTGCTACCCTGGTAGTTATACTCTGCAATAGCATGTGACTTAAAGGGACAGTAATGTTTCCCAATAACAGCAGCTCCCGTGAATCTTCATTACACACTTAATGAATGGCCTATACAGTGTTAGGGGTGTCCTGAAAATTCCAGTGTTGGCGTGCCTTCAGCAAAAAAGATTAAGAAACACTGGTCTAAGTATATTTTATGTGCCAAGCAAGAATGGATGGGTCCAGTCATGTGAGGAGTCCAGTTCAAGGGAAGACAAAGACGGTTTTAAATTTGGATTGAGTACCACCACACATGTACCTTCATTTGGAAGCCCTTAGCCTTTACAATGCGCTACATACAAATTAAAGGGATACTAATGTTTCACAATAAAAGCAGCTCCAATTAGTATTTGGGCCATGGAGAGTGTTATTTCAGTAGTCAGAGTTGTAGTTTAAGAGTAATTGAATGATAAAGTATCCCCCTCCCACCCCTTTTACCTAGAGTAAGCCACTTCCCCTCACATGTGGAATATAGTCTCTTGACCAGACAGATTGCAGCAAGGGACAATCTTCTTACTGTGATCATACGAAAAATCCTGTTCCCCTTGACAGGTATTTCAGATTTTTACTTACGGTCACTGAAGATTGTCCCTCTCTGAGAACCATCCACACAGCCTTGCTGCTCTGAGGTGAGCAGTGTTACATCAGTAAAAGGGGAGGGAGACACTTTATCATTTAATTACTCTTGAACCACAACTCTGACAATATTGAAATAACACTCTCAATGGCCCATATACTATGAAGATTAACTGGAGCTGCTTTTATTGTGAAACATTACTGTTCCTTTAAGAAAATTTGCTGAGCCACACAGGCAAAAATATACAATAACAGATGTTTTTAAGGGATGAATGTGAGTGTAAAATACACACCTCACATCTGTGTTATATTAACTGTGGATTCATATAATCACTTCCTAACATGTTTATGTGGGTCCTTTCCACTGTATCAATGTCAAAGAAGAGATAACTAGACAGATACCTTCACTTTTCCAAAAAAAATTTGAACGTTGTAATTCTGTACATCAAATTGAAAGGACAAGACAGTATTTTCTGACAATTTACCTTTTCCTTTTTTTTTTTTTCACTTTAAATCATTGGATGCTAGTGGGTCTTAAATACATTGAGAAGCACTTAACTATTTGGATGCTAGATGGGCAGGCAATGCATTGCTGTACAACTAGCACAGCTGGTGGAGGATGATGGGAATTGCAGTCACCAACAGCTGGAGAGACAGTAGTTGCCTGCCCCTGATCTAAAGGACTAAATGTGTTTTAAACCTTTGAGTGCCAGAGGGGAAAGCAACGCATTGCAAAGTACCCATCTGGCACTTAAAGGGTTTTAACTATTTAAATTCATTTGTTAAAGTGTTAGTAATGTCTAAAAAAAACTTTTTTGCATTTAGAAGAGCTTAAAAAGCTGATCTAAATGCAAAAAATCTCTTAAACCGCTATGGTTTAAGAGATACGGGTGTTTAAAGTTTGATTTCTCCTACTGACAGCTGTAAAGCTGTTAGCAGGAGATCCGTGTCGGTCGACACGCTGGCGCTTGAGAAGTGCCAGGATCTCGTTACTTACACGGAATCCCTTCATTGGAATGGTCTAAAACGTGTGCCTAGTGTTCAGGCACACGTTTTAGACCATTCCAATGAAGGGATTCTGTGTAAATAACGAGATCCCGGCACTTCACAAGCGCCAGCGTGTCGACCGACATGGATCTCCTGCTGACAGCTTTACAGCTGTCAGTAGGAGAAATCAAACTTTAAACGCCCGTATCTCTTAAACCATAGCGGTTTGAGAGATACGTTTTTTTGCATTTAGATCAGCTTTTTAAGCTTTTTAAGCTCTTCTAAATGCAAGAAAGTTTTTTTAGACATTACTAACACTTTAACCTTTTTTTATAGTAACAAAATACTGAACATCAAGAAAAGAGGAATGTTTGGTATTTACATTTTGTTGCTAAATATATTTGCCGTTCTTTCACAATATGTCCCAATCCTCTGGCTTGTGTTACAATCTGATGCAATAGTTCTAATATATCCCTCCTAACTGAAGGGTGATGAAACATACATCTTTCACTTTCCCCTGATCTGCACGTGCTCTGTAAAAACATAATTTCATCAATAAATCCAAAACATGTTTACAGTCATATTGCCAAAATGTGGTGTGAATTAGATTATTTCTAGTACATTCTTTTTCGTGACACTATATTCAAGGAATATTACACTTTTTATGGAAAAAAATCTTGAAACGCTTTTAATGCTGAGTAAAACTACTACCATTGTTAGGAAATGCTTCATTCATAAGTTATTAAAGCTGAAACATATTTATTTATTTATTTATTTGTTAAGTCAGACTGGTAGCAACAGCACCATGTTCATCTTTTGTTGGATAAATGGCTTTCTGGACCTTTCTAAAATGTAGTAAAGTGCAAATGGGATGAGATAATCACAATAATCTTATCTCAATTATTTAATTAATTTAGCAAGAGCTGGATTCTGTTACCTGTGAAAAGATATCACTATTATAGGGGAAACGTATTTAGGCCCTTTCACATGGGCATCACCAATACAACCATGGTACGTTGGTGATGACGACCATGGTTAAAGATAATGTACTGGACTATGATACCTTTCACACAAGCAACTATCAGCTTTCATCGATGTACCAAAGTCCAGCATACTCACCTTGCATTAGGACACCTAAATCTAGCATCAGTGCACTTAAAGGGATAGTAATTATTCAAAATAAAAGCAGCTCCAATTAATCTTCATAGTATTCAATACTGTCAGAGTTGTAGTTCAAGAGTAATTGAATGATAAAGTATCCCTCTCCCTCCCCTATTACTGATGTAACACTGCTCCCCTCAGAACAGAAAGGTGGTGTCCAGATGGCTTGCAGAGAGGGAAAATCTTCAATTAGGATAAGGGAAAACCTTAAAAACCTATCAAGGGGGGCAGGGTTTTCATTATTCTCACAGTAAGAAGATTGTCCCTTGCTGTGATCTGTCCGGTCTTAAGACCAGATTCCACATATGAGGGGAGGTGGCTTACCCTAGGTAAAAGGGGCAGGAGGGGGATACTTTATCATTCAATTACTCTTGAACTACAATTCTGACTATTGAAATAACACTCTCCATGGCCCAAATACTATGAAGATTAACTGGAGCTGCTTTTATTTTGAAACATTGCTATCCTTTTAAGTCAGGAACACAGTAAAGATGTAGCAAGGAAGATCTGCATGTGGTCTATGGGGCTGATGGAAGAACTTTAACCCCAACAATTGTGGAGGCTAAGATGCTCATCAGAACTTCCAATGAATGGTGACCCAGGTTAGCGTCAGCCAATAATATTTTTCAACTGCGCTACCCCCTGCAACAGGATTGATGGGGGAACACAGGTCAGTACATAATGACAGCTGTTACAGTTCTGTCACCCATGTGAAAGAACTCTTCACTCTCCTATGAAACCAATGCTTGTTAAGTGCTAGAAAATAATTCCCAGTACTAACTGAGCAACTCTTTATTAAGCAATAATACAATCTGAAGCCAAAGAGATGTGGGAGCAAGAAACTAGAGTCTCCCGGGTGGAAAACTGGGGCAAAGCCTGAGCAAAAAAACAAAATAAATGCACTATATGTATGCAGTGAATAATCCTATCTATTTCTATAATTTTTTTAAGCCATTTTCTGCCCCACAGTCGTTCGACTTTTAATTTGAAATGGATGGTATACATTTTACTTGAAGAATAATATCCAGAAGTCTTTACTACACAACACCCAGGGGTTCTATAACACGAACCAGATAGTTTGGGGTGCTGGATCGGGGGTAGGCATCTCCCAAAACAAAGTTGCAGGTGTACAGTGACCTACCCTTCCCTTAGATGAAGTAGGTGTCAGGTGTGATATGCTGGGCCCAGCACAGAAAACCCAGAGATAGAGAGAAAGTTCATATCCTATGTTTTTGGTTTTTAAAGGGATAGTAATACTTCGTTTTATCTTTATTTTATTTTGTAGGCATTAAAAAAACATGAAGAACGATATAAGTCTTATCTCTCAAACATTTATGGTTTGAGAGATATTCACAAGCAAAGTTTCCCCTCCTGTCCCTTTTACCTAGTGTAAGCCATCTCTTCTCAGATGTGGAATGCAGTCCATAGACCAGACAGATAACAGCAGGGGACAATCTTCTTCCTGTGAGAACAATGAAAGCCCTTCCCCCCTTGACAAGTTTTTCAGCTTTTTCCCTTATCTTAATTGAAGATTGTCCCTCTCTGCAGTCTACCTGGGCACCTCCCTTCTGATCTGGCTGAACAGTGTTACATCAGTAAAAGGGGCGGGAGGGGGATACTTTGTCATTGAATTACTCTTGAACTACAACTCTGACAGAACTGAAATAACACTCTCCAAAGTCCAAATACTATGATGATTAATTAGAGCTGCTTTTATTATGAAACATTACTATCCCTTTAAAATGTTCGAATTAATATTTTTTTATTTTGCACTTGCTACTCATGGCTCCTTCATCAAATGGAAATATGAATTATAACTAAGCATGCATAGTTAGAAGTACCGTAAAATCTCATGTATAATACGCACAATTTTGCCCCTCTTTACCTTATGTGTAATGAGGGGGGGTATTATACACAACGTAAAAACATTTATAAAAAAAATTTCCCATTGCCACCGTGTCCCTCCCGGTTTACCCATATCCTCCTCTTCCTCTGTAGTCCATCCGCTTACCTCAGCCTTGCCTCAGCTTGACAGGGACCCGGCGGGCAGCATGCTTGCATATACCGCCCGCTTCCAGCATGGCCCTGTCAGGACCTCTTCTTTGTAGCCAATGGGTAATGTCTTGCGAAGACCTCAAGGTCCTCGCAGGGCAATGCCATAGATCCAATGCACATAGCAGTCTGAGGCAAGTGGACTACAGAGGAGGAGGAGGATATGGGTAAACCGGGAGGGAAGCGGTGGCAATGAGAATTTCTTTTGTCTGACAGGGTGCGTATTATACATAGGCCCTAAAATCTTGGGTATAACATACATCTGCGTATTATACACAGGTGTGAATTATACCTATACGGTATTAGTAGCAGAAAGATGGTAGTGGTTACTATAGATCTCTGGTCAGACCTCACCTGGAGTATTATATACAGAACTGGAGGCCCCATCTCCAGCAAGATATAGACATTCTGGTGAAAGTTCAGAGAAGGGCTACTAAAATGATGACTGGTTTACAGGATAGACTAAAGTATCTGAACGTGTATAGCTTGGAGGAGAGGAAAGAGAGAGAGAGAGTGCTTTGCAATGCGTTCCATACCCCTCTGGCACTCAAAGGGTTAAGGCAAGAGGTCATAATATAAAACTTCAGAGTCAGAGGCTTAGATGTAATGTGAGAAAGTTTTACTTCACTGAGAGGGAGGTAGATAAGTGGAATAGCCTACCAGCAGATGTGGTAGAGGTTAATACAGTGACAGAATGTAAGAATGCATGGGATAGGCATAACGCTGTCCTAAACATAAGAGATGACCACGGATCAAATAAGGTCTGAAGTTTTACGTTAGGAAAAATGAGCAGACTAGATGATCTGAATGGTTCTTATTAGCTGACAGATTCTATGTTTCTATAAGCAGTAGTACATAAACTCAATTTAGCTAGAAGCTAATCCAAACCACTACACTATGACTTGTATTACTAGAGCTGGCTACAGAGGCAACTGTTTTGTAGCAACCAAAGTGCAGAGAATGGGATAGCTTGCTATCTGTGGACTGAGCCGTCCAAACAACTGTCACTTATAACAGAGGTCTGTAGATATTTGTAGATGCCACTTGCTGCAACTTCCCTAGCAACAGGCAATAATTATTGGCGAGTTGGCTGAAGAGGTAGATACATAGCCACCGTTTAGCATAGAGTGATAACAGCACACCAGACAATTATATCTGACTGATGTCATCCATATACCCTGTCCCATCTGGCCTGGAGCGACCCCTATTCAGTCTTCACTTTGTTCACTCTCATCATTCCTTCAATATTTTTTCTTAATTGCATAAGCCCCAAAACATGTGAAAAACATAATTCCCTATAAATATCAGGGTAGGTTTTTATGAGCATTTGAATAATATTTACTTATACAATTCTTAATAAGTTATATGTGCAATTAATGGTCTGATTGAAGTAAACAAATTAATGAAATAACTTGAAGGATTTAAATCTCAAAACAATTATCTCTGGTTAACATTTTATCAAGCTTGGTATGAAATGCAGTCAAACTGCTGTCAATAGCCT
The DNA here is from genome assembly GCA_037306005.1 of Rhinophrynus dorsalis. Taxonomy (NCBI): domain Eukaryota; kingdom Metazoa; phylum Chordata; class Amphibia; order Anura; family Rhinophrynidae; genus Rhinophrynus; species Rhinophrynus dorsalis. The sequence continues at coordinate 45,071,317 of CM074722.1, forward strand.
CCCTACACCTCAATTTATGACACGTTTTAGATCTTTTTAAAAATACAGACTGGGAATACATCACATTTAAATGTCCCTCTATGCCTAACTTATTTTGGCTGTAGTTTAACTCTTTAAGGACCAAAGAGGTAGACAGAGCATTTTTAATCAATGCATTGCAGCACCCTTGGATCCTCAAAGGGATAGTCAAGAAATTTTTTGGAGATGTCTCTGTCATCCAGTCGGCTGAGAGAATCTTACACACAAAATATGACCCCTGCAAGCTAAGCTACAATCCACTACTTTACCTGTCATTGCTAATTCCTACCTGTTTTCTTTTTTTTCTTTATGCAATTCATGTCCAAAAGACAATATCTCACATAGCATGACAGACACGTGGGGGTATGATTCTTAAGCAAGTTGGAACCAGTAAGAACATTGTTGCTACATAATGCATGACCCATTTTCTGGCAAAGGATGACGAGTCATTCTATATTCAGAAGACAAAGATAAAGAGAATTGTTCCCCTTCTTCTTTATATTACAAACATCTGTGTGAGAGTTGATGATCTCAGGAGAGATCATGTTTATTTATAGTTTTATGTGATGTTTTATCAGTCTGTGTTTTATATACCAGGGATGAGTCAAAAGGTAGAGGATTGTAGGGGGAAGATGGGCTAAGGTTCGATAAGTGTACTGTTTTGCGAAATTGTGGCAAATTTGACTCATATCCATCTTGTGGTATGCACTAAACTGTCTTCATCAACCAGTCCCTGTGATTACACCTCAAATGACCATACACCACCTTACCTTCACCGTGACTTCACCACAATCATGAAGTTTTAGATTCTCCTTCACTAGTGGCAATAAATAACCCATGACTTACCGAACATAATGCATTGTGAGGTTTTAGTTACATATTTGTGGCCAAAAGCATGTGAAGCTTACTAGCCAATTTTGAGGCACCTCAGATTGGGCAAGCGACTATCTACCTCAAACCTGAAGGGAACACATATGTCATATAAAGGAACTAAAAAGCAGTGACACTGTCTGACATCTGCTATGAGAAAAACCCTGGTAAGGGATGAGCAGACTTTCCCCTACGTTTATTTTCTGTACATGTAGACAATATATTGTATTTGCTACTGTCCAAACATATATGTAACTATATTAGAACACTATTGATAAACAAGATACAGCTCCCCGGCAGTGACATAACTAGGCATTGGAGAACCCCGGTACAATCATTTTTGGACCCCCTAACACAATAATATTTTACCAGGGAAGTAAAAAAAACTATTGGTTTTGTGGAGACAATAGCCCCCTGTGGATGCAGGGCCCATCCGCACCATCTGTACCTCTTATAGTTACACTACTGCTATCAAGGTTTTTCTGTATGTTTCTTTTTTTGTGTGTGTATTTTGGAAGGTTTTGGATCATTCCACCTCCTTTGTTTGTAGCCCCCTGTACACAGGTGATTTTGCAGATAATGAAGGTGTAAATACCTCTTTTATTTCCCTCCCCAGAATTCTGATCACAGTAGAGGTAATACAGTATCATTGCATCATACCAAAACATGTTCAGTCCAGATTTGAGGTAGATAGGGACTTGCCCAGTCTGAGGAGCCCTGACGTTGGCGTGCAAGCTGCTCATGCTTTTGGCCATAAACATGTAGCTAAAACCTCCCTGTTTATTATCTGTAGTAAGCATACCTGGAGGAGTCCTGTGGTGGCGTTGGGGGGAGATAAATGATGCAATTCACGTCAAAAGGGGTGAGGTTTAATTGCGAGTGGGGGCAGGCTTTACAAAACATAGTAAAAAAAAATAGGACGAATAGGCTGAGGATGGAGGCGAAGAGGGCGGGGAGTGGGAGGAACAGATAGGGAAGGAGAGAGAATCCGCCTCTTGCAAATCCAGAGAGTTCCTAACTATGGTAGTAAGTTACAGGTTATTTATAGGTAAAAGTTAGGATATGATGAAGACCTTCTCTTCTGTCACACCAGGAACACCCCCACCCTAGCTCCACAGTGGAGTACAGCAGCCATCTTTTCCAGAGGCGTAACTAGAAGCCTCTGGACCCTGGTACAAGAAATGCCACGGCCCTCCCCACCACATTGACCCCCCTCGACCACATTGACCTCCTCCAGAATGCCCCCATCTCCTACCTCCAGCTCCTGCGCAGTCCTCCTTGTAATGCAAAGCATTACTACAGCGGCGGCAGGAGATTGCGGGCGCCAGGCGGAGGGGTCACAGGGGGAGGTCGGGCCCCTGGAGTGCACAGGCCCGGTCGCAGGTGCGACCCCTATAGTTACGCCACTGATCTTTTCCATACGAAAAGCACATTGTGCAAGAACATAGTGTTAGGAAGCAAAACATGCTCTTGTGCTTAGATTAGTGCAACGGAGCTCTGTAAATACCCTTCACTGAACCCGATGTACAAAAAAGAACTGGAGCAAACCAGCGGCAACATAGGGGATCAAATAAAAACTATTTTAAATTTCCATTTATTTAAGTGGGATTTGTAACCCCTTGAATGGTAGCACGGTCTACAGCATTGGAGACGGTCAATGAGTTGGAGACCTGGCTAACATTCAGGAGTTTAAAAGTCCCATTTAAATCAATAGGAATGTGAGGAATGTTAATGTGTCCCCTGTGGCAGGGGGTGAACAAATATACAAAGAATTTATTCACTTATTCTTAGCCTCATTAACTCTTTGAGTGCCAGAGGGGTACGCAACGCATTGCTTTGCAATGCGTTGCGTACCCCTCTGGCACCCAAAGGGTTAACCTGAAAAAAAAAATCACAAAAGCTGCAATTTCTTCCTTCTATCAGTTATAAACTGTATCACTTTCACATGTTCTATTGTATTTCTCTCCCACATCTACACACAGGGAAGAAAGTGCTGATTTTCCTAAATATCCCTTTTGAGTTGTAGGACAATTCACTTGGATTGAAAACAAAGAGTTTATTTTATTTGGCAGCGGTAAAGCCTCGAGTGCTAATTGTTTTCTGAAATACACGTCTAACTGCATTGTCTTTTTTTGAGTTATTTCAGCTTGCAGTAATTGATCCCTGTTAAAAAAAAGAAAAGATCAAACTAAAGGCCCTCAGGACAAAAGCCAAATATGAAGACTACGGCCCTTATGCACAGAAGAAAAATGTGTGTGTGTGTGTGTGTGTGTGTGTGGAGGTAGTTGCATTAGGGTTGAATAAGTGTCTTATGCGTCAATATAAAGGTGATCTTGACCTGAATCTACATGGTTGAATCCACTAAGCTTCAATCAACATTGCATCCCTCTGATTATGCTCATATATGCCCTTATCATCATGCTGTTGTTCTAGTTACATTTGAGTGTATTCTCCACCAGTACCTTAATGAAAATGTATATTTCACTTAAAGAATTATTTACATATTCCTGAGGCCATGTTTTATGTTAAAGTCACTAAATGCTGGTGATAATATCATACCTCCCAAGTGTCCCTTTTCAGGAGGGACAGTTCCTCCTTTAGACCCAAATCCCCCAGTCTATCTCTCCCACCCTGATGTCCCTGTGTTTAGGAGATCAGACTGTGTGGTGTATATAAGTATATCACATTGCTGTACAGCAATAAAACTCACATTAATGTTTGTTTAAACTTCAGCATATGTGTATATGTGTTTTATAAATTTGTCTGTGTATGCAAGGAGATGACAACAGTCATGAAATACCCTATAAATTCTCAGTAATGCCCTGCCCACCAGACACACCACCACATCTACCACCTAAAACATAAGTGTCCCTCTTTGGCCATTTGACATGTTGGGAGGTTTGTAATGTCACAACTCACAGAAACAAATTTACCTCTTTGAAAGTGGCAAAATTTCTATTTGTATTAGCTTTCTATGCAGTCCTTAAAGGGATAGTAATACTTAAGTATTACTAATCCCTATATTAAAGTCATATTAAAAATAAATGTATTGCCCCCAGTGTCATCTCTCAAATCTTTATGGTTAGAGAGATGATCGCTCCTAAAGTTGCCCTCTCCCTCCCCCTTCCCCACAGTCAGCGTTCTAGCTGACTGCAGGGAAGCAAGTCATACGACTTTCGGGTGGCTCTCCATCACAGCCACGATCGCGTTAACAAAAAAAAAAACTTTCACTGAAATGGTCTTCTACATGTGCTTGGTTTGCAAGCACACATAGAAGACCGTTTTAGTGAAATTTTTTTTTTTTTTTATTATCATGATCGCGGCTGTGCTGCAGAGCCGTCTGATGATCTCTGACCGGATTTCCCTGAGTCAGCTACAATGCTGACTTCGGGGAAGGTGGGGGGAGAGGGCAACTTTAGGAGTGATTATCTCTCAAACCATAAAGGTTTGAGAGATGACACTGGGGGCATACATTTATTTTTAATAGGACTTTACCATAGGGATAAGTAATACTTAAGTATTACTAACCCTTTGACCTTCCCTTATTCAAGTGCACTACCTCAAATTGGATTAATCAAGTTCTTTCAAAGTACTCCATATCAGAGCATTTCAGACTTCTCCATAGCTGCTAAAGTGAAACCTCACATAAGGCTTAAAGGGATAGTAATACTTTGTTTTATCTTTATTTTATTTTGTAGGCATTAAAAAAACATGAAGAACGATATAAGTCTTATCTCTCAAACCTTTACAGTTTGAGACATATTCACAAGCAAAGTTTCCCCTCCCGCCCCTTCTACCTAGTGTAACTCATCTCTTCTCAGATGTGGAATCCAGTCCATAGACCAGACAGATAACAGAAGGGGACAGTCTTCTTCCTATGAGAACAATGAAAGCCCTGCCCCCTTGACAAGTTTTTCAGGTTTTTCCCTTGTCTTAATTGAAGATTGTCCCTCTCTGCAGTCTACCTGGGCACCTCCCTTCTGATCTGGCTGAACAGTGTTACATCAGTAAAAGGGGAGGGAGGGGGATACTTTATCATTGACTTACTCTTGAACTAGAACTCTGACAGAATTGAAATAACACTCTCCAAAGTCCAAATACAATGATGATTAATTAGAGCTGCTTTTATTATGAAACATTACTATCCCTTTAAAGTATGAATTTTAAAACTAGACTACTATGGATAACTTTGAAATACAATGCTATTGAACAGTTTAACCACTTAATGACATGTGATATGCCAGGACCGTCATGGCTGTCCGGACGCTAAGGACCGCTGATGGTGACAGGTGATCACTGCATGCCGCTCTGCAATCACAGATCACGTATTTGAAAAGAAAAATGTGCCCTGGTCCTCCAGACCTCCCCACCCCCATACTCAGGGGTTAATATCAATCTGGTTAATCACCTGCCTGCAGACTTATACAATTACATCACACAGGTAAGCTTTACACCAGCTTCATATACTTATGTCTCTACCCCCATCCGTTGTATACAAAATTCTTAGTGCATATTGTGAAGTGGACCTTACTTGCCAAGGTTAAAGGGATAGTAATGTTTCACAAAAAAATCAGCTCCAAATAATCTTCATTGTATTTGGGCCGTGGAGAGTGTTATATCAATTCTGTCAGAGTTGTAGTTCAAGAGTAATTGAATGATAAAGTATCCCCCTGCCGTCCCTTTTACTGATGTAACACTGCTCACCTCAGAGCAGCAAGACTGTCCGGATGGATCACAGAGAGGGACAATCTTCAGTGATCATAAGGAAAAACCTGAAAAACCTGTCAATGGGGGCAGGGTTTCCCTTATGCTCACAGTAACAAGATTGTCCCTTGGTATCTGTCCGGTCAAGAGACCAGATTCCACATCTGAGGGGAGGCGGCTTACACTAGGTAAAAGGGGCAGGAGGGGGATACTTTATCATTCAATTACTCTTGAACTACAACTCTGACAGTATTGATATAACACTCTCCATGGCCCAAATACTATGAAGATTAATTGTAGATGCTTTTATTGTGAAACATTACTATCCTTTTAACTGGTCACATCACATTGCCAAAAAAAATAAACTGTCGGCACATTGTAATTTATTTCATCTCCCCTGTGCCCTGTGAAGTAATTCTAGGGTTAATCAGCTACGCCATAGGGGACAAATAAAAACTCTTCCTTTGATTTAAATGGGTGTTTTAACCCCCTGAATGCTAGAGAGGTCTCCGACGCATTGTCTCTAGCATTCAAGGGGTTAAAAGATCAATTTAACTGTTTCAGTGCCAGTGCAACATCCAATACATTGTGAAGCCCCTCTGGCATGCAAAGGTTTATATCAGTGGGAGTTATGGGAATTTGTATGTGTCCCCTTTGCATCCCAAAAAAAGTGGAGCTTTTCCAGGGCAAACCAGGTAAGAATTTAGAAAAAAAAAATATCACCTTTAACCCTTTGACTGCCAGAAGGGTAAGAATGCGTTCCATACCCCTCAGGCAATCAAAGGGTTAATTTAAATAAGGTTTTTAACCCCTTGAATGCTAGATAGGTCACCAACGCATTGCTTAGATTTTCAGGCTTGGTTTTCAAGATCAACCAACAGTGCACGTTGTCAGGATCTCTGCACATGAGTGCTGAGGGATCCATCGGTGGAAAAGTCCTACTGACACATCCACCTGTGCTAATAATACAACTGTGCATGCTCATATGAGGAAATCCTGAAAGTATGCACCATAAGGGGTCCAAAGGATGGGTCTTGAAAACCTTATGATCTAAGGCGTGTATGAGTTGTACTGTTAATTAACAGCGGGAGCAAGGAGATAAAGGTGATAAAATGATAGAGGTCAAGGATGGTCACGTTGAGTCTTCAGTGAACCAGTGAAGTTAGAGCTGTCGATGAACCCTTTGAGTGTCAGAGTTTTATGCAATGCCTCGCCAAACAAAGGGGGTTATTTGCACTAAGGTGTGATAAAGAGGTGATAAAGTTGAGATGACTTCTCCATTGTTATCACTGTGAAAGTGTGTGGATTCCTGACATACATGTCTCATTCTGGTGTCACTGCCTGAAGATGGATGACCAACCAGGAGGGTTGCCACCTTATCCTATATTATAATTCGCTAAGGATGTTTGTCGGTAGCCGTCATGCACAGTAGAGACGACTGATATGTAACGAGGCGCTCCTAAGACCGGAGTCCTCTCTGCGCACCTTCTTGGGACCAAGTGGTCTGAATTCGGAGCGCCCCGTTCCATATCAGGCGCGGCGCGGGCAGTCTGTACTGTGCATGACTGCAGCGCCGCCAATGTTGGCCCGTGTACACGGGATTTAAAACTAGTTCCTTAATATTGGCCACATATGAATGATGCAAATTGTCAGCATACCTCCCAACATTTCAAATGGCCAAAGAGGGACACTTCTGTTTTAGGTGGAGTTGTCGGGGTGTGGCTGGTCAGCAGGACTTTACAGAATATTATTAGGTTATCTCATGACCTACTGACACCTCTATGTACAACTAAATAAATGTTTTAAAGCAAGACCATAGTATTTTATTTACAGAGTCTAATTTATAAACACATGTAGTTAAGATTAAACAAACATTGATGTGAGTTTTATTGGTGTGGAGCAATGCATACCTCCCAACATTTCAAATGGCCAAAGAGGGACACTTTTATTTTAGGTGGTGGAAATGGGAATTTGGCTGTTGGGCGGGTCATTACCAAGAGTTTATTGGCTATTTCATGACCAGTTGACACCAATTTGTGTAACCTAATAAATGACCAAAGTATTTTATTTACACAGTCTAATTTATAAACAAACATTAACTTGAGTTTTATTGCTGACCAGAATTATACACATATATACACCACACAGTCTGATCTCCTACAAAGAGGGACATGGGGAAAGAGGAGCGGGGGATTTAGGTCTAAAAGAGGGTCTGTCCCTCCTAAAGAGGGAAACTTGGGAGGTATGGCAAAGTGATACACTTCTATATGCACCACACAGTCTAATCTTCTAAAAAGAGAGACACCAGGGTACGGAAGAGAGATGGGGGATTTGGGCCTCAGAGAAGGACATCTTGGAAGTATGTAGGCCTGCAACCATTCTTTCTCCAGCTGTTAATGGATTGCAGCTCCCAGCATCCTTAGACAGGAAATTCAGTGGATGATGTTGGGAGTTGCAGACCTGGAAATGCTGAAGACACAAAAACTTAGATTCCACTGCAGGTGGTAAATGCAATCACTGTTTTTCGTTACATATTTCTTTTATACCTCTTTCACACGGGTTACATAACTAACTAGGCAACTCCATGTGAAAGGGGCCTCAACCCTTTGAGTGCCAGAGGGCTATGCAATGCATTACTTTGCAATGCGTTGCATACCCCTCTGACACTCAAAGGGTTAAAGTATGTGGGGAACTTGGTAGAAAAAACAGTAATAAAGTTATAAACTACAATAGAATCCAGCCCAAAAGTTGCCTATTTCTGCTGTAGCGTTGCATTGCCACCCATGAATCTATTTCATAAGCAACTGGTATTAAAGGAAAACTACAAAAAAATGAAAATGGATCACCTACATGTATATATCATGCATTTCAAGCTAGAAGCAATAACAATTATTCATTTAATTGTAGATCCCTAAAATCTTCTCCTATATTTGCTTTTCTAATGCATGTGTAGACCGGGCTACAGTCACTATTTTCTTATTTTTTGTGTAGCATGTTATGAGAGACAAGTGCTGCAACTGTTAATTTACAGAGATTAGCACACACACACTGTGGGTTCATAAAGACTTTTATCTCTGACAGTTTACTGCAGGGATGGGCAAACTGATTGATGCCTTTCAGTTCTTGAGGACTACAGTACTGGAAGTCAAATTCCTCAACAGTTGGAGGGCCTCCCATTGCAAACTGGTATTCAGATAATAGTGCACGATTCTTGTACACCTATCAGAATTAGCTACCCTTAGGCTGGATTCCTTTACAAGTGCTAAATATGTTTTATCTACACATGTCTCCTAAGGCTTCTTTCACAAAGGAGACAGAACCGTTGAAGCCCTCTGAAAGAGTTTTATTGCCAGTGTGTCTACACTCACCTCTCTCATGCATTCCACTGTGGACCAGTACCCAGGGGAAGCAAGTCTGATGACCAGCCCATGTGAGCGCCGGTCAATATTACTGGCTGGTGCCCACATAGGTTGCCCAATCATTGGAGGTTTAGATGAGAAGCGCAACTTCCAATACTGCTTGTGTGAAAGGTCTGCTGCTGACTCCATACTGCTGGGCGGACCTTCCTTACTGCAACTTTACATCATTCCTAAGGGAACACAGTAAAGATGCTGGAGTTTGGGGCATTTACATGGGTGATAGTTGCCCATGTGAAAGGCACTATAGTCCATGGGTGACAGATCCAACGCAACATCACTTCATTGATGTCAACCATGTCAAAGGGGCCTTAGACTTCACTATAGTCCATGGGAGACAGATCCAACGCAACATCAATGCATTGATATCGACCATGTCAAAGGGGCCAATTCAAAAGGAATCCATGAGATAAAAACAGTGATAACACTTAACACCTACAATGTAATCTGGCCCTTAAATCCTTGAGCACAGCACTAAACACGAATGGATACCCCCACGGGGGAATATGTAGCACTATAATTTAGGCCTCATGTAGATTATTTTACAGATGCTAGTATGGGTCTCAGGGTATTTAAAGTGGTCCTGTCACCCTAAGACTAGTTTAGTTTAGCGATAATGGGGGTGTAACAGTGCACAAACACCTTGTATATTATGTTCAATAAAATTATTATTTCTCTCAAGTTAAAATTGCACTCATAGAAAGAGGCAAGATCTTTACAAATCTACAAAAAAAAACCTGTGGGCTCCTTGGACACAAATCCATCTCTCAGGAAACCAGCAACTCCTTGCATCCAATCATTCTTTCCCAAGGTAAGGTCACCTGTCCAGCACAGAGCTCCTACCACCCAACGCGTTTTGTGAATAATTTCACTTTCTCAAGGGTAAGAGGGGGGTTTAAGATTCTACTGTTGCTTTTTTTAATCCTTGCGTACCCCTCGGGCACTCCAAGGGTTAAAGAGTCTTCTGCACCTCCCATTCATTAATTAAAACAATTAAATATATAGATCAGCACATGATATTTCAATACAGTCAGTGTTAAAACATTCAAAGTACCATATAAAGAAAGGAATATAAGTGAAATTGTAAATTAAACAATAGTACTCAAGAATTAAAATCTGCCTATATGTAGTAGCCATTTTTCAGTAAAGAGTTTTTTTTTTATTTTTTTGGCACAATATGATTCATTTACTGTATAGATGCTGATTAGTTGTGTTTGAGGCCATACTTATCAGTTGCTATGCTACTAGACATGCAGCCATTGTGTGGGTTCTGCCTAGATTCATTCATAGCACTGTGTGTGGTAGTACTGGGCCAGGACAAAGACTAATTAGCATGAAGTGCCACATCATGCCACAAATATAGCTTAATATCACGAAAAACTATTTACATTACATACAAATGTCTAATACAACTTATAGGCAGTTTTTAATTCTCTGTAACAGTAACTAACCTTACCTTAAGGGGACAGGCCAGTTTAACCCGTTGAGTGCCAGAGAGGTATGCAACGCATTGCTCTGCAATGTACCTCTCTGGCACTCAAGGGGTTAAGCGCAACTTAAACTCTATTTCTTCTTTTGGTCCCGAGGGGCTAAAGTTCAAAGAAAAAACTGGAGCAAACCAGCCGACCATAGGGGGTAAATAACAATTCTCATTCATTTTTAGCCCCTGTAAATTCAAGAGAGGTTTCCAATGCATAGCTTCGCAATGTGTTGGAGACCTCTCTTGCATTCAAGGGGTTAAATGCCCAATTTAAATCAATGTGTTTAATGTTCCTTAATGGATGAAGTAGTAACATATAAGCTCATTGATGGGTACTTACCATCTTTCCAGTCGCTTTCTCCATAGCTTTCTTCACTTTTCCATAAGTACCTCTTCCCAGGGTCTCCAGTAATTCATATCTATGCTTTATGCTGTGCTTGTGATGGTGTTTCTTCACTGCACCAGTAACAGTGCCTCTTCTAGAGTCCAGTAATATCTCAGGAACAGAGCTTCTTCTAGACTCCATCAACCTGTGACACTCAGAGCTTCCATCAGCACTGTCCCTCCGGTGGCCACTGGTCTCCACTCTGCTGAGCTCTGAGCCCTTCCTGTGCCCCATGTGACCTTTTGCCACTCTGCTAACCATCAAGTCATCTTCACAGCCATTATCGTCACTTATACAGGTTACTCCTGTCATTCTATCAGTCACCTGTGTTGTCACAAGCAAGCTAACATTACACTGTGCATTCAGGAGCAGGCAACAATGTGCTTCATTATCAAGTGTAATTAAAAAAAAATAAATGAACACATAATTGTGCAAAATAGGTTTCAAGAACAGTAATTAATATATGTACTTTCCAATGCACTACAATTTAATCTTAAAAATTATATTTAATTTATAGTATTCTATACCTGACTTTGCAAAAATGAAGTTTGGATTTTCAAATTTCCAATCACTTTTTTTTTTTTTTGCAGTAATCTGTCTGTTCTACAGAAAATCCAGTCAACAGAGTAGTCTTTTACTGCTGTTCAGTGAAAATAAAGTTAATGCTGTTCAGTGAAAATAAAGTTTACTGTTGTTCAGTGAAAATAAAGTTTACTGTTGTTCAGTGAAAATAAAGTTTGTCATCCCACCTTTTCAGAGCATCAGGTCCGGATTGTCTAGCAGCAAAAAGTCTTAGTGTATTGCTCCAGCGCTCTTTGTCCTGTACAGAGTGTGATCCAGAGGATTCTTTGTGAAAGGCATGGACTGTTACCATGAAAGCGAACTGTATTATCTAAATGTTCTCCCCTTCAGTAGTTTTGTTGATGAAGCAGTGTCTTAACCAGCCAGCTCTTTGCAGTGGCTGTGTGTACTGTGCTTTGAGATTGGCCTTGCATGCTACTTAGCAGGAGGGGGTGGAGAAACATTTAGGAAGGAGGCGGAGTCCCAGGATGCTTTTTGTTACTATCAGTTCATAGATGCACTGAGGCTGATTTACCAAGTAGGTTTAGAGAAATTCTGAGGCAAACTAGCTGCACTATAGGGAGCAAATAAAATTGCCATGCATTTAAATGAGGATTTTAACCCCTTAAATATTAGAGAGGTCTACAGATTTTAACCCCTTAAATGCTAGAGGTCTACAACACATTGTGATGCAATGAGTTGGAGAGATCAAGAGCATTCAAGGGTTAAACACCTCATTTAACCCTTTGAGTGCCAGAGGGGTATGCCATGCATTGCCACACGTACCCCTCTGGCACTCAAAGAGTTAAATCAATGGGGTTTATGGAAGTTTTATTTTTTCCTCACAGTGCAGTTGTTATGCTCCAAAATTCTGTCCTACTTAGTGTATTCCCCTCTGGTCATTTAATATGGGAAGAAAATCTTAAAGGGATATTAATACTTAAGATGTAAAAAAAATACATGTTTTAGGGTTTATGTACAAGGGTACTCCCACTGCTGAGACATATTTTATTACAAAATTATAACAGCTCAAACTTGATTTTTTTTAGGTGCAATATCACAGTGGCCTGAAAATGTACAGTGGCGCTGTTACTACCACATCATATGGAGATTTATGGTCTACAGACCAGAACAATCCATAGGATGGTGTAGCAACAGCGCCACTGTACATTTTCAGGCCACTGTGATATTGCACCTAAAAAAAATCAAGTTTGAGCTGTTATAATTTTTTAATAAAAAATTTCTCAGCAGTGGGAGTACCCTTGTTTTACTCAGGGGGATAAACCCTACAACATATATTTTTTTACATTTTAAATATTACTATCCCTTTAATGGAAGATGTGAATTAATTTTGCATATATTGGTTCTCCAGAGCCTATCTTGACTAATACTCATTATCATTCCCACAGAGGCAGACGTGATTGTTTGTTGCAGGACTCAAGAAACCCAAACTGCTCCAGCTCAAAATACCCTAACAAAACTTTATTGAGAGGGAGTTTGGAGTGCAGAGTGGTTATGCACTATGGTGTGATAAAGAGGAGATAAAATCAATATTTAGACTGTAAGTTCTTTGGGGCAGGGACCTCCCCTTTTGTTTCTATGATTGTTGCACTTATTTAAAGGGATAGTAATGCTTCATTATTACTATCCCCATGTTGTAGCCCTTAAAATTCAGAATTCAACGATACAAGCGGCATCTCTCAAACCTTTATGGTTTGAGAGATATCCTCTTTCAAAGCTCCCTCTTTTTGTCCTTCCCCTGATGTCAGCATTCTAGCTGAGAGAAGGGGAATCCGGGACCTGTGGCGGCTCTGCAGCAGTGCTGAGATCTTGTCATAGAAACAGAAATCCTTCACTAAAATGGTCTTCTACGTGTGCTTGCAACCAGGACTCCTGCAGAGCTGCCGCTTGCTCACTGACCGGATTCCCCTGCTGTCAGATAGAATGCTGATGTCAGGGGAGAGGGAACTTTGAAAGCGGATATCTCTCAAACCATAAAGGTTTGAGAGATGCCACTGGTATTGTTGTATTCAGAATTTTAAGGGCTACAACATGGGGATAGTAATAATGATGTATTACTATCCCCTTAATCCCATTTATTGTATTCCTTGTAACATGCTACTGTTATAAGGCACTGCGTACATTGTTTGGTGCCATATAAATAAAGCTATACACGTTCATACACCTGTATGGTAACCATATTTCAGTTCTGCCATTCAGGGACACTGCGGGAAGAAGAGTTCTGAACACTGAAGGGAGAACTGTCCTTTAACTGCTGTGACAGAAAGTGATGCTTTGGTGGGCTACAAAATAATTTAGACCAAGCCCAAAGTCTTAGACGACCATTACACTACAACAAAATTGCACTGCAGCTCCTGTTTGATGTCAGGATCAAGGCTCAATTCTCTCTCTAGTGTTTAGATCTCTGCCTGGAAGCCATTTTGTTGTAGTCTTCATTCCAGGACTTTGTATTTTCCCAGAAGGGGTCACCCTGGGACAAGGGACACACATTTAAAATCCGGGACTGTCCCGAGCAATCCTGGACATGTTGTCACCCTGCTCTCCTGTAGATCATCTCTTATTCTATGGAGTTCATGCACTAACACCTTGCCAAGTTGAGATATCTCAGTGAACACTTACTATTGAAATGTTGAGCTACTACTAGAGTTCATCAACATAGTGACATAAAAATGTTGCCAGTGTGAAAACCGTTTAAATGTCACCTTTAACACAGTCCCCTGACCCTAACCTAAGTACCCTCACCTAATAAGTAATCCTAAACTAAGAACTAAACTAAACCTCCTTCCAGTCCTATCACAGACAGATCCTAAGGTAACCTAACAGATACTAACCTACCCCCAAACCTTAAAAACACTTACCCTAACCTAACCAGATACTAACCTAACCGAGACAGACCATAACCTAACCTAACATAGACAGACCATAACCTAACCTAACAGATACTAACCTAACAGAGACAGACCTTAACCTAACCTAACATAGACAGACCATAACCTATCCTAACAGATACTAACCTAACAGAGACAGATAGGGTTGCCACCCAGCCGGTATTTTACCGGCAGGCCGGTAAAAATTGGCTTCTGTCCAATGTTATGTCTATGGAGGGAATGCCATGGCCGGTATTTTTTTTAAACAAAAGTGGCAACCCTAGAGACAGACCATAACCTAAGCTAACAGATACTAACCTAACAGAGACAGACCATAACCTAACCTAACATAGACAGACCATAACCTAACCTAACAGATACTAACCTAACGGATACTAACCTAACGGAGACAGACCATAACCTAACCTAGCAGATACTAACCTACCCTCAAGCCTAAAAGACACTGACCTTAACCTAACCTAACCAGATACTAACCTAACAGAGATAGACCTTAACCTAACCTAACAGATACTAACCTAACAGAGACAGACCTTAACCTAACCTAACAGATACTAACCTAACCTAAAAGAGACAGACCTTAACCTACCATAACCTAACAGATACTAACTAACCTAAAAGAGACAGACCTTAACCCAACCTAACAGATACTAACCTACCAGAGACAGACCTTAACCCAACCTAACAGATACTAACCTAACAGAGATAGACCTTAACCTAACAGATACTAACCTAACCTAACAGAGACAGACCTTAACCTAACCTAACAGATACTAACCTAACATAGACAGACCTTAACCTAACCTAACAGATACTAACCTAACCTAGCAGAGACAGACCTTAACCTAACCTAACAGATACTAACCTAACAGAGACAGAGACATACCTTAACCTAACCTACCAGATACTAACTAACCTAACAGAGACAGACCTTAACTTAACCTAACATATACTAATCTAACCTAACAGAGATAGACCTCAAGCTAACCTAACATACACTAACCTAACAACTTAACCTAACAGATACTAACCTACTGCCCAAACCTAAAAGACACTGACCTTAACCTAACCTAACCAGATACTAACCTAACCAAGGCAGAACTTAACCTAACCTAACAGATACTAACATAACCAAACAGAGATAGACTAGGGTGACTACATTTCAGTTCTGCCATTCATGTACACTGCACCACAGAGTTCTAAACACTGGGGGGATAACTGCCCATTGATTGGTGTGACAAAAAAAACCAGTGCCTGCATTGGGCCACAATAAGATGTGCATCAAACCCAGAGCCTTATATTAGCATTAGACTACAATAAAATTGCACTGCACATCCTGATTGATGTCAGTATCAATGCTCAGTTTTCTCTATAGTGTTCAGAGCTCTGTCTGGAAGCCGTTTTTCTGTAGCCCAGCAGTGACATTGTGACAATAGTCTATGGGCCGTTCTTATAATGTTTAGACTTCTGAGTTAAGGATTCTACATTCAGGGAAATTGTGCTGTCCCACAAGAGGGCTACCCGGGACAAGGGACACAGATTTAAAATCTGGGACTGTCCCGGGCAATTCGGGACATGTGGTCACCCTAAGATAGACCTTAAGCTAACCTAACAGATACTAACCTAACAACTTAACCTAACAGATTCTAACCTAACGACCTAACCTATCAGATATACCCACAAACCTAACAGACACTGACCCTAACATAACCTAACAGATAGTAACCTAACCGAACAGATACTCACCTGGCAACATGTGGCAGGTGCCATTCTGATGCCCACAATGTTGTGAGTGCACAGTAATGACACTCACAGTGTAGGTGGCATTGAAAATTATAACCTCAGCGAATAGGCTCCATAGAATAACACAGGAACTGAAGATGTTACCTCATATTTATCACCTCTATCACACCCTAGTGGTCCCCCACCCCAGGAGTGCTACTTAAAAAGAATATGTCTTCCTCCATGCACATGATATCCAGAGTTAATTAGATATTAATAATGGAAAACTGATCTACACAGAACTGATTTTGAATGAGCAATAGGATTTCCTTCCCAGATTAATGTAATTGGGGGATTATTAGGAGGTCTTAATGTATCTTTTAAAGTGGACTTTTAAATCTTTAAGTCAATTAAAGACTATATATTGAGTTAGTCAACTGTTTGTAATATAATTGTCATTTGAGGAATGATCCTTTATTTGTTGGTGGTACAATGTGGAATTGATGTTAATTAGTTTATGTGCTGGGTGAATATTATGTCACACTGTGGTACAGATGTATTTAGACAGAGACCACACTCTGGGAATCTAAATAATATAAAACACTAGCCTGCGAAGCTCCCTGTGTGCGTAACCGCACATGCACAGTAGAGACTGCCGGAGCGGTGCAGTCATGTGCAGTAGAGACTGCTGGAATGATGCAGTCATGCGCAGTAGGATGGCTGGAACAATGCAGTCATGCGCAGTAGGATGGCTGGAATGATGCAGTCATGCGCAGTAGAGACTGCTGGAATGATGCAGTCATTGGCAGTAGAGACGGCTGGAACGATGCAGTCATGCGCAGTAGGATGGCTGGAATGATGCAGTCATGCGCAGTAGAGACTGCTGGAATGATGCAGTCATTGGCAGTAGAGACGGCTGGAACGATGCAGTCATGCGCAGTAGGATGGCTGGAATGATGCAGTCATGCGCAGTAGAGACTGCTGGAATGATGCAGTCATGCGCAGCTGAGACTGCTGGAACAATGCAGTCATGCGCAGTAGAGACTGGCCGAACGCGCTGATCTGGAGTGGGGAGCTCCAGACAGCTCACCGCCTTTCTCTGCTCCCTGCTGCGGGGCAGCAGCTGGGGCCGCTGGATGCACTTTAACCCGTGTATACGGACTTTCATACTAGTGTTTCTAATAACCTGGCA
This sequence comes from Rhinophrynus dorsalis, assembly GCA_037306005.1. Classification (NCBI taxonomy): domain Eukaryota; kingdom Metazoa; phylum Chordata; class Amphibia; order Anura; family Rhinophrynidae; genus Rhinophrynus; species Rhinophrynus dorsalis. The sequence continues at coordinate 45,088,571 of CM074722.1, forward strand.
AGAGATAAGTTTGGCTTTGAATGGAACCAATAACCATATTGTAGATGTAATTAGCATAACGTGCCACATTTTGTCACCAAAATATAAAGGCTTACTTCTCAAAAAATTATTTATTTTACATAAAAAAATAACTAGTCCAAAACAGATTTTAATTTTATGTGAAACAAATTACACTTGTCCTGTGGTGACAAGTCCACTTTAACTCTATCAATGCCAGGGGATGTTTATCACATTAAAATTATAAATATTATATATTATCCCTTTAACTCCAATTTAATGGACACTGTGACAACGATTAGATATTAGTGACATGTTTACATTAAAACATGTATTTAACTCATTTGAGATGCCCTACTTGTCTTATATGTTTTTAGGCAGTGAGATCTTTAACCCTTTGAGTTCAATGCATTGGAACCTCTCCAGCACTCAAAGGGTTAAGGGTTCCTTGAGGACTGACTGGAGCACCTCTGGTTTAGAGCATACAGGTACATGCAGTATAAAATCTACATTATGGGAAACTTTAAGGGTTAATATTTCAACAATCTCAAGGTGAGCTCATCTTGTTCCCATGTATGTTTATACACGTTAACCCCTTGAATCGCAAATGAACAATCTAAGACCCTTAGCTGTGGATGATTGGCTGTAGACATGCAGTAGTGCTGCTGCCCAGAGAAACATTATTTTCACTCCTCCTATGCACTAAAGTATGATAACGAAGAGATAACTTCCATAATGTGATTATGCACTGTAGTATGATAACGAGGCGATAACTTCCATAATGTGATTATGCACTGTAGTATGATAATGAGGCGATAACTTCCATAATGTGATTATGCACTGTAGTATGATAATGAGGCAATAACTTCCATAATGTGATTATGCACTGTAGTATGATAACGAGGCGATAACTTCCATAATGTGATTATGCACTGTAGTATGATAACGAGGCGATAACTTCCATAATGTGATTATGCACTGTAGTATGATAACGAAGCAATAACTTCCATAATGTGATTAGCTGCCCAGCCCCAATGTTATTCTAAGGAGCGTTTGTACGAACATCTGAACAACTTGTGTGGTCTTAATACATAGACTCCATAGAAAATAAAAACTGGAGAGTTTTTCACACTGAAAAATTTGTCACCTCTTTATCACAGAGAGCTAGTCAGAGATGATCAACTAGGAACAAGCCTGCCCTCAAAGTGATGAGGCTCTATAGGATAAGTATCCTACCCAGGGTGCAATCTCTTTTAGCTCACTAGTGCCTTTCACAGAGAGGAAATATCCTAAATCACATCATACTGATCCTACCAAATGGCAGTCCAGCCACGAAGTGCCAGGAAATTCCTCTCTGAACAAGAGAAGCAGCCAACCCCAGATGTACGTTTGGGCCTTGTCAGTGAGGTACAGCTGATCTCTCTCTAGGCATTGTGAGCAAGGGGTCCATGTCTGGATTACCCTGTTACCCTTAGGGTGACTAGTCCCAAGGATAATTTGCATATGCAAAGAGCTAGTCAGAGAAGCTCAACTAGGAACGAGCCTGCCCTCGAAGTAATGATAAGTATCCTACCCAGGGTGCAATCTCTTTTAGCTCACTAGTGCCCTTCACAGAGAGGAAATATCCTTAAGCAGGGCTCAAAATTTCCACTCTGCACTAGCCAATGGCGAGTGAAAATTTAGCCCTGGCAAGTAGAAATTCAGCCCTGGTGGGTATATTATAGCTTGCAGTGGCGAGTAACTTTTCAGGTCTGACTAGCAGCAAAAAAACTTCAGATTTAAGCCCTGTCCTAAAGCACATCATACTGATCCTACCAAAAAGCAGTCCAGCCACGAAGTGCCAGGCAATAATGTGATTATGCACTGTAGTATGATAACGAAGCTATAACGTCCATGTGATTAGCTGCCCAATCCCAATGTTATTCTAAGGAGTGTTTGTACTAACATCTGAACAACTTGTGTGGTCTTAATACATAGACTTTATAGAAAATGAAAACTAGAGAGTTTTTAACACTGGAAAAGTTGTCACCTCTTTATCACACCTTATATCCACCCTGTTTTATGTGCAGAGGAAAAATGTTACATTTATTACAAAGTAGAACGCTGATGAAATGTATTACTGTTCCATGGGTATAGCAGTACAGCCTGAAAAGGGGACTTATAACTTAAATATACATGGCTCTTAAAGGGATAGTAATACCATAACTCCCAAATGTCCCTCTTTAGGAGGGACAGTCCCTCTTTTAGACCCAAATCCCTCTGTCCCTCTATCCCGCTCTGATGTCCCTCTTTTTTAGGAGATCAGACTGTGTGGTGTGTAGATCAGTGTATTACATTGCTCTACAGCAATATAACTCATTTTTGTTTGTGTAAACGTCAGTGTATGTGTTTATATATTAGTCTGTGTAAATAAAATACTTTGATCTTGTTATAAGTCATTTATTTGTTTACACAAGGAGGTGTCAGTAGGTCATGAAATAGCCTAAAAATTGCCGGTAATGCCCCACCCACCAGCCACACCCCCAGCAACACCCCCTAAAACACAAGTGTCCCTCTTTGGCAATTTGAAATGTTGGGAGGTATGTAAGACATCAATATAATTACATTTAATAATGTCCTAGTAAAAAAATGAATTAATTGCGCCCTGTCCGATCTCTCAAACCTTTATGGTGTGAGAGATATCAGCTTAAAAGTGCCCCCTTCCCTCCCCCTTGCACTGAGGTCAGCTTTCTATCTTACAGAAGGAGATCCTAGTCCACAGACCATCCTGCGGCTCTTCAGCAGAGCTGAAATTACACTATTTATAAAGAAATACTTCATTTGATCGGTCTACAACGTGTGCCTGGTTTGCAATCAAACCATAAAGGTTTGAGAGATCGGACAGGGAGCAATTAATTCATTTTTTCGAATTACTATCCCTTTAACATGTTTATCAGAGGGACTTGCCCAGGAACAGCACACAGTTATTTCTATTTACTGTTTTTATTTGCATTGAACTTTGTTGTAGTCCACTGCTATATGCAATGGTAAAATGTGATCACCACTTGTGTCTGTTGAGGTCTATTGAAGCCCATTGTCAGACTTCAACAGAGGCCACTACAGTATACACAGGAAACTGCAGATGAAATGCAAAAATATATATAAATATAAGTGACTGTTGTATGAATGACAAATAACTAGGTACCTCAATGTGATAAGTGAGTTAAGAGCTACTGATTCCTAGGTTATAATTCTCCATTAACATAGTGCAAAGACCATACCTCCAAACATTTCAAATTGCCAAAGAGGGACACTTGTGTTTTAGGGGGTGTTACTGGGGGTGTGGCTGGTGGGTGGGGCATTATATAGAATTTTTACACAGTTTCATGATCTACTGACACCTGCTTCTGTAACTTAATAAATGACATAACAAGAACAAAGTATTTTATTTACACAGACTAATTTATAAACACGTATACTGACGTTTAAACAAACAATAATGTGAGTTTTATTGCTGTAGAGAAGTATGATACTTATATACACACCACACAATATGATCTCCTAAAAAGAGGGACACCAGGGTGGGAAAGAGGGACAGAGGGATTTGGGTCTAAAAGAGGGATTTTCCCTCCTAAAGAGGGACACTTGGGAGGTATGCAAAGACAGCCAGACACAGTTGTAATTTTACTCATTTTGACTCACATTTCTACCTCATAAGTACACATACAATAATACTATATAACATATATTAACCATTTGAGTGCCATTGCAGAGCAATGTGTTGCGTACCTCTCTGGCACTCAAACGGTTAACAGAATAATCGTACATACATGCATACACATACACAAAAACATATATATATATATATATATATATATATATATATATGTATTGCATACAACACCGATAGATACCTACCCGCTTATTACTGACTTGTTGTCTTTGGAAGCCCAGCAATAGGTGAAGATAGCCTTTGCTGCACATTATGCAGCAAAACATTATATCATTGTGAGCTCATTGATCCATCTTATATTTTTTTCATTGATTTCCCGTTGTAAATTATATTTTTCATATTTTGGTACCTATTTTATTTTGGAACAACAGCTGTTTTCATGGGATTAATATGTTAGAATTCATATATATTCCCTTGTCTATTGGGTCCGATTGTATCATTATAAATTATTGCATTTTATTAGAGTTTGGGAGTGCTCTCCTATTTCTTCTCTCTCTCTCCATATATATATATACAGGGCTCAAAATTTCCACTCGCCAATGGCGAGTGAAAATTTAGCGCTGGTGAGTAGAAATTCAGCCCTGGTGGGTATGTTATGGCAGTGGCACTCATATGGAAAGTTATACAGTGATAATAGATATTATGTAGATGTACTCAGCCTGAGGTGTCAGTATGTGCTATCTCAGTGCTTTCCAAACTGTGTGTAGCGACACGTTAGTGTGTCGGCTGCAGTGTGTAGGTGTGTCGCAGGCAAAGGTGCCATTTACACAGTGCGAGATTGTCATTCAACCCAAGCACGAGCTACACTGGGAGCTGAGATAAAACACTACTACTTAATGGTCACATTTAAATAGTGGGAGATTGCCTTTGTGTGCTGCATACAGCTGGAGCGCCACATAAGATTTGTAACAGCTGGAGTACCTCCATGTGCTGCATACATAATATGTATACAGCACACGGAGGCACTCCAGCTGTTACAAATCTTTTGGAGCTTCAGCTGTTAAAATCTTTTGAGATGCCACCTCCTGTATACCTGTGCCCTCTCTTTGGGCTGCCAGGCTGGAGTGTCCCTGTGCACCGAGGCTGCCTGTCACATGACTGCTGCTTCTGCTTGTGGTGCTGATGAGACAGGAAAGACGGACAGTTCTTCTAAAATCAGTTAATGTTGTGACATGAGAATTTTGCGCTTATATGTAGAGCAACATTATCATTTCACCCTTTTAAAAACCACACAACATGCTTAATACCTTCCGCAGTATGAATGAAAGGTTTTTATGAGATATGTTGTGTCCCCATACATCTTCTTATTACAGTCTATGTATGTGTCCGTATCTCTTATAAGGGATTATTAGTTTAACCTCCGGTTTGCTAGCAAAACTGAATTACTGTGTCACAAAATGATGTATGTCTAAAAAGTGTGTCACCAACATGACAAGTTTGGAAAGCTCTGTGTTATCTGGTGATTCAGTTCAGGTTATCACAGGCTGAATCTCTCTGATATATACAAACATACATACCCAGCACACATATAAACTAAGTTGCCAGTGTACTGTGCTTTGTTCTGTTGGTACATAGCTATGGCTTGCCAAAAAAGTTTGAACCCATGCCTTAGATGTTCAGGACATCTCCAATGAATTGAGAACTAATGCTCTGGAGACTTTTGAAGCAATTAAGTAATTAAACAATAAAACATCAGTTACAGCTCTAAAACCACACGCTCAGACAAGCACCATGTATACACCCAACAGAGATTACCAGATTCCTGAGCTAAATTTAATGTTGTATGACCATGTCCCTTTAAGTGAACCCATTATTCAGCAACATACTGTCTGGGTCAGACACATTTCCTGATTTTTCCCATTTAATGCAATTTTCTTACTCATGCTCCATGTGGCTAAAACCAGTTCAGACCAGTTGATTGTGTAATGCATATACACAACAGGAATCTAATAAATTAAATGGAAATATCATTCATTTACACCTACATTGCTGTTTGCAAAACACTTAAGGTGGATTAGTTTTAACCCTTTCAGTGCAGAATGGTACAGTTCAGTGCTTCACAATGCGTTGCATACCCCTCTGGCACCGAAAGGGTTAATTGATTTAAATTAGCATTTTAACTCCTTAAAACAGTGCTTTCCAAACTGTGTGTAGCGACACGTTAGTGTGTCGGCTGCAGTGTGTAGGTGTGTCGCAGGCAAAGGTGCCATTTACACAGTGCGAGATTGTCATTCAACCCAAGCACGAGCTACACTGGGAGCTGAGATAAAACACTACTACTTAATGGTCACATTTAAATAGTGGGAGATTGCCTTTGTGTGCTGCATACAGCTGGAGCACCACATAAGATTTGTAACAGCTGGAGTACCTCCATGTGCTGCATACATAATATGTATACAGCACACGGAGGCACTCCAGCTGTTACAAATCTTTTGGAGCTTCAGCTGTTAAAATCTTTTGAGATGCCACCTCCTGTATACCTGTGCCCTCTCTTTGGGCTGCCAGGCTGGAGTGTCCCTGTGCACCGAGGCTGCCTGTCACATGACTACTGCTTCTGCTTGTGGTGCTGATGAGACAGGAAAGACGGACAGTTCTTCTAAAATCAGTTAATGTTGTGACATGAGAATTTTGCGCTTATATGTAGAGCAACATTATCATTTCACCCTTTTAAAAACCACACAACATGCTTAATACCTTCCGCAGTATGAATGAAAGGTTTTTATGAGATATGTTGTGTCCCCATACATCTTCTTATTACAGTCTATGTATGTGTCCGTATCTCTTATAAGGGATTATTAGTTTAACCTCCGGTTTGCTAGCAAAACTGAATTACTGTGTCACAAAATGATGTATGTCTAAAAAGTGTGTCACCAACATGACAAGTTTGGAAAGCTCTGCCTTAAAAGACAGAGAACAGATATATACTGCAGGTGCTATCCTGTTGAGTACAACATGGATACTCCCACTACTCAAACTTATGAGGGCAATATTTCCATGATGTAAAATATTATGGTGCTGTTGTTACAGCAGTCCACGGACAGCTCTGGTCAATGACCATAAACCGCCATCGGATGATGTAGCAACAGTGACACGTTAACATTTCAGGTCATGAAGGTACTACACCCTAAAAAGTTAAGTTTGAGCTGCAATAGCTTTTGAATACAATATCACTCATCAGTGTTATTACACTTATTTAACTAAGCAGGATCACCCCTGTTTAGCAGTATTAAGCTCTACTATCCTTTAAGAAAATGATGACGATTATCAGGTACAATAACCAGGTTCATTTTAAAGTGGAAATATCACTCCAGTTAAAGTGATCCCCCAATTATTATTCATATGGCTATACGCATTGAAATACTAGTATTACAAAGAATAAGTCTGGCATTATTAAGAATCCTACTTGATCCGAGACGAACAGGCAGACATCTTGCCTTAGAGACATCGCTGCGCTGTCCGTCCCGGTCTCCTCCATGATTGGTGAGGAGGAGTTGCATTGTACCTTAAGGTACAGGAAGTGACTGAAGGTGCAGGCGCACAGATGCTGCTACAGCAAAAAGCCTGCCTGTCAGTCTTCAAAGAAGATGGATTTCCTAATAACACTGGACTTATGCGGGATAATACTAGTATTGCTATGTGTATCGCTATACGAATAATTATTTGGGAGGCACTTTAATTGGAGTGATAGTTCTGCTTTAACTGAGTCATTTTGACTGAATAATTAGCTTTAAAGCGGAACTAACACCGCTAACAAATGTTGTCTGTAATAATTTGCTATCTGGCGACTAGCTGCTTAGCAGCGCTAGTCGCCAGAATTATTACCTCTTCATGGAGATCTTTGAAGTGATCCTCGGCTGACAGACAGGACATCCGCGTGCCTGCGCTGTCAGTCCCAGAAGGCTGTAGGAGGCGTTGCTAGGAGCCATTCGGCTCCGGAAGGGACTGACAGCTCAGGCATGCGGACATCACTAGGGCAAGATGTCCGCGCTCCATCCTGCCTGTCAGCCGAGGATCACTTCAAAGTTCTCCATGAAGCGGTAATAATTCTGGCGACTAGCGCTACTAAGCAGCTAGTCGCCAGATAGGGAATTATTAAAGACAATGTTTGTTAGCGGTGTTAATTCCGCTTTAACCCTTTGAGTGCCACATAGGTATCAAATGCATTGTAACACAATGCACTGGATACCTCTCTGGCACTCAAAAGGTTAAGTTCTAGGTATCTATTAACATTCATATGTATTTTATATTGATGCTATTAATATCTCCATTTAAACCAGTTGTCATTTTATTTGTTCCTTTTCATGCAATTACCTTGCCCCAGATCTACCCAGCTGTGCGATGTTAAACAAATGCTAAAAATGAGAGTTTAATTAGCGTTTTAATAGAACACTAATAGCTCCTGATTATAACCCTCACCCCCTACTCATCTTAATTGGACAGACAATGCGAATGCTCACTAGGAATTAATTCTATGCGGACTGATTCTCCAGAAATATATTTTTTTAATTTGTACTTAACTTTGCGACCTTGTCTATGGAGAAGTCATATACTTTTGCAGGACTCCAGGGCAACAAACTCCTCCCACTAAAGCTTTCTCTTGATGCTTTCAGTTGCAGAGTTTGAAAGGGATAGTAATGTTTCACAATAAAAGTAGCTCCAATTAATCTTCATAGTATTTGGGCCACAAAGAGTGTTATTTCATTACTGTCAGAGTTGTAGTTCAAGAGTAATTGAATGATAAAGTATCCTCCTCCCGCCCCATAACTGATGTAACACTGCTCACCGCAGAGCAGCAAGACTGTCCGGATGGATCGCAGAGAGGGACAATCTTCAGTTAGCATAAGGAAAAACCTGAAAAACCTGTCAAGGGAGGGCTGGGTTTTCCTTATGTTCACAGTAAGAAGATTGTCCCTTGCTGCGACCTGTTCGGTCAAGAGACCATTGGGGAGATTTAAAGGCAGGCATTAGGCAAACCCCCCCCCCACCAACGGGTGTTTTAACCTTGTAGTAAGCCATTCAAAGGGACATGTAATCAAGTAATACGGCCGCTACACTAACGTGTATTTTGGCCCATGTAAAAAGAAAAAATGCTCCAATTTACCATTTAAAGGACTGCATTATCTGATAAAAATCCGATAAGGGACTCACTTACCGCAAAAAACTTAAGACCCAGTTTGTTTGGCCGTATAGTCCCTTATCGGATCTTTCGCCAGCTAACGCAGCTATTAACTGGCAAAAAACCTCAATGTCCTCAGTGGATGTATTGATATGGGGCCCTAGGCCACACATCAATACATCCAAAGTGCCTAAAACATGTCCAGAGTTAGTAGGATTAACCCTATGAGCGCCAGTGGGGTATAATTACCCTGCCGGCATTCATAGGGTTAACCCGACTAAGTAAAGCAACATTAACACTTACCATTAATCCTGATGTCCAGCGGAGTCCTCAGCTTCCTGGTCATCTTCTTTCCTATCGTCTATCTTCTTTTTTCTTGCCGTAAAACAAAAACAAATGTTTACGTAAAAAGCATACATACTTTAACCCCTTGAGTGCCAGAGGGATACGCAACAGGAGTACCTCTCTGGGGCTCAAAGGGTTAAAGTATGTAGCAGTGTGCCATTTGTTAAAATTTAAATGCCCCTTAATAAAAATACATGTTTGAGCGGCTGTACTTTGAACTCAATGGATGTGAAGGAATTAGAAGTAAGGCTTCCCATATATAAGGGCAGCCTCAATTCTAATTCCCTCAGACTGGAGCGGGTATCAGCCCACGGACAAGAAGAGAGGGGAAGGTGTGGAGCATTATTTTGTCTCCGCCTCTGCCTCAGTGGCCTCACACAGTGGCGGAGACAGCGACATATATGTAAGTATAATTTTATTTTACTTATGGCAATATCACTGGAATTGAATATATTGAAAACATTTATTATTATTATGGGGTCATTTGGATTTTAACAATTGGCACGCTACTACATACTTTAACCCTTTGGGCCCCAGAGAGGTACGCAACGCATTGCTTTGCAATGCGTTGCATACCCCTCTGGCACTCAAGGAGTTAAAGTATGTATGCTTTTAACTTAAATCTTTGTTTTTGTTTTACAGCAAGAAGACAGAAGATACAAGAGAAGAAAGACGATAGAAGAAAGAATGGAGAAGGAGAGAGACAGTGGATGGCAGGTGAGTGTAACATGGATCAGTTAACGATCGGTGCTTGGCAGTATGTCAGTAACAGATAGTTAATTGTTTTTTATGTTAATTTCCCAGTATCGCTGCTTTTAGCGGTGTTTTGGGAACTTAACTTACAAAACGGACTTTTAGCCACAAGACTGTTTCTGTGGCTTAACGTGCTTTGTGATTTTAGCTGGTAGGGCCTCTGAATACCGCGTTAGACATGTTAGTTTTTCAGTCGGTATTCACTTTGGCCCTGCCAGTTATGTTAACTCCTGCCTTTAAATCTACCCCCAGATTCCACATCTGAGGGGAGGCGGCTTACACTAGGTAAAAGGGGTAGGAGGGGGATACTTTATCATTCAATTACTCTTGATCTACAACTCTGACAGTATGGAAATAACACTCTCCATGGCCCAAATACTAAGAAGATTAATAGAAACTGCTTTTATTGAGAAACATTACTACTCCTTGAAGTTCTGAGACCCTGGTGCGACAAAGGATCATGTCTTCCTCAATAGACATGATATCAAGTGGTAATTTCTGAGAGCTTAATTCCACACAGAAATGATTCATAGTAGCCATACCTGGGAAGTCTTGGGGTTTGACCCAAATCTCAGGGTGAAGGGCCAAATTCTCAGGGTGAGAGAGGTCTGTGTCACCTACTATATGAATTTCCCCAATAAACTGTTTCATTAGCCTCTAAACTGGCACCATTAGTACCTAGGGTTGCCACCCAGCCGGTATTTTACCGGCAGGCCGGTAAAAAATTGGCTTCTGTCCAATGTTAAGTCTATGGAGGGAAAGCCACGGCCGGTATTTTTTTGAAGAAAAGGTGGCAACCCTATTAGTACCAGAAATACAGTGGGAGATATCCTGCTTGTCCTGTTTGTGTTCAGGCAGTGAGTTAGCCAAACTGTAGCATGTTAAAGGTCCCTCACACACAGACCGAAGCACCTCTGTGTTAGAGGAAGCAGGCACATATCACATAAAATCTACATTATGGGAAGCTTTAAGGGTTAATATTTCAAAGATCTCAGGGTCAGCTCATCTTGAAAGTTCCCAGGTATGATAGTAGCCATTAGGATTAAGGTAAGTGGAGGTTCATTATTAGGAGATGTTAATATCCCTTTAACATATAGCTTCACAATGCTTTGCACACTCTTCTGGTTCTCAAAGGGTTAAGCAAATCAATTATGATTATAGTTTAGCATTACACAGAGATTTCATGAGAAACCAAAGGGTTTCACCACAGCAGATACAAAGTCTATGATCCACCAGTGAAGTTAATCCAAGGATTTATCCATCTAGGGCACAGTCGGACTGTAATTGATTCACCCTGCTTTGTGCGCACCTACAAAGGGTTTCCAGTCGATCGGTCTGCTATTTATGGACAGATGGATGTCAGACAGATATGAGAGGTGATTCAGAGAGAAGGTAGAAAGAGGTGCCTGTTGACTCACCCAGCTGGGTGCAAAACACTGTCTGTAGCCTGAGGCTTAAGTGAGATTCCAATTCCTTTTCTCACCGCAAAAGAAAGTGCCTATTGTGACCAACTCAGACAGCTGTTAGTGCCAGTGTTAAAAGGACATTATCATTAAATGATTCTTCTTATTTGTGCCTGTAAGCCTTGTGGAGCATGGAGTAAAAGAGTGTAGTGTTGTAAAAATGTTTTAGAGTTTTTTTCCTTTGATGTATTCTCTTTTTAATGGTTGCTTGAAAGACCGTGGTTTTTGGGGGAATTGCTAGATTTGTATCTTCTTAAGTATAATGAAAAAAATAGTGTTTAAAGGGATAGTAATGTTTCTCAAAAACAGCAGGTCCAATTAATCTTCATAGTATTTGGGCCATGGAGAGTGTTATGTCATTACTGTCAGAGTTGTAGTTTAAGAGTAATTGAATGATAAAGTATCCCCCACCTGCCCCTTTTACCTAGTGTAAGCCACCTCCCCTCAGATGTGGAATCTGGTCTCTTGACCAGACAGCTCGCAGTAAGGGACAATCTTCTTACTGTGAGAACAATGAAAATCCTGCCCCCCTTGACAAGTTTTTCAGGTTTTTCCTTATGCTAATTGAAGATTGTCCCTCTCTATGATCCATCCGGACAGTCTTGCTCCTCTGAGGTGAGCAGTGTTACATCAGTAAAATAGGCAGGAGGAGGATACTTTATCATTCAATTACTCTTGAACTACAACTTGACAGTATTGAAATAACATCTTCGTGGCCCAAATACTATGAAGATTAATTGGAGCTGCTCTTATTTTGAAACATTACTGTCCCTTTATGTTTTATCCTCATAGAGCCCAGTCATCCCTCACTGTTAACCCTTTGAGGGCCAGCGGGGTATCCAACACACTGCAAAAGCAATGCGTCGGATACTCCTCTGGCAATCAAAGGGTTAAAGGGATAGTAATATTTAATATGTAAATATATATATATATATATATATATATATATATATATATATATATATTGTAGTGTTTGACCCACTGAGAAAAAGAAGGGAACTCCCACTGCTGAAAGGTGTTTTATTCAAAGGTAACTGCAGCTCAAACTAGAATTTTTTTAGGTGCAATATCACAGTAGCCTGAAATCGTACAGTGGTGCTGTTGCTACACCTTCCTGTAGACAGATGTGAGCAATTGACCATAAATCTCTATAGGATGTTGCAGCAACAGCGCTACTGTACAGTTTCAGGTCACTGTGATACTGCACCTAAAAGTTTGAGCTGCAATAACTTTTGAATAAAAGGGATAAAACCTACAACATTTTAAGTATTTCTATCCCTTTAATGGATCTCTGAGGCTGGAGAAATTCTGGGATAAACCAAATGCAGCATGTGGTGGGGAGGCAAATTCATTAAATGACCAATGATTACAATGGGTGTGGGGTTACCCCTTTGAGTGCTAGAGGGGTTCGTGTTACGTACCCCTCTGGCACTCAAAGGGTTAACGCTTGAATGCTAGGGAGGTCTACAACAAACCAATGGAAATTTGTCCTCAGTGGTGTAGTCGGTGTCCCCTGAATTGATCCTCTTTTCTCTTTGTACATATGGCCAATAGCACCATGTTCACCTTAGGGGTGTGTAACACACTGCAAAAGCAATGTGTTGTCCTCTGATAGTCAAGGGGTTAATTACATAAAGGGGTTGTCCAATAGGGTCAGGGTTGCCAATCCGTAAAAAATTAGATTTACTGTGAATAATGGAAAATAATACAGAAAAATGTTTGATTTTCATGGAAACATGTTTTGTGAACTGCCATAATTATTACCGGAAAAACTGTTTTTTTTATAGAGAGCGCACAATTTTAGCTAATTTGTACTGACTTCAGTAAATGTTATTGGGTGATATGAGGCTTGTACGCTTTAGGGCCCCATATACAAATGGGAAGTAGAGCAATTACTGGGCAAACCATCTCCACCCAGATACATATTCTCAAAACTCCCAATGAACTGAATGGGACTATTAATGGTAGAATATATATATATTGGATGGTTTATCCCACTGAGTATATTCCCAATGCCGAGAACTATTTTGTTAAAAAAAATATTACAGCTTAATCCCTTCCCATTCCAAAATAAAAGCATCTCCAATTAAAGGTTTGAGAGATCCAATTTGGCACAGTAAGATTATCTTTTGAATACCTTCAATATTAGGGTTAGTTAATGTTAGACATTGCTATCTCTTTAATCTTCATAGTATTTGGGCCATGGAGAGTGTTATTTCAATACTGTCAGAGTTGTAGATCAAGAGTAATTGAATGATAAAGTATCCCCCTCCCACCCCTTTTACCTAGTGTAAACCACCTCCCCTCAGATGTGGAATCTGTTCCTGGGACCAGACAGATCACAGCAAGGGACAATCTTCTTACTGTTATCATAAGGAAACACTGCCCCCCTTGACAGGTTTTTCCTTATGATCACTGAAGATTGTCCCTCTCTGCGATGCATCTGGACAGTCTTGCTGATCTGAGGTGAGCAGTGTTACATCAGTAAAAGGGGCGGGAGGGGGATATTTTATCATTCAATTACTCTTGAACTACAACTCTGACAGTATTGAAATAACACTCTCCATGGCCCAAATTTTATGAAGATTAATTGGAGCTGATATTATTTTGAAACATTACTATCCCTTTAAGAACTGGCGCACATACAAGCGGCCTTCACTTAAGGACCAAGGGGCATTTTTTTTGTGGATCTGCTTCAGGGCTCCCCGAGTGGTGTGCAGCCACGTGGGGAGCCCTGAATTCCGTGACGTGCCAGGCCCATCACTGGTCCTTAAGTGCCAGACAACTGTGAATGTCCTGGCACGGCAATGGACATTAAGGGATTAAGGACCAGGTGGACAAGGGGAATTTTTACCCTAGTGGACCAGATTGAGTACGTTCTCTGAGTCACCACATATGAGGGACCACATGTACCGGCACGTCAAAATAGAGGTTGAAACTGACTGCTTCGGCCTTGGAGCAGTCAGCTTCAGCGTCTCGGCATGATCACAGAGGGCCCTCAGGAGCTCTGTGACAATAAAACTTGTGATGTGCCTGGACTATCACCGGTCCTTACTGATCCAAATTTGTCGATATGTCGCTGTCGCTATTGGCCATCCGTGTCCTCTTGCCAGCTGGGTTTGGCGCTCAAATTGACGCAGGTGCAGGGTGCTAGTTTGATGCATCGCAGCAAGATGCGTCATTCACGGGCACAAAGCCGCAGAATGATGCAGGCTTTTTTTTTATGCTGTTTAGATGATCTCCTCCCATCTACTTCCTGGGCTGGGGTTTAAAGGGGAACTGAGCCAATTCTCAATTGCCCTTGCGTTGTTGTTCAACACAGTTTTTTTCCCTTGGGCTCTGTGTGTGACCTGGTATGTCTGACCAACCATCCTGGTGCTGACCTGTGGCTCTGTCTGACTATTCTCCTGCTTACTCCCTGTGTATAGCAGACACCCAATCTGGAGCAGACCTGTGGCTCTGGCAGATTACCTGTAATGTGTATGACCCGGCTTGTCTGACCATTCATCCTGGTGATGACCTGTGGCTCTGTCTGACTCTTCTCCTGCCTACTCACTGTATATAGTAGACACCCAATCTGATGTGGACCTGTTGCTCTGGTTAAGACTTACATTTCGGTTTCATGGATTGAGACTGGGTTCTCTACCCTTTGCGTTCTCTAGGGGAGTTTTCCTTCTTTGGACTGACGGCAGGCTTGCATCAGTATTATCTCCCTATCTGCTACAACCTTTGGGAAATTCCTCGACCTACCCACTGACTGCAGGCATGAGTCAGGTTGTCTCTTGCTGCGTTACTGCTTGGCGTCCCGTATATAGAGACTACAGGGGTGTGTGCCTGTCTCTGGTAGAGGCTCCCTCATTTAGGCAGACTCCTATTCCTGATAGAGTTGCTGACCTCTAGTGGGACCTCTACTGCTTCTCTGTGATTATTGCCTATTTGTTGTTCCTTGTTTATGTGATACTCTTAATGTATTTATTTAATAAATTGTTACTTTTTACTATACCGTTCTGACTCCTGAATTATTCTTGGGAAACTGTGACACACACACACACACACACACACACACACATACACACAAAAACACACACACACACATACACACAAACACACACACGCACATATACACACATACATACATACATGCACACACACATATACACACACACACATATAAACACACACATACATACATACACACACACACACACACACATATAAACACACACATACATACATATACACACACACGCACATATAAACACACACATACATACATACACACACACATACATACATACACACACACACGCACACACATACATATATACATACACATACACACAAAAACACATACACGCACCCACACACATACATACATACACACACACACATGCATACATACACACATACACACGCATACATTCATATACCCACACATATACATCCATACACACATATACACACACATACATATATACACACACACACACACACACATACACAAACACATAAACACACACACACACATACACACACCCATACAAATGCTTACACACACATTAACTATTTGTTTAACCCCTTGAAAGCCAAGAAGTCATTGCATGCATTGGGGACCTCTCTTGCATTCATGAGGTTAAAATTCCTATTTAAAACAACAGGTATTTTTATTATGCCCCTATGGTACAAATGATTTGTCCCAGAATTTTGCCACTTTATACTTTGTGCATATGGTCCTTATACCTTGAGTGCCAGAGATGTATCCACACCCTGTGCTGCAATGAATTGGATGCTGTTTTGGCAGATATAAACTGAAAATGGCTTTCCAAAACCGCTCCTCCACTCACTGTAATACATGATAAAATGTGCTACAAAGAATGCAGCTTGTATCATACATAGCAATTAACCCCTTTAGGGCCATGGACATGCCAGGACTGTCACAAGTTTGTGGCCTTTACGGACCAGTGACGGTCCTGGCACATCATGAGTTAAACAATCCCA
The DNA here is from genome assembly GCA_037306005.1 of Rhinophrynus dorsalis. Classification (NCBI taxonomy): domain Eukaryota; kingdom Metazoa; phylum Chordata; class Amphibia; order Anura; family Rhinophrynidae; genus Rhinophrynus; species Rhinophrynus dorsalis. The sequence goes on from CM074722.1 coordinate 45,104,955, forward strand.
GCAAGCCTGAAGGTTGTGCTGTGATCATGCCAGGAGGAGGCTGAAACTGATTGTTCCAAGACCGGAGCGGTCAGTTTCAGCCTTTCCCCCAGTGAACTGATACATGTGATTGCTCACATAGAAACATAGAATTTGAAGACAGATAAGAACCATTCAGCCCATCTAGTCTGCAAATTTTCCTACTGTAAAAACCCCAAACTTTATTTGATCCATGTTTTTTTTTTCTTATGTTAAGGACAGCCTTATGCACATACGCAGGCTCAGAGAATAAAATGGCGCTGTTCCCCCGGTGTACAAAATTCCTGGTACGTAAGGGGTGATGCAGTCAGATAAAATAAAAAAAAAACAGTTGTATCAATTTCATACCCCCACCCCCTAATTATCTCTGGGGTGAAAGTACAGATCAATTAGCTCAGTCCCGCTGGATATGGCCTGTTGCTCCAGCGGCTGCACTTCAGGGTGTGCACTACAGTCTATGAGCACTGGAGTACAGGTGAACAGAATCCACCAGTGTTAGGGTTTTGATGCCAGAAGGACCCTTGCACTTAGCTCATAGCATGCGCAGCGAAATTGCAAAAATAATCAAGCCATTTCCTGTAAGTCTTGTTTAATATGTTACATTAAAACAAACTGTAGCGGCAAGGAACACCCCAAAATATCCACAGACCACCCCTTTCAGCTCTACTTGGTACAAGCAATGGGTTAAATAATAGTTTGTTAAAGGGTATATAATCTAGTGCAAGGACATTGAGAAGGGTCTGGCAACACCCACAATACACAATGTAGGTGTGGTCAGAATAGCTGAGCTTCTCTTCAAGATCTGACACTCTAGGCAGTTGCCTACACTACCTTTTGGGACATTAATCCCTGGGTGTGAAATATGTGAACTGTAAGAAATTTCAAGTATAGTAAACTGGAGGTAGGCAGGAGTAGGGCTAGAAAATTAATTCCAGAGCCATCTCAGCTGCTCTAGCCACACCCACCATTCTGAGTTATGGGTGTGGTCAGTACAATCTCAATTCCCCCTGATCAGCCACCTGTTTCTGATTAGTGCGGGCCTGTTTATTTACCAATTCATTTATTGCTCTAATGTCCCGTTTATATTTTGTCCAGTTTATGTACTAGTTTTTCTCTTCCTTCACTGCAGTGTTTACTAACAGTCATGTTGCAACAGATTTGTGTCATGACCCCAAATGTATTGTGTCACACCTTCTAAAATACTTCCATGAAAGGAGAACTTACACCGTCTAATAATAACCTCCACTTACTTTACGATGGGCAGAAAATCCTAATGGCCCCTATGGATTTTGCTTATGTGGCTTTGTTCACTTTCAGTCAGTCTTAGATACCACGTCCCTGGAGGAAGACATCACAGTTGCTGTTGCTGTTATTTTTTTTTATCAAACTGAAGCAGGGAGAGTACATGAGCCTACTTAAAGGAGCAGTAAACTTTTTTTAAGCCCAGCACCCAGTCTCCACTGTTATGCAGCATCCCAATATACTACACATGCCCAGGGAGGTTTTCTATGCACTCCCCCCAGTTGCTATAGCCATTCTGGAACCATAGAGAGTGATTAGTTCATAACTATGCAAGGAAAGGATCCAGTTCTGAACCATTTTTTCAATGAAAGCAGGTAGTCTGAAAGTAACTTGGAGACAACATTATCTCTGAGCATATGCATCAGCTTCAAGGGATAGTAATACTTCATTTTATCTTTATTTTATTTTGTAGGCATTAAAAAAACATGAAGAACGATATAAGTCTTATCTCTCAAACTGGGGGTAGTGCCAGTATATTGGACTTTCAGTAGATTGTTGGCGAGCTTCCTAATGGTTGCCTTCAAATCCTGGAACTCCTTGGCAGCCTCCTGATTGGCTCGTTTGGATCACCTCAATATTGATCAATTAGACCTCCGGAGGATGATCAGGCAGAGTCTGAACTTGTGACTGAAGTAGAGCATCACAGAGTTTTGTGGGGTGGGCACAGAAGTTTACCATCCTCTAACATCCCGTATGCTGTTTTCCACTTGGAATAAAGACATTTTGCAGTGATTTTGGATCTGGAGATATTTACAGTGATTGTGAAAGAACCCACGGTAATGAAGCATGGGAACTTTACCACAGTTCTCCTTTAAGGTGGAACTAACACTTTATAATAAATTGGGTTATTTTGAAAGTGCTTTCAAGATAATCAATAGTTAAGTTAGTTAGCCACTTATTTAACTCCTTAGTGACCGGCCGCGCGTGCAAGCTGCCGGCACTTAACGCCCCCCGAACATTTTTTTTTCATTTCTTAAAATTATTTCCGGAACGTACATGTATGTCCTCTGTCCACCTGGTACATCTGCTCGGGACGTACATGTACGCCTCGGGCGGTAAGGGGTTAGACTATAGTTTAAGGAAGACATATATATATATATATATATATATATATATATATATATATATGTCAGTTTATGCTGACATTCCACTCTCTCTCCCAACTACCGCTTCTTACCAGGAAGTACTGGCTAATTTCCATAAAACTTACAAATAAATCAAGCTAAATATCTTGTGAAATATAGCTTTAAATAACGAATGGCTAACATACCGTAAATGCAAGTGAATTTGAAAGCTCTTTCACAATCACATAAGTCATCCCTAAGTTGTTATGCTATTTTTGAAGCAGACATTTTTCAGACATCTGGATTTTTCAACTACATGTCGTGACAAAAAGAAAAAAAAAAGCATCCCAACTTGAAGGTTTGTATTTACTGACATACGGCCCTGCTTATTCATCCGCTTTGGTGTAAGAAATTTCTTCAACTCATTACAAAGCAATGTACTGAAGACATATATAACAGTGGTTCTCAACCTGTGCCCTCAAGACGGACAAACAGGCATGGATTTGAGGATATCTACATTTAAATGCAGATGTCTTAACAAGAGGGACGGCCATTTTGATTAGCTCATCTGTGCTCAATTAGGGACATCTTCAAATCTTGGACAGTTGGTGGTATTTGAGGGTTCAGGTTGGGAACTACTGTTCTGTAACCGCCACAGGGTTAAATGTTTTTGTTTTGGAAACTAAAGGAAGGAGGTTGAATAGGTGCAATTCTGGAGCAAACCAACTGCACGATAGGGGTGAAATATAACTCCTCTTTGGTAATCTTAACCCTTTTGTGTACCAGATCTGGTGTACAACTCATTGCTTTGTAATACGTTGTGCGCTAATCTGACACTGAAAAGGATAACCCCTTGACTGCACAAGAGAGTTCTCCAACATATTGTAACAGCTGGTTAACGGGGTAGTAATGTTTCACAAAAAAGCAGCTCCAATTAATCTTCATAGTATTTGGACCATGGAGAGTGTTATTTCAATACTGACAGAGTTGTAGTTCAAGAGTAATTGAATGATTAAATATCCTCCTCCTGCCCCTTTTACTGATGTAACACTGCTCACCTCAGAGCAGCAAGACTGTCTGGATGGATCACAGAGAGGGACAATCTTCAGTGTGCATAAGGAAAAACCTGAAAACCTGTTGGGGGGGTGTTCAAGATTGTCCCTTGCTGTGATCTGTCTGGTCAAGTGACCAGATTCCACATCTGAGGAGAGTTGGCTTACACTAGGTAAAAGGGGCAGGAGGGGGATTCTTTTTCATTCAGTTACTCTTGAACTACAACTCTGACAGTATTGAAATAACACTCTCCATGGCCCAAATACTATGAAGATTAATTGGAGCTGCTTTTATTGGATAAATTACTATCCCTTTAAATGGGGCCTGGTGAATTCTAGAAAGGTCTCCAACGTACTGCAAAGCAATGTGCTAAAGGCCTCTTTAGCATTCCAGAGGGTTAACCCTTTGAGTGCCAGAGGGGTATCCAACGTATTGCACTGCAAAGCCTGAAATAATTCTCTGTCATTCAAAGGGTTAAACCCCACATTTAATTCAATGGGAGTTTGGGGATATTTTATTTTTCCCTTATGGCGGGTGGGTTGTTCCAGAATTGCTTCAGTTCTTGGTAGATTAATCGATTGAACTCATCATTCACTAACATTCATCCACCTACTCTCCAGACACCATTCTTTCGCCATCAGGATAGTCACAATAAGAACATTTTTCAGGCCTGACGCATAAAGCTTTTTATGGTTAACATCATTTTTAAATATACAGTTGGGGACTATTCCTAGAAATACTCTTGACATATTGTTCAGAATTAGGCATTGTCTTACTGAATTATGTTACTATTTGTCCTGGAAATTGCAACCAGTATGAAAAATACAATTTTACAGAACCATCTGTTCTTTTCACAGCGATAGTAATAGAGTTTGTTTTCCTCTCCAGATACTACTGATTTAACCCTTTGAATGCCACAGAGGTATCCAACGCATTGCAAATCAAACTTTATTTACTAAAAATATTTGTTACAGGGCTTATCCTGATGACTGAAAGGAGAACTAACGTCTCTGAATAATAACTCTCCCCCACCCCAAACATACTTACCTTACTATGGCAAGAAAATCCTAGCAGCCCCTAGGATTTTTCACCTTGAACATTTGACCCAGAAATAACATCTTCAACCAGTGTTGGATATCATATTCATGGAGGCAGACATGATATTTGATAGCAGGACCACAGGACACAAATGCCCCAACTTCAAATGGTAACATAGTAACATAGCAACATGATTGACAAGGCTGAAAAAAGACATGCGTCTATCAAGTCCAGCCCATGTCTAAACACCCCTGTTGATCCAGACGAAGGAAAAAAAAAAAAAAACACTGAAACCACATCCAACTAAGCCCCAAGTAGGTAAACCCCCCTACTCCAAATGGTAGCCAGATAGCTCCCCGTATCAACAACCTATCTGCACTGAAGACATCTGTCATAATTCTCAATATTGCTATGTGCTAGATAGTTATCCATTTCTTTTTTGAAAGCAGTTACAGTATGTGCATGCACAACATCCTGAGGCAAAGAATTCTATAGCTTTGCCACCCTTACTGTAAAAAAATCCCTGCCTTTGTTTAAAGGGATAGTATTACTTCAAAATTACTATCCCTCATATTGTAGCCCTTAATAAATAATAATAATAATAATCCTTTATTTATATAGCGCACACAGATTCCGCAGCGCTTTACACTCATATTGGTTCCTGTCCCCATTGGGGCTCACAATCTAAATTCACCTATCAGTATGTTTTTTGGAGTGTGGGAACTGAGTTAAATGACACCAGCGGCATCTCTCAGACCTTTATGGTTTAAGAGATAGCCGCTTTCAAAATTTCCTCTCCCCTGCTGTCAGCGTTCTGCTGCCAGCAGGAGAATACGGTCTCTGAATCAAGTGGAGGCTCTTCAGCAGAGCCGATATCTTGTTATGGAAGGAAAAATTATTAATTGAAACAGTCTTCTACGTGTGCTTTGTAAACAAGCACAAGTAGAAGACTATTTCAATTAATCATTTTTCCTTCTATAACGAGATATCGGCTCTGTTTAAGAGCCTCCGCCTGTCCCGGGACCGGATTCTCCTGCTGGCAGCAGAACGCTTACAGCAGGGGAGAGGAAACTTTGAAAGCGGCTGTCTCTTAAACCATAAAGGTCTGAGAGATGCCGCTGGTGTCATTTAACTCAGTTTATTAAGGGCTACAATATGAGGGATAGTAATTTTGAAGTAATACTATCCCTTTAAGTCAAATACACCATTCCTCTAGTCTTAATGGATGACCCCTCGTTCTTAGCTCTGTTCTTTGCATAAATAATGAATTGGATAGTTTTTTGTATTGACCTTGAATATATTTGTAAATGGTAATCATATCACCCCTTAGACGTCTCTTCTTCTTTATAATGTAGATCCTCTAATCCAGTGTTTCTCAACTCCTGCCCACTAACAGGCCAGGACTTAGGGATTTCTCTGCTAGAGCACAGGTGTGGTGATCAGAGGCTCATTCACATTGACACCTGTGCTCTAACAAGGAAATCATTAACCCTCTGAGTGCCAGAGGGGTACGGAATGCATTGCTTTGCAATGCTTTCTGTACCCCTCCGGCACTCAAAGGGTTAAATCCTGGTCTGTTAGTGGGTCCTGAGGACAGGAGTTGAGAAACACTGCTCTAGTCCCTTTATCAGTTTTGTTGCATGTCTCTGCACTTTTTCCAGTTCAATTATTTTTTTAAGAACTGCTACTCCATATTCTAGATGAAGCCTAACCAATGATTTGTACAGAGGTAGGATAATATTAGCATCCCTTGCTTCTACACCTCTTTTTATGCAGGATAGTACTTTATTTGCTCTTGCAGCAGCCGAGTGACTCTGCACACTGCTGTGAAGTCTATTGTCTATCAGTACTCTTAACTCTTCCTCTAATGAGGTTTCTCCAAGTTGTTTCATATTTACTGTATATATATCATGTTTGTTTCTACAGCCCAAATGCTGTGAAGAGGCGAAAATGAAATAAAATCAATTTATGATTTACTAATAAATCATAAATTAATTTTATTTCATTTTCGCCTCTTTGTGGATTTTTGACATAAATTATTTGGAAGTACTGAGAGCTGTGACCATTGTTGCCTCTACAGGGGTCGGGTATAAATCCCCTGTAGCAGTATACTGGTTGTGTATCTCCCAACCGGATAACCACTAACTGTGAGTAAGAAGTTTCTTATCGATTTGATCAATATATACTGAAAAAGCTCCCCCACCTCTTTGTTGTTCCTTTTCCTTCTGTTTTGTTACTCATGCTTCTGTTTCTTCCAGGTCACTCTGTCTGAGTGATCTTTCCACCCTTCCCCCTTCTGATTGGTCACTGGACATTTAAAATCTTCCTGTTCTTAGCTTCCTGTTCCCAGTCTTCGAGCTTCCTGCTTCCTTCCTAGAGATTCACCAGCACTTGACAGTGAACTGTTTCTAACCTTGGCTTGTTCCTGACTTCCGCTCTTATCTGCTCCCTGTTACTGCTTGAGCTTCTGTTGTGACCTGGCTTGACCCTTCAATTCTGTCTCTGCTTGTCGACTCACCTTTGCTTGATTCTCTTTCTCGACCCGTGCTACCCCAGTTCCGGCTTCTCTGCTGCTGCTTACCAGAGGCACTTCATCACTTCTGGCAGGTTGATCTATGACTGTTAGTCGTCAGCGAGTCAGATTGATCCCAGACATCTACCACCGGCAGGTTGATCTCAGACTGGGCCTAGCTGTCCCTCATCTGTAAGTCGGATTGATCCCAGCCATCTGCTGTCTGTCGCAGCTTGATTCAACTCACATCGGCTCCAGTTCCTCTACTTTAATGGTGAGACACTCCAGCCTGAGTCTGCTGCTCCGGTGTGACCGCCGTCTCTTGGTGTCTGACTGGTAGTCGATCCTCGACTGGGAGACGTTCCTTTCTTCGACCAAGAGCCCTATCACCAACCACTAATTGACAGGGACGTGCACAGACATTTTGGAGGGCAGCGGCTCAAATGAAAAAAGGGCACTTCTCATAATTATTTATTCAAAATGTATATTTAAAAAAAGGGCACAAGGGCACTTTGGACAAAAAGGGCAGGTGCTCAAGCCCCCCTTGGTGTCTATGTGCGCATGTGCCTGCTAGTTGAACCTCAACTGAGAGACACCTTTTCCTTAAACCAGATCCCTGTCTCCAACCACTAGTCAAACCTAGTCGTTCCTCAACTGCGCTATCCTTCCCTTTCATCCTCTTTGAATCTCCAGGTCCAGCAAGGGTCCTCAGCTGCTCCCAACAACCTCTAGAGTTGCTCTCTAGCGCCGCTCCCTAGCGTCTGGGAAATCCTTCTTCTGACCCTCGTTACACAGGGAAGGGGAATGGCCTTATAAAGAGGCTGTAGTAGAATGTGTAGTGGGAGAGGGGTTGCATGCAACCCTCACAGATTTTATGAAATGACCCAATTCTAGGTCTGAGACACACTTCATGGATTACATGGATTATCAGCCTACATAATAGTGGGCTCAAACTAGGTTACCTCAGTTGCACTGGAACTATGATGCTTGTACAACACAGCTCAGCATGCGGTGCCTTCTCACACTGTCTCAGGTGCCCAGACAGTGTTCCTCTGCCATCTAGCTACAGGCTTCACCGCTGTCTCTTCTGCATTCTGTGATCGTAAAAGAAATTAGTATGGGGGCTAAACACCAAAAGAAATTCAGCAAATGCCAAAGGAAGGGGTCCTGAACATCCTCCTCTATGTACATACACTGATTGACACTGTTTCACCGTTAGCCATAGACACACATAACATGCCCCCTGAAATGTCCCACTCTTAGCTGCACGCCCCTCATGTCCATGTGTTTAAAGTTAAACACTTACCCTGATTTCAGAAGTCAGACAGTGACCACAGATCCTTGGTCCTCTGCTGCAGTCACAAACAGGAATGTAAAAAATCAAATAAAGACCCTAAAAGCCTGCCGCCACTTTTGATGCCCAGTCATGAACAAGGACTGGCCAATCCCGGTTTACATTTTTTTCCCATGAACACATTGGCTGGTAGGTGAGGTTACGCAGGGCACAAAACATACGCTGGAGTAACCTCTCAGTCAATCCCAGTGTAGCGGAAGGGGCCATGCATGTGCAAAACATGAACCCTTCTACTAGCCAATTATTGGCTTGTATCTTATGTGGTTCTTGCTAACAGTGGGATATGGCAGGGAAGCACATTATGTGGATCTATGGTTAACAGTGGAACATGTTAGGGTAAGAAATTATATGTGATTCCATATCTAACAGTGGGACAGCACAACAGAGCTATACTAGGCAGAGTTTCTAGTGATAACTGAGAATCTAGCAAACATCTGCTTCTTCCCTTCCAGAGAAACTTGGCTGGAATTACTCCAAATAATTTTATTGTTAATATCCTTTTTAGTGTTCTGTGAAGAAATTATGAGATCTTTGGGTCAAATGAAAAATAACAATAAACCAACTATACCCTAGGGGACAAATAAAAACGTCCGTTGATTTAAATTGGGCTTTTAACCCAGTGGATACTAGAATGGTCTCTAACACGTTTTTTTGTTATGCATTGAAGACATCCGTGCCTTTTAAAGGGATAGTAATACTTTGTTTTAACTTTATTTGTTTTGTAGGCATTAAAAAAACATGAAGAAAGATATAAGTATTATCTCTCAAGCCTTTATGGTTTGAGAGATATTCACAAGCAAAGTTTCCCCTCCCGCCCCTTTTACCTAGTGTAAGCCATCTCTTCTCAGATGTGGAATGCAGTCCATAGACCAGACAGATAACAGAAGGGGACAATCTTCTTCCTATGAGAACAATGAAAGCCCTTCCCCCCTTGACAAGTTTTTCAGATTTTTCCCTTATCTTAATTGAAGATTGTCCCTCTCTGCAGTCTACCTGGGCACCTCCCTTCTGATCTGGCTGAACAGTGTTACATCAGTAAAAGGGGTGGGAGGGGAAACTTTGCTTGTGAATAGCTCTTAAACCATAAAGGTTTGAGAGATAAGACTTATATCGTTCTTCATGTTTTTTTAATGACTACAAAATAAAATAAAGATAAAACGAAGTATTACTATCCCTTTAATTCACTGTGAGTTTTAGCAAATGTCATGTTTCCACTACGGCACAGTTATTTACTTCAGAATTGCTGTAGTTCTTCTTAGTACATGTGATTAACTCAACTATCAGCTGATGTGCAAAGGGTAAAATGGGAGGAACAGGGAGGAGATTTAAATATAAAAATAAAAATTATGTACAAAAGAGGAGTCCAGTTCTATTAAGTAGAGTCAGTCCTCCTTCCTCTTCCTTCTCTCTAGCATTCAAGGGGTTTAAATTTCCATTTAAAGTGACAATCATCCTCTCTATTAGTGTATATGTAACGTCAAATTGCGTATACTTGTTATTATTATATTTTTCATGTTCACAATTTTAGGTCTTCTGGCAAGAGAACTCACTGGATTTCTGTTTCCATAGAGCTTTCTTTCTGGGAATATTACCAGAGAGGCATCCAGTGCATTAAAGTAGGTGATCATTTTGGAAACAGCGATCACATCATGGTTTCATTAGAAATCAGTTTGAAAAAACATAAACATATAGGTACAACCAAAACTCTTAACTTCAAAGTGTTAACTGCACTAGTGCAACACATAGACTGGGTTGAATTATTAAAAGAAAAAGTACTGAAGAAAAATTGTCAGAATTTTAATCCAGGTTGCAGAAATATATAAAACAGTATCTATACCTGGGCTACAAATGCAAAAAGAAGTAGATCACAACCAATGTAGTTAAATGCAAATTTAAAGAAGGAAACAGTAAGAAAATAAACATTCATACTATTTAATTTTGAAGGAACAGATAATTCTTTCCTGAAATACAGGGAATGCAACAAAGATTTTAAAAAGCCAGTTAGGACACCAAAAATAGAAAATGAAACAAGAATTGTAATGGAGAACAAGACTAATCTGAAGAAGATCTTCAAATACATAAATGGCAAAACACTTAAGAGAGTGCATTCAACCTTTTAAAAATGATATGGGTGAAATTAGGGAGATTAAGGAGAAGGCTGATGTTCTGAACACATTCTTTTTATCAGTATATACCAGAGATCAAGAAATGGTAGAAAAGCCTCAACAAATATGAATTATAAGAATACAATTTTAGCTATAGTGTTAACACAAGGAGTCAAGGGAAGACTGGACAAAATTAAGACTAACCAAGTACCTGGGTCTTAGGGATAGGTGAAACATTTCTCCTCTAACCAAAATAGGTGAAAAATGGCATTTCCCACCTAGTTTGAAAATTCCTGCAAATAGTGTAGTTTTCCCATTTTTTTCACCTAGCTCATTATATTGAAATCATTGGGAAGACTGAATTTCTCCCCTCCACCTGGCAGTTTTCTCTTCTTTTCCTGCAGACATATAAAAGAGTGTCAGGCTCTCACAGCATTCCATCGTGTGTGTTAGAGGAGAAAGCAGCACATTTTTCAGCTAGAGAAGATAGGCAAATAAAGTGGAATAGAAGCTTAGTTTAGGGAGTGTTTTAGGTAGGATTTTTTTTTAGTTGGGTAGTCTTGTGGCACACACACATCAATCACACCACGCCAGTCCACCAACACCATACACATTTGGCACATTGTAGGTTGCACCTCTTTTTTTAATGTCTTGACATTGTGCTGACCTTTTGTTTTTGTTGAAAACGGAGGATTTAAATAACTTATGTCATGTGTTGTGCCCTGGTGGAATTTGTGCCAGTGTTAATGATAGGGTAGTAGATAAATGGAATAGCCTACCAGCGGAAGTGGTAGAAGTTAATACAGTGACAGAATTTAAGCATGCATGGGATAGGCAAAATGCTGTCCTTAACATAAGACCAAGGACCAAATAAGGTTTGAGGTTTTTACAGTAGGAAAACAGGCAGACTAGATGGGCCAAATGGTTCTTATCTGCCATCAGATTCTATGTTTCTATGTTTAATTCTAACATTTTTTTCAAGACATACGTTGCTGGGCACACTTTGACTTTCAGTTACTTGTTTCTCCACTGCAGCCCTCAGAAGAAGTAACATTGTGCTGGGAAATGTTGCAGCATAGGAAACACAGGCAAAAAATTAGTTGGCAGTGGCAAAAAGGAGAAACTTTTGCGGAAAATGCACAAATTTGCTAGGGTTTTTTTTAAATGTCATGTAGGAAATTTGTCTGACTTTTTGTCCACCCCTACTAAGTCTGATGGCATATAGCCAAGGGTTCTTCAGGAACTAATTACAGTGTTAGCAAGACCACTCTTTTCAGTCTTTAAAAACTCTCTCTCTGTAAAGCAAATGTAGGAAGGAACTAAAACAGAACCTGGGAACTATAGTCCTGTGAATTTGACCACAGTAGTGGGAAAACTGCTTGAAAGGATAATAAGGCATTATATTAAGGATTACTCTGACAAGAACAAAATTATTAACGGGAATCAATATGGTTTTATGAGGAACATATCTTGCCAAACAAATCTTTTTGGACTTTTATGAAAAAGTCAGTAGCAACCTAGATACTTGCAAAGCAGTGGATGTTGTATATTTAGATTTTGTAAAGACATTTACTATAGTTCCACAAAGGAGACTGTTGTATAAAATAAGTAAATTGGGCCTAGGGAATAACTAGATAGAAACTAAAACTGGTTGAAGGATAGGGAACAGTGTGTTGCTGTAAATGGAAAATCCTCCAATACAGTTAAGGTTTACAGTGGAGTACCTCAGGGTTGTGTACTTGGTCCACTGCTCTTTAACATATTTATAAATGACCTGAAAATAGATATTGAAAGCAAAAGTCAATATTTGCAGATGACATTAAGTTGTGCAGCATCATAAATTCAGAGCAGGATGTTTGTTCTCTACTGAGGGCTTCAAATGGCAGACTGAGCAAACAAATGGAATAAGAAATGTATTTGCATTATGCATTTTGGACAAGTCAGTCATAATGCTACTTATGAAGTTAATTCATTTCAGGAGACTTGTTGCTAGAGAAAGATTTGAGAGTCCTTGTAAACTATAAACAGTGATCGGTTTCAAATAGCAGTAGCAAAATCAAAGTACTGTCATGTATAAAAAGGGGTATTTAAAAGGGATAGTAATACTTAAAATGTAAAAAAAATATGTTGTAGGGTTTATCCCCCTGAGTAAAACAAGAGTACTCCCACTGCTGAAAGGTGTTTTATTCAAAAGTTATTAATTTTCAAAGCTGAATTTTTTTAGGTGCAATATCACAGTGGCCTGAAATTGTACAGTGGCGCTGTTGCTACACCATCCTATGGAGATTTATGGTCCCGGGACCAGAGCTGTCCATAGGATGGTGTAGCAACAGCGCCACTGTACAATTTCAGGCCACTGTGATATTGCACCTGAAAAATTCAACTTTGAAAATTAATAACTTTTGAATGAAACACCATTCAGCAGTGGGAGTACTCTTGTTTTACTCAGAGGGATAAACCCTACAACATATTTTTTTACATTTTAAGTATTACTATCCCTTGAAGCAAGAATGGATAACATTTGTCAATCTACAAATCATTGGTAGACCTCACCTTAAATATGCAATGAAGTTTTGGACACCAGTTCTGAAAAATGGATATCCTGTAACTAGAAAGAATGCAGAGAAGAGCAACAAAATGAATTAAGGGAATGGAAGATCTGAAGTATGGAGAACGTCTAGCCAAACGTGGTTTATTTACTTTACCTAAGAAGAGATCTTGTTACACTGTTTAAGTATGTACAAGGTCAATACAAGGCTCTCTCTAATGTGCTTTTTATTCCAAGACCGGATCAAATAACCAGGAGGTACCCCTTAAGATTAGAGGAAACAAGGTTTCAACTTCAGCAGAGGAAGGGTTTTTTTTACAGTAAGGTCTGTTAATTTGTGTAATTCTTTTCCCAAGGATGTGGTAATAGCAGATCCAATTGATACATTTAATAGAAGATTACTGAGGATCAGTAGGTAAAATAGGAAGTTCCGGATAATAGACATCCTTATTATGGAGACAGAAAGGCTTATATTCTCATTTTTCCTGGGTTATGAGGCAACTTAATTTACTATTTTACTATGTTAAATTGCAACACAGTGGGTTGGATACCTCTCTGGCATTAAAGCAGGGAAAATGATACAATGTTGCACTATCCTTATAGCAGAAAAGCCTGATTCCACTACAGCATACAAAGCGCTCTGTGCTGCAGGAGCAGTATGACATTGTATCAGTTTCCCTGACAGCAATCTCTTTGGAAATCCAGGGGGCTCTCTGTTATGGACGTAAAACTGGAGAAGAAAAGTGAAGATGAAAAAAGAGATAGAAAGAATAGGCAATTTGACTTGTAAAGTTATGTACTTGCAGAATATGTAAGTCAAAAAGGAGGTTGACTGTCACTTTAAATAAAAGGAAATTTTGCTTCCGTTGTTGAAACTGGCCTGTCCCAGGATTGCTCCAACTTATCTTTATGTGCATGGCCCTTTATTGGGCCAATGATCATTGCTTATTAGATGCACAGAACAAGGAACATGATTCATATCTGAGGGGTCAAACAACCCAACACTGAGAATGGTGAAGGGATTGGCAGCCCACAGCCTCCATTTGTTGTTGGGCTACAGGCGCAATCATCTGAGGATGATGGTGATTTTAGTCCCCGAACATATAGAGGGCTGTAGATCTCCCACCCCTAAACTCAGAGTGTACTTTGGTTCTGAATGTGTCATAATTTTTGTGGACTGTTGTCGCCCAGACCTTTCTGCTGCTTATGACCAGATATAACTACTGTCAATTCCCGTAATCAGCTATTTTTGTCAGCAAAGTACCATTAAAGGGATAGTAACACTTCGTTTTAACTTTATTTTATTTTGTAGGCATTAAAAAAACATGAAGAATGATATAAGTCTTATCTCTCAAACCTTTATGGTTTATGAGATATTCACAATCAAAGTTCCCCCTCCCGCCCCTTTTTCCTAGTGTAAGCCATCTCTTCTCAGATGTGAGTCTGGTTGTATGACCAGACAGATAACAGAAGGGGACAATTTTCTTTGTATGAAAACAATGAAAGCCCTTCCCCCCTTGACAAGTTTTTCAGCTTTTTCCCTTATCTTACTTGAAGATTGTCCCTCTCTGCAGTCAACCTGGGCACCTCCCCTCTGATCTGGTTGAAGAGGGGGGGATACTTTGTTTGTGAATATCTCTTAAACCATAAAGGTTTGAGAGATAATACTTATATCGTTCTTCATGTTTTTTTAATGCCTACAAAATAAAATAAAGTTAAAACGAAGTATTACTATCCCTTTAAGCCTACTTTCTGCCTTCAGGTTTTTATGTGTCATGTGCATTCTTTTGCATTTTTGATATTGCATTTTAGGTTCCATATTCTTGTTTATACCTCCAACTCCATATAATAACATAGGATGATGGTTCCACAGAGCAAATGTAATTAATGGTGGACAGTAGAACCAGGTCCTAGTGGCAAGCAATGTCTGAGTGATTCTGTGACTACCAGCTGAACAAAGTGGCAGACAGTATACGTGTGTTGCTGTGATTGCTAACAAAGCATAGAGTGTATGTGGGATTCTATGGCTACCAGTGGAACAAGTTTGAGGTGCTGGAAAGTATATTTGTGGTGATGCGACTACCAGTGGATAGTGCAACTAGGATGTGGTAGCAAGCAGTGTATATATGGTTCTTTGAATACCAGTGGAACAAGGCTGGTGTGACTGACAGTATAGGTGTGGGTCTATGACTATCAGTAGACTGCGGCATAAGTCTGTAGTGGAAGACAATGTATGTGTGCTTATATAACTAACAGCTGGTCATAGGAACAAGACTGAAACATGTCTGGATTCTCAGACAATGTATGTGTGGTTTTGTGCCTGCCACTGAACATTGGAGTAAGACTGGGGTGACAGACAATGTATGTATGGTCGTGTGACTACCAGTGGAACAAGGCTGTGGTCAAACAGTGTATGACTGGCTAAGTGACTACCAGTAAACAGTGGAACAAGGCTGAGGTATCAGACAGTGTATGACTGATTATGTGACTACCAGTGCACATTGGAACAAGGCTGGGATGACAGACTGGATATAGAAAGAAACAGAAGGTGCCCAATAGTGTGATAATGTATTGTCCACAAAAGGGCTACTCGTATATCATAATGGTCAGGAGGACAATATATGCAGTATCCTAGGGTGACCACATTTCCATTCTGCCATTCAGGGACACTGCAGAGATGGGAACAGTAGGGTACTTGTCCTTGGCTCTAGTGCAGGGTATAACTGACAGAACAAAGTAAGGCTGGACATCCGATCACTACAGCACCTATTAAATCTTCCCCACACCAGATTGTATTTCTGGTTGTATGTTTACCAGTGGAACAGGGCTGGGGGTGACAGCCAGTGTCTGCGTGGTTCAGTGACTACCAGTGGAACAAAGATTTGTTATCAGACAGTGTATGAATAGTTATGTGACAACCAGTGAACAAAGGAAAAAGGCAGGGATGACTTTCACTGGACATGTAGAACATTGCATACCTTTCTGGCACTCAAGGGGTTAAATATTGTAAAACTGAGCCTGAAAATTGCAGGGCCAATACTTAAATAGCTTTCAATGAGCTTAAATGAACATGAATAACTTCTAATAATAACCCCCCTGCTTTCCTTACAATGGCTATAAAATCCCAGTGGCCTCTATGAATTTTGTCTTTGAACTTCAGTTCAAGAGATAGCATCAGAGCATCTTCAATGAAACCTGAAGGTCATGTCCATGGAGGCAGACATGACAAGTAGGACCACAGGGCCTCAAACTCCACATTGGAAGACTGGAAGACTTACCATGGAAATCTCTCAGTGGTAATACCACGGGTCAGTACAGTGCATCCCAAACATCTGTGGCCTAAGAATGAAGCCAGCACAATAACAGAGTTTAAAGGGATAGTAATGTTTCATAAAAAATGAAGCTACGATTGCTCTTTATAGTTTATACTAGTGCTGTCCGATGGTGGTGCTGTTCATATCTATCTAGTAGTGATGCAATTATATTATAAACTTTACCCCTCCCGCCCCTTTTACATAATGTAAGCCACCTCCCTTGAGATCTGAAATCCAGTCATCGGACCGGACAGATCACAGTTGTTTGATGCAAGTGCAGATATGCCCATTGTTCCTAGTTCTTCCCCTATTTCACAACTTTTCTATACACACTGTGCACATTGTAGTTGCTGATAAAAGGCACAGTTCCTTGCTGTTTTCAAGGAGAAAATTTATGTTCCAACAACACACCCATGATTGTTGAAGATGTGTAGGAGGAGAAGCATTATCGGTTAACTTCTTTTCTCCACATATACCTCAAGTGGTGGGGGCTAGTTGTGGTGCTGCTACTGCCTCACACACATCACTGGAGCTAGTGGCAAGTGGAATCCCGATCATCATCGCCTGTCTCATATCAATGCAGTTGATCCCATTCCATTGAACTGCCTAATCGTCCTGCTGCTTAAACAAATCATCAGCAGCAAGAACAGCTGTTGCAAAGAACATCAGTTGCAGTATCACCATGACATTTACTAGTGGCCACGGGCCACCATAAAATTATCTGCTGGAAATAGGCTAGTAGGGAATATTTTGTTTTTGTCTCAGGGCTTGTTCTTAGCAAACCAGATGCCTACAAAAAACAATTTTAGGGCACCTGTTTCTAACAAGTCCTACAAATCAGTTTTTCCTCATGTCTTGTGTCTACAAGCGTAAGTCCTACAAATCACTGTTTCCTCTGGTCTTGTGCTTCTAACAAGTCCAAGTCCTACAAATCAATGTTTCCTCAGGGCTTGTGTATCTAACAAGTCCAAACCCTACAAATCACTTTCTTCTTAGAGCTTGTGTTTGGCTAACCTGAGTCCTGCACAATGCACAGTACACACACAAATATTAGCTTTTTTTAAGCCTGCTGCTATGCTGCCTACTAGCCGTTGTTTATAAAGATAAATAAAGAAATCATTAAAAAAAGTGTTACTAAAATAAAAATTGAATGTAGCACATGTGTATGGTGGTGGAACGTTTGGATGGACTTCGACAAAATACATCCTCCTCAGGAGTAGGAGAGGGATCATCATCATTTATTGCACATGCTGAAGCAACCATGGCTGCAGTCAGTTTTTGGACTACCACTTTACTTATATGTCTCTGCACTGCTCCTAATCCTTTCACCCTCCCCTATCCCCTAGACATTACTCAACTACTTTGTGTGTTTTTACTGTAAAGTACACAATAGAACAGATTGTGTCTGATGTTTTGCCTTGGCCCTCTACAAAATACTCGTCAAGTATCACTCTGCCCCAGTCACAGCTTACATCAGGGTCCCTGTTTCTGTCACGTTACATACCAATTTTATTTTTTAATTTTTTTTATTTATTTATTTATTTATTTAATTATTTATTTTATTAACTAACTGCCACCTCATCCCACTCAACACAAAAAAACACATTCCCTGTTCAAATGATTCTTTTCCCAGACTGAGTCACTCCACCAACACAGAGATAACAGCAAGGTCAGGAAGGAACTTGCATCACAGCTGTCTGTGTCTTCTCAGTCAGTCACACAAGATGTTGCTGCATTTGGGGTCAACTTTCTTTCTCCTTTCCTGTCTCCCAGAGTGCCCCCAGATTCCCCTAATGCAGAGTAAAAATGTCCTGTCTACAATATGCCCTAAACTAAGCTTTGACTCCTTTTTATTGGCCTGTCTTTACTAGCCCACAAATGGTCTGCTCTCTCTTCCTCTCACAATGAGTTGCATGCCCCTCTGGCACTCATAGGGTTGAGGGAGTAAGAGAGGTAGACAAGGGTTAATGGGAGAGAGAAATAAGCAAGGTTTAAGAGGGGAGAAGGTCGACATGGGTTAAGGGAGAGAGTCAAGGAAGAAAGGGATAGACAAGGGTTAAAGGGAAAAAAGAAGTGGACAAGGGTTAAATGGTGGAAACAGGTAGGTGAGAGGTGAAAATGGTTAAGTGGGGAGACAGGTGACAATGGTTAAGGAGGGAAATAGAGGGTGAGACAGTTCGAAAGGGTGTGGGCAAGGGTTAAATGGAAAAAAGGAGGTAGATTAAGGTGGTGGTAAAAGGGTACAAAAGCATTAAAGGAGGAGGAGAAGTTGGTTAACCCTTTGAGTGCCAGAGGGGTACGCATTGCTTTGCAATGCGTTGCGTACACCTCTGGCACTCAAAGGGTTAAGGCTGGAGAAATGAAAGAGCAAAAGGGAGAACAAGAAAGGGTGGATTGGTGAAGAGAAGCTGGAGGTACAAAGGATTAAAGTGGGAGGGTTGATAACAGAGGGGAAAAGGATTAAAGGAATAGTAATGTCTATATTAAGGTGCAGCTGCAAATCTTATTTTTGCTTTTTATAACACTTAGCGCTATGTTTAATTACTTACAGTTCTGTAGTTGGTAGGTTGCAACCTCAGTAGCATGGAGAACAGAGCTTGCTGTAACGATAGCCCACATAAATGCCACCTGGAAGGGAAGCGAGAACGCTTTCCCTGGGACAGCTGAGAGGGAGATGGGAAGTCCTGAGGCGGTGTCCCGCACATTGCAGAAGTGCCAGATTTCAACTCTGCATATCTGTAGTACTAGGTAAGTATGATTTAAAAAAATGTGAATGTTTCCCTTTAAACTACAGAACTGTAAGTAATTAAACATAGCGCTATGTGTTATAAAAAGCATAAACAAGATTCACAGCTGCACTAAAATAAAGGCATTACTATCACTTTAACAAGGAGGTGGTGAGTTAATGGGGAAGAGACAGGGAAAAGAAGATCTAATGGACAGAAAAATGGAAATAAAAGTCCAAGGAGGTGACACATTGTCAAAAATATCCCCTGCACCCATTCTTGTACAGGATCCGTTCCTGTATTGCTTGTATTCATCTATTTTTTTAGAACTTATGTTGGTGGAACACACGCTGTATGCAGGACCAGGTAGTCATTTCAGCACTGAGCATGAGTTTTACTTTTAGTGCCTGAGGCTTAGGGAAATATGTTCCTGCCAAGTCTTAGTGAGGAATCAAACCGGACTTCCCAGTTTCCTTCTCATTGAAATATAAATTAACAAAGGCAAGAAGCCTATGGGTATTTCTGCTTGTATACCATCACTCGCACATGTTTAAACCATTTAATGCTGTAGGTCAACACATCCTATATAATAATTCGCTAAAATGTGTGTAATGATGCAGTCATGCGCGGTTTTTCATCCTGCCTTGCGTCTGGCAAATTTAATATGGCCCTCACCTCAGCACGGTTCCTCGGTAGACAACCTACACACTACCAGCACTGATCCCTAGCCTCGCTCCTTCACACTCCCTCTCTTGAAGGTTCCAACCTGCATGGCTCAGTCCTTGACACTCATTTGGTGTTAGAGACATCTCTGATGCATTGTGAAACAAAATATTAGATATTTCTCTAGCAGATAAGGAGGTAGGATATTTTTGGACTTGAATATTGCAGACTATATCTATTTTCTGTGCAAGACATCAATTGATGGGGCTATGGGTGGAGCCAAGTGGGTTGTGGGCAGTAGCATAACTAGCCATTGGGGGTCCCAGTGCAAAAACATTTTTGGCCCTCCTAACACAACAATATTCTGCCAGGGACAGCCTTGGGGCTGATGGGACCATTTTGATGCTGTGCCATGACACAACTGCGCCCTCTGCCACCCCTATAGTTATGCCTTTATAAGTGTTATGTGTGATCATGGGCAGGGCATCTTGGGTACTTTGCCTAGGGGCCCCTGAGATTTAAATAGCTGGAGTGCAACCAACATGTATTTTACCTTCATGGAAATATGTTTAAACTACATATTATGGCTTCTATTGGCTTCGGCACTCCCCACCCCCACCTCCCCCAGTTGTCCAGTTTGATTATCTTCAGAATAGTAAAAATTGCTGAGAAACAGGATAAGAAGCATACAATTAAGGAAAGGGCTTGCCTATGGTAAGGTACCTTGGTATGGTGACAAGTTACTTATACTATGGCCATAATATGTGACTAAAACCAGTGCTTTAAAGGGATAGTAATACTTCGTTTTATCTTTATTTTATTTTGTAGGCATTAAAAAACATGAAGAACGATATGTCTTATCTCTCAAACCTTTATGGTTTGAGAGATATTCACAAGCAAAGTTTCCCCTCCCACCCCTTTTACCTAGTGTAAGCCATCTCTTCTCAGATGTGGAATGCAGTCAATAGACCAGACAGATAACAGAAGGGGACAATCTTCTTCCTATGAGAACAATGAAAGCCTGCCCCCCTTGACAAGTTTTTCAGGTTTTTCCCTTATCTTAATTGAAGATTGTCCCTCTCTGCAGTCTATCTGGGCGCCTCCCTTCTGCTCTGGCTGAGCAGTGTTACATCAGTAAAAGGGGAGGGAGTTGGATACTTTGTCATTGAATTACTCTTGAACTACAACTCTGAAAGAATAGAAATAACATTCTCCAAAGTCAAAATACTATGATGATTAATTAGAGCTGCTTTTATTATGAAACATTAGTATCCCTTTAACAAAGCAGTTACATGCAGGTAAAATATGTGTTAATACAATACTATACTGAGGTTACGCTGAGTGATTATCAATGTAAATGAAAGATTGCATGTCCTATTGGAATTGTACATTATCTCCAACCAGTCTCCAGACAAATGAGTGGCTCAGAGAGATCCTGACAGCAGATGATTTTTCTTAACATGCCTGGCAGACGGAAATCGGGGAAGAAGGTGCCTACACATGTCTAAGTTGTACTGTTTAAGTGCAGCTGTCAGACCACTTCATCATAACGTACTACACATGTAAGGAATTCACTCAACATTATCATACAACCCACATATCTTTATGGCATTTATTTAATAGATATTTGTAAGTAACTGCTTCATCTTCGACAGCAGAATTCAAAAAATGTCTCATGTTCCAAATAGCAGAATTTGCAATTCAAGGAATGTTGTGTCTCAGTTAAAAAAAAAGAAAAAAAACATAATAATTTCAGGGAAAGTGTTCCAGAAGCTAAGTAAACGCTAATTGCTACATTTTGCTTTGGCCAAATTCCCCAAATAAGGCTACTAGGAATAATTATGGTTTTAGAAAGTAAAGAGGAAGAAGCTGGTTGTCATTTGTTTTTTCTCCTAATCTAAAGTTTGCAATATTCATAAATATCTGTGCGCCAGAGTAACTCAACAGCTCCAAGTGGTTAGTTATACTGATACTGTTATAGTAAGACGAACTGCAGGGTCCTGAACTAAATATATTGGTGGGGAGGGATGAATTAGACAACTTACATTGGAGAATAAGACACACACGTCCATATGGTCAAAGAATTAAGTATGCAGAGGGAGGAGCAGAGATGTTGGCCACTAACTTATGATGTTAATATAACGTCCTTTCCTCTGCATGTCAACTGCAAAAACTCTATCTCAGGCACTCATTCTATCCAGACTTGGCTACTGTAACATTCTACTCTCTGGTCTTCCTGCTTTTCATCTTTTTCCACTTCAATCTGTTATCAATTCAGCCGCAAGAATCATCACATTTGCTCCCAGATACCTGCCCTCTCTTCTCCTCTTGAAATCCCTCAGTTGGCTACCTATAAAGTATTGTATTTCTTACAAAATTCTCCTACTCTCCTGTAAGTCTCTGTGTTCTTCAGCACCCTCTTACATTTCTGCTCTTATCTCCCGCTACACCCCTTCCTGTCCACTACAGTCCTCGCAAGGGATCTTTCTGTCCTCTCCCTACACAACTTGAACCATCTCTCGCCTACAAGCTTTTTCACTGGCTGTCCCTCGAGTTTGGAATGCCCTCACTATCACCATTCACCAATCATCCACAATCATCACTTTCAAGCATCTCCTCAAAACCCACCGGCTCAAGGAGACATCTCAATAGCAATATCCTCATCCCTGCACAACGGTAGTGACATCAGAATCTTTCTACACTTCCTTCACCACACCTTGTACTTGCACTTATAATCATCCTCCCACTGTCTCTGTATGTCATCATGAACTCTAATTAGATTGTAAGTTCCTTGGGGCAGGGTCCCTTTCCCAGTGTATGTTTCCCTTGCTGCACTTCCCCCAAAAATAATGCAATGATCGTATTTTAGCTTAATGCTCTTAACCCTGTTCTGTATTTTTGTATTGTATTATTTAAGCTTCTGTTAAGCGCTGTGTACATGTATGACGCTATATAAATAAAGATACATGCATACATACATACATAAAGTTCTCTGATATGCTGTGATGGTAAGTGTGCAGGGAGGTTAATAACCAGGCTAATGTTAATCTACTCAATACTAGGGTGTTTTCAAAGTTCTCAATTGCACTCTAATTTAAACATCAATAGAGAACAAAGAAGAAATTTAGAATACACTTCTATATGGAGAAGTTTGAAATGCACCTATGTGGAGAGCTTTGAAATATGTTGAACTGTGAAATATGGAGAAATATGGAGGACTATGAAGTACTGTGACATTTTCTCCACATAGGAATAGAGAAAACTGTGAAATATGGAGAACTGTTCCTCACTTTGGAATATGGAGAACTGTGAAATATGGAGAACTGTTCTCAACTTTACTCAATGACTGAATACTGCATAGAAGGGAGGCGAATTTGTTTGCATGAGCTCTGACAGTATTTCCATTGGTTGGAGCTTAGTGCATGTGAGTGGTTAGATAAACATATACACACATTCTTAGGAATACAAAAATGCCTAATTAAAGGGATAGTAATGTCAGAAAAAAGTATTAACTATATGGTAGATAACATTAAAAGAGAGTACTTGCACTTATTCATTTCTCTCAAACCGTTATGGTTTGAGAGATATAGGAAAATAAAGTTCTCCACTCACTCCCCTTTCTGCTTGACGTGCTGTAAAGCTGTCAGAAGCAGATTCTGGTTCCTGGATCAGACGGCGGCTCTTCAGCAGCACCGACATAGCAATACCTAAAAATAAATACTTCATTGGAATGGTCTACAACATGTGCTTGTAAACCAGGCACATGTTGTGGACCATTCCGATGAAGTATTTATTTTTAGGTATCGCTATGTCGGCGCTGCTGAAGAGCCGCCGTCTGATCCAGGAACCAGAATCTGCTTCTGACAGCTTTACAGCTCATCAAGAAGAAAGGGGAGTTAGCGGAGAACTTTATTTTCCTATATCTCTCAAACCATAACTGTTTGAGAGATATGAATAAGTGCATGTACTCACTTTTAATGTAATCTACCATCTAGTTAATACTTTTTTCTGAAATTACTATCCCTTTAAAGGGATAGTAATACTTCATTTTAACTTTATTTTATTTTGTAGGCATTAAAAAAATATGAAGAAAGATATAAGTCTTATCTCTCAAACCTTTATGGTTTAAGAGATATTCACAAGCAAAGTTTCCCTTTTACCTAGTGTAAGCCATCTCTTCTCAGATGTGGAATGCAGTCCATAGACCAGACAGATAACAAAAGGGGACAATGAAAACAATGAAAGCCCTGCCCCCCTTGACAAGCTTTTCAGGTTTTTCCCTTATCTTAATTGAAGATTGTCCCTCTCTGCAGTCTACCTGGGCACCTCCCTTCTGCTCTGGCTGAACAGTGTTACATCAGTAAAAGGGGCGGGAGGGGGATACTTTGTCATTGAATTACTCTTGAACTACAACTGTGACAGAACTGAAATAACACCCTCCAAAGTCCAAATACTATGATGATTACTATTACTATCCCTTTAAGTCAAATTGCAATATGAAAATAAGCCACTGGAGGAGCAGATATTGAAACATTGTAAATGCTGTGAAGTCAAATGTGAGGTTTAATCACAGGAATAAGATGATGAAGACAGCTTAATGCATATGACATGATGCATTTGGGTCAAATTCTCCAAAATATGCAGTGGATATCTTGCTACCATTCAAGGGAATAAAGCTCTATTTAAATCAGAGATGATTTGGGCATTTTTTTCTATCTGTCCCTTTCCATGTTTTTTCATATTTTATTTTACATATGAATAAATTAGAGTTTTATCTTGATTCACTATTGGATTATTGAATCTTGGAGTGCATCTGTATCCATTTTCCACTGTAAAATAAACTACATTTGTTTCATAGTGGTAGGTCCATAACTCTTTGGCTGAGATGTTCAAAAAGTCGTGATAATGAAAAAATTGTTGGATCATGAGTTGGTGGTAAAAGAAGAACAATATTTTCAGAAGTAAATCTGTCACGTTTGAAAATGCATCTAAAGAGTTAAAAATGACGGTAGCAATATCTTAATGAACATATGGGGCGAGATGTTCCGAAAGTGGTGGTGACTGAAATTGTCTGTAATCAGAATAAAAAAGTTCTTACACCATGATCCGTCAGTTCTCAGACATATTTCTGTCATTTTTTGCATCCAATTCCGACATCTCTGTCAAAGGGAAAAAGCCGCCTTAAAAGTGGGTGTGGTTTAATCTTCCATCATATTGTAAGGTATTTTCAGAAAAAAATATTTGTTCGAACGTCATTTTTTTGTCTAATTAACGTCATTTTTTCCCGACATAATAAAAAAGGTCTAAACCTGTAGAAGAAAAATTAAAGTACTGAGAAGCAATTTTTCGTTTCAAAGACAAAAAAAGTCTTTGTTTCTTTGAAAAGTTTCATTTCAAAGACAAAAAAATGTCTTTGTTTCTTTGAAAAGTTTCATTTCAAAGACAAAAAAAATCTTCGTTTCTTTGAAAATTTTCGTTTCAAAGAGAAAACAATGTCTTTGTTTCTTTGACAATTTTTGTTTCAAAGACAAAATGAAAGACAACTTTTAAGACCAGAATTTGTAACGGCAATGTTCAATGAGATCTTCTTACCGTCATTTTTAATTCTTTAGATGAATTTTCAAACGTGACGGATTTACTTCTGAAAATACGGTCCTTCTTTTACCACCAACTCATGATCCGACAAGTTTTTCATTATGATGACTTTTTGAACATCTCGCCCATTGTCTTTAAAAATTCTGATGTTAAAAATTGGTTTTGATTTTGTCTTTGAAACGAAAATTTTCAAAAGAATCAGACTTTTTTTGTTTTTGAAAAGACAAATTGCTTTTCACTCCTGCTAACAGCACTTTAATTTGTCTTCTGCAAGTTTAGACCATTTTTATTTTGTCGGGAAAAAATTACGTTAATCAGACAAAAAAAGTGACGTTGAGACGGATATTTTTTCTGAAAATACCTTACAATATGACGGTAGAATAAACCACGCCCACTTTTAAGACGGCTTTTTTCCTTTGACGGAGATGGCGGAATTGGATGCAAAAAATGATGGAAACATGTCCGAGAATTGGCGGACCGTGGAGTAAGAACTTTTTTTATTCTGATTACAGACAATTTTAGTTACTACCACTTTCTGAACATCTTGCCCTTTGAGTGCAATAGTGATATCCAGTGTATTGCCACACAGTGTGTTTTACCTCTCTGGCACACAAAGGGTTAAGCTTGGTGCTGCAGCATATAAATCTGCAGTGGCATGCTTTTTGGGAAAAACTGTCCATATTATAGAAAAAAAGAGGGGGAGATGTTGGGGCAAAAACAAATAACATGGCTTTGCAATGCATTTGATATGTCTCTAGCCTATAAGATATGCATGGACATCTTGAGAATATTATATTTTTCCGGTATCCTTTTCAAATGTCACACACTAATGGGCAACCAACAAAATGGCACATTAAAAATGTTGCCTTGTTGTAAAGGGCGACATTCTGATGTTTCAGGGTTAAGTGACAAGACATTAGAATGTCGCCCGCACAAGTGTCGAGTAGTTAAAGGGATAGTAATGTTTCATAATAAAAGCAGCTCTAATTAATTATCATAGTATTTGGACTTTGAAGAGTGTTATTTCAATTCTGTCAGAGTTGTAGTTCAAGAGTAAATCAATGACAAAGTATCTCCCTCCCACCCCTTTTACTGATGTAACACTGCTCAGCCAGATCAGAAGGGAGGTGCCCAGGTAGACTGCAGAGAGGGACAATCTTCAATTAAGATAAGGGAAAACCCTGAAAAACTTGTCAAGGGGGGCAGGGCTTTCATTGTTCTCATAGGAAGAAGATTGTCCCCTGCTGTTATCGGTCTGGTCTATGCACTGCATTCCACATCTGAGAAGAGATGGCTTACACTAGGTAAAAGGGGCGGGATGGGAAACTTTGCTTGTGAATATCTCTCAAACCATAAAGGTTTGAGAGATAAGACATATCGTTCTTCATGTTTTTTTAATGCCTACAAAATAAAATAAAGATAAAATGAAGTATTACTATCCCTTTAAGTGTCAAGACATTAGAATGTCGCCCGCACAAATGTCGAGTAGTTAAATAAAGATGTGCAGCAGTGCAGGGAACCTGTGTTTGGCATGCATAGAGGAAGAAACTGGACTCATCAGGCATCACAGTCATGCTTATGTTAACCCCCAGTTGTGATTTGTGCTGATCTGTACTGGAACTGTGATACCCCATCGGTGTGATTGCAGGAGCTGTGACGCAGGATTCAAAGGGTTAAGGCATAACCCATTAATGAGTATGTCTCCATCTGTGCCTTTTGCATGTCACAGAGGTCTGCAATACATTAGTATAAGTTAACTGGGGGTTAACCTAAGCATGACTGTGATGCCTTCTGAGTCCTGTTTCTCCCTCTGTGTATGCCAGACACAGACTCCCTGCACCGCTGCACATCTTTATTTATCTACTCGACACTTATGTGAGCGACATTCTGATGTCTCCACACTTAAGCCTACAACATCAGAATGCGGCCCTTTTCAACAAGGTGACATTTTTAAAGCTCCATGTTGTTGGTCACCAAATAGATGGTGATATTTTAATAGTGAACCAATTTTTCTTACAGTGTATTTGGTTTGCTCTAGAATTGCACCTCTTTTGATTCCTGAATATGGCCTCTTGTGCTGTTATAAAATCTCCTGTGTAAATCAGACTTATGCAGTTCAGGGAATACTTTATCTTCACCTGATATTTCTCTAGAAAGTTCAGCAGTGTTTCTCTGATTATAGAGGAGAGCAGCTGTTTAATACTGTGACATTCAACTGCAAAGTGTAAATGTATATTCAGCGTTTCATTATAAATATTTGCATGAATACACTGGACATCAAATCTGCTTAATCCTAAAAGGAATAGTAATGTTTAAAAAATGAGTTCTCCTTTGTGAAAGGTCATGTTGTAACATTTACAGATGTTTATATAAATGTTCCATATAAATACCTGAGGGCTATGCACTAAGGCAGTGGTTATCTTGTGGTGGAACCCTTCTGTTTTAATCCTTTGAGTGCCAGACAGGTATCCAACGCATTGCGATACCTTCATGGAACTCAAACAGTTAAATGCATACTTTGGGTTTGACCCACATCTCGGGGTGAAACGCAAAATTCTGAGAGTGAGAGAGTTCCTTGTTACCTACTATATGATTTGCCCTAATGAAAGGGGAAGTTTAATCAAACTACGATTTAGTTTTAATATGTAGTTTAGCATATCCACACATGCTTATTTTTAAAAAAAATGAATTGCTGTTCAGTAAAAGCGCTTTACAAAATGTACCTGGTGACGTAACTGCGGTCTACGGTACAGTACAAGCTGTACCGCATTGAAACTGAATCCGTCCCATTCTCTGGAAAGTGCCCACCCACTCTCCCTCCCACTTTCCCTTTAGACCAGGCACGCTCCCAGCATGCAGTCAGTGGAATGGGACGGACCAAACACGCAATGTCACAGCAAGTGTTCGGGACTGCAAGGCATCTTGGGACAAATGTAAGCAACATCGTACTGCTCTTCCAAGGCAAGGAAGATTACTAGTAAAGCAAGATTTGGGAAATGTTTAACTTTTTAATTTATTTCATATACTTTACACAAGTGCTTAGGGGGTGATTGATCGACAGAGGGATCTTTCTATAAAGGTGAAATATCCACTTTAAATGATTCTTTAGTCTCTAAATTGGTGCCATTTGTGCCAGTAAGACAGGGGGAGATGTCCTGCTTGTCTTGTTTGTGTTTAGGCAATGAGATCTCTAAATTGTACCATGTTAAAGGTTCCTTGCAGACTGACTGGTGCACCTCCGGGTTAGAGCAAGCAGGTAGATATTGCATAAAATCTACATTATGGGATGCTTTAAGGGTTACTATTTCAAAGATCTCAGGGTCATCTCATCTTGAAAGTTCCCAGGTATGCTTAAATGAAGTTCCCGTGGAACAATCTCTTTGTTTCACTATCAATACATTAGAGATCTGCTATCCAACATCCAAGGAGTTTGTGAAGTCCCAATGTCAAATACATATGAATGCTTGTTAGTTAAGACTAAAGTATTAAAAACTATCAATAACCAAGTAATTGTATTTATTTTTTCCTTCGTTGGCTAGGTTCAAGTGCTTATTAAAATAGAATTGGTAGAAAACAGAATTGCTCTGTGTGAAATATTTCAGATGAGAGTTGGTACCGTATTAGCCGTAGAAATACAGGAGGCAAATATAGTTTTTGATACCTTTTATTGGCTAACTAAACAGATTTAGAATGCAAGATTTCAAGACCTTAGGTCTCTTCCTCAGGCATGTTATCCTGAGGAAGAGACCTGAGAGGGCATGAAAGCTTGCATTCTAAATCTGCTTAGTTAGCCAATAAAAGGTATCAAAAACCATATTTGCCTCCTGAAATATTTCAGTCTTCAACACCCACTAGAAGCTACAGAACCACATATACACTAATGGCCATACCAGCCTTGTTCTACTATCCTCCTTTATGTACATTTGATGCATGTATGTATATCTTTATTTATATGGAGCCACACAGTGTATGCAGTGCCTCACAACAGACATATGTTACAATAAATAAAGGGGGAACTTTTTATGGAAAACTGGGGGTTACACAGAACACGGTTTTGGAGCTATTACACTAAGGTAAGAGCGGTCACAGTCCAGTAATTTCTATATTACACTGTGGAACGTACACACTAAAATCTGAATCTTCTCCAACTTGAAAAATAGTCTCAGTAGAATAATATAAGGATGGAGAGATTCCTCTCTTTTGGGTGTTTTCTCTTAAAGGAGCAGTAAACCTTTTTTATGAAAATATATATATTGTAGGGATTTTACTATTGAGTAAAATAAGGGTATTCCCACTGCTGAGAGATTTATATTTTCAGAGTTATTACAGTTTAAACCCATGTTTTTTTACATTAGCAGTGCCCTCTAGTGGTCACATTCTAATTAGATTTCCTGTTAGATTCTAGTGGAGAGGAAAGTCAGAGACATACAGTTCTCCATAGAATGTGATAGAAACTGCCTGTCACTTCCTGTCAGTTAGAACTATCAGGAAGTAAACACAGTAAATTCACTTCCTGATTGTTTAAACTGCTATAAATTTTGACTAAAACATCTGACAGCAGTGGGAGTAACAGGAAAAGCTCTATAAAATATGTGTTTTCATAAAAAAAGTTTACTGCTCCTTTAATGTACTGCTTGGCAGCAGGATTGAGTCCATCCATAGAGAAAAACTGCAGTCCAGCCTCTAGATTTTTAAAGCCTAAATTAGTTAAATGGGCTTTTCTCTCATTCAGAGCATTGAAGTGACTGACACAGAGCTGTAGTCGTGCAACATCCCACCAGTGCATGTAACACTCCTGTGAATATACAACAAACAAGTCACATGTGCAAATGTATACTGGTAGAGGTTACATGGGCATCCTATTAGCCATATGTAAATGGAGTGTGGACACTTTGCATATGGGGATTGTTGCACTTATTACTTTTAGATGTTTTTGTGCACTAATTTGCTTTGACTTCATTTTTACTAAGTTACTATGATAAGGATTTATATACTGTGGTAATGTGACTTTTTTTACTTTCTCTCTGTCGACACATGGGTTACAGTGGGTATTTACACACACACAAAAAACACAACACATACACACACAAACACACAACACAACATAACACACACCATAGCAGCCAATGCTGTAGCCCTACTTGGTAGGAAATTATGGGTATGTGGCCCTCAACTGTATTTGAGCTTGACGTGCCTGACTTAGTGGATATCCCTTAAAGGGTTAGTAATGTAATATAACATGTAATATAACCTGTTATATTGTAGATACTAGCAATATGTGATGGCGTTGCCCGTCATTGTAGTAGGGTATGTGTTATGTAGCATTTTTTGTTTGAAATGTTGTAGGTGGCATGTTGAAGGTATTTTGTAAGAATTTTTTGTGTTTGTATTGCACATTTCATTTAGCTGTATTGACTGATGATTTTTTTTGTGTACTGTGTGAAGCAGAAAGAATCATATTGCACACATACATAGACACACACAGATACAGTGACATATACAGACATTGATCATACATACACAAGTACATACATGCGTACACACACACACACACACACATACAGATATTATTACGGTCCTGTAAGTGCCAGAGGGGTAGGCAAGGCATTGCTCATTGTGTTGCTTAATCCTCTGGCACTGAAAGGGTTAACCAGCTGTTCCAGTATGTAGCGAGAGTCATGGAGTCCACAGTCCCTGAAGTGGACTCTGTACATGCACACTCAAAGGCTGCCAGACAACCGCCAGCCCAGCTCCCTGGCCAGGAAGACACCTCCTGCCCCAGGCCTTGGCCAAGAGCGTTACTAGGGACGCAGCCCAGGAAACAGAGAGCGGGAACTGAGGAGGGATGATGTCTGTGGTTGGAGCAGGGATGGTGTGTGTTGTTGGAGCAGCTATAGTGCGGCATGTATATTTTTTGTGCCAGGGTACTTACACAATGCAGGTGTGTGACAGCGGGCAGAGAGCGGCGGTGAAGAAGCTTGTGTGTAAGAGTATATACTACAGAGTGGCCCCAGCATGGTCTGTCTCCAGCCCCTCAACCACGGGTAATAGCAGCATCCAGCTGCTGCTTGTAGAGAGCTCCTTGAAGGGCCGCATGACCGGGCTGTTGCGGGGTGGAGTGTTGTGCTTCATGAAGTGGGAACATGAAGGATTTGGTACTGGGCCTGCCTGCCTCCGAGCTACAGGAAGCAGCTGGGCTTCCTGCAGCAGAAGCACATTGTGCACCATGAGCCAAAAGCATTGTTGTGTTGTGGATACCAGAAATGAAGGTACACTGGAGCCTATCCCGCCCTCTCTTTGTTGGATCAGCTCATTGTGTGCCTCAGGTTGGTGGAGGGATCCCAGGGAACTCTGTGTGTGTGTGTGGCTTTTGTGCGTGTGTGTGGCTTTTGTGTGTGTGGCTTTTGTGTGTGTGTGTGTGTGTGTGTGGCTTGTGTGTGTGTGTGGCTTGTGTGTGTGTGTGTGGCTTGTGTGTGTGTGTGGCTTGTGTGTGTGTGTGGCTTGTGTGTGTGTGTGTGGCTTGAGTGTGAGTCTGTGGTGTAGGAGTGAGTGGCAGCCATTTTGTTTTTTCAGTCACTTGGATAGTGGTGCGCGGGCTGGATAGTGGGGGCAGGCCAACTCCCTGAATGATTTAAATCACTCCTCCATTGAATCACCCAATGGGAACAGTAACTCCTTACTTAAGCTGAGGTAACATATCAATATAACACACAGTGGCTCTTCAGTTGAGGCAACGTAGCAATATGCTGAGGGATCAAATAGAAAGTGGTGTTTAAGGCTTGCCCTCTGGAACATACAGCAAAGCATCTCTCTCCCTTTAAGGAGAAAGGGCGGGAATCAGGAAGTGGAGGAGTGACAGTTGAAAACAGACAGTGAGGTGACTGAAGAGATTAAAAGAGTTAACCCTTTGAGTGCCAGAGGGATACGCAACACATTGCAAAGCAATGTGTTGCGTACCCCTCTGGCACTGAAAGGGTTAAATAAAAGAGTTGATATTAGGTTTATCCCTGAGTTTGTATTTTATGGAAACATTACACCCTCGTACTGAAACAGAGTGTATGGAGGGTTACAGTTATCTGTGGGAGGTGACAGAGTGTATGGAGGGTTACACTTATCTGTGGGAGGTGACACAGTGTGTATGGAGGGTTACATTTATCTGTGGGAGGTGACACAGTGTGTATGGAGGGTTACAATTATCTGTGAGAGGTGAAACAGTGTGTTTGTGGGGTCATGATCCTGAGTGAGAGTGTGAGTGGACCAGGAGAAGTTCTTGATATCCCCTACTTCAGGAGCGAGTGGCAGCTATATTTTTTTTGGTCAGTTGGATAG
This sequence comes from Rhinophrynus dorsalis, assembly GCA_037306005.1. Classification (NCBI taxonomy): domain Eukaryota; kingdom Metazoa; phylum Chordata; class Amphibia; order Anura; family Rhinophrynidae; genus Rhinophrynus; species Rhinophrynus dorsalis. The sequence goes on from CM074722.1 coordinate 45,137,576, forward strand.
TGGTGGGTGGGCTGGAGGGGGCGGGCCAACACCCTGTATGATAAACACGCCCCCACTGAATCACCCAATGGGAGCAGTAATGTCCCCATTGAATCACCCAATGGGAGTTGTGTCTCCTAATGAGACATAAATTATGTAATGAGGCATTCTGTTCAATGTGTGTTTGTTTTCTGAGGAGACATAAATTATGTTCTGTGTGTGAGGTACCATAAATTATGCAATGAGGCTTATTCTTTTATATATATAGATTAAAAAAAAAATAATAATAATATGTAAGAGCAGATGCGTTTGTATACCTTTGTATGCCTGCACTGGCCTCACTCTATATATACAATGTAATACCATGCTACAGAATATTTTTTTCAGTACTGTATTAAACTATGCAGCACAGTTGTACAAGTACACTATAATAATTTGCAGTGGTCACCTCTAAAAATTATTCATCAGACCCTAATTAAATATATTTTTTTAAGGACCAAATCTGATTCGATTTACATCATTTTGACTTACAACATCTTTTCCTGGAACCTAGCCCTCAGCCTAGTACATACAGGCCATTTTATTGTTGAGCTATTAATGCATAAAAACGATGCATGAATTTGGCATCATTGGAGCCTGATGTATAATGAAAGAATGGAGAAATTTGTGGACAAAACTGCAGCACAATATGTATCAAATAAACATTGCTATTAATATGTGTCAGTTATCTCTCTCCCTCTTTCTCTCTCTCGCCCCTTCTCTCTCTGCTCTGGCAAAATGATACATTTGTATCAAACTTATGCATTGTAATTAATGTATCATTCTTCCTTTTCAGGGAAAGGCAGAAGTTACATTTCTCTGCATAGCATCCATATACAGTCAGCCTGCAGGCCATATTTTGCTCATCTGTGATATAAGGGATTTGTTTGATAGACGTGTAGCTGCTTTGCTCCAGAATTTCACCTGTTTTGTGGTGCTGGTCACACAGGTGATTATGGCATCGGATGTTGCCTTCTCCCCAGGGAGTGTGAGATTGTGCTACAGGAGGAAACTACAGCTCCCAGAATGCCCAGAGCTGGGCACTTTCGTGATGCCACTTTCTGCTAAAATTACCACTGTGAATTCTTAAACGGATAGCAATGGATTAATTAAATAAAAAGTAATATTGTAGTGCAGAAAATAAGTTCCTATCTCTCAGACCTTTATGGTTTCAGAGATAGAGCGTTCTAAAGTTTTCCCCTCCCTGATGTCAGCTGTAAAGCTGACAGATGGAGATCCGAGTCAGCCAACTTGAGGAGGCTCTTCAGCAGAGCCGAAATAGTGCGAATGAAAAAGAAATACTTCTTTGGAACGGTCTACAAAGTGTACCTGGTTTGAAAGCACACTTTGTAGATAGTTCCAATGGAGTATTTATTTTTAATTTGCGCTATTTCGGCTCTGATGAAGAGCCACCTGCTGATCACCGGACCAGGATCTCCCGCTGTCAGCTTACAACTGACGTCAGGAGAAGGGGAGGGAGGGGGAACTTTAGAACGCTCTATCTCTCAAATCATAAAGGTTTGAGAGATAGGAATAGCACCGATGGATTTCTTTTTATATCATTAAGACATTACTAACCCTTTAAACAAATCCTAATCAGCATGGGTTTATAGAAGAGAGATCTTGTCAAACTAATCTTAAAATAATGTGCAGTAACTCCTCAAATTCTTCTTTGCCTTAAAGGGATAGTAATACTTAAAATGTAAAAAAAAATGTTGTAGGTGTTTTATTCAAAAGTTATTACAGCACAAAGTTGAATTTTTAGGTGCAATATCACAGTAGCCTGAAATTGCACAGTGGTGCTGTTGCTACACCATCCTATGGAGATTTATGGTCTATGGACCAGAGCTGTCCATATGGTGCAACAATTTCAGGCCACTGTGATATTGCACCTAAAAAATTCAACTTTGAAAGGTAATAACTTTTGAATAAAACACCTAACAAGCGTGAGAGTACCCTTTTTTTACTCAGGGGGATAAACACAGCAATATATATTTTTTTACATATTAAGTATTACTATCCCTTTAAGCTGAATTGCAGTGATGCAAGGTATGAATTATTATTCACTGCAAATAAACAAAATATAAATAGCATATTTTTTTGCTAGTCCTCACTCAAGAGCTTTATGGTTTCACTCTCTTGTGCAATTACAGTGGTGAATATTCATTGGCGTATCAGTCTTACATTGCTAATTAGAACAAACCAGCCCTGGTAAATCTCCTTTTCATGAGAGTACTGCCAAACCCCAGATGTATACTTCAGCCTTGTTTGGCCTTGTTAGTGAAACACAGTGATTCCCTAGGAACCAAGAGCACAGTTCCCATTACCTTAGAGATATACTAGCAACATGGGACGGCGTTGCCCGTCATGTTATGACCATTGGGTGCACGTGTTTGAAATGCAGACACACTGATAAACAAAGACATATGCAGCATACAGGCAGACACATACCATACATCCCAAGTGTCCCTCTTTAGGAGGGACAGTCCCTCTTTGAGGGCCAAATCCCTCTGTCCCTCTTTCCCACCCTGTTGTCCCTCTTTTTAGGAGGTCAGACTGTGTGCAGGGCCGGCTCCACCTATAGGCGAGGTAGGCGCCGGCCTAGGGCGCACACGTACTGGGGGCGCGGGCATGCAGCGGAGAAGAGGTGCGCCCACACACACCATGCCAGGAACCACAACACAGTCAGGTCTATGTTGCTACAGCGCTCCCTCATCTGGTCGTATCTTTAGTAATGCAGAGCGCGCTGGGAGTCATGATCTCCCGCCGCGCTCTCCATTACTGAAGAGAAGACTGCGCGGGAGATACAGGTATGTGATGGAGGGCAAGTTGGAGCTGAGGGGGCATAGTGGAGCTGAGGGGGCAAGTTGGAGCAGATGTGGGGCAAAGTGGAGATGATGGGGGCAAGTTGGAGCTGTTAGGGGAAAGCTGGAGCTGAGGGGGCATAGTGGAGCTGGTGGGGGCAAGTTGGAGATGATAGGGGCAAGTTGGAGCTGATGAGGGTCAAAGTGGAGCTGATGAGGGTCAAAGTGGAGCTGAGGGGGGGCAAGCTGGAGCTGAGGGGGGGCAAGTGGAGCTGAGGGGGGGCAAAGTGGAGCTGGTGGGGCAAGTTGGAGCGGATGGGGGGGCAAGTTGGAGCGGATGGGGGCAAGTTGGAGCTGCTGGGGGCATAGTGGAGATGATAGTGGAAAGTTGGAGCTGAGAGGGCATAGTGGAGCTGGTGGGGGCAAGTTGGAGCGGATGGGGGGCAAAGTGGAGCTGATGGGGGTAAGTTGGAGAGGATGGGGGGCAAAGTGGAGCTGATGGGGGTAAGTTGGAGCTGAGGGGGCAAAGTGGAGCTGAGGGGGCAAAGTGAAGCTGAGGGGGCAAAGTGAAGCTGAGGGGGCAAAATGGAGCTGGTGGGGGCACGTTGGAGCTGATGGGGGCAAGTTGGAGTTGATAGGGGCAAAGTGGAACTGGTGGGCCAAAGTGAAGCTGATAAGGGGCAAGTTGGAGCTGGTGGGGGGCATCTCTTACAGGCATCTCCAGAACAGGGGCAGAGTGGCTCAGGGGGCAGAGAGAGGACAATCATGAAAAGAGGTTGGGTATAAGTAGGCAGGGTATAAAGGGGTGGGACACAAGGGGCGGAGCGAAATGGGCGGCAAAATTAGGTTTTGCCTAGGATGGCAAAAATCCTTGCACCAGCCCTGACTGTGTGGTGTGTTTTACTTTGCTCTACAGCAATAAAGCAATAAACTTCAGTATATGTGTTTATACATTAGTCTGTGCAAATAAAATACTTTGGTCTTGAACTAAATCATTTATTCAGTTACATAAATAGCCAGTAACAGGTCATGAAATAACCTAAAAATTCTTACTAATGTCCCGCCCACCAGCCAGACCCCCAATAATATCACCTAAAACTAACGTGTCCCTCTTTGGCCCTGTGAAATGTTGGGAGGTATGCACATACACACAGTGAGCGGCAGAGACATGCAAAACACATGTACACACAGACACACTGGAGATGCACACATGGACACACATATGTAACAGAGATGTACACACACAGACACGCAACATATATGAGCAGAAACACATGTGTACCACTCTGGCACTCAAAGGGTTAAGGTATAGAGAGGCATGTCAGAGATAAATAGCAGTGGGAAGTGTATTCATACCTGGGAACACTGACTTGTGAAGTCCCTAGAGGGGACTGATGTGGTGCTGATGTGGAGAGACAAATGGGGCAATCTGGGTTAAAAGTGGGTGGGGCTTAATTGCGAGTAGGGGGCGGGGCTTAACATAAATGTGGAAAAAGTGTTAGTAATAGGCTGGGGAAGGAGGAGAAGTGGGAGGGGAATGCAAGTTTACAGTGTGAGGGGTTTTAACACACTCCATGAGGGGTAAAACTTGATACAGAACCCTGTGGCAGTCAGTGGGTTAAGTGTGAATCTGATGGCTGTCTGTCCTGTGTCTTGCATGGCAAATGGTGACAGTGAAGAAGTAATTCAGCAATGAGGGCCTACCTTAACCCTTTGAGTGCCATTTTGTTCCCCTGGTGATGCAGCACCGTTCAGTGGCTTTACTACAGGTCCTGCTGAGGCCACTGGGAGTCAAGGTGAGTGACTGTGTGTCAGCCATATTTCTTTCTGGCTTTGTGTGTGTGTGTATGGGTGTTTGGTGCTGTGTGAGAGGGGCATGAGTGTGTAATACCTGTGAACTTTTACTTGTGGAGTCCCTCATGTGGTGCTGATGTGGAGAGAGCAATGGGGCAATCTGGGTTAAAAGGGGGCGGGGCTTAATCGCAAGTAGGGGGCGGGGCTTAACAAATATGGAAAAGTGTTAGTAATAGGCTGGGGAAGGAGGAGAAGTGGGAGAGAAATGCAAGTTTACAGTGTGAGGGGTTTGAACACACTCCCTGAGGGGTAAAACTTGATACACAACCCTGTGGCAGTCAGTGGGTTAAGTGTGAATCTGATGGCTGTCTGTCCTGTGTCTTGCATGGCAAATGATGACAGTGAAGAAATAATTGAGCAATGAGGACCTACCTTAACCCTTTGAGTGCAATTTTGTTCCTCTGGTGCTGCAGTACAGGTCCTGCTGAGGCCTCTGGGAGTCAGGGTGAGTGACTGTGTGTGTGTGTCAGCCATATTTATTGCTGGCTTTGTGTGTGTATGTGGTGCTGTGTGTGTGAGTGGGGGCATGTCTGTTTGGTGCTGTGTAAGTGGGGCGTGTGTGTGTGTGGTGCTGTGTGAGTGGGGCATGTGTGTGTGGTGGTCTGTGTGTGTGAGTGGGGCATGTGTGTTTGTCTGTGGTGTAGGAGCAAGTGGCGGCCATATTGTTTTTTTCTGACTTTGATAGTGGTGGGCGGGCTGCATAGTGGGGGCGGGCCAACTCCCTGCATGATTAAATCACCCAATAGGAGTAGTAACTCCTGCTTTATGCCTCCCCTGGGTGTGTTTTGGCAGGCACAAAGTCTTCTTTTATATATATAGATGGTAGGACAGATAATTGGCTGGTTGGGATGATAGAAGTTGTAGTCCCCAACAGCTGGAGAGACAAAGTTTGCCAAGCCCTGATCAGAGGGTTTTGAAATCAATCCAAAAAAGTCAGACCGAGAATGTAGATAGCAAAATCTGCTTATTTTTTTAACAAGTAACCACTCAGGAGCTTATATTTTAGCTCTCTTGTGCCATTACATATCCAAATCAGTCTAACCCTGCCAATAAGGGCAATCCATCACAGAAATGTCAGGCAAATTTCTACATGCCAAAGAGTGCCAGCCAACCTCAAATGTATATTTAATTGTCCTATGGACCTTATCACTGAGGAGTAGCCGATCTCTCTAGGCACCATGAGAAAGGTGTCCATGTCTGGCCTACCCCATATGAAATTATGAATTGCGGTAATTTTTCTAAAATTGACAAATGGAGGCCTACCTCTGCTTTTGTCCAATGATAGTTGGAGTGGTTAGGACATGTATTTTATCTCAAGTGGGCAGATGTCTAACTAGTTGTGGGCAAGAAGAGGCATAACGGTCGAGAGCACAGCCCCCAGTGGGGCACAGAGCTAGAAGTCTGGTTTCTTTATGCAAACTGGGGTCACAATCACTATGTAGAGAATAAGCTTGATACTCTACTGCTATTAAGTTATAAATGTCTTAATATATTTTGTAATAACATGGCTTGTAAAATATTGTATAACCCCTGGAATACTAGAGAGGTCTCCAACGAATTGTAAAGCAATGTGTTGGAGACCTCACTCATATTTAAGCGTTATTCATTAAATTATTATTATCATTGTTATGATTATTAGCACTTCTGTCTTCCATTCACTGAACTGAAAGTCCATGTGGCTGGAGGCATTTACACCGTGTAGAACTTGCTCCTTCAATGTCCCATCCTTCCATCCTCTAGACCGGTGGTTCCCCTTTTTTTTAAGTATTGGCATGTTTTCGGTTTGTGACGCTCTTAGCTGGGAAATTGCATTTCTGTTCACAAAGATCAGTATAAGTCAATATATATGGAAAAGTGTGACATATTATGCATGGTGCTGTGATGTGTCATCATGGGTTACCAGTGTCCAACCCCAGCCATCTTGGTGCACATGACTGTCTGTGCATGCATGTATAGGTCTGCCTGTGTTCCTCTTCTTAGGCATTTACATACGTGGGCTCATTGGCATGTGGTCACATGTATTTTGGGTTCTAGCTCTATAGCGATTATGTGCAAATCTGCACATGATGTTTTTTTTTACACCTATTAAAGTGTCCTCAGACCAGTACTATTTGATTAGTCGTTAGGCTGTCAGCTGAAGACTTGCTCCTTTCTTTGTTGCTCCCTACTTCTGGTAACCTGATGCCTGCCTGGTTTATTACCATACCTGGGAACTCTGTGGATTTGCCCTGGAGACTCCGGTTTTGACAGAGCTTTACCAGGTCTCCGGGGCAGAGGCAGATTCCTCCGGATGTGGGGAGTTTCTATTGAAACTCTGCCCACATATGCTGTTTCTCCTGGTGTTCCTCCTTCCCCTCCTTTAAGCCCTGCCCCCTCAACTCGCATCAAGCCCCACCCCTTTTTGACGCGTTTTACGTTATTATTGTCACCCCCTGCTGCACCAGAGGACTCCCCTCCGGGTAGACCTCAATTGGAAGTTCCCAGGTATGATTATTACCTTTCTTGAATTCCGCCTTCCTTGACCTTCAGCCTGCTTCTGACCTCACTAGAAAGAACTCTGCCTGCCTTGACCTCAGGCCAGTACCTGCTTGAACATCACATGAAGATTATGCTCCTGCCAACTCCTGCCGGTATTTTGACTTGTCTTTTCCCAGTGATTAAGTTTGTCCGTGCAACCCTTGGACTCATGCTCTTGGCTTGAGTGGGTATCTCTATATAGCAGTGGTTCTCAATCTTTTCTTGCTCACGGCACCCCAAACACACAATTTTTGTAGCATGCCTAAAATATTATATGCCGTTTGCAAAGGGTTACAAGTGTATAAATATAGTTAATTTAAATTCTCAAAATCAGAATAATAAAGTAAACACAATCTGCATATCAGTTTCCATAAATATACATTATAAATTAAAAATGTAAATTATTGTCAAAGCATTTACAAAAAAAGTACCATCTAAAGATTTGTTTAATCGCTCACCAATGAACTCTGGCTTGGTAACCCATGAGACTGTCCATTTGGAGATCATTAAAGTGATAGTAATGTTTCACAAAAACAGCAGCTCCAGTTAATCTTTATAGTATTTGAGCCATAGAGAGTGTTATTTCATGACTGTGAGCGCTGTAGTTCAAGAGTAATTGAAAGATAAAGTTTCCCCCTCCCGCCCTTTTTACCTAGTGTAAGCCCCCACTCCTCAGATGTGGAATTCAGTCTATTGACCAGACAGCTTACATCAAGGGGACAATGTTCTTACTGTGAGAACAATGAAAGCCCTACCCCCCTTGACTGGTTTTTCAGCTTTTTCCCTTATCTCAATTGAAGATTGTCCCTCTCTGCAGTCTACCTGTACACTCCCTGCTGCTCTTAGCTGAGCAGTGTTACATCAGTAAAAGGGGCTGGAGGGGGATACTTTGTCATTGAATTACTCTTGAACTACAACTCTGACAGAATTGAAATAACATTCTCCAAGGCCCAAATACTATGATGATTAATTACAACTGCTTTTATTATGAAACATTACTATCCCTTTAAAATAAACACAGAGTTTCTGCAGTCTATGTTCCATCTGTATTATTTCCATTGTTGATGGAGCTTCCATGGTTACATCTTCACAATCCAAACTATGGCTGGATTGCCGGATTAACTTTCTTATCCTTTGCTTTTTGCTATCAGCATCTTTAACTGCTTTCTGAGAATGGTCTGTACTGGTTTAAAATATTTTCCTAAACTTCCTGAACTGACGTACTGAAATTTCTCCTTGTCTCCATCCTAGTGAGTCAACCTGGGATTCAGTGGTGGATTTGGCCATGCTTTGTTTAGTGCCTTAAACAAGTATTAAAGGAAAATAACTCACCGTTACCCCATGGACTGCTCCACTGTTTCTCACTTGGAGAAAACAATGTGTGGGGGTGGGTTGGTATATATAGGCTATTAAATTGATGTTAAAGGGATAGTAATGGTTAATTTTAAGTTGATTTAATATTGTAGACATTAAAAAAAGGTTAACATCTATGTAAGTCTTATCTCTCAAACCTTTATAGTTTGAGAGATATAACTTGCTAAAGTTACCTTTTCCTGGCTCTTTTACTCAAGTCTGCCATCTAGCTGACAGCTGCAGATTCCAGTCATTTGACCAGACAGAGGCTCTTCAGCAGAGCTGAAATCACACTTTGTAGACCGTTCTAAATTAAGTATTTATCTTTAGATATCGTTATATCGGCGCTGCTGAAGAGCCGCATCTGGTCAAGTGACCAGAATCTGCTTCTGACAGCTTTACAGCTCGTGAAGCAGAAAGGGGAGGGACCAGAGAACTTTATTTTCCTATATCTCTCAAACCATAACGGTTTGAGAGATACGAATAAGTGCAAGTACTCTCTTTTAATTGTATCTACCATATAGTTAATACTTTTTTTCTGACATTACTATCCCTTTAAGCAGGCATAGGATCACCTGAGCACATGATTTACGGCAGAGTTGCCATTGTACATTCACCCCAGTATGTCTATTCTTCCAGCAGACAAACCTGGAACTTTAAAAATAAAATATAATAATAATAATATTCCCTGAAAAATAATCTATCCCAATTAACAATCCCCCTTCTGCCTGAGATGTGATTGAAAATGACAAGGGTGTTGTCTGGCTGTTCATAGACTAATTAACAACTCTGCTACTTCACAGAGAAAGTATCAATTCTGTTTCTTTCTGCACTGGTAGAAGGATACATTTTGTTAAAGGGATAGTAATGTTTTATATATGTAATAAGTAATATTGTAGAGAATGAAAAAAGAAATCCATCGTTGTCATTCCTATCTCTCAAATCTTTGTGGCTTGAGATATAGAATGTTTTAAAGTTCCCTCCTCCCTCCCCTTTCCTTGACGTCAGTGCTCTAGCTGACTGCAGGATATTCTGGTCGCGGGACTGGTGGAGGCTCTTCATCAGACCCGCAATAGCAATTACCATTCCAATGAAGTAGTTCTTTTTAAAAATCGCTATTGCTGCTCTGCTGTAGAGCCTCCATGGGTCCCAGGACCAGATTTTCCTGCTCTAAGATAGAGCGCTGACATCAGAGAAAGGGGATGGAGGGGGAAACTTTAAAAAGTTCTATCTCTCAAACCATAAAGGTTTGAGAGATAGTACTAGCATAGGTGGGTTTCTTTTTTTAATTTTCTACAATAATACTTTTTACATATATATAGCATTACTATCCCTTTAAAGGGATAGTAATGTTTCACAAAAACAGCAGCTCCAATGAATCTTCATAGTATTTGAGCCATGGAGAGTGTTATTTCAATACTGTAAGAGTTGTAGTTCAAGAGTAATTGAATGATAAAGTTTCCCCCTTCCGCCCCTTTTACCTAGTGTAAGCCCCCTCTCCTCAGATGTGGAATCTGGTCCATAGACCAGACAGCTCACAGCAAGGATCAATCTTCTTTCTGTGAGAACAATGAAAGCCCTGTCCCCCTTGACAGGTTTTTCAGCTTTTTCCCTAATCTTAAAGTGATAGTAATGTTTCACAAAAACAGCAGCTCCAATTAATCTTCATAGCAATTGAGCAATAGAGAGTGTTATTTCAAAACTGTGAGAGTTGTAGTTCAAGAGTAATTGAATGATAAAGTATCCCTTCCTGCCCCTTTTACCTAGTGTAAGCCCCCACTCCTCAGATGTGGAATACGGTCCATAAAGCAGACATTGCACATCAAGGGTCAATCTTACTACTGTGAGAACAATGAAAACCCTGCCCCCCTTGATAGGTTTTTAAGGTTTTCCCTTATCCTAAATGAAGATTTTCCCTCTCTGCAAGCCATCTGGATACCACCTTTCTGTTCTGAGGGGAGCAGTGTTACATCCGTAATAGGGGAGGGAGGGGGATACTTTATCGTTCAATGACTCTTGAACTACAACTCTGACAGAATTGAAATAACACTCTCCAAGGCCCAAATACTATGATGATTAATTAGAGCTGCTTTTATTATGAAACATTACTATTCCTTTAACCTTGTGCTTTGTGTTAAAATGTATTGTTCTTCTGCAGAAAAAAGCAAGAATTTATATTTTCTCAGCATTGAAGCTCTGCTGTATGTATGTGTATAGCCTGCCAGGTTCAATCAAGTACCACATTTAGGGCTCGATCCAAATGTTGGCGTCCGCAGAAAAAACTGGCGACGGTAGGTTTGTACCGCCAGTAAGCAATGCAAATGTTCCCACTAGTAAGAAATAACAGCAGTTCTGAAACACACCTCGCCCGTCCCCAGAACAGCAAGATCTCGCCCATAGAGGATAAAGTACAGGCAAAGTCAAGAGCCATTCAAATGTTGGAGTTAGGGCTAACGCGAGTTAAACTGCAACATTTCACTCCAGAAATCTAACACCTATGTTTTTTGGAGAACATCACACAACTCAGAGTAGAAAACCACCATCTGGGAAAATAAAACAGAGAGTTAGGGATAACATGAGTCTGCGCTTCCCTACCCAGTCAGTAGGGGAACACAGAGATGGCTTTCAGCACCATGGACAGCTTTGAATGCCATAGGGATGTGCACTGCTCACCCCTGTGGCATTCAAAGGGTTACAATAAAGAAAACTAGTACACCAAGCACTACACAATGCCCCCCTTTGACATCCCCCCTTAGTATGTCACATATATTGCATATATGTAACATACTAACCCCATCTCACTCAGAAGGGACGAAGTTGCAGAATGTGCGACGCCAGGCAGGGGACAATGCCGATGAGTGAGGAGGGGAGAGAGGTATCGGAGGAAGCGGGCAGCACCCGCTTCCTCCGATGACTCTTTCCCCTCCACCCGCTTCCTCCAATGCCTCTGTCCCCAGCCATCAATACGGGATATTAATGAAGTATATTAAGGGAGCGCTGCGGAGGGCTGCTTCCTCAATAGTTTCTGTATTAGATTCATTCATTCATAATGTCCTACCTCCTGTGTCCCTTTGCTATTAGTACTTTTGATCCACTCTCTGTTTGAAGGAGAGTGGAGCAAAAGTACTAATAGCAATGGGACACAGGAGGTAGGGCATTACAAATGAATTAATCTAAGTAAATATATGTTTAATAATAGTATTTTAATAATAAAAAGTTTAAAACACACACACACATATATATACAGGCAAGGTATGTAGTCCATACCTTGCCTATTAACCCTTTGGGTACCAGAGGGGTAGGAAACATGCTAAGCAATGCTTTTCTACCTCTCGGGTATTCAAAGAGTTAAGTGTTGAATATCAGACAGATTTGTCCACTACATGGAAGTCCCTGAGGTGGATGTGGGTGGGGTTAGTATGTCGCATATATGCAATATATGTGACAATCTAAGGGGGGGGATGTCGAAGGGGGGCATTGTGTAGTGCTTGGTGTACTAGTTTTCTTTATTGTAACCCTTTGAATGTCACAGGGGTGAGCAGTGCACATCCCTATGGCATTCAAAGCTGTCCATGGTGCTGAAAGCCATCTCTGTGTTCCCCTACTGGCAGGGTAGGGAAGCACAGAGAATTCTGTTCAGAACTGTCTATGTAGATTTTGGATTTTCTGACTGAACTTTCTACTATGGAGTGCTGTGATTGGCTGTGGTGCTAAGTAACATTTTCATTGTGTGTTTTTAGGTAAGATTTTCTATGCGACACAGGTTTAAGGTGAACGTGTATTTTGTTGGTCATCACTCGTTAGCCTTTCTGGGTAAGGAAGATTTGAATCTCACGTTACCCGGTCTTGGTTAACTCGCGAAGGCAGTTTTTTTCTTCACGTTGGTTTAACGCCAACATTTGGATCGAGCCCTTAATCCTAGATTGCACAGCAGGTGATAAGGTGATAAGTGACTGGTCTTACCTAACAGATTCTCATTGATGTCTATGTGTCACCTGTAGATAAACCCTTGATAAATTTATCAACTGCAAATTAGATCCAGGCTAAATTCCTCAGGCATTACTTTGACCACCTCTGCTATATGCTGGAAGTTCTAGTGTGAAGGACCCATCAATCTTTCTGCCTCTTTGTATCCATTGCCCCTATTCTTTATATAACATTTACATCTTACCACCCTATTAGACAAGCTAATAAAAACTATTTAGGGCCATATGGACATATCTGTGGCAAGTTACCTGTGCCATAGGGGACAACTGAAGATCTACATTCACTTAAATTGGACTTTTAACTCAGTGAATGCTAGAGAGGTGTCCAATGTCTTCAAGGGGTTAAATGGAATTTGGAGTATATTCTTTTGTCCCCTATGGTGTAGATGGCTTGCCACATGATTGTTCTACTTTGTCTTTGTACATATGGATCCAGTAAAATGTTATTTAACCCCTTAACGACTGGTGACATGCCAAGACCATCACCAGTTTTTTTCCCTTAAGGACCAGTAATGGTCCTGGCATGTCACATACTTTGCGCTTATAGCACTCCTGTGGGAGAGCTGTAAGTACAAAAGGGGTCTGAAATTGACTGCTCCAAGACCGGAGTGGTCGCCAGACACAGGTCACGTTTATCTGAGCGCCGACAATGATCAAAGTGGTCCTTTATGGAGGTCTTTTCCCTGGACCACTGGTCATTAAGAGATTAATGAGGGAAAATGAGAGAGAGAGTTTATGTAAATTTATTTTTGTAGTTGTGTTTGTCTAGTGGTTGCTGCATAATTTGTAAGGAAACTCATTAAACATCTCATTCCTTTCATTGCTTTATATTGTTAGAAGGGCAGTAAACCTGAATTATGTATGTTACGTGACTTTTGATGTTGAGTAAAATATGGGAGATGCTTCTTTCAAAAGTTTTTGCAGATCTAAGACATTTGTTGATAGCATAAGTTCAAGATGTTTTGCTGCCAGGTAGAGCTGTTGCTTCCGCCATCTATGGGAAGTATGTAACTGCACAGACAGTAATACAACAGCTCCACCTGGCTGTGAAAAAAAAGGTACCCTTGTTTACCCCTTAGAATGCCAGACGGGTACGCGTTCCTACCCCTCTGGCGCTCAAAGGGTTAATTGAGAGAAAAATACCTTACAACATATATATATATTTTCATAATAATGGGTTACTGTCCCTTTAATCCTTTGAGTACCTAAGAGGTATCCTCCAAAGCATTTCAAAGCAATGCATTGTATACCCCTCTGGCACTCTACGGGTTAACTTTGTGCAGGCAAATCAGAAGATTGCGGCACAAAAGTTGGTTTGAGAATAAAAGGCTAAAAGTGTTTTAACTTAATTAAAAGTCAGCTATTTTCAATGACATATTATTTTAACCCACTGGATGCTAGACAGGTTTCCAGTGCATTGTGTCACAATGAGTTGGAGGTCTTTCTAGTATTTAAGTTAAAAGCCCCTTTTAAATCAACGGGAATTTGTATTTGATCCCTATTATCGATAGTTTGCCCTCAGAGTTGCTTCATTTTGACTGTGTGCATATGGCACCAAGTAATGTATATTATTAACACCTTGAGGGCTAGTGGAGTGCAATGGAAACCCTTCTGGTCTTTGAAGGGTTAAGATATATCTATAGAGTGCAGTACAAGAGGGTGATAAGACATAAAACAACAGTGTAATTGGAGGACAATTGATACAAGGACCTCCTTAGCAGGCAGCAGAGATAATACTCCTTGTGGTTTCCTGATCGTTTTGTTGTGGAGAGTGTGTAGTTGTGAGTCACATTTCACACTTCACATGACTGCATGTGTAAATAAAGAGATCACTTAACACCTATTGTTCTGGGTGCCCCTGGCTGATGAGAACATCTGATTGCTAACAAATGTGCCATGTTTCCAGACAGCTGTGCTGAAGGTGTGACATTCCTCCTGACCTACTGTGTCTGCATTGAATCTTGACCTGAACCCCCTGACCTTCAGTCTTGTCTATCAGACCACTCCATCTGCTCTTCTTGTGTAGCCGAGCACCAGTCTTATCAGTGTCATTTTACAGGATGCGATGAAGCTCTTTAAGTTAAAAAGGAAGCAGAGACGTAACTAGAAGCCACCGGGCCCTGGTACAAGAATTGCCATGGGCCCCCACCGACCACATTGGACCCAGACCCCCTCAACCACATTGGCCACCTCCACATTGCCCCCCAATCTCCAAATTGCCCCTTCATCTCCACAATGCCCCCATATCTCCAAATTGCCCCTTCCACAATGCCCCCTTCAACTCCACAATGTCCCCTTCATCTCCACAGTGCCCCTTCCACAATGCCCCCTTCATCTCCACAATGCCCCCCAATCTCCAAATTGCCCCTCCCACAATGCCCCCTTCATCTCCACATTGCCCCTTCCACAATGCCCTTTCATCTCCACAATGCCCCCTTCATCTCCACATTGCCCCTTCCACAATGCCCTTTCATCTCCACAATGCCCCTTCATCTCCAAATTACCTCTTCCACAATGCCCCCTTCATCTCTACAATGCCCCCCAATCTCCAAATTGCCCCTTCCACAATGCCCCCTTCATCTCCACATTGCCCCTTCCACAATGTCCCCTTCATCTCCACATTTCCCCTTCCACAATGCCCTTTCATCTCCACAATGCCCCTTCATCTCCACATTTCCCTTTACACAATGCCCCTTCATCTCCACATTACCTCTTCCACAATGCCCCCTTCATCTCCACATTTCCCCTTCCACAATGCCCCTTCTTCTCCACAGTACCTCTTCCACAATGTCCCCTTCATCTCCACATTGCCCCTACCTCCAGTCCATGGTGGTCTAGCGGCGTGGCTTGACAGATTTGTGCCTCCTTCGACACAGATCTCTACAACTGAAGCTCCCACGCGCCGCTCTAGTAATGCAGAAGCTGGGAGATGATGTCATTTCCTAGCGCTCTGTATTACTAGAACCGGCGGCCGTAGTGGGAGTTGCTGCGGGCGAGGGGGTCACGGGGGGCAGCCGGGCCCCCGCAGTGACGGGCCCGGTCGCAGGTGCGACCCCTGCGACCCTTATTGTTACGCCACTGAAAGGAAGGATGGTACAGTGTTTCTGCTAATGGATGGAAGTGTAACATACTTTCATAATATTAACCCTTTGAATGCCAGAGGGGTACTCTACGCATTGCAGAGCAATGCGTGGTGTACCTCTCTGGCACTCAAAGGGTTAAATTACATAGTGATTTAAAAGGATAGTAATACTTAAAATGTAAAAAAAATATGTTGTAAGGTTTATTCTCCTAAGTAAAACAAGGGAACTCCCACTGCTGAAAGGTGTTTTATTCAAAGGTTATTACAGCTCAAAGTTGAATTTTTTAGGTGCAATATCACAGTGGCCTGAAATTGTACAGTGGTGCTGTTGCTACACCATCCTATGGAGATTTATGGTCCCAGGACCAGAGCTCCAATTATTCTTTACAGTTTTTGGGCCATGTAGAGTGGTATTATTATTCTCTACGATGTGTAGTTCCACATTTTATAAATTATAAAGTGTCCCCCTCCCGCCCCTTTTACCTAGTGTAAGCCTCCTCCCCTCAAATGTGGAATCTGGTCGCTTGACCAAATAACTCACTGTGAGGGACAATCTTCTGGCTGTAAACATAAGGACAATCCTGCCCCCCCCTTGAAGGAGGAGGTCAGGTTTTTCCTTATGCTAACAGAAGATTGTCCCTTGCTGCGATCCATCCAGACAGTTTTGCTGTGCAGCTTTACACTAGGTAAAAGGGGCAGGAGGGGGACACTTTATGATTCAATTACTCTGGAACTATACATCATAGAGAATAATACTAATGCTCTACATGGCCCAAAAACTATAAAGAATAATCGGAGCTGCATTTATTTTAAAACATTACTATTACTTTCCCTTTAATGCAGTGTTTCTCAACCGGTGTGCCGCGGCACTTTGGTGTGCCGCGGACACCCTCTAGGGGTGCCGCGGAATGTATAGCGTTTAGGGCTGCGGGCCGTGATGACATACAGGCAGAGAGGAGGGTAGAGGTGCCGTAAGAGAAGCGCTTGCAGCCAGACAGTAACGATCAGTCTGCTGGCAGCAAGCGCTTCTCTTCCGGAGCCTCTGCCCTCTTCCTCTTCTCTGTCTGTATGTCATCACGGCCCGCAGGGGCGCGTGATGATGCGGGCGGGCAGGAGGGAACTCAGAGACAGCCAGCCACAGGGGACCGGCAGCAAGTGCAGCAGTGCAGGAAGAGAGGTACAAAGGGGAGAAAGAGAGGTGCAAGGGGGGAGAAAGAAGTACAAGGGAGGAGAAAGAGACACATGGGGGAGAAAATACATGGGGGAGAAAGATGCACAAGGGGGAGAAAGTACATGGGGTAGAAAGAGAGGCACAAGTGGGAGAAAAAGAAAGGAGACAGAAAAGAAAATTTCCTGAAAGCACCAACCCCTCTCCTATATTGTAACGTAGTGAGGTCAATCAGATATGTAGAGATAGGGAAAGGCAAAAATAAAATCAAGGATAAAAATTAACCTTTATTAATTCCCTCAACTAAAAACAGCGAATTTAAAAAACAAGACTGTTACAGCATATATGAATAAAGTAATTAAGCAAGATTCGCTCTCACTACAATAATAATTATAATATCGCTCTCTACTCCTAATGTTTATATCAACTACAATCCCTCTAATGATAAGCTAGACTCCACGAGCACACATAGGTAATAGAGTACTCTGAAGGTTATAAATATATAATATCCTACCTACCACCTTATCTAAAGTAGGAAGAGAGTGTGGCCGCAAAAGGTGATCACTCAAAAACAGAAGCAATCGCTTCCAAAGCCCCAGCGGTTAAGTCCGCAAAAATCATTGTGTAATGGACCCGCTGGGTAAGTGATCGATATAGGCCAAAAAATATTAGAGAGAAAGAGAACAAAAGTGCTCTAGTATAAGTGCATCAAAATGCTGGTACAATCAGAAAAACTGGCACACAAAGTCTGTGCCCAGTAACCCTGACGATCGTTTCGCCATGTGGCTTTCTCAAAGGGTAATGAGCCGGCACAAAAACGCCGTATTTAAGCTCATCAAGTCCTTCCCCCTACTCATTAGACTAATTAACTAGATGGCTGGTCTTTTAACTCTTCCTAATCCCAAAAGGATTCATTGAAATCAAGGCTGAGGTAACAAGATCGATCATTCGGATGCTTGAGAAGCATATTGAAACATTCCCATTCGTTGGTTAGAATGGGGATGAAGATACCACAGTTTAAATCGCAAAGTTAACCCATTGATGGGTTTCAACACCCCACACATTACTTTCAATTTTCATTCCACTGGCCCCACATTCATCTAGTTATTATCCCTAATCATACAGACATTTCTGAATGTGACAATGTATATCAAGGTGTATATTCGGTTGCATCGTACATCCGATATTTCACCAAATTATATATCCAATAAATGTTGCAGTCATCAGTATACAACGCTCCCATAATAATACTGAGATCATTTTTTTATATTTACTACAACTAAACATTTTATGTATCTATTGGACAATATCATAAAATTATTGGGATAACAGAGCCATAAAGGAAAGGGAAGCAATAATAACCGTACCAATTATAAAGGCTCTTATCGTTTCCAAAAGAAAAACAATGTTCAAAACAGATGATTCGTCAGTATTCCAGGTACATTGAGCATGATAAAAAGCATTCCAGCAATGAATCTTAATGGGCATTCTTTGTCCGTTCTATTTCAATTACAGTAAATAGTTACAAAAAAAGGAAACTATCCTACTTTACCTCAATTATAGTTCTAGGGATACTGAATATTATATATAATGACAAGAACCTGCCTGGTTATAGCTAGTCAGTTATAATCCTACCCCGTCAAAACTATAAACAATCCTACCTTGGAAAAGAGTCCAAAAGACCTGCCATAATCAACCCAATATGAATTCCACGAACATACATGGCTAGATGGAACAGCCATATTATAAACTAAGGGAATAAATCGAATGTAGTCATATATAGACATATAGAAAATTCTCTCAAAAAACCTATTATCCTAACGAGGAGAGACAAGAATATAAACAAATCATAGGGGTATATTGCCTGTTTTTAACCTAGGATAATATTCCTAGATATGAGCAGATAAACGCATTCCTTCATTGAGACCCCTAGGCCACAATGTGTTCAATTCGAAAATCCATTTGTTTTCCATCCTTAATAATTTATTATCTACATCTCCTCCCCTGATACCTAAGGAGATCTGTTCTAACCCCCAGACTGTTGTTCCTCTTATTTGAGAACTATGTTTCTCCAGGTAGTGTCTACTAACTCTAGTAATAGACTTGCCCACACTTATATCCCTGGGGGCATTAGTAATATTTCTGAAGTGTTCTCCAATCCGTACTTTAAGTTGTCTGTATGTTTTGCCAACATATATCATTTGGCAAGGACATTTAATGGCATAGATTACATTTTTTGAGTCACAATTTATATATTTGTTATGTTTGCACCACTTCCCGAAACGATTATTGGTCCCTTTTATATTGGTGATATAAGGGCAGATTTTACATCGACCACATGGATAACTGCCCACTACCGGTGGTTCTCTAGATCTCCTAGGCAGAAAATGACTTCTCACTAATTTATCCTGTAGATTAGGAGAACGCCTACAGCTCATCATTGGTTTTTCACCTATGACTTTTTTCAAATCCAGATCTGTACGCAGGACTGACCAGTACTTATTAAGTATATTTCTGATCGAACCCCATTGATTATTATGAGTACTGATAAACCTAATCATATTATCCTGGGGTTTTTCCTTCTTTTGAAGGAGAGAGCTTCTTGATGTATATATAGCTCTCTTCATTGCCTTATTGATACTGGTCTTGGAATACCCACGTTCCCTCAGCCGTATCGTTAATTCCTCTGCTCTTTTTGTAAATAGTTCATCATTTGAGCAGTTTCTCCTAATTCGCAGGAACTCCCCTATAGGTACAGATTTCTTTACAGATTCCAGATGGAAACTATTAGCATGCAATATGCTATTGGTTGATGTAGGTTTTCTGTAAAGATCCGTGTGTAGAAAGCCATCTATTCCTTTTATAATTGTAAGATCTAG
This sequence comes from Rhinophrynus dorsalis, assembly GCA_037306005.1. Classification (NCBI taxonomy): domain Eukaryota; kingdom Metazoa; phylum Chordata; class Amphibia; order Anura; family Rhinophrynidae; genus Rhinophrynus; species Rhinophrynus dorsalis. The sequence goes on from CM074722.1 coordinate 45,157,237, forward strand.
AAAATTAATTTGACTCCTATCAAACTCCATTGTGAGCCTTAAATCCAAATTATTAGTGTTCAATGTCATAACAAAGTCTCTTAGCAGATCCACACTTCCATCCCAAAGGATGAATATATCATCTATATACCGATGCCAGGCTAGTATATGGGAATTAAAATGCGAGAAGTTATCCTGCAAAACCACCACCTCCTCCCACCACCCGAGGTACAGATTAGCATATGTAGGGGCACAGGCTGCCCCCATTGCTGTCCCGCGGGTTTGTAGGTAGAAGTAGTTATGAAAGGTGAAATAGTTATGTGTCAGGACGAACTTCAAAAGTTTGAGTAGAAAGGTTCTATAGTTGTCAGTTATTGACACATCTTTCTTTAAAAAATATTCAACAGCCGCAATACCCATATCATGGTGGATTGAGGTGTACAATGCTTCCACATCCCAGCCCACCAAAGTAATATCATCATCTGCTGGCAATCGATCAAGCTTCACCAATAGGTCAGTGGTGTCTCTAGTGTATGATGGTAATTGTGTAACATATTTTCTAAGTTTGCTATCGAGATATTGTGATGCCTTTTCACACATACTCCCTAGACTTGAGACTATGGGTCTACCAGGGGGTGTGGATACATTTTTATGAACTTTAGGAAGGAGGTAGAATGTTGGGGTGACAGGTTTAATTACCTCCAGAAATTTTCTATCTCCTGCTGTAATTACTCCTAATTCCTTCGCTTCATCAATCATTTTTACATAAGTCCTAAGAAAATCATCAGTCGGATCACTGTACATTTTTTTGTAACAGTCCTTATTGTTCAATTGTTTGAACGCTTCCGTTAGATATAAGTTCTTTGGCCATAATACTATATTCCCTCCTTTGTCTGAGGGTTTTATCTCCACATCTTCCCATGAGGCTATTTCCTTAATTGCTTTTACTTCTTCACAATCAAGATTATATGGTCCCTTCTTATCTGGTAAGTCAATTATATCTTTAATGACTAGTTCTGCAAAAGTTTTCACTTGAGGACATATATTTGAAGGGGGAGTGAAAAGGGACTTAGATTTCAAAGTACCTTGCTGTCTTTGGGGTTCATTCTGTATAAGATTTATTAATGTTTCTAACGGGTCCAGATCTAAATTGGGAGGATCATCCCTTTTGTCTCTTGAAAAGATTTTAGTGTCAAAAAAACATTCTTGATCAAACCAACTGATGTCATCTTTTCTCTCATCCGGTCTTATAAAAAACTTGTGTAATAAAAGCCTTCTACAAAACAGAAACAGATCTTTATAAACTATGAACTTATTCAGATTATTACATGGTGAGAAAGATAGTCCTCTTTGAAGGACCCCTAGATGTATATTATTTAGAATATGTTCACTTAGATTAATAATGACCATTGGAGTTATCGTCTCCATACTGGGTTGCCCCTTTGCATCCGTTGCTGTCCGTACCCCCAAATTTCTCTGTTTCGCAAATCCCTTTCCACCTCTCCTTGTCTTTCTCCTAAGTTTGGGTATCTCCTCCTCCCTCTGTTCCTGCGTGATCTTTGTCCTAAAAAATACGATCTTCCTATTCTGTTAGATTCTATATTATATGCCGGACTAGCTGTTCCCTCCGTATCTGAAACATCTGATTCTGACATCTCACTTTCTCTTATTTCTCCTTCTCCTTCGGTATTTTCAGCGTGTTTCCACTGATAAATAGAACCCTGTTTGAAATCATTTAAATCCCGTTGGAATTTGTTCTTTTTCTTATCAATGATTTTTCTTTCCAAAGTATCTATTTCAGTATCAATTTTCTTAAGTTTCTCCTTTAATCCTTCACAGTCTATGTCCTGTAATTTCTTTTCTATTTCTTTAATCTGAGATGTCAATGTGTCAGTTCTAGCTTGTTCATGTTCAAATAGTATCTGTATTAGCTCATTAGAACATTTATTCAATGCAATTTCCCACCTTTTTTCTAAAGCTGGATTGTCTAACTGTACAGCTGGCATTAATTTAATTCTTAAACCTCTTGGAATTAAGTCGTGGGCAAAATATTTTTCGTATGAAGATTTGTTCCACCAAGATCTCATAAGTTTCACATTGGTGATTTTATATTCCGCCAGAATGTCTTTAGTAGTAGATTTATTCCCTGTTTGTATATCATCTTGGGTTGCAGAAAATACCTCACCTAACTGATTGGCCCACTTTTCTCGTCTATCAGTAAAGCTGATGGTATTAGGATTACTCATCCTTATATGTGTGTTACAGTGTGCACTTTGAAAAGGAAATCCCAAAGGGAAAACAAAAATGGATACTATGTAATCTCAAAAGCACCACTGAATCATAGTATTACTAGGTTATTCTTAAGAATAAGGAGGTTGTGCTATGAGATTAAACATAACACTGCAAAAAAGAAAGGAGACAGAAAAGAAAATCTCCTGAAAGCACCAACCCCTCTCCTATATTGTAACGTAGTGAGGTCAATCAGATATGTAGAGATAGGGAAAGGCAAAAATAAAATCAAGGATAAAAATTAACCTTTATTAATTCCCTCAACTAAAAACAGCGAATTTAAAAAACAAGACTGTTACAGCATATATGAATAAAGTAATTAAGCAAGATTCGCTCTCACTACAATAATAATTATAATATCGCTCTCTACTCCTAATGTTTATATCAACTACAATCCCTCTAATGATAAGCTAGACTCCACGAGCACACATAGGTAATAGAGTACTCTGAAGGTTATAAATATATAATATCCTACCTACCACCTTATCTAAAGTAGGAAGAGAGTGTGGCCGCAAAAGGTGATCACTCAAAAACAGAAGCAATCGCTTCCAAAGCCCCAGCGGTTAAGTCCGCAAAAATCATTGTGTAATGGACCCGCTGGGTAAGTGATCGATATAGGCCAAAAAATATTAGAGAGAAAGAGAGAAAGAGAACAAAAGTGCTCTAGTATAAGTGCATCAAAATGCTGGTACAATCAGAAAAACTGGCACACAAAGTCTGTGCCCAGTAACCCTGACGATCGTTTCGCCATGTGGCTTTCTCAAAGGGTAATGAGCCGGCACAAAAACGCCGTATTTAAGCTCATCAAGTCCTTCCCCCTACTCATTAGACTAATTAACTAGATGGCTGGTCTTTTAACTCTTCCTAATCCCAAAAGGATTCATTGAAATCAAGGCTGAGGTAACAAGATCGATCATTCGGATGCTTGAGAAGCATATTGAAACATTCCCATTCGTTGGTTAGAATGGGGATGAAGATACCACAGTTTAAATCGCAAAGTTATCATCTTGGGTTGCAGAAAATACCTCACCTAACTGATTGGCCCACTTTTCTCGTCTATCAGTAAAGCTGATGGTATTAGGATTACTCATCCTTATATGTGTGTTACAGTGTGCACTTTGAAAAGGAAATCCCAAAGGGAAAACAAAAATGGATACTATGTAATCTCAAAAGCACCACTGAATCATAGTATTACTAGGTTATTCTTAAGAATAAGGAGGTTGTGCTATGAGATTAAACATAACACTGCAAAAAAGAAAGGAGACAGAAAAGAAAATCTCCTGAAAGCACCAACCCCTCTCCTATATTGTAACGTAGTGAGGTCAATCAGATATGTAGAGATAGGGAAAGGCAAAAATAAAATCAAGGATAAAAATTAACCTTTATTAATTCCCTCAACTAAAAACAGCGAATTTAAAAAACAAGACTGTTACAGCATATATGAATAAAGTAATTAAGCAAGATTCGCTCTCACTACAATAATAATTATAATATCGCTCTCTACTCCTAATGTTTATATCAACTACAATCCCTCTAATGATAAGCTAGACTCCACGAGCACACATAGGTAATAGAGTACTCTGAAGGTTATAAATATATAATATCCTACCTACCACCTTATCTAAAGTAGGAAGAGAGTGTGGCCGCAAAAGGTGATCACTCAAAAACAGAAGCAATCGCTTCCAAAGCCCCAGCGGTTAAGTCCGCAAAAATCATTGTGTAATGGACCCGCTGGGTAAGTGATCGATATAGGCCAAAAAATATTAGAGAGAAAGAGAGAAAGAGAACAAAAGTGCTCTAGTATAAGTGCATCAAAATGCTGGTACAATCAGAAAAACTGTATGATTAGGGATAATAACTAGATGAATGTGGGGCCAGTGGAATGAAAATTGAAAGTAATGTGTGGGGTGTTGAAACCCATCAATGGGTTAACTTTGCGATTTAAACTGTGGTATCTTCATCCCCATTCTAACCAACGAATGGGAATGTTTCAATATGCTTCTCAAGCATCCGAATGATCGATCTTGTTACCTCAGCCTTGATTTCAATGAATCCTTTTGGGATTAGGAAGAGTTAAAAGACCAGCCATCTAGTTAATTAGTCTAATGAGTAGGGGGAAGGACTTGATGAGCTTAAATACGGCGTTTTTGTGCCGGCTCATTACCCTTTGAGAAAGCCACATGGCGAAACGATCGTCAGGGTTACTGGGCACAGACTTTGTGTGCCAGTTTTTCTGATTGTACCAGCATTTTGATGCACTTATACTAGAGCACTTTTGTTCTCTTTCTCTCTTTCTCTCTAATATTTTTTGGCCTATATCGATCACTTACCCAGCGGGTCCATTACACAATGATTTTTGCGGACTTAACCGCTGGGGCTTTGGAAGCGATTGCTTCTGTTTTTGAGTGATCACCTTTTGCGGCCACACTCTCTTCCTACTTTAGATAAGGTGGTAGGTAGGATATTATATATTTATAACCTTCAGAGTACTCTATTACCTATGTGTGCTCGTGGAGTCTAGCTTATCATTAGAGGGATTGTAGTTGATATAAACATTAGGAGTAGAGAGCGATATTATAATTATTATTGTAGTGAGAGCGAATCTTGCTTAATTACTTTATTCATATATGCTGTAACAGTCTTGTTTTTTAAATTCGCTGTTTTTAGTTGAGGGAATTAATAAAGGTTAATTTTTATCCTTGATTTTATTTTTGCCTTTCCCTATCTCTACATATCTGATTGACCTCACTACGTTACAATATAGGAGAGGGGTTGGTGCTTTCAGGAGATTTTCTTTTCTGTCTCCTTTCTTTTTTGCAGTGTTATGTTTAATCTCATAGCACAACCTCCTTATTCTTAAGAATAACCTAGTAATACTATGATTCAGTGGTGCTTTTGAGATTACATAGTATCCATTTTTGTTTTCCCTTTGGGATTTCCTTTTCAAAGTGCACACTGTAACACACATATAAGGATGAGTAATCCTAATACCATCAGCTTTACTGATAGACGAGAAAAGTGGGCCAATCAGTTAGGTGAGGTATTTTCTGCAACCCAAGATGATATACAAACAGGGAATAAATCTACTACTAAAGACATTCTGGCGGAATATAAAATCACCAATGTGAAACTTATGAGATCTTGGTGGAACAAATCTTCATACGAAAAATATTTTGCCCACGACTTAATTCCAAGAGGTTTAAGAATTAAATTAATGCCAGCTGTACAGTTAGACAATCCAGCTTTAGAAAAAAGGTGGGAAATTGCATTGAATAAATGTTCTAATGAGCTAATACAGATACTATTTGAACATGAACAAGCTAGAACTGACACATTGACATCTCAGATTAAAGAAATAGAAAAGAAATTACAGGACATAGACTGTGAAGGATTAAAGGAGAAACTTAAGAAAATTGATACTGAAATAGATACTTTGGAAAGAAAAATCATTGATAAGAAAAAGAACAAATTCCAACGGGATTTAAATGATTTCAAACAGGGTTCTATTTATCAGTGGAAACACGCTGAAAATACCGAAGGAGAAGGAGAAATAAGAGAAAGTGAGATGTCAGAATCAGATGTTTCAGATACGGAGGGAACAGCTAGTCCGGCATATAATATAGAATCTAACAGAATAGGAAGATCGTATTTTTTAGGACAAAGATCACGCAGGAACAGAGGGAGGAGGAGATACCCAAACTTAGGAGAAAGACAAGGAGAGGTGGAAAGGGATTTGCGAAACAGAGAAATTTGGGGGTACGGACAGCAACGGATGCAAAGGGGCAACCCAGTATGGAGACGATAACTCCAATGGTCATTATTAATCTAAGTGAACATATTCTAAATAATATACATCTAGGGGTCCTTCAAAGAGGACTATCTTTCTCACCATGTAATAATCTGAATAAGTTCATAGTTTATAAAGATCTGTTTCTGTTTTGTAGAAGGCTTTTATTACACAAGTTTTTTATAAGACCGGATGAGAGAAAAGATGACATCAGTTGGTTTGATCAAGAATGTTTTTTTGACACTAAAATCTTTTCAAGAGACAAAAGGGATGATCCTCCCAATTTAGATCTGGACCCGTTAGAAACATTAATAAATCTTATACAGAATGAACCCCAAAGACAGCAAGGTACTTTGAAATCTAAGTCCCTTTTCACTCCCCCTTCAAATATATGTCCTCAAGTGAAAACTTTTGCAGAACTAGTCATTAAAGATATAATTGACTTACCAGATAAGAAGGGACCATATAATCTTGATTGTGAAGAAGTAAAAGCAATTAAGGAAATAGCCTCATGGGAAGATGTGGAGATAAAACCCTCAGACAAAGGAGGGAATATAGTATTATGGCCAAAGAACTTATATCTAACGGAAGCGTTCAAACAATTGAACAATAAGGACTGTTACAAAAAAATGTACAGTGATCCGACTGATGATTTTCTTAGGACTTATGTAAAAATGATTGATGAAGCGAAGGAATTAGGAGTAATTACAGCAGGAGATAGAAAATTTCTGGAGGTAATTAAACCTGTCACCCCAACATTCTACCTCCTTCCTAAAGTTCATAAAAATGTATCCACACCCCCTGGTAGACCCATAGTCTCAAGTCTAGGGAGTCTGTGTGAAAAGGCATCACAATATCTCGATAGCAAACTTAGAAAATATGTTACACAATTACCATCATACACTAGAGACACCACTGACCTATTGGTGAAGCTTGATCGATTGCCAGCAGATGATGATATTACTTTGGTGGGCTGGGATGTGGAAGCATTGTACACCTCAATCCACCATGATATGGGTATTGCGGCTGTTGAATATTTTTTAAAGAAAGATGTGTCAATAACTGACAACTATAGAACCTTTCTACTCAAACTTTTGAAGTTCGTCCTGACACATAACTATTTCACCTTTCATAACTACTTCTACCTACAAACCCGCGGGACAGCAATGGGGGCAGCCTGTGCCCCTACATATGCTAATCTGTACCTCGGGTGGTGGGAGGAGGTGGTGGTTTTGCAGGATAACTTCTCGCATTTTAATTCCCATATACTAGCCTGGCATCGGTATATAGATGATATATTCATCCTTTGGGATGGAAGTGTGGATCTGCTAAGAGACTTTGTTATGACATTGAACACTAATAATTTGGATTTAAGGCTCACAATGGAGTTTGATAGGAGTCAAATTAATTTTCTAGATCTTACAATTATAAAAGGAATAGATGGCTTTCTACACACGGATCTTTACAGAAAACCTACATCAACCAATAGCATATTGCATGCTAATAGTTTCCATCTGGAATCTGTAAAGAAATCTGTACCTATAGGGGAGTTCCTGCGAATTAGGAGAAACTGCTCAAATGATGAACTATTTACAAAAAGAGCAGAGGAATTAACGATACGGCTGAGGGAACGTGGGTATTCCAAGACCAGTATCAATAAGGCAATGAAGAGAGCTATATATACATCAAGAAGCTCTCTCCTTCAAAAGAAGGAAAAACCCCAGGATAATATGATTAGGTTTATCAGTACTCATAATAATCAATGGGGTTCGATCAGAAATATACTTAATAAGTACTGGTCAGTCCTGCGTACAGATCTGGATTTGAAAAAAGTCATAGGTGAAAAACCAATGATGAGCTGTAGGCGTTCTCCTAATCTACAGGATAAATTAGTGAGAAGTCATTTTCTGCCTAGGAGATCTAGAGAACCACCGGTAGTGGGCAGTTATCCATGTGGTCGATGTAAAATCTGCCCTTATATCACCAATATAAAAGGGACCAATAATCGTTTCGGGAAGTGGTGCAAACATAACAAATATATAAATTGTGACTCAAAAAATGTAATCTATGCCATTAAATGTCCTTGCCAAATGATATATGTTGGCAAAACATACAGACAACTTAAAGTACGGATTGGAGAACACTTCAGAAATATTACTAATGCCCCCAGGGATATAAGTGTGGGCAAGTCTATTACTAGAGTTAGTAGACACTACCTGGAGAAACATAGTTCTCAAATAAGAGGAACAACAGTCTGGGGGTTAGAACAGATCTCCTTAGGTATCAGGGGAGGAGATGTAGATAATAAATTATTAAGGATGGAAAACAAATGGATTTTCGAATTGAACACATTGTGGCCTAGGGGTCTCAATGAAGGAATGCGTTTATCTGCTCATATCTAGGAATATTATCCTAGGTTAAAAACAGGCAATATACCCCTATGATTTGTTTATATTCTTGTCTCTCCTCGTTAGGATAATAGGTTTTTTGAGAGAATTTTCTATATGTCTATATATGACTACATTCGATTTATTCCCTTAGTTTATAATATGGCTGTTCCATCTAGCCATGTATGTTCGTGGAATTCATATTGGGTTGATTATGGCAGGTCTTTTGGACTCTTTTCCAAGGTAGGATTGTTTATAGTTTTGACGGGGTAGGATTATAACTGACTAGCTATAACCAGGCAGGTTCTTGTCATTATATATAATATTCAGTATCCCTAGAACTATAATTGAGGTAAAGTAGGATAGTTTCCTTTTTTTGTAACTATTTACTGTAATTGAAATAGAACGGACAAAGAATGCCCATTAAGATTCATTGCTGGAATGCTTTTTATCATGCTCAATGTACCTGGAATACTGACGAATCATCTGTTTTGAACATTGTTTTTCTTTTGGAAACGATAAGAGCCTTTATAATTGGTACGGTTATTATTGCTTCCCTTTCCTTTATGGCTCTGTTATCCCAATAATTTTATGATATTGTCCAATAGATACATAAAATGTTTAGTTGTAGTAAATATAAAAAAATGATCTCAGTATTATTATGGGAGCGTTGTATACTGATGACTGCAACATTTATTGGATATATAATTTGGTGAAATATCGGATGTACGATGCAACCGAATATACACCTTGATATACATTGTCACATTCAGAAATGTCTGTATGATTAGGGATAATAACTAGATGAATGTGGGGCCAGTGGAATGAAAATTGAAAGTAATGTGTGGGGTGTTGAAACCCATCAATGGGTTAACTTTGCGATTTAAACTGTGGTATCTTCATCCCCATTCTAACCAACGAATGGGAATGTTTCAATATGCTTCTCAAGCATCCGAATGATCGATCTTGTTACCTCAGCCTTGATTTCAATGAATCCTTTTGGGATTAGGAAGAGTTAAAAGACCAGCCATCTAGTTAATTAGTCTAATGAGTAGGGGGAAGGACTTGATGAGCTTAAATACGGCGTTTTTGTGCCGGCTCATTACCCTTTGAGAAAGCCACATGGCGAAACGATCGTCAGGGTTACTGGGCACAGACTTTGTGTGCCAGTTTTTCTGATTGTACCAGCATTTTGATGCACTTATACTAGAGCACTTTTGTTCTCTTTCTCTCTTTCTCTCTAATATTTTTTGGCCTATATCGATCACTTACCCAGCGGGTCCATTACACAATGATTTTTGCGGACTTAACCGCTGGGGCTTTGGAAGCGATTGCTTCTGTTTTTGAGTGATCACCTTTTGCGGCCACACTCTCTTCCTACTTTAGATAAGGTGGTAGGTAGGATATTATATATTTATAACCTTCAGAGTACTCTATTACCTATGTGTGCTCGTGGAGTCTAGCTTATCATTAGAGGGATTGTAGTTGATATAAACATTAGGAGTAGAGAGCGATATTATAATTATTATTGTAGTGAGAGCGAATCTTGCTTAATTACTTTATTCATATATGCTGTAACAGTCTTGTTTTTTAAATTCGCTGTTTTTAGTTGAGGGAATTAATAAAGGTTAATTTTTATCCTTGATTTTATTTTTGCCTTTCCCTATCTCTACATATCTGATTGACCTCACTACGTTACAATATAGGAGAGGGGTTGGTGCTTTCAGGAGATTTTCTTTTCTGTCTCCTTTCTTTTTTGCAGTGTTATGTTTAATCTCATAGCACAACCTCCTTATTCTTAAGAATAACCTAGTAATACTATGATTCAGTGGTGCTTTTGAGATTACATAGTATACAAGTGGGAGAAAGAAGTACAAGGGGGAGAAAGAAGCACATGGGGTAGAAAGAAGTACAAGGGAGAGAAAGAAGTACATGGGGGAGAAAGAGAGGCACAAGGGAGAGAAAGAAGTACATGGGGGAGAAAGAAGTACATGGGGGAGAAAGAGAGGCACATGGGGGAGAAAGAGAGGCACATGGGGGAGAAAGAAGTACATGGGGGAGAAAGAAGTACAAGGGGGAGAAAGAGAGGCACAAGGGGGAGAAAGAAGTACATGGGGGAGAAAGAAGTACAAGGGGGAGAAAGAGAGGCACAAGGGGGAGAAAGAAGTACATGGGGGAGAAAGAAGTACAAGGGGGAGAAAGAAGTACAAGGGGGAGAAAGAGAGGCACAAGGGGGAGAAAGAAGTACATGGGGGAGAAAGAAGTACATGGGGGAGAAAGAGAGGCACAAGGGGGAGAAAGAAGTACATGGGGGAGAAAGAAGTACAAGGGGGAGAAAGAGAGGCACAAGGGGGAGAAAGAAGTACATGGGGGAGAAAGAAGTACAAGGGGGAGAAAGAGAGGCACAAGGGGGAGAAAGGAGTACATGGGGGAGAAAGAGAGGCACAAGGGGGGAGAAAGGAGTACATGGGGGAGAAAGAAGTACATGGGGGAGAAAGAAGTACAAGGGGGGAGAAATAGAGGTGCATAGACCCCATAGTAAAGTAATAACAATGACGCATGTTAAATGTGTAAAGTTTTTTATTCTGCTGTTTGTTTTTAACACTCAGTTTGTTCATTAACCCCTTCGCGACAATGGACGTACATGTACGTCCTCTGTGGCTGTCACTTAGTGACAGAGGACGTACATGTACATCCAGGAAATCCGGATCCCCGCGCGTCTGCACGCCGTTCGGGGACTCCGGATTCTAATGGGAGAAAAAAAAAAAAAGTTAGACGGGCGTTAAGTGACGGCCGCGTCTGCACGCGGCCGTCACTAAGGGGTTAAATCATTTTAAATAATGAAAAATTAGCATATTGGTTTTTTTATCCGATTAATCGAAAAAATAATCGGCCAACTAATTGATTATCAAAATAATCGTTAGTTGCAGCCCTAATAGCGTTAACTACACCTCGCTATTGCAGATGTAGTTAGGGTGCAGCATTTTATGTTGAAGCACCGCCGATGCTTTGAATCAACGGTGCGTCCATCGAGGCAACTGTGTAGGGTAGAAACCGGCAAGGAAGACAGCCCATTGCTGGAGGCGCATCCTGATTGGGCTGTTGGATGGAGGTGGGACAGCTGTGATTGCTTATCACATTCCCGCCTCTTTTTTTTGTACTGGTGGCAAGTCCCTGTCGTCAGAGACAGAGTGACACACACAGCACCGGGGGACAGTGTGGTTTCTGCTCAACAGCTGCAGCTACAAGAAGACCACAGAAAGCAAGCATCCTGCTTTAAACTGGTAGGGTGAATAGTTTTACATTTTAATACTCCTCTCTTCTTTTAGTTGCCCTTTCTCTCCCTCTCACTCAAATGGCCAATTAACGATATTAACTGTGCCCCACTGTTGCCCTTAAAAAACATAGTAGTAGCCCAGTTCCCCTATAATGCCCAAGAGGTGTACATTGAGGCATCAGATGAGCCCATCCAGCGCACACATTTACTCTCCCACCTTACCATTTTCTGGGGGGCCAGAGGACACCAGAGTGGCTCATCTGATGCCCCAGTGTACATTTCTGGGATATCAGCATACCTGGGAACTCTCCGGATTTGCCCCGGAGACTCCGGTTCTGACAGAGTTTTACCGGGTCTCCGGGGCAAAGGCTGATTCCTCCGGATGTGGGGAGTTTCTATTGAAACTCTGCCACATCTGCTTTTTCTCCCGGTCTTCCTCCTTCCCCAGCCTTCTGTGTGACACCTTTAACCCTATGAGTGCCAAAGTGGTACGGAATGCATTGCTTTGCAATGCATTCCGTACCACTACGGCACTCAAATGGTTAAGTCCCCCCCAGACACTCGGGTGAAGCCCCGCCCCTTTTTTGACGCGATTAGCGTCATTTTTGTCACCCCCCCGCTGAAAAGAGGACTACCCTCCGGGTAGCCCTCAACTGTAAGTTCCCAGGTATGGATATCAGTTACAGATGGAGTCAGTGGGTTACCAATGTGCCACTCATGGACATCAGTGGGGCACAGTCTGTCTCATATAGTGCCCTTCATCATGAACCACATGGACTTATGAAATGTAGTATTAAAAAAAAAGAATCAATAAAAAAGTAACAATGAACTGGTCATTACTGCTCCTGCTCTCTGTCTCACTCGCTCTGATACTAGAAAAACTGGAAAAATTCTAATCTAGGGCAAACCAACTGCAGCACTGGGGGCAAATACAAATTCCCAAACTTGCAGTTAATTTAACTGGGCTTTTAACCCCTTGAATGCTAAGATGTCTCCAAAGCATTGCTTTGCAATGCTTTGGAGACCTGTTTAGCATTCAAGTGTTAAAAACCCCAATTTAAATCAATAGGAATTTTTTGTTATACTTATCCCCAATATATAACTAATATTTGCTATGCTCCATTATGTTATTCTGAATTTGGGAGGTAAAAGTAACTACTCTTATACATATCTTCTTCATTACACACTCTTATACAACTTTTGAGAAGTTAGGGGTGCCCCGGGAATTCCGAACAGTGTGTAGGGGTGCTTTGAATGAAAAAAGGTTGAGAACCACTGCTTTAATGTAATATGAATGGATACAATAAATGTGTATCTGTTTAATGCTCTTATGTCATGTTTAAGTATGCTCTGTATATCAATATTCTCTGACTTGTAGTTCAAAAGTAATTCCATCTTAAAGTATAGACCTCCCACCCATTTATCTCTAATGTGGGCCTCCCCGCAGTTGTAGAATCCGATCGCTTGACCAGACAGCTCACTGCGAGGGACAATGCGAGGGACAATCTTCTCACTGTGAGCATAATGAAAACTCTGTCCCCCTTGAAAAAGCATGGCAGGATTTTCATTATGGTCAAAGAAGATTGTCCCTTGCTGCACGCTGTCCAGACCGGCTTTTGGAGCGCATTGCGTAGGTAAAGGGGTGGGAGGGGAATACTTTAAAACAGAATTACTTAATTACTTTTGAGGATATTGATATACAGAGCAAAATGAATCAGAACATAAAAGCATTAAATAAACATACATTTATTGGCATCCATTTAAGCCTATACCCTTCCAGCACAGGAAGGCTTATACACTGGCCCCCAACCCAAAATGGATCCATTCTGGGGCTGTACGCTGCAGTCCCAGTCTTTTTACTAAGTCAGCACTCGTGGGATAAAACATAGTTAACCCTTTGAGTGCCAGACAATCAAAGAGTTAATTAAATCCTGGCCTGTAGGTGGTGCCTGGGGTGTACATTTTTGATGTGGTGTGTTTCCAAATCTATGCTGACATTTTGTACAGTAATTATACCAAGACATACTCAATAAATCTTGTCATAATATCTTATGACAGGCATGAATACCTTGCACCTACATGCAGCAAGCCTTTAGACCCCATCTAGGCTTATTCTTGTAGAATATGGGTTGTCCTTCCCGTTCTCGCTGCCTTGAGTCACGTCATTTTTTATGGATATTCCTCATATTACAGAAATGGGTTAACCTATTGGATGCCAGAAATGTCTCAAAAGCAATGAGGCTCATGTACTGACAAAAGGGTTGCCAGATCGTCCTTTTGATAAAATAAAGGTCATAGATGCTCAGCTAAGTTCATGAGCCTGCAAGGGTGTGCAAAGAGCTCGCTAGGACTGTGTCCTGCACCCAGGGTGCAATCTCTTTTAGCTCACAAGTGACATACACAGAGAAGAACTATTCTGAAGCATATCACACTGGTCCTGCCCAAATGACAGTCCAGCTACAAAATGCCAGACAATTCCTCTGTGAACGAGGGAAGCAGCTAACCCCAGACGTACTTTTCTGCCTTACTGGGTCTTGTCAGTGAGGTTCAGCTGATCCCTCTGTGCACTCGTAAGCAAGGGGTCCACGTCTGGATGTCTTTTGCAGCTCATCCCTTTAAAAACTGGACACTCATGAAAAATGCACACTGCAGGGTTTCAGTGCTTATTTTTGCTGTTGTGGAATACAACCCCCATTATCCTTTGACTGGAGATGATCGAAGTTGTAGTCCCCAATAGAGCCAAAGGCTACCTACCCCTTATATCAACAAAAATACATGAAAGGATTGGTAGGATTAAAGGCATTTACACTGTCCATCAAATGTTCTTGTTTAGGAGGGATTATCCCTTTAAAGGAGAACTATCACCCCAAATAAAGTCCCACCCCCCCAAGAATTAGCCATCTAGCGATACACTTAACAATAGTAGTATTAGCCAGCATAATTACTGCATTACCGAGAAATCCTACAGCTGCAGTGAATGACGGACAGACAACAGCGATTTAGAGGAATCTGTGCACCTGTGCCGTCAGTCCCTTCTGGTATCTAAAGGTACCATGCAGCGCTTCCTAGAGGAGACCTGGACTAACAGCGCAGGCGTGCAGACGTCTGTAAGCAAAGATGTCTGCGCTGTTGCCTGGCCGTCAGTATCGGCACAAGTAGGATTTCTCAGCAATGCCGTAATTATGCTGGCTAATAGTAGTATTGTTAAGCTTATCGCTAGATGGCTAATTATTTGGGGGAGACTTTATTTGGGGTGATAGTTCCCCTTTAACCTGTGAAGGACCGGTGACTGTTTCCTTGCCTAAAGTACCGGTGACAGTCGTGTGCTTACAGCACTCTTGTGGGAACTCTGTAAGCAATAGCGGGGTCTGAAACTGACCACTCCAAGACCAAAGTGGTCTCTCTCAGACCCCCATTCTGCAAGCCGGTACACGTCATCAGTCACTTGTATGCGATGCACCGAATGTCCTCTATCCGGTCGTTAACTGCAATCCACCGCTAGGATCTGTGGTTCTTTAACCCTTTAAGTGCAAGAGGTGCACAGAAAGCATGGAAAAACAATGTGTTCTGTACCCGTCTGGCACGCAAAGGGTTAAAGGGTTTAAAAGTAGAGGGGTATGTAACTCATTGTTTTTCAATGTGTTGAAACAGGGTTTAAATATATATCCCACGCTATTTTCAAAGCATCCCTTTCAGCGTAATAAAATATATAAATATCATGACAATTTTAAGGAGTCCAGTTCCCATGTGAGGAAACATAAGTCATTCAACAGTCTTAAGACCCTTTCAGATACAAAAAAGTATTGTGTTAACCAGTGAACCAGACTCCTCTATAGGTCAGAGCTGCAATAACTCAGTATAACCTTTCAGTAGCTTCAAAATACAGTTTAGTTTACACAGCATCCCACTCGCTGATACTTCCTTCATCTTTATACTGTCTGCAGGGCCGGCACTAGCATAAGGCAGGTTAGGCAGCCGCCTTAGGGCACCACAGCAGAGGGGCGCCAAAACGGGGAGCTTGAAAAGCTGGTATTATTTGGGTGCATCCCTCGCCATGCAACCTCAGCTGCAGCTCAATCTGTCAGCTGATCTGCCAGCTCCAGCGCTCTAGTAATACAGAGCGCTGTGAGATGACATAATCTCCCAGCGCTCTGCATTACTGAGAACCGCGTGGGAGCTTCAGCTCTGTGCCGAAGGAGGCACAGTCTCTCTCATGATGCCACACCGCTAGACCATCAGGGACTCGAGGTAGGGGCTCAATGGGCATTGTGGAGATGAAGGGGCAATGTGGAGATGAAGGGGCTTTATGGAAAGGGCAATGTGGAGATGAAGGGGCACTGTGGAGATGAAGGGGCACTGTGGAAGGGGCAATGTGGAAATGAAGGGTCAATATGGAGATAAAGGGGCATTATGGAAGGGGCATTGTGGACAGGGAAATGTGGAAAGGGCAATGTGGAGATGAAGGGGCATTGTGGAGATGAAGGGGGCATTGTGGAAGGGGCAATTTGGAGATTGGGGGGCATTGTGAAGATGGGGGCATTGTGGAGATGAAGGGGGCATTGTGGAAGAGGCATTGTGGAGATGAAGGGGGCATTGTGGAAGGGGCATTGTGGAAGGGGCATTGTGGAGATATGGGGGGCATTGTGGAGATTGAGGGGCAATGTGTGTATCCTGTTAAGCTTGTTTTTATATTGGTAAAAAGGGAAAAAACTGTGGTTAGGCTTGGGCATCATAAAAATGTCATCTCTGCACTAACACATTATGTTAGTGCAGAAATGAGATTATGATTGCTCAGCCCTGACCAAGATGTTTTTTACGTGTTTCAGTTGGTGTTTTTTTTTCTGGGGGGTGGGGGTGGGGGCAGCATTTCATCCATGGACCCAGGCAGCATAATGCCTTGGGCCGGCCCTGGCTAGAGAGCTGGGGTCTCTGACAGATCTGGCAGAATGGGGCAGTGAAAACAGTAAGTCTTTTGATTTTAACCTTAGAGGCATTTAGGATGACACATAAAGTGATGTCTATGGACCAGGCCCCACCTGCAGTCAGGAGAAAGGGGAAAACATGTCGTTCTCTTGGTGTGATGGATGGTAATCCTACGTACTTTCAGATAGGCAAAATTCTTTCTGATTGGCTGGCTGAGGGTTATGGGATGTGTAGGCCGGCGTACAATACATGGGAGAACTGTATACTGTCAAAGTATCCTTTAAATCCATGGGGTAGCTGTATGTATAAAGGTGCCCTGGGTGAGCAAATAAGTGTCAGATGAGTGTACACTGCAGCGAAGGTGTTAAGTGTTCTGGCAGGTGATGTTTTGGTTCCGCTATTCTATGTGAGGAGTCAATCAATGCCCAGTTGGAGGGTGAATGGGTTGACACTAGAGCTATCAAAGCAGTCAGACCGGAGGCCACTTAGTATTTCTAGAAGTCTGGTAGGTCAACTCCCCTTAGTCTGAGAGAGAGTGTGTGCTTAGTTAGAGAGAGAGAGTGTGTGTTTAGGGTGAGGTGGGCAGTATGGACAGTGTGTGGAGGTTGGCAATGTGGAGGTGGACAGTGTAGCCAATGTGGAGGTGGGGAGGAGGATGGGGTGACATCAGGGGAAAGGGAGGAGAGATCTTTGAAAGTGAATATCTCTCAAACCATAGCGGTCTGAGAGATAGGATTTGTAGGATATAGTATAATTTTTTAACCTCTACAAAACTAGAACCATTTTTTATGGGACATTACTGTCCCTTTAAGAATGTTTTCTGCTCTTCCCTACAGAATGCTTCTAGTTCAGAAATATTCTTATATTGCCTTGCATGCACTGAGATCCACTATCTCCCCAAAGATTTTCAATAATATTCAAGTCAGGGGACTGTGAAGGCCATCATAAAACCTTAAGCTTTTTTTTATTTCTTGAAGTACCTGTCAGAGTACCTTTACGCATTACGCGTCCAGCGGCTCTAGCCGCATCCTTCTTGGCACTCTGCCACTTGCTCTCCATCGTGGCTTGGTCACGTTCTGTGACCTGGCTCCTGGGTCCATGCGCAACTCCAGCCACTTCTGCATTTGGCATTCCGGCATGGCCAGTGACATCATCTATGGGCGCACGTCCAAGGGCATGGACGTGCGCTCCATTTAAAGTGACAGCTACTTGTTGGTTACTCCTCCTCTTCCTGTAACCATACTATTTATACTGCCTGGACACAGGGCTCAGTCGCCCTTTCGTTGGTGTCCAGTGCAGTTCTATACGTTTGGCTTTCCGTGCATTATCTGGCTTGTCTGACTACCCAACCTGGTGGTGACCTGTGGCTCTGTCTGACTATCCGCTCTGTGTATGACCCTTGGCTTAGTTGGATAACCATTCTGTTGCAGACCTGCGGCTCTGGCTGACTACTCACTCTGGTGTTGACCTGGGGCTCTGTCCACTGCGTATCCAGCATACCAACGCTTCAGTGGACATCCTATCTGGTGCAAACCTGTGGCTCTGGCTGACTACCTGCTCTGTGTATGACCCCTGGCTTGTCTGACCACCCATTCTGGTGCTGACCTGTGGCTCTATCTGACTATCCTTTAGTGTGGCCTTCCATGAAGTTAGATACCCAATCTGGTGCGGGTCAGTGGCTCTGGCAGACTTACTCCTGGTTGCCTACCTGTTTGCCTGGCTTCTCCCAGGTGCGGACCTGTGGCATTGCAGACTACTCCTTGTCCCCTCGCTGGGACCTATATCAAGAAGATTCACATGGAAGCAGTCTTCTATTTCTGGTAATTGTCGCTTGCTCCGTTGTGCGCTTCTCTTTTATACCATCGATTGTGATATTTCTGTTTCATTGTTGCTGCCTAATGAAGTTGGTGTTACCTTGCAGTACTTGTCCTGAGTTTCCTTGCCCACCGTGACAGTACCGTAGTTCATTTTCGATTTTGAGATATGTTTTGGATCATTGTCTTGGTGAAATATCCAACCGCTTTTCCACTTCAGTTTCTTCAGTGACTGACATTAGCTTCCAGAATTTGTTGATGCTTAGTAGAATCCATTTTTCCGTCTACCCACACAATATTTCCTGTGTCACTGGCTGACATACAACCTCTAAACATAATAGACCCCCACCTCCATGCTTAACAAAGTGTTTTTTTTTTCTTCTTCAAATGCTACTGTTTTTTTTCCCCAAATCTACCTTTGGTGATTGTAGCTAACAAGTTCAATTTCAGCTTCATCAGACCACAGCACTTGGTTCCAAAACGCCTCTGGCTTATCTATGTGCATAGCTCAGATGTTGACTTTTGTCATGAGATTGCATGCAAGGTTTCCTTCTGATGAGTCTTCTATGCAGATGATGTTTGTGCAAGCATTTCTGTGCAGTGGACTGGTGTACCACAAGTAGAAACACAGAAACATAGAATTTGATGGCAGATAAGAACCATTTGGCCCATCTAGTCTGCCCATTTTCCTACTGTAAAAACCTCAAACCTAATCTGGTCCTTGTTCTTTTCTTCTGTTAAAAGGATAGTAATGTTTCATAATAAAAGCAGCTCTAATTAATCATCATAGTATTTGGAATTTGGAGAGAGTTATTTCAATTCTGTCAGAGTTGTAGTTCAAGAGTAAATCAATGACAAAGTATCCCCCTCCCACCCCTTTAACTGATGTAACACTGCTCAGCCAGAGCAGAAGGGAGGTGCCCAGGTAGACTGCAGAGAGGGACAATCTTCAATTAAGAAAAGGGAAAAACCTGAAAAACTTGTCAAGGGGGGCAGGGCTTTCATTGTTCTCATAGGAAGAATACTGTCCCCTTCTGTTATCTGTCTGGTATATGGACTGGATTCCACATCTGAGAAGAGATGGCTTACACTAGGTAAAAGGGGCGGGAGGGGGAACTTTGCTTGTGAATATCTCTCAAACCATAAAGGTTTGAGAGCTAAGACTGATATCGTTCTTCATGTTTTTTTAATGCCTACAAAATAAAATAAAGATAAAACGAAGTATTACTATCCCTTAAGGACACCCTTATGCCTATCTCATGCATTCTTAAATTCTATCACTGTATTAACTTCTACCACTTCTGCTGGTAAGCTATTCCACTTATCTACTACCCTCTCAGTGAATTAAAACTTTCTTACGTTATGTCTAAACCTGTGTCCCTCTAGTTTTGTCCTAATATTTTTACTCCTTTTTAAATGTACTTCCCTCCTGCACTTTGTTGACTCCCTTAAAGTATTTGAATGTTTCTATCATATCCCTCTCTCTCTTCTCTCCTCCAAGCTATACATGTTCAGATCCTTTAGTCTATCCTGATATTTCTTCTCCTGTAAACCAGTCACCATTTTAGTAGCCCTTCTTTGAATTTTCTCTAGAGTATCTATATCCTTCTGGAGATGGGGTCTCCAGTACTGTACACAATATTCTAGGTGAGGTCTAACCAGAGATCTGTAGAGAAGCATGACCACTTCCTTTTTTCTGCTACTAATGCCCCTAGCTGTACAACCTAGCACCCTGCTTGCATTCCCCACAGCTTTATTACATTGCCTGCCTACCTTTAAGTAATTAGTAATAATTACTCCCATATCTCTTTCTTCTGTTATCTCTGACAGCACAGTACCCTTAATAGTATATTTTTTATCACATTAAACTGCATCTGCCACACTCTTGTCCATTCTTCTAATTTACCTAAATAATTTGTCATTTGACTTATCCCCACTGGAATGTCCACCCTGTTGCAGATCATCAATCTGTGTGGTTTAATATAAAGTTAGAAAAGTACTACTCCCATGCCAGCTAAACTTTTCTAGAAGTCTTCTGCAGTGATATGGGGTTTTGCTTTGCATTCTTGAACAGTCTACCAACAGTTCTCTCAGAGATTTTTCTTGGTCTTCCAAATCTTGTCTTGACTTCAATTTCTTCATTTTCTTAAAGGAATAGTAATATTTCATAATAAAATCAGCTTTAATTAATCATCATAGTATTTGGACTTTGGAGAGTGTTATTTCAATTCTGTCAGAGTTGTAGTTCAAGAGTAATTGAATGATAAAGTATCCTCCTCCCGCCCCTTTTTACTGATGTGACACTGCTCACCTCAGAGCAGCAGGGAGTGTCCAGGTAGATTGCAGAGAGGGACAATCTTCAATTAAGATAAGGGGAAAAGCTGAACAACCTGTCAAGGGGGCAGGTTTTTCATTGTTCTCACAGTAAGAATATTGACCCTTGATGTGAGCTGTCTGGTCTATGGACCAGATTCCACACATGAGGGGAGGTGGCATACACTAGGTAAAAGGGGCGGTAGGGGGATATTTTATCATTCAATTACTCTTGAACTACAACTCTGACAGTATTGAAATAATACTCTCTATGGCTCAATTGCTATGAAGATTAATTGGAGCTGCTGTTTTTGTGAAACATTACTATCACTTTAATAACATTTTGAACAGTGGAAATTGCAAGCAAGAAGCTTTTAGATATTGTTTTGTAGTCTTTCCCTGCTTTTTAAGAGTTAATAAATGTTTGTATTTTCTGAGCCTCGGTCAGCTGCTTAGAGGAGGCCTTGGTTGTTGAGTGTAAGCGCAACACTCTGAGAGGTTCAAAGAGTCAGGGAATTTAATAAGCTCTGGAATTGTCATGCCCTAACATAGATTAAGGTCTAACAAGTAAATTCTGAGATCTTGCAAAAAATAACATTAGAGCATCAACTAGAAAGGTCACGTTTTCTGTTTTGTTTTTTCAGTGTGTTAAATCCAGCAAGTAAATATTAACTGGACGTTACAATTTGCAGAAATATGTCAAGTTTAAATATGTTTGCTGCAGGGGTTGTGTTAATTTCTTTTTACTTCAAAAATCAACAAAACATGTAATTTGACCACAGGTGCCCAAACCTGTGCCCTACTGGGTCTCATCAGTATGGTGCATCTACATACCTGAAAACATGCCTCCATCAAATAATCCAGAACTTACAATGCTTCCATTGCATTCCCAGAATTCAGTGCAGCCACAGCCAAATAAGATCACACAGTGGAGTCATGTTTTAGATTCCAAACCCATTTAATTGTTACTTATACTTGCTGTTAACATAGCTTAGATAGCAAAACACACAATGGAAATACATAAACCAATCAACCTACCAAAGACAACTGTGCTGACTTGCTGCAGGCGTAGTCAACTGTTGGACCTCAAGCTCTAGGTGACTACAAGAGCAGGAGATACAATAACTGACTACCCCATATAGCTGTGAACCTAGTGATTGAGGGTCCTGATGCAAAACTATATTTGGGCTCTAAATTAACTGCAAACTTCTACAAATCCTAAACCGGGGTAGCCAAGTTCAGTCCTCAAAGAGCTACCAAACAATACAGGATTTAAAGCGGAACTGTCACCTTTCAACCTCTCCCACCCAATTGATTTATTACCCCCCAAAAGGCTTAAAAATGTCCATTTAACTGTAATAATATCCCCCTTGTTGTGAATTTATAAAACTTTTTTGGAAGCTACAGGAAGAGAGCTGCCATCTTGATGACGTTTAGGCTTATTGGCAGCACTCTCCCTTTGTCAATCTTCCTCTGTAAGCCTGCCCCCCAGTGTTGTATCGGGGTCACATGTCCCTTTCTTCTCATGCGGCACCCAAGATCAGCTGGAAAGAGCAGCAGGCACTGTGCTGTGCTCTTGAAGAGGATTCTGCGAACTTGTGCTCTAAATACGGCATCTTGACTATAGCTTGTGCACGTATGTTTTTTTTAAATATACATTGCAAGGAGCATGCTCGCTCCAAGGGAGACATGGCATGGGAGGTGGGAAGATAATGTGAGGAAGAGGACATTCTGCAGAACGCTGCGGTACAGCTTGTACCACAGCCAAAGGGACAGATGACGTCACTAGGGTATTTTAAAATCCTATTTCTCAAGAAATATTGCGAATTTAAAAAAAAATTAACAAACTATAGGTCATTTTATGAGAGCCATTGATTCATGTAAAGTGTATCTAGGGTGAAAGTTCCCATTTAAGGATTTCCATGTCTGAACACAGGTGAACCAATCAAAATGAATGAGTTACTGATAAACTCACCTATACCTAATCAGGGAAATCCTGGCCTGTTGGTGGCGCTTGAAGAACGAACTTGGACAACCCTGTGCTAAACATTTAAAATGTCTCTGAAGCTGTATGTTTTCCTGTGCTCTGTACCTGGTGAACCAATGACACCCATATCTTCTGGGTCTCACCAATGTTGAGCTAGTTGCCTGACTCATGTTAGCAAATCTGGTAAAAGGCAGTATACCTACAACCAATATAGCTTATAGTAAGCAAAAAAAGTGGCAAAAATCAATCAAAGTACGTAATACAGATGTGTACATTTACATATCTGAAAAAGATCAGAAAACCTATATCCATCAAAAAATACAGCACATACAATACTTCCACTGCCTTCCCAGAATGCCATGCAACAACATGCAAATAAACAAATACATTGCTTCAGTGAGGTTTAATTAATTAGGCCCAACAGAACTTTGAAACTGTTACATTTATATTCTATTATATTTCAAAATCAAGACTCACAGGCAATGTTTTGGGCAGAACATTTGGTCCTTTGTACTTGAGATGGAGAAATACAGGGAGACTTACATCAGAGTCTATGGATGCATGGGCCAGTTTACCTTCTAGGGCAAAGAGGAACATACTCAGTGGCAGAACACATCAGTGGAGGAGCCTGGTGAACAGATAATTGTTGGCAACAGCAGCATACAAAAAAAGACAACAACACATCCTGTGCCAATTAGAAGCACGCAGTGAGGTTGATGTACTAAGAAAAGTGGTGCGTCATAGGGGGCAAATAAAAAATTCCCCAAATTTGCATTGATTTAAATTATGTACTTAACCCCATGAATGCTAGACCGGTCTCCAACACATTACAATGCAATTCTGTTGGAGATAGCATTCAAGGAGTTAAAAGCTCATTTTAAATCAAAGGGAATTTTTATGCCCCCCATGATGTAGTTGGTTTATTCCACAACATGTATATGTCAAGATATTTCTATATCAGCTACATGTACTGTGCATACAATCCCAGTACATTGTCTTTACGACAATGACAGTTACCCCTAGGCAAATGTAGTCAAGTTGATACCTTTATTGGCTAACTAAGCAGATTTAGGATGTAAGCTTTCAAGACCTCTTAGTTCTCTTCCTCAGGTATTTTATACAAATACACATGAAAACACCTCTCTTAAATACAAGTACATATTGCATTGTTTAGAATAGAAATCAGATAAGATAGCTCAGTCCAGACCCAGGTTTTTTGATCAGTCAATGGTAAAGGAGTGTGATATAAAATGCTGTCATTCTCTGGAAGAGTCAAAGATATTTATACTCCCAGTGGTACTGCTGTAAAGGCTAATCCACAATGTGATTCTGTCCTTGTTCAGGCCATTATTTAAAGCACTAAACTGGAGCATTAATTTAACCTTCCATATTTTTCTGTCCCTCACTCTGAGTGTGAAACAGTCCCATCGGCATAGTCAGTTTAACCCCTTAGTGACGGCCGCGTGCAGACGTGGCCGTCACTTAACGCCCGTCTAACATTTTTTTTTTTTTTTTAAAGAATCCGGAGTCCCTGAACGGCGTGCAGCCGCGCGGGGAGCCGGATTTCCTGGACGTACATGTACGTCCTCTGTCACTAAGTGACACCCACAGAGGACGTACATGTACGTCCTTTGTCACGAAGGGGTTAATGTCCCTGACACTGTGTCCATTTTGGCAAAAATGTTCTCCCATTTGTACCTCTGTCTTTTTTCTGTTAAAGGGATAGCAATGTTTCATAATAAAAGCAGCTCTAATTAATCTTCATAGTATTTGGACTTTGGAGAGTGTTATTTCAATTCTGTCAGAGTTGTAGTTCAAGAGTAATTCAATGACAAAGGATCCCCCTCCCACTCCTTTTACTGATGTAACACTACTCAGCCAGATCAGAAGGGAGGTGCCCAGGTAGACTGCAGAGAGGGACAATCTTCAATTAAGATAAGGGAAAAACCTGAAAAACGTATCAAGGGGGGCAGGGCTTTCATTGTTCTCACAGGAAGAAGATTGTCCCCTGCTGTTATCTGTCTGGTCCATGGACTGCATTCCACATCTGAGAAGAGATGGCTTACGCTAGGTAAAAGGGGAAACTTTGCTTGCGAATATCTCTCAAACCATAAAGGTTTGAGAAATAAGACATATCATTCTTCATATTTTTTTAATTCCTACAAAATAAAATAAAGATAAAACAAAGTATTACTATGCCTTTAACACTTGATCTGTTGGAATTACACCTTTTATGTAATGGCTGGCTGGTTTCACTTGCATAAAGAGCTGTTGGGTATTTTGCACACAGGATGAGGTATATTATATTGGATGATTTGCAGGTGAAGGTGCCATTGATCTTATGGTGTTACATCACTTCCTGTTCCATTATGGCTGTTACATCATTTCCTATTCCACATATACGTGTTGCATCACTTCCTATTATGTTATGGCTGTTACATCATTTTCTATTCCACATATACATGTTACATCACTTCCTATTCCATTATGGCTGTTACATCATTTCCTATTCCACATATATATGATGCATCACTTCCATTGCATTATTACTGTTGTAGCATGTATATGCAGAATAGGAAATGATATAACAGCAATAATGGAATAGGAAGTGATGTATTATGTATATGCGGAATAGGAAATGATATTTCACTTCCTATTCCATTACGGCTGTTGCATCATTTCCTATTCTACATGTACATGTTGCATCACTTTCTATTCCATTATGGTGGTTACATCTTTTCCTATTCCACATGTACATGTTGCATCACTTCCTATTCCATTATGGCTGTTACATCATACCTATTTATCATGGTGCCCGTGCTATGCTGGCGACATTCTGTCAGTTTTCCACCATTGCTCTCGCTCAGTGGTTGAAGTGACTTGTCCCTGCCCAGTATTTGTCCTTAAATACTGGGCTTTGTCAATTATCCGGTGCCCTTTTGTGGTGTTTCCATTACCAGTGCTTGTTCCTGTATCTCGTGTGATCTCTGTGTACCGACCCGGACTGCCAGACGACTCTGCATCTTGATCCTGTCTGTGTACCGGCCAGGACTGTCAGACTATTCTGCATCTCTTTCCTGTTCTGTGTACCGACTCGGATTGGCTGACGTTCCTGCTCTGTGTACTGACCCGGCCCGGCTGACGTTCCTGTTCTGTGTATCGACTCGGATTGGCTGACGTTCCTGCTCTGTGTACCAACCCGGCCCAGCTGACATTCCTGTTCTGTGTACTGACTCTGATTGGCTGATGTTCCTGCTCTGTGTACCAACCCAGCCCAGCTGACGTTCCTGCTCTGTGTACCGACTCGGACTGGCTGACGTTCCTGCTCTGTGTATCAACCCGGCCCGGCTGGGCTCCTGTTGTTGCGTATCCCTCCTGCTACACCTTATCTGGTCTCTGGTTGACCTTGTTCCAGGATCTTCTCTGTCTCCGAACAGTCTCTCTCTGCAGTCTAGTCTCAGTTGTAATCGGTGTCGCCCAGGCGACATTGCTGGTGTGTTCCTTCCATCCGTGCACCACTAGCCGCTGGACAGTTTCCTGCCATTCGCTGAGGTTGGGTTCTCTGGGCGCCTCAGGCAGTTCACCTATTGTGCAGTCGACTGTGGTCTGAGTGTGTTAACCTTTCGGGGTAGGTGCCAGACACCAGCTATCCTTCCGTGCAGTTACCGGTTGGGTGCCTCTCCAGACTCGTTGCTAGTCTCCGTTACTGCTACAGCAGTCCACAAGTTGCGCTATCTTCTTTACTGCTATGGCAGTCCACAAGTTGCTCTGGTCTCCTTTACTGCTACGGCAGTCCACAAGCTTCTCTGGTCTCCGTTACTACTTGGACGTTACTCGATATTGTGCTCTCTCCTCAGTTTGAGTTTCTTAAAGGGCCTCGCGCTATTAGGGCCTGTCAGTCCTCCCGGCCTAATAGTAACCCATTCAGTGCTGCCTAACTTGAGTATCACACGAAAGTTGCCTGACCTGTGTCAGTATATTGTATTTTGTAAACTTGCATATACTGGACCCGTGTGGGTATAACTCATTGTAACCTGTCCTGTGTCTGTACTATATTGCTTATATATTACTGGAACTGTGAGGGTTATTGTTATTGCAACTGTTCAGTACAACAGTGTTTTATCCAAACCTACTGTGTCTGAGTGTCAAACAAACCGTTACACATCACTTCCTATTCCATTACTGCTGTTATATCATTTCCTATTCCACATATACATGATACATCAATTGCTGTTCCATTACTACTTTGCACTTAGTAAAGAATCCTGTATGTGAAAAACTGGCTAATAAAGAGCAGACCACAAGTTTAAAAGGGCAGCTATCATGATGGTAAATTGGTAATGCCCCCTTTGGCAAATCTGCTCCTCTGCTCCAATGGTTTTTTTTTTTGCTTACAAAAATATGAGAATAACTCATGTAGAACTGCACGTAACAAAGAGTGAGAACATATGTGTGGATGTCTTAGGTTATATGGGTCTGTAAGCACAGAAGAGGCAAATAGGAATTGAATGATTTGAGTGTCAGAGGAGTGGCCAGCTTACTGCTTCCCAAAGGGTTGGCAACATTTTGACACTCAAAAGGGTTAACTGTTGTGTGCCAGTGGTCAGCCTTACATTCATCAGGCACATTAGGAGTTAACTCAGCCCTTAACCCATCTGAGTTCCAGATGAATCTCCAACAAATTACTAAGCAATGCACTGTATACTCTTTTGGCACTCAAAGGGTTCCTTCACAAGGCATTAGTACAATGCACAGAACAACGCTTGGAATGTCCGGAATAATATCAGTCTGTCTAATACCATTGAGACATGGCTGAACTATACAATAACCCTGTCCTGGATGTTCTATGTGGATGTAAAGAATTATACTACGCTCCCCCCTGGCACCTATTTCAGAAAAGCATGGCTCCAGATTTCCCATATATGTCTTGCCCATACTGAAACTATTTGAAGAATGTAGTGTTTATGTTGTGCAGTCAGTCTCAAGGGAGACGCTGGAACATTAGGAAACTATTAGAGAGATCTTAACCTTAGTGCATGAACAGACTAGAATTAGATTTGTTTTTAACAAGCAGCACCATCTGCTGTAAATTGTAATAAATGACCCAATATTGCCAGCGTAGACCTAGCTGCGGTTCTCATAGTTTGGATGTGGTGGATTCTTTTAGGCCCTTTTCTTCAAGCAAAAGAGTTACAGTTTTGGAGCAAACCAGCTGCACCACAGGGGGAAATGGAAATTCCCATTGAATGAAAAGGGGTTGCTTAAACCAGTGAATGCTAAAGTGGTCTCTATCACATTGCTTTTAAATCCATTGAGACCTCATTAGCTTTCAAGCAGTTGAAAGCCCCATTTCAATAAGTGGGCATTTGGGGAATGTATGGGGCACTGATGAGTAACGCCCTTAGTGCAGGCTTCAGTAAGGTGCATAATAATGTGTTTGGTAAAATAAAAAATAATAGAGTGAAGTTGTTAATGATCAGAGTAGTAGGTTTGTTTTTATTGAATTTTTCCAAATCTGGAACTTAAAGGGATAGTAATACTTTGTTTTATCTTTATTTTATTTTGTAGGCATGAAAAAAACATGAAAAACGATATAAGTCTTATCTCTCAAACCTTTATGGTTTAAGAGATATTCACAAACAAAGTTTCCCCCTCCCGCCCCTTTTTCCTAGTGTAAACAATCTCTTCTCAGATGTGAGTCTGGTTGTAAGACCAGACAGATAACAGCAGGGGACAATCTTCTTTGTATGAAAAGAATGAAAGCCCTGCCCCCTTGACAAGTTTTTCAGCTTTTTCCCTTATCTTAATTGAAGATTGTCCCTCTCTGCAGTCTACCTGGGCACCTCCCTTCTGATCTGGCTGAACGGGGGGGGGATACTTTGCTTGTGAATATCTCTTAAACCATAAAGGTTTGAGAGATAAGACTTATATCGTTCTTCATGTTTTTTTAATGCCTACAAAATAAAATAAAGATAAAACGAAGTATTACTATCCCTTTAAGCAGAACTACCACCGCTAAGCAACTTTGTTTCTAATAATTCCCTATCTGGCGACTAGCTGCTTAGTAACTCTAGTTGCCAGAATTATTACCTGGTTATGGAGAAATATGCATTCATCCTTGGCTGACAGGCAGGACGGAGCGCGGACATCTTGCCCTAATGACGTCCGCGTGCCTGCACTACACCCAGACGGCTATAGGAGGCGTTGCTAGGAGCCATTCGGTTCCAGAAGGGACTGACAGTGCAGTCGCGCGGACGTCACTAGGGCAAGATGTCCGCGCTCTGTCCTGCCTGTCAGCCGAGGATGAATGCATATTTCTCCATAACCAGGTAATAATTCTGGCGACTAGCGCTACTAAGCAGCTAGTCACCAGATAGGGAATTATTAGAAACAAAGTTGCTTAGCGGTGGTAGTTCTGCTTTAGTCTTACTTTTCCACCATCTCTGTAGACTAGTCGGTACTTTATTAAACTAGCACAATTTTTGGAGGCTACTCTTGCCCAGTTATGTTCTTTCCAAATAGGATTAATCATAGCTGCTGGAGACCTGAGTGTCTTTTTAAATGTAACTTTGTTCCTCTTCTTTATCCACTAAACAAATTCAAAGCATCAATAAAAGAATTAGGAACTCATCATTACTAGACTCCGAGAGACTAATTAAGCCCATATCAAAGGATTGTTCATACCTTTTCTACCTCAAACATTGTTTCATCAGACAATAACATACATGGTATAGAGAGTCCCCTAAAATATATAGAATTTCAGGGTCCAAACATGCTCCAGTAGAGCCCAAAATGTAGGTCCCTCTGAATTTTCTTAGGGCCAATAAGTGGAGTCTTACTACGTAAATCAATTGATAGTACCAATTAAAGGGATAGTAATGTTTCATAATAAAAGCAGCTCTAATTAATCATCACAGTATTTGGACTTTGGAGAGTGTTATTTCAATTCTGTCAGAGCTGTAGTTCAAGAGTAATTCAATGACAAAGTGTCCCCCTCCCGCCCCTTTTACTGATGTAACACTGTTCAGCCAGAGCAGAAGGGAGGTGCCCAGGTAGACTGCAGAGAGGGGCAATCTTCAATTAAGATAAGGGAAAAACCTGAAAAACTTGTCAAGGGGGGCAGGGCTTTCATTGTTCTCATAGGAAGAAGATTGTCCCCTGCTGTTATCTGTCTGGTCTATGGACTGGATTCCACATCTGAGAAGAGATGGCTTACACTAGGTAAAAGGGGCGGGAGGGGAAACTTTACTTGTGAATATCTCCATAAAGGTTTGAGAAATAAGACTACATGTTTTTTTAATGCCTACAAAATGAAATAAAGTTAAAACGAAGTATTACTATCCCTTTAAGGGATTTTCTTCAACAAAATTATTCCTCTGAGGTTTCTGCTGTGACTCTGTGGAAGTTTTTGAAATGTTTCCTAAGATGGGGTATTTATTAGAATCTCCTCCCAGAAGGAGAAGCAACAAAAGAAAGCAGTTTAATTATTTACTTCATTCTATCCAAACTTTAGAAACTAGTCATAAGACTTAAAATGTCCCCTGGAGATGATGCTCTCCATTACTATTTTCAAGAGTGGTCCATCCTTTTAGATAGTCCTAACAAAAGTTTCATGAGTTCAATTATAAATGAGGGAAGCTAATGGCCAGCCAGACTAAGAGTCACTTTAACAAATAATTTGTTCTTCAAATAGAAAATGGCTCAATGAGCATCACAAAAATACCCTAATATTGCAGACACTTTTAAAATGTATATAACCTTTGACCTACAGCTTCTACAATAAAATGAGGGATTATAGCAAAGCTCCCAATGCTCCTAAAATTCATCCGGCTCAATCAGCTGAAACTGAGACCCCCATCACCCCAGAAGAGATAAAAAGCAGGCATGTGCACACATAGACACCAAGGGGAGCTTGAGCAACTGCCCTTTTTGTCCAAAGTGCCCTTATGCTCTTTTAACAAAAAAAAAAGTTGCCTCGCCGCCTGCACTAACCTCCCCACCATCCAGTCAGGCCTGTGCCTCCTTAAGGCAGACCTGTAGATGCTGAGCTCCCTCGTCAGCTCTTTAGTATTACAGAGCACTGGGAGATGACATCATCTCCCAGTGCTCTGCATGAAGAGAAGACCGAGTGGGAGCTCCAGCAGCTACAGGTCTGTGCCAAAGGAGGCACATACAGACCTCTCCTGCCACTGGACCACCAGGGAAGAGGTAGGAAACGGACACTGGGGGGCAATGTGGAAATGATGGGGCAATATGGATCTGATGGGGGGCAAGATGGAGATGATGGCAATGTAGAGAAGGTGGGGCAATGTATGTTAGGGTAAGTTGGAGCTGATGGCAATATGGAGCTGATGGGGGACAATATGGAGATGATGGGGGCAATGTGGAGCTTATGAGTGCAATATGGAGCTGACAGGGGACATGTAAGGGCAATATGGAGATGATGGGGGGAAATGTGGAGATTAGGAGCATTGTGGAGGTGTCCAGTGGAGATGGCCAATGTGGGGGGGGGGGGGCGCTTCAGATTTCTGTGCCTACAGGCTCCTGAGGTGTAAATTCTTTTTTTTCTTTTTTTTTTTTTAAATATATATTTTGAATAAATAATTATGAGAAGTGCCCTTTTTTCATTTGAGCCCCTGCCCCCCAAAATGTCTGTGCACGTCTCTGATAAAAACGATGGTGAAGCAGATGCCACCTGGGAAGAGCTCACTCAAGAGCCATAGGTTCCACTTGGCATTTTACAAAAAGCTGTTTGATAGCATAGCTCATATCCTGGTCAGGCTTTTTAAAGAATGAGTATGTAATAGATGTGTGGCGATCGGGCAAGAATGGGGCACCACAACGCTGCTTTGGCAATATTAATATATTTTGAAATTCTGATGGCTGCGACATCAGAATGTTGCCCTTTTCATGCTGGTGACATTCTGATGTTGCTCTTTTTTTAAACCAGGCGACATTTTTAATGTGCCCTCGTGTTGGTCGCCAAATAGAGGGCGACATTTCAATATGATACCGTTAGAGAACTACCTGAAAATGTGCATGCCGTTAACTATTTAATGAAGGCACATATCACAGTACTATGTAGACTTGTGCACAGGCAAAATTTTCGATTTAATTCGAATTCGGCCAAAACATTTTTTTTCTAAATCAGATGATCCTAATTTTGGATCAGACCTATTGGATTCAAACGAAATTCTGATCCATTCCGAATTATTCGGCCGAATTTAACATGGGTTAAATTATAGCAGTGCGCCTCCGTGTACGCTGCTATCATTCTTTCCAGACAGGGTGTGCATATAGATAAAGATCCATCCCAAAAATGGATATTGTCATACATTGCCAGTCTGTGCATGTCACCTCTACTCCAGCATGGGATGCCAGTCAGAATCCAAATTGCACGTGTCCGAACATCGACAACACATGCCTGCCACATTCAATTTAGCATGTGGTCGAACATTGAAAACCCATGCCTGTCATTCAATTTAGCACCTGGTCAAACATCGACAACCCATGCCTGTCACATTCAATTTAGCATATGGTCAAACATCGAAAACCCATGCCTGTCACATCCTACTCAACATAAGCGGTCAACTCGAACATGAACAAACTATACATGTCACATTCTATGTTAGTACATGGGTAAAGGTTAAGGTTTCATTTTCTGGTACCAGCCTTCTACCCTACTGTCCCTCTTTGGTACCCAAATTCCTCTCTTTCGTTTTCCTACCCTGATTTCCCCTCATATCAGATAAGTCTATATGTATATATATTAGTGTTTCATACTACGTCAAGAATAAACACATCAATGTTTGTTTAAACTGCAGTATGTGTGTTTAAATTAGTTTGTGTATTGAAAATACATTAATCTTGTGCTAAATCATCAACTCACTTACCCAAAGAGTTGTCAATAAGTTATGAAGTTAACTACAAAGTGACCGGAATATCCCACCAGTCACACCACCAGCAACACGTATATATAGTCTCTGTATATCCATCTCCCTTCACCAGTATAGGCTGTAATCTTTCAAACATAAACCACACTTTTTAGTGTTTCATTCTCCTAAGCAATCTTCATCCTGTATTGTCCAAACCCTTAGCCTCTTTCACCCTTTGAGTGCCAGAGCGGTATCCAACACACTGCTTTTCAATGCGTTGGATAACTCTCTGACACTCAAAGAGTTAAGTAATTTGTTCACATACACCAAGGGCTGGCAAGAGTTCAACTAATAGGTCGACAACCATGCCCCATGCACCACTAATTCAAAATAAATTTCCCCCATCTTTGGCCATTTATTTTCCAGTTAGCTACATGCTCTGCTTGTGTCTTCCTAGCTATCACTGTAAGTACAGTAATGTTATATACAGTATACAATGTATGTATGTAGACAGCAATTATGTAAGTTTTACATTCCCTCCACAGCCCTCAGACTAACCTTAACTTGTTGACTGGGATGAGAGAGTAGAGGCTTAGGTTGGCCTGGCTGTGACTACGAGGCGTTGTGGTGTAGGCTGCTTAGCTCCAACTTAGATATGCGGGTCCGGACTGGGAATAAAAACAAGCCCTGGAAAAAATTGCTTATAAAGCCCCATAGCATTGTGTCATTATACCTGCCCCATAGCACTGCGTCATTATACCAGCTCCATAGCACTGCGTCATTATACCAGCCCCATAGCATTTCGTCATTATAATAGCTCCATAGCACTGCGTCATTATACCAGCCCCATAGCATTGCATCATTATACCAGCCCTATAGCACTGCGTCATTATACCAGCCCTGTAGCACTGCGTCATTATACCAGCCCCATAGCATTGCCTCATTATACCTGCCCCATAGCATTGCGTCATTATACCAGCCCCATAGCACTGCGTCATTATACCAGCTCCATAGCACTGCATCATTATACCAGCCCCATAGCACTGCGTCATTATACCAGCTCCATAGCACTGCATCATTATACCAGCCCCATAGCATTGCGTCGTTATACCAGTTTACATTGCTGAGCAGAGCTACGCCAACAAACAATACACCAAACATCAGTGACAAGATCTGTGACAAGGGTGTTTACTTAACCTTTATCACAGCAGCGTGCAACGCATTGCATCACACATTTATATATACTTATAATGTAAAATATCAAACTTACTGCAAATGCAAAGTATGTAGCCTGTGGGAAAT
This sequence comes from Rhinophrynus dorsalis, assembly GCA_037306005.1. Lineage (NCBI taxonomy): Eukaryota > Metazoa > Chordata > Amphibia > Anura > Rhinophrynidae > Rhinophrynus > Rhinophrynus dorsalis. The sequence goes on from CM074722.1 coordinate 45,191,170, forward strand.
GTGTGGTTCTCCAGCAAATGGAAAGCCAAATGTTGCCCATTGGGAAAATGTTTAAGATTATTGGGTTTCTGTGCAATGTGGTTGGCTGTAGACAACGAGACCATATACTATACATGGCTGCTCAGGTAGTTTCTACTCACTCCCAGGCTGTGCACCCATGATCTGCAGTGTGAGAGTGAAACATAATCCTTGTAGCTAGTTTTCAGAGCTGTCAGGTCATATAAACATCATCATGAAGACATCATCATGAAGACATCACCCTACTTACTTGACTACTCGGAGTTGTGCCTGCGTGCTGAGTTGACTCACTCTGGCTCTGCTCCCGCCTCCTGCTCAGACTCAGGTAGCTCTCTCAGTTTCTCTGCACTGTGCTTAAGGTGTGTGAGGATGGCCTACCCAGTGCTCTTCTTCACGCTGTGTCTGACATCACTGGGTCTAGACCCCGCCTCAGCTTGCCTCCACAGACACAGTTTGTGGCCGGTGGTCCTTCAATTTGAATCTCACTGCTGTGGTACTGTCACCTTGCTCAGCTGCGATTCGCATTGTTCTGGATTTTTTTTTAATCTGTGCATAATATTAAAGCAGTAAGCAGCCCCAGGGTAGCCCAGTGCAGGTGGCATACCGGGAATTTTCCCAGTATCCCAGTAGGCCAGTCCGGTCCTATAGATATGAGGCTCAAAGCAAGACATAACCCTTTGAGTATAATGCATTGCACACCTCAATGGCACTATGGAAGCTGTATTCAGCTTCCACAATCAATAGATTTTATCTAAAAAAAAATCACGCAACCATACTTAAACTGCCTGATTCTTCAGCCCTGTTCCGCCCTCCACAGGATTACACATACACTGTCTGCTTCCCCAGCCATGTTCCTCTCTCCAGTAGTAGTCACAGAACCACATCGACACCGTCTGATTCCCCAGGCCTGTTCCACCCTCCATTAGTATCCACAGAACCACACAAACACTGTCTGCTTCCCCAGCCATGTTCCTTTGTCCACAGAACCACACAGACACAGTCTGACACCCCAGTCTTCTTCCACTGTTCCACTGGTAGCCACAGAATCACATATACACCCAAGCCTTTTTTCATTGGTAGTCACAGAAACATGTATATTGCCTGCTACCCTAAACTTCAGGTCCAGGTTTAACCCCTTGGATACCCCAGTGTGCAGCCTCTGGTGCTGAAGGTTAATGCCAGAGAGCTGTGCTGATGGATCAGTATATTATACCAGTGGCACTCTCTAAGAAGTGATAGGAACAGCAACACCTGTTTATCACAATATCAAATTACATTTTAATGTAAAAAATAGGTTTGAGGTGTAATTCATTTTGAATTAAACATCTCCCAGCAGTGGGGGTACCCTTATTTTACACAGGAAGAAAAACCCTAGAACACACTATCATTAAATAAGGTTTACTGCCACTTTAACCTTACATTACTGGAAGGGTGCCCAATGTAATGTCCCAGACACCCTTCTGGAACACAATGGGTTAAGGAGTCCATACTAACTATTGCTCTGTTTTACATGATCACTGCGACTAGAAAACCTAATAAATCGTCTGTAATAAAACTCAATGAATTATGTATAGTGGTGTAACTCATTAATAATTAGTGTACTTTAATTATGTACAATAACAGATGTGTTTCATTAAAGTTTTGAATGTTACAGTGTGTCATTTTGACCATTTAAATCATTCACTAAAATAAAACGATGACTTGTGCACAGGGGTTACTAATTGCCTTGTAGAGCCGCATGGTACATTTGACTTTTAAATGAAAGAGCCCAGAGGCGTTACGAGAAGCCACTGGGCCCTGGAGCAAAAATTGCCATGGACCCCCCACCAACCACATTCCCTCCCCATTGGCCACCTCCACATTGCCCCAGATTGCCCCCAATCTCCACATTGCACCCCATTACCCCAAATCTCCACATTGCCTCCACACTGCCCCAAATCTCCACATTGCTCCCAATCTCCACATTGCCTCCAATTGCCCCCAATCTCCACATTGCCCCCAATTGCCCCCAATCTCCACATTGCCTCCACATTGCTCCCAGTCTCCACAGTCTCCACATTGCCCCCAATCTCCACATTGCTCCCAATCTCCACCTCCATAATGCCCCTATTGACCCCCCCAGTATCCATCCCCTACCTCCCTGGTGGTCCAGCGGTGTGGCAGGAGAGGTCTGTGCCTTCTTCTGCACAGACCTGTATACAGATGGAGCTCCTGCTTGGTCCTCCCTTCAGTAATGCAGACTGCTGGGAGATGACATCATCTGCATTACTAGAGTGCCAGAGAGGGCGCTCAGCTGTTAAAGGTCTGTGCCGAAGAAGGCACAGTCCTCAGCCTTTTGTGGGTGCCGGGCGGGGGGGAGTAATGCGCCTGTTCTCAAGTGACACCTGCGACCCCTATTGTTACGCCACTGAAAGAGCCCTTACTGCCTTCACTGAAGAGAGGGCTGCAGTACCTTGCACTCACTAGAACCAGAAGAGCAGAGCCAGAATCACCATTAGGCAGAGTGGGCAACCTCCCCAGAGCACTGTCGAGGACCAAATTTTGACAGAAGCCTTGCCGTGTTGGCCACACCCACATTCTGACTGGTTTATGGGTGTGGTCAGTGCAATCCCATTGCCCCTGTACCAGAGTTCTGCACCTGGTTTATGGTGACTAGATTGCATGCCAATTTATTGACTACTATACATGTTATTATTTAACCCCTTGGATGCTAAAAAGCAAAGAGTTGGAGACTTATCTAGCATGAGGTTTTTTGTACTTTATGTTAAATGGGACATATTTCCTTAAAAAGATAGTAATGTTTCATAAAAACAGCAGGTCCAGTTAAACTTCATAGTATTTGGCCCATGGAGAGTGTTATTTCAATACTGTCAGAGTTGTAGTTCAAGAGTAATTGAATGATAAAGTATCCCCCTCCCGCCCCTTTTGCCTAGTGTAAGCCATCTCTTCTCAGATGTGGAATCTGGTCAGTTCACCAGACAGATCACAGCAAGGGACAATCTTGAAAACCCTGCCCCCTTGACAGGTTTTCAGGTTTTTCCTTATGCACACTGAAGATTGTCCCTCTTTGTGATCCATCCAGACAGTCTTGTTGCTCTGAGGTAAGCAGTGTTACATCAGTAAAAGGGGCAAGAGGAGGATACTTATTCATTCAATTACTCTTGAACTACAACTCTGACAGTATTGAAATAACACTTTCCATGGCCCAAATACTATGAAGATTATTTGGGGCTGCTTTTATTGTGAAACATTACTATATCTTTAAATCAAGTTTAGTTAATTTTTAAAACCAATTAAAGTTTTCCTTCATGTTATATACTAACCATTTTTCTGGATTTATTTATTTATTTTGGGAATTAAACTTAATGTTTTGGTGACACAATGTGGCATTTTATGTTAATTCCCAGCACATTATGCTAATTGAGTCTGAGACCAAACTCACTGATAGCTATTAGAAATACAGAAGAATGGAATTTCCCTGAGGACCCCTATCTGACCATCATCTGGGTGCCCTTACTGTTGTGGACTCTACCTGCACCACCCCATACAATATACAGGAGGTATTTCAAATTTTTGCACAATACTTACACCTTCATCAGGACATAAAACAATCAATAGTACATGTGAATATATTTATTTAGGGGGATAGTAATACTTCGTTTTATCTTTACTTTATTTTGTAGGCATGAAAAAAACATGAAGAATGATGTAAGTCTTATCTCTCAAACCTTTATGGTTTAAGAGGTATTCACAAGCAAAGTTTCCCCCTCCCGTCCCTTTTTCCTAGTGTAAGCCAGACAGATAACACCAGGGGACAATCTTCTTTGTATGAAAACAATGAAAGCCCTTCCCCCCTTGACAAGTTTTTCAGCTTTTTCCCTTATCTTAATTGAAGATTGTCCCTCTCTGCAGTCTACCTGGACACCTCCCTTCTGATCTGGCTGAACGGGGGGGATACTTTGCTTGTGAATATCTCTTAAACCATAAAGGTTTGAGAGATAAGACTTATATCGTTCTTCATGTTTTGTTAATGCCTACAAAATAAAATAAAGATAAAAGGAAGTATTACTATCCCTTTAAGGGAAAAACTATTCCCTAGGAAAAACCAGAACTACATAGGGTCTGAAGTGGGTAATTTGAGCAGTAATTAATAAGATAATTAATGGCGGTAGTGTTAAATGCATATACCAGACAGAAAATAACTTTCGAGAAAAAAAATCCTACCTAACTACAGATTGTCACACTTATAAATACTAAGGTGTTATAAAAACTGAAGAATAAATGATGTTTGCACGAATCATAAAATATGTCAATGCATATGATATATAAAAAAGACTTTCTTAAAACTGAAGGCTGTCTAAAACTTCTTATGATAAGCTCCCAGAATATAAAATTAGCTGCAGACAGTCAATTACAGCTCACTACAGCGATCAGGTCCCACATGATGAAAATTAGATGAGATGGAATGAAACACGTTGGATAATGAAAGGAGATGAGATGGTTTTTAATAGATGAAATGAGGTCTGAAGGTATGAAGATATCTTAATGATGGATAATGGATTGAGATATGGCCTCTTAGCAGTGTAGTCCTATAGACAATTACTGAACTTCAAAATTCTGATATTTCTTAGGCTGCTCATTTCTACCTCACCAGGATTCTCAAGTGCATCACAGACCAACTTAAAAATACAAGTGTGAAACAACACCAAGACAGAAAAAAACATCTGAGTGTACTTGATCCACTACTGGATAGTGGCTCTATAATTATTCTGGAGGGGGTGAATGGTTTAAGGTATGCGACCATTCAGTAAGCAACATGAGAATCTCGCTCTGTAGTGCAGTGAGAGATTCTCATGTCGCCATTTTTATCATGGCGACATAGTAAATGCATGCTACCTTTTAAAGGTGAACCCTGGTTTTTAACCTCTGGCATTGGTTTTTCGGTTCCTGTCCTGAGCCTGTCCCTGATCTTTGGCTAGATTATCTGACCTTCCATTGTCTTCAGCCTGTCTCTGATAGGGTGGCCACGTTTCCATTCTGCCATTCAGGGACACTGCAGAGATGAGAACCGTAGAGTTTGTGTCCTCGGCTCTAGTGCAGCTATGTGGGAGGGTTCACTATACATCACTGGACATCAGTGGGCAAACCTCTGTTTCTTAGGCGCACCACACAGTTCTAAACACTAGAGGGAGAACTGACCATTAACTGCTGTGACAGAAAGTGATGCCTGTTGCAGGCTACAAGAAAAATAGTGATGCCTGTTGCAGGCTACATCACACCCAAAGCCTTACTGCCATTACACTGCAACAAAATTGCACTACAGCTCCTGTTTGATGTCAGGATCAAGGCTCAGTTCTCTCTCTAGTGTGTAGAGCTCTGTCTGGAAGCCATTTCCTTGTAGCCCAGCAGAGGCAGCACTTCCTGTCACAGTAGGCAATGGGCAGTTCTCCTAGTGATTAGAACTCTGTGCTCTGGAATCTAAATTCAGGGACTTTGTATTGTCCCTGAAGGAGGCTGCCAGGGACATGGGACACACATTTCAAATCAGAGACTGTCCCTGACAAACAGGGACACGTGGTCACCTTAGTGCCTGACATTTGGCTGTCCCTGACATTTGCTTCTTAGCTCCCTGCCCTGATTTTGGCCAGTCTCTCACCATTCTTCCGGTTTTCCCCCTTATCTGTTTTTGCTTCTCAGTTTGCAGGATGATCATACCTCTCTTAGCCTGCCCTCCTGTTTATATTATATTAGCTACTCTCCACTACCTCTTTCTACATTTCCACTCTGATTTCCAGCTATACCCCCATCCCGCCACTTACGGTCAGCCAATAACAATCTTCTCTCAGCTAATTTTGTGTTTACAGCCCTCTCACGTATCAGACCTTTTCCTCTCATTGCTCCTTACCTTTGGAATACTCTACCTCCCCCTCTGCACCACTGCACCTCTCTGATGGTCTTATCTATGGAACGCTCTACCTCCCCCTCTGCACCACTGCACCTCTCTGATGGTCTTCAAATCATGAAATAAACATATTCATTCATTTATTAGTTGTCTGCTAATCTGTGTTTACTTACTCACAGAGTCAATATTCAGACAGCTTACAGACTTTCGTGATGTGGGGTAGTAGTATTTGGAAGGAGCAATTAATGTTTGTAAATGAAAACATATATTTTATGGGGAGATTTTTCATTAGAAGCTATTAGAAAAATTATATTTTTTATCTTACTGTTAGCAACAGCAGCAATTAGAGTCCAAGAGCCATTGATTATATAATGCGCTCAGTGGAAAAGCTTTCCTAATAGTAACAGCACCACCTGTTGACTAAAAGAGAAAATTACAGGTTAATATAGAAAAAAAAGTTTAACCCCTAATGACCATTAAGCCATATTTAATCAGCCTTCTTTTTGTGCTTTATTGCTCTTATATATGGTCTAATATGGTTAAAGTTACCAGTGAGACCCAGCCATTCTACATAACTCCCATCCTCTGTTCTCTTCACTGGCTAACAGTAAAATGACAAATACGCTTCAATGTTGGTTTTCTTAACTATCTAAGAAATCAAGGTCCTAATGATATGAAGGGACTTCTGCTCCCATACACTCCCTCTATCTCTCTTTCTTTTAGGAGGTATGTGTGCCAGGAGTTGCTTAAAGGGATAGTAATACTTCGTTTTATATTTATTTTATATTGTAGGCTTTAAAAAAACATGAAGAACAATATAAGTCTTATCTCTCAAACCTTTATGGTTTGATAGATATTCACAAGCAAAGTTTCCCCTCCCACCCCTTTTACCTAGTGTAAGCCATCTCTTCTCAGATGTGGAATCCAGTCCATAGACCAGACAGATAACAGAAGGGGACAATCTTCTTCCTATGAGAACAATGAAAGCCCTGCCCCCCTTGACAAGTTTTTCAGGTTTTTCCCTTATCTTAATTGAAGATCGTCCCTCTCTGCAGTCTACCTGGGCACCTCCCTTCTTCTCTGGCTGAGCAGCGTTACATCAGTAAAAGGGTCGGGAGGGGGATACTTTGTCATTGAATTACTCTTGAACTACAACTCTGACAGAATTGAAATAACACTCTCCAAAGTCCAAATACTATGATGATTAATTGGAGCTGCTTTTAGTATGAAACATTACTATCCCTTTAACATCATCTGCTGCCTGAGGATTTTGTGCTTCTCCAGGGCTGTTGAACTGTCTCCCCCATACAGTCCAGGAAACCCCCCCCCCTCAGTGAAAACATATATAATCATTAGTGTTAAATTGGAAAGCTCGTCTCACTGGGAGAAAAGTGTTATATAAGTTATTATAATTAACCTTTTGGTTGCCAGAGGTGTTTCCAGTATATTGCAAAGCAGTGCATTGGACACCCCTCTGATATTCAAAGGGTTAAAACAGGACTGAGTGTGCAATCGGTAACCTTCCCATCCGTATCAAGAAAAGTCAAACCAGTTGTCTCAGTCAGCTGGAATCTCCTGGAAGGGAGTAGAAATGATCAATTATCTCTCCTTTGTTTCGCTTTAAATCGGTATCCTTTTGAAATGTCTCCTGCTGTCGGGTAACATACTTAAAATGGGAGACATAACAATCTTGCCAGCATCAAATGGGCGAGATTCTCATGTTGCGGGCTTAAGCGTCGATCACTTGAGTGCCCGCATCAAAAGGGCAAGATTCTCATAAACATACCTTGCTCATGTTTGTGTACACAGGTTTACTATAGAAATGTCGGCAACAAGGCAGGATATTACACCAAAATCACAGTGGAATAACAATAGGTTATTTGGGAAATTCCAGTTTGCTATCAAGCTACAAACCTGGCAAACACTGCTCTCATTTGAACTAATTGATAAAGATCCTTCCATCTATATCCTGGTTATAAACATCAAGAGCATGGGATTATGGGATGCAGTATGCCAGTGTAAACTGGAGAAAATATTATTAACCCCTTAAGTGCTTGAAGCGCATGCAATGCATTGATTAGTAATGTGATAAACACCTTTGTGGCACTCAAAAGTTAACAGATTTCCACCATATCCATTGACAATGAAACTATTAACCCTTTGAGTGCCAGAGGGGTACGGAATGCATTGCTTTGCAATGCATTCCGTACCCCTCTGGCACTCAAAGGGTTAACCCCTTGGATGATAGAGAAGTTGATGTATCTGGCATCCAAGGGGGTCAACAAAGAAAATTATTTAACCCTTTGAGTGCCAGAAGGGTACACAATACATTGTGTACCCCTCTGGCACTCAAAGTGTTAAAGTAATTTACATAATACTGATTTACAAAGAAGACCTGGAGAAATTCTGGAGCAGATCAGCTGCACCATAGAACTCTCAATATTCTCCTAGATTTAAGTGGGGGATTTTAAACCCTTAAAGATATAGTAATACATCCTTAAAGGGATAGTAATGTTTCATAATAAAAGTAGCTCTAATTAATCATCATAGTATTTGGACTTTGGAGAGTGTTATTTCAATTCTGTCAGAGTTGTAGTTCAAGAGTAATTCAATGACAAAATATTCCCCTCCTGCCCCTTTTACTGATGTAACACTGCTCAGCCAGATCAGAAGGGAGGTGCCCAGGTAGACTGCAGAGAGGGACAATCTTCAATTAAGATAAGGGAAAAACCTGAAAAGCTTGTCAAGGGGGGAAGGGCTTTCATTGTTCTCATAGGAAGAAGATTGTCCCTTCTGTTATCTGTCTGGTCTATGGACTGCATTCCACATCTGAGAAGAGATGGCTTACACTAGGTAAAAGGGGCAGGGAGGGGAAACGTTGCTTGTGAATATCTCTCAAACCATAACGGTTTGAGAGATAAGACTTATATCGATCTTCATGTTTTTTTAATGCCTACAAAATCCAATCAAGATAAAACGAAGTATTACTATCCCTTTGATGGAGGCTATAATATTGTAGGTATGCTTTGGTTTATTTATTTAAAGGGTTAGTAATGTCTTTTAAAAAAATGAAATATTGTAGCTATTAAAAAATAAACTAAAGGAACCCAGTCCCACCTCACAAGTCTTTATGATTTGAGAGATAGAATGTTTTAAAATTCCCCCCTCCCTCACCTTTCCCTCATGTCAGCTGTAAGCTGACAGCAGGAGATCCTGGTCCGGAACCGGCAGGCGGCTCTTCAGCACAGCAGAAATACAGCAATCTAAAAAGAAATATTTCAGTGGAATGTTGTACAAAGTGTGCTTGCAAACCAGGCACACTTTGTAGACCGTTCCAATGAAGGACTTCTTTTTAGATTTCTGCATTTCGGCTCTGCTGAAGAACCGCCTTGAGTCAGCTGACATGAATCTCCTGCTGTCAGCTTTACACCTGACACCAGTGAGGGGGGGATTTTAAAACATTCTGTCTCTCAAATCATAAAGGTTTGAGAGATGGGACTGGGATATTTTAGTTCATTTTTAATATCTTTTAATAGTAAGACATTACTAACCTTTTAACCCTTTGAGTGTCAGAGTGGTACAGAATGCATTGCAAGGCAATGCATTCCGTACCACTCTGGCACTCAAAGGGTTAATACATACACTATTATAGCCTCCATAAATTAAGTATTACTACCTCTTTAAATGTGAGAGGTATTGTTTTTAACCCTTTGAATGTTAAAGACGTCTCCACATTGGGGCAATACTACAGGGGGGTGCAGAGGGTACAGTTGCTCCAGAATCTAGGGGCCCCATCCACGCCAGCTCCAATAGGTTCTAGCTATGCCTATGTGAATTTATTTTTTGTAATAGGGGACACAAACATTTTTGCAATGGTGCCCTGCAAACGACTAGTTATGTCATTGCCTCCAATATGGTGCTTCTCAATGTGCAGGTGACTTCTACAGCATTTTCAAGTTTTAACCTTTTTGAGTGCCACAGGGGCATACAATGTATGGCTCTATAATGTTTTGATTACTCCACTGGCACTCAAAGGGTTAAAAGATGTATTGTCTGCCCCTTGTGCTACAGCTGATTTGCTCCGTTATTGCTTCATGCCGTCTTAGTACACCAAACCTGAACAAGTCTGTGTCCATCCCTAAGCTGTTTGTATAGCAGAAAACACGAACATCTGACCTTTACGCAGGTTCAGGGTCACAATACAGAATCCCAGAATCCATTTGTACACATTTCATGAAGGAGCAGGCCAGTGGTGTATTTAGGCTTTGTGCTGATCTAGGCCTGACTAAACTCACAAACCCACTATCATCACAGAGTCAGCTCAGTCCTTTGAAGCACATGACATCTCTGTCCCCAAACATCTTGCCCCAAGCAGTTTGTCTGTACCATCTTTGCACCCAAACAGCTTCCCAGTGTCATCCCCATATACCTTGCAAGTGCCTAAGTGTCAGCTTACCCGGCTGGAGCCTTGTAGCGTTGCTCTGTACCTCGTTCCCTGCAGCATGTGACAACGTATCATGCAACTTAAGGCATGCATACGCATGCTGGTTGTGCCGTGCCTCCTAGAAAAATTATTGAGCGGGCAGGCTCAATACTTGTTGCAATTCAGTTCAGGCGGGTGGGAGCGTCTGAGTGGGCGGGTAGTTGCAGCTTTTCATGCCCCCTCCATGTAAAGTGCTACCTGACCAGGCACACATTTTAGACCATTCCAATGAAGGGATTCCTTTTAAGTAATGAGATCTCATCACTTCTCAAGCACCACAGTGTCGGCCGACACGAATCTCCTGCTGACAGCTTTACAGCTGCCAGTAAGAGAGATCAAACTTTAAATGCCTGTATCTCTTAAACCATCGTGGTTTGAGAGATACTTTTTTTGCATTTAGCTCAGCTTTTTAAGCTCTTCTAACTGCAAAAAAACTTTTTTTTGGACGTTACTAACACTTTAAATGTTAGGTTATATAGCGATTTTTAAGCTCTTCTAACTGCAAAAAAACTTTTTTTTGGACATTATTAACACTTTAAATGTTAGGTCATATAGCGATTACTTTCTTGTTTTAAAACGTTATTTGGCCAAAATGTAATGATTAAATACTGCCCTGCACCCTACTTCCGGACAGACTGAGGTTACCAGCTCTGTACCGCAGTCTGTCACTCTTCTCTGCTCCCCTCCCTCTATCCAGGCTCATCTGATGACGGAGGCTTTCTGTATGTAAGCTGGAGCGGTCTCTGGCCAATGAGAGCACTCCAGCTTACATACAGAAAGCCTCCGTCATTGGAGGAGGCTGGATAGAGGGAGGGGAGCAGAGGCAGAGTGACAGACTGTGCTACAGAACTGGTAACCATAGTCTGTCCGGAAGTAGGGTGCAGGGAAGTATTTAAAAATTACATTTTGGCCAAATAGCGTTTTAAAACAAGAAAGTAATACAACATTCATCATAATCACTATATAACCTAACATTTAAGAGAAACTTGTATAGGGGTGATAGATCCCTTTGATCTGAACTTCCTGTTTTGCCTTCTAATACAAAGTATCACCCTGTATGCTCCCTCTTGAAACAAATGTATCTAATGTTCTCTTAAAAGTCATAGAGTGGAATAGTAAATTTGCCAAAATGTGGTTAACACACTGCCGTATTCTTTTATATAAATTATGATTTTAAAGAGCTGATGTAATGTGTTGTACCCTGGTGGCATACGCTCAACCAGCAGTTATTTTTCAAGAATAGCTGGGAAAGAGGGATAGCAATGTTTCAAAATAAGAGTAACTCCAATTAGTCTCATGAGTTCATTGTTGGGGTTTCTGACCTACAACACCTCTCTGATGACCTCATAGTGACTGACACATTCTGGAATCACTGTCCACCTGCAGTCACGTTTTCTTCATCTGGATCTTGTTAGGTTTCCAAAGTTCTCTTTTCTATTTTTTTTCTGTGCAAAAAAAACAAACAAACAAGTTAATCATAAGTTTATCTTAATAGGATAATAACCCATTATTTTAACTTTGTATATTCTGCAAGTGCATAAATATGTAAAATCAAATTGCCTTTATTTATTTATTTAGTTATTTTTTAATGTTCACATTTTTTTTTACATTTTTGTGTAGGGATGGGGGGAAAGTCCCATTTTGTTTTTGGCAATAATTTTTCTCTTTTTCACAGAAATTCCTCATTATGTTCTACATTTTAGCTACCGCAAATGAAGTTCCTGCAAGACCTTGGCAATTTCGGCTTACAGTTTCTATGGCAGCCAGAGTACACGCTGTAATACTTTGAAAACCCAGACCTTCCCACAGTGCTGTGAAGTTTTAGTACTCTGTTGTCTGTGTACATAGTGTATTCCTCGCCCACTGGTCCACTTATAAGTGGCGAAGTGAAGTTTCTTACCATATGATGTTTACAGCCCCCGTCTTCCCTCCTGCTCCCCAGAGCAACCCGCTCTCAGGATAAGCTTTATTTCTACCCACTGAAGTCCCCCGTCTTCCCTCCTGCTCCCCAGAGCAATCAGATGGGATAAAAAGCCTTACTTTTTCCACAGAAGACCCCATCGTCCCTGCGGGCGGTATGCTTGCATTTGCCGCCCGCTTCCTTCAATGGGCTGTCAGGACCTTTTGCCTCCAGCAATGGTAATACTCTGTGAGGTCAGGAATTACCATTGGCTGGAGGCAGAAGGTCCTGAGAGCCCATTGAAGGAAGCGGGCGGCAAATGCAAGCATACCGCCCACAGGGACGATGATTGCGCTGGGGAGCAGGAGGGAGTATGGGGGACTTCAGTGGGTAGAAATAAAGCTTATCCTGAGAGCGGATTGCTCTGGGGGGAGGGAGGGAAGGTTTTTGCCAGCTCTACATTTTTTTTAGTGAAAACAAGGGTGTGTATTATACATAGGCACTCTTGTTTTTCCTTAAAATCTTGGGTATAATATACACCTGCGTATTATACACAGGTGCGTATTATACCTGAGATTTTACGGTATGTACACAGACAACAGAGTACCAAAACGTCACAGCACTGTGGGAAGTTCTGTGTTTTCAAAGTATTACAGCGTGTACTCTGGCTGCCATAGAAAATGTAGGCCGAAATTGCCAAGGTCTTGCAGGAACTTCATTTGTGATAATGAAAATGTAGAACATAATGAGGAATTTCTGTGAAAAAGAGAAATATTTTTTTTTTATGAAAATTCTTGCCAAAAACAAAATGGGACTTTCCCCCCATCCCTACATAAAAATGTAAAAAAAATGTGAACATTAAAAAAATAAATAAATAAATAAAGGCAATTTGACTTTACATATTTATGCACTTGCAGCATATACAAAGTTAAAATAATGGGTTATTATACTATTAAGATAAACTTATGATTAACTTGTTTGATTGTTTTTTTTTATTTTTGCATACAAAAAAATGAGAAAAGAGAACTTTGGAAACCTAACAAGAGCCAGATGAAGAAAACGTGATTGCAGGTGGACAGTGATTCCGGAATGTGTCAGTCACTATGAGGTCATCAGAGAGGTCTTGTAGGTCAGAACCCCAACAATGAACTCATGAGATTACAGCCTTCAGCAAAGAAAAGAATTCATGGATCAGCCCTGCCAGGTGGCTCCTTAATTCATGTCAAATACTACAAACATAACATTTTCCTTATAATATTATCAAAATATTATTTTAACCCCTTAAGGACCATCTGAGTGGACCAAAGGGCGATTTTTTTTTTTTTTGTGCATTGGTTTCAGGGGACCCCGAGCAGCATGCAGCCGTGAAGGGACACCTGAAATCCATGATGTGCCAGGACCATCATTGTTCCTTAACCCCTTAAGGACCCATGACGGTCCTGGACCATTATGGGTTGTTATACCCTTAAGGACACATGACAGTCCTGGACCGTTATGGAATTCCGGGCTCCCCGCATGGCTGAACGCTGTTCAGGGAGTCCGGAATCGGATTCTTTAAAATGCTCTGTGGTCCTTAAGTGACCGCCGCATGCGTGTGCGGCTGGTCCTTAAGGGGTTAAAGGGATAGTAATGTTTCACAAAAACAGCAGCTCCAATTAATCTTCATAGTATCTGAACCATGGAGAATGTTATTTCATTACTGTGAGCGTTGCAGTTCAAGAGTAATTGAATGATAAAGTATCTCCCTCCTGTCCCTTTTACCTAGTGTAAGTCACCTCCCCTCAGATGTGGAATCTGGTCCTGGGACCGGACAGATCACAGTTAGGGGCAGCCTTCTTACTGTGAGCATAAGGAAAACCTTGCCCCCCTTGACAGGTTTTTCCCTTATGCCAACAGAAGATCGTCCCTCTCTGCAATCCATCCGGGCAGTCTTGCTGTTCTGAGGTGAGCAGTGTTACATCAGTAAAAGGGGCAGGAGGGGGATACTTTATCATTCAATTACTCTTGGACTACAACTCTGACAATAATGAAATAACACTCTCCATGACCCAAATACTATGAAGATTAATTGGAGCTGCTTTTATTTGGAAACACTACTATCCCTTTAAATGCAGGACTGCCGTGATGGTCCTGGCGCATCGTTGGTCCATAAAAGGTTAAGGGGATGTGCAACGCATTGCATTGCAATTAGTTACATACCCTTCTGGTCCTTAAAGGGTTAATAACAATGAATTCCAAGGAACACTGACACATTAAAATTAACTGGGGTTATATATACTCCAGTATTTCATGTTAGGCATCTGTAAAAATTCTGTTTGTTTTTTGAAGCATTAAAGGCATAGTAATACTTCGTTTTATCTTTATTTTATTTTGTAGGCATTAAAAAAACATGAAGAACAATATGTTATCTCTCAAACCTTTATGGTTTGAGAGATATTCACAACCAAAGTTTCCCCTCCCGCCCCTTTTACCTAGTGTAAGCCATCTCTTCTCAGATGTGGAATCCAGTCCATAGACCAGACAGATAACAGCAGGGGACAATCTTCTTCCTATGAGATCAATGAAAGCCCTGCCCCCCTTGACACGTTTTTCAGGTTTTTCCCTTATCTTAATTGAAGATTGTCCCTCTCTGCAGTCTACCTGGGCACCTCCCTTCTGCTCTGGCTGAGCATTGTTACATCAGTAAAAGGGGTGGGAGGGAGATACTTTGTCATTGAATTACTCTTGAACTACAACTCTGACAGAATTGAAATAACACTTTCCAAAGGCCAAATACTATGATGATTAATTAGAGCTGCTTTTAGTATGAAACATTACTATCCCTTTAAGTCTAGTCTTACACATGCTCTGTGGGAGCAGCCATTCCTGCCTTTTGCTGGACTCCCACTGATTGGGCTGAGACAACATAACAATACAAGAGCTGTGGGCACAAATCACAATCAGTAAATTGACTTTAGTTCTTATCTTTCAATACAAAGAGCACAAACAACAATAAATAGACAATAAATAAATGCTCTCGGAAGAGGACAATGAAAACATGCACTAAAAGCAAGTTTAGGATTATATTTTAGGAATGTAACATATGAATGATTAATTTCGCTGTAAGTTGATATTTCAAGTTGTATCAGAGTATTATATTTTTTGTGTTAGTGTTCCTTTAAGACTGTTGGGATAGAGATATGGGCATTCTAAGAATAAAATAATTCTGAGCTGTCTAGACAGGGAAATGACAGAACAGGACCGCACTCATTAGTTAAGCCAAAATCTGTTGAAGTAAAATCAACTTTATTGGAAAATATACGGACACTGTACAGCTGAATTACGTGGATATGCATTAAAGTTGATAAAGAGGTGATAAAGTGTATGATGACTTGTCCAGTGATATCACTTCTCCAATTCCTATACTATTCTATGGAGGCTATGCACTAAGATTTCTCCCACTTGATCAAATCCTAGTGCATAGGTTCCATAGAATAACATATGAATTGGAGAAGTCAGATCCACTTTATCACTGCTTTATCACACCTTAGTGAATCTCCCCCACAGAGTGCTTAATCACAATGATGTGTGTGAAATGCGTGAGACCATCTAGTTTTGCTGCTCGGTGTATGTTTGTATATTCTCCAATACAGTTGCTTTAACTTCATTGGATTTTGGATTAACTAATGAGCACTGTACGGTTCAGCTGCATGCACCTATGAGATTTGGTGACATGCACCGCAGCAGAGCCAATATAAGACGGTTAGTGTGCTATTATCGGTTTCCGCTACTTGATACTTTGTGAACTGATTATTGCTGCTGAACTTGCTAGGTAGGGAAATGGGCAGACTTGACAGGCCAACTGTTTCTCATTTGTGTTAAAATCTATGTTTCTATGATTTATTTGTCTACAGCATTGCTAATGAATGCAGCAGTGAGCAATAAATATTCACTGACAATGGGGTAAATTTACAAGTCCACCAAATCAACTCCATTGACATTAGCCACCATTGACTATACCCAGGGGTATATACTACAGCATATGACCACTTTAGTGCATACAGAAGCTCGCACTCTGCCATTGTTAACTGTCTGAGTGACACAGAGTAGCGTAATGCATTGCACACCCCTCTGGCACTCAAAAAGCTAAATCTTTAATTCCAACAAGTCCCTTAATCCTGCCACATAACATGTGCTGTAGAATGAAGGAAAGTTACACCTCTTCCTACGCACCTTGTATAGTACATGGAGCTGACCCTTTGAGTGCCAGAGGGGTACACAAAGCATTGCAATGTTTTGCATACCCCTCTGGCACTTAAAGGGTTAAACAAGACATAGCAGGAAGGAACACTATTAAAGTAACCATAGACTGCCTCATTGTTCTCCCCTTGGCAGAAGTGACGTCAAGGAGATCATTTATTAGCATTAGGCAGGGAGAGAGCTAGAAAATGGCTTCCGGCTCCTGTTGTCAGTCTGAATTGCATTGGTACGTTTCCCCCAAGGTGCTGTACTAAGGAAATGTGGGACAGTTCTGGGTCAAAACATAGCACTGCAGGGCACAATTAAAAATTACCTTTGATTTAAATGGCGGTTCACAATACATTCAAAACCTCTAGCACTGACTGGATTAACCTCTATGAAATCAATGTGAATTTTGTGAATGCGTGTTTGTTCCCTATGATGCCTGTTGTTTGCTTCAGAATCACTCACCTTTACATATTACATCAAGTGAAATGTTAAAGGTGTATATATAGGTATATACAAGGTCAATACAAAGACCTCTCTGGTGAGATTTTCATTCCAAGGCCTGATCAATAGCTAAAGGCCACTCCTTAAAGGGATACTAATGTTTCCCAAAAACAGCATCTCCAATTAATCTTCATAGTATTTGAGCCATGGAGAGTGTTATTTCAATACTGTCAGAGTTATAGTTCAAGAGTTATTGAGTGATAAAGTATCCCCCTCCCGCCCCTTTTACCTAGTGTACGCCACCTCCCCTCAGATGTGGAATCTGGTCCCTTGATCAGACAGATCACATCAAGGAACAATCTTCCTACTGTGAGCATAAGAACCCCCCCCCCCTTTTAGGATTATCCTTATGCTCACTAAAGATTGTCTCTCTCTGTGATCCATCTGGGCAGAGCAGTGTTACATCAGTTAAAGGGGCATAAGGGGGATACTTTATCATTCAATTACTCTTGAACTACAACTCCGACAGTATTGAAATAATTCTCCATAATCTCCATGGCTCAATACTACGAAGATTAATTGGAGCTGCATTTATTGTGAAACATTACTATCCCTTTAAGATTAGAGGAAAGCAGTATCAACTTCAGCAGAGGAAGGTTTTTTTTGCAGTAAGGTCTGTTAAATTGTGTAATTCTTTGAATGGTTGGTACAATGCATACATTTAAGAAAAGATTACATCCAGTTCTTTTAGGAGGTAACATACAAAGTTATACTGCTTGTTAGTAAATAAAAATGAGATTCCAGTAAATAGACAAATACTCATTTTGGTGGCAGGAAGACTTACATAATTCTAATTTTTCTGGGTTTTTTTCTATTTGTTTTTCTTTTTTTTCTACCTAATTTACTATATTACTATGTTACTATGTTAGGTCTAAAGGAGCTGACACTAGCATCAGACCAGAATTATCTTTTCCAATCAAGGCCTTTGCTAACTTAGCCACACATGCTGGATAACTAATATGATCTAGGTCTGGATTACATTGCAGCCAAATTCCTTATTGGCTGCCAAATTCATTAAAAAAAACATTCCTTTCATTCTGAACCATCACGCTCAGTAAGTCCAGAGACTTTGGTAGCTCACTTTTGAGGACATCAAGGGATACTCAAATGACCCATAGAACTTTACTGGAAATTGCCATCCAAGAGTTTTCATTGTAGCTGATCAGTATTTTTGATGTCACTTCCGCTCCCATTCCACCTGTCTCTGTTATTAAAATAATTACATTTCATGGTTTGAGAGCTTAGCCTTTTCCTGTTTGAATGCACATGCTTCAAAGAATCAGTAGCGATCTTATGCACAAAAGAAAAGAGGAGCAATTCACAGTGGTAAATAAATAAGAAATAAAGGTACAATGGTAAAGAAACAAATGGTAAAGGAATAAATGCACAATGGTAAAGAAATAAATGGTAAAGGAATAAATGTACAGTGGTAAAGGAATAAATGCATAATGGTAATGGAATAAATGCACAATGGTAAAGGAATAAATACACAATGGTAAAGGAATGAATGCATAATGGTAAAGGAATAAATGCACAATGGTAAAGGAATAAATACACAATGGTAAAGGAATGAATGCATAATGGTAAAGGAATAAATGCACAATGGTAAAGGAATAAATACACAATGGTAAAGGAATGAATGCATAATGGTAAAGGAATAAATGCACAATGGTAAAGGAATGAATGCATAATGGTAATGGAATAAATACACAATGGTAAAGGAATAAATACACAATGGTAAAGGAATAAATGCACAATGGTAAAGGAATGAATGCATAATGGTAAAGGAATGAATGCACAATTCTAAAGGAATAAATGCATAATGGTAAAGGAATAAAAGCATAACGTTAAAGGAATGAATGCATAATGGTAAAGGAATTATTGGATAATGGTAAAGGAATAAATGCACGATGGTAAAGGAATAAATGCATAATGGTAAAGGAATGAATGCATAATGGTAAAGGAATAAATGCACAATGGTAAAGGAATTAATGGATAATGATAAAGGAATAAATGCACAAAGGTAAAGGAATGAATGCATAATGGTAAAGGAATAAATGTACAATGGTAAAGGAATAAATACACAATGGTAAAGGAATAAATGCACAGTGGTAAAGGAATGAATGCACAATGGTAAAGGAATAAATACACAATGGTAAAGGAATAAATATACAATGGTAAAGGAATGAATGCACAATGATAAAGGAATAAATGCATAATGGTAAAGGAATGAATGCATAATGGTAAAGGAATAAATGTACAATGGTAAAGGAAGGAATGCATAATGGTAAAGGAATAAATGCACAATGGGGAAGGAATAAATACACAATGGTAAAGGAATAAATGCACAAAGGTAAAGGAATAAATACACAATGGTAAAGGAATAAATGTACAATGGTAAAGGAATGAATGCACAATGATAAAGGAAGGAATGCACAATGGTAAAGGAATAAATGCACAATGGTAAAGGAAGGAATGCACAATGGTAAAGGAATAAATGCACAATGGTAAAGGAATGAATGCACAATGGTAAAGGAATAAATACACAATGGTAAAGGAATAAATATACAATGGAAAAGGAATGAATGCACAATGGTAAAGGAATAAATGCATAATGGTAAAGGAATGAATGCACAATGGTAAAGGAATGAATGCACAATGGTAATGGAATAAATATACAATGGTAAAGGAATGAATGCACAATGGTAATGGAATAAATGCACAATGGTAATGGAATAAATGTACAGTGGTAAAGGAATAAATATACAATGGTAAAGGAATGAATGCATAATGGTAATGGAATAAATATACAATGGTAAAGGAATGAATGCACAATGGTAATGGAATAAATATACAATGGTAAAGGAATGAATGCACAATGGTAAAGGAATAAATGCATAATGGTAAAGGAATGAATGCACAAAGGTAAAGGAATAAATACACAATGGTAAAGGAATAAATGTACAATGGTAAAGGAATGAATGCACAATGGTAATGGAATAAATACACAATGGTAAAGGAATAAATGCACAATGGTAAAGGAAGGAATGCATAATGGTAAAGGAATGAATGCACAATTCTAAAGGAATAAATGCATAATGGTAAAGGAATAAATGCATAATGGTAAAGGAATAAAAGCATAACGGTAAAGGAATGAATGCATAATGGTAAAGGAATAAAAGCATAACGTTAAAGGAATGAATGCATAATGGTAAAGGAATTATTGGATAATGGTAAAGGAATAAATGCACGATGGTAAAGGAATAAATGCATAATGGTAAAGGAATGAATGCATAATGGTAAAGGAATAAATGCACAATGGTAAAGGAATTAATGGATAATGATAAAGGAATAAATGCACAAAGGTAAAGGAATGAATGCATAATGGTAAAGGAATAAATGTACAATGGTAAAGGAATAAATACACAATGGTAAAGGAATAAATGCACAGTGGTAAAGGAATGAATGCACAATGGTAAAGGAATAAATACACAATGGTAAAGGAATAAATATACAATGGTAAAGGAATGAATGCACAATGATAAAGGAATAAATGCATAATGGTAAAGGAATGAATGCATAATGGTAAAGGAATAAATGTACAATGGTAAAGGAAGGAATGCATAATGGTAAAGGAATAAATGCACAATGGGGAAGGAATAAATACACAATGGTAAAGGAATAAATGCACAAAGGTAAAGGAATAAATACACAATGGTAAAGGAATAAATGTACAATGGTAAAGGAATGAATGCACAATGATAAAGGAAGGAATGCACAATGGTAAAGGAATAAATGCACAATGGTAAAGGAAGGAATGCACAATGGTAAAGGAATAAATGCACAATGGTAAAGGAATGAATGCACAATGGTAAAGGAATAAATACACAATGGTAAAGGAATAAATATACAATGGAAAAGGAATGAATGCACAATGGTAAAGGAATAAATGCATAATGGTAAAGGAATGAATGCACAATGGTAAAGGAATGAATGCACAATGGTAAAGGAATGCACAATGGTAAAGGAATGAATGCACAATGGTAAAGGAATAAATGCACAATGGTAATGGAATAAATGCACAGTGGTAAAGGAATAAATATACAATGGTAAAGGAATGAATGCATAATGGTAATGGAATAAATATACAATGGTAAAGGAATGAATGCACAATGGTAATGGAATAAATATACAATGGTAAAGGAATGAATGCACAATGGTAAAGGAATAAATGCATAATGGTAAAGGAATGAATGCACAAAGGTAAAGGAATAAATACACAATGGTAAAGGAATAAATATACAATGGTAAAGGAATGAATGCACAATGGTAATGGAATAAATATACAATGGTAAAGGAATGAATGCACAATGGTAATGGAATAAATATACAATGGTAAAGGAATAAATGCACAATGGTAAAGGAATAAATGAACAATTGGAAAGGAAACTTCCCTTTGATTTACATGGTGATTTTTAACATTTTGTAGTGCCAGAGGGATATTCAAAGCATCACTTCTCCATTCAAGTGGTTAACCTTTTGAGTGCCAGAGGAGTATGCAACAAAAATGCTTTGAGTAACCCTCTGGCATTCAAAAGGTTAAATACCTGGGAGTTTGGGGAATATTTATGCCCCCCCCCACACACACACACACACTGCAATGACACAGAACTGCTCTTCAGTAAGGGTCCACCACTGCAAGAAGTCTGAGAATTGCTGCCTTGCTTCACTCTTGGCACCATATGAGATTGTCTGTGCCCACAGACTTCTTATCTCTGATAGTTATTTACCTTCTAGCATTAATATAAAACATTATACTTAATGTGTTTCTTAGAAATGTCATGTGAATGCAGCAGGTGCAGCTCTGGAATGTTTAACTGGGGAGATATCATTCATTTGTACAAATCACTCAATTTAATATTTCTGAGTCTTATCTTGCTTTTTAAGTAGCCAGAATAGACAGGATGTTTTTTGTTTTTTAAGGAAGACAACATTACTGTATTCAGGAGTTTAGTCCAGAAGTTGAGAACTACAACTCCCATCATTCACAACCAACTGTCAATAATCCCCAAGCACTAGCAATGTGAGAGACGATGTGGCTCTTCAGAGAGACATACATTTTCTGACTGATAGAGCCTTCTCTATCCTTAAGGACACCGGGGTAAATGTATGATTGTGAGCTAAATCAGCTGCTGGAATTGCCATGAAGTCCCTGCAACTGCTTAACTCCAATTTGTAAGTTAAATATACCATAACTCCTCCCTTTAATGCCACTTGCTCCAAGGGGAGTACAAGGGGCAAACTGTGGTCCTTCCTCTATACCTTGATTAGGCCTAATAAATATGGCATAGAGGAATTGGCACCGGTGTACACGACTTCCCTGTGCACACTATGGGGTAGGTATGTTAGGCTTGACGATAATAAACTCCAAAGCTAGTGGAGATTGTATACTGCTCTGCACTGCAGTGATCATACACTATATTGCATACCATCTATGAAGCAGATGACTTTAGAGACGAATTCAGTGTGGCTGAGCTGACAAATTACAACTTTTGCCCCACGGAGGCTGTTGAATTAATAAGAAAGGGAGTTATTATGAAGTCATCCAACTGCATCATAGGGGACAAATAAAAATCCCCATTTATTTAAATGTGGCTTTGAAGCTCTTGAATGTTAGAGAGGATATGTAAGATGCCCTTCTGGCATACTATTGGTCATTAATTCTTAAAGCAGACCAACCACCTCCACTAAAGTCATCCTGGATTACTTCGGCAGGTGGCGACTAGCTTACTAATCATTATTTTACCTCTCAAAAGTGCCCCAGAATAAAGTTATCCTTAAGCTTACGAGACCGGAAGCCAGGCATCACCACGTACATCTTGAATGCGCTGTCAGTCCTCTTCACCCTTCACAGGCATTGCACTGGGCCTATGGCTCTGGAAGAGACTGACGGCGCAGGCACAGAGGCTGCAGTAACCTGGGCGTCAGTCTTGGAACCTTAAGGATAACTTTATTCGTGGGCACTTTTGAGAGGTAAAATAATGATTAGTCAGCTAGTCACCACCTGCATAAGTATTGCAGGGTGACTTTAGTGGAGGTGGTAGTTCCGCTTTAACAAGAATTTGTGGAGATAAGGCATGTATGTATGGATTTTTTATGTTTTTCACTCTAATAGTCTGTTATCAGAAAAATGCCAGGTCTAATGAGTGAGATGTGATCTCAAACGTACTGTGAGATATGTATGGTATGTGGACTGAGTATTTGTTTTATTAGAAGATGTTGTAAATATTGAAGTATCTTATTATAGAAAATTAGGGTATTAATAGTTATGTAATGCTCTGGTTTACAAGGACTCTCAGTATATTTTCCTTTTTTTGAGTTTTAAAAGGTTTATTAAAAATATGCAGCAATACAAGAATAAGCAACAGAAAGTAGGATTACATAATGAGTAACATACATAGTAAGCAGCACAGTGGCTCAGTGGTTAGCACTGTTGCCTTGCAGCGCTGGGGTCCTGGGTTCAAATCCCACCAAGGACAACATCTGCAATGAGTTTGTATGTTTTCACTGTGTTTGCGTGGGTTTCCTCCCACACTCCAAAAAACATACTGATAGGTGAATTTAGATTGTGAGCCCCAATGGGGACAGGGACCAATATGAGTGTAAAGCGCTGCGTAATCTGTGTGCGCTATATAATAAAGGATTATTATTATTATAATGACAGACTGATATAATACATAATATCCGATAATAGCGCATTCAAGTCATTACTCCGTAATCTCAGAAGTAAGATAGAGAAAAAAAGGAAGAGAAAAGGAATGCAAGGGAAGAATAGAGAGAGAAGGGGGGAGAAGAGAGAAGAAGGGAATGAGAGAGACTGGGAAGATGGCGAGAGAGAAATAAAAATGTATAATAAAGGAGGGAAGAAATGCAAATGAAAAGAAGGGGAGGAGAGAGGGATCAAGGGAAGAAGAGTTGAGAGTAAGGATGAAATGGACCAACATCAAAAGAACAAAATGTGAAGAAAAGGCAATTCTCCAGATACATTGCCAGTCCTCCTGAGATAGAATGGTCTGCAATTCCCTTTCCCATGCCATAACATAGCTTGGCTTCACAAACAATGAGGGTGTGGTTAGGATGAAATAAGTCCATCCCAGGATGCCTCTAGAACGATTATTGGACAAAAGCATGAGTTCAAATATGATGAGGGAATCAGACCATCTGGGACCCTTACTGGTATGTTGGGTTAAAAGGGGGTGGGGCTTAATCATGAGTAGGAGGCGGGGATTAATGTCTATGTGGAAAAAGTGTAAGGAATAGGCTGGGGAAGGAGGAGAAGTGGGAGGGAAATGGAAGTTTACAGTGGGAGTGTTTTGAGGACACTTCCCCCTATGCTGCTGGTCAGTCCTGAAGGGTAAAAGTTGATAGACAACCCTGTGGCAGTCAGTGGGTTAAGTGTGTCCCTGATGGCTGCCTGTCCTCTGTCTTCTATGGCAAATGTTGACACCCATGCAAAAACTGAGCAATGAGGGCCTACCTTAACCCTCTGAGTGCCATTATCAGGGCTTAAAATTTGAAGTCCTTTGCTACTAGCTAGACCTGAAAAGTTACTCGCCACTGCAAGACATAACATACCCACCAGGGCTGAATTTCTACTCTCCAGGGCTAAATTTTCACTCGGCATTGGCTAGTGGCAAGTGGAAATTTTGAGCCCTGCCATTATGTTCCCCTGTTGCTGCATCTTCCCCTCAGAGGACATACTACAGGTCCGGCTTTAGGCCACTGGGAGTCAGAGGGAGCCACAGTGTGTGTGTGTATATGTATGTGTGTCACAGTGTGTGTGTGTGTATGCATGTATGTATGTGTGTGTGTGTGTGTGTCGGCCATGTTTTTTTTCTGTTTGAAGAGGAAGTTGAGGAAGGGCCAAAATCACACCCCCTTGTATCTCCACCAGTGTCAGTAGGAAGAAGATTTCTATATCTCCTCCTTACTGCCATCCCTGGGTATGCGTGTCTCCTGAGGAGACATAAATTATATAATGAGTCATTCTCTTCTATGTGTGTTTCTCCTGAAAAATTATATATAATTTATATATATATATATATATATATATATAGAGAGAGAGAGAGAGAGAGACATAGATATAGATAGACATAGATAGATAGATATAAAAAGAAAAATTGATAGGTGACAGGGACCTTGATATGAGCCATGACTGAGACAGACTAGATGAGATTTTGTAGAGGGCCAAGGCGACATCCCACTCAGTCAGTACTGTTGTGTACTTTACAGTAAAACACGCACACACAGTAGTTGAATACTGTCCAGCAAAAGCACAAGGGAGAGGGGGAAAGGAATAGGAGCAGTGCAGGGACGTGTAAGTAAAGTGGTAGTCCAATGATTGACCAGCTGTGGTTGCTGCAGCATGTACAATATCTCCTACAGAGATAGAGGTAGTTCCACCAAAAGTTCCACCACCACCATTGCCAGTAATATTAAAAACCATGTAAGAACACTGAAGATGACTTGTCACATTGTGGTGTGGGGATATGGAAGAAGGTGTAGCAGCTCAACCAACTGTTGCATCTGACAGTGAGACAAACGAGCACAGAAATACCTGTCGTGAAAATAGTAGCAATGTGGTAAAAGTAAAAATAAATTGTTTGAGACCTCTAAAAGACTAGAGGAATATAAAAGTAATGGCAAGAAGCTGCAGGCGATGCTGACAACCTAATGATGAATGATGATGATGTAGATATAGAATATATCCCTCAGTATCCTTTTCTTCTTCTTCAGATACAGATGAATTGAGAGTGAGAGAGATGATGATGATGATGACAAAGGCTCAGTCTTCCATGAAGTTCACATTTTGCAATACAAAATATGAGGGCATGTCGAATATAATAGGAGAAGAAAAATGGTGACAGAAAGTCAGAGGAGCACTGTGGTCGACTTTTCAAGGGGGAGGGGTTAAAATGTTTAATGTGAACAATATTTGTCGAATTAAAGTGGTGAAGGAAAGCACTGTAAGTTGGATTTGGAAGGGGAAGGGTTAATTTGTCAACTATGAACAATATTTGTCAGATTAATGTGGTGAAAGAAAGCACTGTAAGTCGACTTTTAGAAGGGGGGGTTAATATGTCGAGGGGGGCACTTTATGTCGGATTTCTATGCTGTATACTGTATTATACACTGCTTTTGTTCGAACAATGATGTTTTTGAAACTGTCCTTATGGCTTGTACGCCTCAAGCTCTGAGGGGCAGAGTTTCTGACTTAAATTTAACCACAAAACATGTGGTAATACTGAGTGTGGGTAATAGGATACTGATTGCACTTTGTTTTTAGTTGTTTCCTATAGGCTTTTATTAGACTGGCGGTAAGCATAATTACCGCTGATTTTGCTTTCAAAAGTCGGGTAATAGGATACTAAAACTGACTTAAAAAAAAACAACGCCTGTTTTATTTTTAGCGCTGGTAATAGAATCGAGCCCTAAATCTGCTCCCATTTTTACCTGCTCCTACACTGCGCACAATACATTTTATTACATACAAGAGCATAACACCCTGCCCCATCACCAGCTGAAAATGGAGGTCCCTACCAGGTGGAATACCATACTGCACACATGCTAGAGTATTTCTATGAGCAGAATAAGGCCATTAGCGAGTACACAATGCAAAACTGGAAGACTTTCCAGGGAGCATCTTTGTAACCTGGGCAATGGCAACTAATGTGTGATGTATGTGAGCTGCTGAAATCTTTTAGGAGGCAGCCATGCTGGTAAGTTGCATAGGGGCAGAAATGAACAAAATTCTTCCACTGATATACTTATTGCAGAAAAATCTGAGAAGCTTGGCTGAGGAATCTTACCATAATGACAACACAGACATACACCAGCTGGTCAAATATATGTTGGCATGGTTTGAGCAACATCCTCGCATAGTGTCCATTAAAAGCAATGAGGAATACATTCTTGCCACTTTGCTGGGCTCCTGCTTTAAACACAAACTTAAAGAATTTCTGCCAAAGTGCCATCACTTTGTCACGACAAGTAGTAGTGATGATCAGCCGAATCTCTCTGAGGAATCTCATTCTGTCAAACAATATTAAGATATGTTTTTAAATGTAGTGAAAGGTTGCATTGTGGAGGATGAGAGGGAGAACGTTAGGGCCAAAAGAAACTTCTAGACACCATAGTGAAAAGGAAAGCAGCAAAGAGTTTATACCAGCAGCAGCATTTGCTACATCAACCAGAATATCCAATTGCCATTCTGAACACATTGTGAATCATTGGTCTTAGGGGATTTCAAAGCAATGAGCTAGGTGAAAAAAATGTGGAAACAGCACTTTTTGTGGGAAATTATTAGCCAGAAAGGAAGTGCCATTATTTGCCAATTTTGGTTTGCAAGACTCAGGCTTGCAATAAGGTGTGTCCCCTCTTTTTCACAACCTTGTCACAAACCGTGCACAGTACAGCCACTGATGACTGGGGTAAGAGAAAGGTCCTGTTGTGTTCCCGTGAAAAAGTCTGCAAAAACTATGTTGTTGTCTGCTTTTTCGTAGGAGAAAAAGATGGTCGGATGACCCCCTAGGACACAGACAACTACTCACAGGACTGGAAACAACTGAAAGAGACCTACCTGTGGTATTCAGCTGGTGTTCGAATGAGAAGTCCAGATCGGAAGTCAACAACACAGTGGTGAGTTCGACGCAGAGTCTATGGATTTCAATGGAATAAGCTAGGCGAAAAAAAACTGAAAAACTGGACTTTTCACTGGAAATTTCACTGGAAATTATTCGCCAAGTGGGATGTGCTATTTTTCGCCGACTTTGGTTTTAGGCAAAAATTTTCACCCGGCCCTACTGATGACTACACTGTGCCTACCTCAAGGCATAAAAATCCCCCATGATTTGAGTGAGGGGAGAGGTGGAGTAGAACGGCCTTCTTCTCCAGAATCTTCATTTGCTGGGGCAGGTGATGCTGCTGCCTCACCATCATGACTGCAACTACCAGGATTATTGATGGCCAGTGGAGTAGGCCCACTGACTACTGAAGCCAGTCCAAAGTTGGCCATGGTGCTCAGACTGTGGCACAGTAGTCCTCTCATCACCATGCTTCTGCTGAGACAGATGAAAGTCTGCCAACCAGGATCACAAGGGAGGAACAAAGTTGGTGAACTCGCCCTCATTGGGTCTGGGGAATGTGGGCTCCCAGTCCCTTTAGCACTGATGGCACCACTGGTAGTGTTAGTGACACACTTCACCTCAGAGACTGAGTCACTAGCCTCAGGTTCCATCCAGCTTCTCTCTCTTTTTTTTTTTTTTTTTTTTACAACAGTGGTGGTGGTGGTCAGGCAGTACTATGAACCACTAAGTAACCACTTCATCTGTAATTATTTTTTAATATGTATGTATGTATGTATGTATCTTTATTTATATAGCACCATGCATGTACACAACGCTTAACAGAATTTGAAATAATACAATACAAAGATACAGAACAGGGTTAAGAGCATTAAGCTAAAGGGCAATCATTGCATTATTTTTGGGGGAAAGTGCAGCAAGGGAAACATACACTGGGAAAGGGACCCTGCCCCAAGGAGCTTACAATCTAATTAGAGTTCATGATGACATACAGAGACAGTAGGAGGATGATTATAAGTGCAAGTACAAGGTGTGGTGAAGGAAGTGCAGAAAGATTCTGATGTCACTATCGTTGTGCAAGGATGAGGATATTGCAATTGAGATGCCTCCTTGAGCAGGTGGGTTTAGAGAAGATGCTTGAAAGTGATGATTGTGGATGATTGGCGAATGGTGATAGGGAGGACATTCCAAAGTCGAGGGGCAGCCAGTGAAAAGCTTGTAGACGAGAGATGGCTCGAGTTGTGTAGGGAGAGGACAGGAAGAACCCTTGGGAAGACCGTAGGGTACGGGAAGGGGTGTAGCGGGAGATAAGAGCAATAATGTAAGAGGGTGCTGAAGAACACAGAGACTTACAGGAGAGGAGGAGAATTTTGTAAGAAATACGATACTTTATAGGTAGCCAATTGAGGGATTTCAGGAGGAGATGAGAGAGCAGGTATCTGGGAACAATATTTGATTTGAATATACTTCTCTCTCTATCTTTCTCACTCTCTCTAGCTCATGCACATACTTTGTCTCATTCAAATACACCACACTATAATGCGAGGAAGTATGGGTTTCTTTAGTATAGGGTCAGAAAGTTTTGCTACACCACATAACATAGGTGGGAAAAGGAACCATTCTTTCAAGATTTTCTGAGGTCTTAGCAAAACACCATAGAATCTATGGGTTTCTCTATGGCCTAAATTTACCACTGAAAAAGCAGATAGTCATGTGTATTCCTCAAAAGTTCACTAGGGTACCAAACTGGAGTTTTCTCCCATCCGTGCTAATTACTCCTCTTCCTCAGTCACTAGCTTTAGTGTCCTGTCTCTCTCTCTTTTTTTTATATTTTTTTTTAAGTGGTGGTGGTCTGGGGAATGTGGGCTCCCAGTCCCTTTAGTGGTGGTGTCGCTACTAGTGTTAGTTACTGACTTCTCCTCCTCAGATATTGAATAACTAGCCTCAGGGTCCATCCAGCTTCTCTTTTCTTTTACAACAGTGGTGGTGGTGGTCGTAGTGTCAGCTAGCACTATAAACCACTAAGTAAACACTTTCTTTTTTTTTCTCTCTCCCCTAGTCTGTCTCCTTCCTCTGTGCACTTTGCTAAAATACACCACACTAGAGTGCAGGAAATTATGGGTTTACACCAGGGCTCAAAATTTCCACTCGCCACTAGCCAATGGCGAGTGAAAATTTAGCCCTGGCGAGTAGAAATTCAGCCCTGGTGGGTATGTTGTGGCTTGCAGTGGCGAGTAACTTTTCAGGCCCGGATAGTAGCAAAGGACTTAAAATTATAAGCCCTGTAAAGTTTACACAGTATATGGGGGGAGTTTTACATCACTGAGTAACATGGGAAGGAAATGGAATAATTTTCACCAATTTTTTCTGTGCTCTTAGCAAAAAGGTAGAAAATCTACATATTTTCTACATATTCCTTCCTGGAAGGAAGAAAAACATATTTTCTTTAGCAATATTTCCCACAGGAACAATTTTCCTATTCCTATTCCTAGTCACCACTAAATGTAACACCCTAAAGACATTTTATATTAAGATTAGTGTTTATGATTGTCAGTGGCTGTTTACTGGTATAAACACTGGCAACAGCAACTAGTGACATTGTAAGAGGAGAATGGGTGAGCTGAATAATGAGAGGACCACGTTTATGTTTCAATTATTTTTTTTTTTATTTTGTTTCTGAGCATCTCTAACAATAGACTAACATTTCCTCTACCCTGCCAGTATTACTTACAGTACACATAATTTAATGGTCAAAAACTGGACGTTTGTCATATAATGTGATGTTTCGTAGGGAGTGTATTACCCTGAAATTTAAGACTGTATAAGATGGCTCAGTTGGTTAATGCACCACCTGTAGAATCTGTTCAGGTTCTATCCCCAGCAATGTCACTCAGCCTTTCATCCTTCCGAGGTTGATTAAATGATTACCATTAAATTGGGTGATAATATCTATACCCCCAAAACAAACTTGAAAATGAGACACAATTTCAAGGAATCCTTCCTGGTAAAGTACTTTTGATATTATTATATTGACCATATAGATCCAAGTGGACCTAGTCTGGATCAAACTAACAGTACCATAGGGGCCTCTTAAGAATTCCTATTCATTTAAATGGGACTTCTAGCACACTGAATGCTTCACAATGTGTTAGAGACCTCTCTAACATTCAAAATGTTAAAAGGTCAACTTAAAACAATGGGAATATTGTGAATTCTTATTTGTCCCTGTGGAGACATAGGAGGTTAACACCTTGTGTCCCTGTGATGTGCCAGGAATGTGGAGTTAAAGACAGGACATTTGCCATGGACTTTTCCGGTAAAAGACTGAATTTTGCTTACACTCTGTGTGGTGACATTTACTTGAGGACTATTGTGAAGACACCGGAGGTGAACCCCTAGGGTCTCCCTACTGCCAAATGTTGCTGTTCCACAGCTATCCCTACCACTGTGGATGTGTTATTCTGTGTTCCCCTGTATATGCACCTCTGTGCTTTTATTTGGTTTTGCATTCTTTGTACATAGGATTCTGATGCCTTAAACTGTCACTCTTAGGGCTTGGGACAGAAAGCCTCCTGTAGAGTGAAATACTAATTGACCCCTGTTATGAGAGCAGTTCTCTGTCAAGGACCTCTTCCTGGATTGGAAAGGAGGGTCTAATTGGAGACTACAGTACTGTCCCTGATTGGTCCCCTGGGGCTCCATCTGAATAGACAATGTGTCAAACCTGTTCCAAGCCTATGTGCACAAGGATGCCATCTGTGAGTGTATAAAAGGCAATGTTCCCTCCAAATAAGGAGAGTTCTTTTTCTGTTTCTGCACAGGAAAATGAAGTAAGGTTACTCCACTTTCCTTTGCACCTTGTTTGTTTATAGTGTTAACCCATTGAGGACAAAAGGGGTGTGCAACACATTGTGACTTAAAGGAGCAGTTCTCTTTTTTATATAATAAATATATACTGTATGGTGTTTCATGTTGAGTAAAATAAGGGTACTCCCACTGCTGAGAGATGCTTATTTCCAGAGTTATTACTGTTTAAACCTGTGTTTTTTACATTAGCAATGTCCTCTAGTAGTCAAATTCCAATTAGTTATTCTGTTACATTCTAATGGAGAGGAAAGTTAGTGACCTTCAGTTCACCTTAGAATGTGATAGAAACTGCTGAGTCACTTCCTGTCAGTTAGAACTATCAGGAAATAAACACAGTAAATTCACTTCCTGGTTATACAAACTGTTACAAAGTTTGAATAAAACATCTGACAGCAGTGGGAGTAACCTTACATAGTAACATAGTAAATTAAGTTGAATAAAGACACAAGTCCATCAAGTTCAACCTTCTCCTCATACCCCAGTAATTGTATAGCTTTCCTGCTACCAAATAAGTTAGTCTTTATCAGACCTTCCTGATCTGCCTACTAATAAACAGTATAACTCTGTATGTTCCATTTGGACAGAAATGTATCTAATCTTCTCTTAAAAGTATCCATTGTATCTGCCATAACCACCTCCTTGGGCAATGAATTCCACAATTTAACAGACCTTACTGTAAAAAAACCCTTCCACTGCTGAAGTCTAAACCTCCTTTCCTTTAATCTCAAGGGGTGTCCCCTGGTCACCTGATCAGGCCTTGGAATACATAGCTCACCGCAGAGATCCTTGTATTGACCTCTCACATATCTGTACAATGTGATAAGGTCTCCTCTTAGTTGTTTTTTCTCTAGACGGAAAAGTCCTATAACGTAGGTTTTCATAAAAAAAAGTTTACTGCTCCTTTAATGTGGTGCACACTCCTCTGGTCATCAAGCGGTTAAACAATGAACAAAGGAAACAAACTACTTGAAACATCCATCTACTTCCCCACTGCCTT
The DNA here is from genome assembly GCA_037306005.1 of Rhinophrynus dorsalis. Taxonomy (NCBI): domain Eukaryota; kingdom Metazoa; phylum Chordata; class Amphibia; order Anura; family Rhinophrynidae; genus Rhinophrynus; species Rhinophrynus dorsalis. The sequence continues at coordinate 45,223,708 of CM074722.1, forward strand.
TCCCTTGTCGCAAGCAGTGCAGAGGACCATTTTCAGAGTAGATAGCTTAGTAAATTAGTATGAAGCAGGAGTAGCCCTAAGAAATCTGCCCAGGGTACTATTTTAGAGAGGAACCATAGAAGAAAATCTCCCTTTTAGTACAGTAAGTTTTTATAGCACACAAAAGGAAGGGTGTACTAATATGATTTTCTAAGATAGTAGGAGCTGGAAGGGATTCCTTGTTCTATGCCTGCCTACTGCCAATTTACTAAGCTACCTGCACCAATAATGGTCCTGTGTATGTATGCTGCTTGCTCAGAAGGGGAGAGCAGTGGAAATCTTTCTATGTATACTTATGAATCATACAATGCGTTCTGTTGTATCCGTACAACTTGTATTTTAACATCAGTTTTCCTGTAATGCTGTCAGTCACAGCTGCTTTGTACCAGAGAATATCCTTGCATCCTATAGTAGTTCTTTTGAAGCATCAGGGCCACTACAGACAGCAGTCCAAAAATGCAAAGGGTGACCACGAAGACTGAGGAAGAGAAGGTGAAGTCATCCTGACTGTGCTGACTTTGGTCTCCTGCAGATAAAAAGAAATGTATGATAAGGGGCATTGCTATGTACTGGCTGAGTTGGCTGAAGCCCCAAGTCTCAATATTAAAACCTGGGGTCTTGTTACCAGTTTAGGGCATGTACTGGTGCTAACATTTTAACTAGAAACATAGAATTTGACAGCAGGTAAGAACCATTCGGCCCATCTAGTCTGCCTATTTACCTACTGTAAAAACCTCAAACCTTGTTTGGTCTTTGGTCTTGTCTTATGTTCAGGACAGCCTCATGCCTATCCCATGCATGCTTACATCCCCTCACTGTATTAACCTCTACCACTTCTGCTAGTAGGCTATTCCACTTATCTACCACCCTCTTAGTGAAGAAAAACTTTCTTGCATTACATCTAAACCTCTGTCCCTCTAGTTTTAGATGCAACTGGGAATGATGGTAGTTGTAGTCCAACAGCCGCCAGCCGCGGGCAGGCCCCATATTGCCCACTCACAGCTTAGAATGCCTAGTTTTATGGGATTCTCAGTTGTACTGACCACTCCCATCACATTGGTGTCTAGGTGTAGCCGAAACAGTTCCAATGTCCCTGCACAAGACAATGGTTTATGATGGCTACTTTAAAGGTATAGTAATGTTTCACAAAAACAACAGCTTCATAGTAATCGTCATAGTATTTGAGCCAAATAGAGTGTGATTTCAATACTGTCAGAGTTATAGTTCAAGAGTAATTGAATGATAAAGTATCCCCCTCCCACCCCTTTTACCTAGTGTAAGCCACCTCCCCTCAAATGTAAAATCTGGTCCTGGGACGAACAGATCACATCAAGGGACAATCTTCTTACTGTGAGAACAATGAAAACCCTGCCCCCCTTGACATGTTTTTCCCTTATGTTAAATGAAGATTGTTCCTCTCTGCGATCCACCTGGACACCACCTTTGTGTTCTGAGGTGATCAGTGTTACATCAGTAAAAGGGACAGGAGGGGGATACTTTATCAATCAATTACTCTTGAACTACAACTCTGACAGTATTGAAATAATACTCTCCATGGCCCAAATACTATGAAGATTAATTGGAGCTGCTTTTATTGTGAAATGCTACTATCCCTTTAAATAGCAGTTTATGCATTAATTTGGTCAGTTTACGTACCAATTCTCTTATTCCTCCATTGACCATCTTATTTTCCCATTCTGCTTATTTCATAAAAGTTATACCCTAAGGGTATTTTCAGTGCCAAGCAATAGTGAATGTGGCTGAGAGAGGGATCATAGGTGGTGTTAAGGGTATCTGGATTGGTGTGTGTACATAAAAAAAACAACACAACATAAATTACCATGTTTCAATACAATGGGCCCTTGAGATAACCTTGCAGAGCTCAGTTGGGTATTAGAGCTGTGGACATCACGTCTGTGCCTCTGGCTGATGCAGCCCTGAGTGCAGCGGTTTGGGGCTGTGCTGTTATGGCAGATGACGACATTACAGGATAGATACACCACCTGGAAGTCACCAAACCTGAACATGTGAAAACTAAAGTGCTGTTCTCTCTGGTCCGACACTGGGTATTCTTGTAAAGTGGAGTCCTGGGAACACCTGGAAATGAAATGGAAATAATAGACAATGATTATAACTGATAGTTTACTACCAGTCTCTCCAGCCAATCCAGACACAACATTGGGTTAGGACGTCCCTGGTCCACCCAGTGCAGCTCTCTGCCCAGTCACTTCAGCTGCAGTGAGTCATACAGATTGCTGTTTGTGTATAAAATAATGCCAGGTTGTTCAGTATTGTGTCTTTAAGTGCCTTCCCCCTCCATCATCTCTTACCGCTATACTTTAAAGTATTATGGATGAAGAGCGTGCATCAAAATACAGTGTAAAATATGTTGCAAGCATCAAAACAGTGCACTAAAAATATTGCAGTTAAAAAATGTGTCCTTACCCTAACCTAATCTGGCCTAACCAAAAACACCTCCAAAGCCTCAGAACTGTACATTTAACTGGATACCTATTACCCTAACCTAACATAACAGACAGAATAACATTGTTCCCTAACTTACCAGTATTACCCTAACCTAACCTAACAGATAGAATAACATTGTTCCCTAACTTACCAGTATTACCATAACCTAACCTAACAGATACGGAATGACATTGTTCCCTAACTTACCAGTATTACCCTAACCTAACCTAACAGATACGGCATGACATTGTTCCCTAAATTACCAGAATTACCCTAACCTAACCTAACAGATACGGCATGACATTGTTCCCTAAATTACCAGAATTACCCTAACCTAACCTAACAGATATGGAATGACATTGTTCCCTAACTTACCAGTATTACCCTAACCTAACCTAACAGATATGGAATGACATTGTTCCCTAACTTACCAGTATACCCTAACCTAACCTAACAGATACGGAATGACACTGTTCCCTAACTTACCAGTATTACCCTAACCTAACCTAACAGATACGGAATGACATTGTTCCCTAACTTACCAGTATTACTCTAACCTAACCTAACAGATACGGAATGACATTGTTCCCTAACTTACCAGTATTACCCTAACCTAACCTAACAGATACGGAATGACATTGTTCCCTAACTTACCAGTATTACCCTAACCTAACCTAACAGATACGGAATGACACTGTTCCCTAACTTACCAGTATACCCTAATCTAACCTAACAGATACGGAATGACATTGTTCCCTAACTTACCAGTATTACCCTAACCTAACCGATACGGAATGACATTGTTCCCTAACTTACCAGTATTACCCTAACCTAACCTAACAGATATGGAATGACACTGTTCCCTAACTTACCAATATACCCTAACCTAACAGATACGGAATGACATTGTTCCCTAACTTACCAGTATACCCTAACCTAACCTAACAGATACGGAATGACATTGTTCCCTAACTTACCAGTATTACCCTAACCTAACCTAACAGATATGTAATGACATTGTTCCCTAACTTACCAGTATTACCCTAACCTAACCTAACAGATATGGAATGACATTGTTCCCTAACTTACCAGTATACCCTAACCTAACCTAACAGATACGGAATGACACTGTTCCCTAACTTACCAGTATTACCCTAACCTAACCTAACAGATACGGAATGACATTGTTCCCTAACTTACCAGTATACCCTAACCTAACCTAACAGATACGGAATGACATTGTTCCCTAACTTACCAGTATACCCTAACCTAACCTAACAGATACAGAATGACAATGTTCCCTAACTTACCAGTATACCCTAACCTAACCTAACAGATACGGAATGACATTGTTCCCTAACTTACCAGTATTACCCTAATCTAACCTAACAGATACGGAATGACATTGTTCCCTAACTTACCAGTATTACTCTAACCTAACCTAACAGATACGGAATGACATTGTTCCCTAACTTACCAGTATACCCTAACCTAACCTAACAGATACAGAATGACAATGTTCCCTAACTTACCAGTATACCCTAACCTAACCTAACAGATACGGAATGACATTGTTCCCTAACTTACCAGTATTACCCTAATCTAACCTAACAGATACGGAATGACATTGTTCCCTAACTTACCAGTATTACCCTAACCTAACCTAACAGATACAGAATGACATTGTTCCCTAATTTACCAGTATACCCTAACCTAACCTAACAGATACAGAATGACACTGTTCCCTAACTTACCAGTATTACCCTAACCTAACCTAACAGATACGGAATGACATTGTTCCCTAACTTACCAGTATTACCCTAACCTAACCTAACAGATACTGAATGACATTGTTCCCTAACTTACCAGTATACCCTAACCTAACCTAACAGATACGGAATGACATTGTTCCCTAACTTACCAGTATTACCCTAACCTAACCTAACAGATACTGAATGACATTGTTCCCTAACTTACCAGTATTACCCTAACCTAACCTAACAGATACGGAATGACAATGGTCCCTAACTTACCAGTATACCCTAACCTAACCTAACAGATACAGAATGACAATGTTCCCTAACTTACCAGTATTACCCTAATCTAACCTAACAGATACAGAATGACATTGTTCCCTAACTTACCAGTATTACCCTAACCTAACCTAACAGATACAGAATGACATTGTTCCCTAACTTACCAGTATTACACTAATCTAACCTAACAGATACAGAATGACACTGTTCCCTAACTTACCAGTATACCCTAACCTAACCTAACAGATATGGAATTACATTGTTCCCTAACTTACCAGTATTACCCTAACCTAACCTAACAGATACGGAATGACATTGTTCCGTAACTTACCAGTATACCCTAACCTAACCTAACAGATACGGAATGACATTGTTCCCTAACTTACCAGTATACCCTAACCTAACCTAACAGATACGGAATGACATTGTTCCCTAACTTACCAGTATACCCTAACCTAACCTAACAGATACGGAATGACATTGTTCCCTAACTTACCAGTATTCCCCTAACCTAACCTAACAGATACAGGACAACAATGTTCCCTAACCAGCCAGTATAACCAAAACCTAACAAGAAATGCTGGGAGACACTGTTTTACCTTAACCTAACCTAAAAGATACTGGGTGACATTGTTTTTTTGTTGTTTTAACCTAACTAAACCTAACCTAACAGATACTGGATGACAATCCAGTAAACTAGTCTAACCAATACATTAAAAAGGTTAGTAATGTTTCACAAACAGCAGCTCCAATTAATCTTTATAGTATTTGGGCCATGGAGAGTGTTATTTCAATACTGTCAGAGTTGACGTTCAAGAGTAATTGAATGATAAAGTATCCTCCTCCCACCCCTTTTACCTAGTGTAAGCTGCCTCCCCTCAGCTGTGGAATCTGGTCTTAAGACCAGACAGCTCACAGCAAGGGACAATCTTCTTACTGTGAGAACAATGAAAGCCCTGCCCCCCTTGAAAGGTGTTTCCCTTATTGAATATTGTCCTTCTCTGTGATCAATCAGGGCAGTCTTGCTGCTCTGAGGTGAGCAGTGTTACATCAGTAAAAGGGGCAGGAGGGAGATACTTTATCATTCCATTATTCTTGAACTACAACTCTGACAGTAGTGAAATAACACTCTCCATGGCCCAAATACTATGAAGATTAACTGGAGCTGCTTTTATTGTGAAAAATTGATATCCCTTTAACCCACTGAGTGCCAGACATGTATCCAACTCATTGAGTTGCACCGTGAAGAATACCTCTGTGGCACTCAGAAGGATAAAAAAAATAAAAAAATGTTCATTAGTGTTACATTACTCATAATAAATTCCTTCTAACAGCACTGAGAAAAAGTATACTTATATGCAGTTTGCTTATATGTGTGTTTTTCCCATAGAATACCTCTATCTCCTCAGACCATTACTTTCCTCCCAAGTGTCCCTCTTTAGGAGGGACAGTCCCTCTTTTGGACCCAAATCCCTCTGTCCCTCTTTTCCATCCTGATGTCCCTCTTTTTAGGAGATCAGATTGCATGGTGTGTATATAAGTGTATCATATTGCTCTACAGCAATAAAATTCACATTATTGTTTGTTTAAATGTTAGTATATGTGTTTATACATTATTCTGTGTAAATAAAATACTTAGATCTTGCTATAAGTCATTTATTTGGTTACACAAGAAGGTGTCAGTAGGTCATGAAATAGCCTAAAAATTCTATATAATGCCCCACCCACCAACCACGCCCCTAGCAACACCCCCTAAAACACAAGTGTCCCTCTTTGACAATTTGAATTGTTGGGAGCTATGCCATTAGGAGGCATTTGAACCCAAGAATAAGGCCATTCATTGATAAATACGTAAATCGAAAATACCAGAAACTGCTTGTTTTTCTTACTGTTTGCAGTTTACCTTTAGTAAAACAAAATCCTGCGTCGTAGTTGTCATAATGACAGCTCAGTAGTGATGATCGAGCACCCCAATGCTCGGGTGTTCGGGTGCTCTGACCGAGCGCCCCCGGAGGCTCGAGTGCTCGGCCGAGCACCCGAGCCCCATTGAAGTCAATGGGAGGACTCGAGCATTACACCAGGCACCCCCTGCTCTGATGAGGGGAGGGTGCCTGGTCCATAGGAAAAGGGCAGAAAATGATGGAAACACCACAGAAATGGTTCAGGGACAGCATAGGGAGGATGTCTGGATGCATCTTGGACTCCAACGTCGCTGCTGGGAACGATCTTTCGCCCGTAGTACGCCATTTTTACAGACTGACCGTAAAACACACAAAAAGGAAGATAAAAACGACTTTAGGCGAAAAATTGTTACCAAACAGTATTTGCTGTATATTTACTTGTATATCATCTGCAAATTCTGCAAAAAATTTCATCGATTTTTCGGAACTGGGGCCATGATTAAGAGGGAAACGTGCGCAGAGGCAAATTCTCCCAAAAATGTCCTTGATTTTTCTGAACTGAGGCCATGATTAAGAGGGAAACGTGCGCAGAGGCAAATTCTCCCAAAAATTTCCTCGATTTTTCTGAACTGAGGCCATGATTAAGAGGGAAACGTGCGCAGAGGCAAATTCTCCCAAAAATTTCCTTGATTTTTCTGAACTGAGGCCATGATTAAGAGGGAAACGTGCGCAAAGGCAAATTCTCCCAAAAATTTCCTTGATTTTTCTGAACTGAGGCCATGATTAAGAGGGAAACGTGCGCAAAGGCAAATTCTCCCAAAAATTTCCTTCATTTTTCTGAACTGGGGCCATGATTAAGAGGGAAACGTGCGCTGAGCCGACCATCTAAAACATTATGGGTGAGGGTCTGCTGCGGAGCTGACCATCCTAAACATTATATGTGAAGGCCCGCTAGTGAGCTGACGCTATAAAACATTATATGAGAGGGCCCGCTAGAGAGCTGACCCAATAAAACATTATATGAGAAGGCCCGCTGGTGAGCTGACCTATACAAAAATTGTCAAACAGCGCCCGCTGGTGAGCTGGCCCTATATAAAAATTATGTCACAGGGCCCGCTGGTGAGCTGGCCCTATATAAAAATTATATCCCAGGGTATATGGAAGAGAGTCAACCATATACCCATTTTTTGGGTGGAAGGGGTGAATGGGAATACAGGGTATTCCCATCATTGTAAATAACATATCTAAAGTGACTTTATGTTCCCCCGGGGCTTTCCTCCAGTGGAGTGGAGAAGTCAGGGGAAATCCAGGCCTTGTTCATTTTTATAAGTGTCAACCTATCAGCATTTTCGGTGGAAAGGCGGATACGCTTATCTGTTATGATGCCACCAGCAGCACTAAATACCTGCTCAGACAGAACGCTGGCGGCAGGGCAGGCCAGCACCTCCAAGGCGTAGAGTGCCAGTTCATACCACGTGTCCAGCTTGGACACCCAGTAGTTGTAAGGCACAGAGGGATCATTGAGGACGCTGACACGGTCTGCTAAGTACTCCTTCACCATCTTCCAAAACTTTTCCCTCCTTGTGACACTAGGCTGCGCATCAGGGTGAGGGTGCTGGCGGGGTGTCATGAAGGTGTCCCACGCCTTGGAGAGTGTTGCTCTGCCTTTGTCGGAACTGCTGTGTGCTCCCCTTTTATCCCCTTCTCGGTTGGCCAAGGTAGCACGTACTCTGCCGCCAGCGTTGTCAGATGGAAAATTTTGGAGCAATTTTTCGACAAGAACCTTCTGATATTGCACCATTTTGCTTGTCCTCTCCACCGGAGGAATGAGAGATGAGAAATTCTCTTTGTAGCGGGGGTCCAGAAGGGTGAACACCCAGTAATCCGTGTTGTTTAAAATGCGTATAACGCGTGGGTCACGGGAAAGGCAGCCTAACATAAAGTCAGCCATGTGTGCCAGAGTACCAACAGGCAAGATTTCGCTGTCCTCACCAGGAGGATGACTCTCAATCTCCTCATCCTCTTCCTCCTCTTCTGCCCACCCACGCTGAAGAGATGGAACTAAAGTTCCATGGCTACCCTCTGTAGCGGAGGCAACCGTGTCTTCCTCCTCCTCCTCCTCCTCCGCCTCCTCCAATTGTCGCTGAGAAGACGAAGTGAGGGTGCTCTGGCTATCACCTTGTGTAAGCTCTTCCTCCCGCATTTCCACCTCTTCCACATGCAAAGCGTCGGTTTTAATTGTGAGCAGCGAGCGTTTCAGTAGACACAGAAGTGGGATGGTTACACTGATAATAGCGTTATCGCCGCTCACCATCTGTGTCGATTCCTCAAAATTGCGTAAAACCTCGCAGAGGTCTGACATCCATTCCCACTCCTCACTTCTGATTACAGGAAGTTGAACGGAGAGGCGACGACCGTGTAACAGCTGGTACTCCACTACTGCCCTCTGCTGCTCACAAAGCCGGGCCAACATGTGGAAGGTGGAGTTCCAGCGCGTGCTCACGTCACACAGCAGCCGGTGAGCTGGCAATTGTAAGCGCTGCTGCAGCTTCAACAGGCCGGCTGAAGCTGTAGATGACTTACGGAAATGTGCACACACGCGGCGCACCTTGGTCAAGAGATCATGCAAATTGGGGTAGGTTTTTAGAAATCGCTGAACCACTAAATTAAATACATGCACTAGGCATGGTACGTGTGTGAGCTTGCCGAGCTCCAAAGCCGCCACCAAGTTACGCCCATTATCACACACAACCATGCCTGGTTGCAGGTTGAGTGGCGAGAGCCACTGCTCGGTCTGGTGACTAATCCCCTGCAACTGCTCTGAGGCCGTGTGCTGTTTGTCCCCAAGGCAGATCAGCTTCAGCACGGCCTGTTGACACTTCCCCACTGCAGTGCTACACTGCTTCCAGCTACCGGCTGATGGGTGAGTGGCGCTGCGCGCAGAGAATTCGGAGGTGGAAACGGAGGAGGAGGAGCCAATAACGTAGGTGCTGGCGGAAACCCTGATGGAGGTAGGGCCCGCAATCCTCGGCGTGGGTAGCACCTGTGCCATCCCAGGGTCCGAGTCGCTCCCAGCCTCCACGACATTCACCCAGTGTGCCGTCAGGGAAATGTAGCGGCCCTGGCCACAAGCACTTGTCCATGTGTCAGTCGTTAAGTGGACCTTCCCAGTAACTGCGTTGGTCAGGGCACGGGTGATGTTACGGGACACATGGTGGTGTAAGGCGGGTACGGCACACCGGGAAAAGTAGTGGCGGCTGGGGACTGCGTACCGAGGGACAGCTGCTGCCATCAGGCTGCGGAAGGACTCAGTCTCCACAAGCCTAAATGGCAGCATTTCGATGGCCAGTAATTTGGAAAGGTGTGAGGTTAGTGCTATGGCCTGTGGGTGGGTGGCTGGGTATTTTCGCTTGCGCTCAAATGCCTGGGGTAACGACATTTGGACGCTGTGCTGGGACAGGGAAGTGGATGTGGTCGCTGATGGTGCTTCAGATGGTACAGGTGCAGGGCGGGAGGTATGCGGGCCTGCGCCTTCGACAGGTGATTGGCCGGCACCGAAAACAGGGGAAGAGGAGGCAGTGGTGTGGCCTGCAGACACAGATTGGCGATCCGGGCGTTCCTCCCACTTATTACGGTGCTTGGATGCCATGTGTCGGATCATGCTGGTGGTGGTGAGGTTTCTAGTGTTCATGCCTCGGCTCATTCTGGTGTGTCACAGGTTGCAAACTACAATTCTTTTGTCGTACGCACTTTCCTTAAAAAAACGCCATACCGCGGAACACCTAGCCCTTGGCAAGGGAGATTTACGCAAGGGGGTGCTCCGTGGAACATTTGCGGGCCGGTTTGGTGCGGTCCGCCTTCTTTCTGTAGCCACACCACTGCCTCTTCCAGCCTGTTGCGGTGCTGCAGATGGCTCACCCTCAGGACTGCTGTCATCGCTCGCCTCTCCACCTTCCCAGGTGGGGTCAGTCACCTCATCGTCCACCAAGTCCTCCTCCACTTCCTCACTCTGATCATCCTCCTCATGTCTTGATCCCACCACATACTCAGTCATTGACAACTGTATATCATCCTCCTCATCAAGGTCTTGAGACAGTAATAGTGGTTGATTTAATGGCAACTGTGTCTCATCATCATCATCATCCACTTCCATTGACCTTAAATGCCGTTCACCTCTGTCATCTTCTTGTGATTGGGTACCCTCTAGAGGTTGTGAATCAGGGCACAAGATGTCATGTTCCTCTGCAAGCGTGCTTGGAGAGAGGTTCAAATTAAGGATTGGTGATGAGACGAGCTCCTCACTATATCCCAGTGTGGGATCACTTCTTTGACCAGATCCTCTATGGTGGGAGGAAGGATGATCAGGGTGAGGATTATGTTGACCAGACTCTTGGCTACTGAGAGTGGACTTGGTGGAAGACAGGGTGGTGCTTAACCGACTGGAAGCAGTATCAGCTGACATCCAACCGACCACCTGTTCGCAGTGGTCGGACCTCGAGAGTGATGTCCTGCGACGCCCTGTAAACTGAGACATGAAGCTAGGTATGGTGGATGTCTTTCTGTCTTGTGCTCTGGCACCAGGCACAGTTTCTACGCGTCCTGACCCGCGCCCTGAACTATCAGGATCACGTCCACTTCCCCGTCCCTTTTTACCCGCCTTCTTCATATTACACGGAATATGTGCTGCAAATCTGCAACTTTGCACAGTAAACAGAATGTTCTCCTAATATGCAACTTTGCACACTAAACAGAATGTGCTTCTTATCTGCGGCTCGGCACAGTGAATGGAATATGTGACTTTGATATTTTACAGTTTGCACAGTTAACAGAATGTTCTCCTAATATGCAACTTTGCACACTAAACAGAATGTGCTTCTTAACTGCGGCTCGGCACAGTGAATGGAATATGTGACTTTGATATTTTACAGTTTGCACAGTTAACAGAATGTTCTCCTAATATGCAACTTTGCACACTAAACAGAATGTGCTTCTTATCTGCGGCTACGCACAGTGAATGGAATATGTGACTTTGATATTTTACAGTTTGCACAGCTAACAGAATGTTCTCCTAATATGCAACTTTGCACACTAAACAGAATGTGCTTCTTAACTGCGGCTACGCACAGTGAATGGAATATGTGACTTTGATATTTTACAGTTTGCACAGTTAACAGAATGTTCTCCTAATATGCAACTTTGCACACTAAACAGAATGTGCTTCTTAATTGCGGCTCGGCACAGTGAATGGAATATGTGACTTAGATATTTTACAGTTTGCACAGTTAACAGAATGTTCTCCTAATATGCAACTTTGCACACTAAACAGAATGTGCTTCTTAACTGCGGCTCGGCACAGTGAATGGAATATGTGACTTTGATATTTTACAGTTTGCACAGTTAACAGAATGTTCTCCTAATATGCAACTTTGCACACTAAACAGAATGTGCTTCTTATCTGCGGCTACGCACAGTGAATGGAATATGTGACTTTGATATTTTACAGTTTGCACAGTTAACAGAATGTTCTCCTAATATGCAACTTTGCACACTAAACAGAATGTGCTTCTTATCTGCGGCTACGCACAGTGAATGGAATATGTGACTTTGATATTTTACAGTTTGCACAGTTAACAGAATGTTCTCCTAATATGCAACTTTGCACACTAAACAGAATGTGCTTCTTAACTGCGGCTCGGCACAGTGAATGGAATATGTGACTTTGATATTTTACAGTTTGCACAGTTAACAGAATGTTCTCCTAATATGCAACTTTGCACACTAAACAGAATGTGCTTCTTAACTGCGGCTACGCACAGTGAATGGAATATGTGACTTTGATATTTTACAGTTTGCACAGTTAACAGAATGTTCTCCTAATATGCAACTTTGCACACTAAACAGAATGTGCTTCTTATCTGCGGCTACGCACAGTGAATGGAATATGTGACTTTGATATTTTACACTTTGCACACTAAACAGAATGTTCTGCTAATCTGAAACTTTGCACACTAAACAGAATGTGCTGCTAATATGAAACTTTGCACACTAAAAAGAATGTGCTGCTAATCTGCAACTTTGCACACTGAACAGAATGTGCTCTAATCTGCAACTTTGCACACTAAAAAGAATGTGCTGCTAATCTGCAACTTTGCACACTGAACAGAATGTGCTCTAATCTGCAACTTTGCACACTAAACAGAATGTGCTGCTAATCTGCGGCTAGGCACAGTGAACAGAATATGTGAATTTTTTTTTTTTATATCTCTGCCCCCCCAAACAAAATAAACTGCTGCCCCCACACACAGTAGTCCTAAAAAGGACTTTTTGGTCTTTTTTTTTACAAATTCGCTTTTCTTCTCCCTACACTGACTTTCCCTTCCTATCCTGATCTCTCCCTGGCTAAGACTGAGCCGAACTCGCTGGTCAGGTGCTATACAGCACCCGATCACGGGTTCTGGCCAGCCAATCAGTGTAATGCAAGCAGCCAACATGGCTGCTGGCATTACACTGATGTCAGAGCCTCCCTGCGCGTTTATTGGCTGCGCAGCAGCCGCGAAACGTGCGGGGAGGAGACCCGAACATGGCGGGCGAGCACATGCGGTACTCGTACGAGTACCGCCATGTGCCGAGCAGAGCGATGCTCGAGCCGAACCGAGCTTCGGCCGAGCATGCTCGCTCATCACTACAGCTCAGGCGTTTGTTACAAATAACTTATTTTTACCTCTAGGTTGTAAACTGATTTCACTTGGCCTTTCAATGTAATTTTTATAGATGATAGGGGAAAAATAGAACATGTAAGGATGACATTAAATAGGAGATGCCTTACCCATGCTGAATCAGCCTGTATGAATTGACAGTATCTTCTAATGAAGGGGATGATTTACAGTCCTCTGTGAATATCTGCAGGTCCTGATCATTTGATTCCACTTTAAATTCCACGTAGAGTTTGCCATGTAGATCAAGCTCATAAGGATATGCTGTAATCGGGTCATTAAAGGCATCACTCTTGTGGAGCTTTAGTGAGATATTGTAGTGACCATGGGACACTACATCAGTGACTTTGGGATAAAAGTTAAGCCCAAGAGTCTCATTCCTCTTCATTTCACACCTTACTGGGACTTCAATACGGTGGATATTGGTCCCTGGGATAGATCCATAGATGGTATTTATGTAGACTGTCTTGTCTTCTTCACTCTGTAGGAAAACATATCACCTCTTCTTACTGATTATTTACCGATAACCATGAAAAACATTTTTATATTTTCCTGCTGAGTAAAACGAGTATTTTCACTACTTTACAAAGTAAATTAGATAAACAATTAACATAAGTCCATCAAATTCAGCCTTTGCCTCATAAACCAGAGAAATGAGAATTCTGTAGATTTCCTGCTGCCAAATAAGTTAGTCTTTATCTGAACTTCATGTTTTCCTATAATACACAGTATAACTCTGTATGTTCCCTCCTGAAAGAAAGGTATCTAATCTTCTCTTAAATGTACCCATTGTATCTGCCATAACCACATTCTTGGGCAAGGAATTCCACATTTTTACTGACCTTACTGTAAAAAAACCCTTCTAGTACTGAAATTGATACCTCCTTTCTATTAATCTCAAGGGGTGGCCCCTGGTTATTTGATCAGGCCTTGGAACAAAAAGCTCATCAGAGAGATCCTTGTTCTCAAAGTTAGTGCAATTTAAACTGTTATTTTTATTTTACATTTATATTCCCACTTGGGGTCCATACTGTTGTCCCATTGCATTCCATGGCACAAGTGAGCCAATGATTACAGTTCTTAATGGAATGTGGTTGTATCAACTTCATCACATTGTGACAGTTTGAACTGTTCCAATCCTATATAATAATTTTCTAGGATGTTTGTCAGAAGCCATCATGCGCAATAGCGACTGTGAGCGTTCGGCAGTCTCTACTGCTCATGATTGCATCACGTGAGTGAGGTGCGTGAGTGAGGCAACACAAGACTGCATTGCATGGAGCAGTGAGGTAGCGACCTCTTAACCATTTGAGTGCCAGAGGAGTACGCAACGCATTGCAAAGCACTCAAAGTGTTCCAGACCTTGGCCCGTGTACACGGGCTTTTACACTAGTATTTCAATAAAGCATCTGCCAGCAGTAGAAATACCTGCAATTTTTCATTAAAAGGTTTAATGTTCTTTTAAAGGTACTGCATACTGTATTACAGATAATAGTCTAGTGCACTCACCAACATTAAGCAAAGTACAGTTTTTTTTTATGTTTCTTGTTTTAACCCTGGGATGCAATAGACGTCTCCAATAAATACATTGCTTCTATTATGAGATGCATTTCATTGCCTCTAGTATCCAAGGGGTTAAATATTAAAATGCTTTTTTTTTTTTTTAAATCAAGAAGTGGTTCTCTGTAAAATAAATTGTAATTATACTTTGGTTGCATAATTGTGCTGTAAGGATTATGTTGTGTTTACAAAACCAATCACATTAAACAAACATGATCACTGTCTAATAATAAACCCTCATATACCTTAACCTTCTGAGTGCCAGGTGCACCACCTATGGCACTCAAAGGGTTAAACTTCTAAGGAGTGCTGTGCAGATGCATGGATTTGTTCTCTATAATGAATCATTAATTGGTACTAATATCATGTCCATGGAGGCAGATCCAATTCTCTGTTGCAGGTCTCCAGGACCCCTAACTCCTCCCACAGAAGATATCAGTAGGAGGAGTCTGGGGTTCTTGCATTGTGCAGAAAGTATCCTGTTTGTTTCCATAGCTGTGATACACACGCCTACAAACTGAAGATTAATTTTGCAGATTTCCAGATTAACCCCTTGATCACTTAAGGGGTGCCCAGTGCATTTAAAGCAATGCATTGCACACCCCCTCTTGTCTTCAAGGGAATAAGGCAAATGTGGAGGCGTTATTCTGAAGTCTTAGCGTGCCTTTAATATTAACCCTTTGCGTGCCAGAGAGGTATCCAACGCAGTGCTCTGAAGCTCAAAGCGTTAACTGAATTGTCTTCAAAATAGCAGTTGACTATGCCTCAATATTCTTTATCATTATACAGTATTATTAACCATTTGAGTACCAGAAGCAGTGTGCAATGCTCAGAGAAGAAATGCATTTGACAAACTCTCTCGCACGCAAGGGTTAAATAAATATTTTAAAAATATATAAATATATATAAAAGTCTGTTGTGGGTGAAAGCACTCTGTCTCTATGGACTGTGGCCCAGGTGCACAATCCCAAAGGATAAACATAAGATAAATAATGAGGGCAGCACCTGTGGGACTTTTAAGTATTAAACAAGTACATTTTATTTGGTCACAAGGTCAACGTTTTGGTCCACACAGGGACCTTTGTCTTAAATGAGTAAATTTTATTTTGGTCACAAGGACAACGTTTCGGTCCACACAGGGACCTTTGTCTTAAATGAGTAAATTTTATTTTGGTCACAAGGACAACATTTCGGTCCACACAGGGACCTTTGTCTTGACAAAGGTCCCTGTCTGGACCGAAACGTTGACCTTGTGATTCAAAAAAATTTACTCATTTATTACTTAAATGTCCCACGGGTGCTGCCCTCATTATTTCTCTTATATTAGTTTTAAAGTCCGTGTACTCAGGCCAACACTGGCGGTGCTGCAGTCATGAGCAGTACTGACTGGCCGAATGTGCCGCGGCTGATACAGAGCGGGGTGCTCCGAATTGAGACCGTAGTCCTCTCTGTGCACCTTCCTGGGACTAACCAAGCAGAGAGGACTCTGGTCTGAATTAGGAGCGCCTTGCTCCATTATCAGCAGCGGCGCAGGCAGTCTGTACTGTGCATGACTGCAGTGCGTGCAGGCATCTCTACTGCGCATGACGGCTTCTGACAAACATCCCTAGCGAATTATAATGTAGGATATATTTAAATATGAATTGGTATTGAGTAAGCGCAGTGTGAAAAAGTGTAATTCCGCTTGGCATTATGCAATGCCCTCCGCTGAAATTCCGCCATGCTTATGCGTCCGGTTCGCCGCTCTGGTGTTGTTTTGCTCCGAATTAGCCTTGATGATTGATGTCAGTCTTCATTAAAAAACAGAGCTGATTGCAAATAGGCCAACGCTACAGTGGGTGAGGGAGGAGACCGACATTGATCATCAAGGCTATTTTGGAGCAAGACAACACCTCCAGAGCGGAGAACGGGACGGCAGAATTTAAGCGAAGAATGGAAATAAATCAAGAAAGATGTCAGCAGCATGGGGGGAGGGGAGGAGGGCGGTGAACTGTGTTCTGTATTGATAGAGATGAAGCAACAGTGCAACGGAGCACCACATGACTGATACCCCCTTAGCCACAGTAGCATACTGTGGCAGTATAAGCTGTCCTAGACTGTACCCCACAGTGTCACTCCATATGTGATCAGGAAAGAAGGCTGCAGCCTCTGGTCATGAGAGGGGTTGCCAATGTATTGCAAGGCGAGGTGTAGCTCCCCTTCTGGCATTCAAAGAGTTCATTGTTATCATTATAATGTGAGTCAGGTGTGTGTTTGTGGGGGGGGCTTGTGTGTGTCTCTGTGGTGTAGGAGAGAGTGGCAGCCATTTTGTTTTTTGAATCACTGGTGGGTGGGCTGGATAGTGGAGGTGGGCCAACTCATGCATGATTTTCATAGAAGTAGCAGTGGCCTTTGCCCACTGCAACTCCTATGAAAATCACACCCCCATTGAATCACCCAATGAGAACAGTAACTCCAACTTACTGCCACCCCTGGGTGTGTTTTGGCAGGCACAAAGTCTTCTTTTATATATATAGATATAGATATATATAAAAGAAAACTTTGTGCCTGGGAAAACACACCCAGGGACGGCAGTAAGGAGGATTACTGCTCCCATTGGGTCATTCAATGGGGGTGTGATTTTTGGCCCGCCCCCACTATCCAGCCTGCCCACCACTATCTAAGGCTGAAAAAAAAATGGCTGCCACTCACTCCTACACCACAGACGAACACACATGCCCCCCACACACTGGCAGACATATACATGATGGGAACTATGTTCAAGCTAGAGCTGGAAGGCCATGGTCCAATCTGTATTATGCAGCTTCTTCATTCCATGTCTGTGACCCTGCACAGCCCTGCCAATTAATACAAGTAAACCAATTTCTAAACAATCAGCAGGCAGGATGCTGGTGAGCTGACTTGCTAGCACAGAGGAGCTGGGAAAGTGGAACAATGGCAGAGACATGATCAGGCAGTGCAGAGCAGAGCTTCAGCTGAGCTGGTACGTGGCAGAGACATGGTTGTGACTGTATTTATATATTGCACAAAGAGAGAGAAAGAGAACAGATTGTTTGTCAGTATGTCTGTAAGTAGAGGTGCCAGTTCCTGCAATCATCTCCATGCTGTACATAGCTCACTGTATAGCATCTATAACAAACTATTTATATATGGTCTGCCATTGTATAGTATACAGTCTGCATGTGTCTGTGTATAAGGACTGGCACTATACAGTATAGGAGGGACAGTCCCTGTTTGACACCCAAATCCCTCTACTCCTCTATTTAGGAGATCACACTGTGTGTTGTGTATACCAGTGTATCAGATTGTATCAGTCTGCATGTGTCTGTGTATAAGGACTGGCGCTATACAGTATAGGAGGGACAGTCCCTGTTTGACACCCAAATCCCTCTGCTCCTCTATTTAGGAGATCACACTGTGTGGAGTATATAACAGTGTATCAGATTGCTCTGTATTTATCTGTTAAATTAGTCTGTGTAAAAAAATACTTTCATCTTCTTCTAAATCATTTACTTACAGAAAGAGTAACTTAACAATTTCAGTGCCAGAGGGGATGCAATGCATTGCTTACCCCCTGGCACTCAAAGGGTTAAAAATTCTCTACAATGGTCTGGCACTGTATAGCAGTGGTTCTCAACCTGTGCTGTCAGTGGCTATTAACAGTCCAGGATTTTAGAATTTCCTTTTAAGAGCACAGGTGAGTTAATCAATACAACTGAGCTTCTGATCAACACACTTGTGTTCTAGCAGAGAAATTCCTAAGTCCTGGCCTGTTAGTGGCCACAGAGGGCATGGGCTGAGAACCTCTGCTGTATAGTATACAGTCTGCATGTGTCTGTGTATAAGGACTGGCACTATACAGTATAGGAGGGACAGTCCCTGTTTGACACCCAAATCCCTCTACTCCTCTATTTAGGAGATCACACTGTGTGTTGTGTATACCAGTGTATCAGATTGTATCAGTCTGCATGTGTCTGTGTATAAGGACTGGCGCTATACAGTATAGGAGGGACAGTCCCTGTTTGACACCCAAATCCCTCTACTCCTCTATTTAGGACATCACATTGTGTGGTGTATATACCAGAGTATCAGATTGCTCCACATCAATAAAACCCATAGTAATGTGGGTATAAACTTCTGTATATATCTGTTAAATTAGTCTGTGTAAAAAATACTTTAATCTTCTTCTAAATCATTCACTTACAGAAAGAGTAACTTAACCATTTCAATGCTAGAGGGATATGCAATGCATTGTTTACCCCCTGGCACTCAAAGGGTTAAAAATTATTTAAAATACACCACCAGCCACACCCCCTAAAACACAAGTGTCCCTTTTTGGCCATTTGAAATGTTGGGAGGTATGTTGCTTACACTGCTCGCACTGTATGTATGTATGTTCTGATTTGCATCTGTGTGTCACTGTTTGTGTATGTCGGTGCATATGTGTGTATGTATGTGTGTTGCATGCGTCTCTGTCTATCACTGTGTGTCCCCCTGTATATGTGTGTGTTTGCACATGTGTCTGTGTATCACTGTGTGTACCTCTCTGACACGTACACCCTACGCCATATTTGACTATCATAACATTTATTAAAAAAAAAAAAACATTCCCTACATAACATGACAGGCAACGCCGTCCCACATTGCTAGTGTATATATATATATATATTGTTTTTTAATGAAGACTAAAATCCATAGACCTAGCAGTTATTTTAATTTTTAACCTTTTGAGTGCCACAGAGTTATCCGCCACTCTGCAATAGGTACAGTAACATGTTATTATGAACATTGTCTATTGTAGGACTTTTCCCACTGAGTAAAATGGGATTTGCGCACTGCTAGGACATGTTTCATTAATATGGTAATACAGCACATTTTATGTATTTTGGTCACCAGATGCTAATGCTGTCAAAGGAGTGTTTCTGTCTCCATAGACAGAAATAGAAAGTGCAATTTTGTTGTCTGGTCACTAGATAGCACTGTTGCTAAGAGTTTGATAACACATTTTTTTTATCTGTAATACCATTTGAATGACAGTACACTTGTTTTACTCAGTAGTAAAAGTCCAAAATATAGTTTCTTTTCTTCATAATAAAATATTACTGTTCACTCAGATATATGTTATGAAAACATTTACATTATATCATGTTTTGCTGGTACTTCTACTATTGTGGGATGCTTCTGTTAAACATTATTACAGAGCAAATTTTTGAGACTCTGAGTTCATGATTTAGTAATTTTTTTGTAGCCAGGTGGTGCTGTTGCTGTTAAAAGCTTAGTGTTACAGATCCAAGCTTCATAGATAAATGTAGCAACAGTACCACCTGGATGAAAACATCCTGAACTCACACAATCATAATTAGGATTTATTTCCTCTATTTTTCTCTTTACTCCATGCAGTATAATTCGAAGTCATTGGTTGCAGACCCATCTGGTAGATGGGAGATTAAAGTAATAGTAATGTTTCATTAAGCAGCTCTGATTAATGTTCATAGTATTAGGGCCATGGAGATTATTTCAATACTGTCAGAGTAGTTTAAGAGTAATTGAATGATAAAGAATCCCCCCTCCCGCTCCCTTTACGTAGTGTAAGCCACCTCCCCTCAGATGTGGAATCTGATCCTGCGACCAAACAGATCACAGCAAGGGACAATCATCTCACTGAGATCCTAAGGAAAACCCTGCCCCCCCTGACAGGTTTTTCCTTATGATCACTGAAGATTGTCCCTCCCTGCGATCCGGACAGTCTTGCTGCTCTGAGATGAGCAGTGTTACATCAGTAAAAGGAGTGGGAGGGGGAAAATTTATCATTCAATTACTCTTGAACTACAACTCGGACAGTATTAAAATAGCATTCTCCATGGCCCAAATACTATGGAGATTAATTGGAGCTGCTTTTTCTGTGAAACATTACTATCCCTTTAAAAAGAATATGGGGGTTAACAGTAATGTAAAATTGACCTGAACTTTGGATCCACAACTGTTGAATGGCACTTTAATCACAGCAGTGTTCCCCTCCTGCACTGCTTTGCACAAAGGATCTTCAAGGTGGACATCACCCACAGATAAGCTGGCCTCAGATATCAGGCTGAGAGGGAGGTGGTACACAGCTTCATCGGATAGACAACTCAAGAACGATGTCACGTCTGGCTCTACTGTTGATTTTGGCAAGGGTGGGTCTGGTAAACAACAAATACACATTAATACAGTTATATTATTCCTGGATACTAGTCAAATTAAAGTAGACAGATTACAACTTCTGCCTCTCCTGATCATCATTGGACTACTTCATTTAACCCTGCACTGATTCCTACCCTCACCAAGTACTTTGCAGTTCTGCTACTGACTCTCCTCACCATCCCTGGCACCTATACCCTCTGCTCCGTGGATTGACCCTTGACAGCCAAGTCATCTGTACTCTCCTGGATTACTGACTGTTGCACATCTCTACTGCCCCATTCATTAACCCAACTATGGGCAAATTAACTCCTTGTTTTGTCATCGCCATTCTCACCTGCATAAGACTCTCCTCCTCCTGTGTCCACATTAAGTGTCATGCCATTCACATTGCACCCTCAATTCTTCACTCACCACTTCTCTGCTCCCATGAACTTTTTTCATTCCTCCGCTCCCTATCACCACCATCTCCTTCTACCCCTGCAAAAAAGCCCCACTGCTTCAAATCTCACTCTCACCTTATGTCCCTGTCCCTTCTCCTCCTACTTGCTGCAGGTGACATCTCACCTAACCCAGGCCCCCCTTCCATTCTCTCTTGGACCACAGAACCCACTCACACACGCAACACTCACAATCTAATAACCGTACCCCGTCACCTAACCTCCTCCCCCCCCTTTTGTTTTGGTCTCTGGAACGCCCGCTCTGTGTGTAACAAACTAACAGCTGTTCATGATCTGTTCATTTCTCACTCCCTAAACCTCCTTGCCATCACTGAAACTTGGCTCACATCATCAGACACTGCCTCTACTGCCGCACTCTCATATGGAGGCCTTCAATTCACACACACACCGAGGCCTGGCAACAGGCAGGGAGGGGGAGTAGGCATCCTGCTGCCCCCTAACCATATATTTCAGGTACTCCCCACTGTTCCCTCTCTTTCCTTCCCTACATTTGAAGCTCACACACTTCGCCTCTTCTCTCCCCTCCCCCTGCGTGTCGCTGTCATATACAGGCCACCTGGTCCCACTGCACAATTCCTTGATCACTTCACCTCCTGGCTCCCTCACTTCATGTCCTCTGATGTCCCTACTCTCATCATGGGTGACTTCAACATCCCTATAGATAATCACAATACCCCCCCTGCCCTCAAACTCCTCTCCTTAACAACCTCCTTAGGCTTATCGCAGTGGACCAGCTCTCCCACACACAGTGATGGTCACTCCCTCGACTTGATCTTCACTAACCTCTGCTCGGTCTCCAACTTCTCTAATGTCCCCTTTCCCCTCTCTGACCACCACCTCCTCACCGGTAACCTCATCATACCACGCAAACCCATCACCCCCGCCACAATCAAGCGCATGCGGAGAAATCTACATTCTCTTGATAAGCAACAATTTTCCACCTCCCTGCAGCCTATCCTCAACCCCATCCTCACACTTACTTGCCCAGACAAAACTACTGCTCTCTACAACAGCACTCTCACTTCAGCCCTTGACATCGCTGCACCTGTAACTCCACGCCACCCACGCACAACCCCACTACAACCCTGGCACACAAGACTAACGCGATACCTCCAAAGGTGCTCACGCACTGCTGAAAGGCACTGGAGGAAATCGCGCTCCACAGCCGACTTCACACACTACAAATTCATTCTCTGTTCGTATAGCTCTGCCCTCTCCCTGGCTAAACAGTCATTCTTCTCCTCTCTAATTTCTAATCTTTCCTCCAACCCCAAACGCCTTTTCCCAACCTTCACATCTCTTCTAAACCCACCAACACAAACACCTTCCACTAACTTCTCTGCCCAAGATCTCGCCAACCACTTCAAGAACAAGATTGAATCTATCAGACATGACATTTCATCACTACCACCCCCACCCAGCCAGCCAAGCCCTGTCGCCTCTCCCACATACACACTAAGCTCCTTCCCACCTGTCACTGAGGATGAAGTCTCCCTTCTCCTCACTCGCTCAAACCTAACCACATGCCCTCTCGACCCAATCCCATCTCAGCTCACCCAAGAACTCTCCCCTCTACTAACTCCAATCCTTACTCACTTATTCAACCTCTCTTTGTCAACCGGCACCTTCCCATCCTCTTTCAAACATGCACTGATCACTCCCATCCTAAAAAAACCCTCCCTGTACGGAAACTCATTGTCAAATTACCGGCCAATTTCCCTACTCCCGTTTGCCTCCAAGCTTCTCGAGCGCCTTGCATATAACCGGCTCACTAAATTCCTCTGCTCCCATTCCCTGCTAGATCCCTTGCAATCCGGATTCCGCCCTCATCACTCCACTGAGACTGCCCTCACTAAAGTGGCCAATGACTTGCTCTCAGCCAAGTCTAAAGGCCACTACTCCCTACTCATTCTTTTGGACCTGTCAGCCGCATTTGACACAGTCGATCACCCACTCCTCCTCCAAGCCCTCCACTCCCTAGGCCTCTGCGACACTGCACTCTCCTGGTTTTCATCTTATCTCTGCAACCGCTCCTTCAGTGTTTCATACTCCGGCTCCACTTCCCCACCCCTCCCACTGTCTGTTGGTGTGCCCCAAGGATCAGTACTGGGACCCTTGCTCTTCTCAATCTACACTGCTTCCCTTGGAAAACTAATAAACTCCTTTGGGTTTCACCATCATCTCTATGCTGATGACACCCAAATATATCTTTCCTCCCCAGACCTCTCTCCTTCCCTCCTGTCCCGAGTGTCTGACTGTCTGTCTGCTGTGTCTTCCTGGATGTCCTCCCATCAACTCAAACTTAACCTTAGCAAAACTGAACTAATTCTCTTCCCTCCATCTACAACCAGCCTTATCCCAAACATTACCCTCACCGTTAACAACACTTCCATCACACCAACCCCTACAGCACGCTGCCTGGGGGTCACATTTGACTCTGCCCTATCCTTCATTCCTCACATCCAGTCAATTTCCAACTCATGCCGCCTCCACCTCCGCAACATCTCTAGAATCCGACCCTTTCTCACAGAAGACACTACCAAAATTCTAATCCAAACACTCATCATGTCCCGTCTTGACTACTGTAACTCTTTACTAATTGGCCTGCCTCTCACCCGACTAACCCCGCTACAGTCCATAATGAACTCTGCTGCAAGACTAATCTACCTCACTCATCGCTTCTCTAACACCACACCCCTCTGTCAGTCCCTACACTGGCTCCCGTTAGCATACAGAGTAAAATTCAAAACTCTGGTGCTAACTTATAGAGCCCTCACTAACACTGCACCCCCCTATATTTCATCTCTCATTTCCAAGTATACTCCCGCCCGCCATCTTCGCTCTGCACATGACCTTCTGCTCTCCACAGCTCTCATCACATCCTCCCACTCCCGCCTACAGGACTTCTCCCGTGCTGCACCTGAGCTGTGGAATTCCCTCCCCCGCCCCATCAGACTCTCCCCCAGCCTTCAAATCTTCAGACACTCCCTGAAGACTCACCTCTTCAGGGAGGCCTATCAACTGCCTCCATAAACATCATCACCAAGATTCACCCCTTGCACGGAGTACTGCACTCAATGGCACTTCTCACTCCCACCCACTGACTGGCAGTTCATGTGGCAGGAGGCACTTAAACGCAATAGCACTTACTCCTTCTGTATCAAACCTACCTTCCTCTAGACTGTAAGCTCTCACGAGCAGGGCCCTCTGATCCTCCTGTTCTACACATCTGATTGTACTATTTAATACCTCTGTATGTCTATTCCCCAATTGTACAGCACTGCGGAATTAGTTGGCGCTATATAAATAAAGAATAATAATAATAATAATAAATAGGTTATTACTACAGGTAAGGTTATTATGGAAATGCTTTCAAAATATCCTGTCTGTTATGTTTATTTATTTTATTTAAAACAATAGTTTGTGATCTATTTAGCTTTATATATTTACCAGTTTATGTCAGAACCAGCTGGGGGAAATGGTAGGTGGGAGAGAGAGGAGTATGGAATGTTAGAATCTTGCTGTCAGAAGTTGCAGGTGGTAGGGAGAGAAGTGTGAAATGTTAGTATCTGGCTGGCAGGGAGTGACAAGTAGGAGAAAGAACAGCGCAGAATGCTTGTATCTGGCTGCCAGTGAGTCATGAGTGGGAAGAAGAGCAGTGTGCAATGTTGGTATCTGGCTGGCAGTAAGGCAGGAGTGGGAAGAAGAGCAGTGTGGAATGTTGGTATCTGGCTGGCAGTAAGGCAGGAGTGGGAAGAAGAGCAGTGTGGAATGTTGGTATCTGGCTGGCAGTAAGGCAGGAGTGGGAAGAAGAGCAGTGTGGAATGTTGGTATCTGGCTGGCAGTAAGGCAGGAGTGGGAAGAAGAGCAGTGTGGAATGTTGGTATCTGGCTGGCAGTGAGGCATGAGTGGGAGGAAGAGCAGTGTGGAATGTTGGTATCTGGCTGGCAGTGAGGCAGGAGTGGGAAGAAGAACAGTGTGGAATGTTGGTATCTGGCTGGCAGTGAGGCAGGAGTGGGAAGAAGAGCAGTGTGGAATGTTGGTATCTGGCTGGCAGTGAGGCAGGAGTGGGAAGAAGAGCAGTGTGGAATGTTGGTATCTGGCTGGCAGTGAGGCATGAGTGGGAGAAAAAACAGTGCAGAATGTTTGTATCTGGCTGGCATGACAACAACTACTGTTCAATTTTCAGAATCACTTTCTATAATAAGTAATGGGAACAGCACAAGCTGGAAACCATGACATAAAATAACAGTTTAATGTAATAAAAAAGTTATAGTTGTAATACGATTTGAATGAAAACACTCTTAGCAGTGAGAATATAATTGCATTATTCAGCAGAAACATATGCATTTTTAACAAAAACAGTTTAAGTGGACCTGTCAGTTGCCAGCATTTGGTCTCATTAAATGTGTCTATTTAAATGGCCCTTACCTTGTACATTTCAGTTTTCAATCAGTTTTAGAGGATTTTAGTTTGGTAGTTGGGGAATCTAATCTTATCCAAGCTGTGTTCTCTGATTGGTCTGATAAATCTGCAAATTCATTTCTCACGTCCTGAAAATCATCTTTCTAGACCTTCTTAGGCAGCTCAACTTTCACCAAAGCGGTGGAATAAATGAATGGGGAGGAACAATCATACAAATCCTTTCAGGATAGAATCTCCCACTGAGCGGAGGATTTGGAAGGGGGACAGGCCCTCTTTAACTTCTCCTTTAAGACTTTAAGTCTTAACAATGGTGAATGTAATTTCCAATACAAATAAGTGAATTGTTTAAGCTTTAAGTTTTCTAATGCATTGGGAAACAATGTTTTGGAGACATCTCCAATATCCAAAAGGTTATGGAAACACTTACACATCTTAATAATCAGTCTCACTTATGTTAATCTGAGCAGAAAATCTTAATGGCCACCATGAATCAATGCTGCATGGACGACTTCTCCGTAATTAATATTTAATTATTACTAGATACCATGTCCATGGAGGTGCACCTGATTCTTTCTTGCTGGACTCAAGGACCCCATACTTTTCCCAGTGAAGTCTTCCTGTGTGGGCTTCATTGGGTAGATATGAAGAACTGCAGGGAGATGCACTAAAAGGTGAGATACAGATGAAACTAATTATTCTGTGCAGGAAACTCTGCAGTTATTCAATGGAGCCTATGCTCAGAGGTCTCTCAAGCTGGAGAGATGTTAGTGTGGAGGCTCCAAAGAATAAGGCAGGAATTGGAACGTTTATCTTAATACCTTTATCTCTTCTCAGTGCATAACACCCAAGGAGTCCTGCCAAAAGAATCATGTCTGCCTTATGGACATGATACCCAGTATCAATTAAAGAGAAACTGTAGATATACCAACCCGCGCAGACTTGATTCATAGTGATCATGTGAATTTTCCTCCATATTAAGTAGGGATTTATTATTAGGCCATGCATTGGATACCTCTCTAGCATTTTAGGGATGTTAAGCCCAATTTGAATCAAAGGTAATTCTTATTTGTCCACTATGGTATTGCTGATTCGCTATGGAGTTGCACCTTTTTCTTTCATACAGTAGGCTCATTGAGAGTAATCAAAATGTAGTAATTATCTGACATTTGTTACATGTGGATAGAGATGAGTGAGCAGTTTTGTTCACTTTCATATTTTCCACAAACTAGGCTGTTGTGTGTCACATAAAATACGTTTTTCACCTACTAGTGGGTTGTGGCTTAATTTGTACATGTTTTAACTAATAAGATTTCAAGCAGCGATTATATGATGTGAGATAAAGCACACAGAGCAGTCTTATATATTCTATGTTGTCAGCTGGAATAGGGTCTTCTGGATAGATACTTAGGTAGGAGGAAGTTGAAGGAGAACATCTGAATCACATGTTAATGTAAAACATTCATAATGAAGTTTAATCTCAATCTGGTTCTCTGATTCACAAAAGTTTGGGGTAGTTTAGAGAACCAGGAGCCAAACTGAGTTGGGGGAGATTCACTCATGTCTATCTGTGGGCAGAAGTTCTAGCAAGGAAACATTTTGTTTTATTATTCAGATCTTATGAAGTGCTTTTAATGGGGCCATGGAAGAATGCTCATGAAGGAGGGGAAAGGACTGGGGGAGAGTGTTGCAGAGTAGATCAAGAGAGAGAGAGAGAGGTAGAAGTCAGGAGTACAGGAGAAAGTAAGGGTACAGGAGTGATGGAGAAAGAAAGAAGGGGAGATACAGAGAGTGGTA
This sequence comes from Rhinophrynus dorsalis, assembly GCA_037306005.1. Classification (NCBI taxonomy): domain Eukaryota; kingdom Metazoa; phylum Chordata; class Amphibia; order Anura; family Rhinophrynidae; genus Rhinophrynus; species Rhinophrynus dorsalis. Next base: position 45,251,280 of record CM074722.1, read on the forward strand.
AAATAGGAGAGACAGAGCAAGGGAAAAGGGGAGAGGTAAAGAGTGAGACAATGGGAAATAAAGAGTGGGGGACAAGGGGAGCGACCGAGTGGGAAGAATGAGAGAAAAAGGTCCTGTCTGCCTGGTAACCTGCTAAATATATTCTCCTACCATGTTCAGATGAGTAAGTGGGACAGGAATCTGGTTAGATGACATCTGATACTGAACCCACTTTTTTGTTTGGGGACATCATGTGATTAACTTTACATTTATTTTATTGATTAAATCAGGAAAGACCATGAAACAAAACATGCTTTGCAATTGTTTTACCCATTCCTACTCAAGAGTGACGTATTTAGAAATTTACCTGGATATGTTCTTTCTTGACCCAGTGAATAGCCGTAAGAAATGTAACTTTCTATCCCATAAACATAGAGACTGAATGCAGATAACTCATGGTATATTTCGTGCTGTCCACCCACTTTGCCCAGAGTGACTTCCCAGCCTCTAAATCCATATAACTCCATACTGGATACTTTGTACAGACTGAGGGGTTTGTGGTCAAGGTAGAAATCAGACAGTGAAGAGGCCTCAGATGCAACCAAGAGGAAATTGTAGTAATGATCTTGCGTAACAAACTTGTAGTGTTTTCTTGTCAATAACATGGGTGGGACAGTAATGAAAAATGGATCATGAATTATACCATGTTCAGGTTTGCTTTCTTGGATGAGATATGAGATCATAACAGGGTTTGATGCATTCACTAGAATGGTGTCCACCAAGGTCAGTCTGATATGGGATCCTTGATGTAGAGTATACTGTGTGGTTTCCCACAGACTCTCAACAAATACTGTGGTATTTGAACTTCCTGCCATTATATCAATGACATCTCGTGTATGGTTTAACAATGGAAAGACTACAAAGAATCTTCCCCAGTCCGGTACAGGGTATACCTGCTCAATTAAAGCATCACAAGCTGTTCCTATACCAGCAAAACAAGTGTTACCGCTGAACACAGCAACAGGTGCCGTTGAAGTGACTCTGGTTCCTGTTAGATCTCCATAATCATGGAACTGAATAACTTGCTGATACCCAAGAGAGAACGAGAAGGATTCCTGATTTTGATATTGAACTCCGTTAAATGTAATAGTCCCAGAAACAAGGACATTCACCCAAACGGCTTCTTCCATCCCATTGGCCACACCAAAAACATTGGCCTTTCCTGCGGTGAATATGTAATATTCTGTGCCTAAATCCTGTAGAGGGAGACAGCTCATAGCATCTGCAGAAACTACAGTGTCCGTGTAAAATCCAAAGACTGATATATCTGCATCGGACGTCACCAACACAGCTTTGGAACGTGGTTCAGAGTCATAAATTAAGTACTGGTTGTCCAGTGTCACCAAGGCAGTGCTGTCTCTTTCAATCTTTACTGTTTGATTGAATGGCGGCTCTGAGACTGTGACTGTGACTGAGGCGGCATTATCATAAGTGACCAGATACAGCTGAAATGTTGTTGTTGGAGACCTATAGCTGTTTTCCAAAAAAGCTGTAACAAAGCGTCTTTGGGCTCTACCTAGCAAATAATAAAGAGTAAACAAAAAATATTATATAGTCACTAACACTCAAAGAACAGCAACTATGCTATATCCCCCAAGATGAATTAAAGGGATAGTAATACTTCGTTTTAACTTTATTTTATTTTGTGGGCATTAAAAAACATGAAGAACGATATAAGTCTTATCTCTCAAACCTTTATGGTTTAAGAGATATTCACAAGCAAAGTTTCCCCTCCCGCCCCTTTTACTGATGTAACACTGCTCAGCCAGAGCAGAAGGGAGAGGGACAATCTTCAATTAAGATAAGGGAAAAACCTGAAAAGCTTGAAAGGGGGGCAGGACTTTCATTGTTCCCATAGGAAGAAGATTGTCCCCTGCTGTTATCTGTCTGGTCTATGGACTGGATTCCACATCTGAGAAGAGATCGCTTACACTAGGTAAAAGGGGCGGGAGGGGAAACTTTACTTGTGAATATCTCTCAAACATAAAGGTTTGAGAGATAAGACTTATATCGTTCTTCATGTTTTTTTAATGCCTACAAAATGAAATAAAGTTAAAACGAAGTATTACTATCCCTTTAATCGCAGTAATATGCTCATTAGACTTAGAGCCGTATGCACAGAGACAAAAGTGAAGCAATTCAGTGTCACAGGGGGCAAATAGGGGCAAATAAACATTCTCCAAATTCCCATTGATTTCAATTAGGCTTTTAACCCCTTGAATGCTAAAATAATCTCCAAAACATTGTGAACAATGTGTTGGGGACCTCTATAGCATTTAGTGTATTAAAAACAGCAGTTAAAGGGATAGTAATACTTAAAAATTACTAATCTCAATATTGTAGTAATAAAAAAAAGAAATTAATTGCCCCCAGTGACATCTCTCAAACCTTTATGGTTTGAGAGATATTCACTCGCAAAGTTCACCCCTCCCTCCCCTTTCCCTGAAGTCATCGTTGTAGCTGACTGCTGGGGAAGCCTGTCATACGACCATCCGGCAGCTCTGCAGCAGAGCCGCAATCGCGTTAATAAAAAAAAATTATTCACTTAAATGGTCTTCTACATGTGCTTGGTTTGCAAACACATGTAGAAGACCTTTTAAGTGAATGATTTCTTTTTTATTAACGCAATCACGGCTCTGCTGCAGAGCCGCCAGATGATGGTAGGACAGGCTTCCCCTGCAGTCAGCTACAACGCTGACTTCAAGGAAAGGAGAGGGGAACTTTGCGAGTGAATATCTCTCAAACCATAAACGTTTGAGAGATGTCACTGGGGGCAATTAATTTTTTTTTTATTACTACAATATTGGGATTAGTAATTTTTAAGTATTACTATCCCTTTAAGTTAATGGAGATTTTTATTTGCTCCTATACTGCAGTTGGTTTGCCCCAACATTGCTTAATATTATCAAATTGAAGAAAGACTTTTTTTTAAACTCATTACTTGTGCCAAGATGCCTTAAAAATAGCGTTGCCAGATTACACCTATAAAAATGGACACGTGGAAAATACATGCTTCACGGCTGCAGTGATTAATCCTGGGCCGCGTTGTTTCCCATGTAGCCATGTAGCGGTCCCCATACCCATACAATGTTTAAAATGGCCAAAGACGGACATTTTTGCTTAGGTGGTGTTGCTGGGAGGCATGGCTGGTAGGCGGGGCATTACAAATAATTTTTAGGTTATTTCATGACCTATTAACATCTCTTTGGGTAACTTTGATTGCAGACCTGTTTTTATATCTAATGATATATTAAAACAGATAGATAGATAGATAGATAGATAGATAGATAGATAGATAGATAGATAGAAAGTCAAAGCTGACAGGTTGCTGAAAAGGACAAATGATGTGTGCGGCCTGTCAGACATATTTGATATGGGCATTTTCTACAGCAACAATTAAGAGCTATTAACTTGAACTACAGATTTCCGGTGTTCTAATTAAATACATTCACGTGTCACATCAAGGAGGTGGGATTACCTATTTGACTGAGCCCCATACTTGGGTACTGCCTGTTTCTCCCTGATGGTGGCCCTGGCAATATGCCACAATATGTGCCTTTTCCTGACTGGGAATTCTGCAATAAGAGGAAGTTGCTCCACCCTATTGCATAAAGGGTTTTTTTGTGGACATGCAAAGTTCTCCATTCTGCTGGACACATTTTGAAAAATGTACAAGCACCAGAAGCATGAGGATTCTCAGTGCATGTTCATAAATGTATCAGTGATACAAAGAGGAGGAGAAATATGGATTCTTCAACTGCAATATGGATTCTTGTTGGAATACTGTATATTTGTATTCTATTGCAACAGTTATTATGTATAATGTTTATGTGTTATATACTGTTCAGTCAGTAGGTGGTGCTGTAGTTAGATTCACTGATCACTGTCTATGGTATCTTCTTGTTTGTCTTTAATAAAACTGCATGTAAAGCTGCAGCAAAGTTTTTAGAGCAGATAAAACTGTGTACACTTGATTTCTGTAGTGCTTTATAGAATTTCCAAAAGGTTATGGGCCCAGGTAAAGCCTGTTACAGTAAATAAGTGCCAGATACAGGAACAGATAAAGACTGCAACAGGAAAAACAGAAAAATGTCAAGTAACGCAGCCTCAACAAAACTTTCATTTGCAAATCTGACAAACCAGAACTATCAGTCCTGGAAGTTCAAGATGGACATGCTGCTTATAAGAGAAGGTACGTGGAAATGTGTAAATGAAGCTAGACCTGCAGAACCCACAGATGGATGGATAGAAAAGGATCTTAAAGCTCAGTGCATTATCTCCCTCTGCATAGACAATGATCAAATACTACATTTATGCAATTGTGAAACAGCTAAAGAAATGTGGTAAGAATTACAAAAGGTGCATGAAAGAGCTAGTCTCAGTAATAAACTGTACTTAATTAGAAAGTTATACCAGACCAAGCTGATGAAAAACCAGGGTATGCAAGATTATATAAGGCATACATTGGAAATGGTTGAAAAACTGAGAGGTATAGGAGAAGACATAAAATACTTTAATGTTGCAGCACTGTTACTTAGTGGTCTACCTGAAAGTTATGAAACACTAGTTACAGCACTTGATGCACGTCCAGATGATGATGAACTGACATTGGGATTTGTTAAAGGCAAGCTTGTGGATGAATATAAGCGCAAAACATAAAGCATTAACTGTGAAAGTGCTTCCAGTGCAGAATCTACATTTAAGATGAAATAGGAACAAAAACAGCAATGTGCAGTTAGAAAAGCGTGAATGCTTTGTATGCAAGAAATCAGGTCACTTAAAGGCAGACTGCAGAATTTGGAAAGCTAGAATGCAAAAACAAGGTAAATTGCAGAATGTCAAAAGTGTGAAGGAAGAAACAGATGAAACTGAATATGTTTTTCAATCCAAATGTGGCACCTCATCCTTGAATACATGGTGTGTTGATTCAGGAGCTACGAGTCACATGACCAATGACAGAAATTTCTTTACTCAACTTGATTAAAGCAAAACAGAAAAAATCACCACAGCTAATGGGCAAGTAATAGAATCAGAAGGAATAGGATATGGTTTTCTTTACTGTCCTATCTCCCAAAGTGTCACCAGAAAGATACTTATGAAGAATGTTCTGTATGTGCCCGTTCTTGAAAGTAATCTTTTGTCAGTAAAGGATCTCACAAAACAAGGCAATGTAGTGGCCTTCCAAGGAGACAGTTGTGTCATCACAGAAGGGGACTGCTTACTCGCAAAAGCTAAAATCACAAATGAACTGTATCAGCTGAACTGCAGTGAAATGGTTAATATTGCCAAAGAGGAAAAACATTCAAATTGCATCCACATTTGGCACAGGCGACTTGGACACTGAAATCCTGACACAATAAAGAAAATGCTTGAGAATGACTGTGCAAGAGGTATAAAAATTAGTCCATGTGATCAATTGATGAAGTGTACCAGCTGCATTAACCCCTTAAGGACCATTGTCTTGCCAGGGCCATTACATCGGTCCGGCACTTAAGGACCAATGACGGTCCTGGCACGGCATGGAGTTTAGGGCTCCCGGCACGGCAGCACGCTGCTCCTGAAGCCCTGAACTGGAAGCAATAATAAAATAAATGCCCTGTGGTCTGCAAGTGCCGGCCGCGCGTGAGCGCACCGATCCTTAAGGGGTTATAGGAAAAATGACAAGAAAAGCTTTTCCAAAGCTGAGCAACAGCAGAGCTCAAAAGCCTCTGGACTTAATTCATTCAGATCTTTGTGGTCCAATGAAAACCTTGATTCCAGGAAAGAAGAGGTATTTTATCACTTTCATTGATGATTACTCCTGGTATACTAAACTGTATTTGTTTCATAACAAAGATGAAGTACCAGAGAAACTTGAACAATATCTAGCTGAAGTAAGTAACAAATTTAGCAAAATGGCAGGTATATTGCGTACAGACAACAGACCTGAGTATACAAGTGGTATCACACAAGCTATTCCCAAAAAGCATGGAATTATGTTCCAAACTACTGTTCCATACAACTCAAAACAAAACGGGGTTTCAGAGAGAATGAACCGTACTCTATGTGAGAGTGGAAGCATCATGCTTTTTGATGCTGCTATTCCAACCACATACTGTGGAGAAGCAGTTATGACAGTGTGCTATATCCAAAATTGCCTGCCAGGCAAAGCAACCAAGAAAACCCCATATGAACTGTGGAATGGCAAAGCACCGGATTTGAGACATATAAAAATTTTGGGAAGCAAAGCCTACATGCACTTTCTAAAGGAAAAACGCACAAAATGGGATGGTTGTGCAAAAGAAGGTGTACTCATGGGTTACAGTGAGTCCCAAAAGGGATACAGAATTCTACACCAAGATACAGTCAGCAGGAGTGTGATTGTTGATGAAACCTCTGTGTTCAAAATTATATGAACTGACACAAACAATTCCAACTGAGGTAAACTCTATATCAGAGCTACAGGAAGACAAGGAACAAAGTGACACAGACATAGTAACGCTGACAATCCAAATGCTGAAAAAGAAGAAACTGAGCCACAATTGACCATGAGGAAATCCACCAGAAGTAATAAAGGTATTGCAGCCAAACGTCTGTCTTATATGGCTCGTGTAGCATTACAGCCAGAGCCAGGTTCATGGGATGAGATACAAAGATTGCCAACCAATGAGAAGCCAAAGTGGATCGGAGCTGCTGATGAAGAGATGACATCCCTTAGTGAACTCAAGACATGGACACTTTCAGAGCTACCTCAGGGTAAGAGTGCAATAGGTTGTAAATGGGTCTTTAAAGCCAAATGTGACTCTGAAGGCAAAGTTTGTAGGTACAAAGCAAATTTCATAGCAAAAGGGTATTCACAAAAATATGGTGAGGATTATGGTGCTACATTTGCTCCAGTTGAAAAACAAAGTACTTTCAGAACACTGATCTCAGTGGCGGCTCTACGGAATATGATTGTGAAACATCATGATAAAAGAAGAAGACTAGTAATGAAAATGGAGATCAGCACAGAAGCCGCCCATACACGTAATACAATCTCAAATAAAAATAAGTATATTCATATGCAATCTTGATTTTTTTATTGAATTTTATCAACACTGGGATAGAAAATTGAGCCAGCGACACCAAATATCTAAAAAGTCTCCTGCATTAGAAGTAGTTCTATGAACCAACATTGCCATTATCATAACATGGCAGACTCTGCTTTCCCACTCAATCAATATCGGAGTTAATTGTGATTTCCATAACGATGGAATACATTGTTTCGCTGCACTTACTAAATGATGATATAGATCACCCATTAACCTGTCAAATGCTACAGAGTTCTCCAATGCAGTGCTCTGCAATGCATTGCACACTTCTGCAGCATTCGTGCAGTTAAAATGAATATTTAAATCACTGGTGATTTGGGAAATTTTTATTTTTCTGACATTGTATCCATGCATTGACTTCACCAGCTGCTCAAAGATTCATGGGAAGCACATGTGAAACTCTAGTTTTAAGGTTCATGTGCTGAAAGAATATGTCCTGACACAGGTTAGGAGTGTAGGATATGTAAATAAAATGCCATTTTTAAGCATTAGTAGCCATTTAAAATGAGTTTTCAGTGAGTTTCACAAAATGGGTCAGAGCTTCATGTAAGGGTTTTCCTGCTGGGTAAACAAAGGGTACTCCAATTACTGGGAGATTTGTGATTCCAAATTTATTACAGATCAAACATGTAATCCTGGGGAATCTCATTAGAGAAAGATTTAGGAGTACTGATATACAATAAACTTCACAGCAGTGTGCAGAGTCACTCAGCTGCTGCAAGAGCAAATAGGGTACTATCCTGCATAAAAAGAGGTGTAGAAGCAAGGGATGTTAATATTATCCTACCTCTGTATAAATCCTTGGTCAGGCCTCATCTAGAATATGGAGTACAATTTTGGGCACCAGTTCTTAAAATAGACATTGTTGAACTGTAAAAGGTGCAGAGACGTGCAGCAAAACTGATAAAGAGATTGGAGATCTGAGTTATAAAGAGAGACTAGCCAAACTAGGTTTGTTTACATTAGAGAAGTGATGTCTAAGGGGGGATATGGTTACCATTTACAAATATATTCAAGGTCAATATAAAGAACTAGACAATTAATTATATACGCAAAGAGCTGAGCTAAGAACAAGAGGTCATCCATTAAGACTAGAGGAAAGGTGATTTCGACTAAAACAAAGGCAGGGATTCTTTACAGTAAGGGCGGTAAATATATGGAATTCTTTTGCCTTGGCACGTTGTACTTGCAGATAATGCAACTGCTTTCAGAAAAGCAATGGATGCCTATCTAGCACAGACCAATATTAGAAATTATGACAGATAGCTACAAAGCAGATAGGATGTTGACCCAGGGAACTATCTGATTGTCAAGAAGGAATTTTTTACCCACTTGGGGCTAAATTAGAAATTGCACCAGAGAGCTTTTTTTTGTCTTCCTCTGGATCAACAGGGGTGTTTTTGGCATGGGCTGGACTTGATGGATACTTGTCTTTTTTCAGCCTCATCAACTTTGTTACTATGTATGTTACTATGTAAATATTAGTTTTTACATTAAAATGAAATCTTCTACTGTGGCCACCAGGAGGTGCTTTCCTATCACTTACTATAGATATCCAGAGTAATTTATTCAGTCTCTCCTATAAAGTGCATAAATATGGATCATGGACATTTCTGATTCACTGTCAGCCATGCCTCGGTGTGGTAGGAGGATGGAGTTAGCCCTCATTGCCCAAAATAACTGCACCAAGTTTCAAGGGTGGTGGTAATTATGACAGGAGTGGCTGGGGGTGGGGGGCGAAGACTCCCTGGTCACTCCTGTCAAAATCACTGCAAGGACCTGCCACAGGCCAGTGATCCCTCCCTTTCACCTTCCTCCCACTTTCCCCTTTGCACTACACACACCATTCACTTTGCAACCTCTCTATCCTCTTACCATCCTACCAGGTGCAGTCCTTTCAGTTACTATAGACAGACATAGCTAATTACTCAATCGTTCTAAAAGTTGCTCCTTTAAAGTACATAAACAGTTTTGCCTTTTTAGTACCAGGACGTGAGGAACCTTGTTTTACTCAGCAGGAGTGAAACCAGTTTAAGGTTCACTGTCAACCACACCCTAAGGTGACAGGAGGGTGGAGTTAGCCCTCACTGCACCCACTTGGACTTGGCATGGGCAGTGATCTTCATAGGAGTGGACAAGGGAAATCATTGAAAGTACCTGCCATGGACCAGCGATCCCACCCTCCCCTTTACCTTCCTCTCACTCTCCCCTTTGATCTCCACAGACCCTACACTTTGCTGTTCTCCTATCTTTCACTTCACCCTCATTCCACCCCACCCTTTGCCTCATCTCCCTTTCACTTCATCTTCATCTCCTCTCCCATTCCCTTCATCACTGTGACAGTTCCCCATCTCCCATTCTTATTCTCCCTCACTTTCACCTCTTTGCCTTTTTGTCTCTTAGCTGCCATTCACCTGCAATTTTGCAGTTCCACCTGGTCTCCTCATCCCCTTCCTTCTCTCCCTTTTGGAGGTTCCCCATGTTTGCCTCTTCTTACGCTCCTCTCCATACCATTCATGAGACACTAATGGAGAAGCAAACCAGTGTCCACATATATTTATGTCCCAGCATCTTACAGTAAGGTTTGCTGTCCAGGGGCTAACTGACAGACTACTGAGGTGGTACAGTTCTTCAATCCTCAGTCTTTTACTCCTACTTCACAAGAAAGCGGAGTGCCTGAGTAGATGAGATATCTCAGAATGAGTGGCTTCAATCTGGTAAGTTGTTGTGGGCACTGCTTAACACTGACTCTCCTCCTGTTGCAAAGCATAGCAGTACCATAGGGAAGAGACACACACAGAGCCTAATAATTAATGGAAGGGGCTTCAAGTACATTGTGGGGGGTGAACTAAGGGGAATTCACTGACAGAGCCAGGTCTCCAACTCTCCCTTTACCATTTTCCATACATCCCTGACGTTCCTCTTACACCCCTACCTCCCTCTCATATAACCATGGTTCTCTCTGTGTCAATTAGACTGGTTAGCTAACAATAATTGGAGTAATTCTGGCGTGCACCAGAATAAGCAATACGGTTACATGCACCTTCCGATCACTTTTATTTTACCTTTGACCTATACAAATCTCTGTCACAACTAACAAAACTCTTCATAAAGTAAATCGACTAATAATAACATTGAAATCACCTGCAATAACAATCACAGATAAGAATGCACATGACCTATATAAAACATCTTTCATACCTAGGCAACGCCATTCCTCCTTTGTTAAAAACGTTTGCTGCTCCTTTAAGCAAATAATTGATTAACGATAAGGACCATTTCATTTTTGTTTCACAGAGCACTTATCATCTGCATGAAAAGTTTATAAAAAATAATTGACATCACTTAATTTAACACTGTAAGGACTATTGATGTGCTAAGACCATCACGCTGGTCCGACACTTAAAGGGATAGTAACCCCCCCGAAAAATGCGAAGCCAAATGCTAGGAATCATTAAAACATACCTAACTCCCATATTCCCATCTCTCAAACCGTTATGGTTTGAGAGATGTAAGAGCAGAAAGACCTCCTCTCCCTCCCCCTTCTCATGCATCCGCTGTATAGCAGACGTCATGAGATCCTGCTTACAGGACCAGACGGCAGCTCTTCAGGAGCGCTGTCATCTAGATATCTCAGTATAATTGTTTCATCGGAATGGTCTGAAACGTGTGCCTGGCTTGCAAGCCAGGCACACGTTGTAGACCATTTGGATGAAGTACTTATACCGAGATATCTAGACGACAGCGCTCCTGAAGAGCCGCCGTCTGGTCCTGGACGCAGGATCTCATGACGTCTGCTATACAGCGGATGCATGAGAAGGGGGTGGGAGCAGAGGTCTTTCTTCTCTTACATCTCTCAAACCATAACAGTTTAAGAGATGGGAATATGGGAGTTAAGTATGTTTTAATGATTCCTAGCATTTGGCTTCACATTTTTCGGGGGGGGGTTACTATCCGTTTAAGGACCAGTGACGCCTATTATTGATGTTAAACATTTTTTTTATCAATATATTGAGATATTTAGCTTTATCTGTTTGTCAGTTTTATGCACATTAGATAGTACTGGCTAATATGCCAGCCAGATAAGGATTCCGTACCACTTTCCACCCCAACTGCCACTCCCTGTTGGCCAGATATGTGCTAATTTACATAAACTGAGAAAAAACTTCAACATCTCAAAAACTGTTGTTGGTAATAACATATTGCTTACTTACATATAGGGGCTTTGAAATTTCTTTTAAAATCATCTGGTTTTTACATAGTGATAGTTCTACTTTAACTCTAAACTCACAAGCAATTCAAAGAATATAAAGCCAACAACCAACAGCAGATCAACACAGCATTTTTAACCCCTTACATGGTCTCCATTGCCACTAAGGCTCATGTACTAAGAAATTAGGACCAGTTCTAGGGCAAACACACTAGGCCATGGGGACAAATACAAATTCTTATAGATTTAAAATAGACTTTTAACCCCTTGAATAAGCGGTCTCAATTGCATTGTTTTGCAGTGTATTGGAAACCTCTATAGCATTCGAGGGTTAAAAGCCACATTTAATTAAATGAGAATTCTGGTAACTTTTATATGTCCTCTTGGGTGCAGTTGCAGTTTGTACCAGAATTGCTCCATTTTTTCCTAGTACATCAGTCTCCTTGCTTCCTATTGCAATGGAGATGCCACTAACTTTCAAAGGGTTAACATATGAAAGGATATTTACCAGAAGCCAGAATACCCATAAAAAGCGACAAGACGAAGAGTTTGCTCATTGTTCCTCTGTGAATGTCCATAGTCTCTGCTCTGTTCTACAGACCTTATGGGTGCGTCTTTATAAACTGTCTTATCGTTCTTCCTTATTGGCATCAAAGTAATCCAACAGATCCATCAGGTTACGTCTGATTAATGAATATTAACCTTCTATTATTTGTATAAAATTTGAACCTAATGTGTTGATAACAAATGACATGTGAATATTGCAGGTGCAGGACAGGTGAAATTATGTAACATTTATTACCCATTCATTTAGCTACAGTATCTTAATCTGAAGTTGTCACCTGTCCACATTCTCACCTCAGGGTGGGCATCCATCCTGACAAAATTACCTGATTAACAATTTGTCAGTTTATGCAAGTCGTTTAGTTCTGCCCAGCAGGGAGTGGCAGGTGGGAGGGAGAGAGTATGGAATGTTAGTATCTGGTTCGCAGGGAGAGGCAGATGGGCGGAAGAGCAGTATGGAATGTTAGAATTTGGTTGGCAGGGAGAGTCAGATGAGAGAGCATGGGATTTTAGTATTTGGATGGCAGGGAGAGGCAGATGAGAGGAAAAGCAGTGTGGAATGGTAGTATTATCTGGCTGTCAGGGAGAGGCAGGTGGGGATAAGAGCAGTGTGGAATGTTAGAATTATCTGGTTGGCAGGGAGAGGCAGGTGGGAAGAAGAGCAGTGTGGAATGTTAGAATTATCTGGTTGGCAGGTAGAGGCAGATGGGAAGAAGAGCAGTGTGGAATGTTAGTATTTTATCTGGTTGGCAGCGAGAGGCAGGTGGGAAGAAGAGCAGTGTGGAATGATAGTATTATCTGGCTGCCAGGGAGAGGCAGATGGGAAGAAGAGCAGTGTGGAATGTTAGTATTATCTGATTGGCAGGGAAAGGCAGATGGGAAGAAGAGAAGTGTGGAATGTTAGGATCTGGCTGGCAGGGAGAAACAGATGAGAGGAAGAGCAATGTGGAATTTTAGTATCTGACTGGCAGGGAGAGGTAGATGAGCGGAAAAGGAATGTGGAATGTTAGTATTATCTGGTTGGCAAGAAAAGACAGGTGGGAAGAAGAGCAGGGTGGAATTTTAGGATCTGACTGGCAGGGAAAGGCAGATGAGAAGAAGAGCAGTGTGGAATGTTAGGATCTGGCTGGCAGGGAGAAGCAGATTAGAGGATAAGCAATGTGGAATTTTAGCATCTGACTGGCAGCGAGAGGCAGATGAGAGAAAAAGTGTTTTGGAATGTTAGTATTAACTGGTCAGCAGGGAGAGGCAGGTGGGAAGAAGAGCAGTGTGGAATGTTAGGAACTGGCTGGCAGGGAGAGGCAGATGAGAAGAAGAGCAGTGTGGAATGTTAGTATCTGGCTGGCAGGGAGAGGCAGATGAGAAGAAGAGCAGTGTGGAATGGTATTATTATCTGGTTGGCAGGGAGAGGCAGGTGGGAAGAAGAGCAGTGTGGAATGTTAGAATTATCTGGTTGGCAGGGAGAGGCAGGTGGGAAGAAGAGCAGTGTGGAATGTTAGAATTATCTGGTTGGCGGGGAAAGGCAGATGGGAAAAAGAGCAGTGTGGAATGTTAATATTATCTGGTTGGCGGGGAAAGGCAGATGGGAAAAAGAGCAGTGTGGAATGTTAATATTATCTGGTTGGCAGGGAGAGGCAGGTGGGAAGAAGAGCAGTGTGGAATGTTAATATTATCTGGTTGGCAGGGAAAGGCAGATGGGAAGAAGAGCAGTGTGGAATGTTAATATTATCTGGTTGGCAGGGAAAGGCAGATGGGAAGAAGAGCAGTGTGGAATGGTAGGAACTGGCTGGCAGGGAGAGGCAGATGAGAAGAAGAGCAGTGTGGAATGTTAGAATTATCTGGTTGGCAGGGAGAGGCAGATGGGAAAAAGAGCAGTGTGGAATGGTAGGAACTGGCTGGCAGGGAGAGGCAGATGAGAAGAAGAGCAGTGTGGAATGTTAGAATTATCTGGTTGGCAGGGAGAGGCAGGTGGGAAGAAGAGCAGTGTGTAATGTTAGTATTATCTGGTTGGCAGGTAGAGGCAGATGGGAAGAAGAGCAGTGTGGAATGTTAGTATTTTATCTGGTTGGCGGGGAAAGGCAGATGGGAAGAAGAGAAGTGTGGAATGTTAGGATCTGGCTGGCAGGGAGAGGCAGATGAGAGGAAGAGCAATGTGGAATTTTAGTATCTGACTGGCAGGGAGAGGTAGATGAGCGGAAAAGGAATGTGGAATGTTAGTATTATCTGTTTGGCAGGAAATGACAGGTGGGAAGAAGAGCAGGGTGAAATTTTAGGATCTGACTGGCAGGGAAAGGCAGATGAGAAGAAGAGCAGTGTGGAATGTTAGTATCTGGCTGGCAGGGAGAGGCAGATGAGAAGAAGAGCAGTGTGGAATGGTATTATTATCTGGTTGGCAGGGAGAGGCAGGTGGGAAGAAGAGCAGTGTGGAATGTTAGAATTATCTGGTTGGCAGGTAGAGGCAGATGGGAAAAAGAGCAGTGTGGAATGTTAATATTATCTGGTTGGCAGGGAAAGGCAGGTGGGAAGAAGAGCAGTGTGGAATGTTAATATTATCTGGTTGGCAGGGAAAGGCAGATGGGAAAAAGAGCAGTGTGGAATGTTAATATTATCTGGTTGGCAGGGAGAGGCAGGTGGGAAGAAGAGCAGTGTGGAATGTTAATATTATCTGGTTGGCAGGGAAAGGCAGATGGGAAGAAGAGCAGTGTGGAATGTTAATATTATCTGGTTGGCAGGGAAAGGCAGATGGGAAGAAGAGCAGTGTGTAATGTTAGTATTATCTGGTTGGCAGGGAAAGGCAGATGGGAAAAAGAGCAGTGTGGAATGTTAATATTATCTGGTTGGCAGGGAGAGGCAGGTGGGAAGAAGAGCAGTGTGGAATGTTAATATTATCTGGTTGGCAGGGAAAGGCAGATGGGAAGAAGAGCAGTGTGGAATGTTAATATTATCTGGTTGGCAGGGAAAGGCAGATGGGAATAAGAGCAGTGTGTAATGTTAGTAATATCTGGTTGGCAGGGAAAGGCAGATGGGAAGAAGAGCAGTGTGGAATGGTAGGAACTGGCTGGCAGGGAGAGGCAGATGAGAAAAAGAGCAGTGTGGAATGTTAGAATTATCTGGTTGGCAGGGAGAGGCAGATGGGAAAAAGAGCAGTGTGGAATATTAATATTATCTGGTTGGCAGGGAGAGGCAGGTGGGAAGAAGAGCAGTGTGGAATGTTAATATTATCTGGTTGGCAGGGAAAGGCAGATGGGAAGAAGAGAAGTGTGGAATGTTAGGATCTGGCTGGCAGGGAAAGGCAGATGGGAAGAAGAGAAGTGTGGAATGTTAGGATCTGGCTGGCAGGGAGAGGCAGATGAGAGGAAGAGCAATGTGGAATTTTAGTATCTGACTGGCAGGGAGAGGTAGATGAGCGGAAAAGTAATGTGGAATGTTAGTATTATCTGGTTGGCAGGAAATGACAGGTGGGAAGAAGAGCAGGGTGGAATTTTAGGATCTGACTGGCAGGGAAAGGCAGATGAGAAGAAGAGCAGTGTGGAATGTTAGTATCTGTCTGGCAGGGAGAGGCAGATGAGAAGAAGAGCAGTGTGGAATGGTATTATTATCTGGTTGGCAGGGAGAGGCAGGTGGGAAGAAGAGCAGTGTGGAATGTTAGAATTATCTGGTTGGCAGGTAGAGGCAGATGGGAAAAAGAGCAGTGTGGAATGTTAATATTATCTGGTTGGCAGGGAAAGGCAGATGGGAAAAAGAGCAGTGTGGAATGTTAATATTATCTGGTTGGCAGGGAGAGGCAGGTGGGAAGAAGAGCAGTGTGGAATGTTAATATTATCTGGTTGGCAGGGAAAGGCAGGTGGGAAGAAGAGCAGTGTGGAATGTTAATATTATCTGGTTGGCAGGGAGAGGCAGATGGGAAGAAGAGCAGTGTGGAATGTTAGTATTATCTGGTTGGCAGGGAAAGGCAAATGGGAAGAAGAGCAGTGTGGAAAGGTAGGAACTGGCTGGCAGGGAGAGGCAGATGAGAAGAAGAGCAGTGTGGAATGTTAGAATTATCTGGTTGGCAGGGAGAGGCAGATGGCAAAAAGAGCAGTGTGGAATGTTAATATTATCTGGTTGGCAGGGAGAGGCAGGTGGGAAGAAGAGCAGTGTGTAATGTTAGTATTATCTGGTTGGCAGGGAAAGGCAGATGGGAAAAAGAGCAGTGTGGAATGTTAATATTATCTGGTTGGCAGGGAGAGGCAGGTGGGAAGAAGAGCAGTGTGGAATGTTAATATTATCTGGTTGGCAGGGAAAGGCAGATGGGAAGAAGAGCAGTGTGGAATGTTAATATTATCTGGTTGGCAGGGAAAGGCAGATGGGAATAAGAGCAGTGTGTAATGTTAGTAATATCTGGTTGGCAGGGAAAGGCGGATGGGAAGAAGAGCAGTGTGGAATGGTAGGAACTGGCTGGCAGGGAGAGGCAGATGAGAAAAAGAGCAGTGTGGAATGTTAGAATTATCTGGTTGGCAGGGAGAGGCAGATGGGAAAAAGAGCAGTGTGGAATATTAATATTATCTGGTTGGCAGGGAGAGGCAGGTGGGAAGAAGAGCAGTGTGGAATGTTAATATTATCTGGTTGGCAGGGAAAGGCAGATGGGAAGAAGAGAAGTGTGGAATGTTAGGATCTGGCTGGCAGGGAAAGGCAGATGGGAAGAAGAGAAGTGTGGAATGTTAGGATCTGGCTGGCAGGGAGAGGCAGATGAGAGGAAGAGCAATGTGGAATTTTAGTATCTGACTGGCAGGGAGAGGTAGATGAGCGGAAAAGTAATGTGGAATGTTAGTATTATCTGGTTGGCAGGAAATGACAGGTGGGAAGAAGAGCAGGGTGGAATTTTAGGATCTGACTGGCAGGGAAAGGCAGATGAGAAGAAGAGCAGTGTGGAATGTTAGTATCTGTCTGGCAGGGAGAGGCAGATGAGAAGAAGAGCAGTGTGGAATGGTATTATTATCTGGTTGGCAGGGAGAGGCAGGTGGGAAGAAGAGCAGTGTGGAATGTTAGAATTATCTGGTTGGCAGGTAGAGGCAGATGGGAAAAAGAGCAGTGTGGAATGTTAATATTATCTGGTTGGCAGGGAAAGGCAGATGGGAAAAAGAGCAGTGTGGAATGTTAATATTATCTGGTTGGCAGGGAGAGGCAGGTGGGAAGAAGAGCAGTGTGGAATGTTAATATTATCTGGTTGGCAGGGAAAGGCAGGTGGGAAGAAGAGCAGTGTGGAATGTTAATATTATCTGGTTGGCAGGGAAAGGCAGATGGGAAGAAGAGCAGTGTGGAATGTTAGTATTATCTGGTTGGCAGGGAAAGGCAAATGGGAAGAAGAGCAGTGTGGAAAGGTAGGAACTGGCTGGCAGGGAGAGGCAGATGAGAAGAAGAGCAGTGTGGAATGTTAGAATTATCTGGTTGGCAGGGAGAGGCAGATGGCAAAAAGAGCAGTGTGGAATGTTAATATTATCTGGTTGGCAGGGAGAGGCAGGTGGGAAGAAGAGCAGTGTGGAATGTTAATATTATCTGGTTGGCAGGGAGAGGCAGGTGGGAAGAAGAGCAGTGTGGAATGTTAATATTATCTGGTTGGCAGGGAAAGGCAGATGGGAAGAAGAGCAGTGTGTAATGTTAGTATTATCTGGTTGGCAGGGAAAGGCAGATGGGAAGAAGAGCAGTGTGGAATGGTAGGAACTGGCTGGCAGGGAGAGGCAGATGAGAAGAAGAGCAGTGTGGAATGTTAGAATTATCTGGTTGGCAGGGAGAGGCAGATGGGAAAAAGAGCAGTGTGGAATGTTAATATTATCTGGTTGGCAGGGAGAGGCAGGTGGGAAGAAGAGCAGTGTGGAATGTTAATATTATCTGGTTGGCAGGGAAAGGCAGATGGGAAGAAGAGCAGTGTGTAATGTTAGTATTATCTGGTTGGCAGGGAAAGGCAGATGGGAAGAAGAGCAGTGTGGAATGGTAGGAACTGGCTGGCAGGGAGAGGCAGATGAGAAGAAGAGCAGTGTGGAATGTTAGAATTATCTGGTTGGCAGGGAGAGGCAGGTGGGAAGAAGAGCAGTGTGTAATGTTAGTATTATCTGGTTGGCAGGTAGAGGCAGATGGGAAGAAGAGCAGTGTGGAATGTTAGTATTTTATCTGGTTGGCAGGGAAAGGCAGATGGGAAGAAGAGAAGTGTGGAATGTTAGGATCTGGCTGGCAGGGAGAGGCAGATGAGAGGAAGAGCAATGTGGAATTTTAGTATCTGACTGGCAGGGAGAGGTAGATGAGCGGAAAAGGAATGTGGAATGTTACTATTATCTGGTTGGCAGGAAATGACAGGTGGGAAGAAGAGCAGGGTGGAATTTTAGGATCTGACTGGCAGGGAAAGGCAGATGAGAAGAAGAGCAGTGTGGAATGTTAGTATCTGTCTGGCAGGGAGAGGCAGATGAGAAGAAGAGCAGTGTGGAATGGTATTATTATCTGGTTGGCAGGGAGAGGCAGGTGGGAAGAAGAGCAGTGTGGAATGTTAGAATTATCTGGTTGGCAGGTAGAGGCAGATGGGAAGAAGAGCAGTGTGGAATGTTAATATTATCTGGTTGGCAGGGAAAGGCAGGTGGGAAGAAGAGCAGTGTGGAATGTTAATATTATCTGGTTGGCAGGGAAAGGCAGATGGGAAAAAGAGCAGTGTGGAATGTTAATATTATCTGGTTGGCAGGGAGAGGCAGGTGGGAAGAAGAGCAGTGTGGAATGTTAATATTATCTGGTTGGCAGGGAAAGGCAGATGGGAAGAAGAGCAGTGTGGAATGTTAATATTATCTGGTTGGCAGGGAAAGGCAGATGGGAAGAAGAGCAGTGTGTAATGTTAGTATTATCTGGTTGGCAGGGAAAGGCAGATGGGAAAAAGAGCAGTGTGGAATGTTAATATTATCTGGTTGGCAGGGAGAGGCAGGTGGGAAGAAGAGCAGTGTGGAATGTTAATATTATCTGGTTGGCAGGGAAAGGCAGATGGGAAGAAGAGCAGTGTGGAATGTTAATATTATCTGGTTGGCAGGGAAAGGCAGATGGGAAGAAGAGCAGTGTGTAATGTTAGTATTATCTGGTTGGCAGGGAAAGGCAGATGGGAAGAAGAGCAGTGTGGAATGGTAGGAACTGGCTGGCAGGGAGAGGCAGATGAGAAGAAGAGCAGTGTGGAATGTTAGAATTATCTGGTTGGCAGGGAGAGGCAGATGGGAAAAAGAGCAATGTGGAATGTTAATATTATCTGGTTGGCAGGGAGAGGCAGGTGGGAAGAAGAGCAGTGTGGAATGTTAATATTATCTGGTTGGCAGGGAAAGGCAGATGGGAAGAAGAGAAGTGTGGAATGTTAGGATCTGGCTGGCAGGGAGAGGCAGATGAGAGGAAGAGCAATGTGGAATTTTAGTATCTGACTGGCAGGGAGAGGTAGATGAGCGGAAAAGGAATGTGGAATGTTAGTATTATCTGGTTGGCAGGAAATGACAGGTGGGAAGAAGAGCAGGGTGGAATTTTAGGATCTGACTGGCAGGGAAAGGCAGATGAGAAGAAGAGCAGTGTGGAATGTTAGTATCTGGCTGGCAGGGAGAGGCAGATGAGAAGAAGAGCAGTGTGGAATGGTATTATTATCTGGTTGGCAGGGAGAGGCAGGTGGGAAGAAGAGCAGTGTGGAATGTTAGAATTATCTGGTTGGCAGGTAGAGGCAGATGGGAAGAAGAGCAGTGTGGAATGTTAATATTATCTGGTTGGCAGGGAAAGGCAGGTGGGAAGAAGAGCAGTGTGGAATGTTAATATTATCTGGTTGGCAGGGAAAGGCAGATGGGAAAAAGAGCAGTGTGGAATGTTAATATTATCTGGTTGGCAGGGAGAGGCAGGTGGGAAGAAGAGCAGTGTGGAATGTTAATATTATCTGGTTGGCAGGGAAAGGCAGATGGGAAGAAGAGCAGTGTGGAATGTTAATATTATCTGGTTGGCAGGGAAAGGCAGATGGGAAGAAGAGCAGTGTGTAATGTTAGTATTATCTGGTTGGCAGGGAAAGGCAGATGGGAAAAAGAGCAGTGTGGAATGTTAATATTATCTGGTTGGCAGGGAGAGGCAGGTGGGAAGAAGAGCAGTGTGGAATGTTAATATTATCTGGTTGGCAGGGAAAGGCAGATGGGAAGAAGAGCAGTGTGGAATGTTAATATTATCTGGTTGGCAGGGAAAGGCAGATGGGAAGAAGAGCAGTGTGTAATGTTAGTATTATCTGGTTGGCAGGGAAAGGCAGATGGGAAGAAGAGCAGTGTGGAATGGTAGGAACTGGCTGGCAGGGAGAGGCAGATGAGAAGAAGAGCAGTGTGGAATGTTAGAATTATCTGGTTGGCAGGGAGAGGCAGATGGGAAAAAGAGCAATGTGGAATGTTAATATTATCTGGTTGGCAGGGAGAGGCAGGTGGGAAGAAGAGCAGTGTGGAATGTTAATATTATCTGGTTGGCAGGGAAAGGCAGATGGGAAGAAGAGAAGTGTGGAATGTTAGGATCTGGCTGGCAGGGAGAGGCAGATGAGAGGAAGAGCAATGTGGAATTTTAGTATCTGACTGGCAGGGAGAGGTAGATGAGCGGAAAAGGAATGTGGAATGTTAGTATTATCTGGTTGGCAGGAAATGACAGGTGGGAAGAAGAGCAGGGTGGAATTTTAGGATCTGACTGGCAGGGAAAGGCAGATGAGAAGAAGAGCAGTGTGGAATGTTAGAATTATCTGGTTGGCAGGGAGAGGCAGATGGGAAAAAGAGCAGTGTGGAATGTTAATATTATCTGGTTGGCAGGGAGAGGCAGGTGGGAAGAAGAGCAGTGTGGAATGTTAATATTATCTGGTTGGCAGGGAAAGGCAGATGGGAAGAAGAGCAGTGTGTAATGTTAGTATTATCTGGTTGGCAGGGAAAGGCAGATGGGAAGAAGAGCAGTGTGGAATGGTAGGAACTGGCTGGCAGGGAGAGGCAGATGAGAAGAAGAGCAGTGTGGAATGTTAGAATTATCTGGTTGGCAGGGAGAGGCAGGTGGGAAGAAGAGCAGTGTGTAATGTTAGTATTATCTGGTTGGCAGGTAGAGGCAGATGGGAAGAAGAGCAGTGTGGAATGTTAGTGTTTTATCTGGTTGGCAGGGAAAGGCAGATGGGAAGAAGAGAAGTGTGGAATGTTAGGATCTGGCTGGCAGGGAGAGGCAGATGAGAGGAAGAGCAATGTGGAATTTTAGTATCTGACTGGCAGGGAGAGGTAGATGAGCGGAAAAGGAATGTGGAATGTTAGTATTATCTGGTTGGCAGGAAATGACAGGTGGGAAGAAGAGCAGGGTGGAATTTTAGGATCTGACTGGCAGGGAAAGGCAGATGAGAAGAAGAGCAGTGTGGAATGTTAGTATCTGGCTGGCAGGGAGAGGCAGATGAGAAGAAGAGCAGTGTGGAATGGTATTATTATCTGGTTGGCAGGGAGAGGCAGGTGGGAAGAAGAGCAGTGTGGAATGTTAGAATTATCTGGTTGGCAGGTAGAGGCAGATGGGAAGAAGAGCAGTGTGGAATGTTAATATTATCTGGTTGGCAGGGAAAGGCAGGTGGGAAGAAGAGCAGTGTGGAATGTTAATATTATCTGGTTGGCAGGGAAAGGCAGATGGGAAAAAGAGCAGTGTGGAATGTTAATATTATCTGGTTGGCAGGGAGAGGCAGGTGGGAAGAAGAGCAGTGTGGAATGTTAATATTATCTGGTTGGCAGGGAAAGGCAGATGGGAAGAAGAGCAGTGTGGAATGTTAATATTATCTGGTTGACAGGGAAAGGCAGATGGGAAGAAGAGCAGTGTGGAATGGTAGGAACTGGCTGGCAGGGAGAGGCAGATGAGAAGAAGAGCAGTGTGGAATGTTAGAATTATCTGGTTGGCAGGGAGAGGCAGGTGGGAAGAAGAGCAGTGTGTAATGTTAGTATTATCTGGTTGGCAGGTAGAGGCAGATGGGAAGAAGAGCAGTGTGGAATGTTAGTATTTTATCTGGTTGGCGGGGAAAGGCAGATGGGAAGAAGAGAAGTGTGGAATGTTAGGATCTGGCTGGCAGGGAGAGGCAGATGAGAGGAAGAGCAATGTGGAATTTTAGTATCTGACTGGCAGGGAGAGGTAGATGAGCGGAAAAGGAATGTGGAATGTTAGTATTATCTGGTTGGCAGGAAATGACAGGTGGGAAGAAGAGCAGGGTGGAATTTTAGGATCTGACTGGCAGGGAAAGGCAGATGAGAAGAAGAGCAGTGTGGAATGTTAGAATTATCTGGTTGGCAGGGAGAGGCAGATGGGAAAAAGAGCAGTGTGGAATGTTAATATTATCTGGTTGGCAGGGAGAGGCAGGTGGGAAGAAGAGCAGTGTGGAATGTTAATATTATCTGGTTGGCAGGGAAAGGCAGATGGGAAGAAGAGCAGTGTGTAATGTTAGTATTATCTGGTTGGCAGGGAAAGGCAGATGGGAAGAAGAGCAGTGTGGAATGGTAGGAACTGGCTGGCAGGGAGAGGCAGATGAGAAGAAGAGCAGTGTGGAATGTTAGAATTATCTGGTTGGCAGGGAGAGGCAGGTGGGAAGAAGAGCAGTGTGTAATGTTAGTATTATCTGGTTGGCAGGTAGAGGCAGATGGGAAGAAGAGCAGTGTGGAATGTTAGTGTTTTATCTGGTTGGCAGGGAAAGGCAGATGGGAAGAAGAGAAGTGTGGAATGTTAGGATCTGGCTGGCAGGGAGAGGCAGATGAGAGGAAGAGCAATGTGGAATTTTAGTATCTGACTGGCAGGGAGAGGTAGATGAGCGGAAAAGGAATGTGGAATGTTAGTATTATCTGGTTGGCAGGAAATGACAGGTGGGAAGAAGAGCAGGGTGGAATTTTAGGATCTGACTGGCAGGGAAAGGCAGATGAGAAGAATAGCAGTGTGGAATGTTAGTATCTGGCTGGCAGGGAGAGGCAGATGAGAAGAAGAGCAGTGTGGAATGGTATTATTATCTGGTTGGCAGGGAGAGGCAGGTGGGAAGAAGAGCAGTGTGGAATGTTAGAATTATCTGGTTGGCAGGTAGAGGCAGATGGGAAGAAGAGCAGTGTGGAATGTTAATATTATCTGGTTGGCAGGGAAAGGCAGGTGGGAAGAAGAGCAGTGTGGAATGTTAATATTATCTGGTTGGCAGGGAAAGGCAGATGGGAAAAAGAGCAGTGTGGAATGTTAATATTATCTGGTTGGCAGGGAGAGGCAGGTGGGAAGAAGAGCAGTGTGGAATGTTAATATTATCTGGTTGGCAGGGAAAGGCAGATGGGAAGAAGAGCAGTGTGGAATGTTAATATTATCTGGTTGGCAGGGAAAGGCAGATGGGAAGAAGAGCAGTGTGTAATGTTAGTATTATCTGGTTGGCAGGGAAAGGCAGATGGGAAAAAGAGCAGTGTGGAATGTTAATATTATCTGGTTGGCAGGGAGAGGCAGGTGGGAAGAAGAGCAGTGTGGAATGTTAATATTATCTGGTTGGCAGGGAAAGGCAGATGGGAAGAAGAGCAGTGTGGAATGTTAATATTATCTGGTTGGCAGGGAAAGGCAGATGGGAAGAAGAGCAGTGTGTAATGTTAGTATTATCTGGTTGGCAGGGAAAGGCAGATGGGAAGAAGAGCAGTGTGGAATGGTAGGAACTGGCTGGCAGGGAGAGGCAGATGAGAAGAAGAGCAGTGTGGAATGTTAGAATTATCTGGTTGGCAGGGAGAGGCAGATGGGAAAAAGAGCAGTGTGGAATGTTAATATTATCTGGTTGGCAGGGAGAGGCAGGTGGGAAGAAGAGCAGTGTGGAATGTTAATATTATCTGGTTGGCAGGGAAAGGCAGATGGGAAGAAGAGAAGTGTGGAATGTTAGGATCTGGCTGGCAGGGAGAGGCAGATGAGAGGAAGAGCAATGTGGAATTTTAGTATCTGACTGGCAGGGAGAGGTAGATGAGCGGAAAAGGAATGTGGAATGTTAGTATTATCTGGTTGGCAGGAAATGACAGGTGGGAAGAAGAGCAGGGTGGAATTTTAGGATCTGACTGGCAGGGAAAGGCAGATGAGAAGAAGAGCAGTGTGGAATGTTAGAATTATCTGGTTGGCAGGGAGAGGCAGGTGGGAAGAAGAGCAGTGTGGAATGTTAATATTATCTGGTTGGCAGGGAAAGGCAGGTGGGAAGAAGAGCAGTGTGGAATGTTAATATTATCTGGTTGGCAGGGAAAGGCAGATGGGAAGAAGAGCAGTGTGGAATGTTAGTATTATCTGGTTGGCAGGGAAAGGCAAATGGGAAGAAGAGCAGTGTGGAAAGGTAGGAACTGGCTGGCAGGGAGAGGCAGATGAGAAGAAGAGCAGTGTGGAATGTTAGAATTATCTGGTTGGCAGGGAGAGGCAGATGGGAAAAAGAGCAGTGTGGAATGTTAATATTATCTGGTTGGCAGGGAAAGGCAGGTGGGAAGAAGAGCAGTGTGGAATGTTAATATTATCTGGTTGGCAGGGAGAGGCAGGTGGGAAGAAGAGCAGTGTGGAATGTTAATATTATCTGGTTGGCAGGGAAAGGCAGATGGGAAGAAGAGCAGTGTGTAATGTTAGTATTATCTGGTTGGCAGGGAAAGGCAGATGGGAAGAAGAGCAGTGTGGAATGGTAGGAACTGGCTGGCAGGGAGAGGCAGATGAGAAGAAGAGCAGTGTGGAATGTTAGAATTATCTGGTTGGCAGGGAGAGGCAGATGGGAAAAAGAGCAGTGTGGAATGTTAATATTATCTGGTTGGCAGGGAGAGGCAGGTGGGAAGAAGAGCAGTGTGGAATGTTAATATTATCTGGTTGGCAGGGAAAGGCAGATGGGAAGAAGAGCAGTGTGTAATGTTAGTATTATCTGGTTGGCAGGGAAAGGCAGATGGGAAGAAGAGCAGTGTGGAATGGTAGGAACTGGCTGGCAGGGAGAGGCAGATGAGAAGAAGAGCAGTGTGGAATGTTAGAATTATCTGGTTGGCAGGGAGAGGCAGGTGGGAAGAAGAGCAGTGTGTAATGTTAGTATTATCTGGTTGGCAGGTAGAGGCAGATGGGAAGAAGAGCAGTGTGGAATGTTAGTATTTTATCTGGTTGGCAGGGAAAGGCAGATGGGAAGAAGAGAAGTGTGGAATGTTAGGATCTGGCTGGCAGGGAGAGGCAGATGAGAGGAAGAGCAATGTGGAATTTTAGTATCTGACTGGCAGGGAGAGGTAGATGAGCGGAAAAGGAATGTGGAATGTTAGTATTATCTGGTTGGCAGGAAATGACAGGTGGGAAGAAGAGCAGGGTGGAATTTTAGGATCTGACTGGCAGGGAAAGGCAGATGAGAAGAAGAGCAGTGTGGAATGTTAGTATCTGGCTGGCAGGGAGAGGCAGATGAGAAGAAGAGCAGTGTGGAATGGTATTATTATCTGGTTGGCAGGGAGAGGCAGGTGGGAAGAAGAGCAGTGTGGAATGTTAGAATTATCTGGTTGGCAGGTAGAGGCAGATGGGAAGAAGAGCAGTGTGGAATGTTAATATTATCTGGTTGGCAGGGAAAGGCAGGTGGGAAGAAGAGCAGTGTGGAATGTTAATATTATCTGGTTGGCAGGGAAAGGCAGAAGGGAAAAAGAGCAGTGTGGAATGTTAATATTATCTGGTTGGCAGGGAGAGGCAGGTGGTAGTGTTGAGCGAGCATGCTCGGCCGATGCTCGGATCGGCTCGAGCATCGCTCTGCTCGGCACATGGCGGTACTCGTACGAGTACCGCATGTGCTCGCCCGCCATGTTCGGGTCTCCTCCCCGCACGTTTTGCGGCTGCTGCGCAGCCAATAAACGTGCAGGGAGGCTCTGACATCGGTGTAATGCCAGCAGCCATGTTGGCTGCTGGCATTACACTGATTGGCTGGCCAGAACCCGTGGTCAGGTGCTGTATAGCACCTGACCATCGAGTTCGGCTCAGTCTGAGCCAGGGAGAGCTGAGGATAGGAAGGGAAAGGCAGTGTAGGGAGGAAAAAAACAAAAATTGTGAAAAAAAAAGAACCAAAAGTCCTTTTTAGGACTACTGTGTGTGGGGGCAGCAGGTTATTTGGTGTGGGGGGAAAAAAACAAAAAAAAAAAAAAATATATATATATATTCTGTTTAGTGTGCAAAGTTGCAGATTAGAGCACATTCTGTTTAGTGTGCACAGTTGCAGATTAGAGCACATTCTGTTTAGTGTGCAAAGTTGCAGATTAGAGCACATTCTGTTTAGTGTGCAAAGTTGCAGATTAGAGCACATTCTGTTTAGTGTGCAAAGTTGCAGATTAGAGCACATTCTGTTAAGTCTTCAAACTAAAATATCAAAGTCACGTATTCCATTCAGTGTGCGTCGCCGCAGTTTAGCAGCACATTCTGAGTACTGTGCAGAGTTGCAGAATAGGAAGAAATACTGTTAAGTCTTCAAACTAAAATATCAAAGTCACATATTCCATTCAGTGTGCTTCGCCGCAGTTTAGCAGCACATTCTGTGTACTGTGCAGAGTTGCAGAATAGGAAGAAATACTGTTAAGTCTTCAAACTCAAATATCAAAGTCACATATTCCATTCAGTGTGCTTCGCCGCAGTTTAGCAGCACATTCTGTGTACTGTGCAGAGTTGCAGAATAGGAAGAAATACTGTTAAGTCTTCAAACTAAAATATCAAAGTCACATATTCCATTCAGTGTGCTTCGCCGCAGTGTAGCAGCACATTCTGTGTACTGTGCAGAGTTGCAGAATAGGAAGAAATACTGTTAAGTCTTCAAACTAAAATATCAAAGTCACATATTCCATTCAGTGTCTTTCACCGCCGTTTAACAGCCTATTCTGTGTACTCTGTACAGTTCCAGAATTATAAGAAATACTGTTAAGTTTTCAAACTCAAATATTAAAGTCACATATTCCATTCAGTGTGTTTCAACGCCGTTTAACAGCCTATTCTGTGTACTCTGCAGAGTTGCAGAATAGTAAGAAATACTGTTAAGTTTTCAAACTCAAATATTAAAGTCACATATTCCATTCAGTGTCTTTCACCGCCGTTTAACAGCCTATTCTGTGTACTCTGCAGAGTTGCAGAATTATAAGAAATACTGTTAAGTTTTCAAACTCAAATATTAAAGTCACATATTCCATTCAGTGTCTTTCACCGCCGTTTAACAGCCTATTCTGTGTACTCTGTACAGTTCCAGAATTATAAGAAATACTGTTAAGTTTTCAAACTCAAATATTAAAGTCACATATTCCATTCAGTGTCTTTCACCGCCGTTTAACAGCCTATTCTGTGTACTCTGTACAGTTCCAGAATTATAAGAAATACTGTTAAGTTTTCAAACTCAAATATTAAAGTCACATATTCCATTCAGTGTCTTTCACCGCCGTTTAACAGCCTATTCTGTGTACTCTGTACAGTTCCAGAATTATAAGAAATACTGTTAAGTTTTCAAACTCAAATATTAAAGTCACATATTCCATTCAGTGTGTTTCAACGCCGTTTAACAGCCTATTCTGTGTACTCTGCAGAGTTGCAGAATAGTAAGAAATACTGTTAAGTTTTCAAACTCAAATATTAAAGTCACATATTCCATTCAGTGTCTTTCACCGCCGTTTAACAGCCTATTCTGTGTACTCTGCAGAGTTGCAGAATTATAAGAAATACTGTTAAGTTTTCAAACTCAAATATTAAAGTCACATATTCCATTCAGTGTCTTTCACCGCCGTTTAACAGCCTATTCTGTGTACTCTGTACAGTTCCAGAATTATAAGAAATACTGTTAAGTTTTCAAACTCAAATATTAAAGTCACATATTCCATTCAGTGTGTTTCAACGCCGTTTAACAGCCTATTCTGTGTACTCTGCAGAGTTGCAGAATAGTAAGAAATACTGTTAAGTTTTCAAACTCAAATATTAAAGTCACATATTCCATTCAGTGTGTGTCACCGCAGTTTAGCAGCCTATTCTGTGTACTCTGCAGAGTTGCAGAATAGTAAGAAATACTGTTAATTTTTCAAACTCAAATATTAAAGTCACTTATTCCATTCAGTGTGTGTCACCGCAGTTTAGCAGCCTATTCTGTGTACTCTGCAGAGTTGCAGAATAGTAAGAAATACTGTTAAGTTTTCAAACTCATATATATTAAAGTCATATATATCGTGTAAGATGAAGAAGGCGGGTAAAAAGGGACGGGGAAGTGGACGTGATCCTGAAAGTTCAGGGCGCGGGTCAGGACGCGGAGAAACTGTGCCTGGTGCCAGAGCACAAGAAAGAAAGACATCCACCATACCTAGCTTCATGTCTGATTTCACAGGGCGTCGCAGGACATCACTCTCGAGGTCCGACCAGTGCGAACAGGTGGTCGGTTGGATGACAGCTGATACTGCTTCCAGTCGGTTAAGCACCACCCTGTCTTCCACCAAGTCCACTCTCAGTAGCCAAGAGTCTGGTCAACATAATCCTCACTCTGATCATCCTTCCTCCCACCATACACGGTCTGGTCAAAGAAGTGATCCCACACTGGGATATAGTGATGAGCTCGTCTCATCACCAATCCTTCATTTGACCCTCTCTCCAAGCACGCTTGCAGAGGAACATGACATCTTGTGCCCTGATTCACAACCTCTAGAGGCTACCCAATCACAAGAAGATGACAGATGTGAACGGCATTTAAGGTCAAAGGAAGTAGTGGATGATGATGATGATGATGATGAGACACAGTTGCCATTAAATCAACCACTATTTCCGTCTCAAGACCTTGTTGAGGAGAATGTTATACAGTTGTCAATGACTGAGTATGTGGTGGGATCAAGACTTGAGGAGGATGATCAGAGTGAGGAAGTGGAGGAGGACTTGGTGGACGATGAGGTGACTGACCCCACCTGGGAAGGTGTAGAGCCGAGCGATGACAGCAGTCCTGAGGGTGAGCCATCTGCAGCACCGCAACAGGCTGGAAGAGGCAGTGGTGTGGCTACAGAAAGAAGGCGGACCGCACCAAACCGGCCCGCAAATGTTCCACGGAGCACCCCCTTGCGTAAATCTACCTTGCCAAGGGGTAGGTGTTCCGCGGTATGGCGTTTTTTTAAGGAAAGTGCGGACGACAAAAGAATTGTAGTTTGCAACCTGTGCCACACCAGAATGAGCCGAGGCATGAACACTAGAAACCTCACCACCACCAGCATGATCCGACACATGGCATCCAAGCACCGTAGTAAGTGGGAGGAACGCCTGGATCGCCCATCTGTGTCTGCAGGCCACACCACTGCCTCCTCTTCCCCTGTTTTCGGTGCCGGCCAATCGCCTGTCGAAGGCGCAGGCCCGCATACCTCCCGCCCTGCACCTGTAGCATCTGAAGCACCATCAGCGACCACATCCACTTCCCTGTCCCAGCACAGCGTCCAAATGTCGTTACCCCAGGCATTTGAGCGCAAGAGAAAGTACCCAGCCACCCACCCACAGGCCATAGCACTAACCTCACACCTTTCAAAATTACTGGCCATCGAAATGCTGCCATTTAGGCTTGTGGACACTGAGTCCTTCCGCAGCCTGATGGCAGCAGCTGTCCCTCGGTACGCGGTCCCCAGCCGCCACTACTTTTCCCGGTGTGCCATCCCCGCATTACACCACCATGTGTCCCGTAACATCACCCGTGCCCTGACCAACGCAGTTACTGGGAAGGTCCACTTAACGACTGACACATGGACAAGTGCTTGTGGCCAGGGACGCTACATTTCCCTGACGGCACACTGGGTGAATGTCGTGGAGGCTGGGAGCGACTCGGACCCTGGGATGGCACGGGTGCTACCCACGCCGAGGATTGCGGGCCCTACCTCCATCAGGGTTTCCACCAGCACCTACGTTATTGGCTCCTCCTCCTCCGTTTCCACCTCCGAATTCTCTACACACACCGCCACTCCCCCATCAGCCAGTAGCTGGAAGCAGTGTAGCACTGCAGTGGGGAAGCGTCAACAGGCCGTGCTGAAGCTGATCTGCCTTGGGGACAAACAGCACACGGCCTCAGAGCTGTTGCAGGGGATTAGTCACCAGACCGAGCAGTGGCTCTCGCCACTCAACCTGCAACCAGGCATGGTTGTGTGTGATAATGGGCGTAACTTGGTGGCGGCTTTGGAGCTCGGCAAGCTCACACACATACCATGCCTAGCGCATGTATTTAATTTAGTGGTGCAGCGATTTCTAAAAACCTACCCCAATGTGCATGATCTCTTGACCAAGGTGCGCCGCGTGTGTGCACATTTCCGTAAGTCATCAACAGCTTCAGCCGGCCTGTTGAAGCTGCAGCAGCGCTTACAATTGCCAGCTCACCGGCTGCTGTGTGACGTGAGCACGCGCTGGAACTCCACCTTCCACATGTTGGCCCGGCTTTGTGAGCAGCAGAGGGCAGTAGTGGAGTACCAGCTGTTACACGGTCGTCGCCTCTCCGTTCAACTTCCTGTAATCAGAAGTGAGGAGTGGGAATGGATGTCAGACCTCTGCGAGGTTTTACGCAATTTTGAGGAATCGACACAGATGGTGAGCGGCGATAACGCTATTATCAGTGTAACCATCCCACTTCTGTGTCTACTGAAACGCTCGCTGCTCACAATTAAAACCGACGCTTTGCATGTGGAAGAGGTGGAAATGGGGGAGGAAGAGCTTACACAAGGTGATAGCCAGAGCACCCTCACTTCGTCTTCTCAGCGACAATTGGAGGAGGCGGAGGAGGAGGAGGAGGAGGAGGAGGAAGACACGGTTGCCTCCGCTACAGAGGGTAGCCATGGAACTTTAGTTCCATCTCTTCAGCGTGGGTGGGCAGAAGAGGAGGAAGAGGATGAGGATATTGAGAGTCAGCCTCCTGGTGAGGACAGCGAAATCTTGACTGTTGGTACTCTGGCACACATGGCTGACTTTATGTTAGGCTGCCTTTCCCGTGACCCACGCGTTGTACGCATTTTAGACAACACGGATTACTGGGTGTTCACCCTTCTGGACCCCCGCTACAAAGAGAATTTCTCATCTCTCATTCCTCCGGTGGAGAGGACAAGCAAAATGGTGCAATACCAGAAGGTTCTTGTTGAAAAATTGCTCCAAAATTTTCCATCTGACAACGCTGGCGGCAGAGTACGTGCTACCTTGGCCAACCGAGAAGGGGAGAAAAGGGGAGCACACAGCAGTTCCGACAAAGGCAGGGCAACACTCTCCAAGGCGTGGGACACCTTCATGACACCCCGCCAGCACCCTCACCCTGATGCGCAGCCTAGTGTCACAAGGAGGGAAAAGTTTTGGAAGATGGTGAAGGAGTACGTAGCAGACCGTGTCAGCGTCCTCAATGATCCCTCTGTGCCTTACAACTACTGGGTGTCCAAGCTGGACACGTGGTATGAACTGGCACTCTACGCCTTGGAGGTGCTGGCCTGCCCTGCCGCCAGCGTTCTGTCTGAGCGGGTATTTAGTGCTGCTGGTGGCATCATAACAGATAAGCGTATCCGCCTTTCCACCGACAATGCTGATAGGTTGACACTTATAAAAATGAACAAGGCCTGGATTTCCCCTGACTTCTCCACTCCACTGGAGGAAAGCCCCGGGGGAACATAAACTCACTTTATATATGTTATTTACAATGATGGGAATACTCTGTATTCCCATTCACCCCTTCCACCCCAAAAACGGGTATATGGTTGACTCTTAATGTTCTCATCCTCCTCCTCCTCTTCCATATGCCCTGGGATATAATTTTTATATAGGGCCAGCTCACCAGCGTGCCCTGGGATATAATTTTTATATAGGGCCAGCTCACCAGCGGGCCCTGTGATATAATTTTTATATAGGGCCAGCTCACCAGCGGGCCCTGTTTGCCAATTTTTATATAGGTCAGCTCACCAGCGGGCCTTCTCATATAATGTTTTATTGGGTCAGCTCTCTAGCGGGCCCTCTCATATAATGTTTTATAGCGTCAGCTCACTAGCGGGCCTTCGCATATAATGTTTAGGATGGTCAGCTCTGCAGCAGACCCTCACCCATAATGTTTTAGATGGTCAGCTCAGCGCACGTTTCCCTCTTAATCATGGCCTCAGTTCTGAAAATCAAGGAAATTTTTGGGAGAATTTGCCTCTGCGCACGTTTCCCTCTTAATCATGGCCTCAGTTCTGAAAATCAAGGAAATTTTTGGGATAATTTGCCTCTGCGCACGTTTCCCTCTTAATCATGGCCTCAGTTCTGAAAATCAAGGAAATTTTTGGGAGAATTTGCCTCTGCGCACGTTTCCCTCTTAATCATGGCCTCAGTTCTGAAAATCAAGGAAATTTTTGGGATAATTTGCCTCTGCGCACGTTTCCCTCTTAATCATGGCCTCAGTTCTGAAAATCAAGGAAATTTTTGGGAGAAT
This sequence comes from Rhinophrynus dorsalis, assembly GCA_037306005.1. Lineage (NCBI taxonomy): Eukaryota > Metazoa > Chordata > Amphibia > Anura > Rhinophrynidae > Rhinophrynus > Rhinophrynus dorsalis. The sequence continues at coordinate 45,283,555 of CM074722.1, forward strand.
TTGCCTCTGCGCACGTTTCCCTCTTAATCATGGCCTCAGTTCTGAAAATCAAGGAAATTTTTGGGATAATTTGCCTCTGCGCACGTTTCCCTCTTAATCATGGCCTCACTTCAGAAAATGGATGAAATTTTTGGGAGAATTTGCAGATGATATACAAGTAAATATACAGCAAATACTGTTTGGTAACAATTTTTCGCCTAAAGTCGTTTTTATTTTCCTTTTTGTGTGTTTTACGGTCAGTCTGTAAAAATGGCGTACTACGGGCGAAAGATCGTTCCCAGCAGCGATGTTGGAGTCCAAGGTACATCCAGACATCCTCCCTATGCTGTCCCTGAACCATTTCTGTAGTGTTTCCATCTTTTTCTGCCCTTTTCCTATGGACCAGGCACCCTCCCCTCATCAGAGCAGGGGGTGCCTGGTGTAATGCTCGAGTCCTCCCATTGACTTCAATGGGGCTCGGGTGCTCGGCCGAGCACTCGAGCCTCAGGGGGTGCTCGGTCAGAGCACCCGAACATCCGAGCATTGGGGTGCTCGCTCATCACTAGCAGGTGGGAAGAAGAGCAGTGTGGAATGTTAATATTATCTAGTTGGCAGGGAAAGGCAGATGGGAAGAAGAGCAGTGTGGAATGTTAATATTATCTGGTTGACAGGGAAAGGCAGATGGGAAGAAGAGCAGTGTGTAATGTTAGTATTATCTGGTTGGCAGGGAAAGGCAGATGGGAAAAAGAGCAGTGTGGAATGTTAATATTATCTGGTTGGCAGGGAGAGGCAGGTGGGAAGAAGAGCAGTGTGGAATGTTAATATTATCTGGTTGGCAGGGAAAGGCAGATGGGAAGAAGAGCAGTGTGGAATGTTAATATTATCTGGTTGGCAGGGAAAGGCAGATGGGAAGAAGAGCAGTGTGTAATGTTAGTATTATCTGGTTGGCAGGGAAAGGCAGATGGGAAGAAGAGCAGTGTGGAATGGTAGGAACTGGCTGGCAGGGAGAGGCAGATGAGAAGAAGAGCAGTGTGGAATGTTAGAATTATCTGGTTGGCAGGGAGAGGCAGATGGGAAAAAGAGCAATGTGGAATGTTAATATTATCTGGTTGGCAGGGAGAGGCAGGTGGGAAGAAGAGCAGTGTGGAATGTTAATATTATCTGGTTGGCAGGGAAAGGCAGATGGGAAGAAGAGAAGTGTGGAATGTTAGGATCTGGCTGGCAGGGAGAGGCAGATGAGAGGAAGAGCAATGTGGAATTTTAGTATCTGACTGGCAGGGAGAGGTAGATGAGCGGAAAAGGAATGTGGAATGTTAGTATTATCTGGTTGGCAGGAAATGACAGGTGGGAAGAAGAGCAGGGTGGAATTTTAGGATCTGACTGGCAGGGAAAGGCAGATGAGAAGAAGAGCAGTGTGGAATGTTAGTATCTGGCTGGCAGGGAGAGGCAGATGAGAAGAAGAGCAGTGTGGAATGGTATTATTATCTGGTTGGCAGGGAGAGGCAGGTGGGAAGAAGAGCAGTGTGGAATGTTAGAATTATCTGGTTGGCAGGTAGAGGCAGATGGGAAGAAGAGCAGTGTGGAATGTTAATATTATCTGGTTGGCAGGGAAAGGCAGGTGGGAAGAAGAGCAGTGTGGAATGTTAATATTATCTGGTTGGCAGGGAAAGGCAGATGGGAAAAAGAGCAGTGTGGAATGTTAATATTATCTGGTTGGCAGGGAGAGGCAGGTGGGAAGAAGAGCAGTGTGGAATGTTAATATTATCTGGTTGGCAGGGAAAGGCAGATGGGAAGAAGAGCAGTGTGGAATGTTAATATTATCTGGTTGGCAGGGAAAGGCAGATGGGAAGAAGAGCAGTGTGTAATGTTAGTATTATCTGGTTGGCAGGGAAAGGCAGATGGGAAAAAGAGCAGTGTGGAATGTTAATATTATCTGGTTGGCAGGGAGAGGCAGATGGGAAGAAGAGCAGTGTGGAATGTTAATATTATCTGGTTGGCAGGGAAAGGCAGATGGGAAGAAGAGCAGTGTGGAATGTTAATATTATCTGGTTGGCAGGGAAAGGCAGATGGGAAGAAGAGCAGTGTGTAATGTTAGTATTATCTGGTTGGCAGGGAAAGGCAGATGGGAAGAAGAGCAGTGTGGAATGGTAGGAACTGCCTGGCAGGGAGAGGCAGATGAGAAGAAGAGCAGTGTGGAATGTTAGAATTATCTGGTTGGCAGGGAGAGGCAGATGGGAAAAAGAGCAATGTGGAATGTTAATATTATCTGGTTGGCAGGGAGAGGCAGGTGGGAAGAAGAGCAGTGTGGAATGTTAATATTATCTGGTTGGCAGGGAAAGGCAGATGGGAAGAAGAGAAGTGTGGAATGTTAGGATCTGGCTGGCAGGGAGAGGCAGATGAGAGGAAGAGCAATGTGGAATTTTAGTATCTGACTGGCAGGGTGAGGTAGATGAGCGGAAAAGGAATGTGGAATGTTAGTATTATCTGGTTGGCAGGAAATGACAGGTGGGAAGAAGAGCAGGGTGGAATTTTAGGATCTGACTGGCAGGGAAAGGCAGATGAGAAGAAGAGCAGTGTGGAATGTTAGAATTATCTGGTTGGCAGGGAGAGGCAGATGGGAAAAAGAGCAGTGTGGAATGTTAATATTATCTGGTTGGCAGGGAGAGGCAGGTGGGAAGAAGAGCAGTGTGGAATGTTAATATTATCTGGTTGGCAGGGAAAGGCAGATGGGAAGAAGAGCAGTGTGTAATGTTAGTATTATCTGGTTGGCAGGGAAAGGCAGATGGGAAGAAGAGCAGTGTGGAATGGTAGGAACTGGCTGGCAGGGAGAGGCAGATGAGAAGAAGAGCAGTGTGGAATGTTAGAATTATCTGGTTGGCAGGGAGAGGCAGGTGGGAAGAAGAGCAGTGTGTAATGTTAGTATTATCTGGTTGGCAGGTAGAGGCAGATGGGAAGAAGAGCAGTGTGGAATGTTAGTGTTTTATCTGGTTGGCAGGGAAAGGCAGATGGGAAGAAGAGAAGTGTGGAATGTTAGGATCTGGCTGGCAGGGAGAGGCAGATGAGAGGAAGAGCAATGTGGAATTTTAGTATCTGACTGGCAGGGAGAGGTAGATGAGCGGAAAAGGAATGTGGAATGTTAGTATTATCTGGTTGGCAGGAAATGACAGGTGGGAAGAAGAGCAGGGTGGAATTTTAGGATCTGACTGGCAGGGAAAGGCAGATGAGAAGAAGAGCAGTGTGGAATGTTAGTATCTGGCTGGCAGGGAGAGGCAGATGAGAAGAAGAGCAGTGTGGAATGGTATTATTATCTGGTTGGCAGGGAGAGGCAGGTGGGAAGAAGAGCAGTGTGGAATGTTAGAATTATCTGGTTGGCAGGTAGAGGCAGATGGGAAGAAGAGCAGTGTGGAATGTTAATATTATCTGGTTGGCAGGGAAAGGCAGGTGGGAAGAAGAGCAGTGTGGAATGTTAATATTATCTGGTTGGCAGGGAAAGGCAGATGGGAAAAAGAGCAGTGTGGAATGTTAATATTATCTGGTTGGCAGGGAGAGGCAGGTGGGAAGAAGAGCAGTGTGGAATGTTAATATTATCTGGTTGGCAGGGAAAGGCAGATGGGAAGAAGAGCAGTGTGGAATGTTAATATTATCTGGTTGGCAGGGAAAGGCAGATGGGAAGAAGAGCAGTGTGTAATGTTAGTATTATCTGGTTGGCAGGGAAAGGCAGATGGGAAAAAGAGCAGTGTGGAATGTTAATATTATCTGGTTGGCAGGGAGAGGCAGGTGGGAAGAAGAGCAGTGTGGAATGTTAATATTATCTGGTTGGCAGGGAAAGGCAGATGGGAAGAAGAGCAGTGTGGAATGTTAATATTATCTGGTTGGCAGGGAAAGGCAGATGGGAAGAAGAGCAGTGTGTAATGTTAGTATTATCTGGTTGGCAGGGAAAGGCAGATGGGAAGAAGAGCAGTGTGGAATGGTAGGAACTGGCTGGCAGGGAGAGGCAGATGAGAAGAAGAGCAGTGTGGAATGTTAGAATTATCTGGTTGGCAGGTAGAGGCAGATGGGAAGAAGAGCAGTGTGGAATGTTAATATTATCTGGTTGGCAGGGAAAGGCAGGTGGGAAGAAGAGCAGTGTGGAATGTTAATATTATCTGGTTGGCAGGGAAAGGCAGATGGGAAAAAGAGCAGTGTGGAATGTTAATATTATCTGGTTGGCAGGGAGAGGCAGGTGGGAAGAAGAGCAGTGTGGAATGTTAATATTATCTGGTTGGCAGGGAAAGGCAGATGGGAAGAAGAGCAGTGTGGAATGTTAATATTATCTGGTTGGCAGGGAAAGGCAGATGGGAAGAAGAGCAGTGTGTAATGTTAGTATTATCTGGTTGGCAGGGAAAGGCAGATGGGAAAAAGAGCAGTGTGGAATGTTAATATTATCTGGTTGGCAGGGAGAGGCAGGTGGGAAGAAGAGCAGTGTGGAATGTTAATATTATCTGGTTGGCAGGGAAAGGCAGATGGGAAGAAGAGCAGTGTGGAATGTTAATATTATCTGGTTGGCAGGGAAAGGCAGATGGGAAGAAGAGCAGTGTGTAATGTTAGTATTATCTGGTTGGCAGGGAAAGGCAGATGGGAAGAAGAGCAGTGTGGAATGGTAGGAACTGGCTGGCAGGGAGAGGCAGATGAGAAGAAGAGCAGTGTGGAATGTTAGAATTATCTGGTTGGCAGGGAGAGGCAGATGGGAAAAAGAGCAATGTGGAATGTTAATATTATCTGGTTGGCAGGGAGAGGCAGGTGGGAAGAAGAGCAGTGTGGAATGTTAATATTATCTGGTTGGCAGGGAAAGGCAGATGGGAAGAAGAGAAGTGTGGAATGTTAGGATCTGGCTGGCAGGGAGAGGCAGATGAGAGGAAGAGCAATGTGGAATTTTAGTATCTGACTGGCAGGGAGAGGTAGATGAGCGGAAAAGGAATGTGGAATGTTAGTATTATCTGGTTGGCAGGAAATGACAGGTGGGAAGAAGAGCAGGGTGGAATTTTAGGATCTGACTGGCAGGGAAAGGCAGATGAGAAGAAGAGCAGTGTGGAATGTTAGAATTATCTGGTTGGCAGGGAGAGGCAGATGGGAAAAAGAGCAGTGTGGAATGTTAATATTATCTGGTTGGCAGGGAGAGGCAGGTGGGAAGAAGAGCAGTGTGGAATGTTAATATTATCTGGTTGGCAGGGAAAGGCAGATGGGAAGAAGAGCAGTGTGTAATGTTAGTATTATCTGGTTGGCAGGGAAAGGCAGATGGGAAGAAGAGCAGTGTGGAATGGTAGGAACTGGCTGGCAGGGAGAGGCAGATGAGAAGAAGAGCAGTGTGGAATGTTAGAATTATCTGGTTGGCAGGGAGAGGCAGGTGGGAAGAAGAGCAGTGTGTAATGTTAGTATTATCTGGTTGGCAGGTAGAGGCAGATGGGAAGAAGAGCAGTGTGGAATGTTAGTGTTTTATCTGGTTGGCAGGGAAAGGCAGATGGGAAGAAGAGAAGTGTGGAATGTTAGGATCTGGCTGGCAGGGAGAGGCAGATGAGAGGAAGAGCAATGTGGAATTTTAGTATCTGACTGGCAGGGAGAGGTAGATGAGCGGAAAAGGAATGTGGAATGTTAGTATTATCTGGTTGGCAGGAAATGACAGGTGGGAAGAAGAGCAGGGTGGAATTTTAGGATCTGACTGGCAGGGAAAGGCAGATGAGAAGAAGAGCAGTGTGGAATGTTAGTATCTGGCTGGCAGGGAGAGGCAGATGAGAAGAAGAGCAGTGTGGAATGGTATTATTATCTGGTTGGCAGGGAGAGGCAGGTGGGAAGAAGAGCAGTGTGGAATGTTAGAATTATCTGGTTGGCAGGTAGAGGCAGATGGGAAGAAGAGCAGTGTGGAATGTTAATATTATCTGGTTGGCAGGGAAAGGCAGGTGGGAAGAAGAGCAGTGTGGAATGTTAATATTATCTGGTTGGCAGGGAAAGGCAGATGGGAAAAAGAGCAGTGTGGAATGTTAATATTATCTGGTTGGCAGGGAGAGGCAGGTGGGAAGAAGAGCAGTGTGGAATGTTAATATTATCTGGTTGGCAGGGAAAGGTAGATGGGAAGAAGAGCAGTGTGGAATGTTAATATTATCTGGTTGGCAGGGAAAGGCAGATGGGAAGAAGAGCAGTGTGTAATGTTAGTATTATCTGGTTGGCAGGGAAAGGCAGATGGGAAAAAGAGCAGTGTGGAATGTTAATATTATCTGGTTGGCAGGGAGAGGCAGGTGGGAAGAAGAGCAGTGTGGAATGTTAATATTATCTGGTTGGCAGGGAAAGGCAGATGGGAAGAAGAGCAGTGTGGAATGTTAATATTATCTGGTTGGCAGGGAAAGGCAGATGGGAAGAAGAGCAGTGTGTAATGTTAGTATTATCTGGTTGGCAGGGAAAGGCAGATGGGAAGAAGAGCAGTGTGGAATGGTAGGAACTGGCTGGCAGGGAGAGGCAGATGAGAAGAAGAGCAGTGTGGAATGTTAGAATTATCTGGTTGGCAGGGAGAGGCAGATGGGAAAAAGAGCAGTGTGGAATGTTAATATTATCTGGTTGGCAGGGAGAGGCAGGTGGGAAGAAGAGCAGTGTGGAATGTTAATATTATCTGGTTGGCAGGGAAAGGCAGATGGGAAGAAGAGAAGTGTGGAATGTTAGGATCTGGCTGGCAGGGAGAGGCAGATGAGAGGAAGAGCAATGTGGAATTTTAGTATCTGACTGGCAGGGAGAGGTAGATGAGCGGAAAAGGAATGTGGAATGTTAGTATTATCTGGTTGGCAGGAAATGACAGGTGGGAAGAAGAGCAGGGTGGAATTTTAGGATCTGACTGGCAGGGAAAGGCAGATGAGAAGAAGAGCAGTGTGGAATGTTAGAATTATCTGGTTGGCAGGGAGAGGCAGATGGGAAAAAGAGCAGTGTGGAATGTTAATATTATCTGGTTGGCAGGGAGAGGCAGGTGGGAAGAAGAGCAGTGTGGAATGTTAATATTATCTGGTTGGCAGGGAAAGGCAGATGGGAAGAAGAGCAGTGTGTAATGTTAGTATTATCTGGTTGGCAGGGAAAGGCAGATGGGAAGAAGAGCAGTGTGGAATGGTAGGAACTGGCTGGCAGGGAGAGGCAGATGAGAAGAAGAGCAGTGTGGAATGTTAGAATTATCTGGTTGGCAGGGAGAGGCAGGTGGGAAGAAGAGCAGTGTGTAATGTTAGTATTATCTGGTTGGCAGGTAGAGGCAGATGGGAAGAAGAGCAGTGTGGAATGTTAGTATTTTATCTGGTTGGCAGGGAAAGGCAGATGGGAAGAAGAGAAGTGTGGAATGTTAGGATCTGGCTGGCAGGGAGAGGCAGATGAGAGGAAGAGCAATGTGGAATTTTAGTATCTGACTGGCAGGGAGAGGTAGATGAGCGGAAAAGGAATGTGGAATGTTAGTATTATGTGGTTGGCAGGAAATGACAGGTGGGAAGAAGAGCAGGGTGGAATTTTAGGATCTGACTGGCAGGGAAAGGCAGATGAGAAGAAGAGCAGTGTGGAATGTTAGTATCTGGCTGGCAGGGAGAGGCAGATGAGAAGAAGAGCAGTGTGGAATGGTATTATTATCTGGTTGGCAGGGAGAGGCAGGTGGGAAGAAGAGCAGTGTGGAATGTTAGAATTATTTGGTTGGCAGGTAGAGGCAGATGGGAAGAAGAGCAGTGTGGAATGTTAATATTATCTGGTTGGCAGGAAAAGGCAGGTGGGAAGAAGAGCAGTGTGGAATGTTAATATTATCTGGTTGGCAGGGAAAGGCAGATGGGAAAAAGAGCAGTGTGGAATGTTAATATTATCTGGTTGGCAGGGAGAGGCAGGTGGGAAGAAGAGCAGTGTGGAATGTTAATATTATCTGGTTGGCAGGGAAAGGCAGATGGGAAGAAGAGCAGTGTGGAATGTTAATATTATCTGGTTGGCAGGGAAAGGCAGATGGGAAGAAGAGCAGTGTGTAATGTTAGTATTATCTGGTTGGCAGGGAAAGGCAGATGGGAAAAAGAGCAGTGTGGAATGTTAATATTATCTGGTTGGCAGGGAGAGGCAGGTGGGAAGAAGAGCAGTGTGGAATGTTAATATTATCTGGTTGGCAGGGAAAGGCAGATGGGAAGAAGAGCAGTGTGGAATGTTAATATTATCTGGTTGGCAGGGAAAGGCAGATGGGAAGAAGAGCAGTGTGTAATGTTAGTATTATCTGGTTGGCAGGGAAAGGCAGATGGGAAGAAGAGCAGTGTGGAATGGTAGGAACTGGCTGGCAGGGAGAGGCAGATGAGAAGAAGAGCAGTGTGGAATGTTAGAATTATCTGGTTGGCAGGGAGAGGCAGATGGGAAAAAGAGCAGTGTGGAATGTTAATATTATCTGGTTGGCAGGGAGAGGCAGGTGGGAAGAAGAGCAGTGTGGAATGTTAATATTATCTGGTTGGCAGGGAAAGGCAGATGGGAAGAAGAGAAGTGTGGAATGTTAGGATCTGGCTGGCAGGGAGAGGCAGATGAGAGGAAGAGCAATGTGGAATTTTAGTATCTGACTGGCAGGGAGAGGTAGATGAGCGGAAAAGGAATGTGGAATGTTAGTATTATCTGGTTGGCAGGAAATGACAGGTGGGAAGAAGAGCAGGGTGGAATTTTAGGATCTGACTGGCAGGGAAAGGCAGATGAGAAGAAGAGCAGTGTGGAATGTTAGTATCTGTCTGGCAGGGAGAGGCAGATGAGAAGAAGAGCAGTGTGGAATGGTATTATTATCTGGTTGGCAGGGAGAGGCAGGTGGGAAGAAGAGCAGTGTGGAATGTTAGAATTATCTGGTTGGCAGGTAGAGGCAGATGGGAAAAAGAGCAGTGTGGAATGTTAATATTATCTGGTTGGCAGGGAAAGGCAGATGGGAAGAAGAGCAGTGTGGAATGTTAATATTATCTGGTTGGCAGGGAGAGGCAGGTGGGAAGAAGAGCAGTGTGGAATGTTAATATTATCTGGTTGGCAGGGAAAGGCAGGTGGGAAGAAGAGCAGTGTGGAATGTTAATATTATCTGGTTGGCAGGGAAAGGCAGATGGGAAGAAGAGCAGTGTGGAATGTTAGTATTATCTGGTTGGCAGGGAAAGGCAGATGGGAAGAAGAGCAGTGTGGAATGGTAGGAACTGGCTGGCAGGGAGAGGCAGATGAGAAGAAGAGCAGTGTGGAATGTTAGAATTATCTGGTTGGCAGGGAGAGGCAGATGGGAAAAAGAGCAGTGTGGAATGTTAATATTATCTGGTTGGCAGGGAGAGGCAGGTGGGAAGAAGAGCAGTGTGGAATGTTAAAATTATCTGGTTGGCAGGGAGAGGCAGGTGGGAAGAGGAGCAGTGTGGAATGTTAATATTATCTGGTTGGCAGGGAAAGGCAGATGGGAAAAAGAGCAGTGTGGAATGTTAATATTATCTGGTTGGCAGGGAGAGGCAGGTGGGAAGAAGAGCAGTGTGGAATGTTAATATTATCTGGTTGGCAGGGAAAGGCAGATGGGAAGAAGAGCAGTGTGGAATGTTAATATTATCTGGTTGGCAGGGAAAGGCAGATGGGAAGAAGAGCAGTGTGTAATGTTAGTATTATCTGGTTGGCAGGGAAAGGCAGATGGGAAGAAGAGCAGTGTGGAATGGTAGGAACTGGCTGGCAGGGAGAGGCAGGTGGGAAGAAGAGCAGTGTGGAATGTTAATATTATCTGGTTGGCAGGGAAAGGCAGATGGGAAGAAGAGCAGTGTGGAATGTTAATATTATCTGGTTGGCAGGGAAAGGCAGATGGGAAGAAGAGAAGTGTGGAATGTTAGGATCTGGCTGGCAGGGAGAGGCAGATGAGAGGAAGAGCAATGTGGAATTTTAGTATCTGACTGGCAGGGAGAGGTAGATGAGCGGAAAAGGAATGTGGAATGTTAGTATTATCTGGTTGGCAGGAAATGACAGGTGGGAAGAAGAGCAGGGTGGAATTTTAGGATCTGACTGGCAGGGAAAGGCAGATGAGAAGAAGAGCAGTGTGGAATGTTAGTATCTGGCTGGCAGGGAGAGGGAGATGAGAAGAAGAGCAGTGTGGAATGGTATTATTATCTGGTTGGCAGGGAGAGGCAGGTGGGAAGAAGAGCAGTGTGGAATGTTAGAATTATCTGGTTGGCAGGTAGAGGCAGATGGGAAAAAGAGCAGTGTGGAATGTTAATATTATCTGGTTGGCAGGGAAAGGCAGATGGGAAAAAGAGCAGTGTGGAATGTTAATATTATCTGGTTGGCAGGGAGAGGCAGGTGGGAAGAAGAGCAGTGTGGAATGTTAATATTATCTGGTTGGCAGGGAAAGGCAGGTGGGAAGAAGAGCAGTGTGGAATGTTAATATTATCTGGTTGGCAGGGAAAGGCAGATGGGAAGAAGAGCAGTGTGGAATGTTAGAATTATCTGGTTGGCAGGTAGAGGCAGATGGGAAAAAGAGCAGTGTGGAATGTTAATATTATCTGGTTGGCAGGGAAAGGCAGATGGGAAGAAGAGCAGTGTGGAATGTTAATATTATCTGGTTGGCAGGGAGAGGCAGGTGGGAAGAAGAGCAGTGTGGAATGTTAATATTATCTGGTTGGCAGGGAAAGGCAGGTGGGAAGAAGAGCAGTGTGGAATGTTAATATTATCTGGTTGGCAGGGAAAGGCAGATGGGAAGAAGAGCAGTGTGGAATGTTAGTATTATCTGGTTGGCAGGGAAAGGCAGATGGGAAGAAGAGCAGTGTGGAATGGTAGGAACTGGCTGGCAGGGAGAGGCAGATGAGAAGAAGAGCAGTGTGGAATGTTAGAATTATCTGGTTGGCAGGGAGAGGCAGATGGGAAAAAGAGCAGTGTGGAATGTTAATATTATCTGGTTGGCAGGGAGAGGCAGGTGGGAAGAAGAGCACTGTGGAATGTTAAAATTATCTGGTTGGCAGGGAGAGGCAGGTGGGAAGAGGAGCAGTGTGGAATGTTAATATTATCTGGTTGGCAGGGAAAGGCAGATGGGAAAAAGAGCAGTGTGGAATGTTAATATTATCTGGTTGGCAGGGAGAGGCAGGTGGAAGAAGAGCAGTGTGGAATGTTAATATTATCTGGTTGGCAGGGAAAGGCAGATGGGAAGAAGAGCAGTGTGGAATGTTAATATTATCTGGTTGGCAGGGAAAGGCAGATGGGAAGAAGAGCAGTGTGTAATGTTAGTATTATCTGGTTGGCAGGGAAAGGCAGATGGGAAGAAGAGCAGTGTGGAATGGTAGGAACTGGCTGGCAGGGAGAGGCAGGTGGGAAGAAGAGCAGTGTGGAATGTTAATATTATCTGGTTGGCAGGGAAAGGCAGATGGGAAGAAGAGCAGTGTGGAATGTTAATATTATCTGGTTGGCAGGGAAAGGCAGATGGGAAGAAGAGAAGTGTGGAATGTTAGGATCTGGCTGGCAGGGAGAGGCAGATGAGAGGAAGAGCAATGTGGAATTTTAGTATCTGACTGGCAGGGAGAGGTAGATGAGCGGAAAAGGAATGTGGAATGTTAGTATTATCTGGTTGGCAGGAAATGACAGGTGGGAAGAAGAGCAGGGTGGAATTTTAGGATCTGACTGGCAGGGAAAGGCAGATGAGAAGAAGAGCAGTGTGGAATGTTAGTATCTGGCTGGCAGGGAGAGGGAGATGAGAAGAAGAGCAGTGTGGAATGGTATTATTATCTGGTTGGCAGGGAGAGGCAGGTGGGAAGAAGAGCAGTGTGGAATGTTAGAATTATCTGGTTGGCAGGTAGAGGCAGATGGGAAAAAGAGCAGTGTGGAATGTTAATATTATCTGGTTGGCAGGGAAAGGCAGATGGGAAAAAGAGCAGTGTGGAATGTTAATATTATCTGGTTGGCAGGGAGAGGCAGGTGGGAAGAAGAGCAGTGTGGAATGTTAATATTATCTGGTTGGCAGGGAAAGGCAGGTGGGAAGAAGAGCAGTGTGGAATGTTAATATTATCTGGTTGGCAGGGAAAGGCAGATGGGAAGAAGAGCAGTGTGGACTGTTAGTATTATCTGGTTGGCAGGGAAAGGCAGATGGGAAGAAGAGCAGTGTGGAATGGTAGGAACTGGCTGGCAGGGAGAGGCAGATGAGAAGAAGAGCAGTGTGGAATGTTAGAATTATCTGGTTGGCAGGGAGAGGCAGATGGGAAAAAGAGCAGTGTGGAATGTTAATATTATCTGGTTGGCAGGGAGAGGCAGGTGGGAAGAAGAGCAGTGTGGAATGTTAATATTATCTGGTTGGCAGGGAGAGGCAGGTGGGAAGAAGAGCAGTGTGGAATGTTAATATTATCTGGTTGGCAGGGAAAGGCAGATGGGAAGAAGAGCAGTGTGTAATGTTAGTATTATCTGGTTGGCAGGGAAAGGCAGATGGGAAGAAGAGCAGTGTGGAATGGTAGGAACTGGCTGGCAGGGAGAGGCAGATGAGAAGAAGAGCAGTGTGGAATGTTAGAATTATCTGGTTGGCAGGGAGAGGCAGGTGGGAAGAAGAGCAGTGTGTAATGTTAGTATTATCTGGTTGGCAGGTAGAGGCAGATGGGAAGAAGAGCAGTGTGGAATGTTAGTATTTTATCTGGTGGGCGGGGAAAGGCAGATGGGAAGAAGAGAAGTGTGGAATGTTAGGATCTGGCTGGCAGGGAGAGGCAGATGAGAGGAAGAGCAATGTGGAATTTTAGTATCTGACTGGCAGGGAGAGGTAGATGAGCGGAAAAGGAATGTGGAATGTTAGTATTATCTGGTTGGCAGGAAATGACAGGTGGGAAGAAGAGCAGGGTGGAATTTTAGGATCTGACTGGCAGGGAAAGGCAGATGAGAAGAAGAGCAGTGTGGAATGTTAGTATCTGGCTGGCAGGGAGAGGCAGATGAGAAGAAGAGCAGTGTGGAATGGTATTATTATCTGGTTGGCAGGGAGAGGCAGGTGGGAAGAAGAGCAGTGTGGAATGTTAGAATTATCTGGTTGGCAGGTAGAGGCAGATGGGAAAAAGAGCAGTGTGGAATGTTAATATTATCTGGTTGGCGGGGAAAGGCAGGTGGGAAGAAGAGCAGTGTGGAATGTTAATATTATCTGGTTGTCAGGGAAAGGCAGATGGGAAAAAGAGCAGTGTGGAATGTTAATATTATCTGGTTGGCAGGGAGAGGCAGGTGGGAAGAAGAGCAGTGTGGAATGTTAATATTATCTGGTTGGCAGGGAAAGGCAGATGGGAAGAAGAGCAGTGTGGAATGTTAATATTATCTGGTTGGCAGGGAAAGGCAGATGGGAAGAAGAGCAGTGTGTAATGTTAGTATTATCTGGTTGGCAGGGAAAGGCAGATGGGAAGAAGAGCAGTGTGGAATGTTAGAATTATCTGGTTGGCAGGTAGAGGCAGATGGGAAGAAGAGCAGTGTGGAATGTTAATATTATCTGGTTGGCAGGGAAAGGCAGGTGGGAAGAAGAGCAGTGTGGAATGTTAATATTATCTGGTTGGCAGGGAAAGGCAGATGGGAAAAAGAGCAGTGTGGAATGTTAATATTATCTGGTTGGCAGGGAGAGGCAGGTGGGAAGAAGAGCAGTGTGGAATGTTAATATTATCTGGTTGGCAGGGAAAGGTAGATGGGAAGAAGAGCAGTGTGGAATGTTAATATTATCTGGTTGGCAGGGAAAGGCAGATGGGAACAAGAGCAGTGTGTAATGTTAGTATTATCTGGTTGGCAGGGAAAGGCAGATGGGAAAAAGAGCAGTGTGGAATGTTAATATTATCTGGTTGGCAGGGAGAGGCAGGTGGGAAGAAGAGCAGTGTGGAATGTTAATATTATCTGGTTGGCAGGGAAAGGCAGATGGGAAGAAGAGCAGTGTGGAATGTTAATATTATCTGGTTGGCAGGGAAAGGCAGATGGGAAGAAGAGCAGTGTGTAATGTTAGTATTATCTGGTTGGCAGGGAAAGGCAGATGGGAAGAAGAGCAGTGTGGAATGGTAGGAACTGGCTGGCAGGGAGAGGCAGATGAGAAGAAGAGCAGTGTGGAATGTTAGAATTATCTGGTTGGCAGGGAGAGGCAGATGGGAAAAAGAGCAGTGTGGAATGTTAATATTATCTGGTTGGCAGGGAGAGGCAGGTGGGAAGAAGAGCAGTGTGGAATGTTAATATTATCTGGTTGGCAGGGAAAGGCAGATGGGAAGAAGAGAAGTGTGGAATGTTAGGATCTGGCTGGCAGGGAGAGGCAGATGAGAGGAAGAGCAATGTGGAATTTTAGTATCTGACTGGCAGGGAGAGGTAGATGAGCGGAAAAGGAATGTGGAATGTTAGTATTATCTGGTTGGCAGGAAATGACAGGTGGGAAGAAGAGCAGGGTGGAATTTTAGGATCTGACTGGCAGGGAAAGGCAGATGAGAAGAAGAGCAGTGTGGAATGTTAGAATTATCTGGTTGGCAGGGAGAGGCAGATGGGAAAAAGAGCAGTGTGGAATGTTAATATTATCTGGTTGGCAGGGAGAGGCAGGTGGGAAGAAGAGCAGTGTGGAATGTTAATATTATCTGGTTGGCAGGGAAAGGCAGATGGGAAGAAGAGCAGTGTGTAATGTTAGTATTATCTGGTTGGCAGGGAAAGGCAGATGGGAAGAAGAGCAGTGTGGAATGGTAGGAACTGGCTGGCAGGGAGAGGCAGATGAGAAGAAGAGCAGTGTGGAATGTTAGAATTATCTGGTTGGCAGGGAGAGGCAGGTGGGAAGAAGAGCAGTGTGTAATGTTAGTATTATCTGGTTGGCAGGTAGAGGCAGATGGGAAGAAGAGCAGTGTGGAATGTTAGTATTTTATCTGGTTGGCAGGGAAAGGCAGATGGGAAGAAGAGAAGTGTGGAATGTTAGGATCTGGCTGGCAGGGAGAGGCAGATGAGAGGAAGAGCAATGTGGAATTTTAGTATCTGACTGGCAGGGAGAGGTAGATGAGCGGAAAAGGAATGTGGAATGTTAGTATTATGTGGTTGGCAGGAAATGACAGGTGGGAAGAAGAGCAGGGTGGAATTTTAGGATCTGACTGGCAGGGAAAGGCAGATGAGAAGAAGAGCAGTGTGGAATGTTAGTATCTGGCTGGCAGGGAGAGGCAGATGAGAAGAAGAGCAGTGTGGAATGGTATTATTATCTGGTTGGCAGGGAGAGGCAGGTGGGAAGAAGAGCAGTGTGGAATGTTAGAATTATTTGGTTGGCAGGTAGAGGCAGATGGGAAGAAGAGCAGTGTGGAATGTTAATATTATCTGGTTGGCAGGAAAAGGCAGGTGGGAAGAAGAGCAGTGTGGAATGTTAATATTATCTGGTTGGCAGGGAAAGGCAGATGGGAAAAAGAGCAGTGTGGAATGTTAATATTATCTGGTTGGCAGGGAGAGGCAGGTGGGAAGAAGAGCAGTGTGGAATGTTAATATTATCTGGTTGGCAGGGAAAGGCAGATGGGAAGAAGAGCAGTGTGTAATGTTAGTATTATCTGGTTGGCAGGGAAAGGCAGATGGGAAGAAGAGCAGTGTGGAATGTTAGAATTATCTGGTTGGCAGGTAGAGGCAGATGGGAAGAAGAGCAGTGTGGAATGTTAATATTATCTGGTTGGCAGGGAAAGGCAGGTGGGAAGAAGAGCAGTGTGGAATGTTAATATTATCTGGTTGGCAGGGAAAGGCAGATGGGAAAAAGAGCAGTGTGGAATGTTAATATTATCTGGTTGGCAGGGAGAGGCAGGTGGGAAGAAGAGCAGTGTGGAATGTTAATATTATCTGGTTGGCAGGGAAAGGTAGATGGGAAGAAGAGCAGTGTGGAATGTTAATATTATCTGGTTGGCAGGGAAAGGCAGATGGGAAGAAGAGCAGTGTGTAATGTTAGTATTATCTGGTTGGCAGGGAAAGGCAGATGGGAAAAAGAGCAGTGTGGAATGTTAATATTATCTGGTTGGCAGGGAGAGGCAGGTGGGAAGAAGAGCAGTGTGGAATGTTAATATTATCTGGTTGGCAGGGAAAGGCAGATGGGAAGAAGAGCAGTGTGGAATGTTAATATTATCTGGTTGGCAGGGAAAGGCAGATGGGAAGAAGAGCAGTGTGTAATGTTAGTATTATCTGGTTGGCAGGGAAAGGCAGATGGGAAGAAGAGCAGTGTGGAATGGTAGGAACTGGCTGGCAGGGAGAGGCAGATGAGAAGAAGAGCAGTGTGGAATGTTAGAATTATCTGGTTGGCAGGGAGAGGCAGATGGGAAAAAGAGCAGTGTGGAATGTTAATATTATCTGGTTGGCAGGGAGAGGCAGGTGGGAAGAAGAGCAGTGTGGAATGTTAATATTATCTGGTTGGCAGGGAAAGGCAGATGGGAAGAAGAGAAGTGTGGAATGTTAGGATCTGGCTGGCAGGGAGAGGCAGATGAGAGGAAGAGCAATGTGGAATTTTAGTATCTGACTGGCAGGGAGAGGTAGATGAGCGGAAAAGGAATGTGGAATGTTAGTATTATCTGGTTGGCAGGAAATGACAGGTGGGAAGAAGAGCAGGGTGGAATTTTAGGATCTGACTGGCAGGGAAAGGCAGATGAGAAGAAGAGCAGTGTGGAATGTTAGAATTATCTGGTTGGCAGGGAGAGGCAGATGGGAAAAAGAGCAGTGTGGAATGTTAATATTATCTGGTTGGCAGGGAGAGGCAGGTGGGAAGAAGAGCAGTGTGGAATGTTAATATTATCTGGTTGGCAGGGAAAGGCAGATGGGAAGAAGAGCAGTGTGTAATGTTAGTATTATCTGGTTGGCAGGGAAAGGCAGATGGGAAGAAGAGCAGTGTGGAATGGTAGGAACTGGCTGGCAGGGAGAGGCAGATGAGAAGAAGAGCAGTGTGGAATGTTAGAATTATCTGGTTGGCAGGGAGAGGCAGGTGGGAAGAAGAGCAGTGTGTAATGTTAGTATTATCTGGTTGGCAGGTAGAGGCAGATGGGAAGAAGAGCAGTGTGGAATGTTAGTATTTTATCTGGTTGGCAGGGAAAGGCAGATGGGAAGAAGAGAAGTGTGGAATGTTAGGATCTGGCTGGCAGGGAGAGGCAGATGAGAGGAAGAGCAATGTGGAATTTTAGTATCTGACTGGCAGGGAGAGGTAGATGAGCGGAAAAGGAATGTGGAATGTTAGTATTATGTGGTTGGCAGGAAATGACAGGTGGGAAGAAGAGCAGGGTGGAATTTTAGGATCTGACTGGCAGGGAAAGGCAGATGAGAAGAAGAGCAGTGTGGAATGTTAGTATCTGGCTGGCAGGGAGAGGCAGATGAGAAGAAGAGCAGTGTGGAATGGTATTATTATCTGGTTGGCAGGGAGAGGCAGGTGGGAAGAAGAGCAGTGTGGAATGGTATTATTATCTGGTTGGCAGGGAGAGGCAGGTGGGAAGAAGAGCAGTGTGGAATGTTAGAATTATTTGGTTGGCAGGTAGAGGCAGATGGGAAGAAGAGCAGTGTGGAATGTTAATATTATCTGGTTGGCAGGAAAAGGCAGGTGGGAAGAAGAGCAGTGTGGAATGTTAATATTATCTGGTTGGCAGGGAAAGGCAGATGGGAAAAAGAGCAGTGTGGAATGTTAATATTATCTGGTTGGCAGGGAGAGGCAGGTGGGAAGAAGAGCAGTGTGGAATGTTAATATTATCTGGTTGGCAGGGAAAGGCAGATGGGAAGAAGAGCAGTGTGTAATGTTAGTATTATCTGGTTGGCAGGGAAAGGCAGATGGGAAGAAGAGCAGTGTGGAATGTTAGAATTATCTGGTTGGCAGGTAGAGGCAGATGGGAAGAAGAGCAGTGTGGAATGTTAATATTATCTGGTTGGCAGGGAAAGGCAGGTGGGAAGAAGAGCAGTGTGGAATGTTAATATTATCTGGTTGGCAGGGAAAGGCAGATGGGAAAAAGAGCAGTGTGGAATGTTAATATTATCTGGTTGGCAGGGAGAGGCAGGTGGGAAGAAGAGCAGTGTGGAATGTTAATATTATCTGGTTGGCAGGGAAAGGTAGATGGGAAGAAGAGCAGTGTGGAATGTTAATATTATCTGGTTGGCAGGGAAAGGCAGATGGGAAGAAGAGCAGTGTGTAATGTTAGTATTATCTGGTTGGCAGGGAAAGGCAGATGGGAAAAAGAGCAGTGTGGAATGTTAATATTATCTGGTTGGCAGGGAGAGGCAGGTGGGAAGAAGAGCAGTGTGGAATGTTAATATTATCTGGTTGGCAGGGAAAGGCAGATGGGAAGAAGAGCAGTGTGGAATGTTAATATTATCTGGTTGGCAGGGAAAGGCAGATGGGAAGAAGAGCAGTGTGTAATGTTAGTATTATCTGGTTGGCAGGGAAAGGCAGATGGGAAGAAGAGCAGTGTGGAATGGTAGGAACTGGCTGGCAGGGAGAGGCAGATGAGAAGAAGAGCAGTGTGGAATGTTAGAATTATCTGGTTGGCAGGGAGAGGCAGATGGGAAAAAGAGCAGTGTGGAATGTTAATATTATCTGGTTGGCAGGGAGAGGCAGGTGGGAAGAAGAGCAGTGTGGAATGTTAATATTATCTGGTTGGCAGGGAAAGGCAGATGGGAAGAAGAGAAGTGTGGAATGTTAGGATCTGGCTGGCAGGGAGAGGCAGATGAGAGGAAGAGCAATGTGGAATTTTAGTATCTGACTGGCAGGGAGAGGTAGATGAGCGGAAAAGGAATGTGGAATGTTAGTATTATCTGGTTGGCAGGAAATGACAGGTGGGAAGAAGAGCAGGGTGGAATTTTAGGATCTGACTGGCAGGGAAAGGCAGATGAGAAGAAGAGCAGTGTGGAATGTTAGAATTATCTGGTTGGCAGGGAGAGGCAGATGGGAAAAAGAGCAGTGTGGAATGTTAATATTATCTGGTTGGCAGGGAGAGGCAGGTGGGAAGAAGAGCAGTGTGGAATGTTAATATTATCTGGTTGGCAGGGAAAGGCAGATGGGAAGAAGAGCAGTGTGTAATGTTAGTATTATCTGGTTGGCAGGGAAAGGCAGATGGGAAGAAGAGCAGTGTGGAATGGTAGGAACTGGCTGGCAGGGAGAGGCAGATGAGAAGAAGAGCAGTGTGGAATGTTAGAATTATCTGGTTGGCAGGGAGAGGCAGGTGGGAAGAAGAGCAGTGTGTAATGTTAGTATTATCTGGTTGGCAGGTAGAGGCAGATGGGAAGAAGAGCAGTGTGGAATGTTAGTATTTTATCTGGTTGGCAGGGAAAGGCAGATGGGAAGAAGAGAAGTGTGGAATGTTAGGATCTGGCTGGCAGGGAGAGGCAGATGAGAGGAAGAGCAATGTGGAATTTTAGTATCTGACTGGCAGGGAGAGGTAGATGAGCGGAAAAGGAATGTGGAATGTTAGTATTATGTGGTTGGCAGGAAATGACAGGTGGGAAGAAGAGCAGGGTGGAATTTTAGGATCTGACTGGCAGGGAAAGGCAGATGAGAAGAAGAGCAGTGTGGAATGTTAGTATCTGGCTGGCAGGGAGAGGCAGATGAGAAGAAGAGCAGTGTGGAATGGTATTATTATCTGGTTGGCAGGGAGAGGCAGGTGGGAAGAAGAGCAGTGTGGAATGTTAGAATTATTTGGTTGGCAGGTAGAGGCAGATGGGAAGAAGAGCAGTGTGGAATGTTAATATTATCTGGTTGGCAGGAAAAGGCAGGTGGGAAGAAGAGCAGTGTGGAATGTTAATATTATCTGGTTGGCAGGGAAAGGCAGATGGGAAAAAGAGCAGTGTGGAATGTTAATATTATCTGGTTGGCAGGGAGAGGCAGGTGGGAAGAAGAGCAGTGTGGAATGTTAATATTATCTGGTTGGCAGGGAAAGGCAGATGGGAAGAAGAGCAGTGTGGAATGTTAATATTATCTGGTTGGCAGGGAAAGGCAGATGGGAAGAAGAGCAGTGTGTAATGTTAGTATTATCTGGTTGGCAGGGAAAGGCAGATGGGAAAAAGAGCAGTGTGGAATGTTAATATTATCTGGTTGGCAGGGAGAGGCAGGTGGGAAGAAGAGCAGTGTGGAATGTTAATATTATCTGGTTGGCAGGGAAAGGCAGATGGGAAGAAGAGCAGTGTGGAATGTTAATATTATCTGGTTGGCAGGGAAAGGCAGATGGGAAGAAGAGCAGTGTGTAATGTTAGTATTATCTGGTTGGCAGGGAAAGGCAGATGGGAAGAAGAGCAGTGTGGAATGGTAGGAACTGGCTGGCAGGGAGAGGCAGATGAGAAGAAGAGCAGTGTGGAATGTTAGAATTATCTGGTTGGCAGGGAGAGGCAGATGGGAAAAAGAGCAGTGTGGAATGTTAATATTATCTGGTTGGCAGGGAGAGGCAGGTGGGAAGAAGAGCAGTGTGGAATGTTAATATTATCTGGTTGGCAGGGAAAGGCAGATGGGAAGAAGAGAAGTGTGGAATGTCAGGATCTGGCTGGCAGGGAGAGGCAGATGAGAGGAAGAGCAATGTGGAATTTTAGTATCTGACTGGCAGGGAGAGGTAGATGAGCGGAAAAGGAATGTGGAATGTTAGTATTATCTGGTTGGCAGGAAATGACAGGTGGGAAGAAGAGCAGGGTGGAATTTTAGGATCTGACTGGCAGGGAAAGGCAGATGAGAAGAAGAGCAGTGTGGAATGTTAGTATCTGTCTGGCAGGGAGAGGCAGATGAGAAGAAGAGCAGTGTGGAATGGTATTATTATCTGGTTGGCAGGGAGAGGCAGGTGGGAAGAAGAGCAGTGTGGAATGTTAGAATTATCTGGTTGGCAGGTAGAGGCAGATGGGAAAAAGAGCAGTGTGGAATGTTAATATTATCTGGTTGGCAGGGAAAGGCAGATGGGAAAACGAGCAGTGTGGAATGTTAATATTATCTGGTTGGCAGGGAGAGGCAGGTGGGAAGAAGAGCAGTGTGGAATGTTAATATTATCTGGTTGGCAGGGAAAGGCAGGTGGGAAGAAGAGCAGTGTGGAATGTTAATATTATCTGGTTGGCAGGGAAAGGCAGATGGGAAGAAGAGCAGTGTGGAATGTTAGTATTATCTGGTTGGCAGGGAAAGGCAGATGGGAAGAAGAGCAGTGTGGAATGGTAGGAACTGGCTGGCAGGGAGAGGCAGATGAGAAGAAGAGCAGTGTGGAATGTTAGAATTATCTGGTTGGCAGGGAGAGGCAGATGGGAAAAAGAGCAGTGTGGAATGTTAATATTATCTGGTTGGCAGGGAGAGGCAGGTGGGAAGAAGAGCAGTGTGGAATGTTAATATTATCTGGTTGGCAGGGAGAGGCAGGTGGGAAGAGGAGCAGTGTGGAATGTTAATATTATCTGGTTGGCAGGGAAAGGCAGATGGGAAAAAGAGCAGTGTGGAATGTTAATATTATCTGGTTGGCAGGGAGAGGCAGGTGGGAAGAAGAGCAGTGTGGAATGTTAATATTATCTGGTTGGCAGGGAAAGGCAGATGGGAAGAAGAGCAGTGTGGAATGTTAATATTATCTGGTTGGCAGGGAAAGGCAGATGGGAAGAAGAGCAGTGTGTAATGTTAGTATTATCTGGTTGGCAGGGAAAGGCAGATGGGAAGAAGAGCAGTGTGGAATGGTAGGAACTGGCTGGCAGGGAGAGGCAGGTGGGAAGAAGAGCAGTGTGGAATGTTAATATTATCTGGTTGGCAGGGAAAGGCAGATGGGAAGAAGAGCAGTGTGGAATGTTAATATTATCTGGTTGGCAGGGAAAGGCAGATGGGAAGAAGAGAAGTGTGGAATGTTAGGATCTGGCTGGCAGGGAGAGGCAGATGAGAGGAAGAGCAATGTGGAATTTTAGTATCTGACTGGCAGGGAGAGGTAGATGAGCGGAAAAGGAATGTGGAATGTTAGTATTATCTGGTTGGCAGGAAATGACAGGTGGGAAGAAGAGCAGGGTGGAATTTTAGGATCTGACTGGCAGGGAAAGGCAGATGAGAAGAAGAGCAGTGTGGAATGTTAGTATCTGGCTGGCAGGGAGAGGCAGATGAGAAGAAGAGCAGTGTGGAATGGTATTATTATCTGGTTGGCAGGGAGAGGCAGGTGGGAAGAAGAGCAGTGTGGAATGTTAGAATTATCTGGTTGGCAGGTAGAGGCAGATGGGAAAAAGAGCAGTGTGGAATGTTAATATTATCTGGTTGGCAGGGAAAGGCAGATGGGAAAAAGAGCAGTGTGGAATGTTAATATTATCTGGTTGGCAGGGAGAGGCAGGTGGGAAGAAGAGCAGTGTGGAATGTTAATATTATCTGGTTGGCAGGGAAAGGCAGGTGGGAAGAAGAGCAGTGTGGAATGTTAATATTATCTGGTTGGCAGGGAAAGGCAGATGGGAAGAAGAGCAGTGTGGACTGTTAGTATTATCTGGTTGGCAGGGAAAGGCAGATGGGAAGAAGAGCAGTGTGGAATGTTAGAATTATCTGGTTGGCAGGGAGAGGCAGATGGGAAAAAGAGCAGTGTGGAATGTTAATATTATCTGGTTGGCAGGGAGAGGCAGGTGGGAAGAAGAGCAGTGTGGAATGTTAATATTATCTGGTTGGCAGGGAGAGGCAGGTGGGAAGAAGAGCAGTGTGGAATGTTAATATTATCTGGTTGGCAGGGAAAGGCAGATGGGAAGAAGAGCAGTGTGTAATGTTAGTATTATCTGGTTGGCAGGGAAAGGCAGATGGGAAGAAGAGCAGTGTGGAATGGTAGGAACTGGCTGGCAGGGAGAGGCAGATGAGAAGAAGAGCAGTGTGGAATGTTAGAATTATCTGGTTGGCAGGGAGAGGCAGGTGGGAAGAAGAGCAGTGTGTAATGTTAGTATTATCTGGTTGGCAGGTAGAGGCAGATGGGAAGAAGAGCAGTGTGGAATGTTAGTATTTTATCTGGTGGGCGGGGAAAGGCAGATGGGAAGAAGAGAAGTGTGGAATGTTAGGATCTGGCTGGCAGGGAGAGGCAGATGAGAGGAAGAGCAATGTGGAATTTTAGTATCTGACTGGCAGGGAGAGGTAGATGAGCGGAAAAGGAATGTGGAATGTTAGTATTATCTGGTTGGCAGGAAATGACAGGTGGGAAGAAGAGCAGGGTGGAATTTTAGGATCTGACTGGCAGGGAAAGGCAGATGAGAAGAAGAGCAGTGTGGAATGTTAGTATCTGGCTGGCAGGGAGAGGCAGATGAGAAGAAGAGCAGTGTGGAATGGTATTATTATCTGGTTGGCAGGGAGAGGCAGGTGGGAAGAAGAGCAGTGTGGAATGTTAGAATTATCTGGTTGGCAGGTAGAGGCAGATGGGAAAAAGAGCAGTGTGGAATGTTAATATTATCTGGTTGGCGGGGAAAGGCAGGTGGGAAGAAGAGCAGTGTGGAATGTTAATATTATCTGGTTGTCAGGGAAAGGCAGATGGGAAAAAGAGCAGTGTGGAATGTTAATATTATCTGGTTGGCAGGGAGAGGCAGGTGGGAAGAAGAGCAGTGTGGAATGTTAATATTATCTGGTTGGCAGGGAAAGGCAGATGGGAAGAAGAGCAGTGTGGAATGTTAATATTATCTGGTTGGCAGGGAAAGGCAGATGGGAAGAAGAGCAGTGTGTAATGTTAGTATTATCTGGTTGGCAGGGAAAGGCAGATGGGAAGAAGAGCAGTGTGGAATGTTAGAATTATCTGGTTGGCAGGGAGAGGCAGATGGGAAAAAGAGCAGTGTGGAATGTTAATATTATCTGGTTGGCAGGGAGAGGCAGGTGGGAAGAAGAGCAGTGTGGAATGTTAGGATTTGGTTGGCAGGGAGAAGCAGATGAGAAGAAGAGCAGTGTGAAATGTTAATATTATCTGGTTGGCAGGGAAAGGCAGATGGGAAGAAGAGCAGTGTGGAATGTTATATTATCTGGTTGGCAGGGAAAGGCAGATAGGAAGAAGAGCAGTGTGGAATGGTAGGAACTGGCTGGCAGGGAGAGGCAGATGAGAAGAAGAGCAGTGTGGAATGTTAGAATTATCTGGTTGGCAGGGAGAGGCAGATGGGAAAAAGAGCAGTGTGGAATGTTAATATTATCTGGTTGGCAGGGAGAGGCAGGTGGGAAGAATAGCAGTGTGGAATGTTAATATTATCTGGTTGGCAGGGAAAGGCAGATGGGAAGAAGAGCAGTGTGGAATGTTATATTATCTGGTTGGCAGGGAAAGGCAGATAGGAAGAAGAGCAGTGTGGAATGATAGGAACTGGCTGGCAGGGAGAGGCAGATGAGAAGAAGAGCAGTGTGGAATGTTAGAATTATCTGGTTGGCAGGGAGAGGCAGGTGGGAAGAAGAGCAGTGTGTAATGTTAGTATTATCTGGTTGGCAGGTAGAGGCAGATGGGAAGAAGAGCAGTGTGGAATGTTAGTATTTTATCTGGTTGGCGGGGAAAGGCAGATGGGAAGAAGAGAAGTGTGGAATGTTAGGATCTGGCTGGCAGGGAGAGGCAGATGAGAGGAAGAGCAATGTGGAATTTTAGTATCTGACTGGCAGGGAGAGGTAGATGAGCGGAAAAGGAATGTGGAATGTTAGTATTATCTGGTTGGCAGGAAATGACAGGTGGGAAGAAGAGCAGGGTGGAATTTTAGGATCTGACTGGCAGGGAAAGGCAGATGAGAAGAAGAGCAGTGTGGAATGTTAGTATCTGGCTGGCAGGGAGAGGCAGATGAGAAGAAGAGCAGTGTGGAATGGTATTATTATCTGGTTGGCAGGGAGAGGCAGGTGGGAAGAAGAGCAGTGTGGAATGTTAGAATGATCTGGTTGGCAGGTAGAGGCAGATGGGAAAAAGAGCAGTGTGGAATGTTAATATTATCTGGTTGGCAGGGAAAGGCAGATGGGAAAAAGAGCAGTGTGGAATGTTAATATTATCTGGTTGGCAGGGAGAGGCAGGTGGGAAGAAGAGCAGTGTGGAATGTTAATATTATCTGGTTGGCAGGGAAAGGCAGGTGGGAAGAAGAGCAGTGTGGAATGTTAATATTATCTGGTTGGCAGGGAAAGGCAGATGGGAAGAAGAGCAGTGTGGACTGTTAGTATTATCTGGTTGGCAGGGAAAGGCAGATGGGAAGAAGAGCAGTGTGGAATGGTAGGAACTGGCTGGCAGGGAGAGGCAGATGAGAAGAAGAGCAGTGTGGAATGTTAGAATTATCTGGTTGGCAGGGAGAGGCAGATGGGAAAAAGAGCAGTGTGGAATGTTAATATTATCTGGTTGGCAGGGAGAGGCAGGTGGGAAGAAGAGCAGTGTGGAATGTTAATATTATCTGGTTGGCAGGGAAAGGCAGATGGGAAGAAGAGCAGTGTGTAATGTTAGTATTATCTGGTTGGCAGGGAAAGGCAGATGGGAAGAAGAGCAGTGTGGAATGGTAGGAACTGGCTGGCAGGGAGAGGCAGATGAGAAGAAGAGCAGTGTGGAATGTTAGTATTATCTGGTTGGCAGGTAGAGGCAGATGGGAAGAAGAGCAGTGTGGAATGTTAGTATTTTATCTGGTTGGCGGGGAAAGGCAGATGGGAAGAAGAGAAGTGTGGAATGTTAGGATCTGGCTGGCAAGGAGAGGCAGATGAGAGGAAGAGCAATGTGGAATTTTAGTATCTGACTGGCAGGGAGAGGTAGATGAGCGGAAAAGGAATGTGGAATGTTAGTATTATCTGGTTGGCAGGAAATGACAGGTGGGAAGAAGAGCAGGGTGGAATTTTAGGATCTGACTGGCAGGGAAAGACAATGGGAAGAAGAGCAGTGTGGAATGTTAGGATCTGGCTGGCAGGGAGAAGCAGATTAGAGGAAGAGCAATGTGGAATTTTAGCATCTGACTGGCAACGAGAGGCAGATGAGAGAAAAAGTGGTTTGGAATGTTAGTATTATCTGGTCAGCAGGGAGAGGCAGGTGGGAAGAAGAGCAGTGTGGAATGTTAGGAACTGGCTGGCAGGGAGAGGCAGATGAGAAGAAGAGCAGTGTGGAATGTTAGCATCTGCTTGGCATAGAGAGGTAGATTAGAGCAAGAGCAGTGTGGAATATTGGTATAAGGCTGGCAGAAAGTGACAAGTGAGATGGAGAGGAGTACCCAACAGAATATAAAAGGTCTAGCATACACAAAAATGATATAAAGAAAGCAAATGGTGTGATCGATAGATATCACTCAGCTTCTCAAAAGTTCGTTGTACAAATAACAATCTAAATAATTCTACCTAAAACTAACTATTCAGTAAAAAAAGATAAACTCCAAAAAGCACACAAAAGAATGTGTCAAATGAATCTACCCCATCCCCAAGTAACGTCACACAGCTAAAAGATACATTTTCGTTAACAAAACTGCCTCAGTAGTGCCTATTACATTTAGGGTAGACAATATTACACACTGCCTCAGTAGTGCCTATTACATTTAGGGTAGACAATATTACACACTGCCTCAGTAGTGCCTATTACATTTAGGGTAGACAATAACACAGTGCTTACAAATTGATAATTAATACAAAACAGACATATCTGCTGTACTAGCATTCATATTGTCTCTCCAAAAGTTTCCAGTTCTAGCACAAAAACTTAAAAAAAAAAATGTAACTTTTATTAAAGCGATAATAAAAAGGACAAAAAGTATTAAAAAGCATAAGGAAAAAAGGCTATTAAATCTGTACCCTAAGTATGTGTTTCCAGAGCATAAATCCAACTTGCCTTTGTGTAAGGCATCACTATGAGTGAATGTATCACTAGTATTGATGTGTGTACCTCTACACGTACGTGGTTCTCTCCCAGCAGTATAATACACCTCAAACCTTTTACATGGATATTTGACCAAACACAAGGGAACAAAATTATTCAAAAATAGAAGCGGAGAATATCATTAAACAACATGAGTGCCAATTGTGCAGGGGGCATGCATCCCGTGTTTTCCCACAGTATACTGGCATCCATTCCAAGTCATAAGTGAATTCAATCTGTTTGTACAAGAACAAAGGATCAGGTAGCTAACAGATGTGAAGGCTCAATATATTTCTAGTAATAAGCTGGAATTTACAAAAATAGTTAGAAGGAGCTGAAAGAATCCTTAAGCGACCGAAGAGTGTTTCACCCTCAAGTTTGATCATAGACAAACCAAGGCTACCAGAAGTGTGCTAATTTAAAGTAGAGTGACCACATTTCCGTTCTGCCATTCCGGGACATGTGGTCACCCTAGTCCAGCGGCTGAGGCTCCCGCTGGCGATGACCATCTTTCTGAAGCTGACACAGAGTAAGAGTTTCCAGATTATTCTGTCTTTATGTTTTTATTTGATGCGAAGCATTTATTAAAGGGATAGTAATGTTTCATAATAAAAACAGCTCTAATTAATCATCATAGTATTTGGACTTTGGAGAGTGTTATTTCAATTCCGTCAGAGTTGTAGTTCAAGAGTAATTCAATGACAAAGTATCCTCCTCCCGCCCCTTTTACTGATGTAACACTGCTCAGCCAGATCAGAAGGGAGGTGCCCAGGTAGACTGCAGAGGGGGGCAATCTTCCGTTAAGATAATGGAAAAACCTGAAAAACTTGTCAAGGGGGGCAGGGCTTTCATTGTTCTCACAGAAAGAAGATTGCCCCCTGCTGTTATCTGTCTGGTCTATGGACTGGATTCCACATCTGAGAAGAGATGGCTTACACTAGGTAAAAGGGGCGGCAGGGGAAACTTTGCTTGTGAATATCTCTCAAACCATAAAGGTTTGAGAAATAAGACTTATATCGTTCTTCATGTTTTTTTAATGCCTACAAAATAAAATAAAGATAAAATGAAGCATAACTATCCCTTTAATGCATTTGGCTTAGAAAATTCGAAATCGACTCTTTATGGCTCGAGGTTTAGACCTACAGATGTATCAAATGTGTGTCTAATAGGCATTATCTTTAATCAGACAGTCTGCATTCATAGTATTCGACTTGAGGAGTTCGTAATAGACTCCTTCTGGGTCAAGGTTTAGAAATACAGATGGATCGAGTGTATTTAGAGGGGGCACTGTCTTGATGACGGATGGTGTACATTCGCAGGATTTGATCTAGGAAATCAACTCTTTATCAGTTTATGGTTTAGAACTACAAATAGATTGAACGTATTTTGAATTGGCTTTGCCTTTAATTCTATTTGGACAGCTTTTTTGTATCTGCAGTCCATACATATGTTGAGAATTATACATCAGGGCAGACTAATCAGTTTGACTGAATAGACATTGTCTTGTATACGATTGGATGTAACATTTTTAAATGTGGCTAGTCATTTTAAGAAAGACTGTTTGATCATGACTAAGCACTGCTGCTGTGCAAAACCCGCTGCTCACCTTTACCACCTGTATGACCTGCCGTTACCCACTCTGTAAGTCTTACTCCCCATCGCTCAGAACAGGCCTTGCCCTGATGAAAATGCATGAGGGTGCATTGAAACGTTGACCTGAAATAATAAACAATTGTTTGTCTCAAGTTATATTCCTGTGAGTGCTGGTTGATTTGACATCTTGCTACTAAGGAAGTGTTCTATGCAATTTCAGCACCCAGAGAGACTTTTTTAAGTGTGAGTGCTTCCCTCTCGATTTGTATATATATATTCATACCTGAGAACTTTGTGTTCTGGTTCTATGTTGCTGCTGGGGGACATATATGACACAATTTGCCACAAAAAAGGGTCGGCGCTTACTCACGAGTGGGTGCGGGGCTTAACGGATGTATCATAAGAGTAGTCGGGAAGTGGGAGGAACTGCATGGGGAAGGAGGAGAAAAGGGAGGGAATTGGGAGGAACAGGGTGGAAGGAAGCAGAAGTGGGCAGAGTTTCTTAGGAAACACCCCCACCACATCAGTGTCTATCCTCAGAGACCTGTAATCAGCTGCAAAAAACTGAGTCTCTGGGGCAGGTCCACAGAGTTCTCAGGTGTGTACTGTATATATATTGCTCTAGTACAGTGATTCTCAGTTTCAATCCGCTGCCTTGTCCACTGGTAGCCACCTAACCCCATTTACACTATCTGACACTACAGCCCTGTTCGATTGTACCAGTATTAACCGAAGAACCACACGTTGACTGTGTCTTACACAAAGCCTTGTTCCACTTTCCATCTTTAGTCACAGAAATACACATACATTGTCTGCTATTAACCACTAACTGCCAGGAGTCTGGGATTCAGCAGTCATGCTGTGATTTTGGGCCTCTCTCCTGCTCCCTTGCTCCCATCATCCCCTGTGGCTCTCTGAGTCCAGGAAAACATGGCTTTGCATTCCACTGGACAAAGGGTTGAACCGCTCGATAAATTGTCTTTAGGGGTGTAACTACAGGGGGTGCAGTTATACCAGGAGCCATCATCCAAGGGGCCCCATCTGCCCCAGGGTTCATTAGGTTTTAGTTATTCCTCTGTGAATATATTTCTGTGATTGGGGCCCAAAACAAAGTGTTTGCACTCAGGGCCCGATTTACATCTTAGTCACCCCTAAGGAAGGCACTCTAGGTGCCCTTATCTCCACACCTGTCCATAACCTTACTCCTCACATAGCTGCACCCCCAGACCCATTCACTATTACTTGGGAAAGATAATATCCTTGGCCCATAACAAGCAAAGCCAAAAAATAGAATTTAATTCCTTGGTTGCTAGAGAGATCTCCAGTGCATTGGGAAGCATCCAAGGTAGTTAAATAATAACTCACAAAGGGGTATAAAACTGGAGAAGGGACATTGAGATTGCTCTGGCCATGCCCACAATTCAGAATGTGGATATAGCCAGTGCAGCTGACGCTCCCCTCCAAATATGGAGCTCTAGGCAATTGCCTCCCTTGCCTGTCGGCCCTGTTTGCCCTGGGGCCCACCAATATCTACTACGCCACTAACTAACTGCATATTTTGCATTATGTGTGCAGTTTCCTGTATAAAAGGACCTTTACTAGTAGGGTAGTAATGTTTCATAATAAAAGCAGCTCCAATTAATCATCATAGTATTTGGACTTTGGTGAGTGTTATTTCAATTCTGTCAGAGTTGTAGTTCAAAAGTAATTCAATGACAAAGTATCCCCCTCACGCCCCTTTTACTGATGTAACAGTGCTCAGCCAGAGCAGAAGGGAGGTGTCCAGGTAGATTGCAGAGTGGGACAATCTTCAATTAAGATAAGGGAAAAACCTGAAAAACTTGTCAAGGGGGGCAGGGCTTTCATTGTTCTCATAGGAAGAAGATTGTCCCTTCTGTTATCTGTCTGGTCTATGGACTGGATTCCACATCTGAGAAGAGATGGCTTACACTAGGTAAAAGGGGCGGGGAGGGGGAAACTTTGCTTGTGAATATCTCTCAAACCATAAAGGTTTGAGAGATAAGACTTATATCGTTCTTCATGTTTTTTTAATGCCTACAAAATAAAATAAAGAAAACACGAAGTATTAATATCCTTAAGACTGCATCTATATCACATCTCTTCACATCAAGCTATGGGCTTCAGTAGATCAGAATTACTCATTAGGATCAGTACTAATTATTAGGTAGCAAACAGTATCAACTAGTAGTATGCTGCAAATGCTCAAAAAATGTAGATGCACCTCACTTCTGTGCAAAGCACATTTACCTAACTGCATCATTCTTTTAACAAAATAAGAGCCACTTATTAGGATTGCCCAGGACAGTGCCAGATTGCAAATTAGTAGTGTGTTCTTTTGTTTTTAATTGCATACACTGTGTTGCATAACTAGGTACGCGTTTCCTTATAACATCTTCAGCTGCTTTCTCAAACTTAGAATTTTAATTTATTTTAATGTTAGATAGGAATTAAAGGTGCATCAGAGTAGGTACTTGCCAGAACTTGAGATACCTTGACGGGGTTGACAAGCTTACATTCTTTGGCCAAATGATGGACTAAATTCTCAATTTTCAATAGTTTAGTATATATACCTAGGTTAGGACACACATTTATTATATATGACTAAGACAGGGCACACATTTACACACTGGTATGGAGGAGCGCAGGTCTGTTCTTTGTCTTGTAGATTGCAAATATGTTTCCCATGTCCCGGGCAGGCTCCTTCTGGGACAATACAAAGTTCCGGAATTAAGACGTCAGAGCACAGAGTTCTAAATACCAGAAGGAAAAATGCCCAGTGCCTACTGTGACAGGAAGTACTGCCTGTGCTGGGCTACAAGAAAATGTCCTCCAGACAGAGCTCTAAACACTATAGAGAGAACTGAGCCCTGATCCTGACATCATGCTGGAGCTACAGTGCAGTATTGTTGTAGTGTAATGCTAGTCTAAGGTGTTGGGAGTGATGTACATTATCTTTTATCCCACTACAGACATAATTTTCTGTTACAGCAGCCAATGGGCAGTTCTCCCTCTAGTCTTTAGAACTCAAGATACATCAAGATGCCCAATGATGTATAGTGATCCCTGCCTCCCACCACACACACATAGCTGCACTAGATCTGAGGACAAAACACTCTGCTGATCTCATCTCCTCAGTGTCCCTCAATGGGAGAGTGGAAATGTGGTCACTCTACCACTTATTAGTAGTATAAAGATCATTTTAACCCTTTGAGTTCCAGAGATGTATCCAATGTGTTGCATTGCAATGCATTGGGTACCTCTCTGGCGCGCAAAAAAACAACCTTTATCTATTTAAATAAAAAACCTTAATCCAGTTAAACCACCGTGCACTCAAAAGGTAAATAATATATTTATTCTTGTATACAGTGTTTAATCTTATGTAAACACAAGCACGGTAATCACAATATCCAGTGTCCAGTATCTTGTGCCTGTTTATGCCAATATCCCAAGGCCCCAGCACTGGACAGATGTCTCCGTTCTTATCTGTCACTTCCTGTTGGTGCATTCTGTTTCCTTCTTAGGACTCTCCTACAGTTCTGTCTTCTGAATTCTGTACTCTCCTTTCTCCTGTGTACTCCATACCTCCAAAGCATTCCTGTTTAGGAGGGCAGTCTCTCTTTGAGACCCAAATGCCTCTGTCCCTCTTTCCCACCCTGTTGTCCCTCTTTTTAGGAGATCAGACTTTGTGTTGTGTATATAAGTGTATCACACTGCTCCATAGCAATAAAACTCACATTAGGGTCTATATAAATGTCAGTATATATGTTTATAAATTATTCTGTTTAAATAAAATACTTTGGTCTTGTTCTAAATCATTTATTCGGTTTCTCAAAGAGGTGTCAATAGGTCATGAAATAACCGAAAAATTCTTGGTAATGCCCCGCCCACCAGCCACTCCCCCAGCAACACCGCCTAAAACACAAGTGTCCCTCTTTAGCCATTTGAAATGTTGGGTGGTAAGATACTCCCATCCATCATGTGCACAGGGTGGAATATGGCTGATGGTCTACATGAGTATCAGCCAAATCTTATTGACTGATACCCATGTGGGTTGGCTACTAATTGGAGTTTGAGATGAAAAGTCTGCAGGTTGCCCCATAGGCCTCTGTGCAGATCTTCTCTGCTGAATCTTCACTGCATTTCTGCATGAGCGTAATAAGGGTGCATACATGCAAGATAATAGTCATCTGTGTGGAATGCACCATACATTGCCCAGCAGCTTACTTTTCACCATGGGTGACATAACAAAAGCATTACGTGTTAAAGATACCTTAAAAGGATAGTAATGTTTCTTAAAAACAGCAGCTCTGATTAATCTTCATACTATTTGGGCCATGGAGAGTGTTATTTCAGTACTGTCAGAGTTGTAGTTCAAGAGTAATTGGATTATAAAGTTTCCTCCTCCTGCCCCTTTTACCTAGTGTAAGCCACCTCCCCTTAGATATGGAATCTGGTCTCTTGACCGGACAGATCACAGCAAGGGACAATCTTCTTACCGTGAGCATAAGGAAGACTCTGCCCCCCTTGACAGGTTTTTCAGGTTTTCCCTTATGCTCACTGAAGATTGTCCCTTTCTGCGATCCGTCCAGACAGTCTTGCTGCTCCGAGGTGACCAGTGTTATATCAGTAAAAGTGGTGGGAGGGGGATACTTTATCATTCAATTACTCTTGAACTACAAATCTGACAGTATTGAAATAACACTCTCCATGGCCCAAATACTATGAAGATTAATTGGAGCTGCTTTTATTGTGAAACATTACTACCCCTTTAAACATGTAAACAAATGGAAGGGATGTTATTCTTCCATTATACAAAATTCACATCACAACAGTAATCCAGTTATTTCAATATCTAATCATTAATGGGAACTGTGTATGTTAACCCTTTGAGTGCCAGAGAGGTATAAAACGCATTGCAAAAAAATAGATCTATAGAAAACATGGAGGTCAGGCTTTAAAGACATCCATTATTAAAGGGTCACTCCAGGCCAGAAAGTTGTAGCCCTGCGGCCCGTGAAACACAATAAACTACAGATAGCTTGGGAAGTCCCCTATCAAGTAATCGACAGGCAAGGGGAAACCAAGAATGTCATTGCTAGAGGGGCTAGACAATAGGACCAACGGACCTGTCATGTAAATGCCCTGAAGGTCTACCACCCTAGAGCGAAGGAGGCTCTAGCCATCTGCACGCTTACAGGGGATGACCCAGAAGAGCAGGACATCCCTGATCTCCTGGATCAGGTGCATACTGACAAGCCCTTAAGCCCTCTCCAGCTAGGTCCCCACTTGAGCCCCTCACAACAGCAACAGGAAATCATTCAGAAATGGTCCAACCTGTTCTCGACTCTACCCGGCCTTACCTCCATCACACACCACAGGGTAGAAACCCTGGGGCAGGCTCCACTCCGGTTACCCACCTACTGGGTTCTGGAAGTAGTAAAGAAGGACATGCAGAAGGAGATTCAGGGCATGTTAGACCTCCGGGAGTCCCTGGGAAGCTCCGGTGATGCTGGTACCCAAAAAGGACAGCACCACCCAGTTCTGCATCGCCTACCAGAGACTCAATGACTGGACTGTCATCGACACCTATCCCATACCCCAGGTGAATGAGCTCCTGGACAGGTGCACTGGCGCTGGCATTGTCACGACCCTTGACCTTAGTCGGGGATACTGGCAGATACCACTAGACTCTGAGGCGGTGGAAAAATCAGCCTTCATCACCCCCTATGGCTTGTACCAGTTTAAGGTCATGTCATTCGGGATGAAGAACGCCCCGGCCACCTTTCAGAGGCTAGTGGATCATCTGAGCCTATTTGGATGACATAGCAATCTTTAGTGACACCTGGGAGGAACACTTACTCCACCTAGAGGCTATCTATCACGGTGCCCATGATCCTAGCGGCAGGGTGACATAGTTACTTCCGGGTATCTCCTTGCACGGTTCTTATTGGTCTTTGGGCTCTGGCTCCACCCAGGGCTAGCCTTTTTAAACTCACTCCTGTCATCTTTTCAGTGCCCTTTCATGGTGTACCTGTACTTACAGTGTGAGTTGCTGCTTGTTCCTGCTCCGTGTATGACCCGGCTCACCTGACTACGCTCCTGTCGCTCCTGTGTTATTGCTTTCCGCTGCTGACTAGGTCTGGCTGACTACCTCCATGTCTACCGATCTGGCTTTGGCTGAGAACCCACTACGTTGCTGACTAGGACTGGCTGACTACCTCCGTGTGTACCGATCTGGCTTTATCTGAGAACCCCCTCCGTTGCTGACTAGGACTGGCTGACTACCTCCGTGTGTACCGATCTGGCTTTAGCTGAGAACCCGCTCCATTGCTGACTAGGACTGGCTGACTACCTCCGTGTGTACCGATCTGGCTTTGGCTGAGAACCCGCTCCGTTGCTGTCTAGGACTAGCTACTACCTCCGTGTGTACCTATTTGGCATTCTGGCTTCTGACCCGTCTGGGTGCATACCCTGTGCTCCGTTACTCTTGCTCTCGCTACGTAGTAACTTCCGCTACAGCGTCTGCTTGGCCTGTCACTCCCTAGGTCACCTGGGAGACTGTGTTGCGAGAAGCTCCGGTCACTTGCCCGTGTCCTATCTGTGTTGCCTCCGCTATCCCTAGCGTTCTAGGGACTCGGTCACTTGCCAGTATCCTATCTGTGCTGCCTCTGCTATCCCTAGCGTTCTAGGGACTCGGTCAATTGCCAGTGTCCTATCTGGGTTGCCTCCGCTATCCCTAGCGTTCTAGGGACTCGGTCACTTGCCAATGTCCTATCTTGGTTGCCTCCGCTATCCCAAGTGTTCTAGGGACTCGGTCACTTGCCAGTGTCCTATCTGGGTTGCCTCCACTATCCCTAGTGTTCTAGGGACTTGGTCACTTGCCAGTGTCCTATCTGTGTTGCCTCCGCTATCCCTAGCTTTCTAGGGACTCGGTCACTTGCCAGTGTCCCATCTGTGTTGCCTTTGTTTTCCCTAGCGTGCTAGGGACTCTATCACTTTCCGGTGACTGTTCTGTGTTGCCTCTGCTACCCCTACTCTTCTAGGGAATTGCCCAGCAGTTACCTACCACCAGTATAGGAGGGCCTTTCCGTGGTTTGGTACTGCTGTGGTTTTCTCTGTTACAGTCACCAGTCGATGGATCAAGCCTACTTAGTTCTTACTGTACATTTTGCTTGCCTATCATTTCCGTTCATTCTGACCTGTGTCAGATTTGGGAAGTACCACGGTACTGTCTTAATCTGCACCTGAGTAGGGTGATTCTGACTTGCTCATTTATTATTCTCAATAAAGTTGATTTTAACCTTACTTAACTGCTTGAGTGTTCTTACTAAACATGACACTATTCTGGGTAGAATTCACCGGGCAGGACTGACCATTAGACTTGACAAGTGCCAGGTAGGAATGGGGGAGGTGCAATACCTGTGCCACCGGGTAGGCAGCGGCCGCCAGCGGTCTGTACCCGCCAGGATAGCTGCCATCCTAGACTGGCCCACACCCAAAACCAAAAAACAGATTCTAGCCTTCCTAGGTACCGCCGGTTACTACCAGAAATTTGTACCCCAATATAGTTCCCTGGCCAAGCCCCTCACTGACTTGACCAAAAAAGCCCTACTCCGACAAGTCACCTGGGGGCCGGAATGTGAACACCGGGCAGGACTGACCATTAGACCTGACAAGTGCCAGGTAGGAATGGGGGAGGTGCAATACCTGTGCCACCGGGTAGGCAGCGGCCGCCAGCGGTCTGAGCCCGCCAGGATAGCTGCCATCCTAGACTGGCCCACACCCAAAACCAAAAAACAGTTTCTAGCCTTCCTAGGTACCGCCGGTTACTACCAGAAATTTGTACCCCAATATAGTTCCCTGGCCAAGCCCCTCACTGACTTGACCAAAAAAGCCCTACTCCGACAAGTCACCTGGGGGCCGGAATGTGAACAGGCCTTCACAGCCCTGAAGGAGGCCCTGGGATGAGAACCTGTGCTTGTTGCACCTGATTTTAATCTCTCTTTTCTTGTCCATATAGACTCCTCCAACTATGGACTCGGAGAGGTACTAGTCAGACCAACACAGCTGGGGAGGAACATCCGGTGGCCTACCTCAACCAGAAACTCTTGCCCCGGGAAGGGCCTACGCGGCTATTGAGAAGGAATGCCTTGCTCTTGTATTGACACTAAAGAAATTCCAACCTTACCTGTATGGACGGGAGTTTGTTGTTATCACGGACCATAATCTGCTGGTGTGGTTGAATAGGGTTTCCAGGGACAATGGGCGGTTGCTCAGATAGAGCTTGGCAATACAGCCCTTTAAATTCATCATCGGCTACCAGTCAGGAAAGGATAACTGGAATGTGGATGGGCTATCTTTACAAGAGGATGTGTGATTTCCACCACGGCACCCTCCTCCTTCAGCCTAGCTACGGACGTACCTTGACTTATGGACCAAAAAGGGGGAGAAATGTAACGAGCCATAGGCCGTTACTAAAAGGGGACTGTTCGAACCTCTACTATAAAGATTCACTTGGCCGCCGGGCACCCTGTGGAAGGGCTATTTCAACCATGGGAATTTACATTTACTGACTTATATTCGACAAAAGACTGTATTCTCGACGCCAAGTTGAAGGCCACTTGATTCGCCAACTTTTAGTCGACCCAGAGTCATAAGACTCCCATTCCGTCGAATGGACTAAGTAGGCTGTCATTGGATTGGCTGTCGACTCGAGTGACGTCAGGAATGGTCACTCGAGCAGTAGGACTTTGTCCACGCCCAACAACCTTCCGCCCATTGGTCGTACTAATGGGCCATTTAGATTACAGTGGACTTTTGTTGCTCCAGTTCCCATTGGACGGGATTGGAACCTCCTATGCTAAGTTAATTCAATCACTGGTGCCTTTTGTTCTAATGTTTACTGTTCTATTTTTTTATTGTTCTTGGTTGTGTATAAAAGAGCGTGAGCTTTTGCAATAAAGTGCTTGGAACTCAGAAGGAGTGTGTCTCCTTATTTGGGTGGTTTAAAGAGTCCTCTCTGACTCCCATCTAAGGGTGAGACACTTTGAGCTGAATTCACTACACTCCACAGCGGCACGGAGATCGGGAACTTCGACTTCGACTACTGGCTTAGTCGACCTCTCTGAGGGTGCCGTGTTTGACCTCTGACAGGTTTTGGCGACACAGTTCGAATCTTCGGCTCCACGTCGGACCAGGAAGGTTCGACTCGACTCTGCCGCCTTCGACAACTCAGAGTTCGATGGCAGGCTTGCTCCTCCTGGCGAGGTCAAAGCATACTTCTTTCCCTGTTCACCGGGACGCACAGAGCTGACTTGCCGAGGTCGAAGGAGAGGTGAGTGGCACAACAGAGTAGGACAACTTAGCATCCTCCCTTAAAATGGCGTTTTTAGCAGAAACTGAGAAGGAATGGGAGACAGGGATGAGGATGGGCATCACCACCACCAGCAGTGAGCTTTTGGAATTTGCAACTGCTCTAATTCGTGCTGCTGCTGCATCACAAGTGCAGTAGGATGCTGCGGAGCAAGCTAGTGTTCCACAGACCACTGTGGACACAGTGGGATTGGGGTGAACAAGTGATGCGGGACTAGGACAGGTTCCACTTGCCAACGGCAGCAATACCCCTGGTCCTAGTTGCAGTGCTGATTATGAGGCAGTAGCAGCAACAACAGCAACATCATCCTTTGCCACAGACACTGAAGGGGAATGTGGAGGACAAGAAGAAAGAGGCCATTCTTCTCCAACTGTTCCCTATCCCTCCCCCCAGAAGTCATAGGTGTGGGACTATTTTTTTCATGGGGCAGGTACAATGCAGTCATCAGCAATGGCACTGTGCACAATTTTTGACAAGTCAGTGAGAAGGAGAAAGGAGGGAACACACCTTGGCACAAGTGCCCTGATAACACACATGAAACACAGACACCGTGACATTTATGTGAAACATGTTAAAGCCAAACACCCACAACAGAAATCAAGCACCGCTGTAGCTGTACCCCCTGACTACATTTCCTCCTCACTCACTGACAATCTTTTCTGTCCTAGTGGAAGTCAGCAATGCAGTTCTGAGTCAGAGTGTAATGGAAGAAATGTAGACAAAAACAGGAAGGGCCTTACACAGCATTATCTATACATCTAAATAAATCAAAGACTACATTTCTAAATAAAATGGCTAATTCATCATATACGTGATTTTGAAAGATCTTTCAAAATCACTTAAGTTGCTTTTAGGTGATAGGGTCCCTTTAAGCACATGTGTATCAAACAAAATGACTGAGCAGTTGATAATCCACCTGTGATTACACAGGGACAGTCTGAAAACTCGACCTGTTGGTGTGTCAGAAGACTAACATTGATAATCACTGATCTAAGTTATAAAGTGGTACACAAAGCAGCAGTGAAGCTTGAATTATTAACCCCTTGCACTCATGGCTTTGCAATACATTGGGGACATCTCTGGAGCCCAAAGGTTAAACCTTTGGTTGTCAAAGGATGCCCAGTGCATTGAGAAGCCATGTATCTGACAACTGTTGTAGGGGTAGCAACTGCAATCGGGCCCATCACTCCAGGGTCCCAGCTGCCCCCTGCAACCCCCCTGCCCAGTGCCCGCAATGCTGCAACAAATTGAGATCTGTGCCTCTTCAGCACAGACCTCTAGTAGCAGCTGAGCTCCCTCCTGCACTCTAGTAATGCACAGAGCGCTGGGAAATTACATTATCTACTACACCTCTGCATTACTAGACAGAGAGGACCATGCGGGACCACCAAGTTTCTATCAGAGGTCTGTTCAGGAGGCACAGACATCTCCTGCTACGCCGCTGGACCACCAGGGAGGAAGGAGATGGACACTGTGGGTCATTGGGTGCAGCGTGGAGGTGGAGAAAGGCTATCATTGGGGGGCAATGTGGAGAAAGGACATCATTGGGAGGCAATGTGATTGGGGTGGACCCCATGGCAATTTTTGCACCAGGGCCCGGTGGCTTCTAGTGACGCCTCTGAAGGAATACCATATCAAGACAACATGCCCTAAAATTGTAAGGTGTAAAATAAGAGGATATGCAAGAAAAAATACTTTATGGAAAGGGGTGATAGATACTTGGAATGGCCTCACAGCAGAGGAGGTTGAGACTTAATGAGTAAATGAATGTAAGAACTCTAAGGGTAGATCATTAAAGTTAGCGAGTGGAAAACTCCTAGGTAAAGTTCATCCCTACTCCTACTCCAAAACTGAAAGGGTGGTAGATTCATGAAATAGCCCCTGCTGCTTCTGTTTGGCGGCTATCACAATTTGACAATAGAAGAATGCTATGTGTAAACAACTCTGTTGTGAAGATTTATTAAGATCAGTGCTTTTTGATAGGAAATGTGCAGACTAGATGGACCAACTGGTTCTCATCACATATCAAAATTTGTGTTTTTAAAACTGTGACACATATTGTGGTAAGATGTTGGCATGTTGGGGCACCAGGATTGCAGTGTCACCTTTCTAAATAGTCAATGTACTGTATTGTTTTTTCTGCACTCATGTCACAGAAATGATTAATTGTCTAGCTATTCATATGTCACAACTTTATAAAAAAAAAAAAAAAAAAAAAAGAACACAATTACAAACCCTGGCAGAAACTGTAAGCACAACAAGGCAATGAAACATGTGAGTGTCATAAAGCAATGTGTTGTACACTTCTCTGGTACTCAAAGGGTTAACCTGTTAAAAGGGGTTCTAAAACACAAAAAAGTAAAACTAAGCATTTCCTCTCTTATATTATCCACACTCACTTCTTAACCCTTTGAGTGCCAGAGAAGTATCTAATGCATTGCAGCGCAATTGAATACCTTTTTAGCACTCAAAGGGTTAAATCCTGTAGATCAGGGTAGGCAATTGACAGATATCTTGTTGTTGGGGACCGTAATGTGCTGTGCCCTCTGAGGGTCACGTGATGATGTCATGTGACCCTACCCACACAGCCACGCTAGAGCTTAGAAGTACTTTGCCTGTATCCGGTAATCAGTGTCCCTGAATGGCAGAAATTAAATGTGGTCACCCTACCTGGGACCGGACAGATGCAGTGAGGGACAATCTTCACACATAAATATAAAGAAAACCCTGATGATGATCCCCCCCCCCCCTTGAAGGAGGGCAGCATTTTCCTTTGCTTACTGAAGTTTGTCCCTCGCTGCATCCATCCGGTCCTGGAACCAGATTGCAGCACTTAGGGGAGGTGGCCAAAAGGAGCGGGAGGGGTATCTTTCTACATTTAACATATTTTGAACTACATAAAAGTAAGTTGTTAAACATAGCACAATGTGTGAGATTTACATTAGAGAAGACTCTGAGATCTGCTTAATTGCAGACATCACTATCTCTTTAAATCAAT
This sequence comes from Rhinophrynus dorsalis, assembly GCA_037306005.1. Lineage (NCBI taxonomy): Eukaryota > Metazoa > Chordata > Amphibia > Anura > Rhinophrynidae > Rhinophrynus > Rhinophrynus dorsalis. The sequence goes on from CM074722.1 coordinate 45,324,170, forward strand.
GGAAATTTGGGGGAAACAAATTTGTCCCCTATGGTGCAGTTGGAATGTTCCAGAATTGCTCCTGTTTTGCTTTCTGAATCGGACCCAAAGTGTATTGATTATATTTATCAGTATCTGTTAGACAGTAGATATTAATAATAACCCCCTCACACTCACCTTGCAGAAAATCCTAATGTCCCTTAAGAATCTTGTAACAAAAAATGGTTTTCTCACCTCTAATAGTGCTGGATCTAGAGAACAGTGTTAGAAGGGGGTTAGACTATCTGGTGGGGATTTATATTGATCTATCCCAATGGCTGTGGGAGCCATATTACAATCTTACAACCCACATACATAAAGTAGACCAAAACAGCAACAGTGGCAATAATGTATAGTGACATATATAAGAGAGTGTCTTAATTAAACTTAATAAGTATCAATATGATTAAATTAAATAAAGAATATTAATATCTACTCTAAACAAATGATACAACAGTGTGATATTTGTATGATATAAATTAATGATATAGACTAAATGCGGCAAAATATTAATGAGTTAATAAATATGTTTATAAAACCAAACCCAATGTCTCTTGGTCCCAGGATAGATCAGTCTAATTAAAAAAAAACAATAAGCATTAGTCTCAATTTTCATAGTCTTAGTAAAGTCTCAGCACTTATCCATAAGCAGATGAGTCTAGATGAAGAGGTATGGAAAATCCAAGGCTGTCCCTTTAGTCAATACAGACGTCTTCCAGACACCTAGGTGTCTGGCAGATATGAAAAATGTTCACTAGTGAAATGGTGCCGATGGAATGACTGATGACTGTAAACTTAAAATCTTAAAGGTTTTTTCATTCAGAAACCCTTCTATACTGCTGTTTGACTCCAGAAACCACAAAGGAACACAGGAAGAAAATATATAGAAAGACAAAAAAATACATATATATATATTCATTATCATAATCATACAATAATATAAAAGGCCAGATGTATGTTTGTCCGATGCAGTCATGCACAGTAGCGACTACTCAAACGCACAGAACGCACAGAAGCAGTCATGAGCAAGAGAGACTGCTATTCGGATAGTCTCTACTGCTTGTGACTGCTCCTGTGCATTCTGTGCGCTCGGGCTGTCTCTACTGCACATGACTGCATCGGACAAACATACATCTGGCCTTTTATCATGCACTTTGGCCAGTGTACACAAGCTTTTACACTAGTACATATATGAAACGTCGACTATATCATTTACCCCATTGTATCAATAAAGACCTGTTTGACAGGACCCACTGGCGCAGTCCTCCTTTTTTCTGGGTTTACATTTACAATTTTTGGCATTGTAAACCTGGACATCATTCACTTAAGAGTGAGTGCTTCCATCCCCTAAGCTTGGGGGGTGGAAGCACTCACTCTTAAAGGGATAGTAATACTTAATTATTACTAATCCCTATATTAAAACAATATTAAAAATAAATGTATTGCCCCCCAGTGTCATCTCTCAAACCTTTATGGTTTGAGAGATGATCGCTCCTAAAGTTGGCCCTCTCCCTCCCCAAAGTCAGCGCTGTAGCTTACTCAAGGGAAATCCAGTCTTACGATCATCAGGCGGGTCTGCAGCAGAGCTGAGATCACGTTAATAAAAAAAAGATATTTCACTAAAACAGTTTTCTACGTGTGCTTGCAAACCAAGCAAACGTAGAAGAATGTTTTAGTGAAAGATTTCTTTTTTAGTAACGCGATCTTGGCTCTGCTGCAGAGCCACCTGAAATTCGTACAACAGGCTTCCCCTGCAGCAAGCTAGAAGTCAGGGGGAGGGAGATGGCAACATTCCCTCAGCATGGCTTCACAACAACAAAAAAGTCCCTAAAAATGTCTGCCTAAAATATAGGCAGATTTTAACAAACTAAATGTGTTTCTTAACCCTTTAAGAACCAGAGGGGCATGAAATTCATTGCTTTGCAATGAGTTGTGCACCCCTCATTGAACTGAAAAAAAAAATTTGAAAATAACAGTAAATTGAGCTTGAAGAGTACTGTCCTTAAAGGGATAGTAATACTTAAAATGTAAAAAAATATGTTGTAGGGTTTATCCCTCTGAGTAAAACAAGGGTACTCCCACTGCTGAGAGATATTTTATTAAAAAAATTATAACAGCTTAAACTTGAACTTTTTAGGTGCAATATCATAAATAAATACTACAAATCTCCATTGGATGGTGTAGCAACAGTGCCACTGTACATTTTCAGGCCACTATGATATTACACCTATAAAAATTCAAGTTTGAGCTGTTATAATTTTTTAATAAAATATCTCTCAGCAGTGGAAGTACCTTTGTTTTATGCGGGGACATAAACCCTACAACATATATTTTTTTACATCTTAAGTATTACTATCCCTTTAAAGAGATAGTAATACCACAAATAAAGTTTAACTCTGAGTATTATTTATACATTTACAAACATGTTGCGCTATATATAGTTGCATACAGATTTGTAGTTCAAACCATACTGAAGACGAAAGGATCTCCCTCCCCTTAGATCTGGAATCTAGGCGTGGGACCGGACGGATGCAGTGAGGGACAATCTTCATTCCATAAGTATAAGGAAAACCTTGTCCTCCGTGATGGAGGGCAGGATTTTCCTATGCGCTGGGGCATTTCTAACAGCACAACGAATTATACCATTGGCCTTGAATAGAACTTATTAAAGTGGATCTATCACATATAGATAACTAATGCTCATTGGATAGAACATTTAGTGAAAAAGTTTAATATGTTAGTCATTTTTAAAAAAAACAAAACCTTATCTACGCAAAAATTCAAGTTTAACCCCTTAAAGACATGTGCTGTACTATGACCATCACGGTCCTTGAAATTCTCAAGGACCGATGACAGTCATAGTACGTCACGTACTTTTTACTTACAGTGCTCTACCGGGAGCGCTGTAAGTAAAAATAGGGCCTGAAATTTACCGCTCCAAGATCGGAGCGATCTCTATCAGGCCCCTTAGTGACGCGCCGATACACACAACAGGTCACATGTACCGGCGCGTCCACGTGGTTCAATGCGGTCCTTATGGGACGGAAACGTCCCAGGACCGCCGGACGTTAAGGGGTTAAAAGGTGCCCAGCACCCTACTTCCGTCTTGCAGTACAGCCTCTACTCTCGTCCCACTACCCAGCATCCTCCTATAACGGAGGATGTCTGTCTCTAAGCTGGAGAGATCTCATTGGCTAGCTATCGATCTCTGCCAATGAGATCGCTCCAGCTTAGAGAAAGTCTCCTTCATTGGAGGATGCTGGGTAGTGGGACGGGAGCAGAGGCAGTGCAGCAAGACGGAAGTAGGCTCCTGGGCACCTTTTAAACTTGAATTTTTGCACAGATAACGTTTTGTTTTTTTGTTTTTAATGGCTAACATTAAACTTTTTCACTAAATGCTCTATCTAATGAGCATTACTTATCTATATGTGATAGATCCACTTTAACATCTTGTACAGGGAATTAGCACAAATGACCACGCTGTGCCACCGAACCATAAAAGTTAATTTCATAAAAAAATATTTATTTTACAGGAAATGCTAGTAAAACATAAAGGCAGATTTACCTTACAGTAAAACAAACTGAACTTGTCTTAAACGGGACCATTTAAATATCCCAGCATTGAAAAATGAACATTTGAGCCACATGAGGGCAGCAGAGTATCAGTTACTGCTTTGGGGTGCATTTGTTCTTACACTGGAGACTGGTGTTTTCTTTTTTGAATTAAAGGAACACTAACACCAAAATTAAATTGGGTTATGTAATTTTAAATATCAATATATTTTAGCTAGCATCTGGAAAAATGTAGTTATTTTATTTTAGATTCCTAAAATCTAACACTAAACTTGTGTTTTTATGCAGGCATAGACTGCCCTATATGAACACAATTTGGTTAACCCTCTGAGTGCCAGAGGGGTATGTAACACTTTGCTTTCATTGTGTTGTGTACCCCATGGGTTAGTCGTTTGTGCCGAGATACCACAGATAATAAAACACTATCACGTCTGAGACTGATATTGTAATAAGAGCCCAGGAGCCCTGGGTAAGGCACAGACAATATGCTCCAAAAAATGTATAAAAGTCTCCGTTTTGGTCCTTAGAAAACAGAGATTTTTTTACAACTGCTGACTTGGAGGACAAAGTATTTAAAGGAGCAGTAAACATTTCTTGTGAAAACCTAGATGTATTACGGCTTTTCCTCATGAGGATACTCTCACCGCTGTCGCTTGTTTTAACCCTTTGAGTGCCAGACAGTTATCCAACGCATTGAAAAGCAATGCTTTGTATAGCCCCCTCTGGCACTTCAATCAAAAGTTATAACACTTGTCAAGGGGGGCAGGGTTTTCATTGTTCTCATAGGAAGAAGATTGTCCCCTTGCTGTTATCTGTCTGGTCTATGGACTGCATTCCACATCTGAGAAGAGATGGCTTACACTAGGTAAAAGGGGCGGGAGGGGAAACTTTGCTTGTGAATATCTCTCAAACCATAAAGGTTTGAGAGATAAGACTTGCATCGTTCTTCATGTTTTTTTAATGCCTACAAAATAAAATAAAGATAAAACAAAGTATTACTATCCCTTTAAAGGGATAGTAATACTTAAAATGTAAAAAAAAATATGTTGTAGGGTTTATCCCCCTGAGTAAAACAAGAGTACTCTCACTGCTGAAAGGTGTTTCATTCAAAAGTTATTAATTTTCAAAGTTTAATTTTTTAGGTGCAATATAACAGTGGCCTGAAATTGTACAGTGGTGCTGTTGCTACATCATCCTATGGAGATTTATGGTCCCGGGACCAGAGCAGTGGGAGTACTCTTGTTTTACTCAGGGTGATAAACCCTACAACATATATTTTTACATTTTAAGTATTACTATCCCTGTAATCATTGAACTGTCACCAAGTATGTGAAGACCATTAAGCGTGCGATAACAGAATGTCGCTCTATTGATTGGGGCGACATTCTGATCTTGCTCATTTGGTTCTGCGATATTTTTAACACGTCCTTTTGTTGGTCTTCCAGTACATAGTGACATTTCAATAGGACACCCCAATCATCTGTGTATATTACAGTCATCTGTTGTGAAGCATGGTTGACCATTGCTACTGTAAAATAATACCTGGAGCGGTACATGTTGCTTTTGTATTAAAGTACGGCTCCTCTACTTATGGTCTTACACAGTTCTACATATTCTAATCTGGCTCTAATATTATCATTTTTCTTAAATTCTCTTTGGTTTTTCATCATCGTTTGATATTTGGATTGTTTTTTTTTGTTTTACAGCAGAAGCAAGGACATGGGCAGTATCTATATATACAGTATATATATATTTATTCAGATATTTACTGCTCTGTTAGATGTTGCTTTTAATCCCTTGAATGCTACTGAGACCTTGTCAGCGGCCGCTCTGTTGTTGGGTACTCTGGCCTCACTTCCAGGTTTGTTAGGCGTCCGCCAGAGGCGTAACTAGAAGCCTCTGGGCCCTGGTACAAGAAGTGCCAAGGGCCCCCATCACCACCACCACATTGGCCCCCTCCACAATGATCCTCAATCTCCTCAATGCCCCCATCTCCTACCTGGAGCTCCCATACGGTCCTCTTAGTAATGCAAAGCGCTGGGCGATGATGTCATCTCCCAGCGCTCTGCATTACTAGAACGCCGCCGGGAGATTGTGGGCACCAGGCGGAGGGGTCGCAAGGGGAGGCCAGGCCCCTGGAGTGCACAGGCCCGGTCGCAGGTGTGACCCCTATAGTTACACCACTGGCATCCGCGTTATGTACGCGTGACATCACTCCCATGCATCTATATCTGGGCGCCCCATGAGAGCCTCTGTGCACTCTCACTGTGTTTCTTAGTGTGTCCCATACATTCTAGCCTGTTGTTTCTTCTTCCATGTATGACCTTGCCATTGCTCCTGACTATGCCCCATCCTGCTGACTTGGTTCCTGAATTACCCTGTACTGTGTATGACCCTGTTCCTGCTCCAGAATACTCTTCAGCCTGCTGACTTAGTTCCTGTGTTGGCCTACACTGTGTATGACCCTGCGCTTGCTCCTGACTATTCTTCTGACTAATGATTTGATTCCTGTTACTGCCATTCTGTATATGACCACTGTTTTGATCAACTATTCCAGCCTTGCGGGCTCATATGAGCTCTCACTAGCCACTGCTTGGTATCTGTCTACTAGGAGATCTTGCTAGCTGTGTTCCAGTCATCTCTCTTGTGCTTGGGGCTATATGTCTATAGCCTGTATATCATTGAGTACTACAAGGAGAGTTAAGCCTTAGTAGCATATGTTCTTTAGCATAGTTCTCTAGCTGGCGCACTCAAGCCTTCACTCTCCTCTGCAGGAGAGTAGGTGCTGCCTTAAGGGGTTCATCCTGGGCTCACTTACAGTTCCTCTGGGGTTTGTAATACAGTCTTGGGGCTGGCACCTTTATCACAGCCTTAGCTGCAGTTCCCTTTACAAACAACCTACACACTCCGAGCTACAACCCCTAAGCACTCCCTCTCTTGCAGGCTTCTCTAGCGCCACAGAGGAGTCAGTGTTACAGGCCTCCAGAGTGTTGTGAAGCAAAGTGTTGGAGACCTTTCTAGAAATGAAGGGCTCAAAAGCCCTGTTTAAATCAAAGAGATCTGGGAAATTTCTGTCTCCTATGGTGCAGCTGCACTAAATATGTTCCTCTGTTTTATACAGAAGACCCAATAGCTCTAATTCCAAGGACCCGTGGCTAATTTCTTATAGTTTTTCTGCTCTCACTAGAAATTCACCTTCCCCAAGGATACCCCTCCTCACTCCTTCTCTTCTGCTTGAGCACCACCAGCCTCTCATTTCTGCTTGAGCGCCACTCACCTCTCAGGTCTGTGTTGAGTTTACACCTTACTAAGGCCGAGATGCGACTGTAGATGGAAATATTTGCTATAAGGTTATTTTTAGCTTATGCTCATATTTACAGCTACTCGATTTTGCAATCACTTTCTTTAACCCTTTGAGTGCCAGCGGGGTACACAATGCATTGCAAAGCAATGCGTTGTGTACCTCTCTGCCACCCAAAGGGTTAAACAGACTGCTTCATTGGAATCCTTTTGGAAAATTATCTAAACGACTCTAAAGTGAGGCTAAGAAGCCCAGGGAAAAGGGTCCAGATATCGGACAATATCCTCAGGCTGGATCAGGCAGTGGAAACTGTGGGGGTGTCAGCGCCCTCCCCAAACCCCCACCTCCCTCGATTAACACCTCCATTGCTGGATAGCATCAATCTTGCTGCACTGGCAATGGAAGGGTTTAACCTCTAAATTAAGAAAAACATACAACTTCCCACTCCAACAACAACCGCACATTCAAAGAAATGGTTAACCCCTCCATTTGGAGACTCCTACCTACACCACTACTTGTCTCTTTTGGGGGGGGGGCTACTGCCAACAAAGATCCCAGGTATGTAGGGACGAACACACATATAGGAAAGTAGGGCAATTCTGCATCATTGGAAAGGAAAAATACAAACTCCTGGTGATTTAAATGGGGCTTTTAACCCATCAAATGTTAAAGAGGTCTCAAGCACTTTGCAAACCAATCCATTGTACATTTTTCAAGAATTCAAGGTATATTCAGTTTCCTTATGTGAAAGAGTAATTCTGGTATGAGATGACAAAAAGAAAATGAACATTAGAGGAGCGGTAAACGTTTTAAATGAAAATATATATATTGTAGGGCTTTTCCCTGTTGAGTAAAATAGATGTACACCCACTGCTGAGAGTTGCAGATTTCCAGAGTTATCACAGTTTAAATCCTTGTTTTGTTTTTTTTACATTAGCAATGCCCTCTAGTGGTTATTCTGTTAGGTTCTAATGGAGAGGAAAGTCAGTGACTTATAGTTCTCCATAGAATGTGATAGAAACTCTTGAGTCACTTCCTGTCAGTTAGAACTTCCAGGAAGTAAATGCACAGGAAATTCACTTCCTGATTAGTTAGTGTAACCTTGTTTTACTCAGCAGAAAATGCTCTATAACATAAGTTTTCATAAAAAAACGTTTACTACTCCTTTAAATACAGCTCCTTCTCATATGAAAAGGGAGGTTCTAACTTGCTTCACAATTACATTGAATACTTCAGTATCATCCAAGGTATGATTGGATTTCCCATTAGGCAAAGGAGACAGCTGCCTAGGGGCACCAAGTTCTGGAGTGATGGGCCTTAACCCTTTGAGTGCCAGAGAAGGATACAACATATTGAGTTACAGTGCACTGGATACCACTGGTTGTGGCCAGAAACTTTCTAGTGCTTCTTATTTATGAAGAAGTGTTTATTTACCACCCTTTACTAATTTAGCCCCTACGATGCTTGAAAGGTCTCAAATGCATTGTAAACCTCTCTTCTGGCTAAGTGGTTAAGAGCTTCCTTTGTACTTACTTATTATGAGGTAAAATAATTATGCCCCAGGCAGCAGTGAGTAGGTCTATAGAGTGGACTCTTATAAGGAGAGGGGGCATGACATATGTAGAGCAAAGGGCACCTTGGTTGCTTTTGCCTAGGGGTGCCTTAGATGTAAATCCAGCCCTGATCCAAGGGGTTAAGCTGTGTTGATGCTGTATCAATTAAATGGCGCTGCTGCTTTAGATGGTGTCATTTGTTGACATTAACCTCAGTCACTGGGAGGGAGGAGGATAGGAAACCTTTGCCGTGCTCATAGAAATTTCCTGGATATGTGATAAATACATTTCAGTTAGTCTTTCGTATTAGTGGCACCAAATAATGGAATATTCATTTATTAGTCTTCAGCCTCTTTCCATATGGAATTATTTAGAAAGCATAATGGGGCTTTGTAATTGGAAACTAATGACAAAAGAAAGAGAATATCCTATTGCTGGGTTTTATAGGACCAGTCTGTGGCTTTTACTTGGTCCTCTATGCTTTTCATTTGTATTAAGAGCTTCTCTCTAAAGATAAAAACTTGTAAAATGGGAAAACTTTTTAAATTAAATTCAGTTAATTTCTTTCATCCCTCTCAAAATACAGCATTGCTCAGAACCCTGAGAGCTAATTTAGTATAAAAATCAAATCTTACACACACACACACACACACACACACACATAGACACACACAATGTACCCAAACACACAAAGACACACATACACAAACACACATACTGTAAACAAACACATACAAACACACACACACTGTACATACACAGATGAACACACTGTACACACACACACACACACACATAGACATGCACAATGTACCCAAACACACAAAGACACACACAAACACACACACATACTGTAAACAAACACACACAGACACACACTGTACACATACAGGGGAACGCACTGTACACACACACATTTTGTACGCACACACGCACGCCCAATCATGCTCTACACACACACGCTTGCGCGCGGGCTGTACACAAACACAAACACAGACAGACACTATACACACACAGACGCACACACTGTACACACACACACTGTACTGTACCATTGGAACCTGTATCATGTTAACCCTTTAAGGATAAGAGATGTGCAGATCATTGCTTTATAATGCATTGCACATTCCTCTGGTCCTTAAATGGAGATGCTGGGAGATGCTTGATGGAAAACTTATTACGAGTCAAGCTAGACCACAAAATGCATATTTCTGTTACAGTCTTTGGTGAGTTTGTTTGGTCCTCAACTGAATGTGTCTTTAAACAGCAATAGCAACAGGTGCAACTTTTATTGAATTGTATTTTGAAAAGAACAAACAGATTGATTTGTAATATCTCCTGGTTGCGGCTTTCTCTCTACGCTTTTCATAACCCCTACAATAGTAGAGACATTCACATTGTACATTTATCTTAAAGTGGAACTTTAAGCAGATTAATATATAGCCTTAAATCATAATTACATTAGCAATATGGCTAGCCAAAGTTGTCTTTTCAAGAATACTTGCTGTATTAAAAGGTTAGTAATGTCTTACCTAAATAAAAAGTAACATTGTTGAGAATTAAAAAAGAAATCGATCAATGCAACTCCTGTCTCTCAAACATATATGGTTTGAGAGATATAATGTGTTAAAGTTCCCCCCTCCCCTTTCCCTGACGTCAGTGTCTAGCTGACAGCAGGAGATCTTGGTCACGGGACCAGCAGGCAGCTCTTCATCAGAGCCGAAATAGCACAATTTAAAAATAAATACTTAATTGGTTCGGTCTACAAAGTGTGCCTGCAAACCAAGCACACTTTGTAGTCTTTTCCAATTAAGTATTTATTTTTAAATTACGTATTTGGGACAAAGGAACTTAACCCATTGACGACCCTTGACGGTCATAGTACGTCAAGGGTCGATCTGACTGAATGACCCATGACGTACTATGACCGTCATGGAATTCCGGGCTCCCCCCGCGGCTGCACACCATTTGGGGAGTTCGGAACCGGAAGGAGCAATAATAAAAAAAACAAAAACTCTGTGGTCCTTAACTGAATGCGCCGCGCCAATCGGCCAGTCGTTAAGGGGTTAAGATTAATGGAGAAAACCTACATCATGTACATTTTGCAGACGATATCATACAAAAAACATTGCAGAGCTGTGACAGTAAAGCAAAAAGTTTGGTCTGAAGATGAACATCATCAAAACACAAGCCATGTTTAGCAGATTTAGCATACTAAGGAAAATCACAATAAATGGACACAAACTAGAAGAAGTGGACGGGTATGTTTACGTTGGACAGGAAATGTCAACAAACAGAAGCACCATTATGGAAACTGAGCAACAAATAAAACTGGTATGACGAGCATTTGGAAATCCTAATAGTACCCCCTTAAGGACCGGCGTGCGCACGCGCGGCTGGCACTTGAGGACCACGGGGCTTTTTTTTTTTTTTTTTTTTTTAATTCCAGTTCAGGGCTTCCGGAGCGACGTGCAGCCGCGCCGGGAGCCCTGAACACAATGCCGTCCTTAAGTGCTGGACCACATTGACGGTCCTGGCACGTCAATGGTCCTTAAAGGAATAGTAATACTTTGTTTTATCTTTATTTTATTGTATAGGCATTAAAAAAACATGAAGAATGATATAAGTCTTGTCTCTCAAATCTTTATGGTATAAGAGATATTCACAAGCAAAATTTCCCCTCCCGCCCCTTTTGCCTAGTGTACGCAATCTCTTCTCAGATGTGGAATGCAGTCCATAGACCAGACAGATAACAGCAGGGGACAATCTTCTTCCTATGAGAACAATGAAGGCCCTGCCTCCCTTGACAAGCTTTTCAGGTTTTTCCCTTTTCTTAATTGAAGATTACCCCTGTGGTGTCCCGCTTGCCCAGTAACCTGACCCTGGGCGTTGTTGCGGTTCTGGGTTGCCTTCCCAGTCCCCGCGCGGCTTCCACTGTTCTTCGCCGCATCCGGAGGCGGCGCGCATGCGCATGTCGGCGGACCATAGAGTGGATGGGATGGAAGGTCCGCCAACACTCTAGCCACCGTCTCCAGGCTCCTTCCGGTTTGGGGATCTATATCTTCCTCCTGTAGCTCTATGTGGACGCGTTTGTATAGCGTCCAATAGAGCTTTCAGTGCTTGGGTTCTCTCTCAGTCTGTTCCTGGACCTAACCTCAGCCTGATCCTGCCTGTGCCTCTGTGTATGACCCTGGCCTGCCTTGACCAAGCCTCTGCCTGATCCTGCCTGAGCCTCTGTGTATGACCCTGGCCTGCCTTGACCAAGCCTCTGCCTGATCCTGCCTGTGCCTCTGTGTATGACCCTGGCCTGCCTTGACCAAGCCTCTGCCTGATCCTGCCTGTGCCTCTGTGTATGACCCTGGCCTGCCTTGACCAAGCCTCTGCCTGATCCTGCCTGAGCCTCTGTGTATGACCCTGGCCTGCCTTGACCAAGCCTCTGCCTGATCCTGCCTGTGCCTCTGTGTATGACCCTGGCCTGCCTTGACCAAGCCTCTGCCTGATCCTGCCTGTGCCTCTGTGTATGACCCTGGCCTGCCTTGACCAAGCCTCTGCCTGATCCTGCCTGTGCCTCTGTGTATGACCCTGGCCTGCCTTGACCAAGCCTCTGCCTGATCCTGCCTGTGCCTCTGTGTATGACCCTGGCCTGCCTTGACCAAGCCTCTGCCTGATCCTGCCTGAGCCTCTGTGTATGACCCTGGCCTGCCTTGACCAAGGCTCTGCCTGATCCTGCCTGTGCCTCTGTGTATGACCCTGGCCTGCCTTGACCAAGCCTCTGCCTGATCCTGCCTGTGCCTCTGTGGATGACCCTGACCTGTCTTGACCAAGCCTCTGCCTGATCCTTGTCCGGGGAGACCTGAGTGAGTACCTTTTCTTTTGGAGATTCATTTCCTCCCTGGAGACCTCTGAGTATAGTTTGTCTAGGTTAGGGTTATCCGTGGTTACCCAGCAGCTCCTCTGCTGGGGCCACTACATCTGGCTTCGCGGCCAGCACCTTTAGGCGGCTCAGCCGCAGCACAACCCTGGCCTAGGCAACCTACGCTCCCTAGCTCCGCTCCCTAGTGTCGCTCCCTAGCAGCTTGCTCAGCGGCCTCTTGTTGGAGGAGCATCCGTGTCCTGCTCTCAGGTACTCAGGTTTCTTCCTGTCCCCGCCTTTGGGTCTGACAGTCCCTCTCTGCAGTCTACCTGGGCACCTCCCTTCTGATCTGGCTGAGCAGTGTTACATCAGTAAAAGGGGCGGGAGGGGGATACTTTGTCATTGAATTACTCTTGAACTACAACTCTGACAGAACTGAGAGAACACTCTCCAAAGTCCAAATACTATGATGATTAATTAGAGCTGCTTTTATTATGAAACATTACTATCCCTTTAAGGGGGTACTATCTTTAAGACAAAATAATTTTGACCAGTGTGTGCTCCCAGTTATCACGTGTGGCTGTGAAACATGGACACTGAATGCAAAAGCCATACAAAAACATAAGGTTACACAGTAAGCTGTGGAGTGGCAAATTATTATCATAACAAAAAGAGACTGGAAAACCTGTGTGTGGACTGATCAGCAAACAATGGTCTATGATGTAATTGAGAGGATAAAGCACCTGAAATGGAAATGGGTAAGCCACTTAAGATGAAGATCTGATGGTAGATGGACCAATAAATTTTGGAATGGATTCCACTTGATACTAAACACCTAAGAAGAAGACCAAAGACAAGATGGGTAGATGAAATTACCAAATTTGTTGATACACAGTGGCAACAAAAGGGACTGAACCAGAGTTGTTGGAGGCTTGCTGAGGAGGCCTTCATTCTGCAGTGGATCAATAATGGCTGAAGATTATGATGATGATGACAGAGGCGTAACTAGAAGTGCCATGCCCCCCCAGACCACATTCGCCCCCTTCAACTACATTGGCCCTCTCCAAAATGCCCCCATCTCCTACCTCCCTGGAGTGGGAGGAGCCCAGAGAGGTGTGTTGATCTCCCGCACAGTCCTCTTCAGTAATGTAGAGCGCTGGGAGATGATGTCATCTCCCAGCTCTCTGCATTACTACAGTGCCAGACGGAGATCGCGGGTGCCAGGCAGAGGGGTCACAGGGGGCGGCCGGGCCACTGGAGCGACGGGCCCGGTCGTGGGTGCGACCCCTGCGACCCCTATAGTTACGCCACTGGATGATGATGATTAGATAGATAGATAGATAGATAGATAGATAGATATAAACTACAGCCATTGTCAATCCACTGCAACATGAATATATTTTTTATTATTTTTTTCTAACTTCAATATACTACTCACAAACTATCTATTCTAGACTATGAGGGTTATGCACTAAGGCGTGATAAAGAGGTGATAAAATGGTGATAACTTCTCCAGTGATATCAATTCTCCGGTTCCTACATTATTCTATGAAGCGTATGCACTAAGATCTACAAAGTGGGAAAAACATTAGTGCATGATCTCACCCTACGTGTGAGGCTAACTTGAGAAGAAAAAAATTAAAAAACTCTTCTCCAGAATGTAGGAATTGTTAAGAAGTTGCCATTATGCAGCTGTGCTGGATCTAGAAGTTTTTTTTCCTATCATCCCCTATGGTTTACCATGTAGCAAGTACAATACTTTCCATGGGACAAAACGTCCGCTCTTTGTTTATTGAGTCTGTGAAGGACTCTAGTCTGGCCAGTTCTAGTGGAAATCTGAAAGTTATTTCATAAAGTGAGAAACAAGTCGGATTGTCTGGGGAGCTGTGTGAGTTCTCAGTACAAACAGATGGGAAATGTAGGGAGAATTAACATCCACACTAAAATGACCAGTTTATCACACTCAGCTTAACCCTTTGAGCGCCAGATGGGTATGCAACGTATTGCATTGCAATGCATTGCATACTCCTCTGGCACTCAAACGGTTAAGAAAGAAAACACGACTATAACATTAACAATTCTACTGCCAGAGGGGCGAGAAAGGGGCTTTTTTCCCTTCCTGTTTATTTCTGAAATCCCAGTGTGTTTTTATTGGAGCAAGGTGTTAACAATTATATTTCACCTGCCCTGACAAACAGAATAAACTATTTATTGTACAGCTTTCAGAGCCAGCATCCAAGGGAGCAGAAGCAATGTGTTGGACACACCGCTGGCACTCAAACGGTTAAGCTGAGTGAAGTTATTCAGTTTTTTTTCCCAAATTCATGTCCAGGATATACAGACAAATGAAAGGGGCCCTGTCAACTTAAAGGGATAGTAATACTTCGTTTTAACTTTATTTTATTTTGTAGGCATTAAAAAAACATGAAGAATGATATAAGTCTTATCTCTCAAACCTTTATGGTTTATGAGATATTCACAAGCAAACTTTCCCCCTCCCACCCCTTTTACTTAGTGTAAGCCATCTCTTCTCAGATGTGGAATGCAGTCCATAGACCAGACAGATAACAGAAGGGGACACTCTTATTCCTATGAAAACAATGAAATCCCTGCCCCCCTTGACAAGCTTTTCAGGTTTTTCCCTTATCTTAATTGAAGATTGTCCCTCTCTGCAGTCTACCTGGGCACCTCCCTTCTGCTCAAGCTGAACAGTGTGACATCAGTAAAAGGGGAGGGAGGGGGGCACTTTGTCATTGAATTACTCTTGAACTACAACTCTGACAGAATTAAAATAACACTCTCCAAAGTCCAAATACTATGATGATTAATTAGAGCTGTTTTTATTATGAAACATTACTATCCCTTTAAAGGGATAGCAATGTTTAACAATAAAAGCAGCTCCAATTAATCTTCATAGTATTTGGGCCATGGAGAGTGTTATTTCAATACTTTCAGAGTTGTAGTTCAAGAGTAATTGAATGGTAAAGTATCCCCCTCCCGCCCCTTTTACTGATGTAACACTGCTCACCTCAGAGCAGCAAGACTGTCCGGATGGATCGCAGAGAGGGACCATCTTCAGTGATCATAAGGAAAACCTGAAAAACCTGGTGGGGGCTAGGATTTTCATTGTTCTCACAGTAAGAAGATTGTCCCTCAATGTGATCTGTCCGGTCTCAGGACCAGATTTCACATCTGAGGGGAGGTGGCTTACACTAGGTAAAAGGGGCGGGAAGGGGAAACTTTATTATTCAATTACTCTTGAACTACAACTCTGACAGTACTGAAATAACACTCTCCATGGCACAAATACTATGAATATTAATTGGAGATACTGTTTTTGTGAAAAATTACTATCCTTTTTAAGATAAATTTAGTTAATTTTAAAGAGAATCAAAAACTGCCTTTTGTGCTAGCCATTTGGTCTTAATCTAAACAGGTTTTGAGAAATTAACATTTATTTGTTGGTATCACCTTGCGGCTAATTTATTTTTGTTTTAGTCCAATGTTTCCACACACTTGGCTAGGAGGAAATCTAGGCAGAACCCATAAACTGGGTGCATTGTTAGCACAGAAAGGAATATGGTTAGCCTAGAACAGCGCTAATTAGCATACTGAGCAGAGAGTAACATAAATTGCCACACTGTGTCAACAAAGTATAAAGGGTTCTTTTTCACTATTTATTTTACAGAACATTGGATAGTACAATATACATAGTTACATATAGTTCACGAGGCTGAAAAAGGACATGAGTCCATCAAGTCCAGCCCATGCCCAAAGACCCCTGTTGAGCCAGTGGAAGGCAAAAAAAACCAACATTGAAGACATTTCCAATTTCACCCCAAATAGGTAAAAAAATCCTTCCTGACTCCAAATGGCAGTCAGATATTTCCGTGGATCAACATCCTATCTGCATTGAAGCCATCTGTCATAATTTTCAATATTGTTCTGTGCTAGATAGGCATCCATTGCTTTTTTGAAAGCAGTTACATTATCTGTAAGTAGAACATCCCAAGGCAAAGAATTCCATTGCTTTACCTCCCTTACTGTAAAGAATCCCTGCCTTTATTTTAGTCTAAAGTGCCTTTCCTCTAGTTTTAATGGATGATATAGGCAGATTTTAATTCTCTTTAAAAGAGGGTTTTAGTCTTACCTGCTAAATCCTTTTCTCTTCGTCCATATAGGTTACTGGTAACTTTGGATAGGCGATCCGCCCCTTTAAGTAGGCAGGAACAATTCTAGAAGCAAATGTTGGGTAAAGCCTACCTTCCCTCCTTGGCTGCAGCTAGCCAATCATCTCCAGTAAAATTTGAGACACTAACTATTGACTAGGTAGTAAAAAGGGAAAGAAGACTCTTATGAGCATGAACCTGAAAAGACCCCCACGTTCTGCCACAAGAGATCTAATCATGGTCCCTTGACAGGGTGGGAGACCAGTAACCTATATGGACTAAGAGAAAAGGATTTAACATTTAAGACTAAAATCCTCTTTTCCCTGTTGTCCAATATAGATTACTGGTACCTTTGGAATGTCCAACCATTGAGTTTCCTAGAGGCGGGAAGTAAGGCAAGGACCAGGCGCAGGACCCCAAGTCACTAGAGCATAAATGAACCATCAGATCAGAGAGAGCCCAACAATAACAAACTAAATGTCAACGGACACTAAACAGGGTACAAACACCCCAGAAACTGTACACAGCACACTGAACTAGAGCCAACTGGGCTCAAAAGTGAAAGAGTACTGAAGAGACGAAGGAGATCCTAGACAGTCAAGACTGCCTCCAGGATCTTCCTCCCAAAACTGGCATCGGCCAATGCCAGCACATCAACACGGTAGTGTTTTGAAAAGGTGTGCACAGAAGACCAAGTGGCAGCCTTGCACAACTGATTAGCCGAGGCTTGATTCTTGTAAGCCCAAAATGCCCCAGTGGATCTTGTAGAATGAGCTGTGACCCGAAAGGGAACAGGCTTCTTCCTTACTTCGTAAGTCTTATGAATAGTGGACATAATCCAAGACGAAATGGTCACTTTGGACACAGGCCTCCCTGCCCTGGGACCCTCAGGAATGATGAAAAGAGTGTCAGACTGGCGAATAGACTCAGTGTGGTGCACATTGAACTTGAAACATCACACCAAATCTAGCAAGTGGAGATCCCTTTCCTTGGCAGAGGTAGGGTCAGGGCAGAAGGAAGACACCACAATCTCCTGATTAATTTGGAACTCAGAAACCACCTTCAGGAGAAACTCCTGCGAAGTGCAAAGCACCTCCTTGTCCTTGTGAAACACCAAGAAAGGTGGTTTACAAGACAGAGCATGCCACTCCGCGACATGGCGAACAGTCATGATCGCCAGGAGAAAAGCCATTTTCCACATCGCAGGTGTAGAGGAATTGTAGCCAAGGAGGCCCAAAACCAAGTTAAGATCCCACTGAGGAGCAGGAGTCTTAAATACAGGACGAGTATGAGCAATGCCCTGGAAGAAAACCTTGACATCTGGAAGAATAGCAATGCGCCTCTGAAAGAAAACAGAGAGAGCAGATGTCTGAACCTTAAAGGAACTCAAACTGAGACCCTTATCCACACCATCCTGTAAAAAGGCCAGGACCGTAGGAAGATCAAAATCCTGGGATAGGTCCTTGTCAGCACACCAAGAAAGAAAGGTAGAGCAGACTCTATGGTAGGCCTTAGAAGAAACAGGTTTGCGTGCACTAAGCATAGTAGTCACTACACCAGAGGAGAAACCCTTCTTCTTCAGTATTGAGGATTCAGTTTCCAAGCCATCAAAGCCTGATGATGGATATCCTCCTTCCACAGGTAACCCTGTAGAAGAAAATCCAGACGGCAAGGGAACCGGAAGGACTCCACCATGGATAGATCCAGAAGCTCCGGAAACCAAGCCTGCCGAGGCCAGTACGGCGCAATCAGAATGACTGGACAGCTCTCCAGTCGCAGTTACTGTATCACCTGTGCAACACGGGGATGGGAGGAAAGATGTAAGCCAGAGGAAATTGCCAAGGAATGGACATAGCATCCACTGCTAGAGCCAGAGGGTCCCTCCAGCGAGAGCAGAACGTCAGAACCTTCCAGTTGTGTTTTGTGGCCATCAGGTCGATGCACGGAAAACCCAGCTTTTGAACAATGAGGTTGAAGACCTCTTGATGAAGTTCCCACTCTCCGCTGAGGAAGTTTGCCAGGACATTTCCTACGCTGGGAATATGAACTGTGGATATGGCAGGAACATGTCTTCTGCCCAGTACAAAATAGCCTTGACCTCCAACCAAGCTGCGAGACTTCTTGTTCTGCCTTGCTTGATGATGTAAGCGACTGCTGTGGCGTCGTTGGACTCGACCCTGACCAGGCAGTCCTCCAGCTGGTGCTTCCAGTGGCGAAGGGCATAAAATAGTGAAGAGGGAGGGACACTGACCCCAACACACCTGGATCACAAACCAGGCAAACTGGACTGCTTCTATGGTAGAAATGAACTTCCCCACCAGAGAGGACAATTTCTTGGCTGGAACTGGATCGTGAGCCATAACAACAGAAATCCTGTTGGCGATCTGGTGATGCACCTTGTCCGTGAGAAACACCATATTCTGCTGAGTGTCAAAGAGAAGGCCCAGGAAGACCAGCCTCTGAGATGGTACAAGATCTGACTTCTACATGTTGAGGATCCACCCGTGATGGCTGAAAGCATGAATGTAGTCCTGAACCTGCTGATGAAGGTGTTCCGGAGAAGGTGCTTTCAGAAGCAGGTCATCCATGTATGGAGTGATTCTGATGCCGTTCCAATGGAGGATGAACACTAAAGCTGCCAGGACACAACTGAAGACTTGAGGAGCTGTAGTCAGACCAAAGGAAAGAGCAGAAAACTGAAAATGCCCTTGGTTGCAGGCAAATCTGAGATACTGCCTGCTCTATGGATGAATGGTGATGTGCAGATACATGTCCTGAAGATCCAGAGAAGCAAGGAATTCCCCAGGGGACCTGGCAGCAATCACCGTCCTTAGGGAATCCTGATAATAATGAGTCTTGACCCCAAAGGAGCCTATAAGCCTATGATTAAGTGGGAGATGTTCCCACAAAACATGTTAGGTGGATCATCATCATTGTGATTTTTTGTTTTTTCCTCGCTGTATATTCTTTAATGCTTTTAAAAAAAGATTAAATAAATTGAATTTTAATATGACAGAAGTCTAATACTGGGTCCATGACGTTTTGGTGTGACCGTGTAGCACTCCTTACCTGTGTCTTCACGTTTGCTGAAATCTCGTTGTGATTGTTTGGGGCAGCTCCAGACTCACCGCCCTGCACCGATATGGGTGAGCTCTTTTCAGAACATTTATATTTGATAGTTACCTGTTGAATTGGAATTTAGTTGCAACCGTTTGTATCTATTTTTGTTATTGACCCCAAAGGAACTAAGGTCCTTTAGGTCCAAAATCGGACCACAGCCGCCATCCTATTTGGAAACCACAAACAGGTTGGAGTAAAAACCCAAACCCCTGTCCTGAAGGGAACCAGTTCCAGAACCTCCTTGTCTAGAAGGGCTTGGATGGTGCCATTGAACAGACAGACTTTCTCTACACCCTGAGGATTGTGAGAAGGGAAAAACTGGAAGGGAGGAAGAGAGGTGAAAGGTATCCTGTACCCCTCTACCACCACCTGCAAAACCCATGGGTCCACCACGGAGTCCTCCCAGATGGTGCGGTAGTGGCGCAGACAGCCACCCACAGCCACGGGGGGGCCTGGGTTTGGCGAGTCATGCCAAAGAAGGTTTGGAAGCCTTGGGCTTGGTGGAGGACTTAATCTTCCATTGTTGTTTGGGCTTGGAGGAGGAATGCGGAACCCGGGGAACCTCCTGATTTGCCGGGCATGTCTCAGTCTGAAAGGAACGAAAAAGCTGATTATGCTTGGTAGGCATCTTCTTCCTGGGGACCATAGGCAGGAGGGTACTCTTGCCCCCTGTGGCCTCACTAATCAGATCCTTAAGGTGTGGCCCAAACAGAGAAGTGCCCGGAAAAGGCAAAGAGAGCAATGCTTTCTTAGAAGCAGTATCAGCAGACCAGATCTTGAGCTAAAGGGCCTGTCTGGCAACCACAGACATGTTGGAAACCCTGGTCACCAAATAGATGGCATCAAACAAGGCAGAAGATCCATAGTGCTGGGCTTCAGAAATGTTGGCGGGGAACCGCAATATTTCAGGAGTAGGAGCTCCCTGAGGAACAGCAAGTGTAAGCTGTTCTGTCCAAACCGCAATGGCTCTATTTACACAGGCCACAGTGAACCCTGGGCGTAGGGAAGTACCAGCGGTGGCAAAAATAGATTTGAGGGAGGTCTCAAGCTTTTTGTCAGTCCATTCTTTGAGAGCAGAAGCGTCAGCTACCAGCAAGGCAGTGGACTTAGTCTAGAAATAGGGGCATCCACCTTGGGAGGATGAATCCACTGAGCAAGCGCTGCATCAGAGAAGGGGTAAAGCTTAGCAAATTTCTTGGAGGTTTCCTGTACAGAGCTTTCCACCCATCAGACACTAAACGGTCAAGAGTGGGGTTAGGTGGAAAACAAGTATGGGGCCTCTTAGGCTCCTGAAACACATCAGAGGGGTCCGAATATACCTCTTGGACCAAGGGAATGTTTAGGGTGTTTAACACGGCTCTGATCAGGCCCTCAGCAGAGGGATCAGGATTAGCCTCAAAGGAGTCCCCAAAGAACTGTGAGGAGACCACCTCAGAACATTCCTCATCATCAGAATCCACTAACAGTTCCTCTTCAGAGGAATCTGACACATCAGGTACTCCCTGCGGTTTTGGTAGGGAAGACCTGACAGAAGTAGGGGCCTGCCAGGAGTGGAAGACCCCCTGTAATTGGGATGGGACGAGTTGTATTGTACACCGGAGGTCTCTGGTAGCAGCCTTAAACTCTTGCATCGAAAATGGCTCTAGTGCATGGCTGGAGGTCCCTGGGGAAGACTCAGCGACAGCAGTACATGCTGAGCATAAATGACCTGAGAATTCTCTAGGCAACCCTGTTTGACATGAGGAGCAATGCGCAATGGGGGACACAGGCACCCCAAAATCCTTAGTCATAGGTCTAGCCCAAAGCTCCAATGAAAGACATTCTCACAGTGTCAAAAAGTTCAAAGTATAAGGAATTACCCAAATACAGCATGTATGATTAAAATTTCACCCCAGAAATCGCTAAAATACACTCATCTGGCAGGTGAAGGGTTAATCTGCTGAGGAGAGAAGGAGAGTCTAAGCCTTGCGTAAGATACTCGTTCAGGGAAAGCACAAAATGGCTGCCGTGGCGGGAGCCGATCAGAAACGAGTGCACGATGCAGTGCCCGAAGCCCCCTGCACCCCCCAACACAAACCAAACATTGACCGGATAGTAGAGCAAGGGCAGACAAACAAAATGAACCATCTCTGAAGTCACTACGTGGAGCGGTTGCAGAGATATGTCCCAAACTGTAAAGCCCCATAGAAGTGAATGGAGCAATGGCGTGTATGCGGTAAAAGTGCGCCGGAAAACAAATTTTGCAAAGTTGTAACTATGAATTAAAATTGCTTCAAACATCACTAGAACATATCATTAGACCCAATAAACACTGAACCCAGTAGGGAAAGTGCCAACAACCCCAAAATATGCTAAACCAGCAACCAAAGGGTTAAGTTACCGCAGACACTTGCTCCAAAACACCCAACAGACATACAGATAAACCCAATGAGTGCAGGAGTATGCAATAAGAACTCCAAAGGAGACCCCTGTGCGGAGGGGAAGCATGGGACACGTGGGCCTCAGCACTCAAAGGGTTGCTCACCTTTTCAGCAGATCTTCTCTCTTCAGATTACCATGTATAAAGAAGAAGCCTCAGTGGGCAACTACTGAGGAAAGAACTTGCAACCAAGATTTCCCCCCCAGGGCTTAAGGTCCACGCTTAAGGTCCACCAAAGCACCTGGAAACTGAGCTATCCACATTTAAGGTAATTGTCAGTGATGGTAATCCGCCTAATGGTGGTATTCCATTGCTAACAGAAAAATAAAAAATAGCTAAAACTATAGAACTATTCTCTTGCCTGTATTTTCATTCAAGGAGCAAACATTACTGGAGATGATTGGCTAGCTGCATCCAAGGAGGGAAGGTAGGCTCCACCCAGCATTCACTTCTAGAATTGTTCCAGTAACCTATATTGGACGACAGAGAAAAGTAATTAAACTTGTCTTGAGGTGACGTGTTCACTTTAGCCATTTAAGTGCCAGAAGGGAGAGAAATACATTGCAGATCAATGAGTTGCTCACCCTCCTAGCTTTCAAAAGCTTAAATATCTATATATGTAAATTAAAATGTAGTACCAAAATTCAAACTGGTTGGGTAAGTGGTGCCAAATTTAGCTCTGAAATGCACCACTAGGTGGAAATGTGTTGTTGTAGACTATAGCAATATGGAAGGAACAGTTAGTAAGTGAGCTGCACTGGTAATGTGGTTTGTGCTAATAGGAGCATGGACAAGTAACTGGTATAAGTACACAGGTCTGAGGAATAGGGGAAGCAGAAGAAGGGATCTAGAATAACAGAATGGACGTGCTGGGTGTGGCGTCCTTCCTGATCTACAAAAAGCTGGAACCAAAGAACGGCATTTGTGTTGGTAGCATGTAGTTTGTTTGGGGCAGTTGTTGTTGCTAATATGGAGCCATATGCACGAAAACAAAAGTGGAGCAATTCTGGGGCAAACCAACTGCACAGCAGGGAACCCATAATGATTTCAGTCTTGGGTCACATGATCAGAAGTTCATATGCGTGAGGGCTGCTATCATTTTTCAAAATGTGTTTTTTTTAGAAGTAATATTAAAGCAGTACAAAAACAAACATTTAATCAACTTTATCTATACAAAATTGCAGTTAAAGGTCTAGTTATAGTCTCTGACCAATTTTAATAGTCAATGAGTGCAGATATATAACAAATAACTATCCTCAAGTTATACAGCAGGTGGAGGCAGATTGTTAGGCCTTACTAGACTACTATTTGGGTCCTACCTGCGGGACATGTGAGCCCATGCAAGCTACACCCACAGATCATGTTAGCCACATGCAGGTCATACACTTGGGTCATGTAAGCCACATTTGGACCACAGGTTGCATGGTGGATGCCCATACTAAAAGGCAAATATAGTCAAGTTGATGCCTTTATTGGCTAACTAAGCCGATTTAGGACGCAAGCTTTCAAGACCTCTTAGGTCTCTTCCTCAGGCATGTTATACAGATAAATAAGAAAACATCTCTCTTATATACAAGTACACATCGCATTGTTCAGAATGGCAATCAGAAAAGAAAGCTCAGTCCAGACCCAGGTTCTTTGATCAGTCAATAGTAGAGGAATTATGTAAATTGCAGTCTTTCTCTGAGGAGTCAAAGATATTTACGTTCACAGTGGGACTGTTGTAAAGGTTAATCCGCAATATGATAAAGTGAAAGAAATTCTCTGTGTCAGACCATTATTTAAAGTATTAAATAGCAGCATTAATTTAACCTCCCATAGTTTTCTGTCCTTCTGAGTGTGAAACAGTCCCATCAGTACAGTTAATTTATATAGCCTGCGCTATATTTTAACACCTGAAGCAGAAGTTAAATATAGTGCAAGTTGGTCGGATGTATATATATATATATATATATATATATATATATATATATATATATATATATATATAAGTGTACGTACTGTAGGGGTGAATTGCGCACCTGTTGAATGCAATTATTATTATTTTTTTTTTTTTTTTAATCTTTACTAATCAAATGCATACCATGAATAGCAGTACAACATGCATGAGAAGATGCACATTACTGTAAACAGAATATTAGTACAACACGAACTGTGCATGTAAACAATTGTGAGAACTAACAGGAAGAAGAAACCTCCATGACTCATAAGGCATGAAATGACCCACTCCCTTGAAAAAGAAAGATTGCTGAGTATAGTAGCAGGGCAGGAATCAGTGGAGGTGATGATAACATAGCCAAAGGATGTAGTAGAAAACAGTTTATGAATCAAGCATTTAGGAGGACTTGAGGTAAGATGATGCGTGTTGTATCATGATGAAGGCATATGACAGAGCTTAAAGGAATAGTAATACTTTGTTTTATCTTCATTTTATTTTGTAGGCATTAAAAAAACATGAAGAACGATATAAGTCTTATTTCTCAAACCTTTATGGTTTGAGAGATATTCACAAGCAAAGTTTCCCCTCACTAACCAAAAAGGTCAAGTCTGCCATCTAGCTGTCAGATTTGGAATCCGGTCCGCAGATCAACTGGTGGCTCTTCAGCAGAGCCAAGATCGCAAGATATAAAAATTACTATTTCATTGAAAGGGTCTAAAAAGTGTGCTTGCAAACCAG
Organism: Rhinophrynus dorsalis; assembly: GCA_037306005.1. Classification (NCBI taxonomy): domain Eukaryota; kingdom Metazoa; phylum Chordata; class Amphibia; order Anura; family Rhinophrynidae; genus Rhinophrynus; species Rhinophrynus dorsalis. The sequence goes on from CM074722.1 coordinate 45,348,853, forward strand.
GCACATGTTGTAGACTATTCGAATTAAGTAGTTCTTCTTAAATCTCGCAATCTCGGTTCTGCTGTAGAGCCACGGCTGGTCCGTGGACCGGAATCCAAATCTGACACATAGATGGCACACTTGACCGTTTTGGTTAGTTAGGGGAAACTTTGCTTGTGAATATCTCTAAATCCATAAAGGTTTGAGAGATAAGACTTATATTGTTCTTCATGTTTTTTTAATGCCTACAAAATAAAGATAAAACGAAGTGTTACTATCCCTTTAAAGATGCATGTAGGCATGAGAGTCAGTGTACAGGATAGAGGGGAGGGAGAAGTGACGGTGAGAGGAGGGGGTTTTCAGTGGGTCAGGGGACCCACAGGCCACCTGTCGAACAGATCTTAATTACTAGCTCTAGTCTATGGGTGGCAGTCACTCAATGACTAGAGGGGATTTTTTTTTAATATCAGCAGAGGACAGTGAGGGGAAGGAGAGCGGCAGTACACACAGATGGTGTAATATCCTGTCATACACATTCTAGCCAGGTCTACAATTATTTTGTCAACAAGATTGGTTTGACCATCCATACTTATACTGTGAGTCAGCTAAGCGTACCCCTCAAGATCTGTGATGTTTTCTGTTTAACCCCTTAGGGACCCTTGACGTACCAGGACCGTCAAGGGTAAATTTGCTCAAACGACCCTTGACGGTCCTGGTACGTCACGTACTTTTTACTTACAGCGCTCTACCGGGAGCGCTGTAAGTAAAAATAGGGCATGAAATAGACCGCTCCAAGATCGAAGCGATCTGTTTCAAGCCCAATAGTGACGCGCCGATACACGTGACAGGTCACGTGTACCGGCTCGTCAAAGTGCCCCTATGCGGACGTTATGGGACGGAAATGTCCCATAACCTCCGGTCCTTAAGGGGTTAAAGTGTTTAAATGAGCAACACTTGAGAATGACATGAGAATCTCACCCTTTTGATGACGCAAGATTCTTATGTCCCCCTTTTCATGCCGGCGACATGTTTAAGTTAGTCGCACAATAGTGGGCAACATTTCAAAAGGATACCTATCCAGTTACTAGTACCACTGTCTAACCAAGAGGCTGTTCTTGCCTCATTCTAATGTGAGTGGCCGTTTCACTAGGGATGAATAGTCAGATGAATGGTAAAAGAATTGTGTACTTACAGGCAGAGGATGTGCTGTTCCTTTTCTTTTCCTCTTAACACTGTAGCATTCATGGAGTTAAAAGGAATATTAGAACGTTGTCCACTGACACAGCGTTTCATAGATGAAATCCTATGTTTTTTCACTGCAATGTTATTGTGTATACACCTTGGTGTTTTGATTCAGAGACACACAGAGAGATACAAAGACCGTGGGAAGAGAAATGTATATTGACTCTGGCAAAGGAGAATGTGTATTAATGTGTTTTCTATTGGAGAGAGAGATACCCACTGTGGTTTTTTCTGGAATAACAATAAATAGAAACACGCCTTTCCAGATAATTACCACCACACTCTGGCTTGGCTTGCCGTTACTGCGCTGAAGAGTACAGAAAGGCCAATGTACTGAGTAGAACTAGAGCATTTCTAGGCAAAACAGCTTCATAGGAGTCAAATAAAAGAATGCCTTGGAGACCACCCTAACATTCAAGGGTTGTGCACCCATCTGGCAATCAAAGGGTTAATGGAGATTCAGGGCAGTTTTATTTGTTCCTTGTGGAGCAGTTGGATTGTTGCAGAACTGTTCAAAGTCTTTGTAGTGAATTAACCTGAGTGAGTAGTTGTCACAGTACCAACAAGGAAACACAGGACGAGTACTTAAGTTAACACCAACTTTATTCAGGCAACAAGTATACAGAGATATCATACAGAGATATCACAAGACAATATGCAAGATATAAGTGAAGCATACAACGGTGCAAGAGACGACTGCCAGGAATAGAAGCCTGCTACCGTGTGATTCTCTAGATAACCGTGTCCCAACAATGGAACAGGAGAGTCTGCAGTACCTCAGGTCCACACCTGGGAGGAGCCAGACAGAGATGGGGGTACCCACGGTCTCAGGTCCGCACCTGAGAGAACCAGCAATGTAGGGAGGCAATAGGATGGAGTCTACCAGAGCCCCAAGCCTGCACCAGGTTGGATATACACTAAATGGAAGGCCACAAGCAAGGTAGTAAATAACGCCAACTGTCAGCACTAGATAGGGTGGTCAGACAAGCCAGAGATCATGCACAGAGGGGGTCGTCAGCCAGAGCCACAGGTTTGCACTAGAAAGGATGTCCACTGAAGCATTGGTATGCTGGATACGCAGTGGACAGAGCCCCAGGTTAACACCAGAACGGATAGTTAGACAAGCCAGAGGTCATACACGTAGCGGGTAGTCAGCCAAAACCGGGAACAACACACGGGACGGTTAGTCTGCCAGAGCTGCAGGTCTGCACCAGAATGGATGTCCAACAAGCCAGGGGTCATACATGGAGCGGGTACTCGGACAGAGCCACAGGTCAGCACCAGATCAGTTAGTCAGACAAGCCGAATTATACACTGAGCCCAAACACTAGAACTGCACTGGACACAAACAAAAAGGCAACTAAGCCCTGTGTCCAGGCAGTTCAAATAGACAGGGGGACAGGAAGAGGAGAAGCAGCCAAGAGGTGGCTGTCACTTTAAATAGAGCGCACGTCCTGACTCTGGACGTGCGCCAAAAATGATGAGACTGCCGCTACCTACCAGCAGGAGATACTGCTGAGCCTCACGCAGCATCCCAGCGGCTGAGCCTCCAACACGAGCCTGCCTCAATGGAGGCAACCACAAAGGACTGGCAATGTGGCTGGAGCCGCCAGAACTAACAGCGGTCAGCTCGAGCAGCCGTCGCATGAGGTAACTGACAGTAGTGTAGAGTGTTTATTGAAGCCCTCCTTTCCTTATTGAGCAGAAGGACTGGAGGACAGCTAATGTGAAGTTGGTATCCTCTAGCAGTAGTACAAGTAGCAGTGCGACCCAGAGCTGCAGCACCAACAGCCTGCAACATGATTGCAGCTGCCTCAGCCTGATACTCAGCCCTATTGTGACCCAGAGACACCACCAACTTATGTCACACTCATCATTACCATTGCCACCACTACCACCAACAAGAACAGAAGATGAATCTGGTGATGTTACCGCTGAGAGTGAGGCACCATTTGCACCACCGACACCTTTGTCACACCCATCACCTTCACCACCACTAGCATGAGAGAAGGAAGACTCTGAGGATGGTGGTTATAGTGCTGATGATGATGAGGGGGCACTGGTGGTGCCTAGCTCAAACCACTTGGGCATAAGAAAATGAGATAATGTGTATCACCAGCAGTCAGGACATTGTGTTGATTGCTGATGCTTTTGAATCACATCAGTAGATGTCACAGCAGGATCTTTCTGGTGTGTACATGATGCTGCATAGAAGTAGTAGTGCTGGTATGAGTGAGACCATCATGCCAAACCATGATATGAGATAGGTGGTAGCAGATCCTCCTAGTCCTAGTGCTCAGGCAGCAGCAGCACCAGAAGCCACCTCAGGTGCACCAGAAGACACCTCAGGTGCATCTGGGGGAGAAGGTGTGCAGTTAGGAAAATCTTATAACATCATGATTCCATTTACTCATTTCATCATTCATCTCTTTCATAAGATAACGTAACTTAAAGGGATAGTAATACTTCGTTTTAACTTTATTTTATTTTGTAGGCATTAAAAAAACATGAAGAATGATTTAAGTCTTATCTCTCAAACCTTTATGGTTTATGAGATATTCACAAGCAAAGTTTCCCCTCTCCGCCCCTTTTACCTAGTGTAAGCCATCTCTTCTCAGATGTGAATCTGGTTGTAAGACCAGACAGATAGCAGCAGGGGACACTCTTCTTTATATGAAAACAATGAAAGCCCTTCCCCCCCTTGACAAGTTTTTCAGCTTTTTCCTTTATCTTAATTGAAGATTGTCCCTCTCTGCAGTCTACCTGGGCACCTCCATTCTGATCTGGTTGAACGGGGAGGGGGATACTTTGTTTGTGAATATCTCTTAAACCATAAAGGTTTGAGTGATAAGACATATCATTCTTCATGTTTTTTTAATGCCTACAAAATAAAATAAAGTTAAAACGAAGTATTACTATCCCTTTAAGCACAGCAACAGTAACACAATGGTTGATATATAATATTGATGATCAGCACCCCCTATCTTTCTTGATTTTGTACTCAAGGTCCTATTGAAATTGATTGTTTTGTTTTTGGTCATATTGGTTTTCTTAGGGTTTGGCAGCTGTTTTAGAATTTATGTATTATTTATATGTTTGCATTGTTTGATTCACACACATATATTAAAGGAGCAGTAAACTTTTTTTATGAAAAAATACATATTGTAGGGATTTTCCTATTGAGTAAAATAAGGGTACTCCAACTGCCGAGAGATTTATATTTGCAGAGTTATTACAGTTTAAATGTGTTTCTTTTACATTAGCAGTGCCCTCTAGTGGTCAAATTCTAATTAGATTTCCTATTAGATTCTAATGGAGGAAAGTCAGAAAAGTCACAGACATACAGTTCTCCATAGAATGTGATAGAAACTGCCTGTCACTTCCTGTCAGTTAGAACTATCTAAACTGCTATAAATTTTGAATAAAACATCTGACAGCTATGGGAGTGCCCTTGTTTTATTCAGCAGGAAATGCTCTATAAAATATGTGTTTTCATAAAAAAAGTTTACTGCTCCTTTAAATAAGTGCACTAATATATGTGTGGGTGTGTACATGTACTATTGGCAATGCCACCGTGTACTCTTGCTTTGTCTATACACATTGCATACTGTGTGACGCATTTACTACATTTAGTAATGTGAGAAGAACAAAACAAAACCAGAAGGTAAGAGAGCATCTACAGACTATCCACCCTGCAAAATATGCCAAATTGGGGAGGCTAAATTATTTTAATTGAGCGCACTAATGGCACATAGATAGTGTCAGTCACACACTGGCCCACCATCACCAGTTCGCGTCATTTGTTATTTTGTGTGGAATGGTAAAAGGACACAGTGACTGACATCACCTGATTTCTTGGCCATCAGTTAAAGAAAATGTCAAAATGCTTAATTAGGTCAGACATGCTAAGGTGTGTGAACCGAGTCCTCCTTCCCTCTCTTCACAACCTTTTCACTGTGTGCATATTGCAGTTGTTGATAACTTCACAATCACTCCCTGTTCCCAAGAAAAAATATTTCAACACCCATGATTTTAGAGGAGGGGGAGGAAGAGAAGGATTATGGGGCTTGGACAACTACTTCCCAGATGAAACTAAAGTGGTGGTAGGTTGTTGTAGCATTAGGACAGACAGTCACCACCACTGTCACCTGTCCAAAGTCACCACTGTTACTGCTGGTTCCACTCCTCCAGTCTTTAAGGATGAAGATCCCAGTCTCACTCCACCACCAATTCTACTACCCATAAGCATGGAGGATACAACACCTTAATCCTGTACGTTTGATGTAGAAGCAGGAACTAAATGAGCAAACACCATAATGGCAGTGATGGCATAATGGACCAGCCAGGTGGTACCTTGCCTTGCTATAGGCAAGGCATACTACTAATAATATTTGCAAAAGAAAAAGAAAAAAGGATGTGCTCCTGGTGTAAAATCTTCAAATAATGGAATCACCCACCATCCCCATAAAGAGATTTACTCACAAAACGGATGGCTGAGCATAACACATATGAGTAGTCCAACTTCAGTCGCTTCGGGGATATATTACCAACTGCCCCCCTCTCCAGCAGTATTCAATGGCAGTTCCTCTCCCAAGAACAATCAACTAACTCGTGGAAGTATGAACATGTAGAGCAAACCATAAAATGGAGGAGCGCCTATAGTATGTTATCCGTCATTGATAGGCAAAGTATATATTAATACCAAAAATAGAATATTAATAAAAAATAAACACATTTATTAAAAACAAACAGGCCATATGGAAATGGAATGCGTTTCACAGTTCTAGACTGCACCATCAGCCAATAAAGCCCATACAATCGGGCTGACTGCAGTCTTGCAAATGGGCAACTAAGGGTTTCAACAGGTAACATATGTTTGCTAAGTTCGAATACTGTGAGGGTTCCTGAGGAAAGAGCCTAGAGATCAGAAACATGTCGGACCTAGTGTTTAAGTAACCATTTGCTTCAAACTAATTTACTGTTTTTTAAAATAAAGTTTAGAGAGTCTTTAGATTATGATCGCTTGGCTATAGTTTTCTTTTGGAGAAATATCACTTTTTAAACGATTATGTGCCAAAGGAGGTATTCTGGAGACCCGGTGAGCCTGAATCAGAATGGATGATTATTTCTGCTTGTGATTTTGCCAGCTGTGGAGTTCCTAGCCAGCCATCATCTAAATGTAAGTTGACTGATCAAATAAACCAGGAATTATACTGATTATTATTATACGGATTTACATTTTGTGAGTTGTCTGAGGATAATTGTGGGGGGAGTCCTGATTATCTACTTTAATGCACTAATAGAGCCCCTCTGTTTTGTCTTGCCACACAGTTTTGCTTGCTAGTCAAGTCAGTCATTGTTTTGGCCAAGAACATAGTTATCCTGCAATTATACTGAAGTAACCATCCTACGTGCAGTGGAAACATTCCTTTGATATGAAATAAGAAAGTTCCTGATGTGCTTTTTTTTCAGCGATTCAGGTCTAATGCAATCCAAGCCTTAGATAGCATAAAGTGCTGAAATCCAACTAATATATTTTCAGAAATAAAAGTATCAGTATTTCCTAAATTATGTATCTCCTGGTTGTTTGCATAGCATGACACATAGGCAGTTTTTTGTTATGTTTTCAGTGATGCAAAAGTAAACCTTTAAGGACTAGAGTGGAGAGCCACAAATTACTTTTCAATGCATTGTGCTTCCTTCTGGTCCTTAAAGGGTTAATTCAAGCTGACATATCCACTTTAATTAGCTTTATGTTACATGATAATGGCACATACCACTGTAAACTCAGAAACAGTTCAAGGACAAATATCAGACTCAAGGGCAACAGAAAACTCTGCAGATTCCAGGAAGTGATCCTTTTTGTAAAAGAAAATCCCCAAATTCCCCAGATTCCAGGGCCTTTTTGAATGCCTTGAATACATGGCATAAGCTGGGGCCTAAGGCTCAGGGGGAGCCTTGTCACTGGCCCAAGACTTATTATATAATGTCTTTTTTTTTTTTTTTTTGCTGTAGGTAGGGGTGGAGAGCAGTACCCTTGCGTTGTCCTCATTTTCAAACATCACAGTGAATCGTTTCTCCTCCTGCTCACTGCTTACCATGTACTTCTGAGTTGCAATCCGGAAGTATCTTGTAAGGAAAAAAAAGTACCACAAAAAGTAGAGCGGGGCGCTGCACTCCACCACTATCTACAGGAAACAGAAGGTAATGGGGAGTGTCAGAAAGTGTATTTGGGGGAACTGAAGCTACTAGTGGGCTGGGGAACAAGGTGGGGAGGGGGGTAGACAGTGTATGTGGGGAATCTGTGGATACCAATAAGCAGGGGAAGAAGGCATGGGGGGGGGGGTCAGACAGTGTATTTAGGGATCTGCGTCAACCACTGGGCTGGGTAACCAGGCTCCAAGGGGGTCAGACAATGTATTTGGGGAGGATCTGTTGCTAACAGTGGGCGGGGGAACAAGGCTGGACAATGTATTTGAGTAATCTGTGGATACCAATAAGCAGGGGAAGAAGGCATAAGGGGGGGTCAGACGGTGTATTAAGGGATCTGCATCAACCACTGGGCTGGGGATCTAACAGTGGGCAGGGGAACAAGGCTGGACAATGTATTTGAGTAATCTGTGGCTACCAATGGGCTGAGGAGCAAAACTGGTTGGGATCAGACAGTGTGTTTGGGGATCTGTGGCTGCCAGTGGTCAGGGGAACAACATTGGAGTGAGGTCAGACCATGTATTTGGGTGATCTGTGCTACCAGTGGGCAAGGGAACAAGGCTGGTGGGGTCACACAGTGTATGAGGGGAATCTGTGGCTAACAGTGGGCAGGGAAACAAGGCTGTGGAAGAGTAGACAGTGTAACTGGATGTCTCTGGCTACCATATATTATACATATATTGTAGGGATTTTCCTTCTAGGTAAAACAAGAGCACCCCCACTGCTGGAAGTTGCTTTATTAACAGTTAAACTTCAATAAAGTAATGAACCTGCTATTATCACATTCTAAGAAGAACTGTAGTCTGCCTTTCAGTGCAATAGAATTACTGTCTGTACACTAAGGGCTCGATACTATGCCTACCAGTACAACAGCCGGTAAGGCAAAAAAAAAAACCCACTGAGTGAGAAACCCACTTTTGTACTGCAGCTATTCTATAGCTAGCCTGGTATATGGACCAACAAATTAAACTCTCATTGTTGATTTTTGTTGCCACAAATCACACTAAATAGCATGAATTGTGGAAACATCAAAGGAATAAAGCCAACTCTCTTTGTTTGATTTAGTGTTAAACAATGAGAGTGAGCTCAAAACAGTCACCCATACACTAACCCTACACTAGCCCTAACAACCAACCCTACACTAGCCCTAACAACCAACCCTACACTAGCCCTAACAACCAACCCTACACTAGCCCTAACAACCGCTTTTACAGAAGAAAGAAGGGAACAAGAAGACAGAAGAATGAAGAAGAAGATGGACAGTAGCTGACCAGGGTGCTGAGGACCCTGCTGGACAGGGTTATAGTATAAAAAGAAAAGTAAAAAAGAGAGAAAAAGAAAATTTGAATATAATTCCCTATTAAGTTTAATCACTGGGTTATACTATTCGAATTAACTAGACCAGTTCAGTGTCATGACTCTAGTGTTAACAATTTCCTTATGTGAAGTAGTAGACGTACATCCATTGGTCCACTTCACTTGGGTCAGTGTATCTATAAGTCATTAGTGTACTAAAAAATATATAGAAATCCTCCAGACTTTATAAATCGAACTTTTATTAGTACATTTATTAAAATGTTCAGGTTGGTTGCAAACTACAACCAACCTGACTAATCAGGGTTAGTATAACCCAGTGATTAAACCAAATAGGGAATTATATTCGAATTTTCTTTTTCTCTCTTTTTTTCTTTTCTTTTTACACATATAAATATTATGGAGGACCTACAGTGTTAAAGTTCATACTAGTTTTAGGGTTTCCTAAAACCACAACTCTCCAATTAAAATGTCTTTTGGTGTCATCAGGATTACTGGTCAGTTTTTATTTTTCAGGGGATGTGTTAACTGTAGTGAGATTAACACTGTGAGTGCCCGTGGGGTCTGCAATGCTGTGCAACGTGTTACATACCCCACTGGCACTCATAGGGTTAATCTTCTTTTGTTTTTAAAGGGATAGTAATGTTTCACAATAAATGCAGCTCCAATAAATCTTAATAGTATTTGGGCCATGGAGAGTATTCAATACTGTCAGTTATAGTTCAAGAGTAGTTGAATGATAAAATATCCCCTCCCATCCCTTTTACTGATGTAACACTGCTCACCTCAGAGCAGCAAGACTGGATGGATCATAGAGAGGGACAATCTTCATTGATCATAAGGAAAAACCTGTCAAGCGGGGCATGATTGTTCTCACAGTAAAAAGATTGTCCCTTGCTGTGAGCTGTCTGGTCTTAAGAGCAGATTCCACATCTGAGAAGAGATGGCTTACACTAGGTAAAAGGGGCGGGAGGGGAAACTTTATCATTCAATTACTCTTAAACTACAACTCTGACAGTATTAAAATAACTCTCTCCATGGCCCAAATACTATGAAGATTAATTGTAGCTGCTGTTTTTGTGAAACATTACTATGCCTTTAATCACCAGTGCGCTGGAAACCACTTTTCTACCACACACACCAGTGGTTTTCACCGCAGGTTAGGGACTTTACGCTTTCTTTTCATGCAGTTTTTGCGTCATAAAAAGTGTGGTCTTTAACCTGCGATGAAGCCACCACATGGAATAGAATATGAAATTCTACTTGTTTTACGTGGTGTCCAAAGAACGCACATTTTGCTCCTGTTGAACATTTTTGCGCGTTGTTGGTTTTTGACAGCGCAGTTAGTAGAATAGCAAACTGTGCTATCTAAACCACCATTGCCTGTTTTTAAAAATACTGAGGGGATAGAATCGAGCCCCAGGTGAACTGTAGGTTAGAAAAAGACGACCAGAACAGTTTAACACTTTAAGTGCCAGAGGTGTAAGCAACACCCTGCAAAGCATTGTTTTACTATTCAGAAAAGCCCTACAATATGTACAGTATGTAGAATCAATTATTACTAGGGTATAATTCCCCATTAACTCTTTGAGTGCCCGAGAGGTATATTGATAATTCTCTGACACTCATAAGGTTAAAACCTGCTTTTCAAAACTTGATTTTATTTCCCTTTGTCTCCGGAAGGGTTGGTTCTGGGAAATAACTACAGTTTTTGCAGAACAGACACATAGTCTTAATGCTCTCCTTTATTAAATTCCATTTCTTTATAGCAGGTAGAAAAAAAAATCCCATTTTTATTGGTTTAGAAATTCCACGCTGAGCACCTGCCATTTCTTTGTTCCCAAATCCCAATTCCTATGTAGATTATTTATAGTCAAGCTGGAATTAAATTTTAATCTAGACTTTAGTTGTGATTCAAGCAGAATTGATTGGGCAGATACCCAGCATAGTCAACATTTTTGCAAATGTACACCACAAAATATTCTTAGTGCTGGACTAATGCCATAACATACACCCTGACACACACTGGTGATCAGGATTAAAGGAGAGGTGAAGGGTGAAACCAGGAGGTTCACTTTTAAAACATTGCATTCTAAACAGAGTGAGGCTACACGCTGCATTCAGCATGTCGCCATGATGAAAAGGGCGATATGAGAATCTCACCTTGCATAAAAGTGTGAGATTCTCATGTCACCTCATTAAACGGTGCTGTAACCCAACCCATGGCATTGGGATCATATTTTATAACTTCGTGTTTTAAGCATTCTTAGAAGAATAAAATAGTTAGAACTCTAAAATTGTCCATAATTTGTTCAGCAAATATGGTTTGGAGATTACAGCCTAACATGAAGCTGGCAACTTTTGTTAACCCTTTTAGTGCCAGAGGGGAACGCAACACATTGCTTTGTCTCTGGCACTCAAAGGGTTAACAAAAGTTGCCGGCTTCATGTTAGACTGTAATCTCTACCAAATGTGCTAATCAAATTATGGACAATTTTAGAGTTCTATTGTATTATTCTTCTAAGTATCCAATGCTAGTTAAAACACAAAGTTATAACATTTGAATCATCCTGATGCTGCAGGTTAGGTTGATGCGCCGTTTAAGGATGCAACATGAGAATCTCGTTCTTTATGCAGGGTGAGATTCTCACGTCTCCCTTTTCATCACTGTGAAATGATGAATCCCTTTCAACTTCTTGTATCACGTCCAGAGAACATCCCTGGAGGCAAGTGAACAAATCCCACAAAGAAGTGTCCTCTCCCTTCCCACTAACCTCGTGCATTAGGAACCCAGATTTCCTGGCCAGACTAAATAATCCTATATTTCTCCAGTGGAAACTCAACAACCTCCATTCTTTAGCCACTCTTCTTCCACCCATTGGTTTTATTTTGCTAAACACTTTGAGTGAGCATATGTTGGCATTGCACATTCCATGGGAGACTTACCTGCAAACACGTCACTGGGCTGTGGCTGTAACACAGAGAGGGTTCACAGGCAGCGAACTTTTACCATTTGAGAAAGGACTTTTACATGATCTTCTACTCTCAAGCCTTCATCTTTTAGCTACACTGTAATCCAAAAACTAGAACCAATAGGTAAACCATACTTCCTCAGAATATAGGAAAAATAATTACTTGGTGGTATAGATTTCCAGTGAAGTTAGATCAAATTTTTCCTGTGCTACACATCAATACGATATTGCTGGTGGTCCTGACCAACTTTTAAGGCATTCTGGGATTTCATTCTTACACAGATTGACAAGATCCTAACTGTTAAAATTCTAGTGAACTCCCTTATCTGTCTTTTCTTCCACACCAACTCTTTGAACCTCAAATTAAATAATTCAAGTACTCATCTTCTCCACAATTTCTTAGTAATTGCCAAATCACTAATACCTCCGTATTGGCTTTCTCAAGAGCCCTCCACCTCTGATTTTGTGGAAGGCAAGAATAGAGGAGTTGGTCCATATAAAGAAATGTCATTCTCTCTATACCTCTTCCATAACACTATTTGAAGTATAAATGGTTATACCATCAGGCGATTCCCCAAATTTCTAGACAGCAATTTTGTCCTTAGCAATTTGCTGCAGTGTTTTGCTATTCCTTCCTCCTGAACCTCTGACACTGACATTCCACCCTCAACCAACACTGTCCTTCTTTTACTCCATATTTTCTGTGAGTTGAAACTCGCTGGGGTTCAAGAAAGAGTACTATATGGATATAGATGGAGATAATAGTATGAAGAACACTCAGCTCGGGATCCTTTTAGGAGTTTGTTCTCCTATAAATTTCTTCGTCATCCCCACCAACTTCACCTCGTATGATTTTGGTTCCGTTCTAGAACATTTCTGTTTGAACTACATTACTCCCCCACCCAATTAGGTCTTGGCCTTTCCATCACTCTCAATGCACATTCAGGAATTGTTTTCCATTTTTGACTTACTTTCCTGTTATTGTAAATACTACTGTTCTGTTTGTTATCTCTGATCTGTAATATTGCATATTTCTCAATAAAATACATTTGCATTTTTTTATTGCTATTAAAACTGGGCTGGGTGAACGGTCCTTTGGTGCTGTACATAATGGACTCAATTATACGTTCATAACTGTACTTATGTTCATCAGTAGGGAATGGGGGAAAGATTTTGGAAGAGAAAGAGAGAGAGAAAAAAGGAATAAAAGAGTGACAAAAAGGGAAAAAAGTAAGAGCAGACTGATTAAAAGATACTGAGCTCGAAAGGAACAGTTCTAGGAAACATGAGTATAAGAGATTGAGAGAGTAGAAAGGAGAGTTCAGCAGCAGCTGGGGCATATTTGGAACCAACTGAATAATAGAGAACAAAGTAAAATTGCTACTGGAGCGTTCTTGTCCTTGAGTGTCAGATCCTTCAACCATCTTCACCTGGAACCCATTACACCCACTCTGATTCTTGCATCTAATGCTGTATTCCCCTGTGTGGTTGATTGGACCCCATAGGATTTCTTTATTTGATTTGGGGACCTATGGTATGAACATTAATTACATAGACTCTGGGTTTATTAAGTAGACCTTTGCAAGCTGCCCACTTTTCAGTAATCTATTCTGGCTTCTTGTTTTCTAAGAATATCTATTTTAGGGGATCTGTATTATAGTGTCATTTTACAGAAATATATATATATATATATATATATATATTTATATATATTTTTTAAATATCCCTATGTCTTTGAAAGGGTTTATAGTGCTGTTTGTGATGCCCCCAGTGGGCAAGCAGAGAGAATACACTCAGGCTTCAGTGTTGTCAAACTGCTGGCGAAGGAATCCTTTCCACATCACCAGCAGTTCAACAACACTCCACTTCAATGAGTAAATCCCCCCCTCCCCTGTATACGTAATTCTTAGTGCATATGGGGAAGTGTGTCTCGTCACACATCAACATCACACATTGCCATAACATAGAACTTTACCTGATGAGATAATTCAGTTGTTTAATGCACCTAAGGGTCATAGATTCTAGTTACCGGCAGGGTCAAATACCTGCAATGGGAGATTACACAGTAAATTACATTCCATACCCTAATGTTGCCTTACAATGGATGTTTTGATATTGCAGTGGATTGACAATGGCTGCAGCTATGTATATATACATATATATATATTGTATATTTACTCAGTGTTGGTACATGGGAAGGAGATATTTCAGTATCTTATATTTGTCTATAATGCTGAATATGGATTTATCTGTGAATATAACATATATAGCTGTAAGAGCCCAAAAGCTAAATGTTTATCAGATTGTCTCCACTGCCACAGGGAATACAGTGGGGTCAATGCACAAATGTGAGAACAACGTACGTAACCTTCCCAATGGCAGCAACTGACCTACATATCCCTTGTCATTAGAATGGGATGTAATCCCAGGAAGACATATAGATCGCCATACCCTTCACTGCATGTACATGAGTCAGCTACTGATGTACAGCCCTTTGTATGGGCCCTGAACATATTTATATAATGTTATCATATCCCCTCTAAGACACATTTTCTCTAGTGTGTACCACACATACACTGCCTTCTAGGCTTGTTCCACTGGTAGTCACAGAACCGCACATATACTGTCTTTCCAGCTTTGTTCTACTGGTAGTCACAGAACCACTCATACACTGATACCCCAGCCTTGGTCCATTAAAAGACACAGAATCACAAATACACAATCTCACCCCACTGACAGAACCACAAATTCACTGCCTGACACCCCAGCCTTGTTCCTCTGTCTTTCATTTTCTAATGGAATGTAATACATCAGAAAACCCTGGAGATTCAGTTGATTCAGTCTGAAAACAACCTGGTTAAGTATTTAGGTTGGTTAAAAATGTAAGTTATAATTGACTGTCATAAATCAGCCACAAAATCTAGGCAATTGTTGCAGCTCCAGTAATTCAATAAAGTCTGACATACAAGATCAGTCATTTTAGGGAATGTAAATTCTGGCCAGTATTTGCTGTCCTTGCATATTATAGCTAAGAGGATTGCACAAGAAACATCTGAAGGAAGCTGTATATATAAATATACATGTGAACACCAAGTCTTGGGTGCGGTAGGAAATCAGACCATTTCCTTGGCCAAATTCCTTAGCTTCCAAGCTAATGGGTAAAAATGTTTAGCTGAGCTATCAAGTCCTTCCTGACTGAAGTGAGGACTTCTGGGAAATGTTACAGGGTTGTGTCAAGATCAGAGATGGGATTTCACAGATGTCTCCAATGTATTACTTCACAATTCGCTGAACACCTCTTTAGCACTGCAGGGGTTAAAAGCCCAAATGACAAGGTTAAAATCGGTTTGTCCCTTAATTGTTACAATTTCTTTGTGCATATGGACCACTGGGCCTTATGTATGAAAGCAAACTTCAGCAATTCTGGAACAGAACTTAGGGGGACTAAGTGGAACTTTTAACTTCTTGAATTCTGGCAAGGTTTTATTGCTTCACAGTGTGCTAGAGAGCTCTATAGCTTTAAAGGTGTTAAAAGCCCCTTTTAAATCAGTGGAAATTGGGGCAATGTATATTTCTCCCCTGTGGTGCTTTTCAGTTTGCTCCAGTTTGCTTTCATATATAAGGCCCAAATAGCCTCTTGTTCCATTGCTTGGAAGCTGGTCAATGCTGTCTAGAATTCAAGTGCTTAACCCTTTGGGTGCCAGAGGGTTAAAAAGCTATTTTAAATCAGAGTGGAACTGTCATTTTGTAACGATTAGTTGTTTCTGAAAAAGTCTTCAAAGGCGCTTACATTTATGTTGGTCATTTTTGTTAACCCTTTGAGCACGTTGCGTACCCCTCTGGCACTCAAAGGGTTAAACAACCATGTGACGCAGTTAGCCAGATTTGCACCTACTACATAATAGTAAAGCTAACTATATCACATGGTTGTTTAACCCTTTGAGTGCCAGAGGGGTAAGCAGCGCATTGCTCCCTGTCTGTTTGGCTGGCTTCTGTGTGACCTGTATTAACCTATGGACGTGCTCCCAGACGTAGTTATATATTTCCAGGACCAAGAGCTTTTTTTTTTTTTTTTTTTTTTGTAAAAGAAATGGGCATTCTTTCCTAGGGCCGCCTCATCTCCCAGAGAAGCAAAGGCTGAGGGGTTCCATCTGGCACGTGGAGCCCTCCAGAAAAATGGTCAGCTCCAGGATACAGCTCAACTTATTTTAAGGTATTAGAGAAGCCTCAGTTAAAAGGTGTTAGTGTCCCCTTACATTACTTGTTTAACCCCTTTAAGTCCATAAAGGTTTGAGAGATGGGACTCGCTCCACATAATTTTTTTTTTTTAAATGTACAATATAGCATAAACATATTAGAGGGCATTACTATACCTTTAAAGGGATAGTAATGTTTCAAAATAAAAGCAGCTCCAATTAATCTTCATAGTATTTGGCCCATGGAGAGTGTTATTTCAATGCTGTCAGAGTTGTAGTTCAAGAGTAATTGAATGATAAAGTATCCTCCTCCCACCCCTTTTACTGATGTATCACTGCTCACCTCAGAGCAGCAAGACTATCCAGGTGGATCTCAGAGAGGGACAATCTTCAATTAGCATAAGGGAAAAAATAGAAACAACTGTCAAGGGGGCAGGGTTTTCATTGTTCTCACAGTAAAACAATTGTTCCTGTTTGGTATTAAGGCGAGATTCTACATCTGAGGGGAGATGGCTTACACTAGGGGCAGGAAGGGGATACTTTATCATTCAATTACTCTTGAACTACAACTCTGACAGTATTGAAATAACACTCTCCATGGCCCAAATACAATGAAGATTAATTGGAGCTGCTTTTATTTTGAAACATTACTATACAATTAAGGGGTTAACAGACTAATGCATTTGTTTTCATTATATCTGCAGTTGCCTGTATATATTGATCTCTAATTGTGCCTTTAGATCCCACCTCCTCACAACATAAAATAGGGCACAGTAGTCCTGAATGGATCATAAGGGACAGATGTTGATTTCAGACTTTACGCAATTTGCAGTACTGCAAGAGTGATCAAAAACAACAAAAATTAGTCTAAATGTATACTAAATTGCTGATTGAAGAACACCTACCTAAATAAGCCCTCCTGTTTAAGATAGGAATCAGTGTAGCAAAAAACTCACAGGAGTAGTATAAAGGTGATACCTTTTAATGGCTGAGGACATAGCAAGTGCAAGCTTTCAGAACACTAAGGCCCCTTCTTCAGCTTGCTATGTCCTCAGTTAGCCATTAAAAGGTATCACCTTTATATCACTCTTTTGAGTTTTTTGCTACATTGAATCCTATCTACTCCACTGGCTAACACGGTACCATCTTTTTTCCCTCCTGTTTAAGAAATTAAGAGCTAATTATTGTTATGTTAATTCTATTTTGAAGCCCCGTTCCTTCTTGCCAGCTGGGGACATGTAATGGGCTAATCTCCCTACTATAAATGGTACAATTGGGATGCAGTGGCTTAAGTACAGGGTCTTTTGGCAACCAAGCAAATCCACTGCTGCTGGGAGGGCACTGCCAATTAGAGAGATGGCCTTTAACCCTTTAAAGGGATAGTAAAGTCCCAAAAAAAGTATGTTTTAAATGGTAGCTGCACTAAAAAAACACTTAATGCGCTTAATCCTTTCTCTCAAACCGTTATGGTTTGAGAGATATAAGGAAATAAAGTTCTCCGTTCCCTCCCTTTCTGCCTGACGAGCTGTAAAGCTGTCAGAGGCAGAATCCGGTCGTCCGACTGTAGGATGCTCTTGAGGAGCGCTGTTATCTAGATATCTAGGTATAATTACTTCATCGATATGGTCTACGTGTGCCTGGCTTGCAAGAACACGGTGTGGACCATTCCGATGAAGTAATTATAGTTAGACATCTAGATGACAGCGCTCCTGAAGAGCCGCCATCTGGTCCTGGAAGCAGGATCTCATGATGCCCGCTGTACAGCGGACGCATGAGACAGGGGAGGGAGCGGAGGTCTTTATTTTCTTACATCTCTCAAACCATAACGGCTTGAGAGAAAAGATTAAGCATATTACATTTTTTTTAGCGCAGCTGCCATTTAGAACATACTTTTTTTGGGACTTTACTATCCCTTTAGGGAACAGATGAATGAGCAACACACTGGGTTAGCTGTTCAACACATGGTGGTGAAGTTTGTAAAAACATGGGTCTTTCTGGCTGGAGAGACTCAGTTTACCCATCCTTTCCATGATGTACAAGCACTAGCAGACTCCTGGTCATAGCTTGGTCCCTTCAGCCGGGGGGCCTCAGGATGGCAACCTTTTAATTTACCAAAACACCAGCCAGGGTCCCAGTGGTGTCCCGCATTCCTTCATCTAACTATCTGCCTTTGTGATCTCACAGACACAGAACAGTATACAGAGCTCTGAGACTTGTACTGAGGTTTGCTTTGTTACAGAGAGCAGCTGGTTTGTGTTTATAGAAAAAAAGCAGTGGTTCCTACTTCTGTAGCCTCCTGGCAATTACAGAAATCTGGCTCTCCTCTACAAATATTGGGCCACATTCACAAAATAAAGGGATAAATTCTGGGTCAAACTAACTGCACCACAGAGGAAAAATAGTAATTGCCAAAATTCCCATTAAAGGGATAGTAATACTTTGTTTTAACTTTATTTTATTTTGTAGGCATTAAAAAAACATTAAGAATGATAAAAGTCTTATCTCTCAAACCTTTATGGTTTAAGAGATATTCACAAACAAAGTATCCCCCCCCTGTTCAACCAGATCAGAAGGGAGGTGCCCAGGTAGACTGCAGAGAGGAACAATCTTCAATTAAGATAAGGGAAAAAGCTGAAAAACTTGTTTTCATACAAAGAAGATTGTCCCCTTCTGCTATCTGTCTGGTCTATGGACTGCATTCCACATCTGAGAAGAGACGGTTTACACTAGGTAAAAGGGGCGGGAGGGGAAACTTTGCTTGTGAATATCTCATAAACCATAAAGGGTTGAGAGATAAGACATATCATTCTTCATGTTTTTTTAATGCCTACAAAATAAAATAAAGTTAAAATGAAGTATTACTATCCCTTTAAGTAAAATGATTAGTAAATACTCGTCACATACTGTGTATCTTACATTATATCCAGTAATAATTAATGATTCATTTTGTAAAACCAATCTAAAAAGATCAAAACAAGTCATTAGGGTTAGGATCCCCTCAACCAGGAACAAGCAGCAAACCTGATTGACAGGTTTCATGATACTCAACTCTCTGCTCCCCCAGGACATCAGAATTTTCAAAAGACAGGCCAAATAATTTCAATGATTATTAAATAACAATAGCTAGGGTTTTGTGTAATTCTGCATTTAAAGGGTTTTTCAGAGGTTTGTACACAGACCTACATGTGATGTCTTTAGCTGTCAATAGACTGATAAGTCCGAAAAAGACATGCATCCAATGTCCACCAAGTTCAGTCTTTGCCATGTAATTAGAATTAAAGGGATAGTAATGTTTCATAATAAAAGCAGCTCTAATTAATCATCATAGTATTTGGACTTTGGAGAGTGTTATTTCAATACTGTCACAGTTGTAGTTCAAGAGTAATTGAATGATAAAGTATCCTCCTCCCTCCCCTTTTACTGATATAACACTGCTCAGCCAGAGCAGAAGGGAGGTGCCCAGGCAGACTGCAGAGAGGGACAATCTTCGATTAAGATAAGGGAAAAACCTGAAAAATGTGTCAAGGGGGGCAGGGCTTTCATTGTTCTCACAGGAAGAAGATTGTCCCCTTCTGTTATCTGTCTGGTCTATGGACTGGATTCCACATCCGAGAAGAGATGGTTTACACTAGGTAAAAGGGGCGGGAGTGGAAACTTTGCTTGTGAATATCTCTCAAACCATAAAGGTTTGAGAGATAAGACTTATATCATTCTTCATGTTTTTTTAATGCATACAAAATAAAATAAGGATAAAACAAAGTATTACTATCCCTTTAACATCATCCTCAGCTAGCCAATGGGAGCTGTAATACAACAGCAGTTGGAGGGATTCATATCTAGCACAGTTCTTTGTACAGCAGCAGAAACATCCCTCAATATGGGGGTTATGCACTAAGGCATGATAAAGAAGTGATAAAGTGGATATCATTTCTCCAGTTCCTGTGTTGTTCTATGGAGCCAATGTTCTAGGATTTCTCCTACTTTGGAGATATTAATACATTGGCTCTACAGAAGAACTGGAGAAGTGATGTCA
Source organism: Rhinophrynus dorsalis (assembly GCA_037306005.1). Taxonomy (NCBI): domain Eukaryota; kingdom Metazoa; phylum Chordata; class Amphibia; order Anura; family Rhinophrynidae; genus Rhinophrynus; species Rhinophrynus dorsalis. Next base: position 45,368,799 of record CM074722.1, read on the forward strand.
TCGGCGAAGTCATCACCTCTTTCTGTTCTGATCTGATGGTAGTAATAGAGTACAAGTGGGGTTTTGGGGCAACTGGAAATCCCCATTAGGAAAGCCCTTGCCTTACCCATATCCCTTTTTCCTAATGTGTTTCACCAAATGCTTCTGTATAAATGTACTGGCTGAAGTACCCATAAATAAACATATTGAAAACAAAGCTACTACCCATCCTTTCTTGTCATCCTCTGGATAGATACATATCAGAATGTATGCAATTCTGGCTCCAAGGCTGTGCCTGCATTTGCTTTATGTACTAGAATGCATTATGATTCTTTACTTATATGAAAACAACTTATTCAGCAGTGACCTTCCCTTAAGGACTCCTTTGCACACGTGACCTGTGACACGTACTGGCGCACCGTATGGAGATCTAAGAAAGACCACGCTGGTCTTGGAGCTGTCAATTTCAGACCCCATTTTTGTGCTGGAAGCTCTCCCGCAGAAGCGATGTAACCACAAAGTACGTGGCCTGCCAGGACCTTCACCGGTCCTTAAGGGAAAAAAACGGTGATGGTCTGGCACGTCAATGGTCATTAAGGGGTTAATGGATCAAAGGTATAGGATGCTCACAAATCTATATTATCTCAATCTTTTTTATTCAAGGCACCTCCAACAAGCAGTTTGACATTTTCGGGGCACACCTAACATATTATGTCATTTGTAAAGCACATAATGAATGGTACAAATTCATAAATACTATATTGAAGGCCCATGTACACGGGACAAAGTGCCAGCCAGCGGCCTCGGCTGCTGCCCCGGAGCTGGGGGGCCATTCAGAGCTCCCCGCTCCGGATCAGCACTGCCTCTGACTGGAAGCCGGCATGTTCCTGCAGTCTCCACTGCGCATGACTGCATTGTTCGGACTGTCTCTACTGCGCACGTGTGGTTACAGACACAGGGAGCAACGCATTCTAGTGCTTTATGTTATTTAGATATCGTTATTTTAGGTCTCGTTCAGAATAACAAAAACAAACACACTGAGCATAACCATTTCTATAAATACACATTTGTAACTCAAAATTAACATTTTTGTCAAACTGCTTAGGGAAAAAAAGAGGCACCCTAAGTGCATGTCTGTGGCACACCAAAGTGCCACGGAATGCTGGGTGAGAACCACTGATCTGGAATGACACCAGTCACAACGGGAAATGAAATGAGAGAGAAAATAGTTTGTCTCCCTCTAGTGAGTGCTAGTAAAAGCTGGACCCAATATGATCGATCAGAATCATGACGATATGACTGAGGCAACAAAATAAAAATGTGTATATGATTACTAAAATAAATAAAACATGGCCTTTACACATTTCTTAAGCTGGATATGGCCATGTCATCAGTCGTAAAGAACAAAAAAATGAATCACGATGATCAGTTCTTGATTATCCGAAACATCCAGATATTATGACATGACTGTTATTCAACATCTCATTTTGAATTTTAGTTTAGTTATAAGTGCTGTGTACAGTGTGAGCAATCAGGGTTAAAGGGAATCCATGATTATTCAATGCATGTTTAATAATCTAATATATAAGTTTGATACATTGTTTAAATATAGACATTGTGTGTGTTCCACATGGATTGAAAATAAACCTATCAAATCCTTTCATCGTGGTGACTAATGTTTTGTTCTTTACATCTGATGTAATGACCATATTCAGGTCAATAAATGCTTAGAGGCCATGCTTTATTTATTTTAATTATTTTAATAAACATATTACATCAACCAATTCTCAGACATCATTTTGGATCCAAACTTTACTGCAGCTCCCCTAACCAAGACAGGCTAGTGGTGTGACTCCAGCTAATACTGTATTGTAAGTACCCTAAACCTTAGATCCAATGTGAAATTCAGCTAATGATCAAATTATTTGGTGTTCACCACAAATTTTTTGTCCTGTTTTTATGACATTTGTATTGGAGAGCTCCAGGTAGAGGAGAGCATTACTTCAGAAGGAGCAATCCTATTATATAAAAGGCCAGATGTATGTTTGTCAGATGCAGTCATGCGCAGTAGAGAATGCCCGAGCGGACAAAACGAGCTATCTTCCCAGCCGCCCTCCCAGCCCTGTGTGCCCGGTGTCCATCCCATTGTGTGAGGGAGGCCTGGCCCCAGTCGAGCGGTGTCTAGTTGAGCCTGAAGGTGCGAGGCGTGTTCACGAACCCCCTGCTCTGGGTCAAGGCTCTCTCCCACACACAAACCCGAGACTGACGAGGTAGAGGCACGCACCCTCTCCTGGTACCTCACACGCTGCTGTTACTGAGGCCGCAGGTGCAGGGACTAGCGGGTGCACCGCTATCTTAACCATTTGAGTGCAGAGCAATGCGTTGCGTACCCCACTGGAACTCAAAGGGTTAACCCATGCATTGGAGACCTCTCAAGCATTCAAGGGGTTAAAAGCTCTATTTGAATTAACCTGAATTTGTTCTTTGTTCCCCATTCGTATCCACCTTATATTTCATTGTTGATATCACGTCATATACCTACATGTTCTCTACACACCACGCATGGTGGATGACTCTCTGCTCCTTTAACCTCTATCGCTGTATCACAACTGAAGGCTTTTTCCCTTACTGCTCCACACCTCTGAAATGTCCTACCACCCAGCATTTGCGAAGCCTCAGTCCTTAACCCTTTGTGTTCCAGAGAGCAGAGGTATAACTAGAAGCTACCAGGCCCTGGTGCCCCCCTCCCCCAGTGGCTATCTCCACTGGACACCTCCACAATGCTCCCCATCTCCACATTGTCCCCATATCCACAGTCCATCCACATTGCCCCCAATCTTCACATTCCATCCACATTGCCCTCACATTGCCCCCCATCTCCACATTGCCCCTAATCTCCATATTGCTCCCAATCGCCACATTCCATCTACATTGCCCTCAAATTCCCCCCCCCAGTGTCCATTTCCTACCTCCCTGTGGTCTAGCGGCATGGTAGGAGAGGTCTGTGCCTCCTTCTGCACAGACCTCTATACAGCTGGAGCGCCCGCGCGGTCCTCTCTTTAGTAATACAGAGCGCTGGGATATGATGTCATCTCCCAGCACTCTGCATTACAAAAGAGCCGAAGAGGGAGGACAGCTGATAGAGGTCTGTGCTGAAGAAGGCACAGACCTCAGCATGTTGCGGGCACCAGGTGGGAGGGCAGCCGGGCCCCAGGGTTGACTGGCCAGGTCGTAGGTGCGACCCCTCTTGTTACGCCACTGCTAGAGAGGTATCTAATGCATTGCAGTGCAACGTATTATATACCTTTCTGGCACTGAAAGGGTTAACAAAGTCAAATCTAAGCTAATAGAATACCTTTTAAATGTAGCACTACCTTAAAATGTAAACCATATATCATATGCACTTCCTCTTCCACCTGCTGGTATCTGTATATCACCCATCCTATACTTATACTTGTAATCTCTGTGGGGCAAGGACCTCTTATCCTAATGTAAGCCCACCTAGTGTCCCCTTATGATTGTCTATATAACCACTTAATTTCTGCACTTATTGTGCCACCGCTATACAAAATTGTAAAGTGCTAAGTACACATGTTGGCGATATATAAATAAATATATGCACACATATTGCATGGACAGTTAAAGCAGGGCTAGTAAATTACTGGACTTCTAACTGTTGAAACTACAAATCCCATCATGCCCTACAAGTTGCTGATTGGTTGGGGTTGATGGAAGACGTAATCTCTAACAGATAGAAACCAAAAACTGACTACCTTTTAGTTAAAGGCACACTAACCACTTTTTCTGGAGGGATTTGGATTCCTGCACGAAAAAAATAATTCCTGCCTCCGTGAACATGAAATCTAGTACTAATGAAAGATTCATATTGGGGAATCAATCCAGGCAAAATTGATTAATAGTGGCCATTAAGATTTTCTAATCAGATTAACCCTTTGAGTGCCAGAGGGAAACGCAATGCATTGCTCTGCAATGTGTTGCGTACCCCTCTGGCACTCAAAGGGTTAAGGTAAGTGAGAGTTTATTATTAGGAAGAGTTGGTGTTCTCATAACCTTTTGAATTCTAGAGAGGTATCTAACTCATTGAGTTGGATAACTCTCTGGTTCTCAAAGGGTTAAAGCCAAAATGAACATATGGTTCCCTTTCTTTGCATTGTTTTTTTTTATTTTTTTCATTGTCTTCATTGTGCCTGTTCCGTGGAAACAGTTAGCCCACGCAATTCTTTATTCTCCTTCTGAAACACAGCTGCCTTCCAACAGCAGCATCGTGATGCAAATAAGAGCCTGAAGTCCAATTAAACAAGGAAGATACATCCTCTTGGAGATATGAGTCCCTCACAATCTGGGCTTTAATTGAGGCTTCCCAGCAGCTCCAGCCATCAGAAGCCAAATAGTGGGTGGACACTAGGAATGATCCAGATGTAAATAGCCTTTTAGCCTGCGTTGGGTGGTAGATCTGTCAGCCATGAGAACAGTTAACAGTCAGCAAATACTTTAAAGGGATAGTAATGTTTCATAATAAAAGAAGCTCTATTTAATCATCATAGTATTTGGACTTTGGAGAGTGTTATTTCAATTCTGTCAGAGTTATAGTTCAAGAGTAATTCAATGACAAAGTGTCCCCCTCCCGCCCCTTTTACTGATGTAACACTGCTCAGCCAGATCAGAAGGGAGGTGCCTAGGTAGACTGCAGAGAGGGACAATCTTCAATTAAGATAAGGGAAAAACCTGAAAAACTTGTCAAGGGGGGGCAGGGCTTTCATTGTTCTCATAGGAAGAAGATTGTCCCCTTCTGTTATCTGTCTGGTCTATGGACTGCATTCCACATCTGAGAAGAGATGGCTTACACTAGGTAAAAGGGGCGGGAGAGGGAAACTTTGCTTAAGACTTATATCGTTCTTCATGTTTTTTAATGCCTACAAAATAAAATAAAGATAAAACGAAGAATTACTATCCCTTTAAAGAAACTCTAGTTCTCAATAACTAGATGCTCTTAAAATAAATAAGTTTTGAAACAGTATCAATACAATGGGGGGGGAGAATTCTCGAAACGGTGATAAAGAAGTGATAAAGTGGTGAAGACTTCTCCAGTTTATCACTTATCCAATTTCTATGTTATTCTATGAAGCCTGGTCACTAAGATCTCCAAATTTGAAGACATCTTAATGCATTGGCTCCACAGAATATCATAGGAATCAGAGAAGGAGAAATGATAGATTGGAGAAGTCATCTCCACTTAATCACCGCTTAGTGAATCTCTCCCAAGGTGTAAAGCTTCTATACACTGATAGAACTCAAGTGGGGAGATTCACTATGCAGTGATAAACAGGTAATAAAGATGTGATAAAGTGGAGATGATTTCTCCAGTGATATCACTTCTCCAGTTCTTATGTTATTGTATAGAGTCTATGCACTAAGATCTCCAACACTGAAGAAATCTTAGTGCATCGGCTCTATAGAATAACATAGGACTGAGAGAAGTGATATCACTGGAGAAATCATGTCCACCTTATCACATCTTTATCACCTGTTTATCACTGCATAGTGAATCTCCCCACTTGAGTTCTATCAGTGTATAGAAGCTTTACACCTTGGGAGAGATTCACTAAGCGGTGATTAAGTGGAGATGACTTCTCCAATCTATCATTTCTCCTTCTCTGATTCCTATGATATTCTGTGGAGCCAATGCATTAAGATGTCTTCAAATTTGGAGATCTTAGTGACCAGGCTTCATAGAATAACATAGAAATTGGAGAAGTGATAAACTGGAGAAGTCATCTCCACTTTATCACATCTTTATCACCGCTTAGTGAATCTCCCCCAGATATTTAGGGCTCTATGCAGAAAACAACACTGAATCCAGTTTGGGGACAAACCATCTGAATCATAGAAACAAAAATGTGCATTGATTTACATGGGATTATTAACCCTTTGAGTGCCAGAGGAGTACGCAATGCATTGCACACCACTTGAATGCCAGATAGGTCTCCAACAAACTGCAAAGAGATGAACTGGAGACCTCATCCCCATATAGCTCCACTGGAACTCTGGGAATTTTTATTTGTCACCTATGGGGCAGTTGTTTTGCTCCGGAAAGTCTCTTTTTTGATTTGTGGCCCTATGGGGGTATTTATGAAGAGGTGGAATGCAGAGAAATTTGAATCTTTCTCCTCAATCAACAAGTGAAAGAGCTTAGCTGTCCTTATGGTCAGTTTAACCCATTAAGGACCCATGACATGCCAGGACTGTCATGGGAAAAATTGCGCTAAGGACCCATGACGGTCCTGGCAACTCACTGGGCAGAGCAGCTGGTCATTAAGGGGTTAAAAGTAGCTGAAGTATTGCCAGAGGAATGTCGTGCTAAAAGTGTGACTAATCTGGATAGAAGAACAATGTGCTGTAGACTTGTGCACGGGCAAAATTTTCGGTAAAATTCGAATTCGGACGAATTTTTTTTTTTCTAATTCGGATGATCCTAATTTCGGACCGGGCCTATTCGATTCGGACCAAATTCTGATCCATTCCGAATTATTCGGCCGAATTTAACATGGGTTAAATTATAGCAGTGCGCCTCCGTGCACGCTGCTATCATTATTTGCAGACAGGGTGTGCATTTAGAAAAAGATCCATCCCAAAAACGGACATTGTCGTACATTGAAAGTCTGTGCATGTCACCTCTACTCCAGCATGGGATGCCAGTCACAATGCAAACGTCAAACATCGAAAACCCATGCCTGTCATTCAGTTTAGCATGTTCGAACATCGAAACCCCATGCCTGTCCTTCAATCTAGCATATGTTCGAACATCGAAACCTCATGCCTGTCATTCAATTTAGCATATGCTCGACATCGAAAACCCATGCCTGTCACATCCTACTCAACATAAGTGGTCGACTCGAACATGGACAAACTACATGTCACATTCTATGTTAGTACATGGGTAAAGATTAAGGTTTCATTTTCTGGTACCAGCCTCCTACCCTACTGTCCCTCTTTAGTACCCAAATTCCTCTCTCTCATTTTCCTATCCTGATTTCCCCTCATATCAGATAACTCTATGTGTATATACATTGTAGAGTTTCATACTACATCAAGAATAAACATCAATGATTGTAATGTGATAGATGTAATGTGTTAAAAAGAAAAATTGAGACATTCTGTTGTGAACAAACTGCAACACAGGAGAGAAGTAAAAAAAAATGCTTGACATCTATACTGAAGAGGGTTACACAGCATTGTCTTAGTATAGCAATATCACCGTTTTCCGTGAGTGTGCAATACAGGGCTCTACGGTAATTGATGGGCATTTCCCAATGTCATAATCAGGGGATGATGAGAGTTGTATTCTAACTACTGTTAGGAAACACATAAGTGATGCACATTCATCTCCCACCTAGAAATTATTTACACACGAGGCAACTCCCCCAAGTAATACCTAGCCCCTTTCCAAGTGAAAAGACTTCCAGAAAGGCTTCAGATCTCTTAGTGACTCACCTGTTATTGCCAGTCAGCGGGACCCGGAGAGTAGGAGGGGGTGATGCTATGGCTGCACGGCACGGTGCTCTTAGTTGGTCACTTGTCGCAATGTTGAAGCTCAGCCCGGCCAGCACCTTCTGGGTGGAGACACCTCACAGCAATCCTGTTCAGGACACATCATGCACTGTTGTGCACTCATACTAGGGATCCCAAATGTTTAGACTCATTTCGTACAGGGGGCACCCTCCTGTATTTGTAAAACCTCTCTAGCAAATCTGGGACGGTAGACCTATTTACTCAAGTCTTGACTTTAGGTGGGCGATAAACAATACAAAATAGGCATAATGTTTCACTATCACATAATTCACGTCACTGAAGCAGCCAGCAGGCATCGCCACTGAGTGAGCATAGGGCTGCCCGGCTGCTGACAGTCACACTGATGGGACACCCTGCAACACAGAAATGGCGGAAGAGCACAAAATAAACATGCTATGGGACGGCAAATTGCCGCCCCTGTCAAAGTGCCGCCTGGGTCCATGGACCCACTGGGACCCATGTAAGGGTCGGCCCTGTATTCAAACAAATACGTAATATTTTTTTATATTTTGCACAGGAACAAATATTACTTGCTCTTGCAGTGGCAATAACTGGAACTAATGCTGGCTGCCTACCTATGCCTAGCCTAATGCTACCTGCCTGCCTACACAACAACTGTACACTCTCTAATCTCTTCTCTCTCTGAGCTCCAACAACCCAATGAGGAAATGCAGGCTTTCTGTCTGTGTGACTGTGTCATTAGTCCAACCCCCATCATGAAACGAAGAAGGCTATTCGAATACAGACAAAAGAGGGAAGTAGTGCATGAAACGGAGAATGGAATTGGACTAGAGACATGGAGGGAAAATTATGGAGGGAAAGTAATTGAGCGCGCACAGGAAGTACAAAAAAGTCCTGGTCAAAAGTAGTCAAAACTTTTGGAAATGTGTCGATTGCCGAAACTTCCGAAAGTTTCGACGAATTTCGGACCTGGGCTGTTCGGAGTTGGATCATTTTTTCCGAATGACCCTTGAGTTTCGGATTGGCCGAATGTCTCCGAATGACCCCATTTTTGACGAAATCCGAATGTCTCCGAATGAATTCGCACATGTCTAATGTGCTCCCTCCATCCAATGCAGCAGAAACCCCAGCACTTATAAGCATGAGAGTCTGCAGAAATTTTTCTCGAGGGGGGGCCATAATATGACCTCCCCAGGCCAGTCCGATCAGCCCCTAGTCTCTCTATGTTTATCCAGGGTAGGCAACTGCCCCCTCTTGCCCCCCCTCCCTGTGGACGCCTATGTTAAGTTTGGGGGGATACTGTGGCAGAATAAGACAATGTATGAAATTCTGTGAACGGCAGTATACGCTGTTTTAAAGCCATGGCACCTTCAAAAATGTATCTCTTCATATATGTCAATTTTCGTCTTTTAGTTTCATTTAAGTTATCAGTGTAAGCTGCCAATTCATTGTACTTTTTGTTTTTCAGTTAGTGTAATGGTTTTAAAGGCTTTTAGTTTAAAAGTTAGGAAACTTTCACCTCAGCAGAGCTGAGTTCTATGCTCTTCTTGCTCACACTTCTGAGACACTAAATGAGTGGAATCAAGTAATGGGGAGGAATAATCATGCAGATTTTATCAATATGAATGCTCCCACAGAGTTGTGAATATGGACTGGTGCCATTTCCTTTTAAAACTTAAATATAACCATTAATCCTTTCTAAAACATGCACTTGCTTGATATAATGCCACATATGATTTAAAAAAACATGATAATTTGCCATAAATCCTTAGAATGCCAGAGAGATATCCAACGTGATACCTCTGTGACACTCAAAGGGGTAATTCCTTGGATGCTAGTAATGTCTCTGCATTGGAAACATCTCTGCCATCCAAAGGGTTACAGAATAGCACTTCTAATTAAACTATATATTAATGTGATTACATGAGTCAGAGTCCACAGAAACAAAAGACTGTTTGTATGTCTCCCAGCAGGTGTACTAACCTGTGTATTAATGAGCAGCAATTAAACAGCCTTACTCGCCTCGGCTGTGACAGATTAACAACTCTCAGTAGCCGTAACTTTTTTATTTTTCCATTCTAATGCCATAAACTGGAATACAGGCAGATCAGAATCTCCATGTATAACTTTCTGTACATTAAAGCTCTCTATATATATTTTTCCCCTGTGCTGTTTTCCAAATAGTGAAATAAGCATACATGAGAACTCTCCAAATCTGTCCCAGAGACTGTTTTTTATAGATACCAGGTCTTCAGGGAGAGAGACCGATTTTCATACCTGGGAACTTTCAATATTAGCTGACCTTGAGAACACTGAAATATTAAGTCTTGTAGGTTCACATTGTGTAGATTTTATGCAATATATACCTGCTTGCTCTATCCCAGAGGTGCTCTAGTCGGTCTGCAAGGAACCTTTAACTAGGTACAACTTAAAGATCTGTCTTTCTGGTACAAATGGATGCAATTTAGAGACTAAAGAAATATTTAATTGGTGCAGATCATATAATATATAACTCTGGACTCTCGCACCCTGAGATTTTGGCCCTTCACCCTGAGATCCGGAGACTTGGGTCAAACCCAGAGAATTCCCAGGTATGCTGATTTTCCGGCAATTGTGAGTTTCTTCTGAAACTCTGCCCACTACTCTTCCTTTTCACCCTGTTCCTCACATTTCCTTCCCTCTTCTCCTCCTTCTCAAACTTTTCCTTGCACTTCCCACCCATTTCTCCTCCTTCCCACCATGTTCTGCCCACTTCCAACTGACTTCTCTACCTTCGTACCCTGTTCCTCCCACTTCCTTCCCACTTCTCCTCCTTCTCACCCTGTTCCTCACACTTCCCACCCACTTCTCCTCCTTCTCACCCTGTTCCTCACACTTCCCACCCACTTCTCCTCCTTCCCACCATGTTCTGTCCACTTCCCACTGACTTCTCCAGCTTCGTACCCTGTTCCTCCCACTTCCTTCCCACTTCTCCTCCTTCTCATCTTGTTCTTCGCACTTCCCACCCACTTCTCCACCTTCCCACCATGTTCTGCCCATTTTACACTCATTTCCTGACCACTTTATGACACAAGGATGATAATCATATAGATTCCCCAGGTTAGAGCACAGGAGCCCTCTCTGGGGCTCAAGAGGTTGAAGTTCCTAGGTATAGTAGTAAGGTATGCATAAGACACACTATAAAAATCAAAATATACATTATGAATGGGGAGTAAGAAGCATGACATGGCATTGCACATCTTCAGGCACAAAGGGCCTGTTCTAAGCATCAAGCAAATCTGCCCAAGCTTTACACCAGAGACATTCGAACAAAGGTCCAAAAGCTATTTGTGACACTAAGATATGGCCAGTGAGGCCCTTCTTGCAAATTCTATTGAATAATAAAAATGTGACCTGCTGAAAAACATACTAATCCTTATCTTTAGCAATCAGACTGACATTTTATGCTGTAAATTGTAAATTTATGTATCAAAGTATTATGCGCCTAGCTATGGAATGCATACAATAATCCATATAATCTATAATTCTGTACAAACCTGTTCTTAGTACAATTAGATTATTTAGTAGTATGTGGTCCTCAATCCATTGCTCTTTTCTCGTTGTGGATTTGGAGACAAAAAAATGATTGCACACCCCTGCTTACACCTATGTATAACAAACTTGTGCAGGGGAGGGCTGGCCTGGGGGGCAGGGGGACAATTGCCCCCCGCGGGAGCTGGTCATAAGTCTGGGCAGCTAAAACATTAACCCCCTAAGGACCAGCGGTCCCGGAGGGGAAGTTCCGTTAATTACCAGACAGAGAAGTTCAGAGCACTGTCACATATGACTGGTCACGTATGCCAGCACTCCGAGTGGGGGTCTGAGAAAGACCACTCCAGTCTTGGAGTGATCAATTTCAGACCCCATTTTTACTTACCGTGCTCCTGTAGGATCTCCATAAGTAAAAAGTATGACATGCAAGGGAAAGAACCGGTGACGGCCCTGGCATGTCACACGGTCCTTAAGGGGTTTACAAAAGTGGTTGATCTGGGATACTGGACTGGAATGATAGAAAAAATGGTTCGATTGATTTTACTTGCCCCCCCCCCCAGGCCAAAAGTTGCCAGTCTTCCCCTGAACTTGTGGCAGTGAGTGGGTGCGCCATCCATACATGTTCAAGAACAGGCATTTTACAACCTGGGCACAAAAAAATCATAGCTAAACGCGTACTCTTTGTATGCTGGCTCCTTGGATGGCATAACTGTATATTGTAATGCATCCATACATGCACATAGGCGTAGATGCTATTCACGTCACAATATGGACACTTAGGGCCTTAGGCAGAAAGAAAAAGATGAGCAATTCTAGAAGATACCAACTCCATTATAGGAAAGAAATACAAATTCCCACTGATTTAAATTGGAGTTTTTAAAAAATATTGAATTCTAGGAAGAACTTTCTAGCATTTAACCTTTGAGTGACTGAGAGGTATATAACATATTGCAACATGATGGGGGTTATGCACTAAAGTGTGATAAAGAGGTGATAACACTGAGATAAGTTCTCCAGTGATATCATTTCTCCAGTTCCTATCAGTGGAGTAACTACAGGGGTCGTACCTGCGACCGGGCCTGTCACTCCAGGGGCCCAGCCTCCCTCTGCGACCCCCCCGCTTGACGCTCACAATTAAGTAATGCAGAGCGCTGGGGCTCTGCATTACGAGAGTGCTGGTCTGCCAGAGGGAGATCAATATTCCCTCCTTCAGACCAGCACTCTCGTAATGCAAAGCACTGGGAGATGACATCATCTCATTACTGCATTACTGAAGAGAAGAGGTCTGTGCAGAAAGAGGCACAGACCTGTCCTCTGTCACTGGACCACCAGGGAGGTAGGAGATTTAGAGGCAATGTGGAAGGGGCATTGTGGAGATAGAGGGGCATTGTGGAAGGGGCAATGTGGAGATGGGGGCAATGTGGAGATGGGGGCATTGTAGAAGGGGCAATGTGGAGATTGAGGGGCAATGTGGAGATGGGGGGCAATGTGGAGGTGGCCAATGTGGTCGGGGGGGCCCATGGCAATTCTTGCACCAGGGCCCCGTGGCTTCTAGTTACGCCTCTGGTTCCTATGTTATTTTATGGAGCTAATGCATTAGGATTTCTCCAACTTAGTGCATAGGCTCTATAGAATAACATAGAAACTGGAGAAGTGATATCACTGTAGAAGTCATCTCCACTTTATCACCTCTTTATCACGCTTTAATGCATAACCCCCAAGGCGTTGGCTACCTCTCTAGCACTCAGAGGGTTAAATGGGGTTAGAAGAACTATTTAAATCAATGTGAATGACAATAAATTGTATTTGTACCATATGTATCACTTTATTTGCTCCAGAATTGCTCATATCCTCTTGTATAAGACCCCTAGGCAGAGAGTTGTATTAAACAGTCCAAACATCAATACTCATCAATAATAAATGCCATCAATACTTCTCACCCCACTCTACAGTCTTGTTCCACAGCTCTAGGTTTTTCCAAATCCCACTCTCCATAGGGTCACTTTTCTCAGGGGCAGATTTGATGACCCTTCTCAAAAATCAGAGTTCCGTTTGGGGAATGCCAGTGTGTTTTTTTGTCAATTCCTTGTGGCTTTCCAGTGTGTCTATCATCTTTCCCAACCATCTTCAAAACCCAACAACCCAGTACTTTGTTCTACCAGAAGCAACAGAACACCTTGCACTGCCTAACAAGCAAAGGAACCTACACTACACTGACACTCACACAGGAAGGATGACAGATCACTGGTACACAGCAACTGATTGTAAAGCATTATGGGTATGTTTACTAAAATGGTAGTTATCCTGCCACCTGGTAGTGGGATAATTATCCCTATAATAAGCATAAGCATAACACTCAAGTTGCTGAATGCCTGTGATCTATGAAAAGCTTGAAAGCAAGTTCAGAGGGCAGGTAATCCACACCTGGCTAAACCTTGTTCCCTAGCTGTTGTAACATCTAAGAGCATCTAAATTGGTTTCTACAAACAGAAAGGAGTCTCCCTCATAATGATGCTCCCCCCAATAACTAACCAGCTGCTAATGACACTATGCCTATACATAGGAACCTTTCTCTAACAGTATCCTGTTGCTGTACTATATACATCCTCCTACAGCAGATTAACCAACAATCCAGCCCTAACAGTTCCCTAATAGTGATGAGCGAGCACCCCAATGCTCGGATGTTCGGGTGCTCTGACCGAGCACCCCCTGAGGCTCGAGTGCTCGGCCGAGCACCCGAGCCCCATTGAAGTCAATGGGAGGACTCGAGCATTACACCAGGCACCCCCTGCTCTGATGAGGGGAGGGTGCCTGGTCCATAGGAAAAGGGCAGAAAAAGATGGAAACACTACAGAAATGGTTCAGGGACAGCATAGGGAGGATGTCTGGATGCACCTTGGACTCCAACATCGCTGCTGGGAACGATCTTTCGCCCGTAGTACGCCATTTTTACAGACTGACCGTAAAACACACAAAAAGGAAAATAAAAACGACTTTAGGCGAAAAATTGTTACCAAACAGTATTTGCTGTATATTTACTTGTATATCATCTGCAAATTCTCCCAAAAATTTCATCGATTTTCTGAAGTGAGGCCATGATTAAGAGGGAAACGTGCGCAGAGGCAAATTATCCCAAAAATTTCCTTGATTTTCAGAACTGAGGCCATGATTAAGAGGGAAACGTGCGCAGAGGCAAATTCTCCCAAAAATTTCCTTGATTTTCAGAACTGAGGCCATGATTAAGAGGGAAACGTGCGCTGAGCTGACCATCTAAAACATTATGGGTGAGGGTCTGCTGCAGAGCTGACCATCCTAAACATTATATGCGAAGGCCCGCTAGTGAGCTGACGCTATAAAACATTATATGAGAGGGCCCGCTAGAGAGCTGACCCAATAAAACATTATATGAGAAGGCCCGCTGGTGAGCTGACCTATATAAAAATTGGCAAACAGGGCCCGCTGGTGAGCTGGCCCTATATAAAAATTATATCACAGGGCCCGCTGGTGAGCTGGCCCTATATAAAAATTATATCCCAGGGCACGCTGGTGAGCTGGCCCTATATAAAAATTATATCCCAGGGCATATGGAAGAGGAGGAGGAGGATGAGAACATTAAGAGTCAACCATATACCCGTTTTTGGGGTGGAAGGGGTGAATGGGAATACAGAGTATTCCCATCATTGTAAATAACATATATAAAGTGAGTTTATGTTCCCCCGGGGCTTTCCTCCAGTGGAGTGGAGAAGTCAGGGGAAATCCAGGCCTTGTTCATTTTTATAAGTGTCAACCTATCAGCATTGTCGGTGGAAAGGCGGATACGCTTATCTGTTATGATGCCACCAGCAGCACTAAATACCCGCTCAGACAGAACGCTGGCGGCAGGGCAGGCCAGCACCTCCAAGGCGTAGAGTGCCAGTTCATACCACGTGTCCAGCTTGGACACCCAGTAGTTGTAAGGCACAGAGGGATCATTGAGGACGCTGACACGGTCTGCTACGTACTCCTTCACCATCTTCCAAAACTTTTCCCTCCTTGTGACACTAGGCTGCGCATCAGGGTGAGGGTGCTGGCGGGGTGTCATGAAGGTGTCCCACGCCTTGGAGAGTGTTGCCCTGCCTTTCTCGGAACTGCTGTGTGCTCCCCTTTTCTCCCCTTCTCGGTTGGCCAAGGTAGCACGTACTCTGCCGCCAGCGTTGTCAGATGGAAAATTTTGGAGCAATTTTTCAACAAGAACCTTCTGGTATTGCACCATTTTGCTTGTCCTCTCCACCGGAGGAATGAGAGATGAGAAATTCTCTTTGTAGCGGGGGTCCAGAAGGGTGAACACCCAGTAATCCGTGTTGTCTAAAATGCGTACAACGCGTGGGTCACGGGAAAGGCAGCCTAACATAAAGTCAGCCATGTGTGCCAGAGTACCAACAGTCAAGATTTCGCTGTCCTCACCAGGAGGCTGACTCTCAATATCCTCATCCTCTTCCTCCTCTTCTGCCCACCCACGCTGAAGAGATGGAACTAAAGTTCCATGGCTACCCTCTGTAGCGGAGGCAACCGTGTCTTCCTCCTCCTCCTCCTCCTCCTCCTCCGCCTCCTCCAATTGTCGCTGAGAAGACGAAGTGAGGGTGCTCTGGCTATCACCTTGTGTAAGCTCTTCCTCCCCCATTTCCACCTCTTCCACATGCAAAGCGTCGGTTTTAATTGTGAGCAGCGAGCGTTTCAGTAGACACAGAAGTGGGATGGTTACACTGATAATAGCGTTATCGCCGCTCACCATCTGTGTCGATTCCTCAAAATTGCGTAAAACCTCGCAGAGGTCTGACATCCATTCCCACTCCTCACTTCTGATTACAGGAAGTTGAACGGAGAGGCGACGACCGTGTAACAGCTGGTACTCCACTACTGCCCTCTGCTGCTCACAAAGCCGGGCCAACATGTGGAAGGTGGAGTTCCAGCGCGTGCTCACGTCACACAGCAGCCGGTGAGCTGGCAATTGTAAGCGCTGCTGCAGCTTCAACAGGCCGGCCGAAGCTGTAGATGACTTACGGAAATGTGCACACACGCGGCGCACCTTGGTCAAGAGATCATGCACATTGGGGTAGGTTTTTAGAAATCGCTGCACCACTAAATTAAATACATGCGCTAGGCATGGTACGTGTGTGAGCTTGCCGAGCTCCAAAGCCGCCACCAAGTTACGCCCATTATCACACACAACCATGCCTGCTTGCAGGTTGAGTGGCGAGAGCCACTGCTCGGTCTGGTGACTAATCCCCTGCAACAGCTCTGAGGCCGTGTGCTGTTTGTCCCCAAGGCAGATCAGCTTCAGCACGGCCTGTTGACGCTTCCCCACTGCAGTGCTACACTGCTTCCAGCTACTGGCTGATGGGGGAGTGGCGGTGTGTGTAGAGAATTCGGAGGTGGAAACGGAGGAGGAGGAGCCAATAACGTAGGTGCTGGTGGAAACCCTGATGGAGGTAGGGCCCGCAATCCTCGGCGTGGGTAGCACCCGTGCCATCCCAGGGTCCGAGTCGCTCCCAGCCTCCACGACATTCACCCAGTGTGCCGTCAGGGAAATGTAGCGTCCCTGGCCACAAGCACTTGTCCATGTGTCAGTCGTTAAGTGGACCTTCCCAGTAACTGCGTTGGTCAGGGCACGGGTGATGTTACGGGACACATGGTGGTGTAATGCGGGGATGGCACACCGGGAAAAGTAGTGGCGGCTGGGGACCGCGTACCGAGGGACAGCTGCTGCCATCAGGCTGCGGAAGGACTCAGTGTCCACAAGCCTAAATGGCAGCATTTCGATGGCCAGTAATTTTGAAAGGTGTGAGGTTAGTGCTATGGCCTGTGGGTGGGTGGCTGGGTATTTTCTCTTGAGCTCAAATGCCTGGGGTAACGACATTTGGACGCTGTGCTGGGACAGGGAAGTGGATGTGGTCGCTGATGGTGCTTCAGATGCTACAGGTGCAGGGCGGGAGGTATGCGGGCCTGCGCCTTCGACAGGCGATTGGCCGGCACCGAAAACAGGGGAAGAGGAGGCAGTGGTGTGGCCTGCAGACACAGATGGGCGATCCAGGCGTTCCTCCCACTTACTACGGTGCTTGGATGCCATGTGTCGGATCATGCTGGTGGTGGTGAGGTTTCTAGTGTTCATGCCTCGGCTCATTCTGGTGTGGCACAGGTTGCAAACTACAAATCTTTTGTCGTCCGCACTTTCCTTAAAAAAACGCCATACCGCGGAACACCTACCCCTTGGCAAGGTAGATTTACGCAAGGGGGTGCTCCGTGGAACATTTGCGGGCCGGTTTGGTGCGGTCCGCCTTCTTTCTGTAGCCACACCACTGCCTCTTCCAGCCTGTTGCGGTGCTGCAGATGGCTCACCCTCAGGACTGCTGTCATCGCTCGGCTCTACACCTTCCCAGGTGGGGTCAGTCACCTCATCGTCCACCAAGTCCTCCTCCACTTCCTCACTCTGATCATCCTCCTCAAGTCTTGATCCCACCACATACTCGGTCATTGACAACTGTATAACATTCTCCTCAACAAGGTCTTGAGAAGGAAATAGTGGTTGATTTAATGGCAACTGTGTCTCATCATCATCATCATCATCCACTACTTCCTTTGACCTTAAATGCCGTTCACATCTGTCATCTTCTTGTGATTGGGTAGCCTCTAGAGGTTGTGAATCAGGGCACAAGATGTCATGTTCCTCTGCAAGCGTGCTTGGAGAGAGGGTCAAATGAAGGATTGGTGATGAGACGAGCTCATCACTATATCCCAGTGTGGGATCACTTCTTTGACCAGACCGTGTATGGTGGGAGGAAGGATGATCAGAGTGAGGATTATGTTGACCAGACTCTTGGCTACTGAGAGTGGACTTGGTGGAAGACAGGGTGGTGCTTAACCGACTGGAAGCAGTATCAGCTGTCATCCAACCGACCACCTGTTCGCACTGGTCGGACCTCGAGAGTGATGTCCTGCGACGCCCTGTGAAATCAGACATGAAGCTAGGTATGGTGGATGTCTTTCTTTCTTGTGCTCTGGCACCAGGCACAGTTTCTCCGCGTCCTGACCCGCGCCCTGAACTTTCAGGATCACGTCCACTTCCCCGTCCCTTTTTACCCGCCTTCTTCATCTTACACGATATATATGACTTTAATATATATGAGTTTGAAAACTTAACAGTATTTCTTACTATTCTGCAACTCTGCAGAGTACACAGAATAGGCTGCTAAACTGCGGTGACACACACTGAATGGAATAAGTGACTTTAATATTTGAGTTTGAAAAATTAACAGTATTTCTTACTATTCTGCAACTCTGCAGAGTACACAGAATAGGCTGCTAAACTGCGGTGACACACACTGAATGGAATAAGTGACTTTAATATTTGAGTTTGAAAAATTAACAGTATTTCTTACTATTCTGCAACTCTGCAGAGTACACAGAATAGGCTGCTAAACGGCGGTGAAACACACTGAATGGAATATGTGACTTTAATATTTGAGTTTGAAAACTTAACAGTATTTCTTACTATTCTGCAACTGTTCAGAGTACACAGAATAGGCTGCTAAACTGCGGTGAAACACACTGAATGGAATATGTGACTTTAATATTTGAGTTTGAAAACTTAACAGTATTTCTTACTATTCTGCAACTCTGCAGAGTACACAGAATAGGCTGTTAAACGGCGTTGAAACACACTGAATGGAATATGTGACTTTAATATTTGAGTTTGAAAACTTAACAGTATTTCTTATAATTCTGGAACTGTACAGAGTACACAGAATAGGCTGTTAAACGGCGGTGAAAGACACTGAATGGAATATGTGACTTTAATATTTGAGTTTGAAAACTTAACAGTATTTCTTACTATTCTGCAACTCTGCAGAGTACACAGAATAGGCTGTTAAACGGCGTTGAAACACACTGAATGGAATATGTGACTTTAATATTTGAGTTTGAAAACTTAACAGTATTTCTTATAATTCTGGAACTGTACAGAGTACACAGAATAGGCTGTTAAACGGCGGTGAAAGACACTGAATGGAATATGTGACTTTAATATTTGAGTTTGAAAACTTAACAGTATTTCTTATAATTCTGGAACTGTACAGAGTACACAGAATAGGCTGTTAAACGGCGGTGAAAGACACTGAATGGAATATGTGACTTTAATATTTGAGTTTGAAAAATTAACAGTATTTCTTACTATTCTGCAACTCTGCAGAGTACACAGAATAGGCTGCTAAACGGCGGTGAAACACACTGAATGGAATATGTGACTTTAATATTTGAGTTTGAAAACTTAACAGTATTTCTTACTATTCTGCAACTGTTCAGAGTACACAGAATAGGCTGCTAAACTGCGGTGAAACACACTGAATGGAATATGTGACTTTAATATTTGAGTTTGAAAACTTAACAGTATTTCTTACTATTCTGCAACTCTGCAGAGTACACAGAATAGGCTGTTAAACGGCGTTGAAACACACTGAATGGAATATGTGACTTTAATATTTGAGTTTGAAAACTTAACAGTATTTCTTATAATTCTGGAACTGTACAGAGTACACAGAATAGGCTGTTAAACGGCGGTGAAAGACACTGAATGGAATATGTGACTTTAATATTTGAGTTTGAAAACTTAACAGTATTTCTTACTATTCTGCAACTCTGCAGAGTACACAGAATAGGCTGTTAAACGGCGTTGAAACACACTGAATGGAATATGTGACTTTAATATTTGAGTTTGAAAACTTAACAGTATTTCTTATAATTCTGGAACTGTACAGAGTACACAGAATAGGCTGTTAAACGGCGGTGAAAGACACTGAATGGAATATGTGACTTTAATATTTGAGTTTGAAAACTTAACAGTATTTCTTATAATTCTGGAACTGTACAGAGTACACAGAATAGGCTGTTAAACGGCGGTGAAAGACACTGAATGGAATATGTGACTTTAATATTTGAGTTTGAAAAATTAACAGTATTTCTTACTATTCTGCAACTCTGCAGAGTACACAGAATAGGCTGTTAAACGGCGTTGAAACACACTGAATGGAATATGTGACTTTAATATTTGAGTTTGAAAACTTAACAGTATTTCTTATAATTCTGGAACTGTACAGAGTACACAGAATAGGCTGTTAAACGGCGGTGAAAGACACTGAATGGAATATGTGACTTTAATATTTGAGTTTGAAAAATTAACAGTATTTCTTACTATTCTGCAACTCTGCAGAGTACACAGAATAGGCTGTTAAACGGCGTTGAAACACACTGAATGGAATATGTGACTTTAATATTTGAGTTTGAAAACTTAACAGTATTTCTTATAATTCTGGAACTGTACAGAGTACACAGAATAGGCTGTTAAACGGCGGTGAAAGACACTGAATGGAATATGTGACTTTAATATTTGAGTTTGAAAACTTAACAGTATTTCTTATAATTCTGCAACTGTACAGAGTACACAGAATAGGCTGTTAAACGGCGGTGAAAGACACTGAATGGAATATGTGACTTTGATATTTGAGTTTGAAAAATTAACAGTATTTCTTACTATTCTGCAACTCTGTAGAGTACACAGAATAGGCTGTTAAACGGCGTTGAAACACACTGAATGGAATATGTGACTTTAATATTTGAGTTTGAAAACTTAACAGTATTTCTTCCTATTCTGCAACTCTGCACAGTACACAGAATGTGCTGCTAAACTGCGGCGAAGCACACTGAATGGAATATGTGACTTTGATATTTGAGTTTGAAGACTTAACAGTATTTCTTCCTATTCTGCAACTCTGCACAGTACACAGAATGTGCTGCTACACTGCGGCGAAGCACACTGAATGGAATATGTGACTTTGATATTTTAGTTTGAAGACTTAACAGTATTTCTTCCTATTCTGCAACTCTGCACAGTACACAGAATGTGCTGCTAAACTGCGGCGAAGCACACTGAATGGAATATGTGACTTTGATATTTGAGTTTGAAGACTTAACAGTATTTCTTCCTATTCTGCAACTCTGCACAGTACACAGAATGTGCTGCTACACTGCGGCGAAGCACACTGAATGGAATATGTGACTTTGATATTTTAGTTTGAAGACTTAACAGTATTTCTTCCTATTCTGCAACTCTGCACAGTACACAGAATGTGCTGCTAAACTGCGGCGAAGCACACTGAATGGAATATGTGACTTTGATATTTGAGTTTGAAGACTTAACAGTATTTCTTCCTATTCTGCAACTCTGCACAGTACACAGAATGTGCTGCTAAACTGCGGCGAAGCACACTGAATGGAATATGTGACTTTGATATTTTAGTTTGAAGACTTAACAGTATTTCTTCCTATTCTGCAACTCTGCACAGTACTCAGAATGTGCTGCTAAACTGCGGCGACGCACACTGAATGGAATACGTGACTTTGATATTTTAGTTTGAAGACTTAACAGAATGTGCTCTAATCTGCAACTTTGCACACTAAACAGAATGTGCTCTAATCTGCAACTTTGCACACTAAACAGAATGTGCTCTAATCTGCAACTTTGCACACTAAACAGAATGTGCTCTAATCTGCAACTGTGCACACTAAACAGAATGTGCTCTAATCTGCAACTTTGCACACTAAACAGAATATATATATATTTTTTTTTTTTTTTTTTTTTTCCCCCCACACCAAATAACCTGCTGCCCCCACACACAGTAGTCCTAAAAAGGACTTTTGGTTCTTTTTTTTTCACAATTTTTGTTTTTTTCCTCCCTACACTGCCTTTCCCTTCCTATCCTCAGCTCTCCCTGGCTCAGACTGAGCCGAACTCGCTGGTCAGGTGCTATACAGCACCTGACCACGGGTTCTGGCCAGCCAATCAGTGTAATGCCAGCAGCCAACATGGCTGCTGGCATTACACCGATGTCAGAGCCTCCCTGCACGTTTATTGGCTGCGCAGCAGCCGCAAAACGTGCGGGGAGGAGACCCGAACATGGCGGGCGAGCACATGCGGTACTCGTACGAGTACCGCCATGTGCCGAGCAGAGCGATGCTCGAGCCGATCCGAGCATCGGCCGAGCATGCTCGCTCAACACTATTCCCTAATTCATTGGCTAGTTCTAAAAGCTACAACATCTGGGGGCACATAGGTAAAGCTACAACATCTGGGGGGCACACAGGTAAATTTCCTTTAAAGGGATAGTAATGTTTCATAATAAAAGCAGCTCTAATTAATCATCATAGTATTTGGACTTTGGAGAGTGTTATTTCAATTCTGTCAGAGTTGTAGTTCAAGAGTAATTCAATGACAAAGTATCCCCCTCCCACCCCTTTTACTGGTGTAATACTGCTCAGCCAGATCAGAGGGGAGGTGCCCAGGTAGACTGCAGAGAGGGACAATCTTCAATTAAGATAAGGGAAAAACCTGAAAAGCTTGTCAAGGGGGACAGGGTTTTCATTGTTCTCATAGGAAGAAGATTGTCCCCTGCTGTTATCTGTCTGGTCTATGGACTGGATTCCACATCTGAGAAGAGATGGATTACACTAGGTAAAAGGGGTGGGAGGGGAAACTTTGCTTGTGAATATCTCTCAAACCATAAAGGTTTGAGAGATAAGACTTATATTGTTCTTCATGTTTTTTTTATGCATACAAAATAAAATAAAGATAAAACGAAGTATTACTATCCCTTTAAAGAGGAAAGCTCCTTCTACAGTTCCCTTTACTTCCTCATAGCAATTTCCTCTAATCTCTCTATTCCTCTACTCTACTCTAGTCATTCCCTAGCTTCACACTGGATATTCTAATATAGCCTACCAGCCACAACTCTTACCAGGGACTGCCCATGACTGGGCACCACAAGCTCTACAGAAAACTGGGCTTTTAACCCCTTGAATGCCAGATTGGTCACAAGCACACTGCACAATTTAAATCAATGGGACCTTTGGTTTGTCCACTTCTCCAAATCCATGCACATTGCAGCCATTCCAAGTACACTGGTTGTTCACATGTGATTTTAAAGTTGTTGTAGATCTCTTGATTGAAATACCTGTGTGGCCTCACCTGTGTGGGGGAGACAAGACAAAGAAGCAATGACAGATTGACACCACATAAATGCATCATCAGACATGAATTATTTAGATCTACCCATCCCAGAACCTTTATTTCTGTGAAATACCACATCAATCACGTAACATAGCAAGGAGTTCATTCATTTAAAAATGTAAAAAACAAACAAATAGAAGAGATGTTTAGAAACAATATTTTTAACCAAAAAATAAGACTACCGGATTGAATAAATAGATGTTGTGGGGCCAGAATAGGGATTTTCTTATGACAAGGTTTATATAAAGATGCAGATATATTCTGTAATACTGATGTGCAATGGTTAGATAACAATGTGTATATAGTAATCGTATATAATGTTTTGTTAGCCATACTTGGACAAACCATGTGCACAGCGGGGATAAATGAAAATTCATATTGATTTCATTTGTGTTTTAAACCCCTTGAATGGTAGAGAGGTCTACATGGAATTGCTCTGCAATAGTTTGGAGACCTCGTTAAGATTCACGATGTTTAACCCCTTAAGGACCAGCTGCACACGCACGCGACGGTCACTTAAGGGCCATGGAGCATTTTTTTTTTTTTATACGATTCGATTACGAACTCCCCAAACAGCGTGCAGCCACGGTTAGTTAGAGCCCAGAATTCCATGATGGTCCAGGACTGTCATGAGTCCTTAAAGGGATAGTAATACTTCATTTTCTCTTTATTTTATTTTGTAGGCATTAAAAAAAACATGAAGAACGATATAAGTCTTATCTCTCAAACCTTTATGGTTTGAGAGATATTCACAAGCAAAGTTTCCCCTCCCACCCCTTTTACCTAGTGTAATCCATCTCTTCTCAGATGTGGAATCCAGTCCATAGACCAGACAGATAACAGCAGGGGACAATCTTCTTCCTATGAGAACAATGAAAACCCTGTCCCCCTTGACAAGCTTTTCAGGTTTTTCCCTTATCTTAATTGAAGATTGTCCCTCTCTGCAGTCTACCTGGGCACCTCCATTCTGATCTGGCTGAGCAGTGTTACATCAGTAAAAGGGGCGGGAGGGGGATACTTTGTCATTGAATTACTCTTGAACTGCAACTCTGACAATTGAAATAACACTCTCCAAAGTCCAAACACTATGATGATTAATTAGAGCTGCTTTTATTATGAAACATTACTATCCCTTTAAGGGTATAACAGCCCATGACGGTCCAGGACCGTCATGGGTCCTTAAGGGGTTAAAGCCCCATTTAAATCTAAATAAATTTTTTTATGTGTAACCTGTGTTCCAGATCCAATGAGGCAGGTAGTAAAATCAGTGCTTATTAAATGTGTTGTATACCCCTCTGGCACTCAAAGGGTTAATGGCTCGGATGAAGTGCTGCTGGAGACGTAATGAAACGCGTTTTTGTATGGTGAAAGGATGATGTGCTGGTCTGCATTATTCTGAGCCTACACAAATCTTTTTCCTTGTTTCTCTTTGACCAAGTTCTGCTGTATCTGACAACTCACGTTTTTCACTGTCATAATCTTGGAACTACATTATTTTAGGTAATAGCACATTTCGTTTACACTTTCCAATTTTAGCTACTTTTTTCTTACAGGCAATTGTGATCTCGGAAGTTCACGGCATGCTAAACAGAGGTTTTGGAAATCGTCAGAATCCAGCACACTGTGGGTATCCTTCATAGCAGATATTTTATTTGGTCTTCTTACCTTCTTAATGCAAACATTCTAAAGGGGACAAGTAACTTTTTTGGGGGGTTTTTAGTTATTAATTGCCTTTCATAAAAAGGGGTTTCTGTGATAAAGAAAATGTAATGCCAATGCTTGTATTAACCCCGTAAAAGCTAGAATCTCCAATGTATTGCTTCACAGCCCCACTTGGAAACACAGGACTATTGCTGTTAAAGGGATAGTAATGTTTCATAATAAAAGCAGCTCTAATTAATCATCATAGTATTTAGGCCATGAAGAGTGTTATATCAATTCTGTCAGAGTTGTAGTTCAAGAGTAATTGAATGATAAAATATCCCCCTCCTGCCCCTTTTACTGATGTAACACTGCTCAGCCAGATCAGAAGGAAGGTGCCCAGGTAGACTGCAGAGAGGGACAATCTTCAATTAAGATAAGGGAAAAACCTGAAAAACTTGTCAAGGGGTGCAGGGCTTTCATTATTCTCATAGGAAGAAGATTGTCCCCTTCTGTTATCTGTCTGGTCTATGGACTGCATTCCACATCTGAGAAGAGATGGATTACACTAGGTAAAAGGGGCGGGAGGGGAAACTGTGCTTGTGAATATCTCTCAAACCATAAAGGTTTGAGAAATAAGACTTATATCGTTCTTCATGTTTTTTTAATGCCTACAAAATAAAATAAAGATAAAATTAAGTATTACTATCCCTTTAAGTCTCCAACACCAGTGACTGCACTTAGGGGTATGCTGTAGAAAGTATCATCACTGTAGTGAAGCGCACACAGTTCACAGTTATTAACCCTTTGAGTGCCAGAAGGGTAGGCAACACTTTGCAGAGCAATGCAGTGCCTACCCCTCTGGCACTCAAAAGGTTAAGACTTTAATGCCAGTAAATGCCTTATACCTGCTCCACGGCATGCACAGAAAAATGGTGTAAAGTTATGTCATTTCCTCTGTCCCATGTTTAATACAGGTTGTTAAATCATTCCTCCCAAGGGTCCCTCTGTAAGAGGGACAGTCCCTCTTTTAGACCCAAATCCCTCTGTCCCTCTTTCGCACCCTGATGTCCCTCTTTTTAGGAGATCAGATTGCATGGTGTGTATATAAGTGTATCATACTTCTCTACAGCAATAAAACTCACATTATTGTTAGTTTAAACATCTGTATATGAGTTTATAAATTAGTCTGTGTAAATAAAATACTTTGGTCTTGTTATAAGTCATTTATTACATTACACAAGGAGGTGTCAATAGGTCATGAAATAGCCTGAAAATTATCTGTAATTCCCCGCCCACCAGCCACACCCCCAGCAACACCCCCTAAACCACAAGTGTCCCTCTTTGGCAAACTGAAATGTTGGGAGGTATGGTTAAATCAATTATAGAGTAAAGGAATGCCCAAACAATGCCATAGACTGCCTCACTGCCTTCCCTTTGGAGGTATGAAGGGGAGACTTTTTGTCATAAGTAGCTTAATAAATTGGCTTTAGCAGGCATACGGCATATGTGTCACACATTTCTCTGGTCCTTGATAGTGATTACAGCAGAGTGGGATTTTCCATTAGGAAGAGCAGGTAACTGTTTAAAGTACCACATTGTGAGGGGTGCCTTAGCTGTGCTGTCCACACAACAATCTCAGTGTCTCTGCACCAGTTCATAACATTGTTTTATGTCCATAAGCTCCATGAAATATGAATATGAGTTCTGAGTTAAAAACCCATGCTACCTTTTTCACTGGCTGTAAAATAAAGCTTGGGATTTGAAACCATTGAGAATGGGGAAAACAAAATTATATGAAAGAAAAAAAAAACCCTTTGGGTTCCAGAGAGATAGCCAGCACATTTCTTTGTAACACACTAGACACCATTTCTTTCAGTCAAAAAAGTTAAGATAAATACATCTATTTTATTCAGCGATGTATATTCATGTTTCAGCAGGAAAGCAATTAAATTCAGCAGTGTGCAGATAATCACGAGATTTGGGCCTTTTTGAAGTCAATTCATCCAGTTGTTTTATACCATGCGAGTCCTGGAAGATTATGTGATTATAGAAATGCAATCCTAGCAAATACGGTCATTTCCTTACAATCAATCAAGCTGCAGCTATCTCTGTCTTTACCTGAAGGAAGCATTTATTAATTTTGTGATTCCTTATGTTTGCTACACAAAACAGATAAAAAAACCATCTGGACTCTTTGATGCTTAGTCATCTAATTGGCATTCAAAGACAACTGTTGCATTTGAAGACATTTAGAAATCAAATCTGAATACACATTAGCTCCACTTCCTGATGCCACATAGGTAGGGCTCCCATAAGTTCCTGTTTTCCCAGGGCGTTCCCATTTTTGGGGTGTTTGCCTCAACGTGTCAGATAAAGCTGACCAGGACTATTAAAGAACAACCAACACTTAACAGAGAAACATATATTTCTCTTTCGCCCAGTGTGGAACACAGGAACCATGGGGTAAAGTTCCCACCTCTAAAGGGAAGGGCATTTCAAAAAGGGCAGGGCCTTTGAGGAGGAAACTCCATTCTTTCCCTCCAGCTTTTTCCTCACCCCTCAGTGTCAAGTGACTTGGCCTCAGGAAAGGGCAAACTGGCATTTTCTCTTAGTTTTTAGTCTTCTACTTAGATATGGGGCTGTATAACACCCCATTACGCAGGCTTCCATTAACTGGCTTCACTGGAGTTGGATTGCCCAGCTCACAGGTATATTACAGGACCATTTCCCTGTGGAGGCTGACTTCATTACAGTCTTTTTCTCATTATTGAACTTCTCTAAGGTGCTGTATTGCTATAATTATAGTCTGAGGACAGAAGACTGGTAGGTTAACCCTATGAGTGATGCGGCTCTTATTGCTATATCCCTGTTCTTACTTGGCACCCACTATATACTGTTGTTATTGTCTATCTAGCACTCAATCCTTCATATTTCTCATATTTACTATGCTTGCAAAGGTGGCTATCTTCAGTATAGGTTTCTTGACACTTTCTGCAGTGTATGCTACATCATTCTCTATAGGCTTCCTCTTCTCTTCTTTACAGTTAGACTTATTCAATGACTATTGTCTGTTAATTCACAGTATATTTATAATTTTTTTTAGTTTTTTTCTATTCCCATTTAGTTTTTTCGGTTTTGGAACATGGCACCTTCAAAAAGAGAGCCTGTGGTGGCCATCTTTGTTGGCTTATTTTACAGGACATATCTGTGCACTCGTTTCACCTACATGGGTTAGAGCAGGTTCAAAATAAATCACTGGTCATGCTCTACCACATGGTCAGTATGAGGACAGTGTTCATACCACCAAATTTTGCAGGTTTAAAATGGCTGGCGAGAGACCATTTGCTTTGTTTATGCAATAGAAAGTTACAATACCCACAATACCCTTTTCCCCAGGCTCTCTTCTCAGGACACAAACATAGAATTTGACGGGAGAGAAGTACCGTTCGGCCCATCTAGTCTGCCTATTTTACTACTGTAAAAACCTCAAACCTTGTTTGGTCCTTGGTCTTGGTCTCTTTGGTCTTGTCTTATATTCAGGGTAGCCTTATCCTATCCCATGCATGCTTAAATTCTGTCACTGTATTAACTTCTACCACTTCTGCTGGTAGGCTATTCCACTTATCTACTACCCTCTAAGTGAAGTAAAACTTTCTTACATTACATCTAAACCTGTGTCCCTCTAGTTTTAGACTATGGCCTCTTGTCCTAGCAATTTTACTCCTTTTAAATGTACTTCCATCCTGCACTTTGTTGAATCCCTTCATGTATTTGAATGTGTCTATCATATCCCCTCTTTCTCTTCTCTCCTCCAGGCTATACATGTTCAGATCCTTTAGTCTATCCTGTTATTTCTTTTCCTGTAAACCAGTCACCCTTTTAGTAGCCCTTCTCTGAATTTTCTCTAGAGTGTCTATATCCTTCTGGAGATGAGGTTTCCAGTACTGTACACAATGCTCTAGGTGAGGTCTAACTAGAGATCTGTACAGTGGCATGACCACTTCCCTTTTTCTGCTACTAATGCCCCTAACCATACAACCCAGTACCCTGCTTGCATTCTCCACCACTTTATTACATTGCCTGCCTACCTTTAAATTCAAACGTATCACAACTTGAGGCAGTATTACAGGATTATTTCTATAGCTAAAAACAAACTGTTCTTAACCCCTTAAGGACCAGCAGTCCCAGGGTGTGTGGTCCTTTAAGGACCAGATAGGAAAGTTTGCCGTCCCATGTGACTGATCACTTGTGCCGGCACGCTGAACGGGGGACTGAAAGAGATCGCTCCGATCTTGGAGCGATCAACTTCAGTCCCCGGTGTTACTCACCGAGTAAAAGTACGTATCACAGTGCCTGTGATTCTTGTCACTCTTTCCTGTGGTTCGCTCTGATTTGCTGAGTCAGTTTGGCCCGCCCCTGGTGACCTTCTTATGCCTGGCCCAGACACCTGTCAGATGCCCTTTCGTGGTGTTTCTGAGCCAGTTATACTGTTGCTGTGTTCCTGTGTTCTGGATTTCTGTGTACCGAATCGGCTTGTCCTGACTATTCTCCAGTGTTCCTGTTTGTGTATGATCTGGCCCAACTGCGTACCACCCTTGGATCCTGACCCGGCTTGGCTGACGTTCCTGTTTGTGTATGACCCGGCTTGTATGACTACCTCCTACGTGCTCCGACCCGGCCCGGCTGACTTCCTGCTCCGAAGATCGACTTCCAGCTTGTTCCAGTGACCCGCGTTCCAGTTGTCGCTGCAGCGACATTATCATCTGCGGTTGCCAGTTTCCGTGTGACTGCCTTGCCTGGTGTTACCCACAATCAGTGCAGTGTATCGCTACCCTTGAAGAGCTGTGTGTGTCTCAGTACGCCTCCCTCATACTGCAGAGCCTTGCTGTTTCGCTGAAGCCTCGAGTAAATGTGCTTATTAACCCTAGCAGTGCTGCCTTGGTCTCACTCTCTCTACCTCCAGTACGAGCCTCGTTCTCGGTGATACTCCTGCTGAGTTGGCCGCTCACCGTCGGCAACTCTATTCTTCCATTGCAGAGTAGTCACGTCTTTTGGGCCGTTTGGGCGCCTAAGGCTCTCTCCTATTGTCGGTTACTGGGCGATATCCGTTATACAGAGTGGTGGCAGTTAAAAGGCTTCAGCGCTAGCAAATCCGGTAACAACGCCCGTGGGGGCTATTGGCGCTAGCACTTCAAACTCCAGTATCCGGTTAAGTCTGAGGAGGCTTAGTAGCTCTTGCATTGCAGGCCAGTTCCTGTTACGCCCGTGGGGGCTATTCTCACTTGCACTAGCAGAAGCAGATCCAGTAGGTACGCCCGAGGGGGCTAGTTGGATTCCTGTTCTGCTTATTACCCGAACACTTTGGAGAGGCAGTCCTGTCTCCAGTACATGGTGAACTTTGTCTACCAGCGCAGCCTTATAACACCCAGGGCGCGCCAAACATCCACATCTGAGACAGACTGTTATCAAGTTCTTAACCCTTTGGGGTTATATCCCATTCTATTGCTTAGTATTTGTACATGTAATATTATTGTGCATTTACACTTGTAACCTATCAGTCTACACTGTTTGTGTATTATTGACCGCCACTATAGGGCGAACATTTGCATTATTTTACTCTAAATAAATTGTGTTTTTATTTCACATACTGGGCTGAGTGTCCTAAAAAAACGTTACAGTACGTGAAGTACCAGGACCGTCACTGGTCCTTAAGTGCCGGACCAGCGTGATGGTCCGGGTACGTCAATGGTCCTTAAGGGGTTAAACACAGTCACAGTGGTACTTGGTACAAAACACAAATGACCTAAAGTGATAGTAATACTGTAGTAAATTATATATATATATATATATATATATATATATATATATATATATATATATATATTAGGCAGTATTTATAAGAAAACGTCAATACAGAGATTTATATTCAAGAGTGCAATTCATTCACACACACACACACACACACACACACACACACACACACACACACACACACACACACACACACACACCCAATATTACCTGAGCAGGATCAGAAAGAGTCAGCCAGAGCAGCTACTGCTCTATACGTTTATTCACTTTCTAGCCCCTCCCTCCTTCTTTCCTATTGACTAAAGGCTATGATCTCAAAAAACCCGCCCTCTTCCTTTTCCTAGCTTGTGCAAAGTCACCACAATACTTCTATTAAAGTTTAGCTCCAAGTCTTCTTTATATTGTTTTTAAAATGTAGCACTATATTTAATTACTTACAGCGTTGTAGTTCAAACTCTATTCAAGCCGAAAGGATCCCCCTCCCGCCTCTTTCCCTGCGTCATGCTGCCTCTCAGTCTGGTCTTCAGTAAGAAAAAGGAAAATCCTGCCCTCGTTTGACAAGGAAGGCAAGCGTTTTCCTTGAATAGCGTTTGAATTACAACACTGTAAGTAATTAAATATAGTGCTACATGTTGAAAAAATATATATAAAGAACTCAGAGCTAAACTTTAATGAAATTATTACTATCCCTTTAAACTGTACAATATCCATCTAACCATTGTAACAAAGTCTAATTGTAACTTGGCCCTGGTCGACTCCTATAAATATCTTGGCGTGTGGCTTGATCCCAGCCTCATTACTCTTCTTCATATTGATAAATTAACATCCAAACTTTATCCTAAAATAGGTGTTCTGTGTCTAAACAAATCCTAAGTCTCCTTCTGGTAGAAAACCTATAGTTCAACAGATATTAATGCCAGTAATAGACTATGGGGGTGCCATGCATGCTACAGCACCACAAATCCATCTTGGTAGAGTTGACACGCTGTATAATCCATTATGTCGCTTTTTCCTCAAATGAAATTACACTACACATAAGTGTGATATATAAGAACTAACACTCAAATCTAGACTTGCAATTTACCTTTCTTGCATAGCTTATAACCATTTATTTGGAAAGCTACTAGACTACTGTAAAAGTACCTCTGCGGTGGCCGCCCAAGCTGACCGCATTACGCATCCAGCGGCTTCAGCCACATCCTGCTTTGGCACTCTGCCACTTGCTCCCCGTTGCGGCTTGGCCGTGTCCTGGCGGCTCAGCCACCTCCTGGATCTATGTACGGCTCCAGCCGCTTCAGCATTCTGCGTTTCGGCATGGCTGGTGGCATCATCTATGGGCGCATGTCCAAGGGCATGGACGTGCGCTCCATTTAAAGGGACAGCACCTGTTGGTTACGCCTCCTCTTCCTGTGACTGCACTATTTATACTGCCTGGACACAGGGCTCAGTCGCCCTTTCGTTGGTGTCCAGTGCAGTTCTATATTTTGGTATTCCGTGCATTACCTGGCTTGTTTGACTACCCGACCTGGTGCTGACCTGTGACTCTTCCGACTATCCGCTCCATATATGACCCTTGGTTTAGTTGGATAACCATTCTGCTGCAGACCTGCAGCTCTGGCTGACTACCCGTTCCGTGTTTGACCCTTGGCTTGTCTGACTTCCGGTTCTGGTGTTGGCCTGGGGCTCTGTCCACTGCGTATCCAGCATACCAACGCTTCAGTGGATATCCTATCTGGTGCAAACCTGTGGCTCTGGCTGACTACCCGCTCCGTGTATGACCTCTGGCTTGTCTGACCACCCATTCTGGCACTGACCTGTGGCACTATCTGACTATCCTCTAGTGTGGCCTTCCGGGAAGTTAGATATCCAATCTGGTGCGGGCTTGTGGCTCTGGCAGACTTACTCCTGGTTGCCTTCCTATTTGGTCTGGCTTCTCCCAGGTGCAGACCTGTGGCATTGCAGACTCTCCTTGCCCCATTGCTGGGACCTATCATAGAGAATCACACGGAAGCAGTATTCTATTTCTGGTAGTTGTCGCTTGCTCCGTTGTGCGCTTCTTTGTCATACTATCGATTGTGATATTTCTGTTTCATGGTTGCTCCCTAATAAAGTTGGTGTTACCTTTTAGTACTTGTCCTGACTTTTCTTGCCTAACCGTGACAACTACATGGTCAGTATGCGCACTCTAGCTCTCCAGACTAACCACTGCAAACAACTCGCAGAGTACCCTTCACTATAAGAAAGAAGCCGGTTAATCTGCCTTCTCCTTCAGAGCTCCGAAAGCCTGGAATAACCTTCCAGAAAAAAATCAGATCTTCTAGCAGTCTAAAAATCCCTAAAAAAAATGTGTTTGTACCTAAAAACAATATATATCTGTGTATATATATTTGTATATATGTTTATGTGTATATATCTATATATATATCTATATATGTATATATATAGTAATAGAAATCAAAGCATCACGCACAGAGCTTCTTAATCATAATGAAAAATGTATTGTTAACGTTTTGGCCACATTATCTGTCCTTCCTTGAGGGGATGGCTAGAATATGTGGCCAAAATGTTGACAATACATTTTCCATTATGATTAAGAAGTCCTGTGCCTGCTGCTTTGAGTTCTATTACTGTACCACTGGGCTACACTGACTTCATCCAGGCTATTGACACCTGAACTGCGAGAGCTTCCAGACCACGTCTGCAATGTATATATATATATATATATATATATATATATATATATATATATATATATATATATATATATATATACACACATACATACTCTAGTATTGAAGGCCCGTGTACATGGGCCAAAGTGCCATCCAGCAGCCT
The DNA here is from genome assembly GCA_037306005.1 of Rhinophrynus dorsalis. Taxonomy (NCBI): domain Eukaryota; kingdom Metazoa; phylum Chordata; class Amphibia; order Anura; family Rhinophrynidae; genus Rhinophrynus; species Rhinophrynus dorsalis. The sequence goes on from CM074722.1 coordinate 45,402,244, forward strand.
CGGCTGCTGCCGCGGAGACAGGCAGTGGGCCGTTCGGAGCACCCCCCCTCTGGTTCAGCCGTGCCTCAGATTGGAGGCCGGCGCGTTAGTCTCTACTGAGAATGACTGCATTGTTCAGGCAGTCTCTACTGTGCATGTGCAGTTACGCACACAGGGAACATTGCATTTTAGCAAATTTTATATACTGATATATATTGATTTTCTATTTGTGTAAATATGTAACTTTTTACTGTAAACTTTCTCCAGAAGATTCTTGAAAATGAAAGAAATCTCAATGTATTCTTTCTGGTAAAACATTTTCTAAATTAATAAAAAGCTTGGAGTCACAGACACAATGCTTACTTCTCTCTGCCTAGAACTCCGTAGGCAAGCAGCTTTGAACCTGGCTTTTAACCCCTTACCGCCCGAGAATGTACAGTTACGTCCCAAGCGGATGTCCCAGGTGGACAGAGGACGTACATGTAAGTTCCGGAAGTCATTTGATAAAATGAAGAAAAAAAGTTTGGCGGGCGTTAGGTGCCAGACGTGTACACGCGCAGCTGGTCACGAAGGGGTTAATCTTATGTGCTGCCTTTTAAATCAACAAAGGAGATCTGGCAAATGCTGAATAGCAAAGGCTGAACTTGATGGAGACTTCTATTATTCACCTTATGAATTATGTAACTAAGAATTAATTAGGTCTACAAATCACGATAAAATGGTACAGGAAGTGTGAGCATGGAGGTGTGATGAAAATGCTCCATACAAATCACTATAAAATGGCACAGGAAGTGTGAGCACGGAGGTGGAATGAAAATGCTCCTCACAAATCACTATAAAATGGCACAGGAAGTGTGAGCACGGAGGTGGAATGAAAATGCTCCTCACAAATCACTATAAAATGGCACAGGAAGTGTGAGCACGGAGGTGGGATGAAAATGCTCCTCACAAATCACTATAAAATGTCACAGGAAGTGTGAGCACGGAGGTGGGATGAAAATGCTCCATACAAATCACTATAAAATGTCACAGGAAGTGTGAGCACTGAGGTGGGATGAAAATGCTCCTCACAAATCACTATAAAATGGCACAGGAAGTGTGAGCATGGAGGTGTGATGAAAATGCTCCATACAAATCATTATAAAATGGCACAGGAAGTGTGAGCACGGAGGTGGAATGAAAATGCTCCTCACAAATCAATATAAAATGGCACAGGAAGTGTGAGCACGGAGGTGGAATGAAAATGCTCCTCACAAATCACTATAAAATGGCACAGGAAGTGTGAGCACGGAGGTGGAATGAAAATGCTCCTCACAAATCACTATAAAATGGCACAGGAAGTGTGAGCACGGAGGTGGGATGAAAATGCTCCATACAAATCACTATAAAATGTCACAGGAAGTGTGAGCACGGAGGTGGGATGAAAATGCTCCATACAAATCACTAACTTTTTTGGGGGAAAATTACATAAAAAATAATTAAGCAAATCCTACATATAGAGCCATATTTATAAAGATGAAAAAGTGGTGCAATTGTGGGGCAAACAACTGCAAATATATATATGAAATTAAAGGAGAACAAACTCCTTCTAATAAAAATCCACCACTTACCTTAATATGTCCTTGTGCATTTGTACAAAAGATAACATCTTCAAATCAGTCTGACATGTCATGTCTATGGAGGTGGACATGACAGTTGCTGGCAGATTTTTTTCACATTAAAACAGTGCATGAAGCTACTTGAAGCTATCATGACACATACAACCCCTCCCCCCTGAATCACTTCCAGATGTTATTTGATTTTTTTAAATACCCCATTGACCACTTCAAATGCTTTGTATTTTGTGCAACTTGCTTGTCTTTTTTATTGCAGAAGAGGGAGAGCGCTGCTGTGAACTAACTTGATTGCATTTTAGAAAAAGTGAGTAATAATATAGATGCGGGAGCGGCGGTTGATGTGATCTGTTTAGGCTTTGCCCAGGCATTTGATACGGTTCCACACACAAGGTTACTGTACAAATTGAATGAAATAGGCTTGGGGCAAACATTTGTGAGTGGATTGGAAATTAGCTGAAAGATAGAATGCAAAGAGTGGTAGTAAATGGGAAGTTCTCCAATTGGATAAACGTGATAAGTGGAGTACCTCAGGGATCTGTTCTGGGTCCACTTATTTTTAATTTGTTTATTAATGACCTCTCAGAGGGCATAGGGAGCCATGTATCAGTGTTTGCCAATGACACAAAATTAAATAAGGTAATAAAGTCTGAACTGGATGTGTCTTCATTACAAGAGGATTTGGACAAATTGAGTAACTGGGCAGGCAAATGTCAAATGAGATTCAATATAGACAAGTGTAAAGTCATGTATTTTGGGTATACTGTGGTGTGTAAATAAGTGTATCACATTGCTCCACAGAATACAGCTCACATTAATGTTTGTTTAAACTTCAGTATATGTGATATAAAATAGTCTGTATAAATAAGCTACTTTTGGTCTTGTTCTAAATAATTTACTCAATTACATAAAGAGCTGTCAATTGCTCATAAAGTATCCTAAATATTCCTGGCAATGCCCCGCCCACCAGCCATGCCCCCCAACCACACCAACTATAATGAAAGTGTTCCTCTTTGGCTATTTGAAAGGTATGTAATATGACACATAGGCTGTTTTGAATGAAGCAAAAAAAATCAAGATGACAAGTCCATTTTAACCCTTTGAGTGCCAGAGGGGGTATGCAATGCATCGCAAAGCTATCTATTTAAACTATGACTTCTGTGTTTTGTTTTACAAACAGGTTAATAGTTTTAGAGGATTTTGGTTTCCTAGTTGGGAATCTCAGCAGAGCTTTGTTCTCTAGCCTTGTCAAATAAAGCTGCTTATTGAATTACTCACATGTCCAGAAAATCATCTCTCTTCACCTATTTAGGCTGCTAGAAACTATCAGTTTTCACAAGGGGGTGGAGTAAATGAATGGGGAGGAATAATAATGCAGATAGAAGCTCCCACGTAGGAGAGGATTCGGAAAGGTTATAGGCCCTCTGTGTATGTTCCCATAGGAGCAGACTTAGTAAAACATAATTGCCATTTAACGCCTTAACGACCGGTGACATGTCAAGGCCTTCTCCGGTAAACTTGCCTAAAGAACCTCTGACAGTCCTGTCATGTCACCTGTTTTGTGCTTAGAGCACTCCTGCGTGAGAGCTGTAAGCACTAGCGGGGTCTGAAATGGACAGCGCCAAGACCGGAGCAGTCGGTCTTAGGCCTCCATTCAGCAGGCTGGTAAACATTACCAGTCACATGTACTGACGCGCCAACAAACATGTGCAACAGCCCTCTGGACTATATAACGGGTATATATAACATATATAACACATTGTAGTGTTAATACAAGGTGGGGACAGTGGATAGGGACCAGGGCTCTAATTTTCCCATAAGCCATTATTTTTGCAGAAGGGTGTGTATGACAAGAAAATATAAGAGGCTGCAGTTGTCCTAACAGCAGGAGTCTAGGGATGGAGAATTATTCCTAACCCTCTCATGCTCCTTAACTGAAATGCTTAAAGCCTGTAAGCCTGCATCCCACATGGTCTGCTCTTTAATCCCTCAATGGGGAGGCTGTCCGGTAACACTGCCAGAGGCTGACTTCATTCAATTAGGCGCCTGTTTATCCGATAGGCAGCCAGCCTAAGCTCTGTGCACATGATATGAGGTGCAAGTCAGAGCTATCCATCTGATACAGAGTGAGAGTGAGGCTTTCCAGCAAGCATCAAGCTGAGGAGGTCTGACAAGGAGTCAAGCAAATAGGCTGTGTGATGGAGAAAGGTGAGAGAGAGAGCAGTAGAACTATGTCTATACGTAGGTCTGTAATTGAATAATGGCAACCATGTAGGAAAAGCAGCCACAAAAAAAGTACAGTGCAAAAAAAATGACACAGCTTGTTTACCCTTTGAGTACCAGAATGTGTGAAATGTATTTTGGGGCAATCTGTTACATACCCCTATGGTATTCAAAGATGTAAACTGAATGGGCATGTTTATAATAATAATAACACTATTCATTTTATGCAGTACTGCTCACTGATTCTGTTGCTATGATAGAGAGGATGTACCAAGTGCAAGCACAAAGCATTCTAAGTTCCAGATTCTGCACAATGAAGTTCATAAGCACAGGAGAAGCTGCTAAACGATTGGTCCTCAGGATGCACTGCTCGTACATTTAGTATATCCATCTCATGTTGGCTTATAAGGGACATCAGGGTGGAGCCAGAAGGTTCTGAAATATGTTAGACTGCAGGACACCGAGGGCTAATCAGGGTAACATCCAAGGTAGTAAAGTAAGCATAGTTGTTGCCTCCCATACGGAAAACTTCTTCTTGAGAAATATATGTTTAAGTGGTCTAATTGCTGGAAAGACCTTGAAGGAAAGGCAATACTTTTATACACACTCTCTCTGCCTCTGTAAAGTGTTGACTTCTTACCTTGAGATCTGCCTCTATTGTCCATCTTCATATGTGTCTGCCCTAATACGAATTTCCACAGAGCCACTCATTAATACACGTTAACTTGACCCCAAACTCCAGTAGTAGAGGATGGATGTCTAGTCAAGTCTCTGGTGAGCTATTCATTACAAGACCTGATCAAATGACCAGGGGACACTCCTTGTGATTAGAGGAAAGGAGGTTTAGACGTCAGCAGGGAAAGGGTTTCTTTTACAGTAAGGTCTGTTAAATTATGGAATTCCTTGCATAAGGCTATGGTTATGGCAGATACAATGGATACATTTAAGGGAAAATTAGATACATTTCTTTCAAAACAGAACATACAGGGTTATACTGTATATTAGTAGGCAAATCATGAAGGTCTGACAAAGACCAACTAATTTGGTAGCAGGAAAGCAAAATAATTCTCATCTCTCTGTGTTATGAGGCAAGGGTTGAATTTGATGGACTTTTTTCACCTAATTTACTATGTTACTATGTAAGGGTACTCAAGCCTGTAACTCCTTGTGTACCATAGGGTGTGTGTGACACAGTAAAACTAGGAGGATGGAATTGGGAGTGTGGGGAAGTAAAAGGGACAATAAAATTGAAAAAGAAAAAATATTCAGATATCATTTACTCCTAGCCAGCGCTTGTTAAAATGTTCTGTGGTTAAGAGCCCAAATCTCCTTAATAAATCTCCTCCTCCTGCACTTGTATAAGCTGCTATGATTGATCATGCATCAGATTTCATTATTAACCCTTTGTGTGCCACAGTGGTGCCCAACACATTGCTCTCTTTGACACTCAAGGGTTTAACACATGAGATGCTACCAAAGTTTCCAGCACATTTCTTCACAATGAGCTTGAGAAGTCTCCAATATCCCACTCCACCTCTCCAATACAAACTAAAACCTCCATTCCACTTGTACCAACTCACTGACTGTTCCTTACTACAAGAAAGAAGCCAGTTAATGTACCTTCTCCTTGAGAATTCCGAAAACCTGGAATAACCTCCCCCCAAAAAAAAAAAAATCAGATCTTCTCGCAGTCTAAAATCCCTAAAAATAAATGTTCTATGTATTTAAAAACAGCATATAACTGTATATAAAATGCCATTTTTATTTATCTATATATGTAATGATTGTTTCTCTGCTTGTGTAAATATATGTTTCTATAGTAAAAGTTCTGCAGGATATTAATGAAAATGAGAGAAATATCAATGTAATCATCCTGGTAAAACATCCTATATAAGACTTCCCCCATTCGGGCAGTCTCCACTGTGCATGATTGCATCACGTGAGTGAGGCGACGCAAGACTGCATCGCGTAGAGCAGTGAGGTAGCGGCCTCTTAACTCGTTGAGTGCCAGAGGGGGTATGCAACGCATTTCAAAGCAATGTGTTGCGTACCCGTTTGGCACTCAAAGGGTTAACATTACCCGGACCTTGGCCCATGTACACTGGCTTTTACATTAATTTTCTTAATAAAAAAATAAATCTGCATCAGTATCTATCAGACTGTGTTCCATGAAACTCCAGAGATCCCTGAAGAAGGACAAGGGTTCAGTAGAAGAGAGGTAAGCAATGGCAGACAGGGGAACAAGACTAGGGTGACCACATTTCAGTTTTGGCATTCAGGGACACAGGAGAGAAGAGCACACCACAGAGTTCTAACCACTGAAGGGAGAATTGCCCATTGACTGCTGTGATAGAAAGACTTAGTTCTCTGTAGTGTTTACAGTTCTGTCTGGAAGTCATTTTCCTGTAGCCCAGCAAAGACATCACTTCCTGTCACAGTAGGCAATGAGCAGTTCTCCTTCTAGTGTTCTAGTCTCTGTGCACTGGAATCTTCATTCTGAGACTTTGTATTGTCCCAGAAGGCGGCTGCCTGGGACTAGGGACACAAAATTAAATTCTGGGACTGTCCCGGGCAATCCAGGACACGTGGACACCCTAAACAAGACTGTTGCAGCAGACAGCGAGGCATATGCACTAAGAGAGTGGAGTAATTCTGGGACAAATCAATTGTAGCCTACGGGACAAACAGAAATTCCTATACATTCAAACTGGGCTTTTAACCCCTTGAATGCTGAAGAGGTGTTCAATGCATCGCTTCGCAATGTGTTTGTGACCTCTCTAGCATTCATTGTATTAACCCTTTGAGCGTCAGAGAGGTACGCAACTCATTGCAAAGCAATGCGTTGCGTACCTCTCTGGTACTCAAAGGGTTAAAAGTTCCATTCAACCCCTTTGAGTGCCAAAAGGGTATCCAACAAACTGCAAAGTAATGCGTGGATACCCCTTTGGCCCTCAAAGGGTTAATTCAGTTAGAAATGTATTAACTTTTTTTGTTCCTGAAGGTGCGGTTAGATTTCTACAGAAGTGTACCACTTTTTTGTGTATCATCCTCAGTGTATATGTGATCACGTGACTTCTACTGGACATGTACAAGATTGTGGTAATGGATACAAAACATTTTAGCCTAATGATTTAGTCCTAATGCTAACTGTAGTACCAACCAGCAGTCCAATCCATTGGCTAATGATTCAGTTTTAACCTCTTTTATGTTAGAGATGTCTCCAGTGTTTTGTGAAGCAAAGCGTTAAGAGACCTATCTAGCATCTAGGGGTTAACCCCTTAAGGACTGTGCAGTCTGGGTTGGGGCGCTTTAGAGGACCACAGCACTTTTTTTTTTCCGGAAGTGTTTAGAGTTCACAGTGTGGCATGCACCTACACTGCGAACGCAAACTTCCATAATGTGCCAGGACCATCATCGGTTCTTAAAGGGAAGCTATCACCACAAATAAATTCCCCCCCAATAATTACTCATATAGTGATAAGCTTAGAACTAGTAGTATTATCCATCATAAGTACCACATTATTAATAAATCCTACTTAATCTGAGACTGACGGGCAGGCTTCTTGCTTTAGAGGGATCTCTGTGTCTGTGCCGTCAGTCCCTTCCTGTTAACTTAAGGTACAATGCAGCTCCTCCTAGAGGAGACCGGGATGGACAGCGCAGGCGCTCGCATGTCTCTAAGCCAAGATGTCTGTGCTGATGCCTGCCCGTCAGTCTGAGGTAAGTAGGATTTCTGAATAACAATGTACTTATGCTGAATAATAGCACTATTTGTAAGCCTATCGCTATATGGTTAATTATTGGGTGCTATTTCCACTTTAATGCCTGGATAGCCGTGACGGTTCTGGCACACCATCGGTTGTTAAGGGGTTAAACCATTTGGGTTCCACCAAAATTTTGTGTGAAAGTAAAGGGTTCCACCACCACAAAGAGTCTGAGAACCAATGATTAAAAAAACACTGCTAAAATCTAAAGCAATTATTCTAAATCCAAATCAGATAGATGGTCAGAATAGAACTCTCCTTTTTCATTTCACATTGGTTCATTTACCACAATCATGACATACATTGGACTGCTTATTACGGAAATATATGGACTAACACTGGTCAAAAACTCATGCATAGCTGCCTATACATCCAGAATTTAGGGCTTGTGCACAAAAGGAAATATTTCTTAAAGTGGTTGTATCACATTATAAAAATGTGTTAATAAAAGTAATAATAGGAATGCTATTTTTTTTTTTTAATTTAACCCTTTGAGTGCCAGAGGGGTACGGAACGCTAACCCCTCTGGCGCTCAAAGGGTTAAATACTTAAAAAGATATTATATCTTCTGTGCTGTGCACTTCCACATAATGTGCATAGCACAGATCATCTTCATGCCCTATTTCTCCTCCCACCTCCCTCCCAGCTGCCCCAGAGAGCTTGTCGTGCTTCCCTTCGGTGTGCTGTGAATGGCTTCTAGCATTACAGCAAGCTCCGGTTAGCATTATACTGAGGTTGCACCATTCACAGCACACCGTAGGGAAGCGTGTATGCACGCGCTCCCTTGGGCAGCTGGGAGGGAGGTGGGAGGAGAAATAGGAAGTGCAGAAACGCTTTGCCAAAGAATCTGTTATCCCTTAACCTTTTGAGTACCAGAGGGTTAAACCCATGGAGATTTATATTTATATCCTGTTTGTTTCCTAAGGTGTCCCTGGATTGCCCCATAATTGCATTATTTTTTTTAGTACACCAAAATCACTGTCACTTTAATCTTTGAACTTTAGCCCTGTCTGTATTTATTATTCTTTATGTCTCATTGGCCAGTGAAGCATGACAGCCCAGGCTATCATTAATTTAATATAGCGACGGTTGTTAGTTCTGTGTAGTACTGCACTCCATCTATTCTGTATCTCAGAGGACATGACCTCAGCTGAATGACAGAGGCCGTTCAATATAACAGATAACAATGTTTTCCGGTTTGTACCTACATAAGAACAGAGGAGTAATTACTATAACCTGAATGGACACTGCCACCCCTACTACACCTCTTTCAACCCACTATCTCAACATTAAGGCATAGATCATGGGTGACTGTTGCAGCAGTTTTGTTTCAAGATGTTGCAGCAACACAAAATGGGAGATGCACTAAAGCGTGATAAGGAGGTGATAAAGCGAGATGACTTCTCCAGTGATATAACTTCTCCAGTTCCTCCAGTCCAGTGTTTCTCAGCTCCTGTCCTCAGGACCCACTAACAGGCCAGAACTTAGGGATTTCTCTGCTAGAGCACAGGTGTGGTGATCAGAGGCTCATTCACATTGATTAACTCACCTGTGCTCTAACAAGGAAATCATCAAATCCTGGCCTGTTATTGGGTCCTGAGGACAGGAGTTGAGAAACACTGCCTTAGTCTATGGAGTCAATGCACTAAAATCTCCAAAGTTGAAGACGTCTTAGTGCATAGGCTCCATAGAATAACAGGAACTGGAGAAGTGATATCACTGGAGAAGTCATCACCTCTTTATCACCTCTTTATCACTCCTTAGTGCATCTGCCCCAGGTCACCTTTTAAAATCATTTTAATTAAGTCATCAATGGGAATTACTCGACAGAAACAGCTGTATCATAAACCTAAGGGTGGTATTCAATGTACGGTAAGGTATACATTTATATTATAGATGCTCTTAGGCAAAGATACAATACACTCTCCCTAGACATGCCCAGGACGACACCAACATCCTATCTATGACTTTCCTCTCATCCACATTACATCAACTTACTCAAAGTATAACTCATCCTCATTATAGCCCCTTCTCATCCATAGTATAGTCCCCATCCATACTATATTGCCTCTCCCTCATACTTAGTACATCCTCCATAAAACACATTAGAGTTACACTATCAGTAGCGTAACCCTCCCTCTACAATACAGTCCCCAACGCCTATTGGCCTTGTTTAGGAGAAAGCACTAGTGGCATTGTGTCTGTTAGATGGGAGTGAAACTGTATAAGAAAACAGAAGAAACCCTGCAAAACTAAGCACACCATCTGTACTCCACCTGTATCTGTTTACAAGTCTAAAACAGAAAAAAAAGGGGTTAATGGGAAAAATAAAACTTAACATTTATTGGGTTTAAAATAAAATTAACCCTAGAACTAATGGGTTAACCGTAAGCGCTAAAACATAAACTATATATATCAAATTAAGGATGAAATCACGTTTTCGGGGTATTCCCTAAATGCACATATATTCCGATGCTTATCGGGTTAAATTGATTGTTCTTATTTAGCTTGATTATGCACATGTACCATGATCTTAATATATATCATAATCAAGAAGAAACAGTAGCATTCTTATCTCTTCTACTCAGCTGGATCGTTGTTGAGTACTATGCACTAATACAATCACCTAAATTTCATGCTTTATTTACAACTATAGTTATCCTTTTGTCCAAAAGAATAATCGAGTAGCTTACACATACATACAAGGCCGGATTTGCCATAAGGCAGAGTAGGCATCTGCCTACAGGCGCACCCCACAGAGGGGCGCCTACCATTGGAATCAATATTTTTTTTTTTTAATTTATTTATTTTATTTATTTATTTATTTAAAGTGGCGTGCCGCGCCACCCGCCACATGGTAAGCTCTGTGCCTCACAGACCTGTAGCTGCTGAGCTCCCCCGGCTCTTTAGTAATGCAGAGCGCTGGGAGATTACATCATCATGACATCTTCTCCCAGCGCTCTGCATTACTAAAGAGAAGACTACGTGGGAGGTCCAGTAGCTACAGGTCTGTGTAGAAGCACAGATCCTCCTGCTGCTGGACCACCACGGATGGGGGGCAATGTGAGGCTTAATGTGGAGATGATAGGGGCAATGTAAGGGCAATATGGGGATGATGGGGGGCAATTTGGAGCTGATGGGTGGCAATTTGAGGGCAATGTGGTGATGATGGGGGCAATGTGAGGGCAATATGGAGATGGGGGGTAATGTGCAGATGGCCAATGGGGGAGCGCTTCAGATGTTGAGATGATGGGGGCAATGTGAGGGCAATATGGAGCTGATTGGGGTAATGTGTAGCTGATGGGGGTAATGTTGTGCTGATGGAGCAATGTGGAGCTCATGGGGGCAATGTAAGGGCAATATGGAGATGGGGGGTAATGTGGAGATGGCGAATGGGAGGGGGCGCTTCAGATCTCTATGCCTATAGGCTCCTGAGATGTAAATCCGGCCCTGCATACACAGAATTTATCGGTCACCAGATTTTACTACCAAACCCAATAGACAGGCTACCTTCATTTATAGTCAATGTCCAGGTGGTTTAATTAAAGTATGCTGTAATACTTATTTTTTGTAGGGTTCAGAGGCAGACGCTGCACAAGGCTATTGCTTTATTCTTTATTGTGCTGTCTAATAACCCCATGGCCATAATATAGTGTGGCTATATTTGGGTTTTGAATAATAAGCAACTAAACTTCAAAGCCGCATGTTATGACCAACATTTTTGCTAGCCAGTGATTAAGTAGTTAACTACATAGAAGATCTTTGTCAAGTGTATTCAGTTAACAGGACTCATTTAAACAGTCTGTTTTGTCTAAAGCAACTGATCTTACTTCCACAATAACACCTTTATGTCCCCCTATACACTTGCTGAGGATTATATAGCCGGTACTTGAGTTAAATGCAAAGACACTAATTCATACAATTATAAATACTACGTGTCTGTCGCATTTCTATGTAATAGCGATACATTAAAGTATCTTTCTGCTATCTACATCATCTGATGACAACATATCTTCATATTTCTATATAGTCTCGATTTAATACTAAAGCACTTTGTTTATACGGTTAGAAATACTGTGTGGCTCTCGGATATTTTTGGGATAGCAATACATTAAAGTATTTCTATGCTATCAACATCACTCCTTGACAACATATCTTAGTATTTCTCTCTAAGCTGATACAAAAGCACTTTATTGGTACAACTGGAAATATTGCATGTCTGTCGGTTATCTTTAGGATAGCAATACATTAAAGTATCCCTATGCTTTCGATACCACTCCTTGACAGCATATCATAGTTTTTTATAGTGTCTGTTTTAACGCAACATATTAAGTCATGATATAGCGCATTGCACAGTTATATTTCATTCACCTTCTGAATACATTTGTCTCTCGAGGACTAACAGTCTGCTCATGTAGGTGCATCAGAATATCTTAGGTGTCTAAATGTGTGCTGATATCTGTACCCTGACTAATTCTTACCAGGGCTAATTCCGGACTGCCAGGAGAATCTGTCTAAGGTATATTGCTAATTGCAGAGAGGCTAACACAGGCTATTGTTCTATCAATATAACAAATATAAGATAGATGGAAAAAAATCTCCTAAACAACTGCGCCTCTTCTCTCAATATACCATCTATCCCCCAAGCATCAATAGATCTTAACAAAATTCAGGAAAATACAAGAGGAAAAAAAATAATATATAAGGAGAGAAATAAATTGTTAAACAATATTATAAAGTCCAAAAAAAAAATTCTATGAACAAGGCATTGGAGTACTTAATGCTGATTCAAAAGAAAAAACCCACTACTCTAATAAAGGAAAAATGGAGAAAACCCAGAAATCCTAAATTTCATCCTATTTCTTATTTGATCTCTATAGTGTGCTGGTACATAGTACATAGTACCTATACACACCTGGATCTTAATCACATTACTATTTAAAAGAACATATAGGCGCTAGACAAGGGTGTCGACCACAAAGTCAGCTCCCTAAGAAAACTGATGCGCGTTTCGCACATTAGCTTGTTCATAGTTGTGTGCATGGCTGTTGACATGGGAGGCCTGCCATTTAGTGTGTAAGCTTAGCCAATAGGTGTACTGGTAAAAGCAAATAACATCAGGTACATGACCAGCACAGGACTTAGTAGCACTAGTCGCCAGAATAATTACCTTATTCAATAGATTTCTGCTCTCTTCCATGGGTGACAGGCAGGACGGAGTGTGGACATCTTGCCATTGTGACGTCAGCACATCTGCGATGTCAGTCCCAGCTGGAGCCAAATGGCTCCTAGCAATGCCTCCTAGACCCAGCTGGGACTGACAGCGCAGGCGCGCGGACCTCACAATGGCAAGATGTCCGCACTCCATTCTGTCTGTCACCCATGGAAGACAGCAGAAATCTATTAAATAAGGTAATTATTCTGGCGACTAGCGCTACTAAGCAGCTAGTCACCAGATGGGGACTTAGAGAAGCTAAAGATTGTGTCGCGTGGTAGTTCCCCTTTAATGAGACTAAAAGCTGTGTAGGTAATATGTTCACTATAAACATTACTTTCAGTTTAAAAGACAACTATCACCAGGATATTAAAGTGGATGTGTCACCTATTTATAACATAGTCTAACTATTTAGGCTACGTATTGAATACTTCTAAAATGTTATTAATTTTTTTTTAAAGTTTTATTTCGTTTAAAGTCTGTCCCCCCAGCTACTTCCGCATAGACTGCTCTGCCTCTGCTCTCCTCCCTCCTCTGATGATGAAGGCTTCTGTCTGTAAGCTGGAGCGGTCTCATTGGCTAGATATCGATCTCTGCCAATGAGAAGCTCCAGTTTACAGGCAGAAGGAGGAGGGAGGGGAGCACAGGCAGAGTGATGGACTGCGGTTACAGAGCAGGTAACCACAGTCTATGCGGAAGTAGCTGGGGGACAGACCTTCTAAGTTAAATTTACAACAAATCAAACTTAAATAAAAAAAAATTAATAATGTTTTAGAAGTATTCAACTATTTAGGCTATGTTATAAATAGGTGACACATCCACTTTAAGAAATAAAAATAGCTCACAGCACTAACTCACCATAATATTTACATATAATAAATGAAACTGGAAAAAGACCAAGTTACTGAAGTACAGATAGCATCAAGGAATGAGAGGGCTCTCCAGACCCCCAAGTATTAGGCCGAAACCTAAAGTGCAAACACAAACAAGTATACTACATCAACAGCAATTCCCCTGTCCAAATTACTACTTACTCTTTCATAAAATGCAAGTAAATTAGTCTGACATGATCTATTCTTCATGAAACCATGCTGATTCCTACTAATGATATTGTTCGTCTTCACATAGTTCTGAATACTGTCAGTTAATAACCCTTCTAGTATCTCACCCACTATGGAAGTCAAGCTCACAGGTCTATAATTTCCTGGTTTGGATCTTGCTCCCTTTTTAAACAATGGAACTACATCAGCTTTCCTCCAATCACAGGGCACTATACCTGACGAAAGTGAATCAATAAATATTTAGTACAATGGTTTTGCTATTACTGAACTAAGTTCCTTAAAGGGATAGTAATACTTCGTGTTATCTTTATTTTATTTTGTAGGCATTAAAAAAACATGAAGAATGATATGTCTTATCTCTCAAACCTTTATGGTTTGAGAGATATTCACAAGCAAAGTTTCCCCTTCTGCCCCTTTTACCTAGTGTAAGCCATCCCTTCTCAGATGTGGAATGCAGTCCATAGACCAGACAGATAATAGCAGGGGACAATCTTCTTCCTATGAGAACAATGAAAGCCCTGCCCCCCTTGACAAGTTTTTCAGCTTTTTCCCTTATCTTAATTGAAGATTGTCCCTCTCTGCAGTCTACCTGGGCACCTCCGTTCTGATCTGGCTGAGCAGTGTTACATCAGTAAAAGGGGCAGGAGGGGGATACTTCGTCATTGAATTACTCTTGAACTACAACTCTGACAGAATTGAAATACCACTCTCCAAAGTCCAAATACTATGATGATTAATTAGAGCTGCTTTGATTATGAAACATTACTATCCCTTTAAGTACCCTTAGGTATATACCGTCAGGTCCAGGCGCTTTAATCACTATAACCCTTTCCAGTCTCTTATGGACCTTGTCCTCATTAAGCCATGTAGATAATGGAGGAAATTCCGTGGTTCTGTCCGTTTACTCATACCCTGTCACGGCTGCCTCCTTTGTATATACTGAAGTAAAGAATGTATTTAGGGTGTCAGCCATAGCTTTATCCTCACTAATAAATTCACCTGTCTCAGTCCTAAAAGGACCAATATCAACCTTAACTTTTTTGTTATTAGAATTGTTTAGGGTTTTTCTTGCTCTCATTTGCAATATTTCTCTCATTTGACTTAACCCTTTGAGTACCACTCGGGGTTAAACACATTAAAATCCTGCTTTTTATTTCTCATTTCCCTGCTAACTACATTATTAAGCCACATTGGGTTCACTTTACTCCTCTTGTGCTTATTCCCCAATTGTATATATTGACATGTATATTTGCCTAAGAGCATTTTAAATACATTCCATGATTCTTGTGCATTTTTATCTTTGAAAGTTACATCCCACTGGTTATCCCTTAATACTTCTTTTAACTTTGTAAAATTAGCCTTTTTAAAATTGAATGTTTTGGTTAAACCCTTGCTATTGGGTTTCTCATAACACACTTCAAAGGATACAATATTGTGGTCATTTCTGCCCAAATGTTCCCTTACTTGTACATTGTTTATCATTTTAGAATTGTTTGAGAGCACTAGATCAAGCAAGGCCTCTTTTCTAGTTGGCTCCTCTACTAGTTGGGACATAAAATGATCATTTATCATACTTAGAAAAATATTTCCCTTTGTTGTGCCAGAAGTCATATTGCTCCAGTCAATTTCAGGATAGTTGAGATCTCCCATTATAATTACCTTTGATGACCTAGAAGCCTTCCTCCAACTCCCCAATATTAGGTGGCTTGTAGCAAATCCCCACTAAAATCTTTTTATTATGTGTGCCCCCAGTGTGTAGTTCATCCCACAAGCTCTCCACCTTTTCATTGGACCCTACATTTATATCTTTCCTTACACTAGGTTTTAAGGCCCCACTTTGCATATAGGCATACCCCTCCTCCCCTTTTATTAACCCTATCTCTCCTAAAAAGTGAATAACCCTCTAGATTGACTGCTAAGTCATATGTATCATCTAACCAGGTTTCAGACAGTCCAATCAGATCATACTGCTCATGTACTGCAATCATTTCTAGTTCCCCCATCTTACCAGCCAGACTGCGAGCATTTTCATGCATACATTTTATCATTTTCCCATTCCTAAAGATTTCATTCTTTGTCAAATGTATTTGTCTCTTATCAGGCTGTAACAATGGCAACTCCCTATTAGATGAACTAGCCCATTCCCCCTCTCCACCTGAATGCCCCTTTTCTAATTTCATTTCCTCAATTATAGTATCTTCCCCAGCCTGTGTTGCAGCTCCCTCCCCCTCTTTCATCTCCAGCCCTCTAACCATCCTATTGCCCAGCACAGTGGCCCCCCTTCCACTAAGGTGCAATCCATCACTACTAGGAACCCAAACCCCTCCTGCTTACAACAGGATAATATTAATTGGACTCGCCTAATTTGTGGTGCTTTAGGGTGGCGGGCAACCCTTTGAGTGCCAAAAGGGTATCGCTTCACAATGTATTGGATAGCCCTCTGGCAATCAAAGGTATATATCTGGTCAAAATATGGGTATCCTTTTGAAACATCGCGCTCTGCATCGCGAGTCTTAAAATATCGTCAATGCTAATGGCGCATTCACAATGTCGCATGTTAAACAGTCGCAAATTTAACATGTTGCATGTCTTAAAATGTCAGAATGTTAGAATATATAGCTATAACTTTTATCGGGTGTCACTAGGATGCTATTGCTTGTTGGGCCAAGGATCTGTTCTTTGATGGGGTCTCTTACCTTGCTCCCTTGGTGTATATTTGCACCTTTAACATTTGTGGTGACCCCAGGATATCAGATGTTTCATTCTGAGCCATGAATCTGTATACTTACTTTAATACAGGCGATTCTGAGCTGATTCTGTATGTAGACTTTCTTCTATCCTTTACTCACACTGCTGTAATCTGGGGTCTATGTCTAGGTACTAGCTAGTTTTGCATGTATGTTACTCATCTTATGATCTAGCAAATACGTTACTGAAATTTTACAGCATCTTCTCCAGTTGCTTTATCTGATGTAAGTTTTATGTTACGTTATATAATATTATGCATTGTGTACATGTTAGATATTACAGTGATTTTCACATGCTTCTACTTTGTATGTGTCTTATGATTTTCGAATAAAGCTTTTCAAAAAAATAAAAATAAAATAAAAATAAAATGTCGCATTTGACATGTCGCAGGGCTTACGGGCGCAAGAAAGGTGCATTAACAGTGCACAATACAAAAAAGGAGAATGCATAGAGGGCTCAATAATGACAGAGTGAGGATACAGTAGTGATGCATAGAGGGCTCAATAATCACGCATTGAGGACGCTGTAGTGACGCATAGAGGGCTCAATAATTATGCATTGCGTCAAAACTTTTACTGTGTTTTGAGTTGTTTTGGGTTGGTTTTAGTGTGTTTTGGGTTGGTTTTGGGTTGCGTTTTGTGGGTTTTCGGTGGTTTTGGGTTGGTCTTACTGTGTTTTGGGTTGGTTTTAGTGTGTTTTTGGGTTGGTTTTTGGTTGTTTTTTGTGTGTTTAGGGTTGGTTTTTGTGCTTTTTTGGGTTGGTTTTAGTGGGTTTTTCGTTGCTTTTGGGTTGGTTTTAGTGGTTTTTGGGTTGGTTTTTGTGGATTTTGGGTTGGTGTGTTTTTGGATGGTTTTGGGTTGGTATTTGGTTGGTTTTTGTGGGTTTTGGTTTGGTTATAGTGGGTTTTGGGTTGGTCTTCGTGTGTTTTGGGGTTGGTTTTGGGTTGTTTTTTGTGTGTTTTGGGTTGTGTCCTTAATCCGCCCTTACTGTATCCTAATGTGTCCTTATTGCGCCCTTATTGCACCTTGCGCCCTTATTGCGCCCTTATTGTATCCTTAACTTCAACATGTGATCGACATTTTGATGCAGGCAACACATAGAATGCGACATGTTGTGCTGGCGACATGTTGAATTTGCGACTGTTTAAATTGTGAATTGCTGAATGCGACATTCGCATTGACTCAACCAAACAAATGCGACATTTTAAGAAGAGAGGTACGGAGTGCGACATTTCAAAAGTAAACCAAAATATACACCTAAAACCCCAGCTTGGAACAAATTAATTCATATGTGGCTTCCAGTTAACCATTTGAGTGTCATTGGAGTATCAAATGCATTGAAAGGCAATACATTGTATGCCTCTATATGAAGTAGCGCCAGGTTGGCTTCTGTTTGTATGTTGGTGGGTTTATGGGTTTTTTTTTTTAAATTTGGGAATTGTTGGGGGTCCTCTATTTCCTCACTACACTTGCCCCCCCCCCCCCGGCATATTATGACCCCCCCAGAACCATAATCCCTGGGGACAATGGGAAATGTAACTCTGAACAGATGGAGGGCTTCAGGTTGCCCAACAATGATCTGTATAATGTGGAACTTTAAGGGTTAATTTATTAAGATCTCAGGGTCAGTTAATTTTGAGAATTCTTAGGTATCGATTTCAATTTCAGTTTAGTGGAGAATCATATTTGAACATATCCCCTCCTATATATATATATGTAGATTTTCTGGGTGCTTTGGCAGATATGGGGTTAACCTCATAGTTTACAGTTACCACAACGTTTTGAAAACCCCCATAGAAAGGTAAAATAGGATTGTCAGTGACAGCTGTGGAATTCCATAAGAACCCGCACTGAGGCGCACTGATCATTGGGTGAAGCAGTGTGGCGTTCACAAGTGTCACATATTCTGTTAGTTTATCACTCACATTACATTCTACTGACGGATCAAACACATGAAGAATTATCCACAAAACGAGAGTCTTTAGTTGTTGCCAAATTCCTTCTTCAGAGCAGAAATTGCTTTCCAGAATAAAGTGGTTCTTTTTTTTCTACTTCCTGGCTTTAACCCGTTGAATGCTAGAGGATGCATTGCGAACCATTCTGGCATTCAAAGGTTTAATAAGTAGCTGAGCACAAAGTAGGCAGCTCCGGCCTCTCTGAACGTATCCCTTCTCTCTGGCACGGTCTGGTTTGGAGGTGTAACCCTCTGCTCTATTACGTTGAGGCCAAATTACTGGAGGTACTGGGAGCTAGTGAGACACACACACAAACACACACACGGAGACCAGACAGCCTGGGCACGGAGGCTTTCTCTTCATTCACTGTCTGCCCCGGGGATTACTATCGATATACAGACAGCTGAATGCACCGGTGAAGGGCAATAGTACCGTGTGTTTTCTGGAGCAAGAGAAACTGCATTTGGGAAGCTGGACGCATGACAAAGAACAGCAGATGGTAAGGCTGATTTGTCATCTGTATCACGTCTTTCACTGAATAGTTAACCCCGTGTTGACCAGTGGGGTGCGCAATACCCTTCACAGCTGTCTGGTCCTCAGTGGGTTAACCCTCTGAGCGCCAGAGTGGTATGCAACGCGTTTCAATGCGTTGCGTACCCCCCCGCACTCAAAGGGTTAAAGGGCCGTGGGCAGACTGGCATCAGACAGGCTTGTGGCACGCGTCCCTTATGGAAAGGGGTGGACTACTATCAGATGTTGTTGGACTACAACTACCATCGCCTTCAGCCAACTGGCGGCTGAGGATGATGGAACTTGTAGTCCACCAATAGGTGGTGCAAAGCCACCGTGGTTCCGCACACCTGGTCTAGGTAGACGCAGCAGTAATAACATCTGAATGCAGAATCACACAAATAACCCTTTGAGTGCCAGAGTGGTATCCAACGCACCTCTGCCATTCAAAGGAGCTGAATGTTAGGTACTGTCATTGTGAGATAATTTTATTTTGAAACCGCTTTATGGAAATCTTGGATTTAACAGTGTACTAACTGACTATGGATGATAGACCCAAGAACAACTGGAGAGGCACAGGATAAAGATGTGAAGAATGGATGTGAGCAACCTGTGGCTCCTCTGCTGTTAGGTGACAATAAATCACATTAGAGTCGGATTAGGGTGGTGGGAGCTGTTATGAAAAACAGCAGAGGAGATACAGGACAAACAGATCGTGAAAAGGTGGGCATGGGACACATGTGGCTCTCCAGAATTTGTGGGACTGCACACCCACCATAGCCGGCTAAGGATGATACTCCAATAAAAGAACAAAGAACAAAATAGATTGTTGAAAGAGTATGGATGGAGGCAAACTGTGGCTCTCCAGCTGGTGTGGTACTGCAACTCATAGCCTGCTGAGGATGGCGGGACCTGTAGTCCAAAAACAGCTGGAGAGACACAAGACAAAGACTGAGAAACAGAGTGGATGTAAGAAGTATGTGGCTTCCCAGCTGCTATGAGACTACAACTCACACCATAACCTGCTGAGGATGATGGGAGCTATAGTACAAAAAAACAGCTGGAAAGGCTCAGGACAAAGATTGAGAGAGTGTCAGTGAGCAGGTTGTGTCTTTCCAGCTGTTGTGGGACCACTACTTCCTTGTAGTCATCAAAGGCCAGATAAGGATGATGGGAGTTGTAGTCCCACAACACCTGGTGGTGAGCCACAGGCCAGAGAGATTGATTTCCCTTTGCTGTTGATGGACTACAACTCCCATCAAGCTGCTAGAGAGCCACAGGAGGCGGAAGCTGAGAATCAGTAATAGAAGGAGATGTAGGGGACAGCGAGGCTCTTGTACTAAATAAAGTGGTGCAAGTTTAGGGCTAACCAGCTGCACCTCAGGGAACAAATCCACATTTCCACTGAATTAACCCTTTGAGTGACAGAGAGTTCAGCAACGCATTACAATGCAATGAATTGTCTGTCTCTGTGGCACTCAAAGGGTTAAATGGGGTGTTTAAACCTTGGGATGTTAGAGATGTCTCGAATGCATTGTAAAGCATCACAGTGGGGACCTCTCTATCAGTTAACCCTGTGAGTGCCAGAGGGGTACGTAATGCATTGCTCGGCAATGCGTTGCATACCCCTCTGTCACTCAAAGGGTTAAAAGCCTCATTTAGGTCGGTGGGAATATTGTGAATTATTATGTATTCCCATAACTGCACCACTTTACTTAGTACATGAGCCTCAATAAGAGAGAGGATTTGGACAATAACATGCGGCTTCCCAGCCTGGACCAACAACCGCTGCAGTCACAAGCTACTCACCCCTCTACTAGTAGTATACTGTCCATGGGTGCCCTAGCATTTTCCTCCTAATTGGGTATTAACCCTTTCAGTACCAGTGCAGTAAGTCTCTGGCACTCAGAGATACGATTTATTTATCTATTTTTTTATGTTTGTATTTGAATTTGTTTTATCAGGAAGAATATATTGTGATTTTCTTTTATTTTTAGTCATGTCCTGGAACACTTTTACAACACAAGTTACACATTTATTCACAATTACAAACAAGAACAGTAACACTTTATTTATTTATTTAGAAAATGTTTTACCAGGAAGAATACATTGAGATTTATCTCGTTTTCAAGTTAAATACAGTTACATGCTGTCTTTACATACAAATATAGTCAAGTTGATACCTTTATTGGTTAACTAAGCAGATTTAGGATGCAAGCTTTCAAGACCTCTTAAGTCTATTCCTAAGGTATGTTGAAGCATGGAAGAGACCTAAGAAGTCTTGAAAGCTTACATCCTAAATCTGCTTAGTTAGTCAGTAAAGGTATCAACGTGACAATATTTTCCTCCTATATTTCTACGGCTAACACGGTGCCAACTCTCATCTGTTTACATACAGAGAAGCAGTTCGTTTCATGTTAGGATGTTTATGTTTGTGATGTGTGTCCATAAAGGGGCGATGTTTCATAGCGTGACCTGAGAGTCTCGCGCTTTAATGCAGTGCGAGAGTCTCAGGTCGCCATTTTTAACAATGCAACATGCTTAATGCGACCATTTAAAAGGACACCAAGGCGACAGACAATGGAGGAAGCATAGGCTGGGGTTACAGTCAGGGGCAGATTGTAGGGGAATACCAGCCCGGGCATTTTTTTTTATATTAAATCAGCCCGCTAGCTGCACCAATGTCCCTATCGACGCCCCCTTGTGGTCCCTGTGCGGCATGGGAGAGCAGGCGCCAGGATATTATGTCATATCCTGGCGCTCTGCATTAACCCTTTGAGTGCCAGAGGAGTATGAAATGCATTTTTGTACCTCTCTGGCACTCAAAGGGTTAACAAGGAACGCGAAGGCTGTCACAGAGAGCGCCTGTGGCAACACAGACCTCTCCTTCAAAGTATCGTGGGACGGTGAGGTGAGATCCTCTGATCTCCCCCACCGGCCCATGATCTAGCAGCCCACCCGGGGATGCCCGATCCCCTGATAGGACAATCCGCCCGTGGTTACAGTAAGTACTCATCTACGGCTGGATTCTATTGCAGGTGGTAAATGTTAACATACACTTTTTCAGATATTTTCCTGTTGAAGTCTATGGGGAAACCTGAAGATAAAAGCAGTGATAAAATTAACACATGCAATAGAATCCAGCCCCTATTCATCTAATACTACACAACAGAGAGCTTAGGAATGGCTAATACTGTGTGTTCTGCAATGGAATTGCCTGTTCTGCAGAGCTTACAAGTTAACCACTTGTATACTAGAGGAGTGCTTCTATAGCCCCCTTAACCAGGGTGCTATGGCACTTTGGTGTACCAGCTCAGGGTGGCACACTTTTTCCATGAAGATTTTTCTAAAGATGTTAAAAAGTTGAGTTTTTGATGTATATTTATGAAAATTATTATGCACAATATCCTCTTTGTTTTGTATTCTGACTGTGAGACAAAACAATACATTATTGTTCACTAAGGAAACCTATAGCATGTTAGGTGTGCCCTGAAAATTGCAGATTGCAAGTTAGAGGTACATTGTACTAGAGAATTCTCCAACACACTGCTTCACAATGCACTGAGGACATATCTAGCTGCCAAGGAGCGAAGTATTAGTAGTTTGGCCTAAAGGAAATGAATTAGCAGGAGGAAGGCACCAAGCTGTGAGAGCCTGCATGACAGTGTTTGTTTTTATACCTAAGGCAGGATGGGCAACATGTGGCTCCCCAGCTGCCGGTAACATTTTAAACTTCTGAGCAAAAAAAAAAGGGTGTGTAATGCACTGCACACTCACTCTAGCAGTCAAAGGGTGACAGATGACATGCTAAGGATGATGACAATTGTATTCTACCATCACCTGGAGAGCCACAGGTTAACCGTCCATGTATGGCCACACTTTGCGGACTAACCATTACTGTAAGACCCTTTTCCGAATCTTTTTTTTAACCCTTTTTTTTAACCTTTTGATCAAGTCTATGAGGTTGATAACACTAAGAAAAGTGGTGCAATCCTGGATCAAACCAACTGTACCATAGGCAACAAATAAAAAAAATCCATACAATATGCTGCAGACCTCTCTGGCATTCAGGGGGTTAAACAATCAATATAAATGAATGGGAAATTGTGTAATTTGTATTTGTTCCATATGGTCAGTTGACTTTCGTGAGAACTGCACCGCTTTTTGTGCAGCCTCCGCTTTGGCACAGAGCAGTGTTAACCCCTTTGAGTGCCAGAGAGGTAGCCAATGCATTGCACTGCAGTGCATTGGATACCCCTTTGGCACTGAAAGGGTTAAATCAGGAAAGTGTCATATTGGGGGGGGGGTCCTTATGTAAAACATTAATCTTTTCTCATATTTAACCCTTTGAATGCCAAAGGGATGCAGAACACACTGTAAAAGCACTGGCGCTCAGAGGGTTAAAGAGTGAATATAGAAAGATTGATAAATGGGCTACAATGAGTTACAGCTTATGTCGTATTAGTAATAAAGTTACATCAGGCCCCTAATTGTTATGGTACAATAAACTCTAATTATGAACATATGAATGTTGTAGAGCTGTTTGTGTTGAGTAAAATAAGGATATTCCCAATTCTGGGAGATTCATGTTTCAAAAGTTATTGCAGATGTAACTTGTATATTCTGATAGGTTGAGTTCAATATGCTGCTGCCAGGGGGAGCTGTTTCTACATCTGCCTATGGAAAACTTGTGTCTGTGACACTCCGATTTCCAGGCAGTAACAGAAACAGTGGCACCTACTTGTAGAATAATCTCCAGCTCGTAAGTTTTGTCTGTAATAGCTTTTCACTAAAGTATTTTCCCAGAAGTAGATACACTCATGTTTTACTCAGCAGAAAAAGCCATGCAATATATATCTTATTCTTATATATATATATATATATATATATATATATATATATATATATATAAGAAGACTTTGTGCCTGGCAAAACACACCCAGTGGTGGCAGTAAGGAGGAGTTACTGCTCCCATTGGGTGATTCAATGGGGGTGTGATTTTTGGCCCGCCTCCACTATCCAGCCTGCCCACCACTATCTAAGGCTGAAAAAAATGGCTGCCACTCACTCCTACACCACAGACACACACACGCCCCCCACACACACTGGCAGACACATACACACATATACACACACTCATACAGAGACACACGCACGCTGAGCACCTGAGGATGATGGGAACTATGTTCCAGCTACAGCTGGAAGGCCATGGTCCAAATCTGTATAATGTATCAGGGTTCCCAGCACATAGATACAAGGTTATGGGCTAGCTACAATAAACCACTCATATGCAACTTCCTCATTCCCTGACTGTGATCCTGCACAGCCCTGCCAATTACTACAAGTAGCTGATTTCGGACCAATCAGAAGGCAGGATGTTGGGGAGATGACTTGCTAGCACAGAGAAGCTGGGAAAGTGGAACGACGGCAGAGACATGATCAGACAGTGCAGAGCAGGGCTGGTAAATGGCAGCGACGTGGTTGTGACTGTATTTATATATTGCACAAAGAGAGAGAGAAAGAGAGCAGATTGTTTGTCAATCTGTCTGTAAGTAGAGGTGCCAGTTCCTGCAATCATCTCCATGCTGTACATAGCTCACTGTATCGCATGTATGACACACTATTTATATATGGTCTGGCATTGTATAGTATACAGTCTGCATGTGTCTGTGTATAAGGACTGGGACTATACAGTATAGGCGGGACAGTCCCTGTTTGAGACCCAAATCCCTCTGCTCCTCTATTTAGGACATCACATTGTGTGGTGTATATACCAGTGTATCAGATTGCTCCACATCAATAAAACCCATAGTAATGTGGGTATAAACTTCTGTATATATCTTATAAATTAGTCTGTGTAAAAAATGTTTTTATCTTCTTCTAAATCATTCACTTACACAAAGAGTAACTTAACCATTTCAATGCCAGAGGGGTATGCAATGCATTGCTTACCCCCTGGCACTCAAAGGGTTAAAAATTCTCTAAAATACACTGTCAGCCACGCCCCCAGTAACACCACCTAAAACACAAGTGTCCGTCTTTGGCCATTTGAAATGTTGGGAGGTATGTTACTTACACTGCTCACACTGTATGTATTAGGGTTGCACCGATACCAATACTGGTATCTGTATCGGTGCTGATGCCAGCATTTGCGTGAGTTCTTGTACTCGCGCAAATGCAGCCAATGCCAGCACCGATACCCTGTGTCAGGGTCGGTGCTGCAGAGAGGGAACCCGGGGAGCTGCTCACAATGCTCTCCGGTCTCCTCTCTCCCTCCTGCAGCGTCGGAGCTTTGCCGCGGGTTACCATGACAACGCTCCAAGAGGGTAAGGCAGGAAAAGGGGGATCAACAGAGGAAGATGGGGCATGAAGAGCGGGTGGTGAAAGAGGCAGGGGGGGGTCAAGAGGGAGAAAAAAAAGAGGCAAAAGGAGGGGGGCCAAGAAGAGGCAAAATGAGGGGGGATCAGGAGAGAGAGGCAAAAGGGTGGGATCAAGAGTCAAGGAGGGGGACAAAGGGGGATCAAAAGGGAGAGAAAAAGCCAAGGCAAAAGGAGGGAGCTCAGGAGGGGGAGAATGAAGTAAAAGGTGGGAATCAAGAGGGGGATAAAGAGGCAAAAGGGGAGAATCAAGAGTTGGTATGTGTATGTATGTGTGTGTGTGTATATATATTTCAAGTACTCACCGATACTTCCAAGTACCTAAAGTATATATATATATATATGTATGTATGCTTTAGGTACTTGGAAAACTAGCAAATGACCACAAAAAACGTATCGGTTAGTACTTGAAAAAAGTATCGGTACTCATACTCGGTCTTAAAAAATTGGTATCGGTGCATCTCTAGTATGTATGTATGTTCTACTTTGCATCTGTGCGTCACTGTTTGTGTATGTCAGTGCATGTGTGTGTGCATATATGTGTGTGCTGCATGCGTCTCTGTCTATCACTGTGTGTCCCCCTGTATATATGTGTGTTTGCGCATGTGCCTGTGTATCACTGTGTGTACCTTTCTGACACGTACACCCTACGCCATATTTCACTATCATAACATATATTAAAAAAACAACAACAACATTCCCTGCGTAACATGACAGGCAACATTGTCCCACATTGCTAGTTATTATATAAAATGAAGACAAAGTTAACACCTTGAACAAACTCACTTCCCATAATAAAATACTAGTTTAGCCTGTTGATTCCTTTCTGCTGAAAGACTGCCATGTTCTGCTGCGTTCTGGAAATAGTTTAGAGCTTGTATCCAAAGCTCCTTATCTCGAGAGAGCTTTGAAAAGACCATTCACTGTGTTTTTCTGTTACCAAGGTATTAAGGGCTTGATAATATCATGTTACCGGATATGCACTGTACTGGGCTCTGTCTAGAATATGGTTGCTGCTATTTTTTTCACTTCGTCCTAAGTTTCTAGTCTCTAGCTTTTTAGCTCTTTAACCCTTGGAATGCTAGAGCAGTGTGAAGTGCAATGTGAAGCAAATTCCTCTGGCACTCAGAGGGTTCACCTGAACATTCAACCTGTACATTTAACCCTCTGATTACCATAGAGGACTAAGGAGGACACTCATAGGCACTAAGACAGATGTGCAACAATTCTTGGAGTACTTTTGTTTACACAATTGGAAAAACCTTAAAATATGTAAAACTAGTTGAACAGCCCGTTACACGGGCCACAGTGCCACTGCCACCCGGTCGCGGGGCAGTCACGCGCAGTAGAGACTGCCTGCGCCACGGCTGATACAGAGCTGGACGCTCCTTCGGAGCACCCAGCTCTGTATCTGCCGCGGCGCGGGCAGTCTCTATTGCGCATGACTGCAGCACGCACAGCCTACTGCGCTTGTCGCGGTGTTACACACGATTTAGTGAATTATTATATAGGATAATAGGAAAATGGATTGCACTCACTGTTAGTGGAGATAAATGACCTGAGTGCACATCAAAAAGTAAATGATATATACAGTTCTGCTGATAATACACGGCTCTCACGGGATCCTTTTTCAGGTGAAACAAAGTTGCTTTATTAAACTAATGTTTCGGCCAAGACTGGCCTTAAAGGGATAGTAATACTTCATTTATTTTGTCTTTAATATTGAAGGTATTAAATAAATAAACCAAAGCATCCATGTCTTTTTGCGATAACTTTGCTAGTTTAACAGTAATCTCGATGTAAAGTTTACCCCTCCTGCCTCTTTTAGCTACGTCAGAGCTCTATCTGTCAGACTTGGATTCTGGTCTGCGGTCCGGACGGCTCGTCTGTAGAGCCGAAATAGCAGTGGATACAGGGGAAATCTTTATGACAACGGTCTGCCAAGTGGGCACGATTTGAGACAGTAGATCGTTATCATGAAGATTTGCTGTGTATCCACTGCTATTTCGTCTCTACAGACAAGCCGTCCGGTCCACAGACCAGAATCCAAGTGTGACAGATAGAGCAGGGGCGGGGGGGGGGGGGGGGTAAACTTTACATTGCGATTGCTTAAAGGGATAGTAAACCCCCCAAAAAACTGTAAGAGAAATTACAGGAATAATAAAAAAATACTTACTGCCCTCATTCCCATCTCTCAAACCGTTATGGTTTGAGAGATGTAAGAAAATAAAGACCTCTGCTCCCTCCCTCCCCTTTCTGCCTGATGAGCTGTAAAGCTGTCAGAGGCAGAATCCGGTCGACCGACTTTAGGCGGCTCTTCAGGAGTGCTGACATCAATATATCTAATTACTTCATTGGTATGGTCTATAATGTGTACCTGGCTTGCAAGCACACATTGTAGACCATTCCGATGAAGTAATTATAGTTAAATATCTCGATGACAGCTCTCCTGAAGAGCCACCGTCTGGTCCTGGAAGCAGGATCTCATGACGTCCGCTATACAGTGGACGCATGAGAAGGGGGAGGGAGCGGAGGTCTTTATTTTCTTACATCTCTCAAACCATAACGGTTTGAGAGATGGTAATGAGGGCAGTAAGTATTTTTTTATTATTCCTATCATTTCGCTTACAGTTTTTTGGGGGGTTTACTATCCCTTTAAACAAGCAAAGTTATCGCAAAAAAACATGGATGCTTTGGTTTATTTATTTAATACCTTCAATACTGAAACCAAAATAAATGAAGTATTACTATCCCATTAATCAGGATCCTGTGCTGTCTATTTTCAGCAGAACTGTATGTGTGTGTGTGTGTGTGTGTATATATATATATATATATAATATATATATATATATTTATATAAATAATATAATTATTCATAAGTCGGTTTCTGCAATTTGTTATCTACCCCTCTGCCACTTAAAGGGAGTTGTTAATTTCTATTTTCCTCTATCTCCTTGAAATGACATTTCCAGGGATTAGCCTCTGTCCTTCATCAAAGGCATATACAACAAAATGTTTGTCTTCACGCAATTGCATAGCCCCATGCAATAGCAATCCAATCCAATTAACATCACTGCAGTGTTTGGAGAAGTGGCTGCTATGGCTTAGTTGAGCAAACAGTCGTCTGTAATTATTAATTCTAGGTTTGGAAGCTGCAGCCATCTTAATGCTGTCATTTCGCCTCAGGAAATGTGTTCTGGAGAGCGCAGCCAAACAGAAATTCTGCACTTTCTCTGTGTGCGATGAGTGTTGTTCAATAAATGTGGGATACACTTCCGAAAGTAAAGAGAGAGTAAAGTAGGAAGTGTGTTGTTTATACTGTTCATTTACTTGATCCCAAGGCTCAGAGACAGAAGAAGTCTAAAGGATATAGGGATCCTCTCCACTGTTAACCTTTTGGGTGGAATTTCAGTAAGCAAGAGAGGAGTAATTCTAAGGCAAACCTACTGGCACACAGGGGTGAAGCATAAATTCCCAATAATTTAAATGGAGCTTTTAACCATTTGAGAGCAAGAGTGGTATCCAATGAAATCCAAATCTTAGTGCATTGGCTCTGTAGAGTATGGTAAGACGTAGAGAGTTTAGAACACTGGAGAAGCCATCTGCACTATATCACCTCTTTATCACACCTTAGTGCATATCCTCCCATGGTGTTAAGCTTCTGAGAGCCAGAGGGTAATGCATTGAGTACCCCTCCGGCACTCAAAGGGTTACAGGGATAGTAATACTTTTATTAAAGTTTAGCTCTAAGTCTTCTTTATATATATATTTTTTAACATGTAGCGCTATATTTAATTACTTACAGTGTTGTAGTACAAACGCTATTCAAGCTGAAAGTATTCCCCTCCCGCCCCTTCTGGCTGTGTCGTGCTGCCTCTCAGTCTGGTTCAGATGGAGCACGGTGAGGGACAATCTTCAGTAAACAAAAGGAAAATCCTGCCCTCCTTCATCAAGAGGACAGGGTTTTCCTTATTGTCCCTCGCTGCATCCATCCGGTCCCACGACTGGATTCCAGATTTGATAGGAGACGACCAGAAGGGGTGGGAGGGGGATAATTTCTGCTTTAATATCATTTGATGTACAACACTGTAAGTAATTAAATATAGCGCTATATATTAAACCGAAACTAACACTTATTTTAAAGCTTATGTCAAATAATTCCCCATCTGGCGACTAGCTGCTCAGTAGTGCTAGTCGCCAGAATAATTACCTGGTTAAATAGAATGAGACATAGGACAACAATTACAGGCAAACAAATGGGTAAAACATAAAAACTAAACACTTCTGCGGTTCTCTTCTAGGTTGCATTGATTGCCAGGGGTTACATAGAATACTCACAGTCCATTTTAGCTTAATGCTGGAGCTTACACATAGTCCCACTAGAGGCAAGAGTGGGCATCCTGTCCACTACACATGCTGCTGGATTACATGAAGGTTCCTTGTATCTTTTACTCCTGACAAAGGAGTTGGGAACGGCATCCTAAGAGATTATCCCCTGCCACTTTCTTTAGTCTTGGGCCATAGCCACCGAAGTTTAGCTTCCTGGTCACAATCCTTGTTGTGGGAACATCAGGGTACTTTCTGTGGCTGTAGCCACCTTGCCTTACAGCCCACAACTGAAAAGGGCACCTGGCCACTACATTGCCCGCTCACTCTAACTCTTCCGGTGAGGGCACTCACCAGTCCCAGTTTCTACAGTACTCCTTTAGGAAGCACATGGACCCTAGGCCTCCCACCATTATGGAGAGGCCTCCTCTCCTCTTCCTACATTTTCAACTCTCCCTCTCTCTCTCTCTTCCTAGCCTCTTTCTACCCACCCCCTACAGGATCTGATGTCACAGGTAACATTTTCAAGTTCTCTTTTTGCCTAGCTTGATTTAAGGGGGAAGGTACACACATTCCACACACAGATTTGCCCACCCCCTCTACCTGACCAACACTGGCTATCTCATAACACAATCTCTGTGGTCAGCTAGACTGGATGGCACCATTTCTCTGTACATCATACACACTAACCAACCCATTCAATGCTGGTAAATGGCCAACACTCTCTGATGCATGCACACACAGGGGACATTAATGTTTTCAAGAATGGGAATACATATGAAATGATGGAGATCACTGAAAACAGACAAGGTTCATTCTCAGGGTGACAACCATTCCGTCACACTTACATTTAACCACTGGTTTAGTCAAATAAACTATTATTGTTTTACTTCTAGCTATTTGAATAGAGGTATCCACTTAGGTTTACAGAAAGAAGGTATCCAATGCTGCAACTCAATACATGATCTATCAAAAAGTGCATCCACATAGACGGTCCCACTGGCACATTCCAGTTCTGACAGTACGTCTTGGATGGCAGCTTGTGGCGTTTAATAATGAGTTGATGGAGGTAGCTTTTCTGTGTGTACACATGAAAATAGAACCAGAGGAAAGAACTGAAAAGATATCCAAATCCAAAAATACCATCTTGTGTGAATGATGAACCATGGGGAAAAACAAATTATTGGGATTATTGTTAAGCTATCCCAAGAATTTCTCGGTCTCACCACAGTCTCCACTCCAAATCACTCGGACATCATTGATGTACCTTTTAAAATAAAATATGTTCTCCCTGAACGGATTACCATTTCCAAAGATTTGGGACTCCTCCTACCAACCCATAAAAAATCTGGAATATGAGGGGCAAATTTTGCTCACATTGAAATTCCCTGCCTCTGGAGATAGTAAGAACTATCAAACATAAAATAATTGTATGTGCGAAGAAACTTAATTACATCCAAGAGATAAACACAAAAATATCTACTGTATTTTTTTATTTATTTATTTTTTAAAATATAGGTGTCTCCTTGGCCACTGGGGAGCTGATTATATACCCACTTTGCTAAACAGTGATAGGCTTGGTGATTGTTCAGCTCTCCTGAGGCTAAGTGTAACTTAAAAACGTTTAATTTGGCTGGTCAACGGATTCCTAAAGTTCGATCTATGATTACGCATGATGCGCATGAAATGTGTAAGACCATTTGATTATGTCTGAAGCATCTTGCTGAATTCTTTGGAATAAAGGCTGTGTTTCTCCACATTTGGACCTCAGCATGAGTGCAGTTCCTTCATATTTGTAATACTGAGGATTGGAACGTCCTGAACTTCCTCTGTGGTGATTCCTTAGAAGCTTCAGTTGAGCATGTATTTTTTCATGTTAGTTGCCCTGTAATAAGAATCTTTTTCTGTATATCAATGGTCATGCTTGTTTGCCTGTCTATGTACACCGGCATACATTACACATGGAAATACACTAAGCAGTGAGCTCAAGTAGTTCTTCACATAGTAAGCTCTACTGTACATACACCATTAATAAACGTATGCCTATAATGTTATATATAAGAACGTTCAGCACTAGCTATGCCAGCCTGCATCAGGGAATAAGGTTTTTGTTGTATTTCTGTGTGATATACTTGTAATCTCCCAATGATAAATGAGTACAGCTTATGCCGTTGATAAATATAAACAAAATAATTACTCCTACCTGGTACCTCTCAGGATTTTGACCCAGATCTCAGGTTGAGAGAATCCAGTGTTACTTACCACTTTATCTAAACTAACTAACTTGTTCTGTAGTCTCAGAATTGGTGCCATATCTACCAGAAGGCATAGTAAGAAGTCATGCTTGTATTGTGTATATTGAAGCAGTGATATTTGCAATCTGTACAATGTTACGGGTTCCTTGAGGGCTGATCACAGCACCTCTGGCTTAGTGATCTCCGGAGAAGAGTAAGAGTCTTGAACGTGAAAAACATGGATCTAACCAAATTGTGATCTATTATATTTGACTGCTTGTACTCACTACTAAAGTCTCTCCACTAGCGTATGTATTGACCAATTAAGTTGTGGGAACATGTCTTAATCAGTATCAATAAAAGTTGATGATTTTATTCATGGACTGTATGGGCATATTGATGGTAGTGTGTGAGTTTTCTATTGATGCTATTTACGCATTGGAGCTTGTAGAGAGGCTGTTTTCACAGCAGCCGTCTCTGTTACAGTCCTGTCCTTACCCGATTTATCCACTTGAAGATGGATTGCCTGTTTTACATGTGAATGATTGGCCATGGCTATATTGTCACGTTATCAGATCTATACAAATGATGTAAGAGCTGCTGAATTCTCATTGTTTTGAACTGGATTAGTGCAGGTAGGGACATAACACCTACAATCTGCATTCCCAGGATGTTTAAGGGTTACCATTATAATACTATAAACATCTCAAAGTGAGCTTATTATTAGTATGCTATTATTGCATATTCTTGTGCATTTGTCATTCACCACACAAACGGGAAAGAATTACATTTAAAGCGGAACAATCATCAGAAATCAACGTTTTACAGTGGGTTTTAATGTGTAATCCAACATAAGAGCTGTGTGTATTTTGTTTCGAAATTGCCTATAAATGGAGATATTAGCCCTTCAAAATCTGGCACTTCCGCATTCAGCTGGACTGTATGTCCCGCATGATGACTCAGGACTTCCCAGCTGTCCCAGGGAGCGGAAGCTGGATTTCTGTGATGTAGCGTTACAGCAAACTCCTTTTACAATGCTACTGAGGTTGCAACCTGCACTCACCAACCTCAGTAGCACTGTAAACGGAGTTTGCTGTAACGCTACATGACAGAAATCCAGCTACGAAGGGCAGCGTGAACGCACTCCCTAGGGCAGCTGGGAAGTACTGAGACGGTACAGGGTCCCACTGAATGCGGAAGTGCCCAATTTTGAAGGGCTAATATCTCCACTTATAGGCAATTTCAGAACAAAATACTCACCGCTCTTATGTTGGGTTAAACATTAAAACCCACTGTAAAACTTTGATTACTGGTGATCGTTCCACTTTCAATTCTCAATGAATTAAATTGTAAACAGCTGAGTAAGCATATTCATTCAGTTCTGCCATCAAAAACAGACATGGAGGGGAGCACATGTATAAAAGCAAAAAATTAGCAATTCTGGGGCAAACCACCGTCACTATAGGGGACAAATCATAACTGAGTTAAATGGGTCTCTTAACCCCTTGAATGCTGGGGGTGACCACCAACTCATCCTATATAATAATTTGCCAAATATGTGTGTCAGAAGCCGTCATTCACAGTAGAGACGGCTGCGTGTTCTGCGGTCATGCGCACTACAGACTGACCGCGCCATGGCTGATAATGGAGCGTGGCTCCGAATTCAGACCGTAGTCCTCGACTGCGGTCTGAATTTCAAGTGCCCGCTCCATATCAGCCACAGCATGGGCAGTCTCTACTGTGCATGACTGCACCGCGGCCGTTGCTGGGGGGCACTGTGGCCCGTGTACACGGGCTCTTCAACTAGTTAAAAATATTTCTCTAGCATTGAATTGGTTAAAATACCCATGTAAATCAAGGGAAATGTATTACTTTTTTATTTCCATCCCATGATGCAGTTGATTTTCCCCAGATAGCCCCAGTTTTCCTGTATGCATACCATTTTGTATTTTGATCACATTGATATTCCGTCTAAAGACATTGTGAGGCCTTGAAGGATTGGAACACATTGTACTAATATGCTGTATGGATGTAATTCCTTCATCAGTCTGTTCTTTCATCCACAGAGCAGAATACAATTGATTCCAAGCTGATTGGTCAGGGATGCCCAGAGGCATAACTAGAAGCCACCGGGCCCTGGTGCAGAAATTGCCATGGCCCCCCTGACCACATTGCCCCCCCACTGCCCCTAATCTCCACATTACCCCCCCTAATCTCCACATTACTCCCAATTGCCTCGCAATTTCCAGATTGCCACCACATTGCCCCCAATCTCCACATTGCCCCCTTGACCCCCCAGTGTCCATCTCCTACATCCCTGGTGGTCTAGCAGCATGGCATGAGAGGTCTGTGCCTCTGTCCGCACAGGCCTCTATACAGCTGAAGCTCCTGTTCAGTTCTCTATTTGGTAATGCAGATCACAGGGAGATGACATAATCTCCCAGTTCTCTGCATTACTAGAGCGCAGGAGAGGGTGATCAGCTGTTAGCGGTCTGTGCCGAAGAAGGCACAGACCTACTTGCTTTGGGCGCCGAGTGAGGGGGTCGCAGGGGGCGGCCGGGCCTTTGGAGTGATCGGTCCGGTCGACCCCTGCGACCCCTACTGTTACGCCAGTGGGGATGCCCAAGTATTTTCAGCCATGGTTCACATGAAGAGAAAGCCATGTGTGAGGGACACATATTTTTTATTGATAACAGTGGTAAATTGTGGAATGTTGGCATGTAAAAAAATATGACTTTTTTCAGCAGTTGTAAGTTTAACCCTTTGAATGCCAGAGGAGCAATGCTTTCCCTACCCCTCTGGCACGCAGTGGGTTAATCTACGTTACTAATACAAAAGTGCAAAGTTATATAGGCCTATACTAGTCATTGATTCATGTTGATCAAATCCACGATAATACCAACAAGTCACTGAGTAGTTCTGCCCCTTTTGCTGCTCCTCCCTTTTGTGGCTCCGCCCTCACCGACCCACATCTATGGCCGGTATTTTTTTGAGGAAAAGGTGGCAACCCTACCTATTACATAGACCATGGGTGAGATATACCTACTTGCAGTAATGCAGAAATGGTCCAATATGTCTTCCATGAACCTATAGCATCATGTAACATAGATATATCACTACTTGAACACACACAAGACTAGCAGGACTTCTTCCTCTACGTGTCTGGTAGAAATAGCATAGTGTTAGAGACTAAAGAACCAGTTTATTGGTGCATATCGTAAAGCAGAAGACACTGGACTCTCTCACTCTGAGAGTTTGGCCCTTTACCGTTAGACCCTGAGATTTGGGTCAAGGCCGTCAGTCTCAGGGTGAGACTGTGAGAGTTCCCAGGTATGACTATATAAAAACTATACATTTCCGGAACAGATATCCCACCGCATGAAATGAGGAGTCACTTACCTTTCTACCCCTAGCCTGGTGTGCACAAATGTGTTCAGAAGGTGGTGGTAAAGGAAATATTTGCGATTTACTTTACATTTCCAACCCTTCAAACGTTCTGAAATCTGTGAAAACTATGGAAGTTCAAACTGTATTCATTTGCTACTGCTCTTATGAGAAACATTGCACCCTGTTGGTATGAGTTAGATATACTGTAGGGTGGGGGTACCAGAAGCACAAAGCTACACCAACTACAATATCTTATTTTCCTTACAATTTTTCCAACATGACTTGCCTGTACTAAATTGGTTGTAAGAACTACAGAAATAAACAAAAGGTAGGCCAAGCATACCATTTTGGAAAGGAGATAACCCACTGCATTAAAGGGATAGTAATACTTCATTTTATCTTTATTTTATTTTGTAGGCATTAAAAAAACATGAAGAACGATATAAGTTTTATCTCTCAAACATTTATGGTTTGAGAGATATTCACAAGCAAAGTTTCCCCTCCCGCCCCTTTTACCTAGTATAAGACATCTCTTCTCAGATGTGGAATGCAGTCAATAGACCAGACAGGTAACAGCAGGGGACACTCTTATTCCTGTGAGAACAATGAAAGCCCTTCCCCCCTTGACAAGCTTTTCAGGTTTTTCCCTTATCTTAATTGAAGATTGTCCCTCTCTGCAGTCTACTTGGGCACCTCCCTTCTGCTCTGACTGAACAGTGTTACATCAGTAAAAAGGGCGGGAGGGGAGACTTTGTCATTGAATTACTCTTGAACTACAAGTCTGACAGAATTGAAATAACACTATCCAAATACTATGATGATTAATTAGAGATGCTTTTATTATGAAACATTACTATCCCTTTAAATGCCTTTCTACCCCTAGACTGGTATACACAAATGTTTCCAGGTGTCACTAAAGATCAACGATGGTAAACAGGAATAGGAAAAGGGTTGGACTGGATGGGCGCAAGTCTTTTTTTCAACCTAAACTACTATGTTACTATGTAAAGGAAAATAATGTAATTTCCAACTGTATACCCTGGCTGCTGCTCTTACGAGAAAAATGGCACCCAGTTAGTTCACATACTGCAGGGTGTGCCAAAAAGCACAAAACTACACCTACCTGTTTTCTTTTTGAAAATGTCTGCCTGTACTAAAATGTTCATAACCATTAGAGATATGAAAAGTAGACATTCACCTGCATCGAATGAGGGGTTCATTGCTTTTTTACCACAAGGCTAGTGTGCACAAATGTTTCCAAAATTGACATTATAGGAAAAAATCAAGTGATTTTTACATTTCTCCCTCTTCAAAACATACAGATAACATTGCAAACATGGAATTTATAACTGTAATCATTATCTATTACTCATCCCAGAAAAATTAGAGAAATGAAGAAAAGGTAGATAAAGCATACCATTTTGTAACCTAGACAACTAGCTGCTTTAAATGAGGGGTCACTTGTCTTGCTAAACCTAAGTTAATGTGCACTACTATTTCCAGAATATGACGCTATAGGACACACACACACACATACACACACACACACACAGACACACACACACACACATACACACGCAAACTCACTCACTCTCTACCCCATCCCCAGGAAGTTGTCTGAAACCTCTCCTCTGTACATAACACTGTGCATTGGGCACACTCTGATCCTGCGTTCCCGCAGAGTCACAGTGAAAGCAGCAATATCACTTTATCTAGTGACTGCATGACAGACATGCTATGGGGCTTGCTATGTGAACTGTTTTTCCAGTATTGTTGCAATTTTAAAAAAAACTGAAGGACTTTGATGCCAAATATTATAACATTATGAATATATTTCATTACACAGTTGGGCAACATGTGACTTTCCATCTACTAGATACAATACAGCTGATATAGGTTTCCTACCAATGGTTCAGAACAGGGATTGCCAGTTGGTGGTCCTTCAGCTGTTGGGGACTACAACTCCTATCACCCCCAACCAGCTGTAAAAAAACACCTGAAGCAATGTGTTTGGTACATCTTTAGCATCTATGGCAGGTATGAACAAAATAAGACCTACGTGTCGATTTAATATTGCCCTTGGATCTGGCTGGCTGTACACATTCAGAAGAAATGGTATACATAGGAAATATCACTTCTGACTTTATCTACACAGGAAGATTCATACATTTTATCACAAAGCACCACTCTGATACAATGTATCATTCTACCTGTGCAGACAGTAGCGATAACAAGAACCGATATGCAAATTATCCTTGGGATTAGTCACCCCAAGGGTAATAGGGGAATCCAGAACTGGACCCCTTGCTCATAATGCCTAGAGAGACCAACTAAATCTCACTGACGAGGCTCAACAAGGCCAAAACGTAAGACTGGGATTGGCTGCTTCTCTTGTTCATAAATGAATTGCTTGGCATTTTGGGGCTGAATTCCTGTCTTGGCAGGGCCAGTATGATGTGCTTTAGGATATTTCCTCTCTGTGAAAGGTACTAGTGGGCTAAAAAGAAACTGCGTCCTGGGTACTGTACCACTTCTAGAGGGCCTGCAAATTTGTATTGCAGGCATGTTCCTAGTTGAGCATGTCTGTCTCCTAGTTTACAGAACTGATATGCTGCCTGTGCAGCAGCTGCTAGTCTGTTACCAGAACTGCAAGGAATAGCCAGATATAACCCTCTATTATTTTCACTCATACATCCGTGAGGATAGGGGATTACGTTTAGGGTAGGGTTATAAATTAGTAATGCTCACCACTGATCTAAGGGGTTGAAACCCCACTTTGATATCCACATGGAACCATGTAATGGTGTACTATTCTGATCTGCTTAATGCATTGGTGGGCAACATGAGACTCTCCAACTGTTGCTAGACTACAACTCCCATCATCTCCTGTATTGACGCCTGGCAGGGGATGATGGAAGTTGTAGTTTGATAACAGCTGGATGGCTTCACATTGGACACTAGTGCTCTGTGATATTGGTGTAATAATTCTTTGCTGATCTTACTAATGATAATTGCGTAATACACTTCTGATCTCCCTGATATTAATACTGTACTATTATTCTAATTTCACTAATTGTAATGGTGTAATAATCTGCTAAGCCTGATAATCGTAATCGTATAATACTCTGCTGATCTTGCTAATTAAAACGATAACCTCTCTAATAGTAATGGTGAAATTCTCTAATGGTAATGGTGTATTACTCTGATGGTCTATCATATGCATACCTGGGAACATTTTGTTGTGGGCTTCCTGGAGAGGGGAGTCCTGTGGTGCTGCTGGGGAAGAAAAATGACGCAATTTGCTTTAAAAAGGGGTGGGGCTTAATAGTGAGTGGGGGTGGACCTTAGAAAATGAAGAAAAAATGGTAGGAATAGGCTAGGGAAGGAGGGGAAGTGGGCGGGGAGTGGGAAGAGAGTGGGAGGAACAGACTGGGAAGGAGCATAAGTGGGCAGAGTTTCAATAGAAACTCCCCACATCCGGAGAATCAACCTCTGCCCCAGAGACCTGGTAATTAGTAGCAAAACCCAGAGTCTTCGGGGCAAATCCGGAGAGTTTCCAACTATGTTCATAACCTCCTTAAAGGGACAGTAATGTCCAAGAAAAAAAAATTCTTATTTTGTAGTGATTAAAAAGAAGAACTGAATGCAAAAAAACCCTATCTCTCAAACTGCTATGGTTTGAGAGAAATAAGCATTGAAAGTTCCCCCCTCCATCCCCTTTCCCTGACATCAGCGCTGTGCTGACTGCAGGGGAATCCTGTCCTGGGACCAACTGGCAGCTCTGCAGCAGAGCCGCAATCGTGTTATTTAAAAAGAATGACTTCACTGGAAAGGTCTACAAAGTGTGCCTGGTTTGCAAGCACACTTTGTAGACCTTTCCAATGAAGTAATTTCGGCTCTGCTGAAGAGCCTCTGCGTGTCGGCCGACACGGATCTCCTGCTGTCAGCTTTAAAGCTGACTGCAGGAAACGGGAAACTTTCAACGCAAATATCTCTCAAACCATAGTGGCTTGAGAGATAGGTTTTTTGCATTTAGTTCATCTTTTTAATCACTACAAGATGATAAATATTTTTTATTGGCCATTACTATCCCTTTAATACTAATGTAATGAATAGGTTACACTGTAGTAAATGCTTAGGATTTACCCAAGCCTAGCACCGCCCCTGATTAGCATCAATAAAAGATCCTTTTCTGCAGAACCTCCCCTATATCTACCCTTGGAATATGCATTTTATTCATCTGTATAACATGGCTGATACATTCCCCATTCCCTCCCCCATCAGGAGTGGGAGCACCTGGAAAATGATATACTGTATCTCCTGTTTCTGTATGTTAGGTCAGAATCTGCATTACATAAGAGCCATTCCCATGGAGAAATATCTAAACCACATTTTGGAAACGAATAACAAAATGAGGCCATAGTACAGACTATTTTCTGCACTCCCCAGTCTCTGCTAAGCTGTCATGGCTCACACAGCACTGGAGTTGCTTTTGCTATATGAGAATTTATGTTTAAACCTTTCAGTGCGAGATGTATCCAATGCATTGCTTTGCAATGCGTTGAATTCCTCTCTGGCACTCAATGGGTTAATAAATGACGTGTGAACATTTTCAGTAATACTGATTATCACGTCAATTACGGTGGACCTGTCAACCTAAAAGATGCTTACTTAATTTTATAGATGTGAAAACCACCTATATGTTGTACTTTCCATTTGTAAAAGAAACCGTTCTTGGCACAGTGTGGCACATTATGCTTATTAGATCCTGCGCGGGACCAGTATTACCCCACACTGTTCTATGAATGACTCTAGGCAGAGCCCACCCACTGTGGACATCTGTAATAGCAAAGCGAGCAGTTAGACCTCAAACAGATCTAGCTAGGGTTTGTATTGAACCGTCGTCCTCTATTTGGCGACCATCAATACATCAAAAGGACAACATTCTGATGTCGCCCGATTAAGGGGTCACCCTCCATGTAGTCACATGGCCACAGGAACAGCTCTGCATAATACAGACACTTGGCCTCTGCTGTCTTCTGCCGCCCTGCCATCTACTTGCACGTCCAAGTTATTAGAAAGTAAAGTGAAGGAATGCCAGAAGACAGCAGATGCCAAGTCCCTGTATTATGCAGGGCTGTTCCTGTGGCTGATGGGCAGAGCAGACAAGACAGGATTAGAGAATAAATTGGCCTTGCATGTACATGACAGGGTGGCAGAAGACAGCAGGTGACAAGTGTCTTTATTATGCAGGGCTGTTCCTGTAGCTGTGCGTCTAGATGGCAGGGTGACCCCTTAATCGGGCGACATCAGAATGTCACACTTTTGAGGCGGGCGACATTATGATGTTTCCCTTTTGATGGTCGCCAACTAGAGGGAGTTGTTTCAATAGGATACCTCTAGCTAGCATGCTTTGCAGGGAATTCACATACAGTGCCACACTGTGTCACCATAATCCTATATAATAAAAGGCCAGAAAGTTTGTCACAATGCAGTCATGTGCAGTAGAGACTTCTCCTCTGTGTCCTGCCGTTACCTCACTGCTCCACAGCCCACGCATACAAGCTTTTACACTACTAGTGATTATATGCAGCCAATTGATTTGAAAAAGCAGCCCGGTGCTACAAACGTTATTTTATTTCTAAATTGGCTTTTTATTATTTTTCTATTAAGAATAAATTTGTTTTGCCAAGATCTGAGCAGCACTTTTGGATCTATTGGTCTTTTGGAATTTAATTTAGCAGAAAACTTCACCATAGTGACCTGAGCAGGGATAGGAAGAATTTCCCTGCAAGCGCTTTAGCTGGTTCTGTCATACGTCATTTACCAGCCAACCTCATTGTGAGTACACTTCTCATTTTATTATCTTTATCCACCTGGTTAACAGGCACTATTGGTGTGCCCTTCTCTTTGTTTTTCTCAACATAATATAAAGGTCCATTTCTCAAAAATAAATTATTTTATAGACACATGACTATTATAACATACAGGCAGATTTTAATTCTCTGTAAAACAAACCAGATTTGTTGGTTTGTGAAGTGTTAAGTGTTGACTTCTATTTACATTTAGAGGACACTTATAAACCTTAAAGGGATAGTAATACTTTATTATTACTATCCCTCCTATTGTAGGTATTTGCAGAATAAGTTAATAGCCCCCAGGTTCATCTCTCAGACCTTTATGGTTTGAGAGATAACCGAAGGCAAAGTTCCTCCTCCCTCCCCCTTCCCTGAAGTCAGCGTTGTACTGACTGCAGGGGAAATCTGTCGTACGACAGACTTGCGGCTCTGCAGCTGAGCCGAGATCCCGTTAGTGAAGAAGAATTATTTCACTGAAACGGTCTTCAACATGTGCTTAGTTTGCAAGCACATATAGAAGACCGTTACAGTGAAATAATTCTTTGTCACTAACGCGATAGTGGCTCTGCTGCAGAGCCGCATGATGAAAGACAGACCGGATATCCCTGCAGTCAGCACAACGCTAACTTCAGGGAAGAGGGAGGGAGGGGGGAACTTTGCCTTCGGTTATCTCTCAAACCATAAAGGTTTGAGAGATGAACCTGGGGGCTATTAACTTATTTTGCAAATATCTACAATATGAGGGACAGTAATAAAAAAGTATTACTATCCCTTTAAGCACCAGTGGGGGGTTGAACACCCCTCTGGCTCACAAACTGTTAGTATAAACGTAAAAGAAAATCTATACCCTAAGCCAGACTTCACTAAAACTTACCCTTTGAGTGTGTGAGAGTATGTGTATGTACCAGTATTGCATTGCAACACAATGCTTCGAATACCTCTCTGGCACTCAAAGGATTAAAGGAACTATAAAGTCTAAAACTGAAATAGAGATTTCACTAGCATTCAAGAGATTTACACTATAAGGACCATAGCGGTGCAGTGGGCAGGGTTTGGGGTCTAGGAGTTTTGCCATCAAGAGCCACGTCCACCATTATGAATATGACACCCAGACTGATTGAATATGCACAAGGGCAACATTTGTGCTTATATGGATCTTGTGATCAACGCAAGCTAAGCGAGAGATTTATTACTAGGAGGTGTTACTGTTCCATTAAACCCCTGGATGTCTCAACCATCCACTGGGTTAACAAGAGGTGTCACCATACAAAAATGTTGTTATTCACTGCCCTATTCTAGAACAATGAATGTTACCACATCTCATAGTCTTGCTCATCCTTCTCAAATGCGTATTTAAACTCTGACATGAAGAATTAAGAACAAGCAGATTAGGGGCTCTTGGACACGTCAGATATTCATTATCCATCATTACTCTGAGACTTTAATTTTCTTTTTAAATGCCCATAGCCCCAGCTCTCCTCAGAGGATAGGAATACAGCATCATGTAAAGATTACATACCTCGGGCAAAGAGGGACACATCTGTTTTAGGAGGTGTTGCTGGGGGCGCAGTTGGTGGTTGGGGCATTACTGAGAAGTTTTAGGTTATTTCATTACCCACTGACTCCTCTTTGTGTAGATGATTACATGATTTAGAGAAAGACCAAAGTATTTTATTTACAGACTAATTTATAAATGCATATGCTGAAGTTTAAACAAACATTAACCCCTTAAGGTCCAAAGGGGTACATGTACGTCATGGAGTCAACATGCGAAAAGAACCCATGTGTGTCTTTGGACCTTAAAGGGATAGTAATACTTCGTTTTAACTTTATTTTATTTTGTAGGCATTAAAAAAAATATAGAATGATATAAGTCTTATCTCTCAAACCTTTATGGTTTAAGAGATATTCACAAGCAAAGTGTCCCCCTCCCGCCCCTTTTACTGATGTAACACTTCTCAGCCAGGGCAGAAGGGAGGTGCCCAGGTAGACTGCAGAGAGGGACAATTTTCAATTAAGATAAGGGAAAAACCTGAGAAGCTTGTCAAGGGGGGCAGATCTTTCATTGTTCTCATAGGAAGAAGATTGTTCCCTGCTGTTATCTGTCTGGTCTATAGACTGCATTCCATATCTGAGAAGAGATGGCTTACACTAGGCAAAAGGGGTGGGAGGGGGAAACTTTGCTTGTGAATATCTCTTAAACCATAAAGGTTTGAGAGATAAGACTTATATCATTCTTTATGTTTTTTAATGCCTACAAAATAAAATAAAGATAAAACCAAGTATTACTATCCCTTTAAGGGTCCGCATGCAGTTCGGGAAGCCCTAAATCAGATCGTAAAAAGAAAAAATGCTCTGTGGTCATTAAGTGCCAGCAGCGTGTGTGCTTACCGGTCCTTAAGGGGTTAATGTGAGTTTTATTGCTG
Source organism: Rhinophrynus dorsalis (assembly GCA_037306005.1). NCBI lineage: Eukaryota > Metazoa > Chordata > Amphibia > Anura > Rhinophrynidae > Rhinophrynus > Rhinophrynus dorsalis. The sequence continues at coordinate 45,445,919 of CM074722.1, forward strand.
TGGAGCAACTTTATACACTTATTTACACAGTCTGATCTCCTAAATAGAGGGACACCAGGGTAGGAAAGAGGGACAAAGGGATTTGTGTTTCCAAGAGGGACTGGGAGGTATGCAGGCCTTGTTCTCTTAAAGTGGCGCTATCATTTGTCCACATTTGCATCTCAGTGGGAGCATCCATCTTGCCAGAGATTGCCTGATCCTCAGTTTACGCAGATTTGCAAATACTGGGCCACAGGACAAGGCAGGTGAGAGGGAGAGCAGTGTGCATACTTGGGATCTTTCAATTGTTGTCTCCCAGAGGGGAATCCTCTGGTGCAGTAGGGGGTGTGAAAAATGATGCGAATCGCATCAAAAAAGGGGGCGGGGCTTGATGCGAATTGGGGGGCAGGGCTTAAAAGTGTGACTCAGACCTTAAAAGAAGGCTGGGGGGAAGGAGGAACACAGGGTGAAAGAGCAGAAGTGGCCAGAGTTTCAATATAAACGCCCCACATCCAGAGGAATCCGGGGCAGATCCGGAAGGTTCCCAGGTATAGCAGTGCGGAATGTTAACACCCGGCTGCCATGCCAGCAATTACTGTCTGATTTGTGCAAAAATGACAAATAAAGTTAAAGAGGGACTTGGGAGGCATGAGATTAGCAGTCAGTTCATGGAGGCTGATGTACAAAGATACGTGGAGTAATTCTGGAGCAAAACAAAGTGCACCCTAGAGGAAAAATAAAAATCCTAAAATTCTAATTGATTTAAATATTTCTATTAAGCCCTTGAATGAAAAATCGGTCTCCAGTGCAATGCATTGGAAATCTCTCCAGCATTCATGGGGTTAAAAGAAATATTTAACCCATTGAGTGCCATAGAGTTGTCCAATGCATAGTAAAGCACCTCTCTGGCACTCAGAGTGTTAAATCAAAGAAAAAAATGACCAGGTCCTATCACACAGTTAGTTAGCTCCAGAATGTCTCCAATTCTTCTCAGGACGTCATCCTCACTTTACTCACCAAGGCCTACATTCCAGTCTCTGTTTGTGTAGGTACCGCTGAATCCTTTCATGTCTAAGCCTGATCCAGGGATTGAAGTCTGACACCATCCAAACAGGAGATTTGAATAGGGTGCAAAGAACAGGAAACAAAGTTATTACTTCTAGACCCTGTTAACCCAATAATTCCTGGTACAGCTTAAAGTGTACACTTTCATAGGTCTGAAACTGTAGGCAAATATCCAAAGTGTCCCAATTTAGGAGGGATAGTCCCTCTTTGACATCCAAATCCCTTTGTCCCTCTTTCCCAACCTGGTGTCCCTGTGTTTGGGAGATCAGACTGTGTGGTGTATATATAAGTGTATCACCATGGTGTCCCTGTGTTTAGGAGATCAGACTGAGTGGTGTGTATAGAAGTGTATCACCCTGGTGTCCCTGTGTTTAGGAGATCAGACTGTGTGGTGTGTATATAAGTGTATCACCCTGGTGTTCCTGTGTTTAGGAGATCAGACTGTGTGATGTGTATATAAGTGTATCACCCTGGTGTCCCTGTGTTTAGGAGATGAGACTGCGTTGTGTGTATAGACGTGTATAACCCTGGTGTCCCTGTGTTTAGGAGATCAGACTGTGTAGTGTGTATAGAAGTGTATCACCCTGGTGTCCCTGTGTTTAGGAGATCAGACTGTGTGGTGTGTATAGAAATGTATCACCCTGGTGTCCCTGTGTTTAGGAGATCAGACTGAGTGGTGTGTATATAAGTGTATCACCCTGGTGTCCCTGTGTTTAGGAGATCAGACTGTGTGGTGTGTATATAAGTATATCACCCTGGTGTCCCTGTGTTTAGGAGATCAGACTGTGTGGTGTGTATAAGTGTATCACGCTGGTGTCCCTGTGTTTAGGAGATCAGACTGTGTGGTGTGTATAAGTGTATCACGCTGGTGTTCCTGTGTTTAGGTGATCACACTGTGTGGTGTGTATATAAGTGTATCACCCTGATGTCCCTGTGTTTAGGAGATCAGACAGTGTGGTGTGTATATAAGTGTATCACCCTGGTGTCCCTGTGTTTAGGAGATCAGACTGTGTGGTGTGTATAGAATTGTATCACCCTGGTGTCCCTGTGTTTAGGAGATCAGACTGTGTGATGTGTATATAAGTGTATCACCCTGGTGTCCCTGTGTTTAGGAGATCAGTCTGTGTGATGTGTGTATATAAGTGTATCACCTTGGTGTCCCTGTGTTTAGGAGATCAGACTGTGCGGTGTGTATATAAGTGTATCACCCTGGTGTCCCTGTGTTTAGGAGATCAGACTGTGTGGTGTGTATATAAGTGTATCACCCTGGTGTCCCTGTGTTTAGGAGATCAGACTGTGTGGTGTGTGTATATAAGTGTATCACCCTGGTGTCCCTGTGTTTAGGAGATCAGACTGTGTGGTGTGTATAGAAGTGTATCACCCTGGTGTCCCTGTGTTTAGGAGATCAGACTGTGTGATGTGTATATAAGTGTATCACCCTGATGTCCCTGTGTTTAGGAGATCAGACTGTGTGGTGTGTATATAAGTGATTCACCCTGGTGTCCCTGTGTTTAGGAGTTCAGACTGTGTGGTGTGTATATAAGTGTATCACCCTGGTGTCCCTGTGTTTAGGAGATCAGACTGTGTGGTGTGTATAGAAGTGTATCACCCTGGTGTCCCTGTGTTTAGGAGATCAGACTGTGTGGTGTGTATATAAGTGTATCACCCTGGTGTCCCTGTGTTTAGGAGATCAGACTGTGTGGTGTGTGTATATAAGTGTATCACCCTGGTGTCCCTGTGTTTAGGAGATCAGACTGTGTGGTGTGTATATAAGTGTATCACCCTGGTGTCCCTGTGTTTAGGAGATCAGACTGTGTGATGTGTATATAAGTGTATCACCCTGGTGTCCCTGTGTTTAGGAGATCAGACTGTGTGGTGTGTATATAAGTGTATCACCCTGGTGTCCCTGTGTTTAGGAGATCAGATTGTGTGGTGTGTATATAAGTGTATCACATTGCTCCACATCAATAAAACTCACATTTATGTTTATTTAAACTTTGGTATATGTGTTTATACATTATTCTGTGTATATAAAATACTCTGGTCCTGTTCTAAATCATTTATTCTGTTATATAAAGGGCTTTTAATAGGTCATGAAATAACCTAAAAATTATTGGTAATGCCCTGCCCACTTGTTGCACACCAGCAACACCGCCTAAAAAATTGTCCCACTTTGGCCATCTGAAATGTTGGGAGGTATGTGCAGGCCACAGCAAGTACTACAATAACATTTTACTTTATAAAACGTAACACATACTGATAATAATAAACCTCCACTTATCTTACTATGTCCTCAAAATGCTAATGGCCTCTATGAATTTTGCCTTTATGCCTTTTTTCAACAGATAACACCTTCAGTCAGTCCTGGATGTAATGTCCATGGAGGCCAGTCATGTATTTAGGACTAGAGAGGGACAGCAGATTGGGCTGCTCTGCCTCTTTGTGCTTATGTCCATTTTCACTATTTTAAAAGTTTGTAGCTGAGGCTCAAAGCTCATAGATGTAGGTGCCTCCTTTCCATTGTGAACATAAATAAAATGGCAGTGAGGGCCCTGGTCACGATGGTGTACGAGTTACACTTCTCTGACACTCAGAGTTAAAGGAACACAAACACCTAAAAATGAACTAGGGTCATATACGCTAAATACCCTATCCTTCACGCTAGCATCCATAAAAAATCTCAATTTGTTTTCTGAGGTCTAAAATCTTCTTACATATGCTCTAAGGGAGCAGAGATTCCTGCCTTTTCCAGGGCTCCCTGACTCCCATTACCATACCTGGGAACTCCCCAGATCTGCTCCGGAGTCTCCGGTTATCAGACTGAATTATCTCGTCTCTGGAGATAGAGGCTCATTCTTTGGTGGTGGTGAGTTTCTTCTCCTTTCCCACCCTGTTTCTTCCACTTCATGATGCAAATACAGTTAAGCCATGCCCACCCGATTAAGCCCCACACCCTTTATGATGCTAATCACTTCATTGACATCCTCTTGTCGGCAGCATATGAGCCCTCTCCGGTGGCTCAAAATGAGCAAGTTCCCAGGTATGCCCATTACCAGGGCCGGATTTATAATAAGGCAGAGTAGGCATCTGCCTACAGGCGCACCCCACAGAGGGGCGCCTGTCATTGGGATCGTTTTGGTTTTTTTACACTTTTTTTTTTTGTGCCGCCCAGCAGCCCCACAGCCGCCGGATACTGCTGTCTTCCTGCACTGATGACAGCCGGAGCGCAACCACTCCAAACGCGGAGACGCCGCGTGGAGCGTGCAGGTATTTTCTTCCTCTGTTCTGAGGCCAGTTTAAAACTGGCGCCCAGACAGAGGAAGAAAACCCCTTCACGCTCCATGCGGCGTCTCCGCGTTTGGAGTGGTTGCGCTCCGGCTGTCATCAGTGCAGGAAAGTGAAAAAGAGGTACGGGGGAGAGATAGAGGCACAAGGGGGAGAGAAAGAGAAGTACATGGGGGAGAGAGGCACAAGGGGGAGCGAAAGAGAGAAGTACATGGGGGAGAGAGGCACAAGGGGGAGCGAAAGAGAAGTACATGGGGGAGAGAGGCACAAGGGGGAGCGAAAGAGAGAAGTACATGGGGGAGAGAGGCACAAGGGGGAGCGAAAGAGAAGTACATGGGGGAGAGAGGCACAAGGGGGAGCGAAAGAGAGAAGTACATGGGGGAGAGAGGCACAAGGGGGAGCGAAAGAGAGAAGTACATGGGGGAGAGAGGCACAAGGGGGAGCGAAAGAGAGAAGTACATGGGGGAGAGAGGCACAAGGGGGAGCGAAAGAGAGAAGTACATGGGGGAGAGAGGCACAAGGGGGAGCGAAAGAGAGAAGTACATGGGGGAGAGAGGCACAAGGGGGAGAGAAAGAGAGAAGTATATGGGGGTGAAAGAGGCACAAGGGGGAGAGAGAGAAGTATATGGGGTGAAAGAGGCACAAGGGGGAGAGAGAAGTACATGGGGTGAAAGAGGCACAAGGGGGAGAGAGAAGTACATGGGGGAGAAAGAGGTACATAGGGTGAAAGAGGCACAAGGGGGAGAGAGAAGTACATGGGGTGAAAGAGGCACAAGGGGGAGAGAGAAGTACATGGGGTGAAAGAGGCACAAGGGGGAGAGAGAAGTACATGGGGGAGAAAGAGGTACATGGGGGAGAGAGGCACAAGGGGGGTAGAGAAGTACAAGGGGGGAGAAATAGAGGCACAAGGGGGGGAGAGAAGTACAAGGGGGGAGAAGTAGAGGCACAAGGGGGAGAGAGAGAAGTACAAGGGGGGAGAAAGAGGTGCATAGACCCCATAGTAAAATAATAACAATGACACATGTTAATGTGTAAGTTTTTTATTCTGCTGTTTGTTTTTAACACTGTTCATTAAATCAGTTTAAATAATGAAAAATTAGCATTTTTTTTATCCGATTAATCGAAAAATATTTCAGTCAAAACTTTTTGAACTTTTTTTTTTTTTTTTGGCGGGGGGGGGGGCGCTTCAGCTTTCTGTGCCTACAGGCTCCTGAGATGTAAATCCGGCCCTGCCCATTACCATAGCTGTCTTGATTGCAGGAGTCTCTGAAGTGTGAGTCATTGATTGTCTGCAAATGGGATAGGATAAAGTAACAGGTTTTATGAACTGAAGAGCATACCTGCCAACTGTCCCGATTTACGCGAGACAGTCCCGATTTTAAAGCCCAAATCCGCTGTCCCGTCCACATTGCACTTTGTCCTGTTTTCCTGGCCTATTCCATGCTTAATTTTTGCCCATACACCGCTCCAGCAGCCTACAGACGTGCGCTCATCATGTGAGCCACGCTGCGTCATGCCTAATTTACTGTGCATGCATGCCACAGACTTGATGTGCACACGCACCAGGCAATCGCGCCATAGTCCGCCCACTGCCTGAGCCAACTAGAAGTGTGTGTGAGTGGCCGTGAGCTGACTGCAGTTAAGCAGCAGCCGAAGGCACACCTGAGAAAGTGGGAGAGTTTTGATTGAAATCACTTCCTGGTGCCTACTCTCCTCCTCTGCCTGTGATAGGCTAAGGTATGAATACTTACTAAAGTAGTTACTTATTGCCACGGCGCCTGGTTGATTAACTTAAAATGTTATTCATTGCTGGTGAGGGTATGGGTGTCTCATCATGCCAGCCTTCCTGGCCATGCTGTGCTTCATCGCGGATGGACACGGGGACAAGTGAGCACTGCCATTTTGAGCTATTGAAGTCCATCAGGATTGACCGGGTACCAACAACCAAAGGGCTATACTCTACTGCCTGTAGTACTTTTATCACTGAGTCTATCTCTGTTTCCCCGTGGGCTATAATAGAATTTTTTTAGATACAACTCTGTAATGCATTTTTCTTAAGTAATAGAAATCACCCAAAGCTGTACATCTTTCCTCAGTCTATAGGTCTTTGGTAGTAATATGTATTTATTATATTATTGGTGCAGTTATATAGATGCACATATGTTATGGAAGCATAGAAATTCTATATCAGGTTAACACCTTGGATGCTAAAGTAATCTCCAGCACATTATAAAGCAATGTTTTGGGAGCCTCCCTAGCTTTCAAGGGGTTAATGCTCTGTGTAGTCCACCTACTTTTAGTTTGCTTTGCATTACGCTTCCATCTTGGTGCATTGCCCCTGCTGTTTTCCATTTGTGGTAAGCTCAGACCCTTTTACCTGGTCCAGATCTGCCTTTAACTCTTTGAATGCCAGATAGGTATCCACGCATTGCAACACAGTGTGTTGAATTCCTCTCTGGCATCAAAGAGGTAATGGGGAAATTTATATCAACAATAAATGATACTTACAGTAGGCCTAGACTACACTGCAGTTGCGTACCTCTCAAGTCTCCCTCTTTAGGAGGGACAGTCCTTCTTTGAGGCCCAAATCCCTCTGTCCCTCTTTACCACCCTGATGTCCCTATTATTAAGAGATTAGACTGTGTGGTATGTATATATAAGTGTATCACATTGTTCCACAGCAATAAAACAAATTAATGTTTGTGTAAACTTCAGTACATCCTATAACATAAAGCTGTAGAATGCGTCTCTCACTGTGTGTGTAGCACAAACGCACGTGACTCACTTTCTACAGTTTTATGTATCTGACAGGCACTCGCTCGCGCTTGCCTGCGAGCTCAGAGGGCTGGAAGCCGGCTGCCTGTCAGTCGTGTCTGCAGCTTGCCCTTGACCCATTCCCCCCTGTGACCCGCTCCCCCCCCCGTGCCCTCTAAGTACCGTGTATGTGGATGCGCATAACTGAGAGGCACCCGCTCACATTTGCAGGTGCCTGCACTGTGAGATCAGAGAGCTGGCAGCCGGCTGGGTGATTCATCTCCACTGTGACCCGCTCCCCTCCAGCCATCTAAGGTATCTAGGGATGCGTAATGCCTGTCAGTTATGCGCGTCCACATGGACATTTCTTTTATTTCTATACTAGTTGAACAGCCCGTTACACGGGCCACAGTGCCTCTGGCAGCCGGTCGCGGGGCAGTCACATGCAGTGGAGACTGCCCGCGCCTCGGCTGATACAGAGCTGGACGCTCCTTCAGAGCGCCCAGCTCTGTATCAGCCGCGGCGCGGGCAGTCTCTACTGCGCATGTCGGCCGTTACACACAACTTGGCAAATTATTATATAGGATACTACAAATGCTTCTGCATGACCTAGATCCCGTTGAATGACAGGCTTTAACCTAGTATATTTATACATTTGTTGGTGTAAATAAAATCATTGCAATAGTTCTAAATCATTTATTCACTTGCACCAAGAAGCATCAATGGGTCATGAATAACCATCCACACCCCCAGCAACACCCCCTACGACTAGTGTCCCTCTTTGGTCCTTTGAAATGTTGGGCGGTATGGAAGAGTAGTGGACATTATTATTAACCCTTTGCATACCAGAGGGGTATGCAACACATTGAGAAGCAGTGTATTACTCACCCCTCTGGCACTAAATCAACCGCCTTAGATATTGTCTCTTATTACAAACTGCCCAGACAATCGTAACTACATGGTATTGATATAAAACACTCTATACATGTATTAAGACTTAGGATTAGGTTTCAGTGATTTAACATAAAATAACTCATTTTGCAGATGCTAGCTGAAAATATTATATAACATTATATAACCCAATTTCATGTTTTAAACTGCTATTGCTCCTTTAAAGGGTGGAAAATAGAAATTATCCTGTGAGACTTCTCATTTGTATGTCTCTCCCCAGAATATCCAGTTACAGTGGAAACATGGTTTGAATTGAGTTTACTTTATAGTAGACATACCAATAACCTCATGTGTGTTTGTCTTTGATACACTTTTTGTTTTGCGCCTGCTGCACTGTTTGTGTGCATGATCTGTGTCAATGGCTGTGACTCCGTCCTGCTGAGTTCTGAGCCGCCTGAGACTGTGAGTGAGTTCACCCAGGGCCCAGGAGTAGGACGCTATGGTTGCAAGATGGCTAATGGCCTGGTTTATTATTTCCCTCATTTTCCTATTTTCTGCCATCCCATGTCACCAGGGGCTGTAAATGTGCTCTCTTTGATTTACAATATGGCTGTAGACACCAAGTCCAACCAAGTGTAAGAGCATAACTGATGTGGTGTCTACAGACATATTGTCAGAACTGGGAACTCTCCGGTTTTGCCCCGGAGACTCCGGATTTCAAAGTGAATTACCAGGTCTCCGGGGCAATGTGTGAATCACCGGGTGGGCAGAGTTTAAGCAGAAACTCTGCCCACTTGTGCTCCATCCCGCCCGGTTCCTCCCACTCCCCGCCCTCTTACATCCATTTTGCAGGGGGGTTTTGTGTTTTGTTTTTGCCCCGCCCCCGTGACTAAGCCCCTCCCCTTTTATGACGCGATTCGCATCATTTTCCTCCCCCTGGGCACTGACAGGGTTACCCTCCGGGTAGCCCTGTTTCAAATGTTCCCATGTATGCATATTGTAAATCAGAGTTCATATCCACAGCCCTGGTGACTTAAGCTCTACCTATGGACACAAGACCCCAACATCATATATACTGGCTGAAATACAGCCCTGGTGACTTAAGCTCTGTCTTTGGGCACAAGACCCCAACATCATATATACTGGCTGAAATACAGCCCTGGCGACTTAAGCTCTGTCTTTGGGCACAAGACCCCAACATCATATATACTGGCTGAAATACAGCCCTGGTGACTTAAGCTCTGCCTTTAGACACAAGACCCCAGCATCTTCTTTACTGGATGAGATCATTTCAGCCAGTAAATATGATGTTGGTGTGTGCATAGGCAGAGCTTAAGTCACCAGGGCTGTAGATATGCACTCTGATTTACAATACGTCTCTAGACACCAACCAAATGTAAGAGCATAACTGATATTTAGACTAAATATGGACGTGGGCGTTTTTGGTGGGCGTGGTTTTGGAGAGGGCAGCATTTCATCTTTGGACCCAGGCAGCACAGTGTCTTGGGCCGGCACTGCTTACTCTTGAAGTACAAAATATAAACTACTGAAATACAGCACTACATGATCCTCTTGGTATGAGGATCAATCGGAGCTGCATTTTTATTCTGCCATTACTGTCCCTTTAAGATTTTGAGTGCCAGAGAGGTATCCAAAGCATTGCTTTGCCATCCATTAAGAAACCACTTTGGCACTCAAAGAGGTAGCCAACCCTTTGCGCTGCAAGGCATTGACTACCTCTCTAGCACTCAAAGGGCTAACCCCCCTTAGTGACCGGCCGCGCACGTGGCCGGCACTTAACGCCCGTCAAACCTTTTTTGCCTTTACTTAAAGTGACTTCCGGGACGTACATGTATGTCCTCTGTCCACCGCGGACATCCGTTCAAGACATACATGTACGTCCTTGGGCGGTAAGGGGTTAAGAAATGCCGGGCAAAAACACCCATGTTGAAGTGGAAGAAAGCCAGAAGAGCTGACATTGTAAGTGATCTCACGTGCATAATCCGTCCGATAATAAATGGGGACATTCAAATCATTATGAACTTTCTAGTTGGTAAAGGTGACGTTTATGAGGTATATACAGACGTGTGTTTGATCTTCACCACTTGACACAAAATGTATCTCTGATCTAATTACTAACCGTGTATCTTCTGCTCAGATAATACTGGGTGTCAGAAACAAATACACCCCTAGACAGGGTGTAAGCAGGTAGCACTCCCTAATTAACTTCATATTAGACTGCACACCCAACTCTTACTTCACAGGCGATCCGCATAAACATTACATGTTTATTATCATTAGGCTTAATTATTTAGTAGTGAAGAGTGACAGCCTGGCTTTAATTGTCAGTAGATTATTAAAATGAACCTGTCCCACAACTACATGTTTAATTTGTTTTACGGAGAATTAAAATTTGTATAAGTCATTTTTCTGTACAAAATAAACTGTTTAAAAAAAAAAAGAACGAACAAACAAAAAAACCTGTATATTTTGGTGGTGGCAGAGTATGACAGTGTATGCCAATCATCTGCACAGTGTGCCAACTGGTTATGTTCAAGGCCAAACTTACCACTTACTGTACTATGTACAAATCGGGTGACCACATTTCCATTCTGCCATTCAGGGGCACTGCAGAGACGAGAACAGTAGATTACTTGTCCTTGGATCTAGTGCCGCTATGTGGGAGGGGTCACTGTACATCACTGGACTGCAGCGCAACCTGCTTTTCCTGTGGCGCACCACAGAGTTCTAAACACTAGAGGGAGTAGTGCCCATTGACTGCTGTGACCAAAAACAATGTCTCTAATAGGCTACAAGATAATGTACATCACTCCCAACACTTTAGACTATCATTAAATTACAACAATACTGCACTGCAGCTCCAGATTGATGTCAGAATCAAGGCCCCGTTCTCTCTATAGTGTTCAGAACTCTGCCTGGATGCCATTTTCTTGTAGTCCAGCAGAGTCATCACTTTCTGTCATAATGGGCAGTTCTCCTCTGTGCTCTGGAGTCTAAATTCTGGGACATTGTATTGCCCCAGAAGGCAAGGTAAGGTATGTAGTCCATACCTTGCCTATTAACCCTGTGGGTACCAGAGCGGTAGGAAACATGCTAAGCAATGCTTTTCTACCTCTCTGGTACTCAAAGGGTTAATTGTGGAATAAAAGACAGATTTGTCCACTACATGGAAGTCCATGAGGTGGATTTAGATGGGGTTAGTATGTCACATATATGCAATTTATGTGACATACTAAGGAGGGGGTGTGGAAGGGGGCATTGTGTAGTGCTTGGTGTACTAGTTTTATTGATTGTAACCCTTTGAATGCCACAGGGGTGAGCAGTGCACATCCCTATGGCATTCAAAGCTGTACATGGTGCTGAAAGCCATCTCTGTGTTCCCCTAGTGGCTGGGTAGGGAAGCACAGAGAAAGCTGTTCAGAACTGGCGACGTGGATTTTGGATTTTCTGACTGAACTAGATACTTTGCAGTGCTGCGATTGGCTGTGGTACTAGGTAACATTTTTATTGTGTGTTTTTAGGTAAGATTTTCTATGCGACGCAGGTTTAAGGTTAATGTGTATTTTGTTGGTTATCGCTCGTTAGCCTTTCTGGGTAAGGAAGATTTGAATCTCACGTTAACTGGTCTTGCTTAATGCGCAAAGGCAGTTTTTTTCTTCATGTTGGTTTTAATGCCAACATTTGAATCGAGCCCTTAATCCCCATACCTGTGAACTCTCCAGATTTGCCCCAGAGACTCCGGTTTTGACAGTGCATTACCTGGTCTCCAGGGCAGAGACTGATTCTCTGGATGTGGGGAGTTTCCTTTAAAACTCTGCCCACTTCCCACCCAGATCCTCCCACTTCCCTCCCACTTTTGTGATGCCCCCAAAAAGCTCTGCCCTGAATCGCAGGCAAACCCTTAGAAAAGAAAGTTCTCAGGTGTGTTAAAGCGGAACTTTCAGTACATACTTAGTCTCCATGCATTCATTAAACGCATGGCGACTAGCTTTGAAATAGATGTTTTACCTTTAAAAAATAGCCCAGTGTAAAGGAATCCTTCCCGTATGGGGAATGACGGGCAGGTGAGTGCGGTCCAATCGCCTGCGCTGTCAGTCCCTTCCAGTAGACATATGGTGCACTGCAGTGCTACTCAATAGAGACCGGAACTGACAGCGCAGGCGCGCAGACAAGATGTCTGCGCTGTAGCCTTAGTTCCGGTCTCCAAACGGGAACGATTCCTTTACACTGGACTATCTTTTAAAGGTATAACATCTATTTCAAAGCTAGTCACCATGCGTTTAATAAAAGTATGTACTGAATGTTTCGCTTTAATCCATTGCATTCCAGAGGGTAAAGCAGTGCACTGGACAGCCCTCTACTTAAATATGTGTACTTAAGTAAGGTTTTCACTAGTGTTGAGCGAGCATGCTCGGCCGATGCTCGGATCGGCTCGAGCATCGCTCTGCTCGGCACATGGCGGTACTCGTACGAGTACCGCCATGTGCTCGCCCGGCATGTTCGGGTGGTGGGGATCTGTGCCGAAGGAGGCACAGATCTGAAGATGCTCCGCTGGACCACCAGGGACTGGAGGTAGGGGGCATTGCGGAGATGAAGGGGGCATTGCGGAGATGAAGGGGGCATAGCGGAGATGAAGGGGGACATTGTGGATGAGGGGCATAGCGGAGATGAAGGGGGACATTGTGGAAGAGGGGCATAGCGGAGATGAAGGGGGACATTGTGGATGAGGGGCATAGCGGAGATGAAGGGGGACATTGTGGAAGAGGGGCATAGCGGAGATGAAGGGGGACATTGTGGATGAGGGGCATAGCGGAGATGAAGGGGGACATTGTGGAAGAGGGGCATAGCGGAGATGAAGGGGGACATTGTGGAAGAGGGGCATAGCGGAGATGAAGGGGGACATTGTGGATGAGGGGCATAGCGGAGATGAAGGGGGACATTGTGGAAGAGGGGCATAGCGGAGATGAAGGGGGACATTGTGGAAGAGGGGCATAGCGGAGATGAAGGGGGACATTGTGGAAGAGGGGCATAGCGGAGATGAAGGGGGACATTGTGGATGAGGGGCATAGCGGAGATGAAGGGGGACATTGTGGAAGAGGGGCATAGCGGAGATGAAGGGGGACATTGTGGAAGAGGGGCATAGCGGAGATGAAGGGGGACATTGCGGAGATGAAGGGTGACATTGCGGAGATGAAGGGGGGCATTGACCAGGCACCCTCCCCTCATCAGAGCAGGGGGTGCCTGGTGTAATGCTCGTGTCGCCCCATTCAATTCAATGGGGCTCGGGTGCTCGGCCGAGCACTCGAGCCTCCGGCGGTGCTCGGTCAGAGCACCCGAGCACCCGAGCATCGGGGTGCTCGCTCAACACTAGTTTTCACATATGATTACCTATCCCTGGCCAGCTTTCAATACAGTTGTCAATGTCACTTTAGGTCATAAATTTACCCCTTGAAGATCAATGTGCACTGCTTTTTCAAGGGGTTGTGCAGCACTTAAATCCTCAAGAGGTTAATAAAGCATGAGGCTGTGCACAATGAACTGCAAAGCAATGCACATCGTACACCCATTTGTTCTTCAAATGTTTAACTTATTACAAGAGATGAGTCTGACTACTGGGTGTGTTTAAAGCTGGACAGGGAAGGACAGTCACATTATGACAACAATGTCAGTGACTGCTTAGTACTGGAATTAAAGCTGACCAGGAATGGGCAGTCATATTATGATTGCTCATCCCTGGCAAGCTTTAACCCTTTGTATGCCAGAGGGGTATCTCTGCCATTGCTTCACATTGGATTTGATGTCCCTCTGAAACTAAAAGGGTTAAACCTTAACCCAGTAGTCAATATTATCTTTTGTCACAATCTAACTCCTTGAATATCAGATGGGTGACCCATTTGCATTGCTTTGCAAGGATTGGGCACCCCTCTGATCCTCAAGGGGTTTATCAAGCATGATCATACCTGGAAACTCTCCAAATCTGCCCCGGTGACTCCGGTTTTCAGACCAAATTACCAGGTCTTCAGGGACAGAGACCAATTCTCCAGCAGTGGTGAGTTTCTCCTCCTTCCCACCCTGTTCTTGCCACTTCCCGTCACTTCTCCTTCCCACCTTGTTCCTCCCACTTCACTCCCACTTTTCCTCCTTCCTACCCTGTTCCTCCCACTTCCTGCCCAGTTCTCCTCCTTGCCACTATGTTCTGCCCACTTCCCACCACTTCTCCTCCCCACCCTGTTCCTCCCACATCCCTCCTTCCCACTCTGTTCCTCCCACGTCCCTCCTTCCCACTCTGTTCCTCCCACTTCCCTCCTTCCCACCCTGTTCTTTCCACTTCCCGTCACTTCTCCTTCCCACCCTGTTCCTCCCACTTCCCTCCTTCCCATCCTGTTCCTCCCACTTCACTCCCACTTTTCCTCCTTCCTACCCTGTTCCTCCCACTTCCTGCACAGTTCTCCTCCTTGCCACTATGTTCTGCCCACTTCCCACCCACATTATGACATGTAGGCAAATAAACACTGCCCACCTGATTATGTCCCGGCCCTTTATGATGCAAAATTACATCCCCTCAGCAGCAGCATAGGAGCCGTCTCTAGGTGCTCATTGGGTAGAAGTTCCCAAGTATGATGAGCATGATGCTCAAGCACGCGGCTGATTAACCTCTTGAGCATCAGGCAGTATGCACAGGAGGGGTGCACAATGCCTTGAAAAACAATGCACATGCCACATTGGACACCCATTTAATATTTAAGGAGGAGGGGTAAATTGTGACAAAGATAACATTGTCATTGGCTGCTGGGTTAAGGTTTAACATTTTGAGCGCTAGGGTTTAACTTAAAGGGATAGTAATACTTCGTTTTATCTTTATTTTATTTTGTAGGCATTAAAAAAACATGAAGAACGATATAAGTCTTATCTCTCAAACCTTTATGGTTTAAGAGATATTCACAAGCAAAGTTTTCCTCCCCTGTTCAGCCAGATCAGAAGGGAGGTGCCCAGGTAGACTGCAGAGAGGGACAATCTTCAATTAAGATAAGGGAAAAAGCTGAAAAACTTGTTAAGGGGGGAAGGGCTTTCATTGTTTTCATATAAAGAAAATTGTCCCCTTCTGTTATCTGTCCTGTCATACAACCTGATCCACATCTGAGAAGAGATGGATTACACTAGGTAAAAGGGGCAGGGAGGGGAACTTTGCTTGTGAATATCTCTTTAACCGTAAAGGTTTGAGAGATAAGACTTATATCATTCTTCATGTTTTTTTTAATGCCTACAAAATAAAATAAAGTTAAAACGAAGTATTACTATCCCTTTAAGGCAAAATATGATATTACTGACCAGGGATGGACAATCTTAAAAACCAAACTGTAATTACTATGTATAAAACAATATAGTGCGTATGTTTAAAACCTAACTCTGGCTGTATTACAGTTTAAATTTATGATGTTGACTTTATAAGATTCAAAATCATACATTTAAAACACTTCCACAGTCAGGGTTAGGTTAGGGTTTAAAGCGGAACTGTCACTTAGTATAAATTCACCCTGCAGTAATTAAGCATATGGCGACTAGCTTCATAATACTTCTATTACCTCTTAGAAGTGGCAGATTCTAAAGTAATCCTTAATCTTCGGAGGCTGACGGCCAGGTTGGTGCAGTATGTACGCCTGCGCTGTCAGTCCCGTTCTCCTCTAAGAAGCATTGCACTGTGCCATAAGGTAACCGGAAGGGACTGACAGCTCAGGCGCACAGGCTGCACTAACATGGCCGTCAGCCTCCGAAGATTAAGGATTACTTTAGAATCTGGCACTTCTGAGATCTAATAGAACTATTATGAAGCTATTCGCCATATGCTTAATTATTGCAGGGCAACTTTATACAAAGTGAAAGTTCCGCTTTAATAGGAGGTAACTGTGCAATAGCACCCAAACCGGGGATAGGACCTAGCCAATCGCTACAGGAACAGCACACAACAAGGAGTGGAGTGCCAATGCTGGGGTTAGGACCCAGCCAAGCTCCTGCAATGGAACAGGTTGCAACCAATGGAGCATCAGATTGACTAGGCCTACAGTCATGGCCTACAGTCATTCTCAGAGAAGGTACTGAGCCAGAGCCCCAGGTAACGCCAAGTGGGTAGTCAGACAAGCCAGGGATCAATACCAGAGTGGGTAGTCAGCCAGAGACACAGGTCAGAACCAAGAGGGTAGTCAGACAAGCCAGGGATCAGTACCAGAGTGGGTAGTCAGCCAGAGCAACAGGTAAGAACCAAGCGGATAGTCAGACAAGCCACAACAACTGGACACCTGGAAGCAACAGATGGACAGGCCAAGGGTCATACACAGGAAGAAAAATCACTGACTGCACTGGAACACCACGTAAGGGCAAATAAAGTGGTGTCCAGGCAGTCTAAATATACCCCCCCAAAAGCCAGGAGGAGGAGCACATAATTGGACCTTTTAAGAGTGGAACACAACGTCACTGGAGGAATTCCCCCATGACGCTCGTGTGCTCAGATGCTGGCCAGATGCGGAAGCATCGTAGAGAGCAGCCAGCCCCTGAACCGTCTACTGAAACAAGCACTGAGGTGCCTGACTCACACTGCAGTAAGATAAGTGCCCAGCGCTAACAGTACCTCCCCCTCAACTGCCTCTCCCCCGTGGCAGAGGCAGAGGTTTTGAAGGAAAGCGGGAATGAAATCCGAATAAGAACAGGTTCATGCATTTCTTTAGAAGAGACCCAGGAACGCTCCTCAGGCCCATAACCATTCCAGTGCACTAAATATTGCAGATGACCTCGGAATCTGCGAGAATCTAGAATATTTTGTACTTCATACTCCTCATGATCTGCAACCCGTGTCCAGGTTTACCGCAGTATAGGCAAAGTCACTCGCACCAGCGGAATGCCCTCTCTTCCACTGAGAGACGAGTAAAACTTAACTGCATGGCCACCACCCCAGCCATGTCCGAACTAGGAGGCATGGGAGGTGAGGGAGGAATGGGTGGGTGATTAAAGGTCGGAGCCAGCTGCGGCGGAGGCTTCCGCAGACGTTCTTTAAAGGAGGGTCTTTCCCTGATTTGAGTGCCAGTCAGGATGGTAAATGATACCAGTTTGTCTAAATCATCAGGCAGCTCACGGGCTGCGATCTCGTCCTTAATGGTATCTCTCATCTCCTGTGTGAAGGCGGCTACCAGTGCTTCATTATTCCAGCCTACCTCCAATGCCAATGTACGGAACTCTGTAGCATGTTCAGACACCGTATGGTTCCCCTGGCGGATGGTCATGAAGTTTTTGGCAGCAGAGGCAGAGTGAGCCAGCGTTAACATTCCGCCTCCAATGGGGTGCGTCTTCATCAGGAAACAGGTGAGTGAGCCATGCAATCACTTGGGAGAGCATTGTGTACGGAGTCAGCGCACTTTATTGACTGAAGCCAAGGTGCACTGGGCTCTAAAATAATAGTATTATGGACAACATTTGGGCCCAAAGTCCAGAGGGGCATCCTGTACAGCTATTAAAGGGATAGTAATGTTTCACAATAAAAGCAGCTCTGATTAATCGTCATTGTATTTTGACCATGGAGAGTGTTATTTCAATACTGTCAGAGTTGTAGTTCAAGTGTAATTGAATGATAAAGTATCCCTCTCCTGCCCCTTGTACCTAGTGTAACACTGCTCACCTCAGATGTGGAATCTGGTCCTGGGACCGGACAGCTCACAGCAATGGACAGTCTTCTTACTGTGATCATAAGGAAAACTCTGCCCCCATTGACAGGTTTTTCAGGTTTCTCCCTTATGCTATTTGAAGATTGTCCCTCTCTGCAAGCCATCTGGACAGTCTTGCTGCTCTGAGGTGAGCAGTGTTTCATCAGTAAAAGGAGTGGGAGGGGGATACTTTATCATTCAGTTACTCTTGAACTACCACTCTGACAGTAATTAAATAACACTCTCCATGGCCCAAATACTATGAAGATTAACTGGAGCTGCTTTTATTGTGAAATATTACTATCCCTTTAAACAATCAACTGTGCATCAGGCAAAACTGGGGGCCCCTGAGTCTGGGGGACCGCCAATATTATATGGAGCAAAACTCCTGGGGGCACCCCAAGTATGGCGGTCCCCCTGCAATACAGGGGCCTCTGCCATGCCTCTTACTTAGGTATGTCATTCTATTAAAGGGATAGTAATACTTAAGTATTACTAATCCCTATATTAAAGTCCTATTAAAAATAAATGTATTGCCCCAAGTGTCATCTCTCAAACCTTTATGGTTTGAGAGATGATCGCTCCTAAAGTTGCCCTCTCCCTCCCCCTTCTACGAAGTCAGCGTTCTAGCTGAGTGCAGGGAAGCCAGTCGTAAGATTTTCTGGTGGCTCTCCAGCACAGCCGCGATCGCGTTAATAAAAAAGAAAACTTTCACTGAAATGGACTTCTACGTGTGCTTGGTTTGCAAGCACACATAGAAGACTGTTTTAGTGAATTTCTTTTGTCAAGGGGGGTAGGGTTTTCCTTATACTTACTGACTGAAGTTTGTCCCTCACTGCATCCGTCCAGTCCCACAACCGGGTTCCAGCTCTAAATGGAGGCAGCCAGAAGTGGATCCTTTAAACTTCAATATTTTTTGAACTACGGAACAGTAAGTTATTAAACGTAGCGCATCATGTTTTAAAACCATTATAGAAGACTCAGCGCTCAGCTCTATTATAGACAGTACTATCCCTTTAAATTGCCTCCGATTATTAATACAGATATAATTCCCTGTAGAAAGTAACCTAATGTTGCCATCTGTTAATGGCTTACAAG
The DNA here is from genome assembly GCA_037306005.1 of Rhinophrynus dorsalis. Classification (NCBI taxonomy): domain Eukaryota; kingdom Metazoa; phylum Chordata; class Amphibia; order Anura; family Rhinophrynidae; genus Rhinophrynus; species Rhinophrynus dorsalis. Next base: position 45,464,701 of record CM074722.1, read on the forward strand.
TAACATTAGTGTTCATTTGAATGAGTCTCCTTAAGTATCTCTCTGGTTAACCTGAATTAATCCTGTCATGTACGTGTCAGTTAAAGCAACTGGAGCTATTTTATGTCTGTGTGTCATGAGCAATTAGCTGGGTTCTGGCACCAGGTCAACCTATTAATCTCAGTGTGATTCAATGCTGAACTTGCCAGGGCTTTTAGTGCCATGAAACCAATAAAGCAAGTGGCACCAGCATCCCAGAGCTGTTCATTTGTGAGTAAACCAGCAATGTGCACTTGTGCCTTGTGTAATGAGCGCTGGCATTGTATCTAGATTGTGGCAATGGGTGGGACTACATTGAGTTGGCTAATCTAGATGCCATAACTCTTCAGCTGCCTGGAGGAACAGCAGTGCATTTTATACCAGAGTAAAAGGTGCACAGATAGGCAACAAATGGCATTGGACACCCCTCTGGCACCATTAGAGTTAACCCCTTGAATGTTACAGATATTTAAAATGCACTGCTTTTTCGTCCATTGGACATATCTATAGCATGCAATGGATTAAAAGAAAAATGATGCTAAAACATTAGTTCTACTTATACAAACCCTTTGAGTGCATTTTGCTAGTTTTGCTAACCGTTTTATCAAGAAAAAAAACAAACTTCAGCTGTAACAACTTACTGATAAAGCATCTCCCAGCAGTGCTAATACCCTTTACACAGCAGGAAGTACCCTCCAATATATATATATATATATATATATATATATATATATATATATACTGATTAAGTTTAGGCACTCCTAATGGAGAAAAGATGCAACCACTGCCTGGGTGCTACTGGTCAATATATATATATATACTGAAAGAAATGGTACAAAACCACGAAACCAGTGCACACACACAGTACTTGATAAAGGTACTCCAGGGGGCCGAAACGTTGACACAATAAATTGACACTTTTTTACACAAGCACTGTGTGTGCACTGGTTTCATGGTTTTGTACCATTTCTTTCAATATATATATATATATATATATATATATATATATATATATATATAAATATATATATGTGTAAAATGTTTTTAAAGCCTTACTGCTCCTTTAATTGTGACATTATCAACTGCTACAGAGTATCTGTAGTTAAATATCTGTAGCTTATGAAGTGTGTAGCCAACAGTTCATATTGTCTGCAATCCAGTATACTTATAGCGAAATATCCATCTGGTTCTTGTCTAATCAAACTCCTACACGAGTTAAATGTCTCCACTTTTCCGTAGAAGTCTTGAATGAAGTCATTTTGTTGGTTATAATGGATTTACCAGTCTTTAGAATTCCTTATCCTGTAGCTTTTCTCTTTGCCTGTTTTATATATTCCAAATCCTTATTCCATTGCTAGCATCTCAGCTGATCCACCTCCCTGCCTCATATTTCATTTATGCTAGAAATTGTTATTGTAGGGTGGAGTGTCCATACTTCCCAACATTTCAAATGGCCAAAGAGGGACACTTATGTATTAGGTGGTGAGTAGGCCGGGGAGTATGGCTGGTGGGTGGAGTATTACCAAGAATTTTTAGGTTATTTCATAACCTGTTGACACCTCTTTGTGCAACTGAATAAATAATTGATTTAGAGCAAGACTTAAGTATTTTATTTACACAGGCTAATTTATAAACACATATACTGACGTTTACATAAAAAATGAATGTGAGTTTTATCACTGTAGAACAATGTGATACACATGTACACACACCACACAGTCTGATCTCCTAAAAAGAGGGACATCAGGGTGGGAAAGCGGGACAGAGGGATTTGACAGAGGATCTGTCCCTCTTAGAGAGGGACACTTGGGAGGTATGCAAATGTATCTGAGCAGAAAATGAGCTGTGATGGAGGGTTGGCACCCACTCTCTCCATTACCCAACTATGTCCCAAGACTACCAGTTCCAATAGGCCAATCTCTTGATTCCTTTATCTTTTGGGTGCATGGTTCATCCGGTGATTCACTTGGGCCTTTAGATTTCTCAGATAAAATGACTCTGAATTAAAGGGACAGTAACAGGTTAAAACAACTTTAATTAAAATAAATGTCCAAGCTATTACAGGTTTAATGAAGCATTTTTTCATTGTCTAATTAATAACTGCTTATCTTGCAAAAGAAACCTGCTTTGGTGTCTTTCTGTATGGGTGTTGTCATCACAGCAACAAGAGTTTCTGGGATACGGTGTATGTGACACAGCTTAGCACGGAGGGACAAGAAGCACCATAAACATTATGTATAAATGTAAGTGGAATTTAATTGATTTAATTGGAACTTTTAACCCCTTGAATGCTAGGGAAAAATCCAGTGAATCCACTCTACCATTCAAAGGGTTAAAAGCCTCATTTAAATCCATGGAGATTTTGGGAAGTGTTATTTGTCCCCTAGGTGTATTTGGATTGCTCATGAAAACATAAGATTTGACTTGTTCTTACCTATAATGAGTGTGAATAGGCTACAGTAGGATAATGAAGCTTTTAATCCTTAGTCAGGGAGGTATCCAGCATATTGAACACAATGCATTACTTCAACTCTGGCACTCAGAAGGTTAATATCTGTCCCACTACAGTAACCTTAGATTCTGTAACAACACACATGAGAACCATCTTGCCCCCAGCTCCAGTATTAAGAAGATGGGCTGGGGATGAGAATGTTCAGATGACACTCTTCCTGCCATAATGTTGGTGAGGCGTAACCTGGGTGGGTGGAGTTTAGAGATGGAAAGGTAGAGTCTGACCTAAAAATGGAGGAGAAATTGTTAGAATAGGCATGGAGTGAGTATAACTGTGCAGAGCCGGGTAATCGGTAAGTTATCCTAGGCACCTGCCTAGGGCCCAGAGATGATGGGGGCCCTGCCACGCTGAACTGAGGGAGTAACTTCCACCACAGATTTGCCCAAGCCCCCATTACAGTAACGCAGAGCACTAAACAAACCTCCAGTGTTCTTCAATTGGATATTGTTACCAAAGTGTGACTGGAGACAAAAGTCAATAGCACCAGTAATAGAACTGATATTGGTACCTGGGCAGAAGCAGACATGTCCTCTTTTTGTCAGGGTCATTAAGTGAGGAGCTTGCTGCACACACCTTCTATTTATCCCTAGGTTTTTTCTCTGACTCTCATATGAAGTAAGCAGCAGTGGGGTGGGGGTAGTGTCCTTAGTTGAACGGAAGATCGGTAACGATATGTGGGATAGTTGACTGTGTGCGTGCTGATGGGGAAAGAGACCAGCTACTGCGGAGATATGAGAGGAAAGATGGACATGTGTATGGACTGAGAAAGCCATAGGTGGAGAGAATGGGATAGGGAGACTTAGTGTCACAGTACCTTGTTTCCAGCACCGCTGCTTCAGCGACGCTTGGCGCCTTTCCACGCACCAGCTGCAGGTAAGAGGCTTAAAGCATGCTGTAGGCCTCTGTTTTATGTGTGTTTGTTTCCTATAGTCTCCTCCTACCTACTTCCTCCCTCTAGCTGCTCCTCCTACCTACTTCCTGTGGAGGGGTTTAAAGGGCAGACTGAGTCCTGACTCAGTCACCCTTACACTGTTGATCTGAGCAGTTCAGTTTCTGGTATTCCTGATTACTGTGTATGATCCGGCTTGTCTGTCCATCCATTCTGGTGTTGACCTGTGGCTGTGTCTGACTATTCTCCTTGGTGTTCCGATTTGGCTCTGCTATCCTTTCTGGTGCAGACCTGTGGCTCTGGCTGACTACCCGCTCCGTGTATGACCTAGGCTTTTCTGACTACCCACTCTGGTGTTGACCTGGGGCTCTATCCACTGCTCATCCAGCATACATACGCTCCAGTGGATATCCTATCTGGTGCAAACCTGTGGCTCTGGCTTACTACCCGCTCCATGTATGACCTAGGCTTGTCTGAATACCCACTCTGGTGTTGACCTGGGGCTCTATCCACTGCGCATCCAGCATTCCGTCGCTTCAGTGGATATCCTTTATGGTGCAAACCTGTGGCTCTGGCTGATTACCCGCTCCGTGTATGACTTTGGCTCGTCTAACTATCCTATCTGGTGCTTACTAGAAGGCTCTGTCCGCTCAGATTGTTGGTTCCGTTGTTCATACATCCTTCCTAGTACTGACCTGGGGCTCTAGCAGACTCCTAGCTACTGAGTGCAGGTTGAGTCAGTATCTCTTGGGCATTACCTTACCACGAGACTCCAGTGGGCTGAGGCCTAGTCTCGGACAGTGTGGTACAGAGATTGGGAGACTGCTATTCCTGATTCAGTGCTCGCCATTTCAATCACCCATTGTGTGTTTATTTATATATTGCATTACTGTCATTATTCTCATAATAAAGGTTCTATTAACTACACCGTCTGACTCCTGGTTTTGCTTGCCAGACGTAACACTTAGTGGCAAGGCAGAAAGAATTAGCTGAGAATGAAATGGGTGAGAGACCTGGTAGAGGGAGGAGAGATAGAGATAGACTGAACTACTTGGCTGAGAGCTAGGAACATGTGGCTTTAAGCGGAACTTTCACCATAGGTAAAGTCGCCCTGCAATAATTAGTCAGATGGTGACTAGCTTAATAATAGTCATCTTACCTCTCAGAACTACACGATTCTAAAGAAATCCTTAATCTTCCAAGACTGACAGCCAGTTTAGTGCAGTCTGCAACCCTGCGCCATCAGTCTCTTCCGGTTACCTTGTGGCACACTGCAATGCTTCTTAATGGAGACAAGGACTGACAGCGCAGGCACACAGACAAGATGTCTGCTCTGATACCTGGCTTCCAGTCTCCAAAGATTAAGGATTTCTTTAGAATCATGTAGTTCTGAGAGGTAAGAGAACTATTATTAAGCTAGTCGCCACTTGCCTAATTATTGAAGGGCTACTTTAACTATGGTGAAAGTTCCGCTTTAGGAGGGTTCACTAGCGCACACCACAATAGCATAGTTAAAATGTTTAAAACTCACCAAGCCAACACAGATCCATTAAAGGATAAATGTAGAATCCTGGGCAGATCCAGGAGAATTCTATGACATGTATGACTAAACCCTTTAATATCCTTTAAGTACCTTTAAATATCCCAGAAGCTCTTGGTGTAGAAAAGACATCACTTATACATAAAGAAAAACTAACTAAAGCAGATTTATTTTATGGCACTATTAGAAGTGAAACTCTTCATATACCATGAATTAAAGAGACATTAGCATCTCCTAATATTAATCCTTTGCATGCCAGAGAGGTACACAACTCATTGGCTCTGAAAAGGTTAACACCAACAATTGCCTTATAATGGTAAGAAAATAGTAACGACCTCTGTGAATTGTACCCCTTTGCCTTTGCTGGCTGCAGTCAGTCTTGGATGTAATGTCCATGGAGGTGAACATGACTCTTGCTGGCAGGAATCCTGAACCACAATCTCCACCCACTGGAAATTCCATATTTTGTGAACTGAAGAAGGCAGTGCATAAGGCCACATCATATGTCAGTACTGCAGTGGAAGGAGTTTGGGGTTCAGGTCAGGAGTCCTGCCAGTAACAGTGGTGTTCATCTCCATCAGCAGACTTCCAGGATGAGCTGGGAACGTTATTTCTTAAACTAGGGTGCAAGGTCAGATTTAATAGTGATCAAGAAGATTTTCTGGCCAAGGTAAGGTAAGTGGAGGTTATTATTAGGAGGTATAGTGTTCCTTTAATGTGTCCTATTTAAAATGTCTGATAGGTCAGAACACACACACACACATATACACACACACACATATTTTCACACAACAAAAACACACATACATATCATGCACAAACACCTATACATAATATATACACATTCATATACGCACACATGTACACATACATATATACACTCACAAGCACCCCACACACACATGCATAATATTCACACACACACACATACATATATAAGCATACACACACCCATATGTAATGTATATACACACACAAATACACACATATATATATTTATACAGTAGAAATGTCCCATGTTGAGCACTCACTGTTTAATCCACAAACGCCCGGGTGTTCTCTTCCACTTTATGTATAATATATTTCCGATATATAGAAAACACTCACAGGTCTTTCTTCAAGTGAAAAAGTGTAAATTTAAACATCAACGTTTCGGCCTGCCCTTAGGCATCTTGATAAAGGCCTAAGGGCAGGCCGAAACGTTGATGATTATATTTATACAGTAATATGCAAAAGTTTTAGTCAGGTGTGAAAAAATGCTGCAAAGTAAGAATGCTTTCAAAAATCTAAATCAAATCAATAATTTGCTGTGACCACCCCTTTGACTTCAAAACAGCATCAATTCTTCTAGGTACATTTGCACACAGCTTTGTAAGGAAGTCGGCAGGTAGGTTGTTCCAAACATCTTGGAGAACTAACCCCAGTTCTTCTGTGGATTTAGGCACCTCAGTTGCTTCTCTCTCTTCATGTCATCACAGACAGATTCAATGATGTTGAGATCAGGGCTCTGTGGGGGCCATACCATCACTTCCAGGGCTCCTTGTTCTTCTTTATGCTGAAGATAGTTCTTAATGACTTTGGCTGTATGTTTGGGGTCGTTGTCATGATGCAAAATAAATTTGTAGCCAATCAGATGCCTCCCTGATGGTATTGCATGATGGATAAGTATCTGACTGTACTTCTCAGCGCTGATGAGACCGTTAATTCTGACCAAATCCCCAACTCCATTTGCATTAATGCAGCCCCAAACTTGCAAGGAACCTCCACCATGCTTCACTGTTGCCTGCAGACACTCATTCCTTTACTGCTGTCCAGCCCATCGACAAACAAACTGCGTTCTGCTACAGCCATATATTTCAAATGTTGACTCCTCAGTCCAGAGCACCTGCTGCCATTTTTCTGCACCCCAGTTCCTGTGTTTTCGTGCATAGTTGAGTCGCTTGGCTTTTTTTCCACATCAGTGGTATGACTTTTTGGCTGCAAGTCTTCCAAGAAGACCACTTCTGACCAGAGTTCTGTGGACAGTAGATGGGTGTACCAGGGTCCCACTGTTATGAACTGATGGCACTGCTAGACATCTTCTGTTTGTGAAGGAAAGTAACCATGATGTGTCTTTCACTGCTGCATTAAGTTTACCTGGCCTACCACTGCGTATAATATACAATGTTGCCTGTTTCTTCTTTCTGTGTGTGTATGTATATGTGTGTATGTATGTATGTATACACACACACACAGAGTAATGTGCAAAAGTACAGACAGCCACATCATACCCATACACACACATACATAAAATACACACACACACACACATAAGCATGCACACGTCATACATAATATACATACACACATCATATATACATGTACACACATACATATATGTGCACACTCATACACATATGAAAATTCAGTGCATAGGCTCTACAGAATAACCTAGGAATTGGAGAAGTGATATCTCAACTTTATCACCTCTTTACCACACCATAGTGCATCTCCTCCAGGTGTGAAAACTCAGTATAGTGCGAAGCCAAGTAGCACTTGAGCAATGTATAAGCGCTTAGCATTGTGGGACTGTACGTGGGAGAAGACAACATTCTTTTGATGTAAATTTTAGCTTAACCCCTTAACGACCGGTCGATCGGCACGGAGCGGTCACTTAAGGACCACGGAGCATTTTTTTTTCTTCAAATTCTGGTTCCGGACTCCCTGAACGGCGTGCAGCCACGGGGGGAGCCCAGAATTCCATGACGGTCATAGTATGTCATGGGTTGTTAACTCAGATCGACTCATGAGGTACTATGACCGTCAAGGGTTGTTAAGGGGTTAATATTGTAGTAGTTATTAAGATCTCACTAGCATACAGGAGGTTAAGGAGCCCATTAATCTGTAAATTGCCCAGGGTCAGTTAGTGGATAACCCGGAAAACTGGGGATCAGTATATAAAGTAAACTGCTACTATGCAAGCAAAGTTATACAAATAGATACACACTGGACTTCTGAATGAAGGACGCTTACCTAGGTGCTTGTGATAAATAATTTAACAGCCACTTATTTGTATAGATAGGTCCCTTTTTAACCCTTTGAGTGCCAGAGGGGTACGCAACGCATATGCGTTGCATACCCCTCTGGCACTCAAAGGGTTAACAAGTCTGAAATCCTTTACATACATAAAAAGATGGACAGACTAGTTGGGCCAATTGATTATTACCTTCTGTCAAAAATAAAATCTGTGATATTTCTAACCATTTGCATTAATAAGAACTGGGGTGATTCTGGGGCAGCCATAGGGGACAAGTAAAAATGCCCTTTGATTTAAAGGAGACTTTTAACCCCTTGAATGCTTCAGACATTTTCAACGCATTGCAATGCTTTGGAGACCTCTATAGTAGGGTGACCAGACTGCCCCTTTAACCCCTTAGTGACAGCCGCGTTTGTACACGGCTATCACCTTAACGCCCGAGGAACTTTTTTTTTTTTTTGCAAACGAGTCCGGAGTCTCCGAGCGCCGTGCAGCCGCACGGAGACCCAGACTTCCGTGACTTACCAGGTACGTCCTCTGTCACTAAGTGACAGTTTCTGCGGGACGTACCTGGTAAGTCATCTGTTGTTAAGGGGTTAAATGGGAACGCATAGGAAAAATGCATATTGCAGGACTGCTTTGATTTCAGCAAAGTACTGAAATATGCCAGTTTCTATGTCCCCGGTTAAAGGGGACATCTGGTCAGCCTATTTTTATTATTGTTCTTTATTTATATAGCACCAACTAATTCCGCAGCGCTGTACAATTGGGAATAGACATTCAGTGGTATTAAACAGTACAATCTACTCTATAGAATACAAGAGGTCAATAACCCCATTAGCCTCTTAGAGCATTTGGTTTGCTCCAGAACTGTACCACTTAAATACATCAGACTTCCTGCAATAAATAGTGCTCGTTCCCAGGGAGCTGAAAGAGAAGTGAGAGTGTATAGATGTGTGTGTGTGTGCACTCTGCAGCTGATCTGCCTAGCTGGGTTCTATTAGCAGTGTCTGAGCATCACCAGCAGTCCGCATGCTTTTATCACAGAGAAAGATGCTGTGTCGGAGGAATTGCAGGGACGCTGCCAAGGTGAGCTCACTATCAGAAGCCTGATGAAGGCCTTGTGGCACGGGCCATGTGTCTCGCCCGCAGACAGCTGCATTTGGGATCGCTGCGGATATGAATGTAGAGCTGACAGCTCTGCAGAGACGTAAGTGACTCCATGCGGTTGCGGATTGCCCACCTGCTATTAACCACTTCTATCCTGGTAGTAAATTGCAGTGCATTGATTTGTCATGATTTTTTTCAGCACTGTAAAATGCTATGATTTTCTGTTATCTTTTAACTCTTTCTAAGCAAAATAGCATTAAGT